>CM035849.1:203691876-205051302 GCA_020510985.1 Pholidichthys leucotaenia | reverse complement strand
GCTGTCTTTGTTGCCTGCCTGACCATGGTTCTGAAAGTTTAGCCATCGCAAAGGTGAGCGGTTTGTGGTCTACAGAAGCCGTGAAACTCCGCCCTTCTAACCAGAACTGGAAGTGGCGGATGGATAAATGAAGCGCTAGCAGCTCCCTGTCAAAAGTGCTGTACTTATGCTCAGTTTGGTTTAGCGTTTTGCTGAAGAATGCCAAAGGTTGCCAGATCCCACTGACATGTTGTTCTACATCTGCCCCTATAGCTAGGTCCAAAGCGTCTGTTGTTAGTGCAATGCGGGCCGAGGGATCGGGGTGAACTAACAATGTGGCATTAGCTAGAGCGCTCTTTACTTCCGCGAAGGCGCGTTCACGCTCCGGGGTCCATTCGACCGCGTTGGAAGCTTTCTGTTTTCTGAGCGCGTCATATAAGGGCTGCATGAGCTGAGCTGCGTGGGGGAGGAAACGGTTGTAAAAATTAACCATTCCTAAAAATTCTTGCAGCGATTTGACCATTTGTGGCCATGGGAAATTTTTATCGCGTGAACTTTGTCTGGAAGTGGAACTGCCCCTTTTGGAGAAACTCTGTGTCCTAAAAAATCAATTTGCGACACGGCGAATTTGCATTTTGCTGGATTGATTATTAACCCGTGTTCTTCTAGTCTCTGAAAAACCGTAGTGAGGTGCTGCTCGTGTTCTTCCTCAGACGAGTTGGCTACCAGCATGTCGTCGAGGTAGACGAAAACAAAAGGAAGGTCGCGTAATACTGCGTCCATCATCCGCTGAAAAGTTTGAGCAGCGCCTTTGAGGCCGAAAGGCATCCGCAAAAATTCAAAAAGGCCGAAAGGGGTTATTACCGCTGTTTTAAGAATGTCCTCTGCTCGAACTGGGACTTGATGATAACCGCGGACCAGGTCTATTTTTGAAAAAATGCGCGCACCCGCCAGATGCAGTGAAAAATCCTGAATGTGAGGAATTGGGTAGAGGTCATGCGCTGTTGCATTGTTTAATCTGCGGTAATCTCCGCACGGTCTCCAAGAACCGTCGGATTTCGGAACCATGTGAAGTGGCGAGGCCCAGGGGCTCTTCGAGCGTCTAACAATGCCTAATTTTTCAAGGGTAGTAAACTCGTCCCGAGCTATGGTGAGTTTGGCCGTGTCTAAGCGGCGAGCTTTGGCAAATACGGGTGGGCCCGTTGTGGGAATAAAGTGTTCAACCCCGTGTTTAGCCACAGTGGCTGAGAATTTGGGAATTGTGAGTGCTGGAAATTGGGTGAGGAGTTGCTCAAACTTACCTCCTGCCGTGGTGACGCTAGCCTGCACAGGTGGTGGAGAAACTCGGGCTGAGCAGGGAATAGAAGCAAAGGACAGTGCAGTAACCAAGCGTCTATTCGCTAGATCAACTAATAACCCGTGTGCACACAAAAAGTCTGCGCCCAACAAGTTAAAACTCACTGCCGCTACAACAAATGTCCATCTGTAGTTGCGGCCGTGGATGTGGAGGTGCAGGCTCTTTTCGCCAAAAGTGTCAGTGCTGGAGCCGTTGGCTGCCACCGCTCCGTTGCCCCGGGTGCCCATGGCTTGATCTGCTTGGGAGGGCATGACGAAACTCAGTTGAGCTCCTGTGTCAATAAGGAACTGCTTGCCGGTGTGTCCGTCCGTCACATATAACAGCTTACTCTTCTCGCCGAAAACCGCTGCCGTTAACGGCTCTCGGCTTGGGCATTTAAATTTGCAGGGGGGAACACATTTGTGAGCCTTCTCAGCGAAGCGGTGGTGGTAATAACAAACATCGCTCCGTCTGTTACGTTTTGGCCGTGTTGCTGTCACCGCGGGCTGGATCTGCTCCGTGGGTTGAGGCTCGCCGTGGCTCTGGGCATCAGCGTTGAGGTCTGCGGATGCTGCTGTGGGTGTCTGTTCCCTGCAGGCGTTAACGAGTCGTTGAGCTTCGTTGGCCAGCACGCGGAAGTCTTGCTGGGTGTTGCATCGCATGTTGGCAAGCGTCCCTCTCATGTGTGGCGGCAGTGTGCTGAGAAATACAAATTGGAAGAGGAAGTTGTCATTGTCCTCCTCTTTAAGCTGCAGCAAGTCCTCCATGAGGGCTTTAGGTCTGCATCCTCTGTGGCCGTAGACCGCCAGGATCCTCTCGGCTCTCTCTTTGGCTGAGGGGACGTAATTTGCCACAATGGTTGCTTTCAGTATTTCATATTTGTCTTGGGCCGGCGGCCACCGGATTATGCTCCGCACACACCTCGAAGTGGCGGCGTCGAGTTTGGCGACGATGTGATAGAACTTCGTATCGTCGGCCGTGATGCCCGCCAGTGTAAACTGGGCTTCAGCTTGTTGAAACCACGAGGCGGGGTCTTCCTGCCAGAGGTCCGGCAGCTTGACAGCGACGGCATTTGTGTAGACCATCACTGCTGTGTCTGCAGGGTGAGAATGCCTTGCCTCGGCTCTCTCAGCGGCGCTGGTGCTCAGTTGAGCCCTCTCTATCACTTCTGCCGGGGGGGAACGTCGTCCATCTGTTCCCCTGTCTGCGTGGGCGCCGGCGTCTGCCTGGGTCGCCACAGATGAGTCGATCGCGGGGGAACGCCTCAGGTCCATACTCGCGTCAGGGGTCACCAGTGTAGAAGAACTTGGAAGAACGAGGCGGTGTGATATATAAACCAAAGTTTATTATCAGCTCCTCTAACAAGTCTCATCTAAGTGCAGAAGCAAGAAAAGAGACCGAATACCTCCGGCTCTGTGAACTTATACTTGCACATAACAAAAGACATGCATATCAAAGGCTGACATCCCTCATTATCTTAATCCCCCCATTGTCTCCGTACTCCTCCTCATGGCCCTGGGGGGTGAGGGCAGCTCCTCCGGTCTCCACCGCAGTGTCTGGGAACGTCTTTGTTCTTCACTGGCGGTTGAGAGTCTTTGTCCTTTCTGAGGTGTGAAGTCGCCTTACATATGTAATCACCAAACATTCCCACATGCTTCAACATATGTAGGTTATGGAATATATGATTAATATAGCCCACAACAATCACTTTTTCACACACAGCCATGTAGGTTTGGATTTTTTTTTACCCTTGATAACAAACACCTTCATTTAAAACTGCATTTTGTGTTTACTTGTGTTATCTTTGTCTAATATTTAAATTTGTTTGATAATCTGAAACATTTAAGTGTGACAAACATACAAAAAAATGAGAAATTAGGAAGGGGCAAATACTTTTTCACACCACTGTTTTTCTCAGGTGTATGATCAAAATGAGGAGGGGTCCTGTTAACACTCTGGATCAAACCAACTGATTCTAAAATCTTTAACATTTTAAACCAAGGAAGTTGATTTGAAGACTGAAATAAATGGCATTCACTTATATAGCACTTTTATTCTCATCTCTTGATGACCAAAGCTCTTTACAGATCAGGCTATCCACCCATTCATTCACACACTGATGGCGGCATGCTACCTAACATGGCGCTTCCAGACCCACCTGGAGCAATTGGGGGTGAAGTGTCTTGTCCAGGGACACAACAGCAGGATATCCGGGGAGAACGGGATTTGAACCGCCAACCATGTGGTTATTGGATGACCTGCTCTACCTCCTGAGCCACTGTCGCCCTGAAATAAATCTGGATTCAAATTTAAAGTGTATGATTAAAATGGAGAGGGGCCTGTTATTATGGTTCAAATCAAGAGCTTGCTGCTATTCACCCTGCTGACCCATGACTGAGTACCAGCCTAAAACACCGACCACGTCATCAAGTGGTTGGTCAAGAGGACACTATGGTGTCACAAGAGCCCCTCCGGGGCAGAGAAGAGGACCCAACTGTAAGGTGAGTTTAATAAACCATAATTTATTACTAGACTGAACAAGAACAGAAAATAAAGCAGCATGTGGGCTACACAAAGGCAAAAAAAAACAAAAAAAACAAGGCAGACTTACAGGACCAGGGAATACACAACTATGACAAATGATAATAATAAAAAGAGAAACAAACTAACAAAGAGTGAGGACATGACTGACTCATGTCCAGAGAATAACAGAAAGATCAAATATTAACATAAAGTGAGGATATGAGGACAGCCATATCCAGAACCTTACAGATGGTGGTGGGCCTCAACATCAACAATGAAGTGACCAACTACAGAAATGAGGTGAGCCAACTGGTCCAGTGGTGTAAAGACAACAACCTCTTCCTGAACGTGGGATAAGCCAAGAAGATTGTGGTCAACTTCAGGAGGGGACACACACAGCATCCCCCTCTGATCATCGATGGAGCAGCTGTGGAGAGGGTGAGCAGCACCAAGGTCCTAGGGGTGCACATGTCTGCGGACCTCTTCTGGTCCAACAACACCACATCATTGGCCAAGAAGGCTCAAACTTGCGTCTCTATTTCCTCCACTAACTGAGTCCCACCCCCCAACATGTGCTCATTCTACCGGGGCACCATTGAGAGCATCCTCACCAGCTGCATCACGGTGTGGTATGGAAGCTGCACCGCCTCCTGCCGGAAGACTATACAGCATACAGTGAAAGCAGCCAGCAAGATCATCAATGCCCCTCTGCCCTCCTTCTCGGGCATCTACCTCACACTCCTCACCCGCAGAGCAATCAACATCACAGGTGACACCTCCCACCCCTCACACTCCCTCTTCAGCCCCCTGCCTTTGGGGAAAAGGCACCGGACCCTCCACAAGACTGTTAAACAGCTTTGTTCACCCACGAGGCCATCAGGACCCTGAACTCTGCCCCCCCCCCGGACCCTAGCACACTCACCCACACAATAACTACATCAGCTGTTTGCACAGAAAGACTGGCACACCAACAGTAGTACAACTGCTGCTGTATGTCTCTGCACTTTACTGCAACCATTTGCCCAAATGCCATATCTGCTAGTGTCTGTTATTGAACTATAGCTCTAGGTGGCAGGACGTCTTGGTCTGCCGCACCTCAGACACAGTCCAAGTACAGTTAATTTTTTCACACATAAGGAGTTGTTCAGAACTCCTTATACAAAGATATAGAGTTATGATAATCAAGTCAGTGGCGGTAATGCACCTGTAAGCTGGTTGCCAACCGCCAATCAAATCTAAAAGAAGAAGAAGAAGAAATACTGATCATGTGCAGTCCTATCTGTCACTGTCTGCACCTACACTACTGCACTGAAGTTGCAATTACGGGTATTATGGCTCCACTTTTTCTGCATATAGGATTGCTGGGTTTTATCATTTATCTTATAAAGATAAGCCAACTTTATTGTCATTCAAATCCATACAGCAAATCATGTACAGTAGAACAAAATTATGTTTCTCATCTACAATGTTTATCGCACACATGTATCAGAATCAGTGGGTGTCTAAATGGGTTTGGATGTGCTGAGGTGGAATGCAGAAATGAGCACCTACATTTCCACTGAAATACCCCACTCATAGCACAGCGTCTCTCCAATAGCCTCTCCGAACCAAATCCTACTGTCTGGCTTCTCGTGCCGACCCTGTTTTCACTAAATGACAGAGGGTGTCAGCGAGTCTCTGGTGCTATAACCAGGTTTCTCTGGGTGGGTGGGGCTTGTCAGATTTGGGTGTTAGTCCACCTAGGAGAAGGACCACTCTGATTTCAAATCCGGGCAGGTGGTGCCCATTAGCCTTGGCCGGCAAACTACCTAGGAGAAGGTAAACTCTGATTCCAAACAGGAAAGGCTTCAGGAGTAAACCTCGAGGATAAATCCGCCCTAAGGCATTTGGCAGATGCTCAGCACTACTTCTGGCAACTCCTGAAGTGGAGCTGGTCCCAAACTGTATTGCATCATCCTTTTCTTTGGACTCAGCCAGTGACACCGAGAGGGGGACACTGACGTATGGGCAGCCCAGTGTCTCCATACTACCCCGCCCAGGCTTTTTAGCGCAAACTGGAGAGGCCACTCCAGTGGCATCGCAAGATTCTGGCACAACACTGGACGAGGCAGTTACCGGTTATAAGCTCCAACTGATTGGCGTAGGAAGGAGCGCCAGGGGTCTCGTCCAATGGTGGGAGAAGCCTTCGCAACTTCATTGGGCAGCTACTGCCCGCCTCAAGCTGGGCATCCCCCAGCCAGTAAGGTGCCGCCCCACCATGGCTTGCCTGCTCTACTGTGTGCATAGAGCTTAGGAGTCTCTCCTGACAAGCAAGCGTCAATCTGCACCAGGCAATCAAAAGGAGAAACATACGAAGACTCCACCATGTGCCCCGGACTTACCGCTGATCTCCAACAAATGGATGACTCTTGCAAGACCGCCATCATCAATAGGGAACTGGCACAACGTAAAATCGATGTTGCCTGCCTTCAGGAAACTCGCCTGGCCGACAACAACTCTCTTAGAGAATCAGACTACACCTTTTATTGGCAGGGCCTGTCCCAGGACGAGTCCAGGCAGCATGGTGTAGGTTTTGCAGTGAGGAACTCGCTGATCGCCACCACAGAAACCCCTACAGGAGGGTCCGAAAGAATCCTCGCCCTCCACATGAAGACATTGTTGGGCTTTGTGAACATCCTTTCTGTGTATGCCCCGACCCTCACGTCCACTCCAGAAGCCAAAGATCAGTTCTACGCAGCTCTAGAGGAAGTGCTATCTAGAATCCCCCGCTCTGAAGGCTTATTAAATCAAATCAAATCAAATCAACCTTTATTGTCATATTGCTGTACATACAACTGTATTGCAGGCAAGATGAAATTGCATTTCTCTCAAAGTCAAAGTCAAAGTGCCTTTATTGTCATTCCATTGTTAAGATAAGATAAGATAAGATAAGCCTTTATTAGTCCCACAACGGGGAAATTCCAGGATTGCAACAGCACAGGGATAGCAACACTCAGAGCAACAATCAGAAGGCAAGAAAAAAAAAAAAAAGAAAGCAAGCAAGAGCAACTAATATACATATGTACATATTACTATAAATATATATATATGCACACAGACACACAGTGTAGAGCATTGTAGCTGGATGGGATAAATATATGAGTATATAAACACAGTACGGAGCATTGCAGCTAGGTGGAAAAAATATGTAAATATATAAACACAGTGCGGAGCAATGTAGCTAGATGGAATAATATGTAGATATATAAACACAGTGCGGAGCATTGTAGCTAGATGGAATGAATATATAGATATATAAATATAAACATAAACCTAAACACACCCAGTGCGGAGAATTGTAGCTAGATGGAATAAATATGTAAATGTATAAACACACACAGTGCAGAGCATTGTTGCTAGATGGGATGAAACAGCACAACCGTCTACTTAGTTATCCTACATGGTATGATTATGTGCCCATACATATTCTCACCCTCCATAGCGACCGGTATTTTCCTAGTTGTATGCCGGAGGGGACCATTGTGTAAGTCTATTGCATCTTTTGCATTCAAAAAACTATTAGGTTGTTACATCTTTTTGCTATCTCTGCGAGCAGCCCTGCTTAGGTTGTACAGTCTGACAGCCGTTGGTAGGAAGGACCTGCGAAACCTCTCGGTTGTGCACCTGGGATGATGTAGTCTGCTGCTAAATGAGCTCCTCAGTGCATTCAGTATGTCCTGCATAGGGTGGAACTCGGACTCCAGCAGAGATGACAGTTTAGCCACCATCCTTCTCTCTCCTATCTCCTCCACCGGATCAAGGCGCTGCCCCAGGATGGAGCTAGCTTTCTTGATCAGTTTGTTCAGTCTCTTCCTATCGGCTGCTGTAATGCCACTGCCCCAGCAGACCACTCCAAAAGTGATGGCTGATGCCACCACCGTGTCATAGAATGTCTTCAGCAGCGCCCCTTGTACACCAAAAGACATGAGTCTCCTCAGTAGGAACAGCCTGCGCTGTCCCTTCTTGTAGAGTGCGTCAGTATTGTGTGACCAGTCTAGTTTATTGTTCAGATGAACACCTAGGTACTTGTAGGATGTCACCATCTCAATGTCTGTTCCCTGTATATTTACTGGTGCTGTGAGGGGTTGTCCTTGCCTGCGGCAGTCCACCACCAGCTCCTTAGTTTTCCTCGCGTTGATCTGGAGGCAGTTCCGATGGCACCAGTCCACGAAGTCCTGGATAAGCCCTCTGTACTCAGCTTCATCTCCATTGGAGATGAGGCCAACGATCGCAGAGTCATCAGAGAACTTCTGTAGATGGCAGTGTGTTGTGTTGTGTGAGAAGTCCGCAGTATAAAGAGTGAACAGGAAGGGAGCCAACACCGTTCCCTGGGGGGCCCCCATGCTACCGATGATCGTGTCGGACACACAGTCCCGGGTTCTCACAAACTGAGGCCGGTTCGTGAGGTAGTCCAGGATCCATGATGACAGGTGCTGGTCCACTCCTGCGCGCAGCAGCTTGTCCTTCAGGATCATCAGTTGGATGGTGTTGAAAGCACTGGAGAAGTCAAAGAACATGATCCTCACCACATTCCCGGGCTTCTCCAGGTGGGACAGAGAACGGTGAAGGAGGAAGATCACCGCATCCTCCACCCCAATGCCATGCTGGTAGGCAAACACGGAGTGGATCCATCGCTGGTTCCACCAGGGGGCGGAGGTGAGCAAGGAGCAGTCTCTCCAGGGTCTTCATCAAGTGGGACGTCAAGGCCACCGGTCTGTAGCTGTTCAGGTCTTTGGGGTGGGAAGTTTTTGGTACAGGTACCACACAAGATGTTTTCCACAGCTGTGGTACCCTCCCCAGCTTCAGGCTCAGGTTGAAGATGTACGTCACAATCCCACACAGCTGGTCTGCACAGGACTTGAGGAGCTTTGCGCTGATGCCGTCCGGTCCCGACGCCTTCCTCGCCTTGATCTTCCTCAGCTCCGTCCTCACCTGGGTCCTGGTCAGGGTCAGGATGGGGGGCTGTGTGTTGGGAGTGGGGGGGTGTTGGTGGAGTGGGGAGTGGGCAGCAGGACTTGATGTCTTTACAGGCAGCAGTGGTTGTTGTGCAGTCAGGGGGGAGGGCGGTTGGTCAAACCTATTGAAAAACAAATTCAGATTGTTCGCCCACTCCCTGCCCCCCGTGGCCTGGGGGGAGGTATTCTGGAGCCCAGAGATGGTTTTGAGGTTTCTCCAGACCCCGCTGATGTCGCTCTGTTGCAGCTTGTCCTCCATCTTCCTCCTGAAGCTGTCCTTGCCTTCTCTGATCTTTCTCCTCAGCTCCCTCTGTACGGACTTCAGCATCTCCCTGTTCCCGACCTGAAGATCCTCTTCTTCTCTCTCAGAAGTGTTTTAATCTCAGGATTGATCCAGGGTTTGTTGTTTGAGCAACACCGTATGGTCTTGGTGGGAACGGATTTGTCCGCACAGAAGCTGAGGTAGCCCGTGAAGGTGTGAATGAGGCCATCGATGTCCTCACCATGTGGATCGCAGAGCTGCTTCCAGGCGGTGGCTTCAAAACAGCCCTTTAGAGTGTCCATTGCCTCCTCAGACCATAACATCACTGTGCGCATGGCCGGGGGTTGTCTGTGCACTAGGGGTTTGTACACCGGCCGGAGATGAACCAAGTTGTGATCCGATCTCCCGAGTTGGGGGAGTTGTGATGAGGTGTACGCCTCCTTAGTGTTTGCGTAGAATAAGTCCAGTGTTTTATTGTCTCTAGTGTGGCATGTGACATACTGGGTAAACGTGGGTAGAACGGGAGACAGTGAAACATGGTTGAAATCGCCTGAGATGAGGAGAAGAGCATCTGGGTGTTCTGTCTGCAGCCTGCTGGTTACTGAATGGATGACGTCACGCGCTGTCCCAGCGTTCGCCGTCGGATTTCCATAAATAACAATGCAGATCACGTGTGAGTGTTCTCTCGGGAGATATGTAGGCCGCATGCTAACAGCTAGCAACTCAATGTCTTTGCTACAGTGACGTTGTTTAACAGTGATATGTCCCGGTCTACACCAGTTGTTGTTAACATACATTATCACTCCACCGCCCCTTGCTTTGCCACTGTCTGGTGTTCCCGTCTGCCCGTATCATGTGGAAACCCTCCAGCTCAATGTTAGCATCTGCTACTAGTTCAGTTAGCCACGTCTCGGTAAACAAAAGGAGAGAGCACTCCCGGTATGTGCTATCGTAACGGCAGATAGCCGCTAGCTCATCTACCTTTCCCAGTATAGAGCGTACATTCCCCATAATAACGGATGGGAAGGTGGGTCTGTACCTTATACTCCTTGTCCGCCGTCTAACACCAGCCCGACAACCATGTCGTTTTCGCCTTATTTCTCTCGGTACGTCGAGTTTTTTCGTCAGCACCAAGTGTCGATTAAGTGCAAGCAGCTGTTCCCTGCTGTACCGTCTCCTGCTGTAAACAGTGGCTCCGTCCGCCGGCTCGGGAGGCATTTTGAGGCGATCTGTGTGTCCGTGATGTATAAAGTGTTTAAAGAAAGAAAGAAAAAAACTCAGAATTGAGCCGCTGTTGCAAAAGGCAGCCGACTCGTGTGGCGCCGGAAGTTTTGTTTTTTTTTTAATGAAAAATGATTGTTAATGAACAATCCAACGAAATTGAGATGCTGCTCCCTAAAAACAAACTATAAACAAACTATCACACTCACAGTTCACTCATGCATTTAACATTCTTATAATTACAACAAGAAATAATGCTTGAAACAAAATTATCTAAAAGTTGAATACAATATGTACGTAGCAATAATGAAAAACATACTGAGCGATAAATACAAAAGACCAGCTTATGCACACAGGGTTGTTGCTACAAAATAACCTAAAATAACAAAAAATATCAGCAGTCTGTGCGTGTTACATAAATCTGTTCAAAATACGTACTGCTGCTGGGAAAAAACTATGATTAACCCTGGTAGTCCAGGTTTTATGGGATCTGTACCGCTTTCCCGAGGGGAGCAAGTGAAAGAAGTCAAGGCCTGGATGAGCACAGTCTTTAATGATGGCAGTAGCTCTGTTGAGGTACCGAGACCTGGAAGTCTCTTCCAGAGAAGGGAGAGAACAGCCAGTGATTTTTTGCACAGTCTCGATCACTCTCTGGAAGGCTTTGCGGTCTGCGGCTGAACAGCCCTCATACCAAACCGTGATGCCATATGACGGAATGCTCTCAATAGCAGAGCGATAAAATAAAACCAGCAACTGTGCATTCAGGCCATTCTTCTTGAGGAGCCTCAGAAAGTCTAGACGTTGTTGAGCCTTTTTTATCGTAGCTATGGTGTTAACTGCCCAGGTAAGGTTGTGAGAAATATGAACACCCAAAAACTTAAAAGCCTCCACCCTCTCCACACGCTCCTTGCCTATATATAGAGGAGGCGGTTCACTACTATGCTTCCTAAAATCAATAATGAGTTCTTTTGGGGGTTTTTTGTATTCAATAGCAGATTATTAGCTGAGCACCATTTCACCAGTTTCTGGACCTCATCTCTGTATGCGGACTCATCTCCTGATATGAGCCCCACTACTGTTGTGTCATCTGCAAACTTCACTATAATGTTTGTGGGATGAACAGGTATGCAGTCATATGTGTACAATGAATACAAAGAGGGGCTCAACACACAGCCCTGTGGCGAGCCTGTGTTAAGCATGACTGTAGAGGAGGAATGGGGTCCGAGTCTAACAGTCTGTGTTCTGTTTGTTAGGAAGTCCTTAATCCAGCTGCAAGTGTGAGTAGGCAGACCAAGCTGAAGCAATCTGGTGATGAGAATGTTGGGAATAATTGTATTAAATTATTAAATGCCGAGCTATAGTCAACAAACAACATTCTTACATAGCTCCTCTTGTCTTCTAAATGGCTGAATGCCGAGTGGAGAGCTATAGCAATAGCATCTTCAGTGGATCTGCCCCGCCTGTAGGCAAACTGGTACCGATCAGTCTGGGGGGAGACTAGGCAAAAGATGTTTCAATACCATTTTCTCAAAGCACTTCATAACAATGGGTGTTAATGCTACTGGTCGATAGTCATTCAGACTGCTAATAGTATGGGGGTTTTTTGGTACAGGAATAATGACTGCAGATTTTAAACACTGTGGAACAACGGCTGCCTTGTGAGACAAGTTAAAAATATCAGTCAAAACAGAGCATAGCTGATCTGCACATGCTCTGAGCACCTTTCCTGGCACTCCATCGGGACCAGTAGCCTTTCTCGGGTGAACTGCTCTCAGTGTCTGTCTCACCTCATGATCCTGTAGGATAAGCACATCAGAGCTGGCATTCAATAACATCTGTGGGTCCGGGCGAGGTGTATTTGCCTCAAACCGTGCGAAAAAGCAGTTCAGTTCTTCTGCCAGTGAGGCGCTGATGTCACTGAAAATGATGCTGCTGCCCTTATAGTTTGTGATATGGTTAAAGCCTTGCCATACTCGTCTCGGATCATTATCAGAAAAATGGTCCTCGACTTTCTTCTTATAGGTCTATTTGGCCTCCTTAATGCCTTTCTTCAGATTAGCCCGGGCAGTGCTATACAGATCTGTATCCCCTGACCTGAAGGCTGTATCACGAGCTCTGAGGAGTGCCTGGACTTCTTTTGTCATCCAAGGCTTCTGGTTAGGCAAAACCCTGATGCGTTTTTCCACAGTCACCTGATTGATACAGAAGGTAATGTAGAGTAATACAGTCTGTGTGTACATTTCCAGATCCTCATTCTTGAATAAATCCCATAGAGTGTTTGAAAAACAGTCCTGCAGCTGAGAAAGAGCTCCCTCAGGCCATGTTGTGATGTTCTTTATAGTAGGTCTAGCAGTTCTCCTGAGGGGGGTGTATGCTGGGATGAGGAGCAATGACAGATGGTCTGACAGGCCAAGATGTGGACACAGCACAGCTCTGTAAGCATGCTTCAGGTTCGAATACACCCGATCAAGACAATTCTTTCCCCTAGTGGCACATTTCACATACTGTGTGAAATTAGGCAGCACAGTTTTCAAGCATGCTTGATTAAAATCACCAGCTATAATGTGAACACCCTCGGGATAGGCCTGCTGCTGTTTATTTATTACACTGTACAAATGACTAAGGGCCGCTTTAGTATTTGCATCGGGGGAATATAGACAGCTGTTATAATGATCACGCTCAGCTCTCTAGGAAGATAAAAAGGCTGACATAAGACTGATATTGTCTCTAGATCAGGAGAACAGTAAGTGTTAATAATACTGCTGTGATTAGTCCAAGTGTTGTGAAGAAAAATGTAGAGGTCGCCTCCTCTTTTTTTACTGGATTCTGCTGTTCGGTCCAATCGGTGAAGTGTGCGCCCTGGCAGCTGTATTGCAGTATCGGTGATCAGCGGGTGGAGCCAGCTTTCCATTAACAACAGCACACAGCAGTCTCTCACAGTTTTATTAGTTGCCAGCTGTAGCTCTAGATCATCCATCTTGTGGATGATGCTTCTGGCGTTGGAGAGGAAAAATGCTCGGTAGCAGCAGTCTATGCGGTTGTCTCTTTAGCCTCGCTAGCAGGCCCGACCGGCATCCCCGCTTTTTCTTTCTCTCCCTCCTCCATCTGCGTCGCTTCCCAGGACCGACAACAATCCATGGTGATCCCGCTGGTCTACAGATAGCCTCCGGTATGTCTTGTGTGTTCTCGAAAACTGCTGTAACAGCAGACTTTTGTTGAAGTCCAATGTTTATCAGCTCAGTACGACTGTACACAAATCCAGCCTCACACGGTCCAATATCCAAAAACAGCATACATGCACACAAAAATAGGGAGCAAAGAGCCGCTGCACAACAGTGCGCCGCCATCTTGGGCATTAGCCCAAGATAGCATCTGCCAGATAATCCCGCGCCGGACAGCTGCCCGTCTTAGCTTTTGCAGCTTAGCGCAAATACAGGCATGCCGCCGGGCCCAGCCCACCACTGTTTTCCGCGTGCTTTCGTGCCTAAAACTTTGAAGAACGCGGAGTTCGTGTTCGTCAGACACGACGCCCACCGCCCTCCATTGTGCCCACCCTATGATGGACCGTTCAGAGTGTTGGAAACAGGGGATAAGCATTTTTTGTTAGACTTGGGGGGTAGGCAGGAGAAAATTGGCATAGACAGACTCAAACCCGCTTTCGTAGTGATGGACAAGCAAGTGCTGTTTGGCTAGGGCCCCTCGGTGTGGAAGACCCCCATGGAGAGCTCCCCAGGGAAACGATTCACCAGAGCAGCCACACGGACAGACCGAAGTTTCCCCCCCTAGCCACGGCCCACCCACAGTCAGACACACTCCCAGCAGCCCCCCACCGGCACAGCAGCGCCACGGAGGCCCCAGTTACAGCAGATATGGGAGGAGACTGAAGCCAAAACAGCGTGTGGACTGATGTTCTATTGTTCTATCTAAGATGCTGGAGGGGGTGGTATAGGACCTTGGGGGAGTCAGATTATTTCGCATCTCAGACAGAGACAGTGGATAAGCATGGGAGAACAATGCCCAGGAGGTTCCTGGCGAGATAGCAGGAAGGAGTCAAGGACATAGGGGGTTGAATGCAGTGTAATGTAAATGTCATGCCGTGTGTTGAGAAATGCCATGAAACGTGTGAAGAGGGATTTGGGTAAAAGGAGAGAGCTTACTGAAATGATTCATTCTGTTCTGTGTTTGAGAGATGTGAAGTGTGTAATAAACCGTCTGTCGTGAATCTGCCTCTTATTTCACACACTCCACACTGGAGTATCTTTCGGCATCCATATAAGTAAAATAACATGATTTAAGACACACTCACACATATCCTCACCCCCCACCCCACCACATCCATTCACACATCCCTGAGACATACTTGAAAAACTAACCAGAACTATAATATACAAATAATATACATAATGTCCGTAGGTGCAGTAGTATGTATGAGAGATTCCGGATCAACTATTCAGCATCCTAACAGCTTGTGGAAGGAAGCTGTTAATCAGTCTGGTGGTTCTGCCTCTGATGCTCCGGAATCGTTTGTCATCCCCTGTTAACCCATCTGTTAACATTCCCGTCTATCGTCTTATAAGGTACGTTCTGTAAGACTTTACCTTCGTTGTTATTTCGCCTGGCGCATTGGGTGCTCCCCGGCTCAGACGTTAACCATTCATTGTGTTTCATCCTATGATTGTCCTCCCTGCACTGTCATGTGTGTCTCCCTCTGTACCTTCACCTATCAATAAACATCACTGCAAACTCACTGGTGACTGTGGCGTCTTATGGTGGCTCGTGAGGGCCACCGTGACAGTAGACTGCCGCCAGAACGCCCGGAGAAGAGGCGTCGCACTGAGACGCCATTCACCGTGAGTTTGCAGTATTGGACTCATCCTCCCCATCTGAGTGTCTGTTGCTGGGAGAATGCCATCCTCCAGGGGCCGCGAAGGGCGCCTGGGCAGGTGGCTAGCGGAGGTTCTAGAGAATTTGGACTGCACGATCTTTTCCGCTATGCTGTGGGACGCTCCCAGCGACATTCGTAGACATTTGGACTACGCTGAGGAGATTCTGGACAGCCTCCCCTACGAGTTTGACGGTCACCCGGAGGTGATAGCGAGGTGGGAGGAACTTGCCGATCAGCGCGAGTTACTTCGTGGGCTGGAGGTGAAGAGCAGGAAGCAGAAGAGGAGGCATCCTCGCTCCCTGCGTCGGTGTTCCGTTCCCGTCCCGGAGCAGGTCCAGGAGTGCGCGCCGTCTGGGGGCCGACAACGACGTCGGCGTAACGGCGCGGGCAACCCTCAGCAGAATCCCCAGCTGGACTCGCTGCCGGCGTTCCCCGTCAGCGAACCTCCGAGAGCGGCCCCACCTCGTCTTCCCAGAGGGCCCACTGTCGCCATCCAGCGGGGAGAAGGAGGAACGATGTCCCCCACAGCAGGAACCATCTCGGCCCCGGGAGGAAGGCAAGTGCACGATAATTTGTCACATCTTAATGTTGTTCTGCCTTGTCTGACTCCTGGGGGTGGAGTTCGGGGTTCGCAGCCCCCCGAGCTCCCTCCACCTGCTGTGGATGAAATAATTAAACCTGCTGCCTCTGTGTTCTCCCCCGCCGAGCGGTCCACGACGCCAGGCCAGCGTTGTCAGACGAAGTGCGCCCCTGCAGTGCTAGAAAGCCTGGACCCGGCCCTGCTGCTATGCCGCGGACGGAGGAGAGGAGCGGACTGCGGCCCAGAGCCTGAGCCGACGGAGAAGCGTCCCCGGGTCTCCTCGCCAGAGCGGTCCGAGCCAGTGGGTCGAGGGTCCCCTGCCCCCACGCCAAACGGGTCATTGGCGTGGACAGCAGCGTGGGAGGAGCCTCAGGCTGCCGATAACATCTTGTCAGCTGCGGAGCCCGACGCAGCCGAATCCGAGTCTGCTGACGAGAGTCGCCCAGAACCTGGATCGTCGGAGTCCTGGGTGGCAACGGAACCCGAGTGCAGGCAAGTGCTCCTTCTTCTGTCTCTGTCCTCTGTTGTTGAGCATTTTTGCCTGCCTCTCGGGGAGGCGAGTGAGGAGCAGCCGTCTGCTGCGCCCGAGCTCGTTTCGCTGGGTTCCATTGCTACCGGTGATGCTGATCCCGGTTTTCCTGTCCTCGAGCTTTGTTTCAGTGTTGCCGGCGTGGAACGGGTCGGTGTCACCGAGTTGGAGGTTCCAGGTTCGGGGGCGGAGATCGTCAGCGGAGCTGCACCGACCCAATCGGGTCCATCATGGGTGCACCGGAGGCCCAATCGGGGTCCACCTCGGGGGCGGTTCTGGCCCAATCGGGGTCCATCGCGGGTGCACCGGAGGCCCAATCGGGGTCCACCGTGGGTTCGGTTTCGGCCCAATCGGGGTCCACCGCGGGTGCGGTTCCGGCCCAATCGGGACCCGACGTGGGTGCAGCACCAGCGGGTTCCAGGTTCAGTGAGGGAGCTGCGGATCCCCTGCCGCCGGATGCTGGACAGACTCATCCCCTTCTTCATCCTCATCACCATCGTCATCCTCCTCGTCCTCCTGAGGAGCACAACCCATCTCCACCTGGGGCCGTTGGGGTTCCGAACGCGCCGCCCGGTTCCCCCTCGTCTCTCCCTTTTTCTGCGGGACCGCAGGCTACTTCTCCCCAACGATTCTGGTGGGCTAGCGATGCGGGTCGGCCGCCTGAAAGACTGTCTCGCCAATTTGGCTCTCTGGGTCAGCCTCCCGACACATTGGACCCTCTGTTTGGCGACCTGGTCCGGCCGCCTGAAACTTTCTGCTTCCAAGCATGGGACCGGGGTAAGCCGCCCGAACTGTCCTTTTTCCCCCCGCCTGTTTTTTGGCCACTTGATGCCGGACGGCCCCCCAAACTTTCTGCCTCCATCCCTCAGGGTCAGAACTGCAGTCTTCCTGGGGTTTCTCATTAAGTCTGTGAAACTGTTGGCTCATTATGTCTGTGAAACTGTTGGGGGTGTGCGGGGGGGGGGGGGGGGGGGTTGATATGTGATTTTTGTGGCTCACTCCTTTTTCATTCCTGTATTTGGTTGTTCTTTTCCTTCCTCCATCTAATGTCAATTTGTTGTTTTGCCAATATATGTACTGCCTGTTTGGTTCTGTTCTTGTTACCCACATTTAAGGGAGTATGTTTTTTTTTTCTATCTCTATAACCTTGTTGGTTCCCCTGTTATTATCTCGTCTTTTTTGTCTCTCTCCCTCCTGCCAGCGCCCCATCCGCCCACCCTAGGGGGGGTGGGGGGGGCTTGGGTGTTACTTGGGCCGCTCAGGGGCTCGGCCTTGAGGGGGAGGTACTGTCATAGCCCGAGTGTCGGTTCCGTCCACACTCGGGTCTTATATCATATTTTCGCTGGCTTTGACAGCAGAGGATTCCTTCTAGCTCCCCGGGCTCTTACTGTGATAGCGCACGGGGGAGCTCCTTGCTGTCAGAGTCAACAGCTGCGCTGCTGTCAGGCTCAACAGCTGTGCTGCATCAGGGTCATTAGTTACCAGGGTTAAAAGCAGGTGCTGAATGCTCCTCGATGCGGCAGTCTCTGCTTACCACTGTTGACTTCTGTTCATCGCTGTTCATCTCTGGTTATCGCTGTTTATCCCTGTTATCCTACCCGGGAATCCCCTGTTAACCCATCTGTTAACATTCCCGTCTATCGTCTTATAAGGTACGTTCTGTAAGACTTTACATTCGTTGTTATTTCGCCTGGCGCATTGGGTGCTCCCTGGCTCAGACGTTAACCATTCATTGTGTTTCATCCTATGATTGTCCTCCCTGCAGTGTTATGTGTGTCTCCCTCTGTATCTTCACCTATCAATAAACATCACTGCAAACTCACTGGTGACTGTGGCGTCTTATGGTGGCTCGTGAGGGCCACCATGACATCGTTTGCCAGATGGCAGAAGTTCAAAGTGTTTATGCAGAGGGTGAGAACGGTCCTGCAATGGTTCTGAAAAAGTTCTTGGACAGAGGGGAGGGAGACTCCAATTACCCTCTCAGCTCCCTTAATTATCCTCTGCAGGGCTTTTTTGTCTGACATACTGCAGCTGGAGTACCATGTAGCAATGCAGTACGTCAGAACACTCTCCACCACACCTCTGTAGAAGGTCCTGAGGATGCAGATGGGAAGAGAGGCCTGTTTGAGTTTCCTCAAGAAGTGCAGTCTCTGCTGGGCCCACTTCCTGATCCCCAAGGAATTCTTGGTCTAGGTCAGGTCCTGCGAGATCTGCACTCCGAGGAACTTGATGTTCTCCACTCTCTCCACTAAACGGCCACCGATGCTGAGGGGGACGTGTTCAGGCTGTGACCGCTGGAAGTCGATAATCATCTCCTTCGTTTTGTCCACGTTGAGCACCAGATTGTTCTCCCTGCACCAGCCCTCCAGGTCTCTCACTTCTTCCCTGTACATTGATTCCTCATCCCTCTGAATAAGTCCCACTACCATGGTGTCATCTGCAAACTTAATAATCTGGTTCCCCTCGTGTCTGGATACACAGTCATGTGTTCGAAGTGTAAACAACAGTGGATTGAGTACGCAGCCTTGAGGGGATCCGGTGCTCAGCGTGACAGAGTTGGAGATGTTGTTTCCAACACGGACAGACTGAGGTCTCTCAGTCAGGAAATCCAGGATCCAGAGACATGTGGCGGTGTTCAGACCAAGAAGGAGTAATTTCTCCATCAGTCTCTGGGGAATAATGGTGTTGAATGCTGAACTGAAATCAATGTACAGGAGTCTAGCGTAGGTGTCTTTCTGATCCAGGTGGGTGATGACAGAGTGCAGGGTGGTGACTATAGCATCCTCCGTGGAGCGGTTTGGTTTGAGTGATATGCAAACTGGAGTGGGTCATGTGATGCAGGGAGGCAGACTGTAATGTGTGGGTTGACAAGGCGTTCAAAACACTTCATCACAATTGGTGTCAGTGCAACAGGACGATAGTCATTCAGACAGGACACAACTGGTTTCTTTGCCACCGGTACTATGATAGAGGTCTTGAAGCATCTGGGAACGATGGCCTGATGGCGCAGTCTCGGAGCACACGTCCCGGGATGTTGTCCGGACCTGCAACTTTACGTGGGTTGACCCTGGTTAGGGTCTTCCGAGTGTCCGCTGTGTTGATGGTGAAAGCTGGTCCGACCGATGGTGGGGATGGGAAGCTCATGGAAGAGCTTGACAAAATGCCCACGCTGGAAGAGCTCAGCAAAGCCATAGACTACCTCGCCTGTGGCAAGGCTCCAGGGAAAGACGGTATCCCCCCAGAAGTTCTGAAACATGGAAAAACAGCCATCTTACAACCACTATATGATCTCCTTTGCCTTTGCTGGGAGCAAGGTCACATTCCCCAAGATATGAGAGATGCCAACATAGTCACACTGTATAAGAACAAAGGCGACCGCAATGACTGCAACAATTATCGCGGCATCTCTCTTCTGAGCATAGTTGGCAAAGTCTTCGCCCGGGTCACCCTGTTCCGCCTACAGAGCCTCGCTTTGCGAGTCTATCCTGAGTCCCAGTGTGGCTTCAGAGCCGGAAGGTCCACAGTTGATATGATCTTCTCCCTCCGTCAGCTGCAGGAGAAGTGTCGAGAGCAGCAGCAGCCATTGTTCTTTGCGTTTGTGGACCTGACCAAAGCCTTTGACTTAGTTAGTCGAAGCGGGCTCTTCCAGATCCTGCGAAAGATTGGTTGGCCCCCAAAGCTCCTTGCAATCATCTCCTCCTTCCACAAGGATATGCATAGTACTGTTTGCTTTGATGGAGCCACCTCAGATGCCTTCCAGTAAGCAGTGGAGTGAAGCAGGGTTGCGTTCTAGCACCGACTCTCTTTGGGATTTTTTTCTCAATGCTCCTCCACTACGCCTTTGCTGACTGTCCTGAAGGTGTCTACGTCCATACGAGATCAGATGGAAAACTCCTCAACATTGCAAGACTTCGTGCTAAAATCAAAGTCTACAAGGTCCTCATATGTGAGCTGCTGTTTGCAGACGATGCTGCTCTAGCATCGCACAGCGAGGAGTGTCTGCAGCGCCTGGTCGACAAACTGTCCCACAACTGCAAGGAGTTTGGGCTCATGAAGAAAACCAACATCATGGAGCAAGATGTTGTCTGCTCTCCTGTCATTACCATTGACAACACTCAGCTGGAGGTTGTGGACACTTTCACCTACCTAGGGTCGACTGATTCAAACACGCTCTCACTGGACACAGAGATCAGTTCCAGAATCGCCAAAGCAGCTGCTGTCATGGCCAAACTAAACAAGCGTGTGTGGAAGAACAATCTGCTGAGTTTGAAGACCAAGTTACTCGTATACCAAGCTTGCATCCTGTCCATTCTCCTGTACGGCAGCGAGTCCTGGACAGCCTATGTCAGGCAGGAGAAGCGGTTAAACGGGTTCCACCTCTGCTGTCTTCGGCGCCTTATGCATATCAAGTGGCAGGACAGAGTCCCCAACACCGAGGTCCTTGAGCGCGCTGACTTGCCAAGCATCCCTGCATTTCTCAGCCAGAGACGACTCTGGTGGCTCAGCCACGTGCACCGCATGGAGCCTGACTGTCTGCCAAGAGAAATCCTTTATGGAGAATTGCGGGTGGGCGTCCACCGTGTGGGCCGACCGCTGTTGCGTTTTAAAGATGTCTGCAAATGCAACATGGGGTGTGCGCAGATCAACACCAATAACTGGGAGGTTATTGCCAAAGATCAAGCCACCTGGCGCCACAGTGTCAAAGAGGGTGTTCTCAAGATGGAAGCGAACATGAGAGTCCCGATGGCGACGAAGCGTGCGGCGAGGAAAGAACGTGCAGCATCAGCACATGCACCATCAATCTTCATCTGCACCAACTGCTCCAAAGACTGCAACTCAAGGATTGGGCTGTATAGTCATTCCATGTGTTGCTCCAACCCTTGACGCGCTAACCATCGTCTCTTTGAGACGAGGATGCCAGACAGAGAGAGAGAGAGAGATAGAATCAGAGGGGGTGCTGCCATGCAAGGCTCCGCCACAAATTTCCCTCCTCCATTCCATTACTGCTGAGGACCAAGCTGGATGGAAGGAAGTTCCGCTTTTTTTATATGGTCTTCAGCATGACCCAGCCAGGATTTGAACCCCGGCCTCCCGGGTGTGGGGAGGATGATCTACCAACTGAGCCACCACTCTGGTTATTTACATTATGGTAGTATTACTGTACATACAGTGGGGCAAAAAAGTATTTAGTCAGCCACCAATTGTGCAAGTTCTCCCACTTAAAAGATGAGAGAGGTCTCCAATTTTCATCATAGGTATACCTCAACTATGAGAGACAAAATGAGAAAAAAAAAATCCAGAAAATCACATTGAAGGATTTTTAATGTATTAATTGTCAAATTCCTCAGTAAAATAAGTATTTGGTCACCTACAAACAAGCAAGATTTCTGGCTCTCACAAACCTGTAACTTCTTCTTTAAGAGGTTCCTCTGTCCTCCACTCGTTACCTGTATTAATGGCACCTGTTTGAACTCATTATCAGTATAAAAGACACCTGTCCACAACCTCAAACAGTCAGACTCCAAACTCCACTATGGCCAAGACCAAAGAGCTGTCAAAGGACACCAGAAACAAAATTGTAGACCTGCACCAGGCTGGGAAGACTGAATCTGCAATAGGTAAGCAGCTTGGTGTGAAGAAATCAACTGTGGGAGCAATTATTAGAAAATGGAAGACATACAAGACCACTGATAATAAGATAAGATAAGATAAGCCTTTATTAGTCCCACAAAGGGGAAATTCCAGGATTGCAACAGCACAGGGATAGCAACACTCAGAGCAACAATCAGAAGGCAAGAAAAAACAAGCAAGCAAGAGCAGCTAATATACATATGTACATATTACTATAAAATATATATATACACACACACACACACACACAGACACACAGTGCAGAGCATTGTAGCTGGATGGAATAAATATATGAATATATGAACACAGTGCAGAGCATTGTAGCTAGATGGAATAAATATGTAAATATATAAACACCCACAGTATGGAGCATTGCAGCTAGGTGGAATAAATATGCAAGTATATAAACACACACAGTGCGGAGCAATGTAGCTAGATGGAATAATATGTAGATATATAAAAACACAGTGCGGAGCATTGTAGCTAGATGGAATAAATATATAGATATATAAATATAAACACACCCAGTGCAGAGCATTGTAGCTAGATGGAATAAATATGTAAATATATAAACACACACAGTGCAGAGCATTGTTGCTAGGTGGGATGAAACAGCATAACCGTCTATTTAGTTATCCTACATGGTATGATTATGTGCCCATACATATTCTCACCCTCCATAGCGACCGGTAATCTCCCTCGATCTGGGGCTCCACACAAGATCTCACCCCGTGGGGTCAAAATTATCACGAGAACGGTGAGCAAAAATCCCAGAACCACATGGGGAGACCTAGTGAATGACCTGCAGAGAGCTGGGACCAAAGTAACAAAGGCTACCATCAGAAACACACTACGCCGCCAGGGACTCAAATCCTGCAGTGCCAGATGTGTCCCCCTGCTTAAGCCAGTACATGTCCAGGCCCGTCTGAAGTTTGCTAGAGAGCATTTGGATGACCCAGAAGAGGATTGGGAGAATATCATATGGTCAGATGAAACCAAAATAGAACTTTTTGGTAAAAACTCAACTTGTCATGTTTGGAGGAGAAAGAACACCATACCTACTGTGAAGCATGGGGGTGGAAGCATCATGCTTTGGGGCTGTTTTTCTGCAAAGGGACCAGGACGACTGATCCGTGTAAAGGAAAGAATGAATGGGGCCATGTATCGTGAGATTTTGAGTGAAAACCTCCTTCCACCAGCAAGGGCATTGAAGATGAAACGTGGCTGGATCTTTCAGCATGACAATGATCCCAAACACACCGCCCGGGCAACGAAGGAGTGGCTTAGTAAGAAGCATTTCAAGGTCCTGGAGTGGCCTAGCCAGTCTCCAGATCTCAACCCCATAGAAAATCTTTGGAGGAAGTTGAAAGTCTGTGTTGCCACAGCAACAGCCCCAAAACATCATTGCTCTAGAGGAGATCTGCATGGAGGAATGGGCCAAAATACCAGCAACAGTGTGTGAAAACCTTGTGAAAACTTACAGAAAACGTTTGACCTCTGTCATTGCCAACAAAGGGTATATAACAAAGTATTGAGATGAACTTTTGTTATTGACCAAATACTTATTTTACTGAGGAATTTACCAATTAATTCATTAAAAATCCTTCAATGTGATTTTCTGGATTTTTTTTTTCTTATTTTGTCTTTCATAGTTGAAGTATACCTATGATGAAAATTGGAGACCTCTCTCATCTTTTAAGTGGGAGAACTTGCACAATTGGTGGCTGACTAAATACTTTTTTTTACCCCACTGTAGACTGCTGTTGTTGTTTTTATCCTTATTCCTTCTTTTCTTATATATTGCCCACACCACTAAGAGAGAGAGAAACATCATTTCAGTTCTCCTGGATGTCCTGTATGTATAGAAGTATTGACAAATACGATCTTTGAATCTTTGAAATCAAGTGATTCTGAAATTAAACATAGCAACATGTAATGCTGAGGATGTCATTCTCACTAGTTTTGGATCTGTTGAAGTGACACCAAATAACTACTTTCTGTTAACTTTATTGGAACAATAAAGAACATAATTGCTTTAATGTCTTTTTGTTGAGATGCGAGAGATCATGTAGGTTTGTATTTACAGACGCGGACAAAATTGTTGGTACCCTTCTGTTAATGAAAGAAAAACCCACAATGGTCACAGAAATAACTTGAATCTGACAAAAGTGGTAATAAATAAAAAACAAACTCATGAAACAGGCCTGGGCAAAAATGATGGTACCCTTAACTTTTTTTTTTTTTTTTTTTTGTCCTGTCAGGCAGCTAGGCAAACAGAACAGGGATCTGTCACCCTACTGTGCCAAAACAGATTTACTTTGGGTACCCTTAACTTAATATTTTGTTGCGCAACCTTTTGAGGCAATCACTGCAATCAAATGATTTCTGCACCTCTCAGCAGGTATTTTGGCCCACTCCTCATGAACAAACTGCTCCAGTTGTCTCAGGTTTGAAGGGTGCCTTCTCCAGATGGCATGTTTCAGCTCCTTCCAGATGTTCAATAGGATTTAGACCAGGGCTCATTGAAGGCCACTTTAGGATAGTCCAATGTTTGGCTCTTAGCCAATCTTGGGTGTTTTTAGCTGTGTGTTTTGGGTCATTATCCTGTTGGAAGACCCATGACCTGCGACTGAGACCAAGCTCTCTGACATTGGGCAGCACTTTTCTCTCTAGAATATCTTGATAGTCTTGAGATTTCATTGTACACTGCACAGATTCAAGACACCCTGTGCCAGATGCAGCAAAGCAGCCCCACAACATAACAGAACCTCCTCCATGTTTCACAGTACGGACAGTGTTCTTTTCTTGTTATGCTTCATTTTTGCATCTGTGAACATAGAGCTGATGTGCCTTGCCAAAAAGTTCCAGTTTTGTCTCGTCTGTCCATAGGACATTCTCCCAGAAGCTTTGTGGCTTGTCAACATGCAGTTTGGCAAATTCCAGTCTGGCTTTTTTATGATTTGTTTTCAACAGTGGTGTCCTCCTTGGTCGTCTCCCATGAAGTCCACTTTGGCTCAAACAATGACGGATGGTGCGATCTGACACTTATGTACCTTGACCTTGGAGTTCACCATGAATGTGTTTAGAGGTTGTTCTGGGTTCTTTTGTTACCATTCATATTATCCGTCTCCTCCTGCGGCCACGTCCAGGGAGGTTGGCTACAGTCCCGTGGATCTTAAATTTCTCTATAATATGTGCAACTGTGGTCACAGGAACATCAAGCTGCTTGGAGACGGTCTTATAGCCTTTACCTTTAACATGCTTGTCTATAATTTTCTTTCTAATCTCCTGAGACAACTCTCTCCTTTGCTTCCTCTGGTCCATGTTTAGTGTGGTACACACCATGTCACCAAACAGCACAGTGACTACTTGTCACCCTTTAAATAGGCCGACTGACTGATTACAAGTTTGTAGCCACCTGTGATGTTAATTAGAGGGCACATCTTCGTTGAACATGTCCCTATGGTCACATTATTTTCAATCTTTTCTAGGGGTACCATCATTTTTGTCCAGGCCCGTTTCATGAGTTTATTTTTTAAAGTAATTCTGTTGAACCACAATTCAAAAGCATTGTCTGATTTTCATTGGTTAATTTTCATAGAATTTTTATTTATTACCACTTTTGTCAGATTCAAGTTATTTCTATGACCTTTGTGGGTTTTTCTTTGATTAACAGAGGGGTACCAACAATTTTGTCCACGGCTGTGTGTTAACATTGTCCTGCCACTGCTTCCAGGTTTATAAAAAAAAAACCTGAATCAGTCACTTTCTCTGGACTATTGTCAGTAAATCCTCTTTTGTTAATTTTCTCTCATTAAATGAAAATAATTTTGAATTGGAATTAGACCAAAACAGTCTATTGTGACAGAAGACATGAAGGACTAAATGTTTTTGTAGATGAACTTCGGACATTCATGCTGGTGAAATAGGGCTTCCCATGTTAACTGTCTTTTATTTACTGACTAGATCACTGATCATCACATTGATTTATTTTGACTGGAAGGTTATAGTGGTTTAAATTAATAAACTCCTGCAGCAATATTAATTGTCTGAGTTAGAGTCACTAATAATTCAACAATTATTAGATATGGAAAAATCGTTAATCTAATTATAGTTCATTTGGTAAATGAGTTAGCAACACACTTTTGAGATGAAGAAAATCAGTTCTATTTAATTTAATCCAAGCATAAATGGTGTTCACTTCTATAGAGCTTTTTCTCATTTCTGGATGACCAAAGGTCTTCAAAGATCCTGTTATCCACCCATCCACACACTGATAGTGGCACAGCTGTCATGCATGGCGCTGGCCTGACCCACTAGGAGCAACTGGGGGTTCAGTGTCTTGTTCAAGGACACTTGGACATGCAGAGTGCAGACAGAGCGGGAATCAAACCCCTGACCATCTGATCAGTGGTCGGCCACACTGCACCTGCACCACGGCCGCCTCCAGATTCAGGTTAGATATTAGTCATGTGGGTTTGATAAACTTTATTAAATCTTTGACAGATCAGACAAAGAGATTTCAGATGTAAAAGAGTGTTTATTGAAACAGGAAGTGACAGAATGATGTGATTAGAGCCAATCAGATGGTGTGATTACTGGATTAATAATAGGAGCACTGATGAGGATGTTTCACCTGTTGGTAGAATAAAACCTCTGAGCTCACACTGATTAAAACATGATTTTATAAAGGACATAAAGCTACCACCAAACCAATTCAGCAGGATTAACTTTGGACTGTTAGCTTTCTTTCCACTGAGCATGCTCTATTACCATGACAAGCCTCACTGATAATAACACAGGTAAATAGGACTGCCGTTGTTGCCGGTGTTGAGGTTCTTCTTGATGACCTGGGCCCCGGCCTTCTCATAGACGTCTGCGACTGCTGTGTCAATAACCATCATGACATCCTGGATGGGTTTACCACCGTCTTCTTTCTTCAACCACAGGAACACATGGTTCCCTCCAGTCCCCTGGTTCAGGTCCTGGTCCACTCTCTCATAGCCCTGACTTTGGAGACTTTCAGCCTCTTCATCACTGGTGGAGATCTCCAGATGTGTGATGGCCCCCTGAGTGTTGGTGGTCTGACGGTACCAGATGAAGATGTTGGACCCTCCTGCACCTGTGTTGGTGTCTTCGTCCACTCTGATGTAACCTTGCTGGAAGAAGCCTTGATCTCCCTTGAAGTCAGCATTGGCCTGGAGGTCACAGATGTACGTTGGTTTTTCTCTCTTCACCAGCAGGAAGATCCTCCCTCCTTCAATCTTTCCCTCCAGATCACAGCCCAGTTTCTCCCAGCCAGATGTAAACTTTTCAGCTCCGTCTTCTGGATCTGTTGATACATATATTTCCTCAATGGGAACATCGTAGTCTGAGGAGCCTCTGTGGCACCAGAATTGAAGGTTGTCTGCAATCAGTCCAACTTCAGAATCTGTCTCCATCTTCTGGAACCCTGCAGAGATCAGACCCTGAGCCATCTTGTCATTGAGGGAGAACTGGATCCTGGTGATTGGTGAGGTCTGGTGTTTCTCGTACCGAATGGCAAAACCTTTAGCTGTTTTTTCGGGAATGGGGTGTCGGGATCGTTGAACCGTTAGACTCAGACTTATATCTCCACCAGCATTTACTTTGGCATTTTTAAGTATACTTTTATCCTGTCCCATTTTTGGTTCCTGTATAAAAGAAGGATAAGGATTCATGAATGAACACAGTGATCTAAACTGGAAGGAACATTAACTTACGGTAGATATACTAACTTCTTCAAGAAATAATAATAATAATAATAATAATAATAACTACAAGCAGTCTTGATCAGAGCCACTTTTGGCATGACTCATGGGACAAACAACTCATAAACTGTTCATGTAATTAACAGTGATGACAAATGGATCCATAATCAATATAGTGGATGACTTGATGTTGCTAAAGTTGTAACTGTTTTACTCTTCGGTTAAGGGGCGCTGTAGATTTGTAGCATTGTGATGCAAATGTTCAGAGTTGGCGAACGATTTACCACACAAGGTTTTGCTGAATTTGGACCATGTATGGCACAGTTGTAAAACTTTTTTCACCTCGGGGGTGCCATGTGTGGTATAGAGGGCATGCACTGGAACAGAACTGCTGGCAGTTCCAGGCAGTTACCATAGTTACACAGTACTAAGTGGCAAAACATAAAAATCGCAGACAATATTTAGTCATAGCAGTACACAGAGTGCCTTGTTTTACTTCAGATGTTTACTGACTGTAGTAATGTGTGGGTGATGAACACGGAGCACACAACTTCTGGAGCTTCATTCATTTATCTTTTTCTGTATGTTGTTACAAGATAGAAATGATGAGATTAGCTTCCCACAATGCAAGCAGGTACTCTGTGTACTGCTGTTACTGAATGCTGTTTGTGTGTTTTTTGTGTTTTACTGTGTACAGACTAAAGCCCCTTTTCCACTAGGACCTATATAGCCCTAATGACTTCGACTCAGCTTTACTCAACTCAGTTTGCTTTTGTTTCCATTACAGCTTAGTACCGCCTGGGGTGGGTGGGATTTTTTTTTTTTTTTTTTTTTTTACAGCAGGACAGGGCCACACTCCCATGAAGAAAAACATGCAACACAGGCAAAACACAAGATGGCGGATTACGAGGCGATTGCTCGGTCTCTGGTTTTTTTGTCAGAGTAAAGGCAATAAAGGAGAGCCAGAGAAGGCTACAGGCAGCGAGACGAAACACTCTGGAAAAGTACTGGAGCATTTAGGAAGCCATATAGCCATAAAGCTGAAGACGCGAGGATACGAACTAGGTCACATATGAAGGTAAGCAAATGATTGCTAATGCCAGTTTGCTTGAAGTCTGCCGTACTACATTGTAATGTTGACAAGTTATCGCTATTAGGTACTAAAATATGTAAGCTGTGTATGTGTTTCAGATGGCTCTCTTGTGGCAAAATTACCACTTCAAACCGTGGATCTGGGCGTTCAACACAGCCTCTCACTGATGTCACCCCAACTTCACAAACGCTCAGTGGTTATAGAACTTCAGAATGTCTGTAGAAACGTTTAGCTTCCTGTGCAACAAATTGCTCTGATCTGTGTGAAAATCACGGAGAGACTGTTGAGACGTCATGGGATGTAGCTGCTCCAGCAGCACTGAGTCTGTGGTGGTGTCGTGGCAAAAACTGATCAGCTGCCAAAACTTGATCGCCAGGTGCCATATTGTAGTTATGGGGTTATATTAGCCGTAAAATACATATTTCAACAAGTAAACAGTACTGAGTTAGGTATAATAAGATATATTTAACAATTATGATGCATTTTAAGCCAAAACAAACTTGATCTAGGATTAAAAGCAATTAAAATAACAGAGTCACAAGGTTACATGGCTTTATACATGTATATACTGTATAAATCTATATTCTCTGCATCAACAGTGTACTATACATGTATTCATGTAGTATTGCACTGGGAATTTTGACAATAAACCTTTGTACTTTTTGCAAATCTGTCTCCACTTTTGTTTTATGTGTGAAGGTTACCACCAAGTGACACAAATTAAATATTTAAAGATTGGAAAAGGATTTCTGTCGGCCTCGAAGAGATTCTGGCAAACTGTCCAGTGGCTAAGGAGGGAGAAGCAGCTCCCTGTCCACACTGTGTATGGTGCAGATGGGACACTGCTGACTTCAACTGGAAGTATCGTCGGGCGGTGGAAGGAATACTTCAAGGATCTCCTCAATCCCACTGATACACCTTCCACAGAGGAAGCAGGGCTTGTAGACGAGGGGAATGACTCGCCTATCACAGGGGCTGAGGTCACCAAGGTGGTTAAAAATTTCTTTGGTGGCCAGGCCCCAGGGTGGACGAGATTCACCCTGAGTACCTCAAGGCCCTGGATGTTGTAGGGCTGTCATGGTTGACACGCCTCTACAACATTGCGTGGAGGTCGGGGGCAGTGCCTTTGGTATGGCAAACCGGGGTGGTGGTTTCTCTGGAACCATAATGCCATAAGGGCCATAATGCTACCACTCAGTTTTGCCACTCAGTGTTTGTAACTGCCATGAGTCCTGGAGAGCATGTGCATACCCTCCATAGTGATACTTATCTGTTCTGGGTTGGACTGTTATCATACATGGAGTTTTCCTCCAATGGGACAACAGCTATGGGACGTATAACAACTTCCTGTCTCTGGACATCACGCCATCCTCTGTGATGTGGCAGAGCTTGACTTTTTCATTAAAGCTCACTATGTTGATAACTTATCACTCAGCCCCTGAGGTGATATTGGCAGTGTTTGAAGTCACAGCAATGAAAGCTCTGAGAGACAATAACTCAAGATCACACCCTGGAAATCCATAAAATTCACCAAATTTGCACAACATTATTCAAAATGGTGGACTTCCTTTTTGTTTTAGGACAAAGCTTCTTGAGACTTTGTTGTTCGGCACAAGATGTTTTATCAGTCCTGTGATTATCATGCAATTTGGTGAAATTGTAAATTGGGGTTTGATGTTTGAAATGTTTGAGGAGGCGCTGTTGAGCCATTTGACCACGCCCATTACTAATCGCCATTATAATAAGAATTCTAGGGATTTTAATAGGACCCTCACATCTTCAATGCCTGGGCCCTCAATAATAATGATGAAGGGGGTTTAGTACTAAAGATGAAGGCGGCGCATGCCAGTGCAGTGGCTCAGCACTCTCTTTTTACAAGCAGCTTTTCTAGTGTTAGCACTAATGGGACTAAAAGGATTTATACCCGAAATGAACTCACGAGCCTGAAGAAGTTTTGGACCGGGTGGGCTCCAGAAAATTTGTCCAAACATTCTACTGGATTCTAAAATAATAATAATAATAATAATAAAGCAATAAAAAATATATTATTTATTACTAAGATGAGTGTATTTTAAGCTGCTAAGAGATTGCTGAACAGCTTCATTGTATTTTGTGTACAGTGACAATAAAGATAAAGATTCTATTCTAAAGTTTTATTTTTCCATTAATAGCAGCAAAAGTTAATTTTTCACTGATATTATTAATTTCTCAGTTTTGACAAAAACACAAAATTCTAAAAATTTTGCTAAGACGCTCAAAGTATTTGAACTGAACCTGATGTAAAAAGTTAAAATACGAAGCTGAGCATGTTATGTATATATATTCGTATAGATGCTGGTTGACAGTGAAACTAATGATGAAGTGCAATAAAAGAGCTGAGCACTTACGTGAGTGCAGACAGAGTTTCTCTGGATGAAATCTGCTGATCAACTGATGCTGATCATTTACCCACAATCAATTTTTATGGAGAAACCACAGCTCTGTGGGCTGGTCTGAAACCACCAGCTGTGACGTCATTTCTGAAGAAATTCATCGGATGAAATTTCAACAGAACTCATGAGGAGAGTTCTGTGGAACTCTCCTCATGAGTTCTGTTGAGGAGTCTTATCCTACACTTTATTACATGTATAGTTTATTTCTCTTATCTTATCATGTTTAATGTTGCAGCATTGTACCGAGACAAATTCCTAGTTTGTGTACTACATGAACAATGGCAATAAACCTGATTCTGATTCTGATTCTGATTCTGATTCTGTTGAAATCTCCTCCCGTCCATCCAAATTTGCTGATGTAATGGACTTGAAACTTTTATCTGCCTCTGCATTGTGTCGGGAAATAACTCCCAACACTTTATTTGATGAAGGACAATCATTAATCAGTGGTGCACAGAAGCAGCAGCAGAAGCAGGAGCGGCAGCGGCAGCAGCAGCAGCAGAAGAAGCAGAAGCAGCAGCGGCGGCAGCAGTAGCAGCAGCAGCAGGGGTAGCAGCAGCAGCAGAAGAAGCAGCAGTGGCGGCAGCGGCAGCAGCAGAAGCAGCAGCAGTGGCGGCAGCAGCAGTGGCGGCAGCAGCGGCGGCAGCGGCAGCAGCAGAAGCAGCAGCAGCGGCAGCAGCAGTGGCAGCAGCAGTGGCGGCGGCAGCAGCAGTGGCGGCGGCGGCAGCGGCAGCAGCAGCGGCGGCAGCAGAAGCAGCAGCAGTGGCAGCAGCGGCAGCACTCTCTTCCCATCTGAGCAGTGTCCACGCAGTTTTTTTAAACGTGTTGTGCTGCAAAATTATATATTGACAAAATACAATCAAAAGTCAAACCAAAAACACAGTAAAACTGAAATAAATAAAAATCAAAACAAACACAACTGTACTCAAAAGCATCAATAAATAAAAAGACAAACTCAAATTAGACAGTTTTAAAAATAAAAACAAAACACACACACACACACACACGGTGGGATGTATAAAAACAAATGTGATGTGAGAATCTACAGCTGAGTTACAAAGTTTCCACCTACTGTGAGAAGTTACAGCTGCCCCCCAAATTCTATCAGGTGGGCCTGCCAAACTACAAAACACTGAAACTCACAAAATGTGTTAACATAACATTTCAGTTTCAGCGAAAATGCCTTTTCTATGAATTAGTCCTAACACAATTCTGTCATGACTTATCTCCATAACTGGGCTTATTGAGAAAACCTGATTTCCCTCAGATGACCTGCCTCACTCATGGACCAACACCAGCACCACAGTACAGGTCCATGAGGCACACATCCTTCTTTCCTGGGAGGAATTTGGCAAAATGCACTTTAAATATTTCTTGGATCTCCTAGATGATATGTCCATCCATCCTTGCATTTTCTACCACTTTTCTGGAGGTCTGGGTCGTGGAGGCAGCAGTTCAAGCAGAGAAGCCCAGACTTCCCTCTCCCCAGCCACCTGCTCCAGCTCTTCAGAGGGGATACCAAGATGTTCCCAGACCAACTAGGAGACATAGGCCAAGTTAGAGGCCTGCCTTAAGGAAATCAAAGCTTGGATGACTTGTAAATTCCTGCTATTAAATTCAGATAAGACTGAAGTCATTCTTGTTGGTCCAAAAAACCTTAGAAATTCCTTTCCAAATCAAACTTTTAGTTTGGATGCAGTTACTCTTTCTCTTAATAGCTCTGTGAGGAACCTTGGAGTTATTTTTGATCAAGATCTGTTTTTCAATTCACATATTAAATTTGTTTCTATGACTGCCTTCTATCATTTGCGTAACATTGCCAAGATTAGGAGCATCTTGTCTCAGAGTGATGCTGAGAAACTGATCCACGCTTTTGTTAGCTCTAGATTGTTGTGACCCGAGCGCCGGTCTTGTCCGCGCTCGGGCTACGTATAGCTCGCTGCCGGCTTTGACAGCTGTGGGTTATATTCTGGCTTCACCGGGCTCTTATTGTGAAGGCGCTCGGTGGGGCTCCCGGCTGTCAAGGTCGGCCAGCTGACTGTCATTACTGCTCGTTAGGGCTCACCCTTATTAGGCGGACGCTGACGGCAGTTAGATTGCAGGAGTATCGTCAGACATCATCCAAGCCTCGTCAGACATTCATCGTTCTGGTCTGGTCAGGTTCGTGTGTATATTCTCGTGCTTTGCTCGTTCATGTCATGCCATGTTTTAGACCGTAAGTGGCCGGGGTTAGCCTTGGCCCAATCGGGGTCTGACGTGGGTGCGCCAGAGGCCCAATCGGGGTCCACCTGCAGGTGTGGTTCTGGCCCAATCGGGGCCGGACGGGAGTGCGCCCAAGGTCAAATCGGGGTCCATCGCGGGAGCGGCTTTGGCCCAGTCGGGGTCCGACGTGGGTGCAGCCGGGACTCAATCGGGGTCCAGCGGAGGTGCAGCACCGGTGTGGTCCGTGGATGGTGGAGGAGCTGCAGACCCTTTGCCGTCGGACGGAGTTCGGGCTCATCTTTGCCTTCTAGTCCCTCTACTGAGTCGTTGCCCCTGTGCATCATCACCAGGGGCCGTGGGGGTCCCTTCTCGCTCGCCCCGGCTCTCCCGAGCTTTGTCTCCGCCAGGGAGGCCGCCGCGGGCTGTTTTCCCCCGGTACTGGTGGCTGAGGGACGCAGGTCGGCCGCCTGAGGAACTGCTTTGCTGGTTCGGCACTTCGGGTCGGCCACCCGACGTGTTATGTGTTTTGCTGGGCGACCTGGTTCGGCCACCAGAGGAGTGGGCGTGCTGGGCTTTGGACTGTGATGAGCCGCCCGGTCATGTCCCGCCCCCCATGACTGCCCGTCGGCCGTTGGACGCGGGGAGACCACCTGAACTGTTCCTGTGGCACCTGGTCTCCGCCGATCGGCATGAACTGTTGGGGGGGTAGAGGTCACTTTTTTGGTGGGGGTTGATCCAGTAATTTTTCACTTTTTTTTTTTTTTTTTTTTTTTTTTTTCCTTGTTATCCGGTGTTTTGTAATGATTATTTGGGTATCTGTGGGTATTTGTGGTCTTCCCTGCAGTTGCCTTATTTTGTTTGTGTACAGTTGGGATTCACCCAGTAATTGTCTTGTTTTTTTTTCCTTGTTGTTCTGTCCTTCTGTATTTGGTTATTTGAAAATTCACTCGAGCATTCACACAGGTGACAAGCCATTTTCTTGTGAAACATGTGGGCAAAGATTTAATTTTTTCTTGCCGTCCTGTGCTGTTGCTGTATTTGTTATTTTGGCAGTTAATCTGATCTGAGTGTTTGGTATATTTTTTGTCATTGTGCTGTGTTAGTTTTGTTTCCCTTGCCTGGTCTTGATTCTGTTTTATTGTACCGTTTCTGGGTTTGGTCTCTCTCTCCTCCGGACCTGCCCCCAGCCGCCCACCCTGGAGGGGGGGGGCAGGGTGGTCTATGGGCATTCTGGAATCCCGCCCTCGGAGGGAGGATACTGTTGTGACCTGAGCGCCGGTCTTGTGTGCGCTCGGGCTACGTATAGCTCGCTGCCGGCTTTGACAGCTGTGGGTTATATTCTGGCTTCACCGGGCTCTTACTGTGAAGGCGCTCGGTGGGGCTCCCGGCTGTCAAGGTCGGCCAGCTGACTGTCATTACTGCTCGTTAGGGCTCGCCCTTATTAGGCGGACGCTGACGGCAGTTAGATTGCAGGAGTATCGTCAGACATCATCCAATCCTCGTCAGACATTCATCGTTCTGGTCTGGTCAGGTTCGTGTGTATATTCTCGTGCTTTGCTCGTTCATGTCATGCCATGTTTTAGATGGTAAGTGGCTGGGGTTAGCCTTACGGTCCCATGCTCAGTGTTCAGTGTTTTTTCGCCACAGTCATAGTCTGTGTGTCTCGTGTTTTGTAAATAAATCACCATCATTGCAAACTCACCAGTGGACTCTTGGCGTCTTATGGTGATCCGTGAGGATCACCGCATGACATAGATTAGATTATTGTAACTCTTTATTATCAGGATGTCCTAAAACATCTTTAAAAAGTCTTCAGTTGATCCAAAATGCTGCAGCAAGAGTTTTAACAGGTACTAGAAAGAGAGATCATATCTCTCCGGTTCTGGTCTCCCTTCATTGGCTTCCCATAGAATTTAGAATTAAGTTTAAAATCCTTCTTCTCACTTTCAAAGCTCTAAACAATCAGGCCCCTTTTTATTTAAAAGATCTGATACTACCCAATTATCCCAACAGAGCACTATGCTCCCAAAAAGCTGGATTACTTGTAATACCTAGAATCTCCAAAAGTACAATGGGGGGCAGAGCCTTCAGTTATCAAGCTCCTCTCCTGTGGAACCAGCCGCCAATCTGGATTTGGGAGTCAGACTCGATCTCTGTTTTTAAGAATAGGGTTACAACCTTCCATTTTGATATAGCCTGCAATTAGGGAGGGCTCATGTGTCTCTGAACCCTCCCTTAGTTATGCTGCTAATAGGTTTAGACAGCCGGGGGACCTCCAATAATGCACTGGGCTTCTCTCCTTTCTTCACTCACAATTAATTTTTTTTTTTTTTTTTTTTTTGCGGGTCATACTGGGGATTCTAAATTGACCTTAGGTATGACTGTGAGAGTGAATGGTTGTCTGTCTCTCTGTGTTGGCCCTGTGATGGGCTGGCGAACTGTCCTGGGTGTACCCTGCCTCTGGCCCAAAGATGCTGGGATAGGCTCCAGCCCCCCCGCGACCCGAAAAGGATTAAACGGAAGAAGATGGATGGATGGATGAACATTTGTTTGTTCTCTCCCATAGATTTAGTCCCCGTCATGCTGTTTGCTCTCTACATGTCTGTTCTTTTCATCTTCTCTATCCCCTCACCCCCCAGCCAGTGGCAGTAGATGACTGCCCCTCCCTGAGCCTGGTTCTGCTGGAGGTTTCTTCCTGTTAAAAGGGAGTTTTTCCTCTCCACCATCACCAAGCGCTTGCTCACAGGAGATCGCCTGATTGCTGGGGTCTTTTTGCAGTTGTGGGGGTTTCCCCTACAGTTGAAAGTGCTTTGAGATGACTGTTGTTGTGAAATGGTGCTATATAAAGTTGAATTGAATTGAATTGAACCTGAAGGCACAGGGAAACGATCCTTTCGTCCACCGGGGAAATCTCCAATATAGAGGCAGCAAGGTGGGGGGATATAAGAATGCCCACCTCTGTTTGTCGCCTCTGACCGGGAGAAACTCCAGAGTAGGCCAACTCCAGCCCCTCTCCAGGAGACTGGTTCCAGAACCAGAGGTGTGTGTTGAGATGAGGCCGCCTCTACCTTGCTGGTATCTTTCAACCTCATACACCAGCTCAGGCTCCTTCCCCACCAGAGAGGTGACATTCCACATCCCAAAAGCCAGATTAGGAAGCCTGGAATCAGACTGCCAAGGCCTCTGCCTTCAACCACCACCTGATCCACACAGCACCGGTCCCCCATGATCCCTCCTGCAGGTGGTGAGCCCACTGGAGGGCGGACCCATGTAACTCCTTCAGGCTAAGCCCGGCCGTGTCCCATGGACATAAACCCGGCCACCAGGCGCTAGCCATTCGAGACCCTCCCCAAGGCCTGGCTCCAGGGTGGGGCCCTGGTAACCCCATACCGAGTGAGGTACACTGGATCCTTGGTCTAACATTCATCATGAGAGTCTGTTGGATTGTTCTTAGTCTGGCCTTTCAACCAGAACCATTTTATCTTGGGTGACCCTAAAAGAGGAAAGCTGCCCCAGACAACAAAGCTCCTGGGTTCACTAGGGCATGCAAACCCCCCACCACCATAAGGTGACGATCCATGAGGGGTAGATGACATGTAATTGTTATGTATCCCCCTTTCAGGGCATAAACGAGGCACCAAACACCAGCACTGAGTGTGATGCACAGACTGGGGATTACAAAGAGAAGAATGGGGACTTTTCACATTCCAGGGCATCCACATTGCAGCGCCAACCCTTTCACAAACATTCACATTAGGGCCAATTCAGAGCCTTCAGGTAACCTAACCTGCATGTTTTTGGGCTGTGGGAGGAAACCAGAGCACCCAGAGGAAACCCACACAAGCACGGAGAGAACATTCAAACTCCAGAGAGAGAGAGGCCCTGCTGGCTGGGGGATTTGAGCCCATGACCTTCTGAACATGAGACAGTGCTGCTAACCACAACACCACCATGCTGCCACTGTCATTGAGGGTCTCAGTAGATCAGTGTTGGATCAGGACCAGCCTGGTGTGGTGACCGGGGTTTGACCACCGTTACTGAGATGACTGACCGTTCATGAACGACTGAAGCTGATCAGATCTGTCATCTGCAGATTGTTGTGAAATCAGCCCCTTTACTAGTAGTTGTCATCAGCTGCCGTAGAAACCAGAAGATAAAAACCTAACCCCATCTGATGACTGAAATGGAGAAATACTTATATTTACCTTTATATGACCCCACATCACTGCCAGCTGACCTTTTGAGTCCTCTCTTAATGTTTGCAAAGCTACTGATTAGGAAACACTCTGTTGGCTCATCTGGGGTCTGTTTCCTCTTTTTGTATGAATTTCTGCTCGACTTTCTGCTCTACTGTCCCAGTGTCAAAACTGAACAATAAAGCTGGTGCTCAGACAAATTAAATTCCTGGACTACCTGTCTATGCTTGATTTATTCCATCCACATCAATATTCAACTAACGCATCTCAATAACGACTCCATGAACAGTGAATGAAAAGGTGCAGGAAGAAAGATTTGATGTGATATGCCCTCTCACCCCTTTTCCTTTTTTTAATCTGCTTTTTGCCTTTCCATCACTTTTTTGTGTCAACACCATCAAATGATAAAAACAAAAATTAATTTTCTCACATTTTGCAAGACCTCGAAAATCTACACCAAAGTCAAGTTTTCATGCAGGTTGACAGAACCCAGAAGAAGAAAAGTGTTTAAATGCTAAACACATTTTCTACAAAGATGTCTGCCTGGGCTTTTTAAACTGTGCTGTGGAACAAGAGAACCTCTCTAGAATCTCCTCTAAAAACAGACCCTTTAGAGTTCTCATGAGGCCTCTTCAGTGGTCTGACGTTTGCTTTTTCTTAATGCATTCTTTCACCAGAACATTGTGGAACAGTCCATTTACTGAAGAATAGATACAGTGGTGTGAAAAAGTGTTTGCCCCCTTCCTGATTTCTCTTTTTTTTATGTTTGTCACACTTAAATGTTTCAGATCATCAAACAAATTTATATATGAGACAAAGATAACGCAAGTAAACACAAAATGCAGTTTTAAAATGAAGGTGTTCATTATTAAGGGGAAAAAATCCAAACCTACATGGTCCTGTGTGAAAAAGTGATTGCCCCCAAAACCTAATAACTGGTTGGGCCACCCTTACAAGCAACAACTGCAATCAAGCATTTGCAGTAACTGGCAATGAGTCTTTCACAGCACTGTGGAGGAAGTTTGGCAAACTCATTGTTGCAGAATTGTTGTAATTCAGCCTCTTTGGAGGGTTTTCCAGCATGAGCCGGCTTTATAAGGTCATGCCACAGCATCTCTATCAGATTCAGGTCAGGACTTTGACTAGGCCACTCCAAAGGCTTGATTTTTTTTTTTTTTCTTAAGCCTTTTCAGAGGTGGACTTGCTGGTGTGTTTTGGATCATTGTCCTGCTGCAGAAACCATGTACGCTTCAGCTTGAGGTCACGAACAGATGGCCGGACATTCTCCTTCAGGATTTTTTGGTAGACAGCAGAATTCATGGTTCCATTTACCACAGCAAGTCTTTCAGGTCCTGAAGCAGCAACACAGCCCCAGACCATCACACTACCACCACCATATTTTACTGTTGGTATGATGTTCCTTTTCTGAAACGCTGTGCTACTTTTATGTCAGATGTAATAAGATAAGATAAGATAAGCCTTTATTAGTCCCACAATGGGGAAATTCCAGGATTGCAAAAGCACAGGGATAGCAACACTCAGATCAATAATTTAGCAGATCAGATAAAAAGAGCAGTGAATATACATATGTACATATATATTGTCATGGCGTGTTAAATTCTAGACAGCTCACTCGCACGATACCAAGCACAGGATGGAACCACAGTGAGGGGCACGTTTGACAGCTTTTATTAAATGACAAAATAACAGTGCACAGCTATGGAAACAGTCCTTCGCCAGAGGAATTGGACCTGTGGAGAGAAGACGAGAGCAATGGGCTTAGGAGTAGAGTAAGGGAGAAAATGGGAGAGCCAAATTGCCACTTACTTGGGAAATCCAGGGATGACCGGCAGGACCCAGCAGAAAGATAGACAAACTGGTAGGGTAGGAGGGGAATGAAGCTGATGGTGCCTGACCAGGGGATGATGAGGCTGAGGGACAGTGTGGTGGGGCAGGAGAGCACGCGCAGTCCCAGCGACACACCTACACGAAGGCAACAACCTGGGGAGAAGGAAAAGAAGATGGTTAAAGGCGTGTTAACGATCATATAAGTGTATCAGCAAGTCCAAACTCGGGCAGTATACCCAGACAAGGCAGCGTAGATTGCATGGAGAGAACCTCCCTAAGTACGCTGGCTGATGAGCAGGCGCAGGTGTGTCTTTTGCCTCATGTGCAATGATGAGTTGTAGAAGGTGTGACCAGAGGGGAGGGGCGCGCTCCCGCTGCCCATGACAGGGCCTCCCCTTCTAGGGATGCCTCAAGACGGACCGGAGGGCTTGTCCGGGTGAGCACGGTGGAAAGCCCGGAGCATCTCCTTGTCCAGTACCCGAGACGAGGGCGTCCAGGATTGCTCCTCCAGCCCGTAACCTTCCCAATCAATGAGGTATTGCAGGCCCCGATCCCTGCGACGGACATCCAGGATACGGCGAACCGTGGGGGCGGGATGGCCATCAATGATGCAGGGAGGAGGAGGAGGCTTGGGGGGGGGGGTGGCACAGAGGACTAGTTGAGAGGGGCTTTATGTGACTGACGTGAAAGGTGGGGTTCACCCGCAGGGTCTCGGGGAGCCGGACCGACGTGTCGTTGACCACCCGGGCAATGGGGAATGGCCCGAGGAAGTGGGGGGACAGCTTCTTGGTATTGTTCTTCAGAGGAATCTGGCTAGCCACCAGCCAGACCAGCTGTCCCACGGCGTACTTGGGGGCCAGGACACGCCTCCGATCGGCGGCGGCCTGGGTGCATTCAGTGGTGCCGACCAGGGTGACCGAGTCGCCCTCCAGACACGTCAGCAGCGCCGGGTGTGGGCCCCCACGGATGGCATCAAAACCTCCCTCTTGGCCAAGGGAAGGGGGGAGGGGCGTGTACCCCAATGACACTTCAACGGGGGTCAATCCCGTTGTGGAAGACACCGCAGAGTTCAACGAGTATTCCACCCAGGTCAGGTGTGTGCTCCAGGAGGAGGGATTGTCGGCTGCTAGGCACCGCAAGGCAGCCTCCAGGGACTGGTTGGCGTGCTCAGCCTGCCCATTACTTTGGGGATGGTTTCCAGAGGAGAGGCTCACCATTGTCCCTAGCATCCGGAAAAAGGCCCTCCAGACCTGGGACGTAAATTGCGGACCCCGGTCAGACACAATGTCCACAGGGATGCCGTGGATCCGGATCACATGGTCCGTGAGGATGGCTGCTGTCTCCAGGGCTGACGGAAGCTCGGGGAGGGCCACCAGATGGACCGCCTTGGAAAACCGATCCACAACTGTCAGAATGACCATCTTGCCGTGGGAGGAAGGTAACCCAGTAACGAAGTCCACGGTGTTGTGGGACCACGGCCAGCCAGGGATGGGGAGGGGATGAAGAAGTCCCGACGGGGGGGAGGTGTCAGTCTTCCCCCGGACACATGTCTGACAGGCTCTGACGTACTCCTGAACGTCCCACCGCAGTGCTGGCCACCAGAACGCCCGCTTGACGAAATCTATAGTCCAGGCGATGCCATGATGGCAGGGAAAGAGGCTAGTATGGCCCCACTGGATGACGTCGCTGCGGAGGGCAGCCGGGACGTACAGACGGTTCCGGGGGTACCCTACCGGCACAGGCTTCTGGGACTGGGCCTTGCGGACCATCCACTCGATATCCCAAGTAAGGGATTTGATAATGCATGCTAGTGGCACAATGGTTTGCGGGGGGTGGGGGGGTGGGGGTCTACGTCCCTGGAGTCATACTGGCGCGAGAGCGCGTCCGAGTTGGTATTCTGGGTGCCAGGCCGGTATGTGATGGTAAAGTCAAATTGCTGGAAAAATAATGACCAGCGAGCTTGCCTGGCATTCAGCCGGCGGGCTGACCGCAAGTACTCAAGGTTCTTGTGGTCGGTCCACACCACGATGGGGTGAACTGCACCCTCAAGCCAGTGTCTCCACTTCTCTAGTTCCAACTTAATGGCAAGCAGCTCTTTGTCCCCTACCCCATAATTCCTCTCGGCTGGCGAAAGCCGCCAGGAGAAATATGCGCATGGGTGGAGCTTCTGATCGGGGGCGTGCGCTGTGACAGCACAGCGCCATCCCCAGAATCAGACGCATCCACTTCGAGGACAAACGGGAGCTGTGTGCTGACCTGGGCCAAGATAGGATTGTCAGTGAACTGGCACTTTAATTTATTAAACACCAGTTCAGCTTCCTCTGTCCACCGAAAGGGGACTTCATCCGAAGTCAGCTGCGTTAAATTCAGTGCAATCCCACTATAGTTCCGGATGAACCTGCGATAAAAATTCACAAACCCGAGGATGAGTTGAAGCTCCCTATGGGAGTGGGGTGTAGGCCAAACCAACACTGCCTTTACCTTGGTTGGATCGGCAATCAGCTACCCCTCAGCCACGATGAAGCCCAAGAAGGTGGTAGATGGTATAGAAAACTTACACTTCTCAGTCTTCACGAACAGCTGGTTCTCCAAAGCCATTGTAAAAATGGCTCACACGTGGACCTTGTGTTCCTCTGGTAAGCGTGAGAAAATCAAAGTATCATCAAGATAGACAAACACGAATTGATGGAGCGTGTCGTGGAGGACGTCATTAATTAACCGTTGGAAGACAGCAGGGGCATTAGTGAGGCCAAATGGCATCACTAGGTATTTGAACTGGCCCAGGTGTGTTTTACATGCCGTCTTCCATTCATCGCCCTCACGAATGTGAATCAAATGGTACACGTTTCTGAGGTCTAATTTGGTGAAAACCCGTGAGAGCTGAAGGAGCTCGAATGCTGAATTGATTAAAGGCAGAGGGTATTTGTCTTTAATTGTAATGGCGTTGAGCTCCCGGTAGTCAATACACGGGCGCAGTGAGCCATCCTTCTTCCCGACGAAGAAGAACCCGGCCCCGAGTGGAGCCAAAGATGGCCAAATGAGGCCAGCGTTCAGCGACTCCTTTACATACCGCTTCATCGCCTCTCTCTCTGGGCCAGAAATGCTATACAGCCGGCTGGACAGCAGCCTCACCCCCAGGATGAGATCTATAGCACAGTCGTAAGAGTGATAAGGCGGTAGCGACAATGCTCTTGACTTGCTAAAGACCTCGCCCAAATTGTGATAAGCCCGAGGGACGCAGTTGAGGTTCGGCAGCTCAGCCTGGGAAGGAGAAACGGAGATCGACAGGGAGCAGTCAGCCAAACGCATGCAATTGGCCATGCAAAAAGGGCTCCAGGCAGAGATGGTATTCTGAGCCCAATTGATCGTGGGGCTATGTTTTTGGAGCCACGGGTAACCCAGGACCATCGGGGAAGAAGATACAGGGAGGACCAGGAACGTTAGTTCCTCCCGGTGGTTCCCGGAAAGAAGGATGGGAATAGGCACTGTGCTTAGGGTAACCACCACGAGCTCGCTGCCAGAGATGGCAGTGACTCGCTGCCTGTGGGGCAATTTGCATGTGGGAATACCCACCTGTTCCACAAGAGCAGCTGAAACGAAATTACCCTCAGACCCCAAATCAATCAGCGCCTCAACCCTCCTCTCGACCCCCGGCAACTGTACGAGGGCCAAAATGCCCAGTTTACAGGGGGGAGAAGAATAAGTCCCACCCGCCAGACCCCCACGGTTACTGATGGGCCGTATCTTTTGGCCGACAGCGGCACTCGTCCAGACTGTGGTTGATTGAACCACAGTACATGCACGCGCCGGCCCTTCGCCTCTGCCGACGCTCCTCACAGTAAGACTCAGAGAGAGCTCCATCGGCTGGGGCAAAGACTTGGCACCGCCAGTCTCAACAACCGCAGTGGGCACGCGCTCAGCGCATGGACAAGGGATGGGGCCACACTCCCTCGCACGCTCACAGTGTCGATTATCTAGCCCAACAGCCTGATCTATCAGGTCATCGAGTGTCTCCGGGACAGGATGGACCGCCAATTCGTCACGGAGTTGGTCGCTCAAGCTGTGGAGGAACGCACTGCGTAGAAAAGTTTCGTTCCACCCCGACTCGGACGCCACAACCCGGAACTCCACCGAGTACTCAGCCACCGACCGAGTACCCTGGCAGAGCGTCATTAGGCGGCTCATGACATTGCCTTAATGCTCGGTCCGACCAAACGCACTAGTGAATGCGGCCACCAATTGGTCAAGCGAATATCGGCGCCCCTCAGGGTTGTCTAGAGTGGCCTGGGCCCACTCCAGGGCTCTATCCCTGAGCAAAAGGACAAAAAGCTGTGTTTTGGCTACATCCCCCGGATACTCCTCCCCAACCTGCTCCAAGTACATATGAAGTTGGAGGAGAAAAAGTTTACGTTTCCCCACCTCCCCCACGTACAGAGAGGGCAGAGGAACGGAACAAGTATGGCGCATAGCGCGCAGCGCAGGCTGGGGGAGGGGGGCGACCGCGGGATGCGCCACGGACCATAAGGTGGCCATGTTGGAAACCTGTTGCGTTGGTACAGCAAGCTGCTGCTCGGTCACCGCTAAGCGATCCATAGCCGACTGCTCCTATGGTGAGGCACCAGCTGAGCTACCTTCTTGGCTAGTTCGAGTGTTAAATTCTAGACAGTTCACACGCACAATACCAAGCACAGAATGGAACCACAGTGAGGGGCACGTTTGACAGCTTTTATTAAATGACAAAATAACAGTGCACAGCTATGGAAACAGTCCCTCGCCAGAGGAATTGGACCTGTGGAGAGAAGACAAGAGCAGTGAGTTGAGGAGTAGAGTAAGGGGGAAAATGGGGGAGCCAAATTGCCACTTACTTGGGAAATCCAGGGATGACCGGCAGGACCCAAAGGGAAGATAGACGAACCGGTAGGGTAGGAGGGGAATGGAGCTGGTGGTGCCTGACCAGGGGATGATCCAAACCTACATGAAACCATGTAGGTTTGGATTTTTGGAATCAAGAAAATAAGCAAAACACACCTTCATTTTAAAACTGCATTTTGTTTTTACTTGTGTTATCTTTGTCTATTATTTAATTTTTTTTTTGATGATCTGAACTATTTAAGTGTGACAAATATACAAAAAAATGAGAATTCAGAAAGGGGGCAAACACTTTGTCACACCACTGTAGTGTCAGAACCGGCTCAAAGTCATGACAAATAATGGGAGGAAAACATGGTTAGAGTGCACAACATAACTTAATTCAAATAAATCAAACTGAAGTGCCAATTAAAAGTGATCAACTTAGAATTCCTGTTAAGAAAATAATGTGAATGGTCATCAGTAAATCAGTAGTTCAATTCGTTTCAACTCAGTTCAATTCAATTCAACTCAATTCAATTCAACTTTATTTATATAGCGCCATTTCACAACAACAGCCATCTCATAGCACTTTCAACTGTAGGGGAACCCCCACAATTACAGAAAGACCCCAGCAATCAGGCAATCTCCTGTGAGCAGCACTTGGCGACGGTGGAGAGGAAAAACTCCCTTTTAACAGGAAGAAACCTCCAACAGAACCAGGTTAACGAAGGGGCAGTCATCTGCTGCGACTGGCTGGGGGGTGAGGGGATAGAGAAGATGAAAAGAACAGACATGAAGAGAGCAAACAGCATGATGGGGACTCAATCTTTGGGAGAGAACAAACAGATGTTTATGACCAGCAAAAAAAAAAAAAAATTCATTGTGAGTGAAGAAAGGAGTGAAGCCCAGTACATTATTGGAGGTCCCCTGGCTGTCTAAACCTATTAGCAGCATAACTAAGGGAGGGTTCAGAGACACATGATCCCTCCCTAATTGTAGGCTATATCAAAAAGGAAGGTTGTAACCCTATTCTTAAAAACAGAGATCAAGTCTGACTCCCGAATCTAGATTGGCAGCTGGTTACACAAGAGAGGAGCTTGATAACTGAAGTCTCTGCCTCCCATTGTACTTTTGGAGATTCTAGGTATTACAAGTAATCCTGCATTTTGGGAGCGTAGTGCTCTGTTAGGATAATCAGATAATATCAGATCTTTTAAACGGAAAAGGGCCTGATTGTTAAGAGTTTTGAAAGCAAGAAGAAGGATTTTAAACTTAATTCTAAACTCTATGGGAAGCCAATGAAGGGAGGCCAAAACCAGAGAGATATGACCTCTCTTTCTAGTACCTGTTAAAACTCTTGCTGTGTGGCGCATATATTGAGTTCATATTTCCCACATATGTATGACTGTATGTGTATTGGGGGCTTCACGTCTCATGGGACAAAAGAGGTCTGGACCTGCAGAGATCTACAGGAGATGACGAGGAGGTGTGAGTTTGGGCCTTTGTCTCGGAGAGGATGCCCCAGGAGGATTCCCGGAACATCAAGGGATAAGAGACAATAGAGGAACATCAAAGAGTGCACTGTGACTGGGATTATGTACCATGTGATTGTATGTTTGCTAAAGCACCATGTGACTTAGGTTGTGTGGCTTCTGCAGGGTATAAGAGTGTGGTATGTGATTGCTCAGTCTCTTCTTTTGCTTAGAGAATGATAGAGCAATGTGTTCACTTAATAAAGCTGAACCTGAGAAATAAACTCAGCCTCACCCTTGAACGCATTCTCTACAGCTGCAGCATTTTGGATCAACTGAAGACTTTTTAAAGATGTTTTAGGACAACCTGATAATAAAGAGTTACAATAATCTAATCTAGAGCTAACAAAAGCATGGATCAGTTTCTCATCATCACTCTGACACTGTCTATTATGCAAATGATAGAAGGCAGTCTTAGAAACAAATTTAATATGTGACTAGAAAGACAGATCTTGATCAAAAATAACTCCAAGGTTCCTCACAGAGCTATTAAGAGAAAGAGTAACTGCATCCAAACTAAAAGTTTGATTTGGAAAGGTATCTCTAAGGTTTTTTGGACCAACTAGAATGACTTCAGTCTTATCTGAATTTAATAGCAGGAAATTACAAGTCATCCAAGCTTTGATTTCCTTAAGACAGGCTTCTAACTTGGATAATTGATTGCTATCATCTGGCTTCACTGACCGGTATAATTGTGTGTCATCTGCATAACAATGAAAATGTATACAGTGCTTTCTAATAATGTTGCCTAACAGAAGCATATATAAACTAAAAAGAGTAGGGCCTAGCACAGCTCGCTGTGGAACTCCGTGACTGAGCTTTGAGTTGAAAGAAAACTCATTAGTGATATGAACAAACTGGAATCTATCAGATAAATAAGATCTAAACCACTGCAACAAAGTTCCATTAAGTCCAACATAGTGTTCTAATTTATCAAGTAGAATATTATGATCGATAGTATCAAAAGCTGCACTAAGGTCTAAAAGGACAAATACAGAAACAAGTCCATTATCAGATGCGATCAGGAGGTCATTAGTGACCTTCACTAAGGCTGTTTCAGTACTTTGATGGATTCTAAACCCAGATTGAAACTCTTCAAATAAACCATTTACCTGCAAGTGGTCAAATAATTGCGTAGCAGCAACTCTTTCTAAGATTTTTGAAATGAAAGGGAGATTAGAGATTGGTCTGTAGTTAGCTAAAACTCCTGGATCCAGTGTTGGTTTTTTGAGTAAAGATTTAATCACAGCAGTTTTAAAAGCCTGTGGATAGATAGATAGATTATAGATCTATCTATCTATCTATCTATCTATCTATCTATCTATCTGTACAACATACTAAAAGTACAGTAGACAAACAAATTTAACAAATTTAAATATTAGACAAAGATAGCACAAGCAAACACAAAATACAGTTTTAAATGAAGGTGTTTATTATTAAGGGTAAAAAAAAAATCCAAATCTACATGACCCTGTGTGAAAAAGTTGCCCCCCCCCCAAAAAAAAAAAACCACATAAATTAACTGTGGTTTATCACATCTCTGGAAAGCTGGGTTCAATTTCTCTAGCCACACCCAGGCCTGAAAACTGCAACACCTATTCTCAATCAAGAAATCACTTAAATAGGACCTGCCTGACATAGTGAAGTAGACCGAAAGATCCTCAAAAGCTAGACATCATGCTGCGATCCAAAGAAATTCATGAACAAATGAGAAACAAAGTAATTGAGATCTATCAGTCTGGAAAAGATTATAAAGCCATTTGTAAAGCTTTGGGACTCCAGTGAACCACAGTGAGAGCTATTATCCACAAATGGTGAAAACATGGAACAGTGGTAAACTTTCCCAGGAGTAGCTGGCTTACCAAAATTATCCCAAGAGCGCAGCGATGACTCACCCCAGAGGTCACAAAAGACAAAAAATTCCATTTTATCTACATTATTATTGTGATTAATAATGTATTATTATATTTGAGAAATATTATGCCTTTCATATGCAATGTTTAATGTTTATATGTGCATTCCATATAGGATAAGTTCATATATTCTTAGCATGTTTCTGTGAGCAATTATTGGCCTTCAGAGAATTCAGTACAGGATCAGTACATGCGTAAGGAATGATCAAAGCTACTTTGATAATCAATTTGAAATGTCCTGTTCTCTTAATTTGGTCACAGGAATGCACAAGAACTCCCCAGCTTGTTTAGATAATTTGTATAGATTAGTTATATGGACATTCTGTTAGTTTTATGGACCTCCTGTCTCCAGAGTGTCTGTGACATTTCCCCGGATAAGCTTTGTTTATCAGGACTGTTCTGTTCCTCTCCTCCTCCGCTCTGTTGCCTATATATATCAAACTTAAATGAATATGCTCCAGAGATTCTAGGTGTGACTGAATACCATGCTTTGTAATCTCTCCCTCAAAATGGCCATTGAGGTTAAAATAAATGTACATAAATCCAATTTTCCGCCTGACCTTTGACTTTGAATTATATAAACTCAGAATTATTCTAACAACCCCACAACAACATCCAAAGAACTGCAGGCCACACTTGCCTCAGTTAAGGTCAGTGTTCATGACTCCACCATGAGAAAGAGACTGGGCAAAAATGGCCTTCATGGCAGAGTTCCAAGACGAAAACCACTGCTGAGCAAAAAGAACTTAAAGGTTCATCTCAGTTTTGCCAGAAAATATCTTGATGAGCCCCAAGACTTTTGGGAAAATACTCTGTGGACTAACAAGACAAAAGTTGAACTTTATGGAAGGTGTGTGTCCCATTACAGCCGGCAAAAAAGTAACACAGCATTTCAGAAAAGGAACATCATACCAACAGTAAAATATGGTGATGGTAATGTGATGGTCTGGGGCTATGTTGCTGCTTCAGGACCTGAAAGACTTGCTATGGTAAATGGAACCATGAATTCTGCTGCCTACCAAAAAATCCTGACGGAGAATGTCCGGCCATCTGTTCATGACCTCAAGCTGAGGCAAACTTGGGTTCTGCAGCAGGACAATGATACAAAACACACCAGCAAGTCCACCTCTTAATGACTTAAGAAAAACAAAATGAAGACTTTGGAGTGGCCTAGTCAAAATCCTGACCTGAATATGATTGAGATGCTGTGGCATGACCTTCAAAAAGCGGTTCATGCTGGAAAACCCTCCAATGTGGCTGAGTTACAACAATTCTGCAAAGATGAGTGGGCAAAAATTCCTCCACAGTGCTGGAAAAGACTCATTGCCAGTTATTGCAAACGCTTGATTGCAGTTGTTGCTGCTAAGGGTGGCCCAACCAGTTATTAGGTTTTGGGGGCAATCACTTTTTCACACAGGGCCATGTAGGTTTGAATTTTTTTTCCCCTTAATAATAAACACCTTCATTTAAAAACTGCATTTTGTGTTTACTTGTGCTATCTTTGTCTAATATTTAAATTTTTGTGATGATCTGAAACAATTAAGTGTGACAAACATACAAAACTGTCATGGATGGCCCTCATGAGCCATCATAAGACGCCACAAATTGCCGGTGAGTTTGCACAGTTTATTGATGAACAGAGAAGGAACACAAAATAACAAGCCATGGGGGGCTAAAACATACTACAACTACATACAGACGACCATAGGGAATAATGGATAAATAAGGAAGCACACTTACGATCATAGCAGTAGAATGGTCAGCATACAAACAGAGGGATGCTCGCTCACATCTGACAATGGAAGAGTTTTGACAAGACTGCCGCGTTTTTCCGTTCCCAGCTGCCCTCTTAAATGGAAAGCCGCTGATGGCACGAAATGTGGCTCAGTTGTCAAACCTGACAGCCGGAAGCTCCTCCGAGCGCTGTCACAATAAAGGGTAGGGGAGCCAAAAGGCACACACAGCTGTCAAATGGGCGAAGATAGTGCATGGCTCGAGCGCGGACAGGATCGGCGCTCGAACCATGACAGTACCTCCCCGCCAAGGGCGAACTACAAGCGCCCAATGACACCCAAGCCCCCCCCCCCCCCCAGGGTGGGCGGATGGGGGGGATAGGCCAGGAGGGTGAGAACCAGCAAGAGAGAGGAGAGAAAAAAAAAACATAACGATGGCAGGACACAAGTGAGGTAAAACAAAGGATGGTTACAAGAAAAACACACTACTCAATAGCACACAAATGATGCTTAGATCAGGGCAAGAAAAAAAACAACCATGATGGTGACAGGAAACAAATGAGGCAATTACAGAGTAGGTTTGAAAGAAAAAAAACACATTACTCCATAACGCACAAACAATGCTTGGAACAGGACACAAATGAGGAAAATGCCGAGTACAGTTAACAGAAAACACAATACACAGCACTACATACACAGATCAACCTAGAGGGCAAAACACACCCGAGTGACCTTAATATTAACTGAAAATAAGCGACACCCGAGGAGGATGGCAGGCAGAGTCCAATAAAGCTGGGACTGTTCCGGTAGTCTCCCTGCATCCATTGTCCAGCTGGTGAACTGGGGAAAAAGGAAACGTTTGGGTGGCCTACCCCAGTCCCAGGCCCGGAAAGTCGGAACCTCCGGCAGCCGAACCAGGTCGCCCAGCTGAAAGCAACGTACGTCGGGTGGCCGACCCAGGGCGCCGAACCGGCGAAGAAGTTCCTCAGGCGGCCAACCCGCATCCCTCAGCCACCAGAACCATGGGGAAGCAATTGGTGACGGCCTCCCTGGCGAGGGAAAAGACGTGGGAGCGCCGAGCCAAACGTAGGGAACCCCAACGGCCCCCGGTGGCGATGCGCTGGGATGGTGACGACGATGACGATGAGGGGGATGAAGATGACGATGAGCTAGTACAATGTCAGGTGGCAGAGGATCTGCAGCTCCTTCACTGACCTTGAACCATACTGGTGCTGCACCCACGATGAACCCCGATTGGGTCACGGCTGCACCCGCGATGGACCCCGACTGGGTCATGGCTGCACCCGCGATGGACCCCGACTGGGTCGGCGCAGCACCAGTGACGATCTCCAACCCCGAACCCGGCACCTCCAGTACAGCGACCGGGATTGGCTCCGCACCGGTGACCCTGGGAGAAGGCTCAGGAGAAAAGAAAGAACCGGGATCAGAATCACCGGTAGTGACAGAGCCCAGTGAGACCAACTCGGTTGCAGCTGACGGCTGCCCCTGCCTCGTTTCCCCGAGAGGCAGGCAAAAATGCTCCAAAATAGAAAGAAGAAAAACAAAGTAGAGCACTTGCCTGCACTCGGGTTCTGTCGCCATCCAGGACTTCGCTGATCCAGGCTCAGGACGAAGAAGGTCGTCGTCAGGCTCCCACTCGGCCACGGCGGGTTCCACAGCCGGCATGATGGTTTCCGCAGTCTGAGGACCCTCTGGTGCTAACGTCCACGCCGACGACCCGCACGGCGTGGTGGCAGGGGACCCTCAACCCGCTGGCTCGAACTGCTCATCTGTGGAGACCTGGGGACGCTTCCTCGTTGGTGCAGGCTCCACGCTGCAGTCTGCTCTCCTCCTCTGCCCATGATGTGGCTGCGGGGCTGGAACCAGGTTCTCCAGAACTGCAGGCCCCCTCCTCGTCCGGCGACGTAGGCCTGGTGTCGTGAACCGCTCAGCGGAGGGAGACACAGAGGCAGCAGGTTTAGTGACAGAAGCTATAGCAGGTGGTGGGAGCTCGGGGGACTGTGAATCCCGAACTCCACCCCCAGGAGTCAGACAAGGCAAATCACTACTACAGTGAGCAAAATGAACTTGCACTTGCCTGTTTCCTGGAGGATAGATGGTGCCTGCTGTAGAGGACGTTGTTCCTCCCTTTCCCCGCTGGATGGTGGGAGGAGGACGAGGAGGAGCTGCTCGTGATGGTCCACTAACGGGCTTCGCCGGGGCAGGACTCAAAACTCTCTCAGCAGCCGGAGATGACGTCGAGGAGGAGGGGACGACAGCCGAGACGATCCGGGCACTATGAGCTGACGGGACAGCAGAAACAGGTGACCCTGGGGGAGAGGCTGCGGGAATTCCCTCCTGTCATGACGCAGAAGGAGCGGCTGGCGAGGAGGCAGAGTTCCTCCGACGACCCGGAAACGGATCCAGACGGGGTTTTCGCTGAGGTTTGTTTGGAGCGTGGCGCCGACGATCACTGGCTGATGTCGAGGCGAAGGTGAGGTCCGGAAAACGCCACTCTTGTGCGGAAACGGAGGCGAGCAAGTCAGCATATTCCGGATAGTCACTCAGCTCGGGATTCCTCTCAACCAGACTGACAGTCACCGTCACGTGCTTCATGATTTGTGTGGGGTGGCCGGCGGAACGAGCTGCAGCCACTCGGTCCCAGATGGAGATTGCTGTCAGCTGCAACCTCTCTGGGGGATTCCCGACTGACGTCATGTTCGTTCGGGGATGACCCCTGGATGGTGCGAACTCCTGGACCGTATCGGGGACAGGAACGGGATCCCGAAACGAGGAGCGAGGATGCCTCCTCTTCGGCTTCCTGCCGGAGTTTCCCTCCAGCCCATGGGGTATCTCACGTTGTGAAGCGATGTCAGCCTTCCTCGCCGTGACATCCGGGTGGTTGGAGTAGCGAGGAAGGCGATTAAGGATGTCCTCAGCGAGGTCCAGGTGCCAGCGTACATCGCTGCGAGCGTCGTAGAGGGTAGCGGTGATGAGCGTTCCATCTACGTAGTCCAGGGTCTCCGCCAGCTCATAGCCCAGGCTCTGAACGCGGTCCCTGAATGACGTCATGACCTCCCAGCATGCAGGTACCCAGACAGGGAAAACAAACGTCCAATTTAGGCAAAACTCACAGGGACTGGCATCTCAGTCTGGCGGCAGTCTACTGTCATGAATGGCCCTCACGAGCCATCATAAGACGCCACAAATCGCCAGTGAGTTTGCACAGTTTATTGATGAACAGAGAAGGAACACAAAATAACAAGCCACAGGGGGCTAAAGCATACTACAACTACATACAGACGACCATAGGGAATAACGGATAAATAAGGAAGCACACTTACGATCATAGCAGTAGAATGGTCAGCATACGAACAGAGGGATGCTCACTCATGTCTGACAGTGGGAGAGTTTGGACGAGACTGCCGTGTTTTTCCGTTCCCAGCTGCCCTCTTAAATGGAGAGCTGCTGATGACACGAAATGCGGCGCAGCTGTCAAACCTGACAGCTGGAAGTCCCTCCGAGCGCTGTCACAATAAAGGGTCGGGGAGCCAAAAGGCACACACAGCTGTCAAATGGGCGAAGATAGTGCATGGCTCGAGCGCGGACGGGATTGGCGCTCGAACCATGACAAAAACACTTTTTCACACCACTGTATATGTACCACCAAGGCAGCACTGCATATTATCAATTATAACACCCTACAGGTCAAATATATCCCCATCATAAGTTAATGGGTACAGCTTTGTTTTTCTATTAGCTAGCTCTTAATCTTTGATGTAAACAATGTTATACAGACGTGGACAAAATTGTTGATACCCCTCTGTTAATGAAAGAAAAACCCACAATGGTCACAGAAATAACTTGAATCTGACAAAAGAGATTGAGATTGAGATTGAGATTCAACTTTATTGTCATTACACATGTATGAATACAAGGTAACGAAACGTGACTTGGCATTTGGGCACGCTCTGCAGAGCGCATCCAAGGCCGGGGCAGCCGCTAGGCTGGTAATAAATAAATAATAAATAAAAATTCTATGAAAATTAACCATTGAAAATCAGACAATGCTTTTGAATTGTGGTTTAACAGAATTATTTTTAAAAACAAACTCATGAAACAGGCCTGGACAAAAATGATGGTACCCTTAACTTAATATTTTGTTGCACAACTTTTTGAGGCAGTCACTGCAATCAAACGATTTCTGTAACTGTCAATGAGACTTCTGCACCTCTCAGCAGGTATTTTGGCCCACTCCTCATGAGCAAACTGTTCCAGTTGTCTCAGGTTTGAAGGGTGCCTTCTCCAGCCGGCATGTTTCAGCTCCTTCCACAGATGTTCAAAAGGATTTAGATCAGGGCTCATCGAAGGCCACTTTAGAATAGTCCAGTGTTTCGCTCTTAGCCATTCTTGGGTGTTTTTAGCTGTGTGTTTTGGGTCATTATCCTGTTGCAAGACCCATGACCTGCAACTGAGACCAAGCTGTCTGACACCGGGCAGCACTTTTCTCTCTAGAATACCTTGATAGTCTTAAGATTTCATTGTACCCTGCACACATTCAAGACACCCTGTGCCAGATGCAGCAAAGCAGCCCCAGAACATAACAGAACCTCCTCCATGTTTCACAGTAGGGACAGTGTTCTTTTCTTGGTATGCTTATTTTTGCGTCTGCGAACATAGAGCTGATGTGCTTTGCCAAAAAGTTCCAGTTTTGTCTCGTCTGTCCATAGGACATTCTCCCAGAAGCTTTGCAGCTTGTCAACATGCAGTCTGACAAATTCCAGTCTGGCTTTTTTATGATTTGTTTTCAACAGTGGTTTCCTCCTTGGTCGTCTCCCATGAAGACCACTTTGGCTCAAACAATGACGGATGGTGCAATCTGACACTTATGTACCTTGACCTTGGAGTTCACCATGAATGTGTTTAGAGGCTGTTCTGGGCTCTTTTGTTACCATTCGTATTATCCGTCTCCTCCTGTGGCCACGTCCAGGGAGGTTGGCTACAGTCCCGTGGATCTTAAATTTCTGAATAATATGTGCAACTGTAATCACAGGAACATCAAGCTGCTTGGAGAAGGTCTTATAGCCTTTACCTTTAACATGCTTGTCTATAATTTTCTTTCTAATCTCCTGAGACAACCACACCATGTCACCAAACAGCACAGTGACTACTTGTCACCCTTTAAATAGGCCAACTGACTGATTACAAGTTTGTAGACACCTGTGATGTTAATTAGAGGACACATCTTGGTTGAACATGTCCCTATGGTCACATTTTCAATCTTTTCTAGGGTTACCATCATTTTTGTCCAGGCCTGTTTAATGAGTTTGTTTTTTAAAATAATTCTGTTGAACCACAATTCAAAAGCATTGTCTGATTTTCATTGGTTAATTTTCATAGAATTTTTATTTATTACCACTTTTGTCAGATTCAAGTTATTTCTGTGACCATTGTGGGTTTTTCTTTCACTAACAGAGGGGTACCAACAATTTTGTCCATGTCTGTATCTTCATATAATTGAATTTCTCCCAGGTCCTTCTCGTTCTCCCAGGAGGAAATTCAAACATCAACCTGGATGAGGTGCAGCACGAATCCATTCCCACTTAGGGCCTCTTAGAGTCTCCAATTAATTTAATGAGCATGTTTTTGGACTGTAGGAGGAAACCCACTAAAGTATGGGGAGAACATGCACCCTCCACAAAGAGAGGCCCTTCTGGCTGGTTGACCTTCTCACTGTGAGGCAGTAGTGCTAACCACTACTCCACCATGCTGCCCATACCTCAGTATGTGATAATTATTTATTGCCTGATAATCTTTATTGTTCTCATTTTTTCAGCATGGAACACATTTTGATGGTGTAGTGTGCTGTATCCACTCTGTGAATCTCACAATGAAAAACAAACGAGGCTAATGTGGCTAACAAGGAGGGCTAGCAGCTATGCCAGGGCCTACAGGACCTACTTGGTCAGGAGCTGACTCTATTGGTTCCCTGGGTAAAATAACTGCTAGTGTAATAGGTGGTCACTAATTGCTTTCAGTATTTCTGCAGTCCTTGCTTTTTTTTTAAGAATATTCTAGATAGTTGTCATTTTTGATGGGTGGAGAACTTTAATTGGACCCACGGTTGTGGAAAGCTAGCACATTTGTACAATTCCATGTTAATAAGATTTAGAAAAACGGGGAAAATAACAAGTTCATGGTATATTACAGTGAAAATGTAGATAGAGATGATGATGATCCTTTATTGTCATTTTCATGTAAACGTAAAAACGAAATACTGTTTCTACAGCAAAACCTCTCAAAGAATTAAAAACAGTGTTTCTCTAACAGCCTATCTACAAGTGAAATAAACAGACAAGCATCATTAATTAGTTTGCTTAAAATAATATAAATATAAGTAAATTACTGCAGATAAAATAAATAGCAAATAGGTTATTGTGACATGGTGGTTGGACCCAGGGGACAGAAGACAGACTCGAGTTACAGTTTAACAGTTTTATTCACCCAAGTGTGTAGTGATGGTGCGTGTATGTGTGGATGTGTGGGGTGCTGGATGCGTGCTGGGACTGAGCGAGCCTCGCTGCTGCCTGGCAACCCTAGGGACACAAAGCAGAGAGATTACTACTGCACCACAGCGGGGAATGCAATAATGAACGCTGCTTACTTGCAGGTGACGCTGTGGCTTTCCTGCTTGCTCCGGGAGTGTTGGCCAGGAGGGGAGCTCGCTGCTTGGCGCCGTGAAGCGGAGGAGTGACTCCAGCAAGATGGAGAAGTTGCACCGCCACCAACGAGGGCTGATCCACCGCCTGGAGGATCCACCTGTGCACAGAGGAGGATAGCTGGACAAGGTGAGTGCGAGGCTGGCTTACGTGACGAGGCGTGGAGAGCTTGGTCAGCCGTAGCATGGGTAAGTGGCTGAGAACGTGGGACGTAGCTCTGTGATACTGACAGACGACTCCGTGCTGAGCTGTCAGTGGGTCTGGCTTTTATAGCTCGCTGGAGATTGATGGCAGGTGTGCACGCAGCTGGAGCTGATGACGGCCCAGCGGCCGCCATGACATATTGCTTGTTTAACAGTCATTGCAGCAATTTTGCAACTTCAGGACTTGGACGACTCGCTGTGGTAAATGAATCCATGAATTCTGCTTTTTACCAAAAAATCCTGAAGGAGAATGTCCAGCCATCTGTTCGTGACCTCAAGCTGAAGCGCACTTGGGTTCTGCAGCAGGACAGTGATCCCAAACACACCAGCAAGTCTATGGCTTATGGCTTAAGCATCATGATTGGCAATAATGAACAGCTCACGTGCAGGGAACGACACCAGAGAAAACACACAATAAACACAGAGAAGCTAAGTACTCAGATTTTATTGATTCAAAAAGGAAGCTTCGTTAATGAAAGACTCCACTCGCCAGAGGAAGACCCAGCCTGTAAGGGGAGACGAGAGCAGGTTAGACAAGGAGGGAGGCTGAAAAGGGAGAAATAGGACAGCACTTACATGGGAGAAGCAGATAGCCTGGCAGAGGAACCCAGCACAAAAGGCAAGCCATGGGAAGATGCTGGTTGACAGGAGTAGAGCTGGGTGAGGTGTCTGACTGGGTGGAATAGGCAGCTGAAGTGGTGATGATGATGATGGGGCAGGTGAGTGCACAACGAACCCCGGAGACGCACCACGAAGATGGTAGCAACTCAATGAGCCAGCGCTGAAGCATTCACATGATGGTTCTTTTATGTGCTGGCAAGGAAGAGGCAGCAAGTGCATCTAATCATGCAGGTGTGGTGATTGCCTGCGGAGCCGGGGAAAGTCTAGCAGAAAGGGAGGGGGAGAGTGCGCTCACCTGATCATGACAGTGCCCCCCCCCCAAGTGGCGCCTCCTGGCGGTCCAATGGGCTTGTTGGGGTGTGCCTTATGAAAGGCCCGTACCATCCCTTTGTCAGTGAAGTTGGAAACAGGGATCCAAGACCTTTCTTCTGGTCCGTAGCCCTTCCAGTGGACAAGATATTGTAGCCCCTGGCCCCGACGGCAGACGTCCAGAATCCTCTGGACCGTGTAGGTGGTTTGACCGTCGAGGACCCGGGGGGGAGGAGGTGGCTCTGGGGGGGGGGGGGCAGAGAGGGCTGGCGGAGGGGGGTTGATTTTGGAAACATGGAAGGTGGAGTGAATCCGTAGCATCGGCAGAAGCTTCAGATGGACCATGACGTCATTAGTGACCCTGGAAATGGGGAACGGGTCCAGGAAGCGAGGGGAACATTTCTTGGACTCCCTCTTCAGGGGCACCTGGTCCACCAACAACCACACATGCTGCCTGATGGAGTATTTGGGAGCAGGGGTACACCTGCTGTCCGCGTACTGGCGGTTGCTTTCAGCCAAGCAGATGAGGGCAGCTTGAGTGGCCTTCCAGAGCTGGCAGCAGCGACGTGCGTGGGCACCCAGGGATGGTACAGCAACATCCCTTTCCGCCATCGGTAATGGGGAGAGTATACCCCATGGATGCCTTAAACGGGGTCAGTCCACTGGCCGTTGAGAATGCAGAATTGTGAGAGTATTCCACCCAGGTCAGATGGGTGCTCCAGGTGCTGGGGTTGCAGGCTGCTACACACCTAAGGGTGGCCTCCAGGGACTGGTTGGTGCGCTCAGTCTGCCTGTTACTCTGGGGATGGTATCAAAAAGTAAGGCTGATGGTGGTGCCTAGGGAGCAACAAAAGGATCTCCAGACCTGGGAAGTGAATTTAGGGCCCCAGTCAGACACAATGTCCACTGGAATGTCGTGCAGGCGGATGACGTGGGTAGAGAGGAGGTTTGCCGTTTTAGAGGCAGAAGGTACTTTGGGAAGGGGGACCAAATCGATCACCTTAGAAAAGCCATCCACGACGGTGAGGATGACAGTGTGGCCTTGTGAGGGGGGAAGTTCAGTAATAAAGTCCAGGGCAATGTGGGACCAGGTTTGGCTGAGGATGGGAAATGGATGGAGGAGGCCAGAAGGAAGCGAGGAGTTGGATATGTTGCGAGTGCAGATTTGACAGGCCTTGACATAATCCTGGATGTCCGTCCACAAGGTGGGCCACCAGAACACTAGCCGGATGAGGTTGATAGTCCAGGAGATACCAGGGTGGCAGGAGAAATTGCTGGTGAGGCCCCAACTGATGACGTCACTGCTGAGGGTGGCCGGGACAAACAGACGATCATCAGGGCCCCCCTCAGGTTGGGGCTCCGTAGATTGAGAACACCGGACCCTCTGCTTGATGTCCCACATGAGAGCTCCAAGGATGCAATAGGGTGGGACGATGGGTTGGGGAAAGCAATGAGGGGTAGGGAGGTCAGGACAAAACTGGCAGCAACGAGCATCCGGTTTAATACTACGGGAGCCAGGCCTGTAGGCGATGGTGAGATTAAATCTAGCAAAGAATAAGGTCGAACGGGCCTGCCTGGCGTTCAACCTGTGGGCCGACCGGAGATATTCTTAATTTTTGTGGTCGGTTCACACAATGATGGAATGGACCGCACCCTCCGGCTAGTGTCTTCACTCCTCAAGGGCCAATTTAAAGGTGAACTGAAGTGAACGGCATTGAACGGCACTGGGTGATAGTACATACAATTATAAAGATAATTTATCATTGGCACCCCCTCCACCAATCCCGGAATCTTGGAGAAAATCGCGATTTTAAATTTCCCGCCCTGAAAAATCCTACGAATCCACCGATTATCCGGAAGTGTAGCCGGAGTTCCGCGTGACGTCACGAATGGGACCCAGTCCTCATGTTTACCATTGCGAGCACGTCGACACTGGTTGTTTTTGGTGCATTTTGTCGTGATAGTCGACTACAAAACACTTCCAACACCTGGGAAGATCTGTTCAGTGGCCAAGGAAAGCTGTCATGGCGACGAAAGAAAAGAAAGGGGGAGGAAAAGCGACTGGGAAGCAATGCGTTTCTAGATGTACAGTGATCCCTCGCTACTTCGCGTTTCACCTTTCGCACCCTCAGTGCATCGCGGATTTTTCAAAAATATTCATCAAAAATTCAAAATTGAGAAAAAATGGCACGAAAGTTGCCCGGGCGCTAGCAGAAGGCAGGGAGACTACATTAGAACATCAGGTATCAACACGGAGAGCCCACACAACTCAAAATCCACCTCTCTGACCACCGCTCCACTCCTCTCCGCCCACCTCTTCACCGCTCGGGAATCTCGCAAGCTGATTGGCCGAGACGTTTTACCCAGCTTCTCTCCCTGCCGAGCGCCCATACCCAGCGAAGGAAGACCGCATTCATTGTTCTTTATCGCTCGTGTTGCTTAGTGGCACTTCTCGCTGTTCTCTTGTGCCTTTTTGTGCAAAATAGTGCTTGTGACGCCCTTGGGGGGGGGGGTAACGCTACTTCGCGGTTTTTCACTTTTCGCGGTTTTTCACTTTTCGCGGTCGGTTCTGGTCCCCATTAAACGCGATAAGTGAGGGATCACTGCAGATATTATTTATAAATAGCACAGTCAAATGCAGGGGCCAGTTCTGTTCATGTGTATTGCCACTATAGTCTGTAGAAGTATTGTAATACATAGCCCATGGTCATGGAACCTGTCCTGAATACACGTGTTAACCCTACGCCACAGGTGTGTCTATTCAATGCCAAGTGTGTACACGGCCAGGCTATTGTACAGTCCTAGCCCTATGTATAAATAATAAGTTGGAAAAATGCTGATGGTTTTTTTTTCCTTTCTTTTTTATTGTTAATTTTCCTTATCCTGACACCCCAAACATGCCAAAGTAGAGAAGTAAAGACTCACCATTCTGTATTCAATAAGCGACTCTCCTCTCCATCACTGCTGCGGTCTGACTCTGAGTCGGTGCCGGAATCCCCCAAAAATTCTGACTCGAATCTGTACGGTTCGATGCCTCCCTCGCTCTCTTCCTGTTCACTTGACACTCCTGCATCCTCCTCTGTCTCGTCACCGATCCTGAATGCCTCTTCACTCTGAAAACTCTGGTGTTCTTGACTGCTGGAACTGCTATCATCTGCCATTGTTGTTTTGATAAGGGTCACACTCGTGACGTCACACAGCGTCGTCTGCACTACTTCCGGTTTGTTTGGCACTGCCAGCCAGAGGCAAAAGTTTATCGGCTTATAGCTTGGCCATCGCACGGCCTAAAAATTTCTTTTATGTGTTGAAAAATACAATAGGTAATAAGGAATTAATCTGCTATTCTACTTTTTGCGCAAAAAGGTGGTTTCAGTTCACCTTTAATGGCCAAGAGCTGTCGGTCCCCTACATCATAGTTCCTCTCAGCTGACGTGAGCCACCGAGAGAAATACGCACATGGGTGGAGCCTCTGATCGGAGGCCGAGAGCTGCGATAGGACAGCGCCCACCCCCCAGTCAGAAGCATCCACCACCAAAATAAACTGGAGCTGGGGGTTTGCCTGGGCCAAGATGAGAGTGTTAGAGTATAGGCCCTTTAATTTGGAAAAGGCCTGTCCAGCTGCCTCGGACCAACTGAAGGGCACTTTAACCAAGGTCAGCTGGGTAAGAGGCTGTGCTACCCCAATTCAATTCAATTCAGCTTTATTTATATAGCACCATATCACAACAAAAGTCATTTCATAGCACTATCAAATGTAGGGAAACCCCCACAATTGCAAAAAGACCCCAGCAATCACGCGATCCCCTGTGAGCAGCGCTTGGCGATGGTGGAGAGGAAAAACTCCCTTTTAACAGGAAGAAACCTCCAGCAGAACCAGGCTCAGGGAGGGGCAGTCATCTGCTGTGACTGGCTGGGATTGAGGGGATAGAGAAGAAGAAAAGAACAGACATAAAGAGGTCTGAATCTATTAACAGCAAAACAAAAGGGGGGTTAAGAGACACAAGATCCCTCCCTAATCGTAGGCTATATTGAAGAGAAAGGTTTTAACCCTGCTCTTAAAAACAGAGATCGAGGCTGACTCCCAGACCCAGAGTGGTAACTGGTTCCACAGGAAAGGAGCTTGATAGCAGAAGGCTCTGCCTCCCATTGTACTTTTGGACATTCTGGGTATTACAAGTAATGCAGCATTTTGGGACCGTAGTGCTCTGTTAGGATGATAGGGTAATATCAGATCTTTTATATATAAGGGGGCCTGATTATTAAGAGCTTTGTAAGTGAGAAGAAGGATTTTAAACTTAATTCTAAACTCTATGGGAAACCAATGAAAGAAGGCCAGAACCGGAAAGTTATGATCTCTCTTTCTAGAACCTGTTAAAACTCTTGCAGCAGCATTTTGGATCAACGGAAGACTTTTTAAAGATATTTTAGGACAACCTGATAATAACGAGTTGCAATAATCTAATATAGAGCAAACAAAAGCGTGGATCAGTTTCTCAGCATCACTCCGAGACAAGATGCTCCTAATCTTGGCAATATTGCGCAGATGATAGAAGGCAGTCTTAGAAACAGATTTAATATGTGCATTAAATAACAGATCTTTATCAAAAATAACTCCAAGGTTCCTCACAGAACTATTCAGAGTGAGAGTAGCCGCATCCAAATTAAGAGTTTGATTTGGAAAGGTATTTCTAAGGTTTTTTGGACCAACAAGAATCACTTCAGTCTTATCTGGGTTTAATAGCAGAAAATTACAAGTCATCCAAGCTTTGATTTCCTAAAGACAGGCATCTAACTTGGCTAATTGATTACAATCATCAGGCTTCACTGACCGGTATAATTGTGTGTCATCTGCGTAACAATGAAAATGTATACAGTGCTTTCTAATGATATTGCCTAATGGAAGCATATATAAACTAAAAAGAGTAGGGCCTAACACAGATCCCTGTGGAACTCCGTGACTGAGCTTAGAGTTGGAAGAAAACTCATCATTGATGTGAACAAACTGAAGTCTATCGGACAAATGAGATCTAAACCATTGCAGCGAAGTTCCATTTAGTCCAACATAGTGTTATAATCTATCAAGTAGAATGTCATGATCGATAGTATCAAAGGCTGTACTAAGATCTAAAAGGACAAGTACAGAAACAAGTCCATTATCAGATGCGATAAGGAGGTCATTAGTGACCTTCACTAAGGCTGTTTCAGTGCCGTGATGAACTCTGAGCCCAGATTGAAACTCTTCAAATAAACTATTTCCCTGCAAGTGATCAAACAATTGCGCAGCAACAACTCTTTCTAAGATTTTTGAAATGAAAGGCAGATTAGAGATTGGTCGATAATTAGCCAAAACTCCTGGATCAAGCATTGGCTTTTTGAGTAAGGGTTTAATTACAGCAATTTTAAAAGCCTGCAGTACCTCCAGTATACAACTAGGACAATATCAGTTGCTATGGAGGGTGATAATATGTATGGGTACATATTCATACCATGTAGGGTAACCAAATAGACGGTTATGCTGTTTATTCCATCTAGCTACAATGCTCCGCACTGTGTGTATATATATTTATATATTTATGTGTACATATGTATATTCACTGCTCTTATTTTCTTATCTTCTAAATTATTGCTCTGAGTGTTGCTATCCCTGTGCTGTTGCAATCCTAGAATTTCCCCATTGTGGGACTAATAAAGGCTTATCTTATCTTATCTTATCTTATCTTATCTTATCTTATCTTCCATCCATCCATCCATCTTCTACCGCTTTTCCGGAGGTCCGGGTCGCGGAGGCAGCAGTTCAAGCAGAGAAGCCCAGACTTCCCTCTCCCCAGCCACCTGCTCCAGCTCTTCAGAGGGGATACCAAGGCGTTCCCAGACCAGCTGGGAGACATAGTCTCTCCACCGAGTCCTGGGTCTGCCCCGGGGTCTCCTCCCTCCAAGTCCGAGTCCATGGTCCTCAGCCGGAAAAAGGTGGATTGTCCTCTCCGGGTTGGGGACAGGCTCCTGCCCCAAGTGGAGGAGTTTAAGTATCTTGGGGTCTTGTTCTTATCTTGTCTTATCTTACATAACCCAAAGTTGAAGAAAAATTAATTATATGTGTTATAGATGACCCCTTGCAGGGTCATCAGTGAGACGCTGTAGGCAACCGGTGAGTTTGTGTTTTTATTAACATAAGACATAAATAACAAAGGATGAGAAAATAAGGAGCCTCGAGGGGCTAAACACGCACATTAACTCTGACACAAGAACTCAACCTCGGGAGATTGGCTAGGGACGGCAGCGAGGACGGAACCTACGCTGAACAGTTAGCACTTATGGAAGGATGAGGGACAGAGTCACAGGAGAAACTGGAGTTGGGCGTAGGAACTCCAGCCACGTACACGGAGGTGCACAATGTCCTTAGGTGTAGGTCGCAGCGGGGAGTAAGCCTCAGCTGCTCCCTTAAATGGGGAACAGAACCCAAACAGGAAAAGGGGAAAGTAATTAATGACAATACCATACAGCTGTCCTGGAGCGGCTGGGCTTTGACAGCCGGAAGTCCACCGAAACGCTGTCAAAATAATAGCCTCAGAGGAGGCCATAAGAAACATCCCAGAATAGGGTAGAACTGGAGAAATACTGGACAACCTGAGCGCGGATGGAATCGGCACTCAGACCATCACAATATGAAGAATACGGTTACCAATAATTGGGAAGACTATTTCAAATAACCTGGTAGGAATAGGATCTAAAAGACAAGATGAAGGCTTGGATGAGGAGATAATTTTATCTAACTCTAAAAGGTCAATTGGAGTAAACTTATCGAAACAGATATCAGTTGAAGGAGTTGTGGTCGTTGCTGTACTTAAGTTTACGGTGGGAAGAATCTGACTGATTTTATCTCTAATAGATAAAATTTTATGATTGAAAAAGTTCAAAAAGTCCTGACTAGAAAGCTCTGGGGGGATGCAAGGATTGACCGAGTTCTGACTCTTTGTCAGCCTGGCTACAGTGCTGAAAAGAAATCTGGGATTATTCCTGTTCTCTTCTATTAATGCAGAGTAATAACTTGTTCTAGCTTTTCTAAGAGATTTTTTATAAATGAAGAGATGATTTCTCCAAGCTAAATAGAACTCATCTAAACCAGTAGAGCGCCAATTTCTTTCTAATTGACGAGTCTTCTGTTTTAAGCTACGAGTTTCTGTGTTAAGCCAAGGGGTTAGAAATCTCTGGTTAGACTTCTTCTTTTTTAAAGGGGCCACCATGTCTAGAGTCTGATGCAGAGAAGCTGTAACACTATCTACCATGCTATCAATTACAGAAGGAGCAGGATCTCCATCTTTTATTTCCGTTGTGTTGATCCATGGTATAGAGGAGACAATTTGCAAAAATTTGGTGACAATGTCATCTGAAAGACATCTGCTGTAGTAGTATTTTTCTTTAGGAGTCAAATAATCAGAAATAGTGAAATCAAAGGTTAACAGACAATGGTCTGACAGTACAGGATTATGAGGAGACACTACCAGATTTTCTGTTTCTATGCCATAAGTCAGAACAAGGTCCAATGTGTGGTGGAGATAATGGGTAGAATTTTCTACTTTCTGGGAAAACCCCATTGAGTCTAATATTGAATTGAATGCCTTATTAAGACAGTCACTATCTACATCAACATGTATATTAAAATCTCCTACTATAATTATTCTGATTTCAGCACTAAATCAGCTAAAAATTCAGCAAATTCGGATAAAAATTCAGAGTAGGCTGAGGGAGGACGATAAACTATAGCAAAGAAAATTGGGTTCAAGCCAAGATCGCCAACATGTCCCACACTGTGGACCAGGCCCTCAAAGGAATTAAAACATGATTTTTGCTTTACATTAACTCGTAATTTAGAATGGAAAATTGCCGCTACTCCTCCTCCATGACCAGAACTTCTGGGATTATAATAGTTTAGATAACCGGAGAGAGTTGATTCATTCAAATCAACATAATCATCTTGCCCTAGCCAAGTCTCTATGAGGGATATTAAATCAATCTAATGATCAATTAATAGATCATGAACTAGTAGAGACTTGGGAGGTAGAGACCTAATATTTATAAAACCACATTTAATTTTTAAATTATGAGGAGGAACAGAGGCCAAATTATTAAATTTAGAGACTTGAGGTTTGATGTGAGTTTTACCAACATTTTGTTTAATCACTTTGGGATGTTTATGCATTGTATTTTTATTAACTTTGGGGGGAGTAGACAAAGGTTCTCTAAGGGAGAAGACAGGGGCAAAGTTGAGGGGTGGCGGATGAGGAAGAGCTGCAGAAAGACATATAGTTATCAAGTTGTGTTGTATTTGTCTTGGGTTATAATATTTTGGGTAACGGGACACAGACACAATCTCTGTGGGGTTATAAATTGAAGACTGATCTAAACAGTGAGAATTATTTGGATTAATGGGATTAATATGAGAAGTGGAAACAAAAAAGAGATGGTTGGCAGACCCAGGAATGTCTGAGTGAGTTGACGCAACAAATTTCAGTCACTGTATTAAAAAACGCTGAATTGAATAGAACAGATTGTCCCTTAAAACACATGCACCAAGTCTATTTGGATGGATGCCATCTGGCCTCATAAGTGATGGGCGGTTCCAAAACAGGCTGAAATTGTCAACAAAGCCAATGTTAAAAGTAGGACATGTAGAACACAACCAGGTATTAAGGCTGAGAGTTCTGCTAAAATAATTGCAACCTCGTCTGAAAGGGGCCAAAGGCCCAGAGATAAACACACGTCTGCCACAGTTCATAAGCGTGGACAGAAGGATCCTGAAGTCACTCTTTAAGATCTCCGACGCTTCATCTGTTGTTGCATCCAACATGTACTATGACAGTTTTAGTGTGGGGGAATTCATTTAATAGGTCAGGGGTTAGAGCCTCAGTGTCAGACACTTTAGCCCTAGGAAAAAATTTAGTGGCACAGTACCTGCTTCTGACGTTCCTCATAATCGAGTCACCAATTACCAGCGTCATCTGGGTGGGGCTTTGTCGGTGGTTTCTGAAGTGGTAGATAATTTTGTCGATGTTGGTGTTGTGATGGCGGGATGATGCGCTCTCTTCTTTTTGGAGCTGGTGTGTAATTTGGCACACCTAAAGTAGTCTTAATCTGGGGTTTGCGGGTTTGAGCCGCCGCTGAAGGAGGAGGAGAAGGAGGAGGAGGGGCGGTCATGGACGAAAAGTTGGCATCCAGGTGGGGAAAAACTTCCAGAGAAAGGATGTCAAATCTGTTTTCCAAAAGCAAGGGAAGAGAGGAAGCGCGGCCATGTCTGGTCAATCCCCGATGTTTGCTAGTTGGCCCAACCAAGGTCCAGGGTGCGCATTGAGGATGTGAAAAACCACCCAGGGCTTTGGGTTTACCTCCGAACTGAAACCAGTGTTTATTGCTGTGGCCCTGGACAGCTGAGGAGACTGGAGCACGGGTGGAAGTGGATGGTGATGCGTTGAATTTACCCAGGTAAGTAGCCGTCTCTGCCAGCTGCGAGTCGGTTGCCGGGGCCGTTGTTCGCCTGAGAATTATGGTGTCAAGGTGGTCTTCAGCCTCCTGAATCTTATAGAGGTTGGAGAGTCTCCCTTCCAACTCAGAAACGTTCCTAAGGAGGGACACACAGCTGACACATGTCGAGGATGGAGCCATGACGCTCCAGGCGAGAGGTGGATAACCAGCAAGCCAAAAACAGCTAAAAACAGGTTAGCCTAGACCGGTAAACAGCCCAGCCGGGGGTCTGATCCACCCGTGTGTATGATCGGGCTTTCTGCTAGGCCAACACTAAGCTAACACCAAGCAAAAGCTAACATCAGCAAAAAGAGATAAAAAAATTAAAAAGAAAATCAATAAAAACAAACAAAAGCAGACAAGATAATGATTTGATGCAACAAGACATTTACAGACGCCGGCACATGCGTTGCTTCACTCCACTATAGTTTCTAATGAAATGGCGATAAAAATTTGCGAACCCCAAGAAATGCTGCAGCTCCTTGCTGGAGTGGGGTGTGAGCCAATCTAGCACAGCTTTTACCTTGGCCAAGTCGGCCCTCAGCTCCCCCTCAGCTACTATGAAGCGTAGGAACGAAGTGGAGCAGGTAGAAAACTCACACTTCTCGGCTTTGACTTAGAGTTGGTCTCCGGGAGCCGTTGTAAAATGGTCCTGACATGGACTGCGTGTTCTTCTGGCGTGCGGGAAAAGATCAAAATGTCATCAAGGCAGACAAAAACAAATTGATTTACCATATCGCGGAGGATGTCATTGATCATATGCTGGAAGACGGCGAGGGCATTGGTGAGCCCGAACGGCATCACCAGATATTCACATTGCCCCAAGTGTGTTTTAAAGGCCGTCTTCCATTTGTCCCCCTCAAGAATGGGAACCAGATGGTAGGTGTTATGCAATTCCAATTTGTTGAATACTCGCACGCACTGAAGGAGCTCAAATGCAGAGTTTATCAGGGCCAGAGGATACTTATCTTTGACAGTTACAGCATTTTAATTCTCCATAATCAATGCAGTTTAGAAAGCTTGGGATCAGTCCGCCAAGGTCTCCACCTTTGACCGCCACCTAATCCACATAGCACCGGACCCCCATGATCCCTCCTGCAGGTGGTGAGCCCACTGGAGGGCAGACCCATGTAACTCCTTCGGGCTGAGCCAGGCCGGGTCCCATGGGTGGAAACCCGGCCACCAGACGCTAGCCATCAAGCCCCTCCCCCAGGCCTGGCTCCAGGGTGGGGCCCCGGTAACCCCATACCGGGCGGGGTACACTGAATCCTTGATCTAGAATTTATCATGAGAGTATGTTGGATTGTTCTTAGTCTGGCCCTTCACCCAGGACCAGTTTGTCTTGGGTGACCCTATCAGAGGCAAATTACCCCGGACAACATAGCTCCTGGGATCACTGGGGCACGCAAACCCCCCATCAAGATAAGGTGACGATCCATGAGGGGATCCCCTCATGGAACAACCGGAACAATCGCGTCCCTCGTGGTTTTTTGTGGGGGGTGCTTCGGGAGTATGGGGTATTGGGCTTGTTGTTACGAGCTTTTCGGTCTCTGTACGACCGTTGTGAGAATTTGGTTCGTATTGCCAACACTCGGTCAGATTCATTCCCAGTGATAGTTGGACTCTGCCAGAGCTGCCCTTTGTCACCAATCCTGTTCCTAATTTTTATGGACAGGATTTCTAGGCACAGCCAGGGAATAGAGGGTGTCATGCTTGGTGACCACAGGATCTCATCTCTGTTGTTTGCAGATGATGTTGTCCTGTTGGCTTCATCCAGCAGTGACCTACAGTTCTTGCTGGGACTGTTTGCCGCTGAGTGTGAAGCGGCTGGGATGAGAATTAGCACCTCCAAGTCCGAGTCCATGGTCCTCAGCCGGAAAAAGGTGAATTGTCCTCTCTGGGTTGGGGACAAGCTCCTGCCCCAAGTGGAGGAGTTTAAGTATCTTGGGGTCTTATTCATGAGTGAGGAGAAAATGGAGCGAGAGATTGACAGACGGATCGGAGCAGCATCTGCAGTGATGCGGACGTTGTACCGGTCTGTTGTGGTGAAGAGGGAGCTGAGTTCTAAGGCAAAGCTGTCGATGTACCAGTCATTTTACATTCCTACTCTCACCTATGGTCATGAGTTTTGGGTAATGACCGAAAGAACGAGATCGCGGATACAAGCGGCTGAAATGAGCTTTCTCCGTAGGATTGCTGGACTCACCCTCAGAGACAGGGTGAGGAGCTCAGTCATCCGGGAGAGGCTCAGAGTAGAACCGCTGCTCCTCCACATTGAAAGGAGTCAGCTGAGGTGGTATGGGCATCTGATTAGGATGCCTCCTGGTCGCCTCCCACTTGAGGTGTTTCAGGCACGTCCCAGTGGGAGGAGACCCCGGGGCAGACCCAGGACTCGCTGGAGAGACTATGTCTCCCAGCTGGTCTGGGAACGCCTTGGTATCCTCTCTGAATTGCTGGAGCAGGTGGCTATGAAGAGGGAAGTCTTAGCTTATCCGCTTGAACTGCTGCCTCCATGACCCGGACCTCTGGAAAAGTGGTAGAAGATGGATGGACGGATGGATGGATAATCAATGCACAAGCACAAGGATCCATCCTTCTTCAAGACAAAAAAGAATCCTGCCCCAAGAGGGACCGAGGAGGGTCAAATGAGGCTGGCATTCAAAGAATCTTTAATATAGCTCTGCATCGCCTCCCTCTCTGGTCCAGAAATACTGTAGAGCCAGCTGGACGGAAGCCGCGCACCCGGGAGAAGATCTATGGCAGAGTCGTAGTGAGTGATGGGGAGGTAAAGAAAGTGCTCTCAACTTGCTAAAGACCTCTGCGAGGTTATGATAGACCTCGGGTACTATGCTGAGGTCCGGTGGCTCTACCAGAGGGGAGGAGATTGGTAGCGATGGTGAACACTCGGCAGAGCTGAGATAGGATGCCAAACAGTACGTGCTCAAGGAAGAGATGGAGTTATGTGCCCAATTAATAATGGGGTTATGCTTCTGGAGCCACGGAAACCCTAGAACCACCAGGTGTGACAAATTAGGGAGAATAAGGAACAAAAGTGTCTCCCGGTGGTTACCGGAAAGAAGGACGGAGACCGGCCCCTTGCTTTCCGTGATGGGTGCTACGTTCTTGCCCAGCAGTGTAGTGACATTGAGGGGCATGGGGAATTTGATTGTGGGAATGCCTACATCCCGCACGAGGAGTGCAGAAATAAAGTTTTGCTCTGTCCCTGAATCTATCAAAGCCATGACTCTCCTCTCAACCCCCAGCAACTGGATGAGGGCAGAAATGGAGAAGTTACCGAAGGGATGAAAAGATTTCCCACCCATCAGACCCCCCATGGCTACTGATGGGCCATGTCTTTTTCGCGTCAGATGACACTTATGCAGTGTGTGCTTTAAAGAGCCATGATACATGCATGCGCCGGCTCTCCTCCACCACTGGTGCTCTTCCAGAGTCAGACGGACTTGGCCAAGCTCCATAGGTTGGGAGGAAGAGCCGGCTCTGCCTGTGTCAGTAGTCGAAGAGGGCATGTTCGCACTGGGCAGGCCGGAAGAGGTCTTGCGCCCTCTCGCACACTCGCGGTATCGGTTGTCTATGCTGACAGCCTGATCAATAAGACCATCCAGGGAGGAGGGGACTGCTTGAACTGCCAGGTTGTTGCAGAGGTTTTCATTTAAACCCTGGATGAAGACGCTGCGTAGATCAACGTCATTCCATCCAGATTCTGCCCCGGCAATCCAAAACTCCACAGAGTAGTCAGTGGCAGACCGACTCCCCTGGCGGAGTGACATCACTCTGGTCATGATGTTCCCTTCGCCCTCTGTCCGGTTGAACACGCAGATTCATTAACAAATTTATCAAAAGAATTATTAGGGCTATCCGGACTGTTGAAAGTGGACTGGGCCCGAGGGCCCGATCCCGAAGTAGGAAGGTCATGAAGTGAATTTTAGCTGTATTGTCCAGGTATTCCCCACCCAACTGGCCAAAATAAAGCCGAACATAACAGAGAAATCCTTTACATTTCCACACCTCCCCTGTGTATGGGGCAGGTGAGGGAACAGAGGTGGTTCAGCGCATGGTTGAAGAAACTGGGGCGACAGGTGGAGAGGTGGAACCTAGACAAGACAAGTGTGCCAAATGCTTGGCGACGGTGCCCAGCTGCTGTGTAATTGTCTGCAGCTGCTATGTAAGCATGGCCACCTGCCTCTCTGTGGCATCGAGGTGGTCTAAAGCGGAGTGCTCTGCTAATGCCGCTCCCACTGAGCTTGCATTGTGGCTGGCTCGTTCTGTCATGATTGGCAATAATGAACAGCTCACGTGCAGGGAACGACACCAGAGAAAGCACACGATAAACACAGAGAAGCTAAGTACTCAGATTTTATTGATTCAAAAAGGAAGCTTTGTTAATGAAAGACGACCCAGCCTGTAAGGGGAGATGAAAGCAGGTTAGACAAGGAGGGAGGCTGAAAAGGGAGAAATAGGACCACACTTACGTGGGAGAAACAGAGAGCCCGGCAGAGGAACCCAGCACAAACGGCGAACCACAAGAAGATGCTGGTTGACAGGAGTAGAGCTGGGTGAGGTGTCTGACCGGGTGGAAAAGGCAACTGAAGTGGTGATGATGATGATGGGGCAGGTGAGTGCACAACGAACCCCGGAGATGCACCATGAAGATGGTAGCAACCCAACGAGCCAGCGCTGAAGCATTCACATGATGGTCCTTTTATGCACTGGCAAGGAAGAGGCAGCAGGTGCATCTAATCACACAGGTGTGGTGATTGCCTGCGGAGCCGAGGAAAGTCAAGCAGGAAGAGAGGGGGAAAGCGCGCTCACCTGATCATGACATTAACCCCTTGCACTCCGGTCAATTTTCCTAAAAACGCCAAAAAATAATGTGCCCAAAGTAAATCGAAAGCTGTTCTTCAACCCTTTGCAGCATCTTCATGGGGTTGGTCTCATTTAAAAGAAAACACTTTGAATTTTTTAGCAAGTCATAAACAGTCATAATCTCTCTAAGTGCTCCGGCCACTGAGTTACAGTCATCTAAACATACTGAACTTGAAGAAAATAAATTTGGCCTGGGTGTTTTTTTGGATACAAATGCTTGCAAATAACACACAGCTTCAGATCCGGGCTGGAAAATGCAACAGAAATGTAGAACCAAGTGTTATCCAGCTGAGGTCCAAATTTTGTAACAATACCACAAAAAGTGAATATATTACACAGCTTTTTCCTCAGGCTGTTCCCAGGCGTTTTGGAACTGTGCCAAATTGTGCAAAATGTCACAGTTTGGAAAAACGTCTGTAACTTTTGAATGATTCAATGTAGAAGCTTCATTTTGGGCTCTAATGAAAGGTCACATTCAGGGCTGTGTCTGTGTGTGTGGGGGGGGGTTGTCCTCCCCCCCTCGCTACAGAGGACGGAGATCGGCCATCGCTACATGACGGATTAGCCTCATGTGGGATGTGGGACAGCAGCTCAGTCACCGCGGCTCCCCCCCCCCCCCCCGCTACAGAAGAATAGTCAGGAATAAAGAATAATTTAGCTCATAACACCTTACCTCTTCACAGCAGCGTCCTGGCGAACTTCTCTTCCCCATTGTCAGACGAACGCGACGCTGGTCCGCTCGTGGTTCTGGTCTCACGGCCCGATCAAAACATAATTCCATTATTGCGGTTTTGTGCTTCCATGATTGCGGTTTTTGGCGAACGATTTTTCAAAACAAATAACAGTAGTAATTAAAAAAAGACTGGCAAAGGCGTGTGTGTCACTCAGCCTTCGTCGTCAGCCTCCGTCGGTCTATGACCATGGAAGAAATCATAATGTCTCATAACGTCTAATCCTTTTTTGATCCGCTCCAGCAGTCAGTCTTCACCCAGCCTTAAAAAAAACAGCTCGCGAACTTCTCTGCTTCAATTGGCTCACTGCATTCACAAACTTGGTAGGCGGGTCCTTCTGGCTAGGTTTTCAGTCATTGGTTCTTCGAGGTTTCAGAAACCCAATTCAAGGCTCTTATTAGTCGAATGAGAGGTCAATCAGATGAACTAATCTGTTCGCGGCTGTGTCTGCAGCTTTTATTTTCAGTGCGCGCTTGGACGCCACTACATCACCATCACCACCTACATCACCATCTACACCATGCGTCCTAGAGCGCACGAGAGCGCCCTCGTGCACTCTAGGACGCAGAGACTTGCCCGTCCACGGTACAACGGAGCGCAAGAGGTTAAGAAAAACAAAATGAAGACTTTGGAGTGCTCCAGTCAAAGTCCTGACCTGAATCCCATTGAGATGCTGTGGCATGACCTTAAAAAGGCGATTCATGCTGGAAAACCCTCCAATGTGGCTGAATTACAACAATTCTGCAAAGATGAGTGGGCCAAAATTCCTCCATAGCGCCGTAAAAGACTCATTGCCAGTTATCGCAAACGTTTGATTGCAGTTGTTGCTGCTAAGGGTGGCCCAACCAGTTATTAGGTTTAGGGAGCAGTCATGTTTTAACACAGGGCCATGTAGGTTTGGATATTTTTTTTTTTTTACACTTGATAATAAACACCTTCATTTAAAGCTGCATTTTGTGTTTACTTTTACTACCTTTGTCTCATATTTAAATTTGGATGATAATCTGAAACATTTAAGTACGACAAACATACAAAAAAATGAGAAATCAGGAAGGGGAAAACACTTTTTCCACACCATTGCTTTTCTAGGGTGTATGATCAAAATGAGGAGGGGTCCTGTTAACACTCTGGATCAAACCAACTGATTCTAAAATCTTTAAGATTTTAAACCAAGGAAGTTGATTGAACGACTGAAATAAACCTGGATTCAAATTTGAGGTGTATGATTAAAATGGAGAGGTGCCTGTTGTTATTATGGATCAAATCAAGAGCTTGCTGCTATTCACCCTGCTGACCCATGACTGAGTACCAGCCTACAACACCAACCACATCATCAAGTGGTTGGTCAAGATGACACTATAGTGTCACGAGAGCCCCTCTGGGGCAGAGAAGGGGACCCAACTGTAAGGTGAGTTTAGTAAACCATAATTTATTGCTAGACTGAACAAGAACAGAGAATAAAGCAGCATGTGGGCTAAACAAAGGCAAAAAACAAGGCAGACTTACAGGACCAGGGAATACACAACCATGACAAATGATAATCATAAAAAAGAGAAACAAACTAACAAAGAGTGAGGACTCATGTCCTGAGAATAACAGAAAGATCAAATATTAACATAAAGTGAGGATATGAGGACAGCCATATCCAGACCTTTACAGATGGTGGTGGGCCTCATCACCAACAATGACTAGGCCAACTACAGAAATGTGGTGAGCCAACTGGTCCAGTGGTGTAAAGACAACAACCTCTTCTTGAACGTGGGAAAAACCAAGGAGATTGTAGTCAACTTCAGGAGGGGACACACACAGCATCCCCCTCTGATCATCGATGGAGCAGCTGTGGAGAGGGTGAGCTCCCTCTTCAGCCCCCTGCCTTTGGGGAAAAGGTACTGGACCCTCCAGACTTGCTCCACAAGACTGTTAAACAGCTTTGTTCACCAGGCCATCAGGACCCTGAACTCTGCCCCCCCCCCCCCGGACCCTAGCACACTCACCCACACAATAACTACATCAGCTGTTTGCACAGAAAGACTGGAACACCAACAGTAATACAACTGCTGCTGTATGTCTCTGCACTTTACTGCAACCATTTGCCCAAATGCCATATTTGCTGCTGCCTGTTATTGAAATATAGCTCTAGGTGGCACGATGTCTTGGTCTGCTGCACCTCAGACACAGTCCAAGTACAGTTCATTTTTTCACACATATGGAGTTGTTCAGAACTCTTTATACAAAGATATAGAATTATGATAACTAAGTCAGTGGCGGTAATGCACCTGTAAGCTGGTTGCCAACCACCAATCAAATCTAAAAGAAGAAAAACTGATCATGTGCAGTCCTATCTGTCACTGTCTGCACCTACACTACTGCATTGAAGTTGCAATTACGGGTGTTATGGCTCCACTTTTTCCACAAATAGGATTGCTGGGTTTTATCATTTATCTTATACGGATAAGCCATGTTTATTGTCATTCAAATTCATACAGCCAATCATGTACAGTAGAACAAAATTATGGTTCTTATCCACAATGTTAATCACACACATATATAGAATCAGAGGGGGTGCTACCATGCAAGGCTCCACCACAAATTTCCCTCCTCTATTCCAGAGGACCAAGATGGATGTTCCACTTTTTTTTTTTTTTTTTTTTAATATATATGGTCTTCAGGATGACCTGGCCGGGATTTGAACCCTGGCCTCCCGGGTGTGGGGAGGATGCTCTACCAGCTGAGCCACCACTCTGGTTATTTACACTATGGTAGTATTACTGTACATAGACTGCTGTTGTTGTTTTTATCCTTATTCCTTCTTTTCTTATATATTGCCCACACCACTAAGAGAGAGAGAAACAGCATTTAAGTTCTCCTGGATGTCCTGTACGTATAGAAGTATTGACAAATACAATCTTTGAAATCAAGTGATTCTGAAATTAAACATAGCTACATGTAATGCTGAGGTTGTCATTCTCACCAGTTTTGGATCTGTTGAAGTGACACAAAATAACTACTTTCTGTTAACTTTACTGGAACAATAAAGAACATAATTGCTTTATTGTCTTTTTGCTGAGCTGGGAGAGATCATGTAGGTTTGTATTTATGTTAACATTGTCCTGCCGCTGCTTCCAGGTTTATGAAAAAACCCTTGATTCAGTCACTTTCTCTGGACTATCGTCAGTAAATCCTCTTTTGTTAATTTTCTCTCATTAAATGAAAATAATTCTGAATTGGAATTAGACCAAAACAGTCTATTGTGACAGAAGACATGAAGGACTAAATGTTTGTGTAGATGACAGGGACATTAAAGATACAAGGGAACTTTGGACATTCATGCTGGTGAAATAGGATTTCCCATGTTAACTGTCTTTTATTTACTGACTAGATAACTGATCATCACATTGATTTATTTTGACTGGAAGGTTATAGCGGTTTAAATGAATAAACTCCTGCAGCCATATTAATTGTCTGAGTTAGAGTCACTAATAATTCAACAATTATTAGATATGGAAAAATCATTAATCTAATTATAGTTCATTTGATAAATGAGTTAGTAACACACTTTTGAGATGAAGAAAATCAGTTCTATTTAATCCAAACATAAATGGTGTTCACTTCTATAGAGCTTTTTCTCATTTCTGGATGACTAAAGGTCTTCAAAGATCCTGATATCCACCCATCCACACACTGATAGTGGCACAGCTGCCGTGCATTGTGCTGGCCTGACCCACTAGGAGCAACTGGGGGTTCAGTGTCTTGTTCAAGGACACTTGGACATGCAGAGTGCAGACAGAGCGGGAATCAAACCCCTGACCCTCTGATCGGTGGTCGGCCACACTGCACCTGCACCACGGCCGCCTCCAGAGTCAGGTTAGATATTAGTCATGTGTGTTTGATAAACTTTATTAAATCTCTGGCAGATCAGACAAAGACATTTAAGATGTAAAAGAGTGTTTATTGAAACAGGAAGTGACAGAATGACGTGATCAGAGCCAATCACATGGTGTGATTACTGGATTAATAATAGGAGCACTGATGAGGATGTTTCACCTGTTGGTAGAATAAAACCTCTGAGCTCACACTAATTGAGACATGATTTTATAAAGGACATAAAACTACCACCAAACCAATTCAGCAGGATTAACTTTGACTGTTAGCTTTCTTTCCACTGAGCATGCTCTATTTTTTTTTTTTTTTTTTTTTCTCTCGGCGCCACACGAGTCGGCTGCCTTTTGCAACAGCGGCTCGATTCCGAGTCTTTTTCCCTTCCTCTCTCTTTTGATCCGTCTTTTTTTTTCACCCCACTTATATCACGGACACACAGATCGTCCTAAATGTCTCCTGAGCCGGTGGACGGAGCCACTGTCTATAGCAGGATACGATACAGCAGAGAACAGCTGCTAGCATTCAACCGCCACCCGGTCCCATTGGAAAAACTCGACATACCGAGTGAACTGAGGCGAAAACGCCGCGGCTGCCGGGCTGGAGTAAGGCGGAGGACAAAAAATATAAGGTACAGACCCTCCCTTCCATCTGTTGTCATGGGAAATGTACGGTCGATACTGGGAAAGTTAGATGAGCTAGCGGCTATCTCCCGTTATGATAGCACATACCGGGAGTGCTCTCTCCTTTTGTTTACTGAGACGTGGCTAACTGAACTAGCAGCAGATGCTAACATTGAGCTGGAGGGTTTTCACATGATACGAGCTGACCGAACACCAGACAGTGGCAAGGCTAGGGGCGGTGGAGTGATCATGTATGTTAACAACAACTGGTGCAGACCGGGACATATCACTGTTAAACAACGACACTGCAGCAAAGACATTGAGTTGCTAGCTGTTAGCATGAGGCCTACATATCTCCCGAGAGAACACTCACACGTGATCTGCATTGTTGTTTATGCAAATCCGACGGCGAACGCTGGGACAGCACGTGACGTCATCCATTCAGTAACCAGCAGGCTGCAGACAGAACACCCAGATGCTCTTCTCCTCATCTCAGGCGATTTCAACCATGTTTCACTGTCTCCCATTCTACCCACGTTCACCCAGTATGTCACATGCCACACTAGAGACAATAAAACACTGGATTTATTCTACGCAAACACTAAGGAGGCGTACACCTCATCACAACTACCCCCACTCGGGAGATCGGATCACAACTTGGTTCATCTCCGGCCGGTGTACAAACCCCTAGTGCACAGACAACCTCCGGCCATGCACACTGTGGAGTTATGGTCTGAGGAGACAATGGACACCCTAAAGGGCTGTTTTGAAGCCACCGCCTGGAAGCAGCTCTGCGATCCACATGGTGAGGACATCGATGGCCTCATTCACACCTTCACGGGCTACCTCAGCTTCTGTGTGGACAAATCCGTTCCCACCAAGACCATACGGCGTCACTCAAACAACAAACCCTGGATCAACCCTGAGATAAAAACACTTCTGAGAGAGAAGAAGAGGATCTTCAGGTCGGGGAACAGGGAGATGCTGAAGTCCGTACAGAGGGAGCTGAGGAGAAAGATCAGAGAAGGCAAGGACAGCTTCAGGAAGAAGATGGAGGACAAGCTGCAACAGAGCGACATCAGCGGGGTCTGGAGAAACCTCAAAACCATCTCGGGGCTCCAGAATACCTCCCCCCAGGCCACAGGGGGCAGGGAGTGGGCGAACAACCTGAATCTGTTTTTCAATAGATTTGACCAACCGCCCTCCCCCCTGACTGCACAACAACCACTGCTGCCTCTAAAGAAATCAAGTCCTGCTGCCCACTCCCCACTCTACCAACACCCCCCCACTCCCAACACACAGCCCCCCATCCTGACCCTGACCAGGACCCAGGTGAGGACGGAGCTGAGGAAGATCAAGGCGAGGAAGGCGCCGGGACCGGACGGCATCAGCGCAAAGCTCCTCAAGTCCTGTGCAGACCAGCTGTGTGGGATTGTGACGTATATCTTCAACATGAGCCTGAAACTGGGGAGGGTACCACAGCTGTGGAAAACATCTTGTGTGGTACCTGTACCAAAAACTTCCCACCCCAAAGACCTGAACAGCTACAGACCGGTGGCCTTGACGTCCCACTTGATGAAGACCCTGGAGAGACTGCTCCTTGCTCACCTCCGCCCCCTGGTGGAACCAGCGATGGATCCACTCCAGTTCGCCTACCAGCATGGCATTGGGGTGGAGGATGCGGTGATCTTCCTCCTTCACCGTTCTCTGTCCCACCTGGAGAAGCCCGGGAATATGGTGAGGATCATGTTCTTTGACTTCTCCAGTGCTTTCAACACCATCCAACCGATGATCCTGAAGGACAAGCTGCTGCGCGCAGGGGTGGACCAGCACCTGTCATCATGGATCCTGGACTACCTCACGAACCGGCCTCAGTTTGTGAGAACCCGGGACTGTGTGTCCGACACGATCATCAGTAGCACGGGGGCCCCCCAGGGAACGGTGCTGGCTCCCTTCCTGTTCACTCTTTATACTGCGGACTTCTCACACAACACAACACACTGCCATCTACAGAAGTTCTCTGATGACTCTGCGATCGTTGGCCTCATCTCCAATGGAGATGAAGCTGAGTACAGAGGGCTTATCCAGGACTTCGTGGACTGGTGCCATCGGAACTGCCTCCAGATCAACGCGAGGAAAACTAAGGAGCTGGTGGTGGACTGCCGCAGGCATGGGCAGCCCCTCACAGTACCAGTAAATATACAGGGAACAGACATCGAGATGGTGACATCCTATAAGTACCTGGGTATTCATCTGAACAATAAACTAGACTGGTCACACAATACTGATGCACTCTACAAGAAGGGACAGCGCAGGCTGTTCCTGCTGAGGAGACTCAGGTCTTTTGGTGTACAAGGGGCGCTGCTGAAGTCATTCTATGACACGGTGGTGGCATCAGCCATCACTTTTGGAGTGGTCTGCTGGGGCAGTGGCATTACTGCAGCCGATAGGAAGAGACTGAACAAACTGATTAAGAAAGCTAGCTCTGTCCTGGGGCAGCGCCTTGATCCGATGGAGGAGATAGGAGAGAGAAGGACGGTGGCTAAACTGTCATCTCTGCTGGAGTCCGAGTTCCACCCTATGCAGGACATACTGAATGCACTGAGGAGCTCATTTAGCAGCAGACTACATCATCCCAGGTGCACAACCGAGAGGTTTCGTAGGTCCTTCCTACCAACGGCTGTCAGACTGTACAACCTAAGCAGGGCTGCTCGCAGAGATAGCAAAAAGACGTAACAAACTAATAGTTTTTTGAATGCAAAAGATGCAATAGACTTACACAATGGTCCTCTCCGGCATACAACTAGGAACATACCGGTCGCTATGGAGGGTGAGAATATGTATGGGCACATAATCATACCATGTAGGATAACTAAGTAGACGGTTATGCTGTTTCATTCCATCTAGCAACAATGCTCTGCACTGTGTGTGTTTATATATTTGCATATTTATTCCATCTAGCTACAATGCTCCGTACTGTGGGTGTTTATATATTTATATATCTACATATTATTCCATCTAGCTACATTGCTCCGCACTGTGTGTGTTTATATACTTGCATATTTATTCCACCTAGCTGCAATGCTCCGTACTGTGGGTGTTTATATATTTACATATTTATTCCATCTAGCTACAATGCTCTGCACTGTGTGTTCATATATTCATATATTTATTCCATCCAGCTACAATGCTCTGCACTGTGTGTCTGTGTGTGTGTGTATATATATATATTTTATAGTAATACGTACATATGTTTATTAGCTGCTCTTGCTTGCTTGTTTTTTTTTCTTGCCTTCTGATTGTTGCTCTGAGTGTTGCTATCCCTGTGCTGTTGCAATCCTGGAATTTCCCCGTTGTGGGACTAATAAAGGCTTATCTTATCTTATCTTATCTTATCTTATTACCATGACAAGCCTCACTGATAATAACACAGGTAAATAGGACTGCCGTTGTTGCCGGTGTTGAGGTTCTTCTTGATGACCTGGGCCCCAGCCTTCTCATAGACATCTGCGACTGCTGTGTCAGTAACCATCATGATGTCCTGGATGGGTTTACCACCGTCTTCTTTCTTCAACCACAGGAACACATGGTTCCCTCCGGTCCCCTGGTTCAAGTCCTGGTCCACTCTCTTATAGCCCTGACTTTGGAGACTTTCAGCCTCTTCATCACTGGTGGGGATTTGCAGATGTGTGATGGCCCCCTGAGTGTTGGTGGTCTGACAGTACCAGATGAAAATGTTGGACCCTCCTGCACCTGTGTTGGTATCTTCGTCCACGCTGATGTAACCTTGCTGGAAGAAGCCTTGATCTCCCTTGAAGTCAGCATTGGCCTGGAGGTCACAGATGTACGTTGTTTTTTTCTCTCTTCACCAGCAGGAAGATCCTCACTCCTCCAATCTTTCCCTTCAGATCACAGCCCAGTTTCTCCCAGCCAAATGTAAACTTTTCAGCTCCGTCTTCTGGATCTATTGATACATATATTTCCTCAATGGGAACATTGAGAAAACCACAGTTAGGAGACGAAAGGCAGGAACGGTCAACACAAGCGAGTGATCATAGACATGTCTCATGCGCGCGCTTTGAGCGATATTGTGCTATTATCACAGCGTGATTAATACATATGTCAGCTTTATCAGGCATGCGTTACAACGCGCGATCACAGACAGAGTGAGGGAAATGTGGCTGCCAATCCACGCCAACAGCCTCTCCGGCCACCACCGAGCATTTAAACATTTTTACACATTCATACCCAGTGTTATGGGCACTGGAGGCAATGCGGGTGAAGTGTCTTGCCCAGGGACACAACGGCAGGATATCTGGGGAGAGCGTGATGCGAAACGCCAACCATCAGGTTATTAGACGACCTGCTCTACCTGCTGAGCCGCTGCCGCCCCACTTTTTCCTCAACTTTCCCTCTTTAGGAAAGCTATGGAGGCTCACCCCGCTCTCTTTATTTCCCTTTGATTGGAAATTACATCGAAAAGCCGCGCAATGTGGCATTTTCACTGACAAATGGCAGTAGTTAGTAGCTTCGCTTCTTGGCTTGTATAAGACAGAAAAAACGTCTGCAACCATTCTACGTCACTACCCAGAATGCATTGCGACGTAAACAAAAATGGTGATTTACATCATAATAAAGTTTTTTAAAAATATATAAAACTGGGAATTATTTTCAAAAAAATTATATTATAGTTATGTTACTAACATCAAAATAAAGCATATAGAGCTAACATGCCAATATAATCAGAGTTCCTTTTAACGTAGAGCTGGTTCTCCAGAAACCGTTGCAGGACGGCCCTGACATGAGCTTCATGTTCCTCTGGCAAGCGGGAGAAACTTAAGATATCATCCAAGTAGCCAAATACGAATTGATAAAGCATGTTGCGAAGGACGTCATTAATTAACCATTGGAAGACGGCGGGGGCGTTGGTGAGCCTGAATGGCATCACCAGATATTCGAACTGCCCCTGGTGAGTTTTAAATGCCGCCTTCCATTCATCGCCTTTGCGAATGCAGATCAGATGATAAGCATTCCTAAGGTCTAACTTGGTGAATACCCATGAGCGCTGAAGGAGCTCAAATGCTAAATTAATCAAAAGCAGAGGGTACTTGTCTTTGATGGTAATTGCATTGAGCTCCTGGTAGTCGATGCATGGGCGCAACGAGCCATCCTTCTTTCCGACAAAGAAGAATCCGGCTCTGAGTGGAGCCGAAGATGGCCGAATAAGGCTGGCGTTCAGCGATTCCTTTATGTACTTCTCCATCGCCTCCCTCTCCAGGCCAGAAATACTGTATAGCCGACTGGACGGCAGCCTCGCCCCCGGGATGAGGTCTATAGCACAGTCATAAGAGCGATGAGGCGGCAGCGACAACACTCTCGACTTACTAAAGACCTCTCCCAAATCATGATAAGCCCGGCGAACAAGGCTGAGGTCCGGTGGCTCGACCGGGGGGAGAGAGACATACAGAGAAGGGGAACACTCCGCTGAACGCATACAGTGAGCCATACAGAATGGGATCCAGAAGGAGATGGTGTTTTGATCCCAATTAATTATTGGGTTATGCCTCCGGAGCCAAGGGTAACCAAGAACCACCGGGGAAGATGAAACAGGAAGAGCCATGAATGAGAGTTCCTCCCGGTGGTTCCCGGAAAAGAGAATGGAAATGGAAATTGGCACCGTGGTTTAGGTACCGCGACCTCCCGGCCAGATATGGTAGTGATCCTCTGATCATGGGACAATTTACATGTGGGAATACCCACCTACCTAATGAACTGGGCAGACACGAAATTACCCTCAGACCGCGAGTCAACCAGCGCCATAGTCCTCCTCTCGACCCCCCAGCAATTGCACGAGGGCCGAAATTGAAAAATTACCGGGGGGAGTAGATTTAGTCCCGCCCACCAGACCCCTCATGGTTACTGACAGGTTGCGTCTTTTGGCCGCTGGCGGCACTTGTCCAGACTGTGGTTCAATGAACCACAGTACGCGCACGCGCCGGCCCTTCACCTTCGCCTGTGCTTATCATCGGTCAAATGCCGAGAGAGCTCCATCGGCTCGGGCAAAGAGCCGGCGCCACCAGTGTCAGTACCCACGGCGGGCACACGCTCGGCACATGGGCAAGAGGAGGACTCGCACTCCTTCGCACGCTCACGGTACCGGTTGTCCAATCCAACAGCCTGATCAATTAGACTGTTGAGAGACTGTGGGGCAGGATGAACTGCCAGATCATCACGGAGTTGAGCGTTCAACCCGTGGAGGAATGCGCTGTGCAAAGCAATCTCATTCCACCCCGAATCAGATGTTACAACCCGGAACTCCACCGAGTACTCGGCCACTGACCGAGTGCCCTGGTGGAGCATCATCAGGCGGCTCATAACGTTGCCTTGACTCTCGGTACAGCCAAACGCGCAAGAGAAAGCATCCACAAATTGGTCAAATATATATTGATGCCCCTCGGGGTTATCAATTGTGGACCATGCCCAATCCAGGGCTCTTTCCTTGAGCAACAGAGTGAAAAACTGAATTTTGGCTACATCCCCTGGGTACTCCTCCCCGACCTGCTCCAATTACATGCGGACTTGAATAAGAAAACCTTTGCATTTCCCCACCTCCCCCACATATGGGGTAGGCATGGGAACGGAGGTCATATGGCGCACCATAGTGTGGGGAGCAGGCTGAGGAGGAGGAGCCTGGAGAGGTGCATTAGACCAAAGCCTCATTATGTTCGATACCTGCTGCGTCAGCACAGCGAGCTGGTGCTTGGTCGCCGACAAGCAATCCAAAGCTGACAGCTCCTGTGGTGAAGCACTGGCTGAGTTACCATCCTGGCTGGCTCGTTCTGTCATGATTTATTAAACTGACAGCTCATGTGCACGATGCAACAGCTCAGGAAAGTAACCACACAAAGGGGCACGTTTGATAGTTTATTAAATAGCAAAAATAAGCACACAGCTAAGGAAACAGCCACTCGCCAGAAGAATCCACCTGTGGAGAGAAGACGAGAGCTGTGAGAGGAGGAACGGAGTAAGGGGAAATGGGCAAGCCAAGCAGGCACTTACTTGGGGTTCCGAGGAAGAACTGGCAGGACTCCAGCAGGGAATAGACAAACCAGTAGGGTGGGGGAATGAGCTGATGGTGCCTGACCAGGCCGAGGTTGGAAGCCGAGGAAATATGGAGATGTGGGAGGAGAGCACGTGCAGACCTGGAGACACACCTGCACGATGGCAGCAACCTGAAGGAGAGAGAAAAGCAAGATTAGACAGCATGTCCAAACTAGCAGAAGCGATACTTTCTTGTCTTTGTAGGGCAGTATACCCAGACGAGACAGCGTTGAATGCGCGGAGAGAGCCTGCTTAAGTATGCTGGCTGATGTGCGGATGCAGTTGCGTCTTCTGCCTCAGGTGCAGTAATGAATTAATGAAAGTGAGACAGGACGGGAGGGGCACGCTCTCGCTGCCTATGACACTTAAAAAATCTCCAAAAGGGCACTTCAGTGGGCAAAGGGCAAAGGAGCAGTCCTCGAGCTTCACTTCACGTCAATCTGTGCACATGGGTAGTGTGATATAATCATGGTACTTAGGAGAAAATAAGTATTGAACACGTCAACATTTTTCTCATTAAACATATTTCTGATGGAGCCAATGACCTGAGATTTTCACCAGATATCAGCAACAACCTAAGTAATCCATACACACAAAGAAATCAAGGCAACTGTGTTGACAAAACAAGTTATATCTAATAAAGTGGAATGACAAAACATGGCAAATTTATAGAACAGAAGTACTAAATTTACTACAAAAGCAATAAATTTACTAGGAAAAAGTTGCAAATTTATATTAAAAAAGTTAAAACAAAGTTATATTTAATAAGTTCTATTTATTAAATACAACAAGTTATATTATTATAACAAGTTATATTTAATAAAGTGGAATGATACAGGGAATAAGTATTGAACACATGAAGAAAAAAGGTGCAAAAAGGCATAGGAAGCCAAGAAACCAGTTGAAATCCATCAGCATGTAGGAAGCCATACCACCTCTCATCAGTGCAAATTCATTTCAGCTGGCTAAGTCCCGACTGATAGCCTTTGAAAAGGTCTGTGAATATCAGATTGTCACACCACAAAGAACTCATGATGTGTAGAAGCAAAGAGCTCTCTCTAGACCTCTGCAACCTTATTGTTGCAAAGCATAATGATGGCATTGGTTACAGGTGCATTTCTAAACTGCTGAATGTTCCAGTGAGCACTGTTGGAGCCATCATTCGGAAGTGGAAAGAACATCATTTTACCATAAACCAGCCACGACCAGGAACTCCTCGCATGATTTCTGACAGAGGAGGAGCTTGGAAATGAAGAGGCGACTTGGTTTATAAGCAAAGTTTAATATTCAGCTCTTCTAACAAGTCTCATCTGGTGCAGAGAGTGGCAGAAGGGAAAAGAGACAGAATGTCTCCAGCTCACTGACTTTATACTGGCACACAACAAAAGACATGCATAACAAAGGCTGACATCCCTCATTATCTTAATCCCCCCATTGTCTTGGTATTTCCTCTCCTCGCCTTAGGGGGTGAGGGTGGCTCCTCCGGTCTCCTCCGGTCTCCTCCGCCGTGTCCGGGAATGTCTTTGTTCTTCACTCGGCGGGTGAGAGCCCTTTGTCCTTTCAGAGGTGTGAAGTCCTTTACATATGTAATTACCAAACATTTCCACATGCTTCAACATATGTAGGTTATTGAATATATGGTTAATATAGACCACAGGCCCCCCAAACAACTAAGAAAGGACAACAGAAAGGTTCACAGTCTAAGATAGTTATTATGACATACTAAGTGTTACATCTGTTGCCACGGAAGAAACTTTCCAGCAGCCATGCTCCTAAGAGAGTTCAGTGGTAATTATAACAGCATAGTAAAATCATAAGTCAGTCCTAAACTGTTGCAGCACAATTAGTGAACAATTGTGGAGTGGTTTGTATCAGTCCCTGTGCTGTCTGGGTTTTAATCTTCTCCCAAAACTGCTGTAGGTTGGTTTAGGCGCCCTGCTGGGACCTTCTTGAGAGGAATCTGCAGTGTGGGAAGGAGAGAGGTTATTTGTTCCCTGCCTGGGGGCTGAGTCTTTTCTCTTGGGGGGTCTACCCCGCCAAGGTGCTCTCGCCAACTGTGCAGGCTCGTCTTTCAACAAGAAGGCAAGTTTAAGTCTGTCAATGCTGACTGTTTCTTTTCTGTCCCCAAAATCAAGCACAAAGTGTTTATCACCATGTTCCAGCACTCTTTTTTGCATTACCGACTGCACTATGGGGTACTCCACAATATCTGCTGCTCGCTAATATATCTAAAAATTGCTTTGTCTAGTATTACTTATTCATATTCTACATTTTATTGCATGTATAGTTCTTTATTTCTATCTTTTATTTTTATCATGTTTAATGTTGCAGCATTGCACCGAGACAAATTCCTAGTTTGTGTACTACATGAACAATGGCAATAAATCTGATTCTGATTCTGATTCTGATTCTGATTCCTGCCTGACCTCATCTGTCACCCTGTCCATCACCATGGCAAACAAGAAGGGGCTCAGAGCTAATCCCTGATGTAATCCCACCCCACCTTAAATCCATCCGTGACTCCTACAGCACACCTCACCACCATCTCACTGTCCTCATACATGTCTTGCACCATCCTTACATACTTCTCTGCCACTCCCAACTTCCTCATACAGTACCACACTTCCTCTCTTTCCACCCTATCATATGCTTTCTCCAGATCCCAGACACTGTGCAACTCCTTCTGACCTTCTCTATACTTCTCCATCAACACTATTAAATAATATAATAATATAATAATAATATCTTCATAGTGTGACTGATCAACTTTATGCCTCTGTAGTTAATGCAGCTCTGAGCATCACCTTTTTTCCTGAAAATTGGTACCAAAACACTTCTTCTCCATTCTTCTGGTATCCTTTCACTCTCCTGGATTGTGTTAAACAATTTGGTTCAAAAATCCACTGCCATCTCTCCTAAACATCTCCATACCTCCATAGGTATGTCATCTGACCCAACCGCCTTTCCATTCTTCATCGTCTTCACGTCATGGTTTGTAGACTGGACCCAAATGCAGTACTCAAAGTTCAATGGTGATTTATTAAGAATTGGCCAGATGGGTACAGCTCAATGGTGAAAACACAAAGTATAATGAACAGCTCAGGAGCTGTAAAAAAAAAATAACTCACAAAACACAGCAGGATACAAGGCAGGAGCAAGAAGTGTGTTGCACACACAGATATGATGCCAACACCCATGAGGAACATAGATTGGGGCTGACATAAATAGACACAGGAGTAATCAAACACAATACAGTACAGGTGGGTACAATCAGGGACAAACAGAGATGGCAGGGATTGATCACAGACACATGACAGGCGGGCCTGCACAGATGATCGCAGACAGAAGACGTACAAAACATGAACAGAGGAACCAGGGGAGACAAGGCCATGGGAATAATAATAATAATAATAATCAAATGAAAAACAAACTGAGGCAATGGCAGGGATGAAAATAAAACACAAATTAACCCCACAAACAGAGGGCAAGGACATGGCTTAACTCATGTCCTGAAGGTCACAGAGAAACAAATAACATAACGCGAGAACAAGAGCACAGCCATGTCCAGACCCTGACAGTCCCCCCCCCAAAGGGGTGTCTTCCAGACGACCCCAAGAGTAACATCAGCAGAAAAAAAAAAAACTCCCAGAGTGAGTGGGGGAGGAGGGTACAAGGCCAGGTGGGCTGAATCAAATTGTACCCCCCCCCCCTCCACAGAGTCCAAACAAAAAACACAGCTTGTGGGCCAAATAAAGTCCAAGGCCCCAAAACCCAAAACAAAGTGGGTCGGGTGGTTTACTCAAGTCTATGGGTCACCGGACTGGAGAACAACGTGAGTCGGAGGGCCTGCCCCAGTCCATGGACCCCCAGACCGGAATGCATGGCCAGTCCGGCGGCCTGCCAATGTCCACAGGCCACTGAACCGGAGAACAAGGTGGAACAGTGGTCGCAGGAACGCAGAGCTCACCAAACAAACACAGAGCTGTCCTATGCTCTGTGATCAGTGACTGCTGCACACTGACCCCAACCTCTGGAACAAAAGGTGAAGGCACGACGGCGTCTTGGGCTACGGTTGGAGCGGACTGCTCAGATGGCCCAGACCGCTTGGCTTCTGGAACGATGGGTGGAGGTCGCCCGACCTCTGAAATGATGGGTAAAGATTCCCTGACCTCTGGAACAACGGGTCGAGGTCGCCCGACCTCTTGAATGATGGGAGCATCCAGCCCCAATGCCTAGAGAACCACCCCCGCTGTAGTCACCTGGGATGGGGGAGAAGGGCAGGGTGAATCGTCACCAAAATCACCAGGAGCTAGGCAAGTCTTAACTAGTATTGATGTTATAAGAGTGAAGAAAAGAACTTACCTGAGCTCCTGATTCACTGCTACTGGAGTGACCTCCTCAGGATGAGCCACAGGAGCCAGAGTTGCACCTCGGGCAGAGCAGGAACTGGAGTGTGCAATGTGGGAACAGCTGGAGCTGTGGCGTGCGCCTCAGGGGCCGTGGTTGCCGTTGTGTGCACCTCAGGGACTGCGGAAGCCACTGTGTGCACCTCAGAGACAGCAGGAGCCGTTTTATCTACCTCGGAGACAGTGGGAGCCATTGTGTGCACCTCGGAGATGGCTGGAGCTGTTATGCACACCTTGGGGACAGTTGGAGTTGTTGTGTGCACCTCGGGGACGGCTGGAGCTGTTGTGTGCACCTCAGGGATGGCTGGAGTTGGTGTGTGCACTTCGGGAACAGCTGGAGCTGTGACGCGCACCTCGCGAGCAGCTGGAGCTGTCTGGAGAAGAGCCGAAACTGGTGGTAGTGCTGGGAAATGACGGGGAGTTGGTACTGATGCTGGGAAGCGATGCGGTGCTGGTACTGGAGCTGGGGAGTGACGTGGAGCTGATTTGGGAGCTGGGGCAGCTGGGTCATCCAATGCCAGCTGGTTCCAACCCAGCTGGGATGCATGCTCTGGAAGGAGCCATGGTTTGCAGTCCAGCAATGGCTCCATCTAAGCAAACAGAGCCTGACAGTGCTCCTCCTGTTCCTCCTCGTCACCCCCACACAGGGGTACCAATGCCGCTGCCCCAAGCCAGCAAACCACAGGATCCTCTGGAGCAGCTGACACCTCCCAAATGAGCCGGTTTTCCCCCAGTATGGCCAGTCTCTCAGAAAAAACAGAATAGGACAAAGGCGATGCAAGTGAGGATGGGTGGATAGATAGGGCAGCAGAGTGAGATGGAGAGAACTCAGTGGCGTGAGGCGGCCGCGGCTGAGTCTCCCCACTGGGAACCAGCCAAGTCCCTTCATGTAATGATGTTAAAAAATGAATGGGTACTTGCCTGCATTCCCGCTCTGCTGCTGCTGACCCATCCAGTGAGTCCTCCCGGGAGAAGATGGAGCTTGTCAGATGGGGGGAGGATGCCACCAGCCCACGGATGATAATCTGCATGTTGATGCTCATCTCATGCAGACGGGCAAGATGAGGGAACCGTTGGAGGAATAGAAACACCTCACTCAGCTCCTTGGCACTCTTGAGGCACAGGAGGGCTTCCTCCAGCATGAGGGAAGTGTGGGCATCCTCAGTGTGGGCCTCGATGTTGGTTGCCACCCATACTTCCCCTTCACTAAGGCCCATCGGCTGGAACTTTAAATATGCTGGGTCCATTGATGGGTGTTGTACTGTCATGGTTTGTAGACTGGACCCAAATGCAGTACTCAAATGGTGATTTATTAAGAGCTGGCCAGACGGATACAGCTCGATGGTGAAAACACAAAATATAATGAACAGCTCGGGAGCTGTAACAAAGCTCACAAAACACAGCAGGATTCAAGGCAGGAGCAAGAAGTGTGTTGCTCACACAGATATGACAACACCCATGAGGAACACAGATTGGGACTGACATAAATAGACACAGGAGTAATCAAACACAATACAGAACAGGTAGGCATAATCAGGGACAAACGGAGACGGCAGGGATTGATCACCGACACAGGATGGGCGGGGTTGCACAGATGATTGCAGAGGATGCACAGAACATGAACAGAGGAACCAGGGGAGACAAGACCATGACAATAATAATAATAATAATAATAATAATAATAATAATAATGACCAAATGGAAAAACAAACTGAGGCAATGGCAGGGATGAAAATAAAACACAAATGAACCTTACAAACAGAGGGCGAGGACATGGCTGAACTCATGCACTAAAGATTACAGAGAAACAAATAACATAACGTGAGGACAAGAGCACAGTCATGTCCAGACCCTGACACTTCAAAGCTGCCCTCTCTTCTGCCTTTCTTATCCTCTGGACTTCCTTATTCACTATCTTTCCTTCATCCATCCTCCTCTTTCTCTCATTTTCTTTATTCATCAGGTCTTCAAAGTACTCCTTCCACCTTCTCAACACACTCGTCATTTGTTAGTACATTACCATTTCTGTCCTTAATCAACCAAACCTGCTGTACATCCTTTCAACCTCGATCGCTCTGTCTAGTCAATTGATACAAGTCCTTTTCTCCTTCCTTAAGGTGCGTTCACACCAAACGCGAACGGGCAAATTTTTCGCACGGCAGGATTGCATTATAACGCAATGTAAACACGTGAACAGACATGAATTCCCCTTCTAAGTGAGATGCAGACAGGCGATGTTGCCTTTTAGAACTTTTGCAGCTGTCTTCAACCTGCTGTGGAAATTCCCAAAATAACGTCATGCTGAGGCGGCATGGAAAAATAAGCTGCAGTGCTGTGGTTTTAAGCAGGTTTTATTATATCATGTCGCCTTCACGGGATCCCCTCTCCGGTGCATAGTGGAGCAGCCCGGAGCGGGATCCCTAGGCTCTCAGAGAAAGAGAGGCGGACACGTGTGTCCACCTGTTGCAGGATCAGAGTGAGAGAGTAAGAGTAAGAGAGAGATTGCGTTACAGAGTTGCACCTTAAATACTTGATCATAACAATACATCAAAGAGACGTACCCCACAGTTTAGAATGATCAAAGGGACAACAGAACAGGCAGGAGGTATTTGCATTTGTAAGCCATACATCACAATGGGCAGATTAGCTAGACCTCGCTCCAAGTGTCAGACAAAGAGGCTAACAAGCACATCTACATATTGATCTGAGTCTCTAGGTCACAGTAAGGGCAAAATGCATGAATACAAAGGATGAAAGGCATCGATTAACATCACATAGGTGAGACAGAAGAAACTCGTCTACCTGTAGACATTAATACACCAAAGCACATCTAAGATGCTCAGAAAAAGCATAGTAAGGACAAGCCATATGCACACTATATAGAATGGCGCATTACATCACAACACATGCATGTTTGCATCACAAATACATGAATGGCACATTGCTTCTCAGTAGTGTAGCAGGAAAACAGAGAAAAGAGGGCTGAGTGTCCTTAGTCTGTTGTGGGGTTAAAACGAACCGCCACACACGCTCCCCCCCAGAGGACGCGGCAGGGGGTCGCGACCTCGATAATCCATCTGTGTGAGCGAGCTGTGGGAGAAGCTCGCTGCAGGCGGAGGGGGAGGGAGGGGAGGGGTAGTAAGTGCCGGCAGGAGCTGTGAAATCGTCCTGAGCCGCGCAAAAATTGCTTGTGGGTCCGCAATGTCGAAGGGCTGGTCCCGTTGAACGTGCAGCGGTCCACAAGAAGAAAAATTAGTCTCTGACTCCTCTCGTGGCCATGAAGAAAAGCAGGAGCGGCTGTAAGAGAGAAAGTAAACAAAGCAGGGGGACTGTTGGTTTTGGGTGCTGAAGCAACCCCAAAGCTCCCGGGAACAGCTGACGGCTGAAATCCCGTTGTGCCGTGGCTAAGACCATTAAAAAAATCCAGTGGCGAGCTGCGTGCTTGCTTCAGGTGAACGAGCAACCCTGAAGGTTCTGAGGGCAGCGGCGGAGGACGATGGCGGTCTGTGGCGTGGCTGAGACTGTTAACAAATCCTTCCAGTATGCTGTATGCGTACCTCAGGTGAGCGAGCAGCCCTGAAAGGCAGCGGCGAAGGAGGAAGGCAGTCTGTGGAGCCGTTACTTGTCCCATGCGTGATGCGCCGTCCTTGTAACTCCCCGATGCGTGCGCGGGGGTTCAGTGCGTGGGTGGGCCGCTGGAGTGGTGAGTCAGGGTGCAGAAACTTGGCGGAGATCAGCGCAGACGGCGCCAATAAAATCCAGGTTGAGCTGTTGCTGTAGATTTGGCCATGGTGCGTTGGAGCGTTGAGAGGAAATAGACGATCTTTAGTCCCTCAGGCCCGTGCAGAGGCGTTGGAGCGGCGGGAGGGAATAGACGATCTTTTGTTCCTCAGGCTCATGCAGCTGCGTTGGCGCGGTGTGAGGAAGTGGACGATCGTTGTCGCTCGTGCGGCCATGGTGCGTTCAGTTCCACGCGCTGCACTCCCCGTCGGCCCTGGAGGTTGCCGTCGTGGAGAGAGGACGAGGTGCGTGCGCTCTCAGTGAGAGCGGCCGGTCCAGCGTGGTTGTGCAGATCTCAGGCGACGGAGCATTCATGCCCGGGTGTTGCGTTCGCTGGCCGCTCGTTTTTTTCAGCGTCGGTTCGCCAGCGTGGCCATCCAAAACAGAAGGCTGCGTTGCACAAAACGTGTGCGTCTTCAAGGGGCCACCAACGCAGCTGTGTGGCTGTCCAGCTCGGAAGGTTGCTTTCGCACAAAACGTGTGCGTGTTGGAGGGGTCACCAGTGAGGCGGCATGGAAAAATAAGCTGCAGTGCTGTGGTTTTAAGCAGGTTTTATTATATCATGTCGCCTTCACGGGATCCCCTCTCCGGTGCATAGTGGAGCAGCCCGGAGCGGGATCCCTAGGCTCTCAGAGAAAGAGAGGCGGACACGTGTGTCCACCTGTTGCAGGATCAGAGTGAGAGAGTAAGAGTAAGAGAGAGATTGCGTTACAGAGTTGCACCTTAAATACTTGATCATAACAATACATCAAAGAGACGTACCCCACAGTTTAGAATGATCAAAGGGACAACAGAACAGGCAGGAGGTATTTGCATTTGTAAGCCATACATCACAATGGGCAGATTAGCTAGACCTCGCTCCAAGTGTCAGACAAAGAGGCTAACAAGCACATCTACATATTGATCTGAGTCTCTAGGTCACAGTAAGGGCAAAATGCATGAATACAAAGGATGAAAGGCATCGATTAACATCACATAGGTGAGACAGAAGAAACTCGTCTACCTGTAGACATTAATACACCAAAGCACATCTAAGATGCTCAGAAAAAGCATAGTAAGGACAAGCCATATGCACACTATATAGAATGGCGCATTACATCACAACACATGCATGTTTGCATCACAAATACATGAATGGCACATTGCTTCTCAGTAGTGTAGCAGGAAAACAGAGAAAAGAGGGCTGAGTGTCCTTAGTCTGTTGTGGGGTTAAAACGAACCGCCACAATGCTTAGGTTTACGTTATCCGATCGAAGGCTAGTTTGCTAGCCATGTTAAGCATGTCCGTGGCAGGAATCCGTGGATAAATAACTCCGAAATCCCGATTCAGCTGAAGAGCTCCTGGTCCACCTATCTCCAGGTGAGTGAGTCTCATTTTCAAACTAGTTTACTCTGCAATGGTGATATTTTTACTCTAGTGATGGCAGAATCTCAAACCTATCAGCTAGCTAGCTAGCTAGCTAGCCTTGGACGCAAATGCGCAATTTTGTGTGTACTCACCTCTTTCCATTCACTTTATATGGATTTGTGCCGCCCATTCACGTTTGGTGTGAACGCACCTTTAGTGGCCAGCCTCTCATACTACTCACTCTATGCCTTTCCTTTGCCTTCTCTCTTTGCCATGCGCCTGGATTCCAAATACTCCTGTCTACTTTCTTCATCTCCCTGACTATCCTACTTGCTAACCTCTTCTGCTGAATACTTTCCTGTACCTTGTCATTCCACCACCAAGTCTCCTTGTCTTCCTTCCTCTGTCCACTGGATACACCACATACCTCTTCTTCTTTCCCTCAATACCTTTGCTATACTTTCCCAGTCATCTAAGGTAAGCTGTCTGATACATTAATTAAACAACATATTACGAAGGGAAAAACGTGTGAATTTGAATATAATAATATAAATCAGGGGTGTCCAACCATGTGCCATGGAGAGCCAAGACCCTGCAGGTTTTCTCTTCTACCTAGTCTCTTCAGCAGGTGTTTTCACTTATCAGCAATCAGTGGGAAGAAGTTCACTGAAATCTGCTGTTGAAGACACTGGTTGGAGGTAAAACCTGCAGGGTCTTGGCTCTCCATGGCACATGGTTGGACACCCCTGATATAAATGTTCAAGAAATGGAAAAGCTTCTTCTTTCTCTGAAATGTGATAAACCTTGTGGTTATGATAATATGGATAGTAAATTATTACAGATGTCAGCCAAGATTGTAGCAAAACCTTTATGCCATATTTTTAATTTATGTTTAAATGAAGGTGTTTATCCTCAAATATGGAAAATAGCAAGAGTAACTCCATTACCAAAAAATACCAAAGCATCATTTACAGGACCAAATAGTCGACCCATTAGCATTTTGCCTGTTCTGAGCAAACTTATGGAGAGTGTTGTTTTTAAACAGATTCAGTGCTATTTTTCCAACAACATCAGTTCTGAATTCCATCATGCATTTAGAGTCAGCCATTCAACATGTACAGCTTTGGCACAATTAACTGATGACTGGTTAAAACAAATTGATAAAAAAAATTAATTATTGGCACTATATTGCTTGACTTTAGTGCTGCTTTTGATCTTATAGATCATAAGCATTTGTTAATTAAACTAGCTGCTTATGGTTTTAAAACATCAGCCATTGAATGGATGAGAAGTTACTTAGCCAATAAAAAACAATGTGTTCTGTTTAATGGTGCCTTGTCAGATATTAAAACTCTACAGTGTGGTATACCACAGGGTAGCTGTTTGGGGCCCTTATTATAGTCTATATTTACAAATGATTTACCATTTATGTTAAAAAGCTCATCCATTGTTATGTATGCAGATGATACTACTATTTACATACTTGCAAGCAATATTGAAGAAATGAAAAAATGCTACAGGAAGCGCTGATGTTGATCTCTCACTGGGTTGTTGAGAACAAACTAAAACTGAATTTGGAAAAAACTAAAACCCTCTTGCTTGGTTCCAGGTATGCTCTTAGAGCAGATGAGGAACTGTGTATTTCCTTAGAAGGTATACCTATTAAACAAGTTAAAGAAATTAAATTGCTAGGAGTTACAGTTGATGGAGCATTGTCATGGTCAACCCATATTAATAACACTGTTGCTAAAATGAGTAGAGGGATTTCTTTAATTAGGCGACGTGCTACCCTGTTTACAGAAAGAACAATAAAACAAGTATTACAGTCTTTGGTCCTTTCCTATCAGGACTATTGTTCAGCTATTTGGTCCAATGCCACAAGACAAGATCTTAATAAAATCCAGCTCACTCAAAACAGAGCTGCTCGCCTAGCACTCAGATGGTCATTATGAGAGTGTTAAGGAAATGCATGCTAGACTATTATGGTTGACTGTGGATGAAAGGTTGACATATAGTTTGGTTCAGTTCCTAAGAACTATTGTTGTCTTTAGAAGACCTTTATATTTGTATTCACAGTTGATGTATACAAATGATAGACATAATCATAATACCAGACAATGTGTAATGCGATGATTTACTTTACCACCACCAAAAACAAATGCTTTAAAGAAAACTGTGATGTATAGGGCTGTATCACATTGGAACAAACTTCCATCCTTTTTAATTCAGAACAGAAATGGGAAAAGTTTCAAAAAGAAACTAAGAATGTTGCTTATGAGGAAAGAATTATGTTAATTGTTTATGGGTCATGTCTATTGGAATTGTTAATTTTATGGTTTGGTATAGAACTTAATTAGTCTGTAATGTTATTTATTTATTTATGTTTTTTTGGCTGTAAATTGTAGCAGTGCTATTGTATCAATGTATGAATGTACAGTGGGGAAAAAAGTATTTAGTCAGCCACCAATTGTGCAAGTTCTCCCACTTAAAAGATGAGAGAGGTCTCCAATTTTCATTATAGGTATACCTCAACTATGAGAGACAAAATGAGAAAAAGAAAATCCAGAAAATCACATTGAAGGATTTTTAATGAATTAATTGGTAAATTCCTCGGTAAAATAAGTATTTGGTCAATAACAAAAGTTCATCTCAATACTTTGTTATATACCCTTTGTTGGCAATGACAGAGGTCAAACATTTTCTGTAAGTCTTCACAAGGTTTTCACACACTGTTGCTGGTATTTTGGCCCATTCCTCCATGCAGATCTCCTCTAGAGCAATGATGTTTTGGGGCTGTCGCTGGGCAACACAGACTTTCAACTTCCTCCAAAGATTTTCTATGGGGTTGAGATCTGGAGACTGGCTAAGCCACTCCAGGACCTTGAAATGCTTCTTACGAAACCACTCCTTCATTGCCCGGGCAGTGTGTGTGGGATCATTGTCATGCTGAAAGACCCAGCCACATTTCATCTTCAATGCCCTTGCTGATGGAAGGAGGTTTTCACTCAAAATCTCACGATACATGGCCCCATTCATTCTTTCCTTTACACGGATCAGTCGTCCTGGTCCCTTTTCAGAAAAACAGCCCCAAAGTATAATGTTTCCACCCCCATGCTTCACAGTAGGTATGGTGTTCTTTCTCCTCCAAACACGACAAGTTGAGTTTTTACCAAAAAGTTCTATTTTGGTTTCATCTGACCATATGACATTCTCCCAATCCTCTTCTGGATCATCCAAATGCTCTCTAGCAAACTTCAGACGGGCTTGGACATGTACTGGCTTAAGCAGGGGGACACGTCTGGCACTGCAGGATTTGAGTTCCTGGTGGCGTAGTGTGTTACTGATGTAGCCTTTGTTACTTTGGTCCCAGCTCTCTGCAGGTCATTCACTAGGTCCCCCCGTGTGGTTCTGGGATTTTTGCTCACCGTTCTCGTGATAATTTTGACCTCACGGGGTGAGATCTTGCGTGGAGCCCCAGATTGAGGGAGATTATCAGTGGTCTTGTATGTCTTCCATTTTCTAATAATTGCTCCCACTGTAGAAGAGCTTGGAATAACGAGGCGATGTGATTTATAAACCAAAGTTTATTATCAGCTTCGCTCCTCTAACAAGTCTCATCTCAGTGCAGAAGCAGAATAAGAGATCGAACACATTCAGACCTACATACTTATACCTACACATCACAAAAGACATTGCACATCAAAGCTGACATCCCGCATTAGCTTAATCCCCCCTCCTTTGTCTTTCTACTCCTCCACCTGACCCTGGGTGGTCAGGGCGATCAATCTCCTCCATTGTCCTCTGCCTCTTCCACCTGGCCCTGGGAAGTCAGGGCGATCGATCTGGTCTCCACCGCTGCGCCTCGGATGCTCTTTGATCTTCGCTGGCGGTTGAGACCTCTTGTCCTGTTCTGAGGCGTGAGGTCGTTGTACATATGTAATCACTAAACATTCTAACATGCTTATACATATGTAGGTTATAGGATATATGATTAATATAAACCACAGCCCCCCCCCCAAATGACTAAGAAAAGGACAATAAAAGAAAGTCCACAGTTTAAGATAATTTCTATGACATACCAACTGTTAAACCTCTTGACAAGGAAAAAAAAAAAAAAAACTTTCCAGCAGCTATGCTCCTGTAGAGAATTCAGTGGTAATCATAACAGCGTAGTAATATCACAAATCAGTCTTAAAACTGTCACAGCACAATCTGATAAAATAGTTAACAACTTTAGGTTAATTTGTATCAGTCCCTGTGCCGTCTGGGTTTTAGTCTTCTCCCGAATCTGCTGTGGGTCCGCTTGGGCGTCCCAGCGGGACCTTCCTGTAAGGAATCTGCAGCTTGGGGAGGAGAGTGGTTATTTGTTCCCTGCATGGGGGTTGAGTCTTTTTTCTTGGGGGGTCTACCCCGCCGAGGTGCTCTCGCCAACCGTGCAGGTTCGTCTCTCAACAAGAAGGCAGGTTTAAGTCTGTCAATGCTGACTGTTTCTTTTCTGTCCCCTAAATCAAGCACAAAATGCTTATCACCAGGTTCCAGCACTCTGAATGGTCCATCGTATGGTGGACGGAGGGTAGATTTTAAAGCTTCATGCCTAACAAAAACGAATTCGGCGTTTTTTAAAGCTTGGGGGACAAAAACCCGTGGAAAAGAGTGGTGTGCCGGTCCAGGGGAGAGTGTCCGGTCTGCTGCTGCCTGAAAGCCTCATGGCTGGAAGATGCCCAGGCTCTGGGTTCTCTGGTAAAAATTCACCTGGGAGTCTGAGAGGTTGTGCAAAAACTAATTCTGCTGGGGAGGCGTCTAGATCCTCTTTAGGCGCAGCACGCAACCCCAATAAAACCCAGGGGAGTTTATTTACCCAATTTGTATCCGTTCGTGAGGCTCTGAGGGCGGCCTTTAAAGATCTGTGAAAGCGCTCGCATAACCCATTAGCCTGAGGGTGATAAGCGGTGGTGCGGTGAATTGTCGCCCCTAAGCTGCTGGCCATGGCTGACCAAAGCTCTGAGACAAATTGAGGCCCCCTATCGGACGTGATGTCCGATGGGACGCCGAAACGTGCCACCCAGTTTGTCAAAAAAACGCGAGCGACTTCCGCCGCTGTGGTTGACGCCAGAGGGACCGCCTCAGGCCAGCGCGTAGAACAGTCTATCATTGTTAACAGGTGTGTGAAACCCTGAGACGAAGGTAGTGGTCCCACGAGGTCGACATGAACGTGGTCGAACCTTCTAGCTGGGATTCGAAAAGGCTCTAGAGGGGCTTTTGTGTGTTTGTGTATTTTGGCGCGTTGACAAGACATGCAAGTTTTTGCCCATTCCTTTACATTTTTGCGCAGGCTGGGCCACACAAACTTTTCGGCAACCATTTTAACCGAGGCACGCACACCTGGGTGCGCAAGGGAGTGAATTGAGTCGAAAATACGGCGGCGCCATGCAGCTGGGACTACCGGGCGAGGTCGGCCGGTTGAAACGTTGCAGATTAGGGGGGGGTACACCATCGCGTAAACCCCTTTCCTCCAGCCTTAACCCTGTTGGTCCAGATAGGAGTGCGCGCACGTTCGCGTCACTGCTTTGCTCCTCTGCCATGGCTGCGTAATCTATCCCTACGTGAATTGGGGCCGCGTACATGTCCGCGTTGGCGAAGAGTTCTGCGGCTGAGGTAGTATAATCTGTCTCCTCGCACTCTGGCGATGTCACAGCGCGAGAGAGGCAGTCTGCTACCACGTTAAGTTTGCCTGCCACATGTTGAATGTCTGTGGTGAACTCTGAAATTGCAGCTAGCTGTCTTTGTTGCCTGCCTGACCATGGTTCTGAAATTTTAGCCATCGCAAAGGTGAGCGGTTTGTGGTCTACAAAAGCCGTGAAACGCCGCCCTTCTAACCAGAACTGGAAGTGGCGGATGGATAAATGAAGCGCTAGCAGCTCCCTGTCAAAAGTGCTGTATTTACACTCCGTTTGGTTTAACGATTTGCTGAAAAACGCCAAAGGTTGCCAGGTTCCGCCAACGTGTTGTTCCACAACCGCCCCTATGGCCAGGTCTGAAGCGTCTGTGGTTAGCGCGATGCGGGCCAAGGGATCAGGGTGAACCAACAATGTGGCGTTCGCTAGAGCACTTTTTACTTCCGCGAAGGCGCGTTCGCGCTCCGGGGTCCATTCGACCGCATTGGAAGGCTTTTGTTTTCTGAGCGCGGTATACAGGGGCTACATGAGTTGAGCTGCGCGGGGGAGGAAACGGTTGTAAAAATTAACCATTCCCAAAAATTCTTGCAGCGATTTGACCGTTTGTGGTCGTGGAAAATTTTTACTGCGCGAACTTTGTCTGGCAATGGGACTGCCCCCTCTGGTGAAACTCTGTGTCCCAAAAAATCAATTTGTGACACGCCGAATTTGCATTTGGCTGGATTGATTATTAACCCGTGCCCTTCTAGTCTCTGAAAAACCGTAGTGAGGTGTTGTTCGTGTTCTTCCTCCGACGTGCTGGCTACCAGCATATTGTCGAGGTAGACGAACACGAAAGGGAGATCGCGTAATACCCCGTCCATCATCCGCTGAAAGGTTTGAGCAGCGCCTTTGAGGCCAAACAGCATCCGCAAAAATTCAAAAAGACCAAAAGGGGTTATTACAGCCGTTTTAGGAATGTCTTCCGCTCGAACGGGGACTTGGTGATAGCCGCGGACCAGGCCTATTTTAGAAAAAATGCGCGCACCCGCCAGATGTAGTGAGAAATCTTGGATGTGAGGAATTGGGTAGCGGTCATGCGCTGTTGCATTGTTTATTCTGCGGTAATCGCCGCACGGTCTCCAAGAACCATCGGTTTTCGGGACCATGTGGAGTGGCGATGCCCAGGGGCTTTTCGAGCATCTAATAATGCCTAATTTTTCCAGGGTGGCAAACTCGTCCCGTGCTATGGCGAGCTTGGTCGCGTCTAAGCGCCGAGCTTTGGCGAACACGGGCGGGCCTGTTGTGGGAATGAAGTGTTCAACCCCGTGTTTCGCTACTGTTGCTGAAAATTTTGGAACTGTGAGTGCTGGAAATTGGGTGAGGAGTTGGTCAAACTTACCTCCTGCTGTTGTGACGCTGGCCTGCATGGGTGGTGGAGAGACTCGAGCTGAGCAGGGAGTAGAATAAAATGACAGTGCATTAACCAAGCGTCTATTTGCTAGATCGACTAACAACCCATGTGCATACAAAAAATCAGCACCCAATAAGTTAAAACTCACCGCCACTACAATAAATGTCCATCTATAGTTGTGGCCGTGAATGCAAAGAGGCAGGCTCCTTTCACCGTAAGTGTCGATGATTGAGCCGTTGGCTGCCATCGCCCCATTTCCCCGGGGACCCATGGCCCGATCTGCGTGGGAAGGGGTGATAAAGCTCAGTTGAGCTCCGGTGTCGATCAGGAACTGTCTCCCGGTGTGTCCGTCAGTCACATAAAGAAGTTTATTTTTTTCGCCGAGAACCGCAGCCGTTAACGGTTCTCGGTTTTGGCGTTTTCCCGAACTTTTGAACTTGCAGGGGGAAACGCATTTGTACGCCCCCTCGGCGAAACGGTGGTGGTAATAGCAGATGTCGTTCCGCCTGCTGCGTCTTGGTCGTGTTGCCGCCATGGTGGGCGGGCTCTGCTCGGTTGTCTGTGGTTCTCCGCTGCTCTGGGCATCTGCGGATGCTGCTGTGGCCACCTGTTCCCCGCAGGCGTTGGTGAGTCGCTGCGCTTCTCGGGCCAGCGCGCGGAAGTCCTGCTGGGTGCTGCACCACATGTTGATCAGCGTCCCTCTCATGTGTGGTGGCAGAGTGCTGAGGAAGATGTGTTGGAAGAGGAAGTTGTCGTTGTCCTCCTCCTTGAGCTGCAGCATGTCCTCCATGAGGGCCTTGGGTCTGCATCCTCTGTGGCCGTAGATCGCCAGGATCCTCTCTGCTCTCTCCTCGGCTGAGGGGACGAAGTTCTCGACGATGGTCGCCTTCAGCTCTCTGTATTTGTCATGGGCGGGCGGCTGTCGGATTATACTCCGCGTGCATCTTGACGTGGCAGCGTCGAGTTTGGCGACGATGTGATAAAATTTCGTCTCCTCCGCCGTTATGCCCGCCAGTGCAAACTGAGCCTCAGCTTGCTGGAACCACGAACTCGGGTCTTCTTGCCAGAATTCTGGCAGCTTGACGGTGACGGCGCTTGTGTGGGCCGTCCTTGAAGTGTCCGCCGGGTGAGAGCGCCTTTCTTCTGCTCTCACGGCGGGGCTGGGGATGGTGCTCGGTTGAGCCCTCTCTTCTGCCGTGGGGGAACGTCTTCCATCCGTTCCCCTGTCTGCATGGGCGCCGGCGCTTTCCTGGGTCGCCTCCGATGAGTCAATCGCGGGAGAACGTCTCTGTTCCATCCTCACGTCTGGTCACCAGTGTAGAAGAGCTTGGAATAACGAGGCGATGTGATTTATAAACCAAAGTTTATTATCAGCTTCGCTCCTCTAACAAGTCTCATCTCAGTGCAGAAGCAGAATAAGAGATCGAACACATTCAGACCTACATACTTATACCTACACATCACAAAAAACATTGCACATCAAAGCTGACATCCCGCATTAGCTTAATCCCCCCTCCTTTGTCTTTCTACTCCTCCACCTGACCCTGGGTGATCTTCGCTGGCGGTTGAGACCTCTTGTCCTGTTCTGAGGCGTGAGGTCGTTGTACATATGTAATCACTAAACATTCTAACATGCTTATACATATGTAGGTTATAGGATATATGATTAATATAAACCACACCCACAATTGATTTCTTCACACCAAGCTGCTTACCTATTGCAGATTCAGTCTTCCCAGCCTGGTGCAGGTCTACAATTTTGTTTCTGGTGTCCTTTGACAGCTCTTTGGTCTTGGCCATAATGGAGTTTGGAGTCTGACTGTTTGAGGTTGTGGACAGGTGTCTTTTATACTGATAATGAGTTCAAACAGGTGCCATTAATACAGGTAACAAGTGGAGGACAGAGGAGCCTCTTAAAGAAGTTACAGGTCTGTGAGAGCCAGAAATCTTGCTTGTTTGTAGGTGACCAAATACTTATTTTACCAAGGAATTTACCAATTAATTCATTAAAAATCCTTCCAATGTGATTTTCTGGATTTTTTTTTTCTCATTTTGTCTCTCATAGTTGAGGTACACCTATGATGAAAATTGGAGACCTCTCTCATCTTTTAAGTGGGAGAACTTGCACAATTGGTGGCTGACTAAATACTTTTTTGCCCCACTGTATGTGTGATTTTACTGTTTTTAAATTTTTGTGTGTGGACCCCAGAAAGAATAGCTGCTACTACCAGACCAAGATGTTAGCGCAAGACTTCGACATACCAGGTGAAATAAGACAGAAACGACGTGGATGCCACGCTGGAGCAAGACGGCGGGCAAGAACATAAGGTACAGACCCGCTCTTCCATCCGTTATTATGGGGATTGTACGATCGCTACTCAATAAGACTGACAAGCTAGTGGCCATCTCCCGCTACGAGAGCCTCTTCAGAGAGATTAGCATGATGTTTACTGAGATGTGGCTAACAGAACTAGCAACAGATGCTAACATCGAACTGGAGGGTTTCCACGCAATACGGGCAGACCGGACACCAGACAGTGGGAAGGCAAGGGGCCGAGGAGTGATAATGTATGTCAATAACAGCTGGTGCAGACCGGGACATATCACGGTTAAACAACAGCACTGCAACAAAGACATTGAGTTGCTAGCTGTTAGCATGCGGCCTACCTATCTCCCGAGGGAATACTCACACGTGATCTGCATTGTTATTTATGCAAATCCGACGGCGAACACGGGCACAGCTCGTGACGCCATTCACTCAGTAACTGGCAGGTTGCTGACAGAACACCCAGAATGTTCTTCTCCTCATCTCAGGTGATTTCAGCCATATTTCACTGTCCCCCATTCTGCCCACGTTCACCCAGTATGTCACATGCCACACTAGAGACAAAAAAACACTGGACTTATTCTATGCAAACACTAAGGAGGCGTACACCTCATCACCACTCCCCCCACTCGGGAGATCAGATCACAACTTGGTTCATCTCCTGCCGGTGTACAAACCCCTAGTACACAGACAACCTCCGGTTATGTGCACGGTGAAGTTATGGTCAGAGGAGGCAATGGACGCTCTGAAGGACTGTTTTGAAATCACTGCCTGGGAGCAGCTCTGCGATCCACATGATGAGGACATCGATGGCCTCGTACCCACCAAGACCATACGATGTTGCTGGAACAACAAATCCTGGATCAACCCTGAGATTAAAACACTTCTGAGAGAGAAGAAGAGGATCTTCAGGTCGGGAACAGGGAGATGCTGAAGTCCGTACAGAGGGAGCTGAGGAGGAAGATCAGAGAAGGCAAGGACAGCTTCAGGAAGAAGATGGAGAACAAGCTGCAACAGAGCGACATCGGCGGGGTCTGGAGAAACCTTAAAACCATCTCTGGGCTCCAGAATACCTCCTCCCAGGCCATGGGGACCAGGGGGTGGGCGAACAATCTGAACCTGTTTTTTAATAGGTTTGACCAACCGCCCTCCCCCCCGACTGCTCACTAACCACTGCTGCCTCTAAAGTCATCGAGACCTGCTGTCCACACCCCACTCTGCCAACACCCCCCCACTCCCAGCACACAGCCCCCCAACCTGACTCTCACTAAGACCCAGGTGAGGAAGGAGCTGAGGAAGTTCAAGGCAAGGAAGGCGTCGGGACCAGACGGCATCAGCGCGAAGCTCCTCAAGTCCTGCGCAGACCAGCTGTGTGGGATTGTGGAGCACATCTTCAACCTGAGCCTGAAGCTGGGGAGGGTACCACAGTTGTGGAAAACATCTTGTGTGGTACCTGTACCAAAGACTTACCACCCCAAAGACCTGAATAGCTACAGACCAGTGGCCCTGACGTCTCACATGATGAAGACCCTGAAGAGACTGCTCCTTGCTCACCTCCGCCCCCTGGTGGGACCAGTGATGGATCCACTCCAGTTTGCCTACCAGCATGGCATTGGGGTGAAGGATGCAGTGATCTTCCTCCTTCACCGTTCCCTGTTCCACCTGGAGAAGCCCAGGAACGCAGTGAGGACCATGTTCTTTGACTTCTCCAGTACTTTCAACACCATCCAACCAATGATCCTGAAGGACAAGCTGCTGTGCGCAGGGGTGGACCAGCACCTGTCATCATGGATCCTGGACTACCTCACTAACCGGCCACAGTTTGTGACAATCCGGGATTGTGTGTCTGACACGATCATCGGTAGCACAGGGGCCCCCCAGGGAACGGTTTTGGCTCCCTTCCTGTTCACCCTTTATACTGCGGACTTCTCACACAACACAACACACTGCCATCTACAGAAGTTCTCTGATGACTCTGCGATAGTTGGCCTCATCTCCAACGGAGATGAAGCTGAGTACAGAGGACTTATCCAGGACTTCGTGGACTGGTGCCATCGGAACTGCCTCCAGATCAACGCGAGGAAAACTAAGGAGCTGGTGGTGGATTGCCGCAGGCAAGGACAACCCCTCACAGCACCAGTAAACATCCAGGGAACAGACATTGAGATGGTGACATCCTACAAGTACCTAGGTGTTCATCTGAACAATAAACTAGACTGGTCACACAATACCGATGCACTCTACAAGAAGGAACAGCGCAAGCTGTTCCTACTGAGGAGACTCAGGTCTTTTGGTGTACAAGGGGTGCTCTTAAAGATATTCTACGACATGGTGGTGGCATCAGCCATCACTTTTGGAGTGGTCTGCTGGGGCAGCGCCATTACAGCAGCCGATAGGAAGAGACTGAACAAACTAATCAAGAAAGCTAGCTCTGTCCTAGGGAAACACCTTGACCCAGTGGAGGAGATAGGGGAGAGAAGGATGGTCGCTAAACTGTCATCTCTGCTGGAGTCTGAGTCCCACCCCATGCAGGACATACTGAACGCACTGAGGAGCTCATTTAGCAGTAGACTACATCATCCTAGGTGCGCGACCGAGAGGTTTCGCAGGTCCTTCCTACCTACGGCTGTCAGACTGTATAACCTAAGCAGGGCTGCTCGCAGAGATAGCAAAAAAACGTGACGACCTAATAGTATTGAATGCAAAAGACGCAACAGACTTACACAAATGGTCCCCTTCAGTATACAACTAGGACAATATCAGTCGCTATGGAGGGTGACAATATGTATGGGTACATATTCATACCATGTAGGATAACTAAATAGACGGTTATGCTGTTTATTCCATCTGGCTACAATGCTCCGCACTGTGTGTATATATATTTATATATTTATGTGTACATATGTATATTCACTGCTCTTATTTTCTTATCTTCTAAATTATTGCTCTGAGTGTTGCTATCCCTGTGCTGTTGTAATCCTGGAATTTCCCCATGTGGGACTAATAAAGGCTTATCTTATCTTATCTTATCTTATCTTACTACAGTAGCAACTAATGGGGATCTGAATAAACGAAACGAAACGAAAATCTGGTAATTCTTCCCTACCACCCAGAGCCTGTATCAACTCCTTCCTGAACTCTGTGCGACTTTCTTCCTTTTGTAACTTCCCCCACTTAATCTTTGACTTTGCCTTCACTATTTTCCTCTTCTTCCTTTGCAAAGCCATCTACCATCCAATGATGTCTAGCTACATTTTCCCCTGCCACCACCTTGCAGTCTCCTATCTCTTTCAGATTTCTCCTTCTGCATAAGATGTAGTCCACCTGTGTGCACATTCTCCACTCATGTAAGTCACCCTGTGTTCCTCTCTCTTCTTGAAGTGTGTGTTCACCACAGCCATTTCCATCCTTTTAGCAAAATCCACAGCCATCTGTCCGTTCTCATTTCTCTCCTTAAGACCATACCTACCCAGCACCTCGTCATCACCCCTGTTCCCTTCTCCTACATGTCCATTAAAGTCTGCTCCAATCACCACTCTCCCCTGGGAACACTCTCTACCACTTCATCCAACTTACTCCACAATTCCTCTTTCTCTTCTACCTGACATCCAACTTGTGGGGCATACCAGAAACCCTCAGTCCGGAGGGCTCGTCTCCTCTTAGCTAGACAGCCAGCTCTGCAACCCAGTATCCTGGGCTGCTTCCCAGGCTTACTAGGATGCCAGCTCACGAAGAGAAGCCAGTACTCAGGTGAGGAGGGAGAACACACAGACGGGGGTGGAAAAGTTTGTCTGTAGCCCTCCCAAGAGTCAAATGATCTTTCCATAGACAGTTTAATCCAGTACGACTGTTGATCATATCTCAGTGTAGTGAAGATACGTTAATTTAGTGATAGGATTAATAAAACAACAAAAATGACAAACAGAGATAAAAGACAAAGATGAAGAGAGGCAGTAGCCAGGCCAAACACAGGCGCCATCTTGTCATCAGCCATCAGAAATTATATTTCTGATGGCCATTATCATCTTTTTATGAGATGCTGATGGCTACAATGAACCAATGCTGCACCATTTTGGCATATTCCTAATTTAAAAATAGCTCTCCATTCTATAGAGATACATTGAGATCTTGGGTTTGTTTGCACCTTACTCTGCCACTAAGGCAAAGGTCACGTGATCGGTGATGTAAGCGTAGACAGCTCTGTTGTTGATTCCAGAGGGTTAGAACAAAATAAAATATTTTGCTCTGACCTTCACCTCAGTTCTCAACACCTCAGCATCACACTCCGTGAAGTTTTTTTTTTTTTTTTTATGTTACACTTTGCTGCAGGACTGACGATCATTGTTTGACAGAAGCGTGACAGAGGGGGCATTTTTATTCATTGACATAGTCACTAATGGGAAGAACCAAGGCAAAGTAAAGAGATCATGCATGTGCACTGGTTTTCACAGTGAAGTGGAATATATAAAGAAAAGGTGCGGAGAATCTGGCGTGCACACAGTTTTATACATCTGAAAATTTCTGTGCACATGTACTTTTCAGATTTTAAGAGTATGCCATCTTTTAGTATGAAAGCGGTACTGTTATGTCTTGAATTGAAGCACAAAATGTGAAGAGACAAGATGTCTCCCGCTGTGGCCTCTTATACTCCAGGTGACGCCACTCCAGGAGGCGGGGCGTCACCTCCCACTACACCTAGGCACTGCCATGCTAGTACACCCAACTAATATATATTACAGATATAATAGCCAACAGGTACAATCCCTTAGATTCAAGATTCAAAGATTTTATTTGTCAATACTACTATACATACAGGACATACAGGAGAATTGAAATGGTGTTTCTCTCTCTCTTCAGTGGTGTGCATAACATAAAAAAAGGAATTAGGCTGGAAAAACAACAACAGCAGTCTACAGGTGCATCTCAATAAATTAGAATGTCATCAAAAAGTTGATTTATTTCAATAATTCAATTCAAAAAGTGAAACTCATATTATTTCGATTCATTGCACACAGAGTGATATATTTCAAGTGTTTATTTCTTTTAATTTGGATGGATATGGCTTGCAGCAAATGAAAACCTCAAATTCAGTTTCTCAAAAAATTAGAATATTACATAAAATTAATTTAAAAAAAAAGATTTTTAATAGAAATGTTTGCCAATTGAAAGGTATGTCCATGTATACACTCAATACTTGGTTGGGGCTCCTTTTGCATAATTACTGCAACAATGCATCATGGCATGGAGGCAATCAGCCTGTGTTACTACTGAGGTGTTATGGAAGCCCAGGTTGCTTTGATAGCGGCCTTCAGCTCGTCTGCATTGTTGGATCTGGTGTATTTCATCTTCCTCTTGACAATACACCATAGATTCTCTATGGGATTTAGGTCAGGAGAGTTTGCTGGCTAATCAAGCACAGTGATACTATGGTCATTAAACCAGGTATTTGTACTTTTAGCAGTGTGGGCAGGTACCATGTCCTGCTGGAAAATGAAATCAGCATCTCCATAAAGCTTGTCAGAAGAGGGAAGCATGAAGTGCTCTAAAATTTCCTGTTAGATGACTGCACTGACATTGGACTTGATTAAACACAGTGGAAAAACACCATTAGATGACATGGCTCCACAGATCATCACTGACTGTGGAAACTTCACACTGGACCTCAAGCAACTTGGAATCTGTGCCTGTTCACTCTTCCTCCAGACTCTGGGACCTTGATTTTCAAGTGACAGGACTTGGCACCTGATTTGGGGAGCCATGTCATCTGCTGGTGTTAGTCCACTGTGTTTTATCAAGTCCAAAGTCAATGTAGCTGTCTGCCAGGACATTTTAGAGCACTTCATGCTTCCCTCTGCTGACAAGGTTTATGGAGATGCTGATTTCATTTTCCAGCAGGACTTGGCACCTGCCCACACTGTTGCCAAAAGTACCAAAGCCTGGTTTAATGGCCATGGTATCACCATATTTTACTGGCCAGCAAACTCTCCTGACCTAAACCCCATACAGAATCTATGAAGTACCATCAACAGAGAGATGAAAGGCACCAGACCCAACAATGCAGATGAGCTGAAGGCCGCTATCAAAGCAATCTGGGCCTTCATAACATCTCAGCAGTAACACAGGCTGATCACCTTCAAGCCATGCCACAGTGATGCAGTATTAATTCATGCAAAAGGAGCCCTGACCAAGTATTGAGTGTGTGCATGGAGATACTTTGTCGGCCAACATTTCTATTAAAAAAATCAATTTGTTACAATTGATCTTCTGTAATATTCTAATTTTTTGAGAAAATGATTTTTGGGTTTTCATGAGCTGCAAACCATAACCATCAAAATTAAAAGAAATAAACACTTGAAATATATCACTGTCTGTAACGAATCTATAAAAAATATGAGTTTAATTTTATGAATTGCATTACTGAAATAAATCAACTTTTTGATGATATTCTAATTTAGTGAGATGCACCTGTATGTACAGTAATGCTACCCATAGTGCAAGTGGTGACAAAAGACAAACCCAGACATCCCATAGTGCAAATAAAGATAAATGATGAAGCCCAGCAATCCCGTATTGTATGCAGAAAAGTAGAGCAGTAATACTCGTAGCTGCAAGTTCAGTGTGGTAGTGTAGGTGCAGACAGTGACAGATACGACTGCACATAATCAGTGTTGCAATAACAGACAGCAGCAGATATGGCATTTGTGTATATGGTTGCTGTAAAGTGCAGAGACATGCAGCAGCAGATGTATTATTGTTGGTGTGCCAGTCTTTCTGTGCCAACAGCTGAGGTAGCTATTGTGTGGGTGAGTGCGTTACGGTCCAGGGGGAAGGGGGGTGGACAGAGTTCAGGGTCCTGATGGCCTGATAAACAAAACTGTTTAGCAGTCTTGTGGAGCAGGTGCAGAGGCTCCAGTACCTTTTCCCCGAGCGCAGGGGGCTGAAGAGGGAGTGTGAGGGGTGGGAGGTGTCACCTGCAATGTTGATGGCTCTGCGAGTGAGGCAGGTGAGGTAGATGTCCGAGAGGGGGGCAGAGGGGCACCTATGATCTTCCTGGCTGCTTTCACTGTGCGTTGTAGTGTCTTCCGGTAGGAGGCGGTGCAGCTTCCATACCACACCATGATGCAGCTGGTGAGGATGCTCTCAACGATGCCCCGGTAGAATGAGCACATGGTGGGGGGTAGGACTCCTGCTGTCCTCAGTTTGTGGAGGAAATGGAGGTGAGTTTGAGCCTTCTTGGCCAGTGATGTGGTGTTGTTGGACCAGGAGAGGTCCTCAGAGATGTGCACCCCCAGGAACTCGGTGCTGCTCACCCTCTCCACAGCTGCACCATCGATGATCAGAGGAGGATGCTGTGTATGTCTCCTCCTGAAGTCGACCGCAATCTCCTTGGTTTTTCCCACATTCAGGAAGATTGTGGTCGACTTCAGGAGGGGACTAACACAACATCCACCTCTGATCATCAATGGTGCAGCTGTGGAGAGGGTGAGCAGCACCAAGTTCCTGGGGGGGTGCACATCTCTGAGGACCTCTCCTGGTCCAACAACACCACATCACTGGTCAAGAAGGTCAAACTCACCTCCATTTCCTCCACAAACTGAGGAGAAGCACGAGTCCCACCCCATCATGTGCTCATTCCTACCTGGGTACCACTGAAAGCATCCCTCCACCAGCTGCATCATGGTGTTGGTGTGGAAGCTACATCGCCTTCTGCCGGAAGACACTACAACGCACAATGAAGGCAGCCAGCAAGATCATCGGTGCCCCTCTGCCACTTACATATGAGGGCCCAGGTCTCTCAGTGATGTCTCAAAGATCTTTCAAAGGTCTCTATAGATTACCATGAAAGTTGCTGAAAATTGAATTTTGATCTCCCAAACGTTTACACCAGCAATGCTTTTCATCCTTTTGGATGATTGAGAGGTCGGGTCAATTTTTGACCTCTCAGTGGTCACCTAACGATCACCACACTGTGAAAAGAGGCCCTTATAGGTGTCCTCATGTTGCCTGCAAAACTCCAAAGAAGAATACTTGGTACATAACACTATGATGGCGTCTCCTCACTCTGGTCCTCAGTGCTCAGCCATGTTTTAACTATGCCTACTATTACTTGTGGGTGGGGTGGAACAGGGTGGGAGGAGGTGGGCTCTGGAGTGGGTTGGGGGTCAGGTGGATGGATGTCTTGGACGAGAGCGGGGGCGGGGGGAGGGCTTGGGGAGGGCTCTCTTTGTCTTTTTATTGTTTTGCTTGTGTTTTATCTGAAACTGTTTTTAACTGTAAAGCACTTTGAGTTGCACTTTGTTGTATGAAAGGTGATATATATATACCCCCAGTTGCTCCTGGTGGCCAGGCTAGCGCCTGTGTGTGTATGGCAGCTCTTCCGCCATCAGTGTGTGAATGTGTGCGTGAATGGGTGGATAGCAGGATCTGTAAAGCGCTTTGGTCATCCAGAGATGAGAAAAAGCGCTATATAAGTGAACGCCATTTACCATTTATAAATAAATAAATAAATAAAAATAAAATTAGAACATCCATGTCCACACATGCTGCTGTGGTACGGCACCCTTCAGAGCTGTACAGTGGTAAGTACAACAGGAGCACTGGGATGTTTACTGACTCATGGTCTTGCTCAGAAGTATTTTGTTTGTAATAAGTGTGGAGGACTGTTCTTGGCTCAGTGTGGATCAGGTAGTTTCTGTGTATTTGGTTACACATACAGTTTTGTCACATTGTAAACTATTTACAATAACAACCAACTGAATCCACTCACAACAGTGGCAAAGGCCAGCTGGATTTAGAAATCCAAAATGTACCCAGTGCACTTTAGTGAAGATACACATCACTCCAATGACACATGATGTTTGGAACATCTAAGAAGCTGTTTGTTGACTGTTAAAACCGCACTGTTTCAACAGTTCCTCAAATCAACAGCCTAACATTAGCAAATGGTAACTCATGCTGAGTACATGCTATGTGGTGACAAATGCTCAACGTTGCTGGAAAGGAAAGAATTCCAGTACTTTTTTCCACTAGGTGGAAAAATGTCTGAATTGATTTTCTTAATCAAAAGACAAATTCTTTTTGCAGTGTGGTTCGCCAGGGTTGTTCTGGTTGGGTGAGAAACGAAGGGGTAAATTGTACTTTCACACATGTTTTAATTCAGGCTTGTTCCATTAGAACCCCTTAGACTGAGAGGAAATTGTTCAGTAGAAAAATAAAGCTCTGGCCATCTGCCTTCTTTCAACTTTCTAAAGAGAGTAATTGTGACATTTCTCAAGGGCCCTTCCTGAGCCATGTGTTCAGTAAAAAGTCAACAAAAATGATTAACAGTATTTGCACAATAAACTTTCCCCACAGAGACGCAACTTTGTGAGCTTTCCATAAAAGATTGCAGTGTTCAGTATCTTTCACATATGCCCACACCTACACTGGCTGTCTTTGAGGGGGAATGCCTGACATGGGGTTCCTGCGGAGCCAAATGATCACAGGACAAAAGTCGAGTGCAGACAAGCCGCCTTACTTGAAAGAATGAGTAGAAAGGATTTTATCGGGGAGGAAAATAAAAGACTCCCAGTGCAGATTAATAAAATAACCCCAAGGTTCTTCTATACACACCCTGATCTGCACACTCTCTTGTTCCCTAACAGAAATACCACACACACACACACACACACACACACACACACACACACACACACACACACACACACACACACACACAGAAAACCTGGGGTCTGCCCCACCGGTTGCCTGGCAACAGCTGATGGGAAAAAAAGCTGGTGGTGCTCCAGTGATTAAAATTTCCTGGGTAGCAGTGTTTGATCCCCTGTATGCTGTCATTGTCTCGCCACGGCTTCATAATAAACCTAACACTGGGGCAGTGAGCGAGGGAAGAGAATGTATAAAAGTTCTCACTCTTGTCAAGATGTTGCTGGCTTTGCTCACTGACTTTTCCTCTAATTCTGGAGAACAAATAAAACCACCCTTTATCAACTTAGCACCCTTCTCACTCCTGTCATGCTGCATTCATTTTAGCAGTCACTTTTAAAGCAGAGCTAAAAGACAGATAGCTGAAATATCCATCCATCCATCCATCTATCTTCTTCCACTTAAACCTTTTCGGGTCGTGGGGGGGCTGGAGCCTATCCCAGCATCTTAGGGCGAGAGGCAGGGTCCACCCTGGACAGATCGCCAGTCCATCGCAGGGCCAACACAGAGAGACAGACAACCATTCACTCTCACAGTCATACCTAAGGACAATTTAGAATCCCCAGTTTGATGACAATTGACCTAACTTGCATGTTTTTGGCATGTGGGAGGAAACCGGAGAAATCCCGGAGTAAACCCACGCAGACACGGGGAGAACATGCAAACTCCACACAGATCACTGTTGGTCAGGGATCAAACCCAGGATCCCCCGGCCAAGGGTGAGTTGCTGTGCTGCCGCAGTGCAAACCACTCCGCCACTGTGCTGTCCGAGCTGAAATATATCAGCTGAATTTGCACCAGCAGTCAGGTCAGACAGAATGGTGTATGCAAATACTGTCAGGAGGGGAGTGGAGACACATCTCAGAAGGAATGTGTCATTAATGCCACGCTCATGGACAAACTAGTCAAGTCTGCTGTGGGGATTCCTCCTGGGTTTAGTTTCAGAGTAAAGCACAGCACATAATGTGTATATGCATGCTGTATATACACTTCAACGGAAACAAATCTTGCGTTTTTGTGTATGCCAGTATACTTCTATAACTATAAAAACTAAAATTTCCTTGGTCAAACCAGAAGTACATACAGAAAGTCATTGCAATTTTTCCATAACTACTATAATAATAACTGGAGGTACACAAACAAACTAAAAAAGCACTCAGAGAGTGCGTACCTCCGCCAAGGCTCCTTCCGTCCATCGTGGATCATCTCCAAACTGTAATGGGTTCATGTGCAAGCCGCAAGTTAGTTCTGGTGAAAATTGCACAAAGTCTATCCAGTAGTTTTGGAGGATTCTTGCTAACACACTGTGAGAAGCTAAGAGCCTTGGTGGAGGTATGCATTCTTGGATTATCACCAAAATGGGCAGTTTGGTGGCACAGTGGTTAGTACAGTGGCGACACATTAAGAAGGTCATGGGATCGATCCCGCCCCCTGACAATCAGTGACCCTTCTGTGTGGAGTTTGCATGGTCTGCATGGGTTTACCCCGGGTACTCCGGTTTTCTCCCACAGCCCAAAAACACGCAGGTTAGGTTAATTGGAGACTCTAAAGTGGCCCTAGGTGTGAATGTGTGTGTGAAGGGATTGGCGCCGTATCATGGCTGCTTCACCCATCCAGGTGGATGCCCTGAATCTCCCTGTGTGGATCAATAAAGTATACAAAAATAAAAAAAAAATGTTATGGGTTCCTCTTTAGGCCAAGGACCACCTCTGGTAAAAATTTCATCCAAATCCATGCAGTAGTTTTTGTGTAATCCTGCTGCATAAATTCGAACAAGGTCCTTGGTGGAGGTATGCACTCTCAGATCATCATCAAAATTTAATAGGTTTATCCTTGGCCCAAGGGCTACATCTGGTGAAATTTTCATCAAACTCCATCCAGTAGTTTTTGCATAATCCTGCTAACAAATGGACAGACAGACGCATGGACAAACCACCCCGATTACATTACCTCCTTGGTGGAGGTAAAAATAGCCTGTCCGCCTTGATGGCAGTCTGTCTGGTAAATGTTGTCTTTGTTACCACCATCCCTCTAGTCTACAGGTTTTTAAATCTGATTTTAAAGACACACTCCGGCTGCTCTAAAACCACCCCAAAAACAAATGTGTATTGCCCAAAATAGTATATTGTGGCTTTTTACCCACAAAAAAAACTTCCATTGCCTTAGAATTTCTTGAAAAGAGCTTTTACATCTTCCACCTACTTAAGTATGCGTGGATCTATGAATATTCTAATTAGCTCCACGCATGCCCTCACCCACTAGGAGTGTATGCTGCAAGGCCAGCCCTCAGAGGGGCCTCCCCTCTGACCTGAGAACACTGGAGACTGCTTCGCTAAACAATGGCTAACTCGCCTTCGTCCTCCGGAGGGAGAGGGGGGTTTAATGTCTCCTCCTCCATCCTCCCTGTCAGGGATGGGATGGACCGCTCAGGAGGTTTTGTGACAACCCCCCCCCCCCCCCAAGAAAACGGACAGGTGGCGGTCTTGGTGCCTTCATCCCCTGAGAGCAGATGTCTCTCTGGTTCGGCCTTCCAACCATGTTCCTCCAGTCCTCCAGGACCCTGCACGTGCAGTACAGCAGCCAGTGGACTCTGATCGCCGAGCTGACCACGCCCCACATGCACTACGGAGTCCTGGAATACGGTAGCCCCAGTGGTGGAAAACTACAGGGGGCCGCAGTCGACTTCGCGCCGTCCCCAGGAAGGGACGCTGACTGTCAGCGTGGTTAATGGTAGGTAGACCATGAGCCTCCGACCCCGCACAAGAAGAGCCACATCAGCTCCTCCCTCTTCCCCTGGGGGAGTGAACTCAGGTGTTTAGCCAAGCCCAGCGCTTAGTCTGACTGGTTAATGTTATAAGCAATCAGGCTAAGCAGTAATACTTACATAGCTAGAAACGTTCTGTCCAAAGTTGCCCATTTGGGGGGGGGGGGCTTAACTGGAACTTCACAACACAAAAACACAAAGTGCGTTCCAGTCGCCCAATAGTGTACTCCGAAGTGGACTGCACAGGGTATTCCGCCAAATTAAGTAAGATTCCAAACCGAAGGGAGCAAACGGTGTTCAGTTCAAAGGGAACTGAGAACTGAGCAGGGAAGAAGTGAACCGGTCATCTCTTCACCGGAAGCTAACAAGAAGATTACCCATAAGCCATTGCACCTCATATATGAGTAAAACAAACATTGTTGCTAGTGTTATTAGCAAGCTAAATTGATGTTAGTTATTGTTTATATCAACTGATAGTAGTAAAAATATACAGTATTTGTATTAATATTTTATTTAAGAAATATAAATTATCCACCATAGTATCAGTACATGTCCATGGTTACCATGGTAACTCACGGAGAAGGGGGCTAACGGTTACAGGGTGTTTCAAATGGAGAAATTTTGTGAAGGGCAGTTAACTGATATTTCCTGAGAACGGAGCAGGGACTAGGGAAGACAGTTGAAGTATACTCTGAATGGGAACGTAGCTACAGACTTGGGACTGGGGTCTGATTTTGCTCTTGATATGTCTTGTAAATTGCAGACATGTTAACAACAGAAAAAGCACAATTTTTGGCAGAGTGTCACTTTGAAGTTGCTGACACATTGGGGCAAATCTGTTCAAGAAAACTGAACAAATTTTAATTTAGCTTTGGCAAGAGAAACACCATTTCATTTTCTTTTTGCATGGTTTTTCCAAAATAATCATCAAGCAAAGAACTTGTAGCACTTTTTGATTTTTGTCAGGAGTCCATTTTGGAACTTCTGTTTTCTTGTGAAGGTTGCATAATTTCTTATCCCTTCTTACATATATTTTTGTAACAGAAAATTGTTTTTTTACAGACCTTTCGGTGTGAAATGTCATTTAAGGTGTGACGCCCTGTTGCTGCCCAGTCATGTAGTAAGAGCTCATTATGAGACTCCTGATCACCAGTCAGAAAGTTGTGTAACGTGAACTGTGCAGTACATCCAATCTGATGGCTTTCAAAACATGAAGTCTGAACCTGTTATAACTCTGTCATGGTCATCAACCTAATCTGAACGTGTTAACTTTTGCTTTAGAAACTGCACATTTAGCAGATTAAGAACACCCAGAGTGAGGTGCCATACAGTATTACAGTACAGTGAGTGTGTCTTTAGCTTTCCACTAAATTGTAAGTCTGGATGTACTATATTTTGTTTAGTTCAAGTCTCCAGCAAAGAGACCACACTCTTCTGAATGTTGATGCATGGTCCACTCATGCCTCCGTACCTACGTATGTTCCAGCCAGTCTGCACCATAATTGAGTTCCACTCCCAGCACTGTATAGGCTGAGTGCAACCTTCCTCCCTGGAGTTCTTATACATCTTTTTATTACTGCATAGGGTAAAATACAGCTGCTGCCATGAGTGTGTGGGGTCAATAATAAGGTTATTAAGAGAGAGATGTAGGCAGAGCACAAAGTGATACCACCAAATGACACCTTGGTTATTGCACACTACAGGAGTATGAGGTTAACACCATCACAAGTCTTCATTTGCCGTGATGATGTTAACATCATGGCAACCCTGATAACCCCAGCTTAACACGGTTGTAATGGAGACACAACCGAGCCGAACCGTGTCGAAGTGAATCGAGACGTGGCGAGGTGTGCTGGGCTAGTGGAAAAGGGCCATTAGGTTTGTCTAAAGGCTGCATAAGCCACATTGTATTTCATACATCTTACACATTTCAGAAAAGCCTTTGAAAACCTCAAGTGCAACTTGTTATGTATGGAAAACCTGGTGATGAATGAGGCAAGATGAGATAGCGTTGAACACAGCTTTATTGATGACTTTGATCACAGCGGTAACACAGCAGGCACCTGGCATGGGCACCAGTGTAAGAGGCCGTAACATGGCAGACCGCCCCGCTATATAGGGCAGTGCGGTAACGTGACAGGAAGTCCACGTCACCACACTGCACTTCACAATAAAGTGCCACAAATACACATATCACATTTCCTCCCCCCTTTAGAAAAGTCCAAAACCACACACAATTGAAACTCACACCAATTTAGAGCCGAATCATGCACTAAAATAACGAAAACTAATGTACTCAACTGGCCTAACACACTCACACCAAACAACCTAAAATAGGACCGATGGGCGGACTGCCACACAACCCACATGGCATGGTGGATTATTCTGGCACCAAATAAACTAAAAAGAGTCCTTCATTAAACTAAAATCCCTGCCGTGCTCCTAAACTAAAACACAAATTTACAGTGCATACGGAAAGTATTCACAGCTCTTCATTTTTTTCAACATTTTGTTGTATTGCAGCCTTAATCCAAAAGGGATTAAATTCTTTTTTTTTCTCAAAATTCTACACACAATACCCCATAATGACAATGTGAAAAAAGCTTGTTTGAAATTTTTGCAAATTTATTAAAAATAATAAACTAAGAAATCACATGTACATAAGTATTCACAGCCTTTGCTCAATACTTTGCTGATGTACCTTTGGCAGCAATTACAGCCTCAAGTCTTTTTGAATATGATGCCATAAGCTTGGCACACCTATGTTTGGGCAGTTTCACCCATTTCTCTTTGCAGCACCTCTCAAGCTCCATCAGGTTGGATGGGAAGCGTGAGTGCACAGCCATTTTCAGATCTCACCAGAGATGTTCAATTGGATTCAAGTCTGGGCTCTGGCTGGGCCATTCAAGGACATTCACAGCGTTGTCCTGAAGCCACTCCTTCAATATCTTGGCTGTGTGCTTAGCGTCATTGTCCTGCTGAAAAATGAACCGTCACCCCAGTCTGAGGTCAAGAGCGCTCTGGAGCAGATTTTCATCCAGGATGTCTTTGTACATTGCTGCATTCATCTTTCCCTCTATCCTGACTAGTCTCCCAGTTTCTGCCACTGAAAAACATCCCCACAGCATGATGCTGCTATCAACACTGGCGTGGTTATGAACGGTGCCTGGTTTCATCCAAACATGACGCCTGGCATTCACGCCAAAGATTTCAATCTTTGTCTCATCAGACCAGAGAATTTTGTTTCTCATTGTCTGAGAGTCCTTCAGGTGCCTTTTGGCAAACTCCAGGCAGGCTGCCATGTGCCTTTTGCTAAAGAGTGGCTTCCATCTGCCCACTCTACCATACAGCCCTGATTGGTGGATTGCTGAAGAGATGGTTGTTCTTCTGGAAGGTTCTCCTCTCTTCACAGAGCAATGCTGGAGCTCTGACAGAGTGACCATTGGGTTCTTGGTCACCTCTCTGAATAAGGCCCTTCTCCCCCGATCGCTCAGTTTAGACAGCTGGCCAGCTCTAGGAAGAGTCCTGGTGGTTCCGAACTTCTTCCATTTATGGATGATGGAGGCTACTGTGCTCACTGGGACCTTCAAAGCAGCAGAAATTCTTCTGCACCCTTCCCCAAATTTGTGCCTTGAGACAATCCTGTCTCAGAGGTCTACAGACAATTCCTTTGACTTCATGCTTGGTTTGTGCTCTGACATGCACTGTCATCTGTAGGACCTTATATAGACAGGTGTGTGCCTTTCCAAATCATGTCCAGTCAACTGAATTTACCACAGGTGGACTAAAATTAAGCTGTAGAAACATCTCAAGGATGATCAGTGGAAACAAGATGCACCTGAGCTCAAGTTTGAGCTTCACGGCAAAGGCTGTGAATATATGATTTCTTAGTGTTTTTATTTTTAATAAATTTCCAAACATCTCAAAAAAACTTGTTTCACGTTGTCATTACGAGATATTCTGTGTAGAAGTTTGAGGAAAAAAATGATTTTAATCCCTTTTGGAATAAGGCTGTAACATAACAAAATGTGGAAAAAGTAAAGCACTGCAAATACTTTCCGGATACACTGTATATACAACCCCCACAACATAACATGCACAAAACACAGAACTATAAACATAACTTTACTGCACAGTCGCTTGAGTGGGAGAGGTAGAACCGGCATGGGGGGCCCAGGGCAGCCCCTCAGCAAGCGTGCCCCTGGAAGCGGCGACCGTCGTAGCTGCAGACCCCATAGCTGCAGACCCCCATCCCCTTACGGACAAGCTCCAGAGGTATCTGGGGCTAGCATGGTGTCACTCGCCGACGTAGGTGCCCTGCCACCACTCTCGGTACCCCCCTCTGCCAGGTCCTGAGCACTGCCACTGAGACTTTCCTGTGCCGAACCTGAGTGAAACTGGTCTTGCTTGACCACCGTAGTGTTTGTTAGTCCCTCATCCCACACAACGTCCTCTTCGACCGCCGGAATCGGGAGGTTCCAGCAGCCACAACCCAACCATTTGTTCCCAGCACTGTCTTTAATGGCGAAACCCAATCCGTAAAACAGATCACAGCCCATGATGTTATTGCCTTGTGCTATCACGTGGAATGTGAAGCCAACCATCTTCGCAGACTTGTAACAAACCGTTAACTCCAAAGTCCCAACTATGCACAGTCTGCCACCTACATAATCATACAACGGCACCAGGTTACCTTTCTAGTGGGGGAAGAACTTCCTCGCAGTGGCCCAGTTCAGCAACGACCTCTCCACCACTGTGTTGAGCAACAGTGGCACCTCCATGCTGTCCAACTCCACTGCGCAATACGTGTACCCGTTTGTACTGGAGGACACCGTATGGATGGTTGTCGGGGGCAGGCGGAGTGATTTCCTCCCTGGGCTCTCCAGTTCAGATACACGGCACACTCTAGCATAATGATTCAAGCGTCCACATCTGCTACAGCGTTTTCCTCTTGCTGAGCAGTCCTTCACCTTATTGCGGTGTGTTGCAGACCCACAACCCTTGCACAGGGGTTTTCCGAGGGCAGACCTTCGGCTGGCAGCATTGGTTTCCGTAACGTTGTCATCCAAGCTATCCTCGCTTCCCGAGTCCGCAACATTTGCTGCGGTGGGTGGCTCCGGCGGCCTCTGTGACTGGCGCCAGGTTAGCTCCAAAGCTAGCTTGTCTCCGGTCTCCAACTGGAGAGCTAGTTCAACAGCTCTGGCTAATGTTAAGTCATTGGGTGCCGTAAGTAGCCTAGCCCGTAATGCGGCTGCACATGTGCTCCGCTGTCTAGTCGCGCACCATTCCATCTTCCAATGGCCCAAAGCGGCACTCACTAGCTATCTGTCTCAAGTCAGCGACAAACTGCTGGATAGGCTCACCTACTCGTTGATGTCGCTGCCGAAAATGAATCCTCCAGACAATCATGCTATCCGTGGTGTGGAAATGGTTGGCTAGCAGGTCTACGACGTCCTCAAATGAGTCCGATGCGCTGAGCGTCTGCAGGACTTGCTGGCCCTCAATACCCTGGTTATGGACGAGAAGCACGCGTGCCCTTAGCTTTTCAAGCTGCCCAAGGTCCAGCGCAGTGATGTAGGTCTGAAAAGCCTCGAACCACCTAGGCCAAGGCACTGGTGGTTCACCTGGGAGCTCGAGGAAGGGACGGAGTGGTGTTATGCATGCCTCCATGAGTTAATCCTCAGTCGCCAAATGTTATGTATGGAAAACCTGGTGATAAATGAGGCAAGATGAGCTAGCGTCGAACACAGCTTTATCGATGGCTTTGAACACAGCAGTAACAAGGCAGGCACCTGGCGTGAGCACCGGTGTAAGAGGCCGTAACATGGCAGCCCACCCCGCTAAACAGGGCAGTGCGGTGACGTGACAGGAAGTCCACATCATAACACTGCACTTCACAATAAAGTGCCACAAATACACATATCACACAACTCAAGATCTAAGATTCTTTCCTGCATCTCTGACGAGAGTAAGAAAATCATGAATAATGCCTGTTGTTGGTCAGAGAAGGCTGGTTCACATAAAGAGGATACAACGTTTAATCCTGGACAATTATTTCTATGTGGAGCTTACATGTTTTCAACATGTTTACATGTTTCACTACAGAGCTTTGGTTTCTAGCTAACTCTTGCTATTGTTCCCTTGACCAAGGCCCATCTGGGAATCGGTCCCTGGAATCTGTCCCGTATGCCAAGAATATGTTACCCCAGTTTACCCGCTGAAAGTTCCATGAGGTTTTGGAAAACCTCTTCAATGGACAATTCAGCATTTTTGAGAAATCTGCCTGTTTTCTTTCTTGCAAAGAGTTATAGATGACTGAATTGTCATCATATCTGTACAAGCTACAGTCAGGCCAGCATTAGCTCAGCATAAAAACTGGAAACAGGGATACAGCAAGCCTGGCTTTGTCTGAAAAGTAACAAAACACACGTCTAAATACAGCAATCTGTGGCTTTACGGAACTTGCCAGGAAGTTATTTTTCCCTGCTAAGAAGTAGTCCAGCACATTATCCCCTCTATCCTTTTTTTATTTTAGTTTTTATACAGATTTACAAAACACTGTGTAGGAGGTAGACTCTGTTACATTGTTTCCAGTCATTAGGCTAATCATCTCCTGGATTCAGCTTTAAATTTAATAGACAGAAATCGTGGTGATATCAAACCTCTCATCAAAGCTTGGCAAGAAGGTAAAGAATAAATGCCTTTTTGACGCAGTTGACTGTGCATTTAAATAGAATGTTTTGGCTTTTTTCTTATCTTAGCAAAAAAAATGGTTGAAGATGAGCGGCAACCCCTTGTTTTTACTTGTGGTACGTGTTCGCTCTCTCTCACACACACACACACACGAGCATGCAAGACTACCCTTCTCATTTGACCTTTTCTATACAAACCGCGAGCTGATTTTCATCGGTGTGTGCAGCTGACAGCCCTTGCTTACTGCGATTATCTGTCCTCGACCAGCTTCTCAATCCCTCTTACGATGATCTCCTCAGTCACTCCACACACACATACACACTCACACAAACACAGATTGAATATAATGTTCCTCCAACCCTTCACCCCACAACACACACAGACACCTGTTTTATCTTTGTTTAAAGTCATCTAATTCTCCTGATCTTTGAGCATATCAAATTTCAAGCATCAATACTTATTTATTAGAATGGTTAAGTCCTGTATTTATGTATATGTGTGTAGGCTCACAGATGTCTGTTTTCATAACACTGTGCACCCTCTGCTGTCCCATGTCCCCACCTCGCTCTGTCCGAATCATGCATTGAGAATGTGCGGGATATAACCGCTTGGATATTTGCAGCTTTAGTAAATGCAATGACAGAAAAACCCGCTTATAACGACGCTGACTGACCCCAGGGAGATCAGTTGCGACATCAGTTGTTGTCCACACAGGGTCCGGCCTAATTCATTAGCTGATGACAAGAAAGTGGATCAGCACTGTCACTCTTGTAGGAATTCTATGAGTCATAGACCAGGGACTGAGTGTTTGGAGATCATGGGTAATGACTGTAGGTGTCCTGGTATGTTCACTGATCTGATGCAGCTGAAGATTAAGGGCATGATTTTGGTGATAAGCCTGAGGTAAATCGATTTGTCCAGTGTCGTGTGGATGTAACAAAGCAGATATCTGCTTCTCTTATTTGCAGCTTAAACTGTGGAATGATATTTATAATTAGCTTCTGATGCACTAAAGCCTTGGTATTCCTCATAAACCAAAATGTTTTGTATCAAAAATGAAAAAAAAGAGGGTAAAGCTCTGGTTCTGGTTGTTTAAATACTCATTCTAAAAACTGCAAAAAAAAAAAAATAGACATGTAGAGATGTGGTTTCATCTCATTTTCAGGTTTGCAAATTACTGAGTTTTCACTAAAGAGCCCAAAGTAGAATAAAACAGTTTTAGAAGGCGTCTCAGACTATCAACAACTTTTTTTGTTTGATAAGAATACCAACATCTGGTTTGTCATTGCAACCGCAGCAGATGGAAAGTTGAAGAAAAATTTAAGCTTTCAAAATGTCCCAGCCAGTCATGTGGTGTGCTGCTCTCACCTCCACCAGTGGCTGAACTTTCCGTCGTCGTCTTGTTGAAAAGAACAGAAGTTCCAGTTTTCCTTCAACCACAAACCATCAATACGTGAATGCAGCATCTGACGCATGAAGCTGGATGATCTTTTCTGATTACATTAAAATGATCATGCTTCCAAAACAGTATAAAATACCCTCAAATTGGTGAACAAGCAACTACAATTAAAAAGTCAAGTGCTTTAACATCATATATTTCTATAGTGGGAGTCAGGCTTTTGTCACTGAGGCAAGCAAGGCTCAGCTCCTCAAATTTGTGAATTACATGCAATTTGTCATGTGACTCAAGTTGTCCACCTCTGCACATTTGTCAGATTTTTTCAGTGTTAATTTCACACTGTGTAATTTAGTGTTAGAAATTGTTTTTTTTTTTTTTAATGAAGCTCTTTGGAAATTTTCTGTCACTGCTAAACTAAAGAGAATGCTTGTTAGAGATTTTTAAGGTGATCTGCAAGTATTCAGTTTCAGCAAGAGGTAGCATAATTTTTCCAGTACTCACACCAAACGATTTGCGATCAGATATCAGATTTCAAGGCCACTGTTCCACACTGTCTCAATCTATTGTGCCCAGGGTCATATCCACATTCAGAAGAAACTACTTCTTCTCTCCTTGGTGAGATTATTCTTGTCAGTTTTTGTGTCGTCGGGGTTGAAAACATAACATTTCTTGGAGTAGGAGGTCTAAATTGGAAAAATGAGACTATTAAATGGGGGGGGAGATGTAGTGTGCATCCATCCTTGATCGAGAGGGTTGATGCACCTGCTCGACTTCATTTACAGGTGTCGACTGATTCTCTCACTGGACGGTCACAGGGACTGACCAAGTGACCTTAACCTTCCGCACTCTAATGCCGCATACACACCCAAACACACACATGCTCCCACCCCCAAGGCCTTGCTCAGACTCAGACACAAAGACGAGCATTATTCCTCTACATCCCTTACACCAACTCACGTGGGCTAAGCAGAGGGAGGTTTTATACATTTTCAAAACAGTTTAGAATATTGTGCGGTTTTCTCACATAAAAAGACGTGCTACAGAAAACGTGCGATATTAAATTTCATAGAGTGACAGTTTGCACATTACTGGATAGCTGTTCAAAGGCAATCCTATGTCAAATGCGGCATTTGTGTATTTGACACACCGTAATGCATCACCTAATATCCTTGGCAGGCTTTGGATTCATGAGTCGGCCTCAGAGGAGGTGAAGGGGTTTAAAACAATGCATCAATCTCTGTTATGTCTCACTGTCCTGGGCCTGAGTTAGTACAGGGCAAACAGGGAAGTACTGAAATAAAGAACGAGCCTGTGCTGTGTTTGCATTGCTTTCCTCAGCACAGTGACGGATGGAAGACCAGAAGCCACAGAGAGGAAAAGCACCGGACTCGTGCATACTGTTCCCCCTCAACATCAACACACAAGCCAGACAAATGAGGCCTCGGCCGCCCTTTCCGCCGCGCCGTGCTGTTCTCCAGAGGCTGCAGCTCACTAAACGTGGAGGTAAATCACAAAGCCTCTCCATTTAACAGAATTTATCACCCGAATGTCCAAACCTGCATTATCTGCGTCTGCATGCTTAGATTCTGCTGACAAATGTAGCAGCGGCTGACGCTGTATTTGTTTCCTTGATGTAAAATACTCGCGCGGTGAAATAAGTTCTGAATGTTGATCCCATGTTATCAAGGTATCTAGTTTTTACCTGTGCTGCTTTGTGGAATCACTTACAAATAAAAGAAAACATCCCACGCGCATCTGTCTGAGAGAGGTCAAATGTGAAGCTGGAAACGACTTACAGAAACCTGCACTGTTCTGTTTCAAGCTTCTATGGCGCTAACTCCCTCTAGAGGTGACAGGGTGATATGCAGCTGCTTCACTGGTACGTCAACCTCTGATCCCACCCAAAGTTGAGAATTGAAATAGCTTTAAACGATTAAAGCATCTTGTACTACCCACTAGCTATAGATATAATTGGGAAAACAGGTGTTTTTAGTTTATTCTGGTACAGTTTTTTTTAATCAGGTTTGATTGGAAGACATATATAGGGATAAATATGAAAGAAAATGCAAATGTGAAAGTATGATAAATGAGTATTAAAAAGTTAGTGTTTAGTGGGGGGGAGGCTGTAATCTATTTCTTATTCATTTTTTTAAGCAGTTAGTTATATGTAATAGTATTAATGATTTTAAATGGGAAAATGAGAATGAGGTGTTCACACATTCCTCACATCATTTTTGAAATTCAGTCTGATGCCAAATTATGGGAAATTGAAGCGTGAGTGCACAAATCCAAGCAGGGATCACATGGAAGCAACAATACACGCGTGAACCCCCGCTGGAGCAACATCTGTATCTATCTGCTCACTCACTGAAGCGGGGGCATGTCCTCTGAATAAACTTAGAGGGAGGGGGGGGGGGTCCTACATACAAAGCAAAGCTGCAGAGATTTACTTTGCTTCAGTTGGAGCTCAGTGGCGGCGAGCAGGAGGAGGTGTGCGCCCGACAGACAAGACGTGCTGAACATTTAAGAAATCGAAAAGCACCCCCCCCACACACACACACACACACCCCAGCGTTGATGCCTTCGTGGATACTTTCGGTGTTGCAGCTGATGGTGGTGATGAAGCGGAGACCCTGAGCGCGCCTGCCACATTAACACCCCCCCCCCCCCCCTCCAGAACACCGGGACGCACGGCGGATCTCCAGCCGGGGGAGAGGGGGCAGAGACGGAGAGGTCACTCTGGAGTGCCGCAGATGGATTTCGTTTCTCAAACACTGTCGAATGCAACATCAACCCGTCTTCGCTCGCCTCACTGATCATTTGTGTCATTCCGACCCAGATTAGTGGTCGGTTCTGCGTCCCCCTGCACGGTGCGCCGCCGACGAGTTGATGAGTCCAGCTTTCTGGCACGCTTGTTGGCTGTCCGTTTCCTGGGGGGGGGGATGCGCTTCATCGAGGCAAACATAGGTCCCTGACTCACTCTGGCTTTCTTGGCACATATGTGGATCACATCCAGGATGTTACAGTGTAAACGGCCCAGGCACTATTGGGCCAGAGTCCATCCCCATCACTGCATATCACCGTAGGGATTACCGCCGCCTCCGACTGCGACCAGGCTGCTCCAAAAGTGTTTGTGGCGAACATTGACATTGGCTTTACAAGTCTCTCCTCTGGGCTACTATGCAATTACAACTCTCCTTTGTTTTGATCATCTTGCGCTGCATGGATTACACGGGTTGTCAGCAGCACAGCGGCTCCAGGCACCGGCCGCACAAACGTGAGTAAAGGGCAGTGCGTGGCGCTTCTCTGCGCTTTGAGGCTTTACTTGTTTTATTTGGTGCAGAACTTAAATTAGGCTACTCCTGTACATTATACCATTTACACTGTTTTTCACTCTGTGAGAGTTGAGGCCAAAAAAGTCTTTGCCTTTGGCAAAAATATATATATATTTATAATTCTCCTTAAATTTCATGGTTAATGACTAATCACAGGTAGTCCATTTCAGCATCACTGATGAAGCACCATCACTGTTCCACTTTCAGTCTATGAATAAATAACATTTTAGGTTGACGTGCCTTTCATTCATTTAAAGCAAAATGACAACAGTGAGTGGCTGCAGTCTAGACGACCAGCACGCTCATCCCTGATGACGCCATTCAGCAGAAGTAGCTTTATTAAATGCAACAATTCGGTGTGGTTAACTTAGTAAAGTGGCCATTATTTGACAGTTAATTGAATCCTTCGATCGCGCCAGACTGATTTTTGGTCTTAACTGGACGAGTTCGTGGCTCGCGCCGCTGCTCCGCGCGCTCCTCCTGGTTCCCGTCGCTCTCTAGCGGCGAGCGCAGCAGACTTCAGGCGCATGCACGCCTCTCCGCCCGGGTGTCAGCTGTTCGAATCCATATTCACCAAGTCTTGTGTTTAATGGTGCGTAGCGGGTTTTTTTGTCCTGCTGCTGCAGTATTGTCTGAACTCTTTCTACTGACGGTGGAGCATTTTAAAGCGTGTTATCATTTTAAACCGGCTCAAAATGTGGATCACGAACTGAAGGTGTTTGCAAAAATGGCAGCGGTGTTTGAATGAAACTCTTTGAGTCTGTTGGTATTTAGCGACTCGTCTGTCTCTCCGTGGCCCAGCATTATGTCTCATCTCATGGCAGTGACCAGCCCCCTTTATCACTGAGGGTCTCCAGATGTGCTTCATGCCTAATTCTGCTAGAGAAGAGCAGTGATAACCGGAATATCCCACGGATCACTTCCCAGGAAAACTGTCTGCGATCTACAATAATAGACCTTCAGAGTGATGGTTTTATCTCTGCCACCTGGGTCTGAAACTTATTCTCACTGTCTCTTTCTCTCTGTGTTTGGTCGCAGCACTGATCTCCACAATGGACCAGAAAAATATTTTTGTGGGGTTTGTCCTATAAAAAAAAAATGAATCACTCCCAAGTGCATCAAGACACTTACTGTATATTTTCTCCTTCAGTGTTTACTTTCCACTAAACAGTATTAAAGAGACTCTCAACACAGTGTCTTAGGAGTGAAAGTGGAAAGGCCTGCCAAGGCTGTTCTTCCCTTATCTTGTTTTTATCTCTATCTTGTGGTTCCACAAATGGGTACTTAGTTAATTACCTTCCACAGCATGTGGGACACCAAATGGTGTATAGGGGTGGTGCCTATCTCTGTTTCTCTGACCCTAGGCCACATAGCTACTGTAAGTATAAGCTACGGGGGGCGGGGGTGTCAGTCCTCTGGTAGCTGTGTGTGTAACTTTCCTTTCCCCATTCTACTATGCTAGGAGGCAGAAAGTCCCATTTTTATGTGGTCTTTGGTATGACCCGGCGAGGATTTGAACCCTGGCCTCCAAGTTGTGGGGCGGATGTTCTACCAACTAGGCCGCCACTCCGGTTCCGCAAACGGTGACTCACTGAAAATGTGTATTTCCATCAGAAATACATAAAATGCTCTGCCTCTAAAATACATCCACATCGCGACAGAGTGATTCACTTCCGCAGCAGCGGAGCATCATTTTGCCTGTGAGTAAAGTGTGGGGTAATCTTTGGCCCAATGCACTGACTGAGCAGCCGTTAATTGATGGGTTCTTCTATGAGTCCCTGCTTCCTCTAGGGATGCAGATATCAGGGAGGATGGAGGGATTAGTTGGTGAAGGGGTGAATGAGTACAGGCATTATAGAGTGCATGCAGGGGGTTCAATGACCATTCAGTTAAGAGGCCAAAATTACCATGCCAAAGAGCAACCCCACCTCTGAGCTTCCTGTCTGAGATGATGCCGTTAGAAATGAGGCCATTTATGCCAGCACTGAGAAAAATATACATACTGTTTTAGCGTATACAGACATATTAGCTCATAAGATAAGTAAAAGCAAATAAAGCTCTTTGAGACAGTGTTGGGTGGTGGGAAAGGGGCATTAAATACATTAAATGCTCTTATTCACCCATGGATACGGTTCTTTGTTCAGTTTTCTCCATGAAACACTCTGCTTGTGTGTGCAGTTGCATTTATTTCCATGTAAGTTTTTTTTTTTTTTTTTTTGCTATTATTCGTGTTACCACTGCCCAGCTGTGGTTTTGCTGCCAAATTCCTGTGTCTTAAAGCTCCTGTGAATCAGGAAAGCTTGGCAGGAACACATGTGGACAAACAGGCAGCAGCTTTAAAGACGGTCAGGATATTTCAAACAAAGTGTCCGTGATCTATGGTTAACTGGCAGCTAAACCCTCAGCGTAACCCAGTGGTATGAAACACTGAGACGGTAGAGGTGTTGCTTTTAAATTTCACAGCAAGTGTGATTGGAGTAACATTTTCATCAACTCTGGAAACAGGGATCACCAGCATGTCACGGGGGCACGTACAACACTGGGCCAACTATGGCAAATCTCCTTCTATAATACGTGGTCAGCTTGTTGTTATTGTTGCGCTGATTTCTCTTAAATTGGATGGTCCTGAACATTAATTTGGATTTAAATTAATTTGGAAGCTTTTATTGGAGGTTTGTCAATCCAGTTTCCTCATAAAGACCCTGCCACCAACTTTAGCAAGAAATTCAAAAGCTGGAACATTCTCTTTCTGCACAACATCACAAAAATATTAAGCATTTTTATCTAGTGGTTTTTGGGAGAATGCCCCAAGTTCTTTATATCACCCCTTTGTGCTTTACAGTGAGTGCAAAGAAATATAAATGGAAATACAGTATGATACCCAGAGTTTGGTAAAGAAGTGATTAGTCATTAAGACACACTATCATGTTGTTGCAGTAACTTAACAGGCACTAAAAATGACTTCAACCTAGGCTGTTATTCTGTATTTAATCTCTATTTAATCAATGAGTGCAGAATAGGGAGAAAATCACCCTTAAAGGCACAAATTGAAAACTGTAGCATTGATGCACAAAAGCAGCCTTGGACACATTTCTGTCGCTGCCAGCACGTCAAATCTATTTTCTGTAATAATGCATCAGATTTATATAGTGCTTTTCATAGACACTCAAAGACACTTTACAGTGGATACATTATTCACTCACTCCACAGACAGTGGTAAGCTACTACTGTAGCCACAGCTGTCCTGGGGCAGACTGATGGAAACATGGCTGCCAATCCACGCCAATGGCCTTTCTGACCACTACCGAACATTTATACACATTCATACCCAGTGTCAGGGACACTGGAGGCAAGGTGGGTGAAGTGTCTTGCGCAGGGACACAACGGCAGGATGTCTGGGGAGAGCGGGATTCGAACTGCCAACCCTCCAGTTATTAGACGACCCGCTCTACATCCTGAGCCACTGCCGCCCACATTTCCCTCCTCCATTCCATTTTTGTTGAGCACCAAGCTGGACAACAGGAAGTTCCGTTTTTATATGGCCTTTGGCATGACCTGGCCAGGACTTGAACCCTGACGTCCTGGTTGTGGGGCAGATGCTCTACCAATGGCTTAGAGGTAGATCAAATTTCATGTGGCTGGCATAAATGCAATATGCCGACTGGCTTGCTGTTTACGGCAGTATTTTTCAACCGGGGATCTGTGAGAGAACATTAAGGGTTCCATGTGAAATAATTGTCTAATTTCACTTCTTATTTGGTCCAAACAAACTGCAAAAAATTTGCCGCTGTTGTGCATGGGTGCCTGCAGTGGCTTCTCTGTGTCAACAGGTGGCAGCATGAACACAATCCCTCTTCTTCTTCCACTTTTTCCTCTTCTTGTCTCACCCAGTGGAGAGGTAGGGCCACCTTCACAACCACCGCAGCCACTCTGCATCTTCCCACAATGCTAACTGGATGGGAAAATGTCACCTCCTTCCGCAGAAATCGCATCCTGACATTGGCTGCCTCTAGCACTAAAAAAGCAGTGGACACAAAACGCCATGGAGCTCTGCTGGTGTTGTGCTGAGAAAAGCACGCCTGCCGTGAAAAAGAACCTCCTTCCCAGGAGTGCGCTTCTGACAAGAGACATCCGCGTAAAGTGGCTGTCTCATTTTCAAACTCATTCACTTTCCCAGCCAATGGCCATTGTGACCAAGCATCAAGTGAACTCGTGGCCCGAGTTGAACAAAATCCAACTCGCAAACTCGCGTGCACTCGCATCACCTGGAGCAAATGTGTGTGTGTCTTTCCACTGACTTTGAATGTAACCATGCCGCGTTTCACGCCAAGTATAAACAAATTACTTTAATCACAATTAAATTGTGATTAGATACGCCATAAAAGACTACAATGTGTCATTTTATAAGATTTTAGACTGGTGGGTTGCCGTGGGTTTTTTTTTTCAATATAAAAAAGGTTCCGTGGCTCAAAAGAGTTTGGAAAACTCCGATTTAAGGTTCTGCAGTGTAACACTGATGCCTTTATCTAGTTCACGATCTGATGACTTTAACTTTTACCTTAAGCTGTCAATGAATTTTGGAGTCTTTCCCCATTTTCTTATTTCCTTATTCTTATCTAACTAACTAACTAACCTGCACTTCTCTTTGCAGATGTAAACTCTACAACCAGCTTATTGATGCTGTTTCTGCCAAATGCAGGCAATGATTAGGTGAACTTTAAGATTGTTATGACTTAAAGTCAAACACTTAGCAAAAACAGCACCAGGGCCAGGAAAGCCTCACTAAACTAAACATTTAAAACACAAAACAAAACTGAACAAAGGCAGAAAACAATATAACAAATGGCACTAAGGTCAAAATACAGACCAGAATTAAAAACAGGACAAGAACTGACATTTAACCTTCATTTATAGAGAGTAAGTCCATTGACAGGCAACCTCTTTTTTTCAAGGATGCCCTGCTCACACTGTTACACACTCACACCAGGAAGCTGCCCAGTGCAACCACAGACTGACCTGTGGCCACTGAGCAGCTCGGGTTAAGGGCACTACAGTGGAGCTAAGGAGGGTGGGGCAAACACCATTATGTTATCTGGCCCACCCAGATCTGATCCTGCCGGTCCAGGGATTGAACTCGTGACCATCTGCTCACCAGTCCACATCCTTAACCATTAGGCCACCACTGCCCACCAATACTGACGACCACAACCAAACACCGAGAACAGACAGAGAGGGAAAAGAGGTAACTGGGGGGAGGGTGGAAACTGCTGAGGAGGGAACACAGATGGGTGCAATCAACAATAACGACTGACAGACACAGACAGAACTGAACACAGAGACTGAACAGGAAATATTAACAGAATAGATCCAGAATCATCTAAACCCTTAGACAAATTTAGAGACAAACAAAGCAAAAAAAAACAAAAACAAAAAACCAAACAAACCCAAAACTAGAACTGCAACCCAGACCTGGAAATTACTACAAAATCAAACTAAGATTAAGATAATCAAAAAAAACCAAAATTCAGAAAGGACAATCAGATACAGAATGAAACTACCCAGACTGAACAGAAAAACTCAAACATGGCACAAAAGGGCATAATTAAATTAGGATTAATGCAAAACAATTAAATTATATTTTAATTATGGCACACTGGCATTCTGAAAACCTTAAAAAAATCCTTGACCTGGACCTTGATTCAGATCCCAATCCTACTGCAGACAGAAACAAAAATGACGACAAAAGCTTAACTCCCCTTAAACAGACACTATATACACTATTGCACTCAAACTCAAGAGATATGATTCTAAAACTGGCAATACAAAGAAACTGGAACATTTATGGGAATGTAATTATTTTTAAGAGGGTTTTACATTCTCTGACATTTGCTTTTATCATGCAGGAAAATAACTAACTATATGGAGACATAAAGATACCAGGTGATTTAAAAACTTTGACATGAAACTGTACCTGGCGATCAATATCTCTACAAGATATCTTGAGAAGTTATGCATTAAAATAAACACAACCACAATATTTTCATACTTTGTGTAGAAATCATTCTCCTTGTTCTGTCAACAGTGATTTCTGGTGTGAGCTCAGGGTGCCAGCAGGGTGGATGTCTCACCTGCTCTGACTACAATGGCTGCCTGTCCTGCAAGCCGCGCTTCTTCATGCACTTGGAGAGGATAGGGATGAAACAGATCGGAGTGTGCATGACTTCCTGTCCTCCAGGGTTTTACGGCACACGCTCTCCAGACAGAAACACCTGTACAAGTGAGTCAGAAAGAGTTACGGCCTGCACTTGTGTAGCAGTACCATGGAAGAATCGGGATATTATTTGCATTGCACATTTACAATTAACTGTAATGAGCAGATGAACACAAAATGTGAAGTAAATATGGTGGAAACTGTTTTATTTACATGTAGCAAACATAATCACAAAAAGAGTAATCGGCCCTAAGACAATGTTCAAATGTTTGTCTTCCCTCCACTCTATACCCTTGTTTTTTTAAAAAACAACAGTTTTGAAACAAGCTGCTGAATACAGAGCAGCATTATATACAGTATCTCACAAAAGTGAGTACTCCTCACATTTTTGTAAATATTTTATTATATCTTTTCATGGGACAACACTGAAGATATGACACTTTGATACAATGTAAAGTAGTCAGTGTACAGCTTGTATAACAGCATAAATTTGTTGTCCCCTCAAAACAACTCAACACACAGCCATTAATGTCTAAACTGCTGGCAACAAAAGTGAGTACACCCCTAAGTGAAAATGTCCAGTTTGTGCCCAATAAGCCATTTTCCCTCCCCGGTGTCATGTGCCTCATTAGTGTTACAAGGTCTCAGGTGTGAATGGGGAGCAGGTGTGTTAAATTTGGTTTTATCGCTCTCACACTCTCTCATACTGATCACTGGAAGTTCAACATGGCACTTCATGGCAAAGAACTCTCTAAGGATCTGAAAAAAAGAATTGTTGCTCTATATAAACATGGCCTAGGCTATAAGAAGATTGCCAGCACCCTGAAACTGAGCTGCAGCACAGTGGCCAAGACCATACAGCGGTTTAACAGGACAGGTTCCATTCAGAACAGGCCTCGCCATGGTTGACCAAAGAAGTTGAGTGCATGTACTCAGCATCATATCCAGAGGTTGTCTTTTGAAAATAGATGTATGAGTGCTGCCAGCATTGCTGCAGAGGTTGAAGGGGTGGGAGGGGTCAGCCTGTCAGTGCTCAGACCATACGCCGCACACTGCATCAAATTGGTCTGCATGGCTGCCGTCCCAGAAGGAAGCCCCTTTTAAAGATGATGCACAAGAAAGCCCGCGAACAGTTTTTTGAAGACAAGCAGACTAAGAACATGGATTACTGGAACCATGTCCTGTGGATTCAGATGGTGTCAAGTGTGTGTGGTGGCAACCAGGTGAGGAGTACAAAGACAAGTGTGTCTTGCCTACAGTCAAGCATGGTGGTGGAAGTGTCATGGCTTGGGGCTGCATGAGTGCTGCCGGCACTGGGGAGCTACATTTCATTAAAGGAACCATGAACGCCAACATGTACTGTGACATACTGAAGCAGAGCATGATCCGGAGGGAAATATTCCAACATGATAACCACCCCAAGCACACCTCCAAGATGACCACTGCCTTGCTAAAGAAACTGAGGGTAAAGGTGATGGACTGGCCAAGCATGTCTCCAGACCTAAACCCTATTGAGTATCTGTGGGGCATCCTCAAACAGAAGGTAGAGGAATGCAAGGTCTCTAACGTCCACCAGCTCTGTGATGTCGTTATGGAGGAGTGGAAGAGGATTCCAGTGGCAACCTGCGAAGCTCTAGTGAACTCCATACCCAAGAGAGTTAAGGCAATGCTGGAAAATAATGGTGGCCACACAAAATATTGACACTTTGGGCACAATTTGGACATTTACACTTAGGGGTATACTCACTTTTGTTGCCTGCGGTTTAGACATTAATGGCTGTGTGTTGAGTTATTTTGAGGGGACAGCAAATTTACGCTGTTATATAAGCTGTACACTGACTACTTTACATTGTATCAAAGTTTCATATCTTCAGTGTTGTCCCATGAAAAGATATAATAAAATATTTACAAAAATGTGAGGGGCATACTCACTTTTGTGAGATACTGTATACATGCACTCGAATAAGTGGAAAACTTGACACCTTGTTAAATATATTGCCTTTCTGTGACATTACTCAAGTGTTGTGTTACTTGAAATCATTTATCATGAGCCAGGCTGTAAAACATCAATCTGCCAGCAGTGGCCTATACTGTATCCACACACACACACATACACACTCACACTGACGTCCTGTATATTTAGCACGCAGGACACACACAATATCTTGTATGGTTTAAATAAACACAGGCGGTGGGTCTATGTCTCTCTGTCAGAGTGCAAGTCGGAATGCGACTCCTGCTTCAACAAGAACTTCTGCACACGCTGTCGGGCGGGATTCTACCTACACCTGGGCAAGTGCCAGGAGAGCTGCCCTGAGACCCTCGTCCGCAGCGACACACAGAAGGAGTGTGTCCCCAGTGAGTGGCCAGAACTAATGCTATCATCGGGGATGGTGTGGGATAAAAATCATTTGTCTTTTCTTAGTATAAGTGATATAGGTATATAAAAGTGTGTTAAGTGTGAGGAAAGATGATCATGCTGATGTCTCTGCAGAGTGCCCTACAGATTGTGAGGCGTGTACGAATGGTGAGACATGTCTGCGATGTCGGCCAGGCCTTTACCAGTTTAGTGGGAGGTGCCACCATGTCTGTCCTGAGGACTACGAGCCCAATGACACACTCATGGAGTGCACACCACAAGGTCTGTCAGCCGTAAATGTGTGTGGATGCTACAAAGTGGAGAAGAGTGACTAATCTCATTCCAGAAATTTCAAGAGCATTTCTCATCTTGACATTGTCGTTTCCATATTTTTTCCCTGTCAGTGCACTGTGAGGTGAGTGAGTGGAGCGGGTGGAGCCCCTGCTCCAGGTCTGGCAGAACTTGTGGCTTCAAGCGGGGCCAGGAGACCCGAACCAGGCAGGTTCTGCAATACCCTTCGCAATTTGGAAAACCCTGCCCAGAGATCTCCGAGATTAAAGAATGCCTTGTCAAGAGGAGGAAATGTCCAGGTAGAGAGATGCAGCCTTTCTGTGTCTTAAGTTTTAGATTCTGAGTTAGGACATCCCTGGTCAAGCACGTGAATATGAAATATTTAAGAGAGAAAATTATCAAATGCCTACACTCCATTATCAGTAGTAATTGCTGCTGGCCCAGTCCCTCCCAACACTACATTTGTGACACATGGCATAATTTCAACTCTCTATGAATTCCAGACCACGCTGCTTAAGCTTGTACAACCAGAGATCTCCGTTCTTCCGCTCAGGACTATGACTGTTTACTCAGAGGACTGTCATTGTGGCTCAAGTCAGGACAGTGAGTGGAACGCACATGTGTGATGTTGCAATGAGTATGTTGTGTGTTTTCCCATGAGACCTCTCTGGATTTCAAACAGTAAAACCGCTTTCCCCGCTCTTAGTAAACAGGGAATAGCGTGATCATCGCTAATGAATAGAGTGAAAACTGCTTTCAGACAGGCTTGCCTCTTCATAAAAATGCAACGCTGTGGTGAATTTACAACTGCCTTGTATTGTGTGCATACTGAGAGTGTGTGTGGTTGCTGAGGTGGTTGGTGGCTACGGCTGGTTGTTTTTTCGCCCGGGCTCTGTAGTGTTAAATGACAGCTTGCAGACAGGGTAGGAGGCCGGGATCCAGCCCCCTGGGGCCTCACACTTACAGAACAAACAGTAAGTGTGTGCATGTGTGTGTGTGTGTGATGTAGCAAAAAAAGTGGTTGACTCTGGAGCAGAAACAGCTAGCTCAACATCAACATCCTCCTCTTGGGAGGCACGCGGCAACCAAGGGATCAGTATTGTTTTATCCCCACAGCTGCCAATACACACGCTGACACACACACACACACACACACACACTTGACAAAGCAACACATGCACAAACAATTCCCAATAAACACGCACGGTCAACTTTCAAGCAAGGCAAATAATTGCTAAAAGTTGCACTTACACATATGATGCATGCATGCCGTTACACACGCACACACATACATACCGACTAGGTCGCACTAAAATAAACTTACAGCCATTTGCTCGTGATGGTAATTTGTGACGTCAGTCAACTGGGTTCGATGTGATTATGCCTCGGTGAAACAGAGAAGCATACGGTAATCAGTTAATGCATTTGTGTGTGGGTGGTTGTATCTGTCTGTCCATCCGGCTGTCTGTCTGTCTGTCTGTTACCAGCTTTTCAGCTCGCCCAGTCAAAATTAAGTGCAGCTAAGGGCTTGTATCATTGTATCACCATATTTTCTCGACTTTTAATTTGCCAGAATTCCAAGATAAGGCTTTGTTTTCAAAATAAACACAAATTTAACTCACCTTTAACATCAATGAGGCTGGGGGAACAGGTATTGTAATAACTATGCCGGGCCACTAGAGGCGGCAGTGTGACTTTTTTACAGCATAACAAAGCACTTTTTTTTACAGCATGTGGACTGAAGTGTTATAAAATAGCGATTACTGAAAAAAAAACATTCAGCAACTACACCATTTATTCATCACATCGATTGTTTTCACGCTGGTTTTGCTGTTTAGCTTTGCAGAGGAAGGACGAGGTAAAACTCATTGAAAGCTCGCTAAAAACTTAAAGTCCAAACATTCCTCACCCGCAAATGGATGCAGTGAACTGCGCATGCGCCCAGAAACTCCCACCACAGGCAAGTATTGAGCAATCCGCCAATACTGGGTGAACAAATATCCATCTTTTTGCCTGTCAGTTTTCTTTCACTTTTTTTTTAAATTTTTATTTAGCCTTTATTTAACCAGGTTAGTCCCATTGAGATAAGAGATCTCTTTTACAAGGAAGACCTGGCCAAAACAGTAGCAACACAGTAACAGTTTTAAAATAAAAGGACAGACAATAAATAAATTAGCTATAAAAACATATACACTTGCACACAGAACATCTGGACTCCACTGATTTCAATAGAGATTTAAATTCAGTCAAAGGTATGAGGTTTTGTAGATGGAGCTCAGAGTTTAGCTTGTTCCATGCATCAGAAGTCGAAAACCTAAAAGCTTTCTTTCTTAATTCTGTTCTTATTTTTGGAACAACCAGTTACAGATAATCCACTGAGTGGAGATTGTGGCTTCCTTGCTTCCATGTTAAAAGTGAAAATAAATACAAAGGAATTACTTACCTTTTGTTCTTATTAAAGACAAAAATAGAAAGGAGATGTCTTTACCTTCTTAACATGTTTCGACTGTTCACTGCAGCCTTCGTCAGAAGAGTCAGCTGATTGCTGCCAGGTGACATTTATTAGCTGACTTTCGTAGGTGGGGCCAGTTCAGCAGACCTGTCAGATCCACCGAGCCGGCCCCGCTTTCCGCCGTCAGATGGTCTCTGGAGAATGTGATCCCAGGTGTGGGAAAGCATAAAGGCCCCCTTATCTTGGTTCATGATGTCTTTTCCCTGCTTCCTGATTTCTATGGCCTCCTTGATCCAGCGTTTGTGTCTGTTGCTCTCTGATCCAATAATTTTTGCGTTGTCCCAGTCCATGATGTGATTATTTCTTTTGCAGTGATCTGATATTGCTGATTTTAATGTTTCTTGTTCTTCCTTTTCTTTTTGTGATCTTGTGAGTCGTCCTTGTGTTTCCTTCTCCTTCTGGTGTTCTTTTTTTCTTGTGGTGAATGATCTTCCAGTTTCTCCAATGTAGGTTTTGTTGCTTGATCTACATGATATTTCATATATTACATTGCATTTTTTGTCTTGTTCTATTCTGTCCTTGGGGTGTACTAATAACTGTCTTAATTTTTTGTGTGGTTTCACTGCTGTGTTTATTTTGTATTTTTTCATGATCCTTTGAATTGGTTCCGTGATCCCTCGGATGTATGGTATAGTTATGGTGTCCTTGTTTTTGATTTCAGCTTTTGTTCTGTGTTTTATTTCCTGTTTGTTTTCTTTGTTTTTGACTTGCTGTTTCCCTTTGTTTATGGCCCATACTGGATATTGGCAGCGTATAAGTGCATGTTTTATGTGGTTTTCCTCCTCCTGTCTGTCTTCTTGGTCTGTGATGATGGTGGCCCATTCATATAACGTCTTGACAACTGATAGTTTTTGTGCTGTGGGGTGTTCTGATGCCCATAGTAGGTATTGATCTGTGTGGGATGGTTTCCTGTAGACTGTGATTTTTATGCTGCCGTCATCGTTGTGGTGGATTTTCATGTCCAGAAAGGTTATGGTGCCATTTTCCTCCTCTTCGTGTGTGAATTTTATATTCCCAGTGCTGTCCGTACTGTTCAGATTTTCAGTGAGTTCTTGTGTGTGTCCTTTCCTTATTTTCTCCAGAACGTCATCCACGTATCTCTTCCAGAGGGTGGGTTTGCATTGTGTAGGTGCTGTGTGGATGGCTTTGTTTTCCAGATCCTCCATGAAAAAGCTGCTCATAATGGCTGATAGTGGGTCTCCCATTGCAAATCCTTCTTTTTGTCTGTAGATTTTTCCTCTGTATTGAAAATAGGTGGATTTTGCAATAAATTGTTAATAGTTCGGATTTGTTGTGAACTGTGAGATTGGTGCGTCTTTTAAGGGTACTGTCATTACTGAGGCGTTCTTGCACTATGTGTAGTGTGACATCAACAGGTGTCTTTGTGAATAATGAAATGACATCATGTGAAATGAGGATCTCATCTGATTCTATTTTCATATTTTTGAGGAAATTCTCAAAGGAATTCTACCCAGAATGGCTTTGTAAATGAACATATGCCAGTGATAACTCTGCCACTAAACAGCAAAAGCTGCTGTTCATCTTGATTTTCATTGTACGTATTCACGTACCTCCATCGCTTCCGCCATTTAAAACATCTGCCACCGTGCTCTTCTTTTGTTTGGATTGCAGCTGTTCAAATCAGTTTGGTGGCTCTTGGCTGCCACAGACAGTACGGGCATGTGAACTGCAGATTTTTTTCACTGCACATGCTTGTAGTCCAAAACTACTGGATGGATTTGGATGAAATTTTTACCAGAGGTGGTCCTTGGACTAGAGAGGAACCCACAACATTTTGGTGATGATCCGAGAATCCATACCTCTGCCAAGGCTCTGACACTGAGGCATCACCACCTTGAGACTGTGAAATGTGCCCTCTCCCTACCAGCTTATCGCTATCTTGCACTTAAGTTTTTTTGGGGGGGTTTCTATCTCTGTACTGATCCTTCCATTCCACCCCACTCTGCGACCCTGCACATGCACACACATGCTTTACCACACCAATGAAACTCATATGCTTGACATTGATGCTCCCCATCAGCCTGTTTGGAGCTGAGACTTTAGCGGAGTAGAGGCTGCAACTAGAAAGAAAGAAAGAACAGTATAGAGACTTTTGTGGGATTCCCCAGTCACCCCTGCTCCATGACTAGTTTTGGTGAGAGGGAGCTAATTATCGGGCTTGGCACATCCTCTCCTCTCTGTTTGCGTTCTGCACACGCTAAGGGGTCAGTGGTCTGACTTCAGAGAGCCCCCACTAATCCTCCAACAGCCCCCAAACACTGATACATCTTTCCACATCCTTTCTTCCTCTTTTACACTTTCTCCTTTTGCCACCTCTCCACATTACAGTATAGAAAGGCGGGGGGGGGGGAGGAGTTTACATGTACTATATGCTAAATATACAGTGGTGTGAAAAAGTGTTTGCCCTCTTCCTGATTTCTCATTTTTTGGTATGTCACACTTAAATGTTTCAGATCATCAAACAAATTTAAATATTAGACAAAGATAATACAAGTAAACCCAAAATGCAGTTTTTAATTGAAGGTGTTCATTATTAAGGGAAAAAAATCCAAACGTACATGGCCTTGTGTGAAAAAGTGATTGCCCCCCTGTTAAAACATAAATTAACTGTGGTTTATCACATCTCTGAAAGCTGAGTTCAATTTTCTAGCCATTTCTAAATCTTTGGGACTCCAGTGAACCACAGTGAGAACCATTATCAACAAATGGCAAAAACATGGAACAGTGGTGAACCTTCCCAGGAGCGGCCGACTGACCAAAATTACCCCAAGAGCACAGTGACGACTCATCCAAGAGGTCACAAAAGACCCCACAACAACATCCAAAGAACTGCAGGCCTCACTTGCCTCAGTTAAGGTCAGTGTTCATGACTCCACCATAAGAAAGAAACTGGGCAAACATGGCCTGCGTGGTAGAGTTCCAAGACAAAAACCACTGCTGGGCAAAAAGAACATAAAGGCTCGTCTCGGTTTTGCCAGAAAACATCTTGATGATCCCCAAGACTTTTGGGAAAATACCCTGTGGACTGACGAGACAAAAGTTGAATTTTTTGGAAGGTGTGTGTCCCATTACATCTGGTGTAAGAGTAACACAGCATTTCACAAAAGGAACATCATACCACCAGTAAAATAAGATGGTGGTAGTTTGGTGGTCTGGAGCTGTTTTGCTGCTTCAGGACCTGGAAGGCTTGCTGTGGTAAATGGAACCATGAATTCTGCTGTCTACCAAAAAATCCTGAAGGAGAATGTCCGGCCATCTGTTCGTGACCTCATGCTGAAGCGCACTTGGGTTCTGCAACAAGACAATGATTGAAAACAAACCAGCAAATCCACCTCTGAATGGCTTAAGAAAAACAAAATGAAGACTTTGGAGTGGCCTAATCAAAGTCCTGACCTGAATCTGATTGAAATGCTGTGGCATGACCTTAAAAATGCAGTTCATGCTCAAAAACCCTCCAATGTGGCTGAATTACAACAATTCTGCAAAGATGAGTGGGCCAAAATTCCTCCACAGCACTGTAAAAGACTCATTGCCAGTTATCGCAAACGCTTGATTGCAGTTGTTGCTGCTAAGGGTGGCCCAACCACTTATTAGGTTTAGGGGGCAATCACTTTTTCACACAGGGCCATGTAGGTTTGGATTTTTTTCCCTTAATAATAAACATCATTTAAAAACTGCATTTTGTGTTTACTTCTAATAATAATAATAATAATAATAATAATAATAATGTTTATTTATAAAGCACTTTTGACAGAGTCACAAAGTGCTTAACATGGTAAAAAACAAAGCAAATAAAAATACAGCCACATAAAGCTGTAAAAGAACAAAGTAGACAGTAAAAGCACATAAAAATACAATCAACACATAGTTAATTAAAAAGCCCAGCTAAAAAGGTGGGTCTTTAGTTGCTTCTTAAAAACATCAATGGAAGGTGCAGATCTAAGTTCAAAAGGTAAGGAGTTCCAAAGTCTGGGAGCAACAGCAGCAAAGGCTCTATCGCCTTTGGTTCTGAGCCTAGTGCTAGGGACTACCAGTAGATTCTGATTAGAAGATCTGAGAGACCTGCTGGGATGGTGTAGATGGAGCAGGTCACTGATATAAAAAGGTGCCTCTTCATGAATGGCTTTGTAAGTAAGAACAAGAACTTTAAAATCAACTCTATAATTTACAGGAAGCCAATGCAAGGAGGCCAAAACGGGAGTGATATGACAGAATCTACTGGACCTAGTTAGTAATCTAGCAGCAGAGTTCTGGACTAACTGTAGGTGGTGTAAAGAGGATTTACTATGACATGTGAAAAGAGCATTACAGTAGTCCAAACGTGAAGAAACAAAGGCATGAATAATAATTTCTAACTGACTGTAGGAAACCAATGACCTAATTTTGGATATATTCCTAAGGTGGAAAAAACAACTCCGGGTCAGAGATTTGACATGCTGATCAAAACTCATCGACTGATCAAAAATGACACCAAGATTTTTTAGATTACACCGTACATTAGAGCTTAATGAACCAATGCAATTAACCATCTTGGGAATTAGATTATCAGGTGCTACAATAAGGACTTCAGTTTTGTCAGCATTAAGTTGAAAAAAGACATCCAGTCCTTAATTGCAGACAGACAATCATGAATAATTTTTAAATTGTCAACATAGTCAGGTTTAAAAGTGAAAAATAACTGTAAATCGTCAGCGTAGCAGTGAAAAGACACACCTTTAAATTTGCTGATAATAGAACCAAGTGGCAGCATATATAGGGCAAATAAAAGTGGACCCAGAATAGAACCCTGAGGCACCCCACAGGTTAAAGGAGCAGAGTCAGATGAATAAGAGGCAACAGCCACGGGAAAAACTCCTACCAGAAAGGTAGGAGGAAAACCAATCCAGAGCTTTTCCAGAAATCCCTACCCAATCTCTAAGCCTTTGTAACAAAATACAATGATCAATAGTCTCAAATGCTGCAGTAAGATCTAATAACACTAAAACAAAACATTTTAACAAACAGGCCAAAAACATGCAGGTTAGGTTAATTGGAGACTCTAAAGTGGCCCTAGATGTGAATGTGTGTGTGAATGGTTAAGGGATAGTGCCGTACCATGGCTGCTTCATCCATCCAGGTGGATGCCTTCAATTTCCCCTCTGGGGATCAATAAAGTAAACAAAATCAAAAAAATCAAAAATTTTCCAGAGTCTGATGACATTAAAATATCATTCGACACCCTAAGAAGAGCGGTCTCTGTCGAGTGTTTCTGATGAAAACCTGACTGAAATTTGTCGAAAATATTGTGTTCAATCAGAAAGTCAGTGAGCTGCTTGGCAACAACTTTTTCTAAAAGCTTAGAAATAAAAGGAAGCTTAGAAATTGGCCTGAAGTTTTTAAAAACAGATGGATAAAGGTTAGGTTTTTTAAAAACTGGCTGCACAACTGCATGTTTAAAATACGAGGGTACACAACCAGATTCAAGTGAACTGTTAATGATATTAACCATAGATGTACCCACTGGGCCAATTACCTCTTTTAACATTGAGGAAGGCAAAATATCTAAAGTGCAGGAGGAGGATTTCATGGAGCACACCAACACTAACAAATCCTCAAAAGAAATTGGGGTACAATCACTTAAAAAGGCCTGTCTGTTGGGACAATCAAGGATTAGGGTAGAGGAATCAGTAAAACCAGCCCTAACAGCAGTGGCCTTGTCAACAAAGAAGGAAAGAAACTTGTTACAGTTATTAATTGAATAAACAGGGGGAGCAGAACTGACAGGGTTAACTATACTGTCTATTGTGCTGAAGAGGATCTTTGGATTGTTACTATTGGAGGAGATGATGGTGAAAAAATAAGAAGTTCTTGCCATTTTAATCATATTGTTAAATTCAATTAACCATTCCTTAAGGTACAATCGATGCACCTCAAGTTTAGTGGACTTCCCCAGTCTTTCCACCCTCCGACATTTACGTCTAAAACAACAGAGATTTTCATTTAACCAGGGGGATAAATTAACAGCACGGACAGTCTGGTTTTAAAGGGAGCAACTACATCTAAGATGCTTGAACAATGTGAATTAAAAGAGCAGACCAAGCTCTCAATGTCTTCATCAGAGGATAAAACCACACTGCTGTCAAAGGCAGCAGAAAATTTCACAGCTGAAAACTGGTCAATGACACGAGAGCATTTTACATGCTTGCCAGTGTAACAGACTGATTTAACTGATAAATTAAAAAGAACACAAAAATGGTCTGACACAAGAAACTCCTTAGTCAGAACATTATTCACATTAAGACCAAGTGTAAAAACAAGATCAAGTGTATTTCCTTTCATATGTGCATATCAGAGGAAATAATTACACATATATGACATGTTTACTTGTGTTATCTTTGTCTAATATTTAAATTTGTTTGATGATCTGTAACATTTAAGTGTGACAAGCATACAAAAAAATGAGAAATCAGGAAGGGGGCAAACACTTTTTCACACCATTGTATATTCTTGGTTTTTAAATTCCAAAAACATAATTACTGGACTACAATATGGTGATCTCTTATCTGTGAGATCTGAAAATTTGGTGAGAAATATGTCTCAACTTTTTGAGAAAAAGAATATCAAATTTACTCCAACCCCATTTCCGGTGAAGTTGGGATGTTGTGTAAAACATAAATAAAACAGAATACTATGATTTGCAAACCGTTTCAACCTATATGTAGTTGAATACACTACAAAAACAAGATATTTAATGTTTAAGCTGATAAACTTCATTGTTTTTTTGCAAATGTTCTCTCATTTTGAATTTGAATCCTACAATACATTCCAAAAAAGCTGCGAGAGGGGCAAGAAAAACTTTTTGAGAAATGCTCAAAAACACCTTTTTAGAACATTCCACAGATGAACAGGTTAACTGGAAACAGGTGAGTGTTGTGATTGGGTATAAAAGGAGCATCTCCAAATGCTCAGTCGTTCACCAACAAGGATGGGGTGAGGTTCACCACTTTGTGAACAACTGCGTGGGCAAATAGTCCAACAGTTTAAGAACGTTTATCAACATACAATTGCAAGGAATTTAGGGATTTCATCATTAGCAGTCCAAAATATCATCAGAAGATTCAGAGAATCTGGAGATATTTCTGCACGTAAGCAGCAAGGCCTAAAACCACCATTGAATGCCTGTGACCTTCAATCCCTAAGGCAACACTGCATTAAAAACTGACATCATTCTGTAAAGGATATTACCACATGGGCTCAGGAACATTTCGGAAAACCACTGTCAGTTTACACAGTTCATCGCTACATCTAAAAGTGTAAGTTAAAACTCTACCATGCAAAGTGAAAGCCATAAATCAACAATGCCCAGAAACACCACCAGCTGCTCTGGGGCCGAGTTCATCTGAGATGGACTGACGTAAAGTGGAAAAGTGTGCTGTGGTCTGAGTCCACATTTCAAATTGTTTTGGGAAATCGTGGACGCCATGTCCTCCAGGCTTAAGAGGAAAACAACCATCCAGATTGTTATCAGCATTAAGTTCAAAAGCCAGCATCTGTGATGGTATAGGGGTGTGTTAGTGCCCATGGCATGGGTATCTATAAAGGCACCATTAATGCTGAATGGTACATACAGGTTTTGGAGCAACATATGCTGCCCTCCAAGCAACGTCTTTTTCAGGGACGTCCCTGCTTATTTCAGCAAGACAATACCAAGCCACATTCTGCATGTGTTACAACAGCGTGGCTTCGTAGTAAAAGAATGCAAGTATTAGACTGGCCTGCCTGCAGTCCAGACGTGTGTCCCACTGAAAATATGTGGCACATTATGAAACACAAAGCACGACAATGGAGACCCCGAACTGTTGAGCAACTGAAGTTGTACATCAAGCAAAAATGGGAAAGAATTCCACCTATAAAGCATCAGCAATTAGTATGGCGATGTAATACAGTGGTAAAACATGCCCCTGCCCCTGCTTTTTTGGAACGTGTTGCAGGCATCATATTCAAAATGAGTGAATATTTGCAAAAAACAAATATATTGCCTTTGTATTGAATATAGGTTGAAAATCATTTGCAAATCATTGTATTTGGTTTTTATTTACGTTTTACACAATGTCCCAACTTCACCGGAATTGGAGTTGCTGTAAAAACATTGCATATTCACAAGAGTCAGAGTGATTTGTGACAGAAAGATAGCAGCTAAAGTGAAAGGGAAGATTTACAAGACGGTAGTGAGACCTGCTATGATGTATGGTTTGTAGATGGTGGTACTGACAAAAAGATAGGAGGCGGAGCTAGAGGTAGCAGATTTAAAGATGCTAAGATTCTCATTGGGAGTGACTAGGAGGAACAGGATTAGAAATGAGTATATCAGAGGGACAGCTCAGGTTGAGGGGTTTGGAGAAAAGTAAGAGAGTCAATGCTGAGATGGTCTGGTCATGTGCAGAGGAGGGATAGTGGATATATTGGACAAAGGATGTTGACGATGGAGCTGCCAGGCAGGAGGAAAAAGAGGAAGACCACAAAGAATTTTCATGGATGTAGTGAAGGAGGACACGGAGAGGGTTGGTGTTACAGAGGAAGCTGCAAGGGATAGGGTGAGATGGAGACAGATATTCTGCTGTGGCGACCCCTAAAGGGGGCAGCCGCAAGAAGACGAAGAAAAAGACGAAGAAGAAGAATTATTTACAAGAGTCAAAGTCAGATTTTAAAGGATTAAAAAATGCAAATTTCAAAGAAAACAATGCAGATTTAGCAAATTTAAAAGTAAAAAAAAATGTAAATTTACAAGAGTCAGAAATCACAAATTTACAAGAAAAATTGTCACAGTTTCAAGACAGTGTTCACAAAATACATCACAACCATTCTTTGATTAGTTGTGAACCGATAAGGAAATTGACAACACCTTTTAAAACACAGTTTAAGGAGGAAAATAAGGCATTCTTAAGTTTAAAAGATCTGCCATTAACTGAAAACACTATACACTGTTATCAACACTGTACTCGTTATTTATAAAAGCTATTTTTGTAGTAGGTTTACAAAAAAAGTGCTACTGGTATTCTCATCATCAAGATAAATATATTTCCTATATACAGTATAAGTCATTTAGGGGTAATTATGTCTCAGGCTCTTACAATCACAATTCACAATCTCAACTTCCTTCTGCTCCTGATTAACTCATAAACACTGTTTAAAATGAAAGATATCACATCAGAAAAGCTGTGAAACCGCAGCATACTCACAGCCATACTAAGGCTGTGAGTTACTGTGTTATCGAAGGACTGTGAATGTTTACACACGCTCATACTCATTCTCCGCCTTCTCTCTCAAGTTAATGCTGGCTAATTTGTCCTTCGATTGACCGGCCGCTCACCTCTCTATCTCTGAAGCAGGATAGACCGCGTGCCCTCTGCAAACCCTGGCCCCCTTTAACGCCCACGCACAAACACTCATATATATACAGTATATGTATTACACACACAGAAACATACAGTTAAGCAAGCCAGCACAAAGCAGTCAGTGGGGTGGGGGCAGTAACACACACCCACAAACCCCTCTCAATAAATTCTGGCAGACATGCAGCCAGCATTCCACTTGTGGGACACCTCATAGCCTTTAATCCCTGCCTGGCTCCCGCCAAAATCTCCCCGGACGACAGAACGCCTGCTGCAGACGATGTGCCACCACAAAACCCACAGTGGTCCTCCGACTGTGCACGCACAAATACGCACACTTCCCCTCAGCGCCCCTCTGCTCACTCATTCGATGTCTGTCGCTCTCCCTGCTACACTAATGTTGCACATTTAACAGTTCCTATGGAGTCTTACTTATCCTCTGTCAATACACTGGAACATTCCTTGAAATAACACTAGAGCTGTGGATAATTCATAACGTACAGTATAAGCACTGACTTTAGGGACAGAGAGCATGGAATTAAAAACATGTCACACTTCCTAATCTATCTATTAAGGCTACAGAAAACATAAATATCCATCCATCCATCTTCTTCCGCTTAATCCTTTTCGGGTCGTGGGGGGCTGGAGCCTATCCCAGCATCTTAGGGCGAGAGGCAGGGTACACCCTGGACAGATCGCCAGTCCATCGCGGGGCCAACACAGAGAGACAGACAACCATTCGCTCTCACAGTCATACCTAAGGACAAGTTAGAATCCCCAGTTTTGATGCCAGTTAATAACATGGTTATACTGGTTACCTGTAACCAGTTAATAACATGGTTACAGGTATGCCAGTAAACAGCATACCTGCATGTTTTTGGCATGTGGGAGGAAACTGGAGAAATCCCAGAGTAAACCCACGCAGACACGGGGAGAACATGCAAACTCCACACAGATCACTGTTGGTCGGAGGCTGGGATCGAACCCAGGATCCCCGGGCCAAGGGTGAGTTGCTGTGCTGCCGCAGTGCTAACCACTTCACCACCGCGCTGCCCGAAAACATAAATACAAAAAATGTAAATTAAGGTTTGAGGTGGAAGTTGGAGACTTTGTTAAAACTAGCAGAATGCAGCTAGCTTGACTGTTACCAAATAAAGGTAAACAAATAATAACCTCCATTAAGTACTTCAGCTCTATTGTTTAAGTTGAAAACAACAGAACTGGCAACTACGAATTAGCACATTGAATGTCTACAGTATTTAATACACAAGTTTTAAAAATCAGTAGTATTCATCACCAAAATAGTATTTTGAGGCTAGCTAAGCTAGCTGTTTCAACAAATCAACAGTATTAAAACAATGGACATAATGGCTGTGACTTCATCCACAAGTCCTGAAAAGCTTCACATTGGATACTTCTGTCATAGGCATGTTGGTGCTTTTGAACCCCAATGTGAGTTGCACACGAAAGGACTAAAGAATGCAGACCACTCTTATGCTAATGAAAATCCATCTTCTTCCGCTCAATCCTTTTCGGGTCGTGGGGGGGCTGGAGCCTATCCCAGCATCTTTGGGCAAGATGCAGGGTACACCCTAGACAGATCGCCAGTCCATCGCAGGGCCAACACAGAGAGACAGACAACCATTCACTCTGACATTCATACCTAAGGACAATTTAGAATCCCCAGTTTTGATGCCAATTAACATAACTTGCATGTTTTTGGCATGTGGGAGGAAACCGGAGAAATCCCGGAGTAAACCCACGCAGACACGGGGAGAACATGCAAACTCCACACAGATCACTGTTGGTCGGGGGCTGGGATCAAACCCAGGATCCCCCGGCCAAGGGTGAGTTGCTGTGCTGCCGCAGTACTAACCACTCCACCACCGTGCTGCCAGCTAATAAAAAAATTGAAAAATAATACTAAAATTTAAGATGAACTATTGAAGCAATGACAGAAATGTTGTGGCATCTGAAAGCAGTCATAGATGTCATTTGTTAGCCACAGACTTTAAAGGCATTCACACTAAAATATATCCAGAGTCGGCAAAGTCCGCTTCTTCTGGACAGTGTGATAGCCCTGTACCGTGTTTAACCACAACAAAATTATTCACTCCTGGTTCACCTGGAAAGGTCAGCTTCATCTTGCTGTGGTTTCTTTTGCAAGCTCGTAAACACAACATATCTACAAGAGGTATTGGCAGTTAAGCCTAGCTGTGCTAAAAACAATGTAAGTGCAGGTTGGCTCAAAGTGTGGGGTGAATCACCTTCCGTAAGTCGCAGATCAATTGGCGGCATTAAGAAAGCGCTCTTAAAGCTTTGTACTTTAGTGCAGAGGTTGCTGCGCAAGAAAATGTTGATGTCACTGAACAGCAACAGCTATTTATGCTGGCATGATGGGTACTTCAAGTTTCACGTTGTAAGTGACAATGATTTTATCTATTATTTTGAGTGCTCAAACTAAAAACAGGTGCATTTGTCTTGATTTAATAACACCCAATTTATTTTTAATAAAAGCCTTTTTTCAGTGTATAAAAAACAAAACCATCTGTGCAAAAATAAATTTGTAAACATCAGATAGCAATTGTATAAAAATGAATCGGTGCAAACCGACCTTTTTTAAATGTGCCAGCTGTGCTGAACATGCCGAGTGACAAAAATCGATAGGTACACAACTGCCAAAACGACACAAAAGTGCACCACACGGTGCCAAATGTGGAGTCATTTTTTTAGTGTCCTATCATTTGTGAGGGCTCTGGCATCAAGTATAAACAACCTTTAATTAAGTCAACATTTTTTGTAGCCACAGGTGCTGCCACCAACTGGTAATTGCCTGTAATATGAAAGCACAAAGGTGCCGATGCCTCTGTGCCAGAGCCTTGGTGGAGGTAAGCATTCTGGGCTCATCACCAAAATGTTGTGGGTTTCTCTGTAGTCCAAGGACCACCTCTGGTAAAAAAAAATTCATCCAAATCCATCCAGTAGTTTTGGAGTACACGTATGCGCAGTGAAAATAATCTGCAGTTTACATGCCCGTACTGTCGGCGACAGCCAAGAGCCACCAAACTGATTTGAACAGCTGCAATCCAAACACAAAGAAGAGCATGGTGGCAGACGTTTTAAATGGCGGAAGCGATGGAGGTACGTGAATACAATGACAATCAAGACAAACAGGAGCTTTTGCTGTTTAGTGGCAGAGGAAGAAAACAGACGGGCAAAAAGACGGACATTTGTTCACCCAGTATTGGCAGATTGTTTAGTACTTTTCTCTGGCGGTAGTTTCTGGGCGCATGCGCCGTTCACTGCAACTATTTGCAGGCGAGGAATGTTGGGACTTGTATTGCCTCCTCTAGTGGCTCGGCATAGTTATTACAATACTGTTCCATTGATGGTAAAGGTGAGTTATTTTTGTGTTTATTTTGAAAACAAAGCCTTATCTTGAAATCCTGGCAAATTAAAAGTCGAGAAAATATGACCATACAATAATACAAGCCTTTAGTTCCACTTAATTTTGACTGGGCGAGCTAAAAAGCTGGTAACAGACAGATGGACAGATACAAGTACTCATCCACACACACACACACACATTGATTACCGCATGCCTCCATTTTTACCGAGGCATACCAATTTTAAGACACATTTGCACAGGGTTCGCTTTTGAGACAAGAAAGCATCTACCCATCTTTTATATAAAGTCTGTGGTTTCTCCCTGCATGTCTAAGCCAAGCTAGTAGCCTGGTGGCTCAAGTTCAGCTCTGATCAACCAAACAAGAGAGCGGTATGAGTTTCTTGTTTACTTTGAGAAGGTAATTTGACAAAGGCTGTAAGAGCCTTTTCATAATGTTGTTGGAAAGTTTGTATGTGCTGCTCCTGAAACTGACCACTTTGATTTAAGCGTTGGTGATATTAATCATGAAGACCTGACTTGTGGGAATGTGCTAAAGGTCTATTCAGAATGTTCCAAAACCACTGAAGTCGTCTCAGTTGAGGAACCATTATGTACATATCAACACACAGTTTATAAAAAACCATCAGTAACTGTTCCAACTCACCAGATGCAGGCTGCTTTGATAAACACTCTACTGATCATCTCAACACTAGCATGGATTTGGTTTCTCCTCTGGACTGACTAAAGCACTGGGGCTACAGTATGACTGATCCACTGAACGTGTAAATAGTTATGGTGTCAGGGCAGAGAAAACAATGAGAGTGAAGGGGACTTCCTGTGTTTATAGAGGACTGGGGCATACCCTGAATGACTCAGTGAGTCAGATTACCCCATCCATCCATCCACCCATGAAATCGCTCATCTTTATCAGCCACTGACTGTTTTTTTGTATCGTTTCTACATAATAAACGCAGCAAGCAGGTAGAGTTTTCTATTACCCAACTATTTGGGTCAAATTTGCCCCATGGTCAACTCAGAGAGTCCTGTTTGATTACCTCCATCATGAAAATTATACTTCCAATGATGTTTTTCTGTCTGATAGAAGATGCAAGAATTTCAACTATACTTGATGGAATGATGGAACTTGGGCCACAGAAGAACTCATCATATTATGGAACAAATCCAAATTAAAGCATGATTTCTTATATTTTTGCATATTTTTCAGACTTGAATGTTTCAGATCATCAAATAAATTTTAATATTAGACAAAAATAACCAGAGTAAATACAAAATTCAGTTTTTAAATGATGATTTCATTTATTAAGGGAAAAAAGCTATCCAAACTTACCTGGCCCTATGTGAAAAGGTCATCATCATCATCATCATCATCATCATAGCAGTCTGTCGGGGGCGACAATGACTGTTTCATTTAGGTCTGATCAGATTCCTCCATGCAGCTCTGTCCTTCGCCCTCCACTGCCAGGAACTCCTGACCTTGTTAATCCGGGCGACGTAGGAGCCGGTATGAGTTGCTTTCTGACTGACCATTTTATGAAACTGCTTGCAAAGTATTTGAGTACTGCTAGCTTTTGCTAGACTAGTGGCACATTCTTGGCCCCCTAAACCTAATTACTGGCTGTGCCACCCTTGGCGGCAACAACTGCAATCAAGCATTTGTGATAACTGGCAATGAGTCTTTCACATCATTGTTGAGGAATTTTGGCCCACTCTTCTTTGCAGAATTGTTTTAATTCAGCCACATTGGAGGGCTTGATTTTGAGGTCACGAACTGATGGCCGGACATTCTTCTTCAGGATTTTCTGGTAGAGAGCAGAATTCATGGTTCCATCAATTATGACAAGTCATCCAGGTCCTGAAGCAATAAAGCAGCCCTAGACCATTACACTACCACCACCGTGTTTAACTGTTGATATGATGTTCTTTTTATGAAATGCTGTTAGTTTTATGCCAGATGTAATGGGACACACGCCTTCCAAAAAGTTTAGTCTTCAGTCCACAGAATATTTCCCCAAAAGTCATCAAGAGTTTTTTTGGCAAATGTGAGATGAGCCTTTGTGTTCTATTTGGTCAGCAGTGGTTTTTGCCTTCGAACTCTCCCATGGATGCCATTTTTGCCCAGTCTCTTTCTTACTGTTGAATCATGGACCAGTGTCCAAACTGAGGCAAGAGAGGCCTGCAGTTCTTTAGATGTTGTTCTGGGGTTTTGTTTCTCATATGTTTTAAATTTCTTTAGATCACGGCATGATGTGTTGCTTTTTGAGAACTTTTAGCCTACTGAAGTAGGCTAAAAGAATCTGTCTTTGTCAGACAGATTCTATTTTAAGTGATTTTTTTTTTTATTCAACAGGTCTGGCAGTAATCAGGCCTGGGTGTGGCTAGTGAAACTGAACTCAGCTTTCAAAAAAAAAAATGTGGTTAATCACAGTTAATTCATAATGGAACAGGGGGGCAATTACTTTTTCACATTGGGCCAGGTAGGTTTGGAGAGCTTTTTCCAACTAATAAATTAAATAATCTTTTAAAGAGTGCATTTTGTATTTACTCTGGTTATCTTTGTCTAATATTAAAATTTGTTTGATGATCTGAAACATTCAAGTGTGACAAATCTGCAAAGAAATCAGGAAGGGGGTATATACTTTTGCACAGCACTGTAGGACTTTTTTTTCTCACTTTCCTTAACAATGCTAGATAGGGTGTTTTGACATCTTCATTAATTTTTGAGAGAACTATGCATCAAATCTGATGAAAAGAATTGAATCATACTGCACGGTCCCTGTGAATAGACCACGGTGCTGCTCCAAATGAAACTAGAGGCAGCACTGAGATGTGTCCTTTCTGAGAACTCACTTTGAGAGAGAGAAAGATGAGCAAAGCTGTGAAGCGGCGCAGAGACAGACAGAGATCTCTCCATCTCATCTGTGTCTGTGCCTACTGCCGACTTCAGCAGTTTCACAATCCCCAGCCGGCAAGCCAACAGCCGAGCAGTCCGTGCTGCTCTGTTCCACTCACACATGAGCTGCAGCAGTACAACAACAGGAAAGGGCCTGCTCTGCTCTCGCTTGCAGGTCCTGTCTCCAACCCTCCCTGCGGGTGGATCTTGTTATTATCATTAATAACTACAGCTCGGGGAGAGATGAACCTCCAGCATTCCAAGATTCTCGGTTCTGTTTATGAGATGGTGTTGCAAGAGCTGATAAATTGGTGGTTTATTTAAAGGCTTTCTATTTTGGACAAAGGTCTGCTCATCACAGGCAGAGATGCTCCAACAGCTGAGCCCGGGGCTGCTGTCTGCGAATAAAGCCTGACATCTAGTGGTTAGCTTTGCATGGTGCGCCATAAAGGAACGATGCAGGATTATAGTAAAATTTGTATTTACTGCACTGTGTTTTGTTTGTTTTTTTATCACTGAAAACACAGATGCCTTATGAAAGTCAAGTGCAGGTGACAGCCTTTTTGCATGTAACAAGTTGCTCTCTGTGATTTCAACCAAAAGGGAGAAAAACTTGATATTTTCAACAAAAAAAGTTGCAAATGTACAAGACAGTCTAAATTTTATGCAAAAGTTACAAATTTACACACGTGGACAAAATTGTTGGTACCCCTCTGTTAATGAAAGAAAAACCCACAATGGTCACAGAAATAACTTGAATCTGACAAAAGTGGTAATAAATAAAAATTCTATGAAAATCAACCAATGAAAATCAGACAATGCTTTTGCATTGTGGTTCAACAGAATTATTTAAAAAAACAAACTCATGAAACAGGCCTGGACAAAAATGATGGTACCCTTAACTTAATATTTTGTTGCACAACCTTTTGAGGGAATCACTGCAATCAAACGATTTCTGTAACTGTCAATGAGACTTCTGCACCTCTCAGCAGGTATTTTGGTCCACTCCTCATGAGCAAACTGCTCCAGTTGTCTCAGGTTTGAAGGGTGCCTTCTCCAGACGGCATGTTTCAGCTCCTTCCACAGATGTTCAATAGGATTTAGATCAGGGCTTATAGAAGGCCACTTTAGAATAGTCCAATGTTTCGCTCTTAGCCATTCTTGGGTGTTTTTAGCTGTGTGTTTTGGGTCATTATCCTGTTGCAAAACCCATGACCTGTGACTGAGACCAAGCTGTCTGACACTGGGCAGCACATTTCTCTCTAGAATACCTTGATAGTCTTGAGATTTCATTGTACCCTGCACAGATTCAAGACACCCTGTGCCAGATGCAGCAAAGCAGCCCCAGAACATAACACAACCTCCTCCATATTTCACAGTAGGGACGGTGTTCTTTTCTTGGTATGCTTCATTTTTGCATCTGTGAACATAGAGCTGATGTGCCTTGCCAAAAAGTTCCAGTTTTGTCTTGTCTGTCCATAGGACATTCTCCCAGAAGCTTTGTGGCTTGTCAACATGCAGTTTGGCAAATTCCAGTCTGGCTTTTTTATCATTTGTTTTCAACAGTGGTGTCCTCCTTGGTCGTCTCCCATGAAGTCCACTTTGGCTCAAACAATGACGGATGGCGCGATCTGACACTGATGTACCTTGACCTTTGAGTTCACCATGAATGTGTTTAGAGGTTGTTCTGGGCTCTTTTGTTACCATTCGCATTATCCATCTCCTCCTGCAGCCACGTCCAGGGAGGTTGGCTACAGTCCTGTGGATCTTAAATTTCTGAATAATATGTGCAACTGTAGTCACAGGAACATCAAGCTGCTTGGAGATGGTCTTATAGCCTTTACCTTTAACATGCTTGTCTATAATTTTCTTTCTAATCTCCTGAGACAACTCTCTCCTTTGCTTCCTCTGGTCCATGTTTAGTGTGGTACACACCATGTCAACAAACAGCACAGTGACGACTTGTCACCCTTTAAATAGGCCGACTGACTGATTACAAGTTTGTAGACACCTGTGATGTTAATTAGAGGACACATCTTGGTTGAACATGTCCCTATGGTCACATTATTTTCAATCTTTTCTAGGGGTACCATCATTTTTGTCCAGGCCTGTTTCATGAGTTTATTTTTTAAAGTAATTCTGTTGAACCACAATTCAAAAGCATTGTCTGATTTTCATTGGGTAATTTTCATAGAATTTTTATTTATTACCACTTCTGTCAGATTCAAGTTATTTTCTGTGACCACTGTGGGTTTTTCTTTCATTAACAGAGGGGTACCAACAATTTTGTCCACAGCTGTACATGAAAATCCACAAATTAATGATAAAGAAATTGACATGAAATATGTTGCAAATACAAGAAAATTTGTCAGTTCCTAAGAAAAAAATCCATGAGGTACAAAGGTGGCAAAATTTTAGGAAGTGTGAAAAAGTATTTGCCCCCTTCCTGATTTCTTATATTTTTCACACTTAAATGTTTTAGAGTGTCAAACAAATTTTAATATTTGACAAACATAATCCAGGTAAATACAAAATGCAGTTTTTTAAATGATGATTTCATTTATTAAGGGGAAAAAAACTGCAAATCTACCTGGCCCTATGTGGAAAAAGTAAATGTTCCCTAAACCTAATAACTGGTTGTGCTGCCCTTGGTGGCAACAACTGCAATCATGCGTTTCCAATAACTGGCAATGAGTCTGTTGAGGAATTTTGGCCCACTCTCCTTCACAGAGTTGTTTTAATTCAGCCACATTGGAGGGCTTGAGCTTGAGGTCACGAACTGATGACCAGACATTCTCCTTCAGGATTTTCTGGTAGAGAGAATTCATGGTTTCATCAATTACATCAAGTCATCCAGGCTATGAAGCAGCCCCAGAACATACTACTAAATTGGGATTTCCAATAGTGTGGCCACATTTGTTTGATATGTAAATATGTAAGAAAATAAATATGTATGTCATATATAATTTGACAATGGAACTGGTGCTTATCATTCCAGCACCTTCATTATTTCTCAACTTCTCCTGTTTTTCATTTTCCTTACTTCCAGGGCGGCCAAAGAATGAACGCAGGAATAATCGGAAAAACCGCAAAGACAGGGAGAACCAGGAAGGCAGACGGGAGAAGAAGAGGGAACGAGAGAAAGACAGAGACACGGACGAACGTGAGGACTCTGACAGCAGGAACAAAACGGAGCACAGGCACCGGAGAGGTCACGACATGGAGTCAGTGTCCCCTGAACACGGTCCTCTGCAGTAGCTCTCCCAAGGCATCATTGCCTCCACACCTTCCCCGTTATCTTCCCGTCTTCACTCCTCCAAAACCTCCCCGCCTTTCCCCACTGTTCGCCTCACCTCCCACAGCCCCTCTGCAGGGGTTTTGCTGCTACCAGTATGATTTGGATATTATGTTGCTGCACCAACAGGATGGGGCACACTCAACCGCAGGGTGAGGGCCACTGTAAGACTTTAAAAAGATGGCCTTTTCCACCCTGTGGTCTCTCTGACTTCCGTCGCCAAGTCTGTGGCGAAAAGTGCCAGAGACACGGCTGAGATTGTTGCTTGGACTCTGGAACGCTGAGGACCGTCTGCGGCTGCCAGACAGACGGACTGAGACAGATGACACGTGCTTGATGAGACAGTTATTTAATGGGACTTCAGTACAGCATTGTGCATCTTGGTTTTTGAATGTAGATTTGTTTTCCAACATTATGTAGAACAATTCTTTATTAATATTGTTCCTGTTCTTTAGGTGTCTTCTTTTGGTGCAGAATTTGTAAAGAAACCAAAATTAAAAAGTGATGGTTGCCTGCCACTCTTTCCACATTGTGATACTGCCACAGTCACTCCTGCTAACTTTGTAGGGCAGCTGGATTATCAGAAAATCAGGAGAGAATTTGGAGTAATAAACCACCTGGTGACTGAAGGAGTATGGCCAAAAATGCGTCTTTTATCCAGATAATTGAAAATCTGCCACTGGGTGTTGCGTGTGTGTGTGTGTGTGTGTGTGTGTGTGCGTGTGTGTAAACAGATAATGTGTGCTCAATAAAGCCCTTTGACGAGGAACCAAAAACACCTGTATGTCAAATAAAACTATATTGGGTTTGTAACGGCGTCTTGATTTTTGTGTCTGAGCATTATATAGTGTAATTCATTTGATCCCATTAACAAAGAAGGCAGCAGCCTCCACTGTGGAAAGCCATTCTGACCAAAGGAAATGTGTGTGGTGGTGCTGAACTTAAGTCTCAAAGTGAAGGTCAACTGTGGGGATAAAAGGGCACGTCGACATCAATAATGGCAAGTTTTTAACACTTAACCTCTTTTTCACATCTGCAGCTAAATTTAAATTTTGTCTAATAAAATTGCTATTTTATTATAAATCTGCCGATTCTTATTTGCCACTTTTTTCCTCAAATGTGGAACTTTTGCTCTTGAATAGTTTTTTTTGTCCTTTTTTTTAAAGTCACAGCAGGGTGCCTGTCATGGGCAAATGAGCCACATGCGACTCTGAAGCTGCAGACTGCAGACGTGACAGTTTTTCCAAAGCAAAATAGAAGTGAAATTCAGTTCAGTATGAAGAAGGTATTACACGTGAATACAAAGGTTTGTCGTTGCTAGAGTAATAAATATCTCTTTATGACTCATTACTTTTGCAAATGGGGAAAATATTTTGTTGACACAGTTCATTTCTCTCACTTGCAGACTTATTCCATACTTCAGAATCAGTGACGATATCTGCAGTCATTCTGCTTCAAAAAACAGACCGCAGACGAAGCTGTGACCTCGACCTTTCTCCAAACACAACCACAGGTCGAGTCCCCAGGCCAACCCGTGTGCTAAGATTGATAACCCTACCTTCAATTGCTGTATTAGATTCATGACTGCCTAACCCACATTTAGCAAAGTTTAACAAGGTTAAAAGAGTGTGCATGCAGAGATTTCTTTTAACTTGATAAATGCCACTTTAAATGGTTTTACAGATAAAAAAAAAAAAAGGTATATCACAAGGATATGCCTTTTTTTTTATGCAAATCAGTTATAAGATTTCATTTCACAATACTTGCATCTGCTAAAATCTCCATATTCTTATTGGGTCAAATTGGGAAAATGTATGGAACAGTAAAGTTAGCAGGAAGTGAACTGAAAGCCATGCCAGGTGGGTCGACGGGCCATAAAAATCATTTTGACATAATTTTCTACCATGTCACCTACAGTTGGCCGGTATTCAGGAGTGCTCACATGATAAAGGGCCATACAGACCTGGTCGTTCTACATGCTAAGCCAATAAAGCCTAAAAAGGTCAGTGACCCAGTTACATGGTCACAAACTGATTACTGGAATTAAACCAGTAATGGCAATAGTCAGTTTTGTCATGTTTACATGCACTGAATAAACAGATTGGAGGGTAAACCACTTGATTTTGTGGCCATGTTTACATGTACACAAATAAACCAGTTATGCTTGGATTTCTGGAGTTATCCAAATATTCAAGTGGCTATGTAAACTGAATAATCCAGTAAAAGCTGTGTAACCAGGGTCATTACCTCAAGTGGTTAACCCTCCAATAATCCATTTATTCAGTGCATGTAAACCAGGGGTGTCCAATCATGTGCCATGGACGGCCAAGACCCTGCAGGCTTTACTTCCAACCAGTGTCGTCAACAGCAGATTCCACTGAATTTCTTCCCACTGATTAGTGATAAGTAAAAAATTTTAAATCTCCTAAATGTCACCGAGAATTCAAAGTTTGAAGGTAACTTTGTTGTTAAGGTGAGAACTGATTCTATAGCCAGTAAAACAAAAAAGGACAAAAATAAATGAAAAAAATGAATGTTTCAAAGCTAAACCGTTTATTGGTGGAGTGAATGTCATGCTCATCAGTAACATTACTGTAGCGACAGCATTTCCTCTTGTTCATTTAGTGCAGAAATCCCAGAGGATACAGACTGTACATGACTGTACATGAAAACATGGCATTTTGTCTTCAATTTAACATCTGCAAGATAAAACTGAGCCACAGTACAGTACATATACAAACCATGGATAAAGCTATATTTGGAAAATGTATGGGGAAAAATCCTCCGAACAAAGATAACCCTACTGCTAAAGGAAAAATGAATTTCTGTCACTGCAACAGATCGACCCTGGTGCCTTTGAAAAACAGACTGAGCAAATTATCAATCACAGCTGTTGGTTTATGGCTGAATAAACTACCCCAGTTCACTTCATGTTAGCCACAAAATCTTCCCCCTTCTTGATAGAAGCCTTCAGCTCAGTCATAGCATCAGCGACCAGCTTCTCCTCAAAGGCAGACAGCTTGCCCAGCCCAAGGTTCTTCTCAATGCCGTTCTTCCCCAGGAGCAGAGGCGTGGAAAAGTACTTGCACTCAGTCTCCTCAGACCTGACAAAGGCACACTCCACCACACCTTCCTTTCCATTCATGGCATCAAGGACAGAGAACGTGAAGCGGGCACCAGCATAGGCCATGGACAGGGTAGCAGATCCGGCTCCGGCCTTGGCCTTGACCACCTCTGTGCCGGCCTCCTGGATCCTTTCGGTCAAGGCGGACAGCTGATCAGCAGGGAACTCTACTTTAGGTGTGCACTGCGAAATGAGGGGGATGATGGTCTTCCCAGCATGCCCTCCAATGACTGGCACGTTGACACGGGCTGGATCCAGGCCTTTGAGCTCTGCCACAAAGGTGTTTGCCCTCACAATGTCCAAGGTTGTGACACCAAACACTCTGTTGGGGTTGTACACGCCGTGCTTTTTCATGACCTCTGAAGTAATGGGGATGGTGGAGTTGACAGGGTTGGCAATGATGCAGATCACGGCCTCGGGGCAGTTGCGGGCACAAGCGTCGGCCAGGGTGGCAACGATGGTGGCGTTGGTGTTGAAGAGGTCATCGCGGGTCATGCCCGGTTTCCTGGGCACGCCGGCGGGGATGACGACAACCTCGCAGCCTTCCAGAGCGGCGCCGAGCTGGTCGGGGCCAAGGTAGCCGGTCACTTGGGCACGTGTCTCAATATGGCTCAGGTCCGCGGCCACCCCGGGGGTGTGGGCGATATCATAGAGAGAGAGGCGGCTCACCAGCGGGCTGTTCTTAAGCAGCAGCGAGAGCGGCTGGCCTATTCCGCCTGAAGCGCCGAGCACCGCCACCTTAGCGTTGTTCTGCGAGGAGGTGGACAAGCACCGAGCGAGGCTCACCGTAGGTCTCACGGCGCGGGAAAACATTTTATTTCTGTTATTCCTTTTATTAATTTGGCGGAAATAAACCGAGAAATACCTTCGGAGCCCCGCTCTTGTGTGACACCAACGTCCTCTAGCGTAGAAAGAACCGGAAGACCGCCACCTGTCATGCGTGGAACATAAAGGTCGCGCGATGTTACGTCTAGTTACGTCAGCGCGTACCGTTACGTCGCCGTCCTGTTCATCCCAGCTTCTCTTTCTGAGGAAAACAAAAGCCAGTGTTTGGTGGAAATCGGGAAAATAGCGCCGGGGACTAGAGGCGACACACGAATTTGAACATTAAACCAAACCGTTGCATCCGGATTTGGGTTGCGGTATGTACGCAGTCGTAGCTGTATTAATGTATTCAGAAAATGCTTCTCGTTTTTGTTTGTATCACCTTGCTAAAATAAGCTAGCGCCATCAAATGAACGCCGTCTATTTGCTGGAGCAAGAGTGCTGCTCGTTGCTTACCAGCGCTAGCTAACTACAACAGGTTATACTGCTGTGAAAGTCAAACAGTCGTTCCTAAAGGTGTGCTGGGATTAGTGTTGGAGTTACGCTAGTAATTCCTGCCTGTTGTTACAGTCAGGCAGGCATTAAATGGACTATCAGCAGATGGTTTGAGTTTTGGCATTACACCGTTAGCTGTTTTCACTAACCTGACATTAGGTGTGCTCACTACAACCCTGCAATAAGAAAAGCTGTGTTTTCTTGGCCGACATGCCACGGATACCCTTTCTGGAGCCCGATGATTTTTCTGGGCGAAATAAACTTTTAGTACTAACTCATATAAAGTAAACGTGCAACCTCCTTTCAAATTGCTTTATTGTTATTAGAAGTTTGCTTCATTTTACACACCACGATTTTTACTAATGTTGATGATGGTGGCAATGAAAATTAAGTTTTCACATTTTTGTCCTACTATAGGCTGTGGGAAGTCTCAAAGGTATCAAAGTTTTAAGGTCCACACAACTCTCCTAATGATACATCGGCACTAAGACTTCTTCCAGTAAGTATAAGGTTTTTCAGTGTCGGGTAAAGGTGGCACATACACGATTTTATTCTGTTTTATTTCATGTATTATGTATTATTTATGAACTGTAGTTTCAGATTGAATGTTTGCTGCAGCTTTATTTCACAGTGAATTTCTTTTAAATATATATTTTGAGTAAAATAACATTTTAATGTTAAACAAAAGACTTTACTGTTTATGTGCCATAATGTAATGGGAACAATATATTCAGAGCATAACTGAAGTTTTTTTTTACTCCACATACTGGCATCAAAAATAATGGGACAAGTACAAATAGGTTCAGAAATTAAACTAAGTTATTTCATGGGTTTTATATCCTATTTGATATGCACAACAGGCACATAAAAATATCATCTTGTAAATAAGGACATGATACAATGGTGTGGAAAAAGTGTTTGCCCCCTTCCTCATTTCTGGTTTTTTTTTGGTTTTTTTTGTATGTTTGTCACACTAATGATTCAGATCAAACAAATTTAAATATTAAACAAAGATAACACAAGTAAACACAAAATGCAGTTTTTAAATGAAGGTGTTTATTATTAAGAGGGAAAAATCCAAACCTACATGGCCCTGTGTGAAAAAGTGATTGCCCCCTAAACCTAATAACTGGTTGGGCCACCCTTAACAGCAACAACTGCAATCAAGCGTTTGCGATAACTGGCAATGAGTCTTTTACAGCACTGTGGAGGAATTGTGGCTCACTCATCTTTGCAGAATTGTTGTAATTCAGCCACATTGGAGGGCTTTTGAGCATGAACCGCTTTTTTAAGGTCATGCCACAGCGTCTCAATTGGATTCAGGTCAGGACTTTGACTAGGCCACTCCAAAGTCTTCATTTTGTTTTTCTTAAGCCATTCAGAGGTGGACTTGCTGGTGTGTTTTGGATCATTGTCCTGCTGCAGAACCCAAGTGCGCTTCAGCTTTAGGTCACGAACAGATGGCCGGAGCATTCTCCTTCAGGATTTTTTTGGTAGACAGCAGAATTTATGGTTCCATTTACCACAGCAAGTCTTCCAAGTTCTGAAGCAGCAAAACGGCTCCAGACCATCACACTACCACCACCATATTTTACTGATATGATGTTCCTTTTCTGAAATGCTGTGTTACTTTTACACCAGATGTAATGGGACACACGCCTTCCAAAAAGTTCAACTTTTGTCTCGTCAGTTCACAGAGTATTTTCCCAAAAGTCTTGGGGATCATCACAATGTCTGGCAAAACTGAGATGAGCCTTTATGTTCTTTTTACTCGGCAGTGGTTTTCATCTTGGAACTCTGCCATGTAGGCCATTTTTGCCTAGTCTCTTTTTTTATGGTGGAGTCATGAACACTGACCTTAACTGAGGCAAGTGAGGCCTGTAGTTCTTTGGATGTTGTTGTGGGGTCTTTTGTGGCCTCTTGGATGGGTCGTCGTTGTGCTCTTGGGGTAATTTTGGTCGGCCAGCCACTCCTGGGGGGGTTCACCACTGTTCCATGTTTTCACCATTTGTGGATAATGGCTCTCACTGTGGCTTTACAACCTTTTCCAGACTGATAGATCTCAATTACTTTTTCCTCATTGGTTCCTGAATTTCATTGGATCGCAGCATGATGTTTAGCTTTTGATGATTTTTTTTGGTCTACTTCACTTTGTCAGGCAGGTCCTATTTAAGTGATTTCTTGATTGAGAACAGGTGTGGCAGTAATCAGGCCTGGGTGTGGCTCGAGAAACTGAACTCAGCTTTCCAAAGATGTGATAAAGCAGTTAATTTATGTTTTAACGGGGGTCACTTTTTCCACACAGGGCCATGTAGGTTTGGATATATATTTTTTTTATTTTTTTTTTTACCCTTAATAATGAACAGCTTCACTTAAAAGCTGCATTTTGTGTTTACTTGTTTTATCTTTGTCTAATATTTAAATTTGTTTGAAACATTTTTTAAGTGTGACAAACATACAAAAAAATGAGAAATCAGGAAGGGGCAAACACTTTTCACACCACTGTATTTCCAAAATTCTATAGATTCAAACAATTGTGGGCATCGTTGTATAAAAATATTGACCCACCTATTAGAAGTTAAGCTATTGTACGAAATGCATAACTAAAATAGTCACTTTAATTTAAAAAAAAAAAGGTACAGAACTTAAAGTTGTGCAAGGAAGGTTTGGTGCCCCTGTAATCTTGGACCCCTGTATATGTCTTCTCAGAAAACTCCTTAGTATTACACAGAAACTGAAAACACAGATTCCTGATCATGTCTTTCCACTTGTCCTTTTTTTCTTCAGTACTTCTTGAGGATGGCTAGTTGTGGAGAGGTAGACCACTCTGTTAGCTCTCTTCCATCTAGTAAGAAAGGGGGCAGTGGTGGTGGTGGAAGTGGGAACAGTGCAGAATCGTCCTGCTCCGGGTCCAGCAACTCATCCCCGGCCCTATCTGTACCTGAGTGTGCCATCTGCCTGCAGAGCTGTGTCCACCCAGTCCAGCTGCCGTGCCATCACGTCTTCTGTTTCCTGTGTGTAAAAGGAGCATCTTGGCAGAGCAAGCGATGTGCTCTCTGCCGGCAGGAAGTACCAGATGACTTCCTGGAAAGGCCTACACTTCTGTCCCCAGAGGAGCTGAAGGCATCAGCAGGAGGTCGGGGTGGGGCAGCAAGTGATCACGCTTGGTATTATGAGGGCCGTAACGGTTGGTGGCAATATGATGAGCGAACCAGCCGTGAGCTGGAGGACGCTTTCTCCAAGGGTAAGAAGACGACCGAAATGCTGATTGCTGGCTTTTTATATGTAGCGGACTTGGAGAATATGGTGCAGTATAGGCGTAATGAGCATGGCCGCAGACGCAAGATGAAGAGGGACGTTTTGGATATTCCCAAGAAGGGAGTGGCAGGACTCCGCTTGGACACTGAAGGTGTTACTGGGGCCATGGGGGCAGCAAGTCGAGAAAACTCAGCTGATGGGGCTGATACCTCAGTAGCAAGTGTACAACAAGTTCCCAGTATCTCCTCAACTGTTACAGCCCCTTCAGCTCCTGCCAGGCCCCCCACTTCCCTTGGGGGTCAGCCTGGCTCCAGCACGAGCCCGTCTCTTGAGGACGCTCTCTCCCAGATGCAAATCAGCCCCCGGCCCACACCACCTCCAGAGCGGTCTGAGGCTGGGGAAGGGGAAGAAGAGGAGGAGGAGGCCTCGCCATCCAGGTCCTCAGACCCTCATACCTCCGTGGACGAGTCTAACTCCGGGGACTGGAGTGACGATGAAGAGGAGGAGGATGAGGAAGAGGATGGTGGAGATGGGGAGCACGTGGAGCCTTGGGAGAACAAGTCACGGAGACAAAGACTGAACCCGGATGACAGAGCCCCCCCTCGTTCAGAGTCCCCCTCCCCTCATTCATCATCCAGTAGCAGCGGAAGGTCCAGAATGCCTGATGGTCAGTGTACGGTGACTGAAGTGTGAACTGATCATTAACGCTGTCATCACCAAATGGCTGCTTTCCATTCCATTAATTTTTTTATTTCTCGCTTTATGCTGTTGTTCACTCGGTCACAGATCAGTTGTGGGTGGATTACTTGTTGCAGGAAAAATGAGGCACGACACCTTCTAAAAGAGAATCGTGTCCTCCTTTGTTTGTAGTGCCTGATGTTTTGATTCCCAGAGATCTGGAAGTATGTGTATATTGTTTTTTTGTTTGTGGTTTTTTTTTTTTTTTTTGTGATGAGCCTCAGCTTAGAAATACCAAGGCCTCAGAAGTTTGATGTTGTAGAAGTGTGCTTTCTGAGAGTGGCGCTACATCTTGGTAAACATTCAGATGGATCTGCAGTGCTGCTGTGAGCCTTTAAATCTCATAATCACTTCGTCATGGGAAAGAGGTGGAACAGACTTATTGTGAGGTTGAGCTGTGTTTGGTTTGCTCACTTTAGTTTGCAGGCATATCTAGTCTGTTCCTCTAAAAAAACAAAAAGGGGACATTGAAAGGTGAATGCTGACTTGCAGAACCCAGATATGATCTTATACACACTAGATTTCTGTGAGCCAAAATTGTGACTTGGAGTGAAAGGCGGCATAATGGGGACATAACTCCTGGAAATGGAACCATGTCATTACTACAAATGGCTGTATTCTAGTCATCTACATTTTAACTCTCTCAGCGAACATAGCACACAGAACTGCACTGCTCTCGCCCTAAAGTGTAATCTTTAAGCCAGGGGTCTCCAACCTGGGGCTCCTGGAACGTTCAGGTTTCTGTGGGAAATGTTCTATTTCACTTCTTAATTGGTCCAAAGATTTGCAAATAATATGCCATTGTCGTGCATGTGTCCTGCAGGCACCCATGCACAACAGCAGCAAATTATTTGCAAATCTTTGGACCAATTAAGAAGTGAAATAGAACATTTCCCACAGAAACCTGAACGTTCCAGGAGCCCCAGGTTGGAGAGCCCTGCTTTAACCTGTATCCTCATTAACTTACTTAGGATCTAACTCATTTTAAAGCATTTGCTTCTAAATTCACAATCCTAACTGAAAACTTTTAATGAAACCAGTAATTTCACAACTGATAAATATGTAAATTTAATGATAACCATGGGAAAGAGAAGTACTCCATGATGCTTATATGATGTGAGGATTTAAATATCTCGTACTATACCCAGAAAAATGGTTAAGATTTAGGATGTATGATATCTGGCTATGTTTAAAATTCATCTTTGACTTCAGTGATGGCTTTTTGTAAGAATCCTGTTTTTAATGATTGTGCATTAACTTTCCCAGATTTGGAGAATTGGCATTTTACTGTGAAATTTGTAGTTTTTTTTTTTTGTTTTTCCCTTTCACAGCTTGTCCAGGCTGCTGAAGCCTTATTTGTGTTTTTATTGTCCCTGAATAAAGTACTCACAATTGGTGTTTTCGAAAATGTTGTGATTGTGCTTGTTTGGAGAGAGAGTTACTTAAACACTGCTTGACTGGATGGAGAAAATTGATTTTTATTTTATTTTTTGAGATTGTGTTTGTTCATTTCTTATGGTTGTAAATCCTCTTATGTGATGTCTGAAGGAGGAAAAAAAACAAACATGCTACTGTTGCTGGCCATCCTGCAGAAATGTTGAAGTTATTTTTATATTACTTACATGCCCCCCAGCAGCTCAGTTTTATGCTTCATTCTAAAGAATTGGTCCTGTAACCATTTTTGCTCGGCAACCTTTTTTTTTATGCATTGTTTGTAATTTAAAAATAAACTTATTTCATCACCCTAAAGGGATATTTAAGTGATTTTTTTTTAAACTTTTAACTTCTATGTAATATAAAATATCCATTGGTTATGCACATTTTAAATTATTTCTATCTCCTTTTCCAGATTAAACGTTTGACCGCTCCTCATTCCCCACTATTTTTACATTGTTGGTGATTAGTATTCTGATCACAGCAGTTATTAATGCTCCAGCTGGTCGTCTAGCCAGGAAACGTGACCTCTGGAGGGGGAACAGGAGACAAAGGGCTGCACGGTGGCGCAGTGGTTTAGCACTGTGGCAGCACAGTTTTACCCTCGGCCGGGGGACCGCGGGGATCATGAGATCGTGGGTTCGATCCCAGCCCCCGACCAACAGTGAGCTGTGTGGAGTTTGCATGTTCTCCCCGTGTTGCGCGGGTTTACTCCGGGATTTCTCCGGTTTCCTCCCGCACACCAAAAAAAAAAACATGTAGGTTTAGGGCGCTCGCGCACGCAGCGACCAGCAGCCAGTGGCTTGTCACCAGACTGCAAACCAAGTCTACCTACGGGTACAAATAAGTAACAAAAAAAAAAAAAAAAAGGCCCACCGTCCTCCTGGGACATGTCCTGTTCTTGTCTTTTCAGTTTGTATGTATTAATGTTTTTCCAAAGCCTCATTTCCTGTATGAATTCAACATGCAACTCCTGAAACACTTAATTTCTTTGTAATGTGTCTTCAGTGCTCCATCTTTTAAAACTCCAAGCAGACATCCAGACTTTTGAGCAACATGAGTCTTGTGACAGAGCTCCATATCAAGGCTACAATGACATAAGCACCCAAGAATCTGAGGGAACAGCTGAGCTAGCCAACTAAAGAGCGAAAACATGCTCCAGTATTTTAATCCTTGTTATTCTTCATCATTGTGGAGTCTGCTTCAGTTTGACTCAGTCTGGAATGATCTATTCATTACCATAACTATGCTGTCAAAGGACCTGAACAAAGACTGCTCATTTGTTTGATGGGGACAGGAGGGATGTAAATACAAAACCATTTAATGAGATCAGACAGCATCTTCCCTATTATTTCTATGACAATTTGGGATATCAGTCCAAACACAAATAGTCCTTTAAAGCAGCAGTCACTGCTCACAAGAGGTCAGACATTTTTAAAGCACACTTTTTCATGTGAAATTATCAGTTTTCACTATAAAATGTTTTCTGGGGAGCTAATTGTTACAGTGGTAGATTGTACCAGGGATGGCAATTTTCCGCCGATCCGCGGATTTCCGCCGATTTTATCATCGTCTATGTCATAATTTTGTACCTTTACCTTGTTCTCAATAAAGTTTGGAAAAAAAAAAACATACGCGCTCGGCGCTTCCCCGAAGTCTCGCGATAACCCGGATGTACTCAAGCTACTGCTGTATTGTAAACAGCCCTGCAATTGGATAGTTGCAAACGATTGGACCAATCAAATGGCTCGTATGCTTTGTCAAAAATTCATTTCGGCTTGTTCTCAGGGATGTGATTTTTCCGGTAATTCACCGAATTCCGCTTTATTTGTATATTATATGTACGTTAAGTACGTTAGCGGCTTATGGTCCACGACGCAGTGAAAGTGTGCCCTTTCAGCCAGAACCGGAAGTGGCGTACGCCAGGTAGAGAGCCATTAACTCTTTGTCGAACATGCTGTATTTACGCTCACTGTCGTGCAAAGACCTGCTTAAAAAAAAGGTGAGCGGCTGCCAAGAACCGGCAACGCATTGCTCCACGACGGCCGCTATGCCCATGTCCGAGACGTGGGTAATGAGCGCTGTTTTAACCTCAGAACGCCTGCTCCCGTTCAGGAGTCCAGTCGACTCGGTTTCCGTTTGAGTGCAGCGTACAGCGGCTGTATGAGCTGAGCTGCGCGGGGGAGGAAAATGAGCTGCTCAAGACTCAATGGAGATTGAAACTGGTGATCTGAAATGAAAGCTGAAATTATAAAAAGTAATGGTATGTTGGAATTTTATTTCTATTATGGAATAGATAAAATTAACTGATTTTGATTTGATCAAGTGTTAAAGCATGTGATGGATAATGCTTGTTGGAATATTTACCTCCGCCAAGGAGGTTATGTTTTCATCGGCGTTGGTCTGTCTGTTTGTTAGCAAGGAAAAGTTATGGACGGATTTTCATGAAATTTTCAGGAAAGGTGTGCAATGGCACGGGGAACAGATGATTAGATTTTGGTGATGATCTGAGAGTGCATACCTCCATCAAGGGCTTTTTTTGTATTTGTGCAGCAGGATTACACAAAAACTACTGGATGGATTTGGATAAAATTTTCACCAGAGGTGGTTCTTGGGCTAGAGAGGAACCCATTATATTTTGGTGATGATCTGAGAATGCATACCTCAGCCAAGGCGCTTATCTTCTCACATTGTGTTAGCAACAATACTCCAAAACTGATGGACAGACTTTGATGCAATTTTCACCACAAGTGGCTATAGGCCTACACACAAAACCATTACATTTTGGAGTTGATCCATGACAAACGGAAGGAGCCTTGGCGGAGGGATGCGCTCTGAGTGCTTTTCTAGTTTAGGAATGCTATCTTCTTGGAACATAAGTCAATATTATACAGTAATAAGTGGCATTCAGCTGTTTGTTTTATGTCATGTAAGCACAGTTCTGGTACTTAAAAATCATAAAAACCCAGGAGCTTCGGGGAGCGAAGTGACAGTAAAGGTGAAAATTGGCTCAAAGTTCAATGAGGTAACAGAAACACTTGGACAGTTTCTGAAGAAACCAGAAAAGGAGATGAAGTTCAAAGTTCAGAGACTGACACAGCTTGCTGCCAAAAGGAAGAAAGTTTCACATTAGAAGTGACTTGGTGACCATTGTAAATAGTGTAAAAAACTCTAATAGAACTGTTAAATATGTTGGACTAAAGACAGTTAGACAACATTGAAGAAAAAGTAAGTTAACTTTTCATTAAATTTAATGATTTATCTAAGTCTAGTATTTCATTTTTTTAATCATTTTTAGTCTAAATTACTTGTATTTTACTGAAAACCTCCCAGCTTCAGGGGGGCTGCGCCCCCCCGGCCCCCCCGTAAGTCAATCGACCAAATTAGATTTCAGCTGAAATCAGAATTTCCTGTTGCCATCCCTGTTGTACTGATTAGTCATGGCTAAAATATGGACATTGGGGCAGTCATTTGGAGGGGTGTCCCAATACTTTTGGCAATATAGTGTACCACTTCACCCAGAACACTTGCAATTACAAATGTTTGGCCATATTCATGTTTATTTCTTTTATTTGCTTTTGATAACACAACCCCAAATCTGAGACATTCCACGTAGAACTCCAAAAATGGCCTAAACAAAATTGTCATTCTCACTCACTTCCTGTAATCCATGTCTTCTCTCCAATAGAATTTTGAACCGTTCTTTTTTGCCATTTTTTAAGGTCACCCAGATTTGAAGCATTCCTTCTCCCTGCTGTTTTGAGCTCTCTCCACAGGTGATCCAGAGGATTTAGATCAGGACTCATTATGGGTGCCTTTCAATGTACAGTATCTCACAAAAGTGGGTACACCCCTCACATTTTTGTAAATATTATATCTTTTCATGGGACAACACTGAAGATATGACACTTTGATACAATGTAGTCAGTGAACAGCTTGTATAACTGTGGAAATTTGCTGTCCCCTCAAAATAACAGAACCATTAATGTCTAAACTGCTGGCAACAAAAGTGAGTACACCCCTTGTGAAATGTCCAAACTGTGTCCAATTAGCCATTTTCCCTCCTCGGTTTCATGTGCCTCATTGGTGTTACAAGGTCTCAGGTGTGAATGGGGAGCCATCCATCCATCATCTACCGCTTTTCCGGAGGTCCGGGTCACAGAGGCAGCAGCTCAAGCAGAGAAGCCCAGACTTCCCTCTCCCCAGCCACCTGCTCCAGCTCTTCAGAGAGGACACCAAGGCGTTCCCAGACCAGCTGGGAGACATAGTCTCTCCACCGAGTCCTGGGTCTGCCCCGGGTCTCCTTCCAGTGGGACGTGCCCAAAACACCTCAAGTGGGAGGCGTCCAGGAGGCATCCTAATCAGATGCCCATACCACCTCAACTGATTCCTTTCAATGTGGAGGAGCAGCAGTTCTACTCTGAGCCTCTCCCGGATGACTGAGCTCCTCACCCTGTCTCTGAGGTGAGTCCAGCAATCCTACGGAGAAAGCTCATTTCAGCCGCTTGTATCCGCAGTCTCGTTCTTTCGGTCATTACCCAAAGCTCGTGACCATAGGTGAGAGTAGGAACATAGATTGACTGGTAAATTGACAGCTTTGCCTTAGAACTCAGCTCCCTCTTCACCACAACAGACCGGTACAACGTCCGCATCACTGCAGATGCTGCTCCAATCTGTCTGTCAATCTCTCGCTCCATTCTCCCTTCACTCGTGAATAAGACTCCAAGACACCTAAACTCCTCCACTTGAGGCAGAAGCCTGTCCCCAACCCAGAGATGACAATCCACCTTCTTCTGGCTGAGGACCATGGACTCGGACTTGGAGGTGCTGATTCTCATCCCAACCGCTTCACACTCAGCGGCAAACCGTCCCAGCAAGAACTGTAGGTCATTGCTGGATGAAACCAACAGGACAACATCATCTGCAAACAACAGAGATGAGATCCTGTGGTCACCAAGCATGGCACCGTCCGTTCCCTGGCTGCGCCTAGAAATCCTGTCCATAAAAATTATGAACAGGATCGGTGACAAAGGGCAGCCCTGGCAGAGTCCAACTCTCACTGGGAATGAGTCTGACCGAGTGTTTGCAATACAAACCAAACTCTCACAACGGTCGTACAGAGACCGAATAGCTTGTAACAACAAGCCCGATACCCCATACTCCCGAAGCACCCCCCAACAAAAAACCACGAGGGACGCGGTCGAATGCCTTCTCCAGGTCCACAAAACACATGTAAACTGGTTGGGCAAACTCCCACGAATCCTCGAGAATTCTCGAGAGGGTAAAGAGCTGGTCCGATGTGCCACGGCCAGGACGAAAACCACATTGCTCCTCCTGAATCAGAGGTTCGACCAACGGCCGGACTCTCCTCTCCAGCACCTTGGCATAGACCTTCCCAGGGAGGCTGAGGAGTGTGATCCCTGTAAAGTTGGAGCACACCCTCCGGTCCCCTTTTTTGAAGAGAGGAACCACCACCCTGGTTTGCCATGCCAAAGGCACTGCCCCCGGCCTCCACGCAATGTTGCAGAGGCGTGTCAACCATGACAGCCCTACAACATCCAGGGCCTTGAGGTACTCAGGGCAAATCTCGTCCACCCCCGGGGCCCGGCCACCAAGGAGATTTTTAACCACCTCGGCGACCTCAGCCCCTGTGATAGGCGAGTCATCCCCCTTGTCCACAAGCCCTGCTTCCTCTGTGGAAGGCGTATCAGTGGGATTGAGGAGATCCTCAAAGTATTCCTTCCACCGCTCGACGATATCCCCAGTCGAAGTCAACAGCGCCCCATCCGCACCATACACAGTGTGGACAGGGAGCTGCTTTCCCCTCCTGAGCCGCCGGACAGTTTGCCAGAATCTCTTCAAGGCCGACCGAAAGTCTTGTTCCATGGCCTCACTGAACTCCTCCCATACCCGGGTTTTTGCTTCAGCAACCACCTGAGCTGCACTCCGCTTGGCCTGCCGGTACACCTCAGCTGCTTCCGGAGTCCCACAAGCCAACCAAGCCCGATAGGACTCCTTCTTCAGCTTAATGGCCCCCCTCACCACTGGTGTCCACCACTTGGTTCGGGGGTTGCCACCACGAGATGCACCGACCACCTTGTGGCCACAGCTCTAGGCCGCCGCTTCAACAATAGAAGTGGAGAACATGGCCCATTCAGACTCCATGTCTCCAGACTCCCTCGGAATGTGATCAAAGTTATTCCGGAGGTGGGAGTTGAAGACCTCCCAGACAGGGGCCTCAGCCAGGCGTTCCCAGCACACCCTCACTATACGTTTGGGTCTACCAGGTCTGAATGGGAAGCATTTGTGTTAAATTTGGTGTTATCACTCTCACACTCTCATACTGGTCACTGGAAGTTCAACATGGCACCTCATGGCAAAGAACTCTCTAAGGATCTGAAAAAAAAGAATTGTTGCTCTACATAAAGATGGCCTAAGCTATAAGAAGATTGCCAACACCCTGAAACTGAGCTGCAGCATGGTGGCCAAGACTATACAGCGGTTTAACAGGACAGGTTCCACTCAGAACAGGCCTTGCCATGGTCGACCAAAGAAGTTGAGTGCGCATGCTCAGCGTCATGTCCAGGGGTTATCTTTTGAAAATAGACATATGAGTGCTGCAAGCATTGCTGCAGAGGTTGAAGGGGTGGGAGGGTCAGCCTGTCAGTGTTCAGACCATACGCCGCACACTGCATCAAATTGGTCTGCATGGCTGTTGTCCCAGAAGGAAGCCCCTTTTAAAGTTGATGCACAAGAAAGCCCCCAGTTTGCTGAAGACAAGCAGACTAAGGAAATGGATTACTGGAACCATGTCCTCTGGTCTGATGAGACCAAGATAAACTTATTTGATTCAAATGGTGTCAAGCGTGTGTGGCGGCAACCAGGTGAGGAGTACAAAGACAAGTGTGTCTTGCCTACAGTCAAGCATGGTGGTGGAAGTGTCATGGTTTGGGCTGCATGAGTGCTGCCGGCACAGGGGAGCTACAGTTCATTGAAGGAACCATGAATGCCAACATGTACTGTGACATACTAAAGAAAAACATGATCCCCTCCCTTTGGAAACTAGGCCATAGGGCAGTATTCCAACAAGAAATCGACCCAAACACACCTCCAAGACGATCACTGCCTTGCTAAAGAAACTGAGGGTTAAAGTAATCAACTGGCCAAGCATGTCTCCAGACCTAAACCCTATTGAGCATCGGTGGGGCATCCTCAAACAGAAGGTGGAGGAGCGCAAGGTCTCTAACATCCACCAACTCCGTGATGTTGTCATGGAGGAGTGAAAGAGGATTCCAGTGACAACCTGTGAAGCTCTAGTGAACTCCATGCCCAAGAGAGTTAAGGCAGTGGTGGTGGAAAATAATGGTGGCCACACAAAATATTGACACTTTGGGCACAATTTGGACATTTTCACTTAGGGGTGTACTCACTTCTGTTGCCAGCAGTTTAGACATTAATAGCTGTGTGTTGAGTTATTTTGAGGGGACAGCAAATTTACATGGTTATACAAGCTGTACACTGACTACTTTACATTGTATCAAAGTGTCGTATCTTCAGTGTTGTCCCATGAAAAGATATAATAAAATATTTACAAAAATGCGAAGGGTGTACTCACTTTTGTGAGATACTGTACGTATACTTTGAATCAGAGGTGTTTCTGGCTGTAAAGCATACACACAGTTGAGATATCCAGTGCCTAAAGCAGCAAACAACCCTAAAACATCAGTGTACCTCCACCATGCAGATATGATTACTTGTGCTTTCACTCCAACATTCAAAACCATAACGTTACATAAACATGACAAACTTACATTTTATACATTGGACTCAGTTCAGTAACTTCAAAGTTGACTCAGTCTCTATTTTAAAGATAAAACAGTTTGAAATCTTATATTTTCAATTTCAAAGATATTTTAATTTTTCAAAATAACTGGTAGGTCATCTGTGTTTGGACTTGCTAGCCAGAGCCTGCAGGTTCGCCGGGCCACCCCACACTGTCCCAAACACGTCCCTCTCAGTCCTCAGAGCCTCGGACAGCGGGAGCTCTCTTCCCGACAACACCACCTTCTTCACAGCCTGGACCACGGAGGCAGGTCCTTTGGTGTAGCGACTGAGCCAGCGTTCGGCCTGCTGTGCAAGAGTTTCTTCTCCTGCTCCTTGAGGGGCCTCCAGGACTCCATCTGCCAGTCCGATGTGTAATCCAAGCTCGGGGTCCACTGTCACAGCCCCGGCCAGAAGCTTCAGTGCATTCTGGCTTCCGACCGTGCGCACAAGTCGTGCAGCGCCACCCCAGCCGGGTACCAAACCCATGTGTTTGTGGACAAACTGAATCATGCTGCCTGGTGACATTAATCTTTGAGAAAGGGGTGACATCAGCATCAGTGATTGTTACTGTTTTGTTAAAATCTCATAATGTCAGAGATCCACATGAGGTTTCTGTGTTTTATTCACTTTACCTGAAATCACAGGCAGTAGTGAGTTCTGCCCCTCCACCCAATGCTCTTCCTTCCACCATAGCAACAGAGATGAGAGGCAGCCTGAAGTTAAAAAAAAATCACAGAATGAATAAAAAATTAGGCTAACAGTTTAACTCCCTTAAAGGAGGTCAATGACTGAAAAATTGTGTTTTTCTAGGTTTTAGCTCTGTGATATAATAATACATTTTATTTGTATAGCACTTTCCAAGGCACTCATAAAGACGTTTCACATTAGAGAAAAAAAATGCACAATTAAAATTAAAGATTAAAATCAAGTCTGAACAGGTAGGTTTTGAGTAATGATTTGAAAGATATCCATCTATTGGTCACATGATGCCACGTTTCCATCAATCTGCCCCAGGGCAGCTGTGGCTACAGTAGTAGCTTACCACTACCATTGACTGTGGAGTGAATGAATAATGTATCCATTGTAAAGCGTATTTGTGTTTTTGAAAAGTGCTATATAAATCAATGCATCATTATTATTATTATTATTATTATTAAATGTCACTAGCCTTGATACCTGCCCACTGCTCTAGCTGTCTGTCATGTAGATGGGCGGGGAGCCAAAAGTGCTAGCTTAAGAGCTAGGAAGATTGCTTAACAGGTGCGGTTTTTAATTCTTATAGACATTCCTGTTTCCACCTGGTTCACTAATCCACAGTCGATAATATATCTCGTATCATTCTGGCTTATTTTGTTATACTTTCACCGTGATGCTACAAAGAGCTGTTAGCATTAGCTTGGCTAGGTGGTCAGTGTTACCTGCATTAGGTGCTTGCCTCAGCAGGGAGGAGGTGACAGACAGGCTGCCTGGCATTAGCTTAACTGTTGATCCAGCTGGTTTTGATCGCTGTTTTCTATAAATTCAATACACCTCCCACCACAGTGGAATCCTTGTTCATCTAACAACACTTGACCATATACTATATCATTCTTAGACATTATTTTTGCTCAATTTCTTATAGTGTTACCTATAATCAAAGGCAGCTAGCTGAGGCTAGCAGTTTAGCCACTCACAAATGTTTCTGTGCATATTGCACAGCTGGGAACAGTCATATCAACTACTGAAACCACACACCCCTGTTCACCAGTGATGTATTATTTCAGTCATTCTTTAAGACAAATTTACATTAAATGGCTCAGGCTAGATCTGAGCCAGTGCCGCTGAGCTAGGACCTAGCCAGCTAAGATTAGCAATAGTGACGTAAGAGGCAGGATGGAGTTAAATGCTGCCTTAGAGATTTAAAGTGACATGCACTGAAACCAGCCGTTCTCAGAGAGGCTGCAAAGATGATTTGCAATTATGCTGCAATAATTAAAGAAAATTTGACCAAAATATATCACAAACATGTATATCCCGACTCAAAAGTAGAGGTGACAGAGCGTTTTCAGTGATGGGTCCAAATCTATGGAACAGCCTGCCTTTTCACATAAGAGCTGCTCCGACTCTTATGAAAACTCATTTATTTTCCCTGGCTTTCACTCCCAGCTGAGCAGAACATCTTCGTTTTTATTGTCATAGTTTATTTGATTTATTTGATTATTTTATTCATTTTATTTGGTTTTATTATACTGGTTTTCATATTTTTATTGTGCATTTTTAGTCTGGATTGTAAACTGTGTGGTTGTTTTTAATATTTTATGTGTACAAGGTGTACAGCACTTTGGTCAGCTGCGGTTGTTTTAAATGTGCTATAGAAATAAATTTTGACTTGACTTTGACTAACATTTCATTAAGACGCGTGGAATGTGGAAATGTGGAAAAAGTGCAGTCAATGACCCCTTTAAGCTCAAACTAGTTACTAAACACCATGAGGAGAGGAAACTAAGCATGCACCTGAGTAGCCGAGTGAGAGCGTTCTGCATGAACATACACATCTTCATCCCGTCCTATAAAGCAACAAACGTGTCATTCAGATCTGCTTGATAAGCCAGCATCAAAAGGTCAGTGATGACACAGTAAAGAATTTGTCTGCTTTGCTACCTGTGGGTTAGCTATTGCACGGACAGCGTTAAGGTCAGATCCGGAGCAGAAAGTCTCAGCAGCTCCCCGAACGATGAGGCCTTTGCCGTCTGTCCAGTTTTCCAGCTGTGTCACCTTCTCCTCCAGTTCCACCATCATACTGCCTAGCAAGAAGATCAAACTCTCAACAAGTGTTTGTTCACAAACAGTTACTTGCATTAGTGTGTTGTCTCTTTAGAACGTACAGACATCTGTAAAGCACTTTGGTCACCTACGGGTTGTTTTAAAGGGCTATATAAATAAAGTACATTACAGCATCACTGGTAGAGTTTACCTTACCAGAGAAGGCATTCATTCGAGAAGGGTTGTTGACAGTCAGCACAGCTATCCCAGAGTCCTGTTTCAGCAGATCAATGGAGCCTCCAGGAAAGGCCAGCAGCTTCTCTCTGATCTCCTCCTGATTGAAGTCATGGATGCTGGAGTAGACACAGTTACTGCTGTGTCTCTGCAGCAGCCTGGGAGGAAACATTGTTGGATTGTTGATATATAGGAACAAAGTCTACATGATTAAAAAAAAAAAGTTTGATTGAATATCAAGAAAAAAATGAGCTCTATTAAGTCTGAATAATTCTGACTTCAATTTGTATTTTCAACATGTTCTTCAGATTCTCGCAAATATGCTTCAACACACTTTGTTAAGTTTTAGCCAAACATCATATTATTACATTCCACTAACCAGAGCTTGATGCTAGCATCTGTTCATCAGTCAGTCCTGGCTTGAAACTGGCTATGTCCAGCAGCACTATCACTTTATATACACTCACGGTCCACTTAAAAGGTACACTTTGCTATTCCTGGGTTGGATCCCTATTGCCTTCGGATGTAGGCATTCCTCCGATATGGGTCCATGTTGATATGCTAGCATCACACAATTGCCACAGACTTGTTGGCTGCACATCTATGATGCTCTGTGCATGCATCCATTCTTCCATGTTCTATATCAGGGCTGTCCAATCATTAGTGATGGGATGGCAGGCTCCGGAGCTTCGAGGGTGCTCCGAGCTGATCAAGGAAATATTTGGCGAAGCGCGTTTCGAGGCGTATATTGCTGGCATATGTGTTGACGTCGTACCACATGACTGGGTCAGGAAGCCATTCATGATTTTGCACGCAACATGAAATAAAGTGAGCAGCGATACACAATGGAAATCCCCGTCCCTCACATTTTGTGTTGACGATGTTTGACTGTGTAAGGGATTTGTAACAGCCAATTTTCAGATGGAGCCAGCACCAAAAACACGGACTTCTCCTATTTGGGAACAGTTTGTGGTGTAGTGGGTGTGGCTTGTGTGTGTGCTGCCGTACCCGCCCCTGGTGTGACATCAGGTGGGCACGGCCCTTCTATATAAATAGTTCTGTTTTCATAATAGTGAATTTGCTGCATGACAGAAGAGACTCCTGTCCCTCATTCCTCATGCATAACATTTGGCGACGAGGAGAAAAATTATGGGAGCGTAGGGGCTACCCCCACCACTATCACCGTTTCTAGAGTACACGGGAGAGCCGGTGATCCTGTGGCCGCAGTGGAGGGCCATGTTCGAGAATTACATCGGGGTGCTGGGCTTAAGTCGACGGGAGACAAAGGCGAGCACTTCTGGCCCACAGTCTCGGAGTGGAGGGCCGAAGAATTCTCGGTACATTGGGTGAAACGGAGTACTATGAGGATGCTGTCGAGCGGCTGGCCGAGTACTTCGACGAGCAGACGAGGACCACGCAGCTGTGGGTAATGGAGCTGTTGGCGCCAGGAACGGCTAAGCTAATTAGCTTGGAGACGCTAACAGCCCATTCGGTGCCTATGGAAAGGTTAGCCACTAAGCTAACTTTGCGCCAAAATCAAGCTACGAGCTACCAGCTAGACTTCGAGGTAGGACCAGGGCCATGAGTGGAGGAGTCCCCAGTCACTGAAGACGGCAGGCCAGTCAAGGAACCCAGCACAGTACAGGACCATAGCGCTGCTGAGTTGGACGACGTGGTGGGCAACAACAGCAGAGAGGGAGAGCAGCAGGAGTCATCCCTGCAGCTGGAGGCTAGGCAGCAAGTGAGCGGGACCATGGAGGCTGAGAGCCCCAGGGACAAACAGCGGCAGCCGGGCATAGAGACAATGCAGTGGAGCGCCTGGAATGAGGGTACCGAGAGCAGCGATGAAACACCCGGGTCGGAGAGTGACGCCAACGAGAGTGATGCTGAGAGCCCCGAGGGAGAACAACAGCAGCTGGACACAGAGGCAACACAGCAGAGCACCCTGGATAAGGCTGCTGGGTGTTACGGCAAGGCAGCAAGCGGCGCCGACGAGCAGGCTTCGGGTCTCCCCAGAGTTCGGCCATGGGGGGGCCGGAGTGTTTGGGACAACGATGGCAGCTGCAGTAGTGTTGAAAGCGGTCAGGAGCGGACCGGCAAGCACGGACAGATGGTGTGCCGGACAGCAGCACAGCGGGTCCCAAGGAATGGGGCAGTCGGTGGAGAAGAGTGACATTTTTGCAAGAGAGGTTGGTTTTGACCCCGGAGGCAGACGGCGGCCAGGGGCGTTTATGCCATGGAGTTGCCTGGGACCTCTGAGCCGGTCTTATCTTCAGTGGCCAGGGGCGTGCATGATTTGGGGCTGCCCTGGTCCCCCGAGCCGGTGTTACCTCTGGCTGCCAGTGGACATAAGTGTGACTTAAATACCCTTAATGTAAATATGTATACATATACTCTGCTGGTGTGCATGTGAGTATGTATGATTTGGGATCATTTTACTTATTTCAGAGACATGGTCCAAATGAGTTAGTTTTGCATGAATGTGATAGGTCTGGTCTGGGCTGCACGGTGGCGCAGTGGTTTAGCACTGTGGCAGCACAGTTTACCCTCGGCCGGGGGATCGTGGGTTCGATCCCAGCCCCCGACCAACAGTGAGCTGTGTGGAGTTTGCATGTTCTCCCCGTGTTGCGTGGGTTTACTCCGGGATTTCTCCGGTTTCCTCCCGCATACCAAAAACATGTAGGTTTAGGGCGCTCGCGCACGCAGCGACCGGCAGCCAGTGGCTTGTCACCAGACTGCAAACCAAATCTACCTACGGGTACAAATAAGTAACAAAAAAAAAAAAAATAGGTCTTTTTCCTACAGTTCATGATCCCTTATTCCTTACTGCATGATTCGGGTCCTAAATTGGGGAGAGTCTCGATTGTGTGTGTGGTTTGCATTTTGTAAGGGGGAGGGGAATTGTGGTGTAGTGCCTCTCGCCCAAAGATGCTGGGATAGGCTCCAGCGCCCCCGCGACCCGAAAAGGATTAAGCGGAAGAAGATGAATGAATGAGCTTAACTTGTGTTTGTGCTGCCGTACCCACCCCTGGTGTGATGTCAGGCGGGTACGACCCTTGTGTATAAATAGTTCTGTTCTCATAATAAAGAGTGGATTTGCTGCATGACAGAAAAGACTCCAGTCCCTCATTCTTCATACAGAACACAGTTTAAGCGCATTTCTCCCACTGATGTATTTTCCACAAACAGTGGATATTTATTGTAACTGAAGTGATGGCTTAGTGGTAAAGCATCTGCTCTATAAGTGGGAGGTTGGGGTTCAAATCCCAGCTGGGTCATTCTTGTAATTTTTACCTTTTATTTGCAAGGTGAAGTGTCTGTTGTGTTTCAAAGAGATTGGATCATTATGCTGAGGCACTATTGCTATTGTCCCCTGCATGAGAATAAGGACAGAGGTGAATATACTGTTGAAAAGTTATTATTTCTTAATAAAAATGGATAAGTAGTACAAGCACATTCACTATAGTCACCTCAGTTTTATTGTTTCTTTTTTCCTTATGATCATTGACATTTCTTAAAAGACAGTGCAAAATACACATTAAACCAATAATACCCCTGTAAAAATCTCCATGTTGTATATGTTTTGTCCACTAGATCAGCAGTCCCCAACCTTTTTTGTACTAGGGGCCAGTTTCATGCATGAAAATTTTCCGCGGACCAGGTAGAGGTGCGAGGGTTCCAATAACAAAAACCTTTGTCAGTTCAGAGCATCTAATCTGAAACAATTACACTTTATATTAGGCAATTACAATGTGTCTGCAGCATAATATCAACTCACCATAATCAGTGGGAACCCTGGGCTTGTTTCCCTGCAACTAGATGGTCCCATCTGGGGGTGATGGGAGACAGAGACACTCGAATTGTGTTCCGTATATCTAGTCTACTCCGTAGTCTTGTCTTAGTGGCTGTCAGTGCAGAAAACCCCGCCTCACAAAGATATGAGGTTGGACACAGAAGAAGGACTTTCGGGGCTTTTGTGGCGATATCTGGATATTCTGCTTTGACTTTAATCCAGAATGCAAAGAGGTTTGAAGTTGTCTCAAACATGGCTCGTAGGTCACCATCATTTGCAACCTCAAGCAATTGTTCCTCTTCAAGTAGAGATAGGGTTGATTCACCTGGCTTGTTCACAAATGGGTTACAGATCCATTTCTTTCCCATTCCAGGGTCTTTTGTGATTGGGAAGTAATGTTCAAACTCTTTTGAAAGCTGTGACAGGTGGTCATGCACCAGCTGGGAGAATGAAGGTCCGGCTTCAGTCTCTTCTTTAATCCCTGCTACTGTGGGAAACATATCAAAAAACCCGTGTTCACTCTCCGTCTCCATAATTCCAGTTTGGCTTTGAAAGCAGCAGTCTTATCTGACAACTTGAAAACAGTTGTCATTTTCCCTTGAAGTGAGAGATTGAGTTCGTTGAGCAGGATAAAAATGTCACACAGGTAAACCAGTTTCAAGACCCAATCAGTGTTGCAGAAAAACTCTGCCAGTGGCGACTGTTTTTGTAGAAGAAATCTCTGCAGGGGCTGTCGTAACTCAAAAACTCTAGCTAGCGATTTGCCTCTAGAAAGCCATCTAACTCCTGTGGACAAAAGAAGGCGTCTATGTTCTGCATCCATCTCTTCACAGAGCTGCTCAAACAGACGCGGATTAAGGGCATGTGCTTTGATGTGGTTAATAACTTTAACCACATCCTGCAAAACACTGTTAAGCTCAGGTGACAGTTTTCGGCTTGCCAGCATTTCTCTATGGATGAAACAGTGTGTAGACTCACATTCAAAAGTGACCTCCTTGATCCGTGTTGTCAGACCCGAAAGCCGTCCAGTCATCGCAGTCACTCCGTCCGTGCATACACGACACAAAACGACCAATTAAGTCTTCCCGATATGTAATCGTTCTAGGACTTAAATAGTTCGGCAGCTGTGGTGTTGGTTGGCAAAAATAGTGCACATAATAAATCCTCAAGCACATCCTCTTGAAAAATATATCACACAAAAACGAGCAATAGTGCCTTGTTGTCAACATCAGTAGATTCGCCCACCTGAATAGCGTACCATGGTGACTCATTTAGCCTCTCTGATAACTGCGCCTCAGTGTCCTCCGCTATTTGATTGATTCTTCTTGTTATTGTGCTAGCCGAACGAGGGACATTTGCTAACTTTTTCCACGGCAGCCTCTCCAAAAAATTCACTGCATATGTCCTTGGTAGCAGGGAGAATCAATTCTTCCCCAATAGTAAAGGACTTCTTAGCTTTAGCAATGCGATCCGCAACTAAGAATGATGCCTTTAGTGCAGACACATTTGCTGAAGTGTTGGCCCTAAATAACTGTTTTTGTTCTTCATGTTCACGTTTTTTTCTTTCAAAAAATTCCAAGGGCTTGTCTTTTAAAGTGGGGTGTTTTGTCTCAATGTGCCGAAGCAGTTTTGAGGGTTTCATGGCTTCATTAGCTAGTCAGTCACTGCAAATTACGCATAGTGGGTGTGGAGTTTCTGTCACCTGTTGCAATGAACCCATAACTTAGGTAGGAATGGTGGTATTTTCTTTTAAATGCAGCTTTCTTTTTGCAGGTAGTCTGTGACCCTTTTGCAGCCCCCACCATTTGCTTGTTTCTTCCCAAAAAAGCTTTCCAGTGAATTTTGTTTTTGGCTCATTTTTTCAAGAGTTAGCCTGTGTCACCAATGCTTGAAAGGTTGTGCCAGAGTCAAGAGCAGTTGTGAGGCGAGGGCGGAAACAGTTGTTTTTCAAAATAAAATCTCTGCAAGACTAATGGAAAAAATAGCTTTAATATTAATCACAATTTTTTTTCTTTGCGGCCCGGTACCAAATGATCCACGGACCAGTACCGGTCCCAGGACTGGGGATTGGGGACCCCTGCACTAGATGGACTGGTAGAGAAAATGAAGTTTCACATGAGGCCTTGTCTATATGAGCCATTTTGATGAAAGGCATCAAGTCCTCTAGAAAGCCTCATCTGGCCATCACTACCAATCATGTGCCATGGAAGGCCAAGACCCTGCAGGCTTTACCTCCAACCAGTGTCTTCAACAGCAGATTCCACTGAATTTCTTCCCACTGATTGCTGATCAGTGAAAATACCTGCTGAAGAGACTGGGTAGAAGAGAAAACCTGCAGGGTCTTGGCCCTCCATGGCACATGATTGGACACCCCTGTTCTATATGCTAAATTCTGACCCTACCATCCATATGTTGCAGAAAAAATAGGGACTCAGACCAGGCAATGCTTTTCCAATCTTCAATCTCCTGTTTTGATGAGCTTCTGTAAACTGTAGCCTCAGTTTCCTGTTCATCGTTGACAGTAGTGATATCAATTGAGGTCTGCTTCTGTTGTGCTTTCAGAGATGTTGGTTGTCTTTGAGTGGTTATTTGAGTTACTCTTTCCTTTCAGTCATCTCGAGCCAATCTGGCCATTCTCCTCTGACTTCTAGCATCAACAAAACATTTGGGCCTAGAGAACTGCTGCTTATCGGATTTTTTCAGACCATTTTATGTGAATGGCAAATGGTGTTCACTTATATAGTGCTTTTTACTTGTCTCTGGATGACCAAAATGCTTTACAGATCCTGCTATCCACCCATTCACGGCGGCAGAGCTGCCATTCACCAGCGTGGGCCTGACCCACCAGGAGCAACTGGGGGCTCAGTGTCTTGCTCAAAGACACTTTGACATGCAGACCGCAGACAGAGCTGGAATTGAACCACTGATCCTCCAATTAGTAATCACCTACTCTACACCTGCGCCACAGTGGCCCCATGTGAACCATAGACATGTCTGTGGGTGAAAATGCCAGCAGATCAGCAGTTTCTGAACTACTCCAACCAACCCGTCTAGCACCAATAACCACACCATGTTCAAAGTCCCTCACATCACCTGTCTATGCTGCATAACCTAACATGCACCTATCTTCCTCATTCTGATGCTCAGTTTGGATGCCTGTCATCACCATGTCTACATGTGACTGGCTGATTAGATATTTGCTTTAACAAGTTGCTGAACAGATCTATCCATTAAATTTGCCAGTGAGAGTATCAGACCAACATAATGCGTTTGTGGGCTTTCATAAATTAGACCAAATTTGTGTTTTCTGCTGCTAGTGTTCTAACACTTCATAGCTCCCCTTTCTTTGTATCCTTTACTGCTGTTGTTAATGAATATTTAGTACTTATATTCATTTTTGATCAATAACATACTGCTTCATGTTCATTCATTCATTCATACATCTTCTTAACCACTTAATCCTTTTCGTGTCACGGGGGAGGGGGGGGGGCTGGAGCCTATCCCAGCATCTTTGGGCGAGAGATGAGGTATACCCTGGACAGACTGCCAGTCCATCACAGGGCCAACACACACACACACACACACACACACACACACACACACACACACACACACAGACAACCATTCACTCTCACATTTATACCTAAGCACAATTTATCCCCAGTTGTTGCTAGTTAACCTAACATGCATGTTTTTGGACTGTGGGAGGAAACCAGAGTACCTGGCGAAAACCCACGCAGACACAGGCGAACATGCAAATGCCACACATAAAAGATCCCTGCTTGCCAGAAAAGAAAATGCTGTGCCACAGGTGTGTCAAGACTGAAACTCAGAGGGGACCAGGCCTTTGGCGTCGTGGCTTCCAGACTGTGGAACTCGTTGCCATTACATGTTAGACAGGCCTCTTCATTGTCTGTTTGAAGTCTCATCTGAAAACATCATTTTCTCCTTGGCTTTTAATGCAGAGTGAGATGGAGTTCTCTATTCTTGTTTTGCATGGCTCTGTTATTTATGGTTCTTGTTTTTAAATGTTTTTTTGCATTTTTATTGTGAGATCCATTATGTTTTATATGGTCCTGTAAAGCTCTTTGGCTAACAACTGTTGTTTTCCTTAAAGCGCTTTAAAAACAAACTCGGTATGGTATTGGTGTGTGCAATATACTGTTAACTACCTGTAAATCAGCCTGGATGATGTACTGCACTGAGTAAAGCAAATGATCAATAGGTTAATAAAAATAAATATGTCTTCTTCAGTGAGCCTGAATGTTGTCAATAGTAACAAATAAAGAGTCACTACTCTTACAGGTGCCTCTGTCAGCACATTATTAAAAAGCATTTTATGTTTGATTTGTAAGCAAATAAGCTAGGATTAACTTGGTAGTTAATTGATGTTTATTTCTGGCGTTCTTCATATTCCATCAGACTGATGAACAATGCTGAGCAGACTACCTGGCCCAGGTTCCACAGTGGCTCCTGGTCCCCAGAAACTGTCTCCTCAGGGTACAGAGGACCATCCTGCTGCTGCAAAGACAAAAAGGGGCAAGTACTCAGACCAGATGTCACCATATAAACTCAGATGAGCATTTTGCAAAGGACGCTGAGGAAAATAAAACGGGAATGACTTGTGAGTACATCCATCCATCCATCTTCTACCGCTTTTCCGGAGGTCCGGGTCACGGAGGCAGCAGTTCAAGCAGAGAAGCCCAGACTTCCCTCTCCCCAGCCACCTGCTCCAGCTCTTCAGAGGGGATACCAAGGCGTTCCCAGACCAGCTGGGAGACATAGTCTCTCCACCGAGCCCTGGGTCTGCCCCGGGGTCTCCTCCCAGTGGGACGTGTCTGAAACACCTCAAGTGGGAGGCGTCCAGGAGGCATCCTAATCAGATGCCCATACCACCTCAACTGACTCCTTTCAATGTGGAGGAGCAGCGGTTCTACTCTGAGCCTCTCCCGGATGACTGAGCTCCTCACCCTATCTCTGAGGGTGAGTCCAGCAATCCTACGGAGAAAGCTCATTTCAGCCGCTTGTATCCACGATCTTGTTCTTTTGGTCATTACCCAAAGCTCGTGACCATAGGTGAGAGTAGGAACGTAGATTGACTGATAAATCGACAGCTTTGCCTTAGAACTAAGCTCCCTCTTCACCACAACAGACCGGTACAACGTCCGCATCACTGCAGATGCTGTTCCAATCCGTCTGTCGATCTCTCGCTCCATTTTCCCCTCACTCGTGAACAAGACCCCAAGATACTTAAACTCCTCCACTTGGGGCAGGAGCCTGTCCCCAACCCGGAGAGGACAATCCACCTTTTTCCGGCTGAGGACCATGGACTCGGACTTGGAGGTGCTGATTCTCATCCCAGCCGCTTCACACTCAGCGGCAAACCGTCCCAGCAAGAGCTGTAGGTCATTGCTGGATGAAGCCAACAGGACAACATCATCTGCAAACAACAGAGATGAGATCCTGTGGTCACCAAGCATGATACCCTCCATTCCCTGGCTGCGCCTAGAAATCCTGTCCATAAAAATTATGAACAGGATCGGTGACAAAGGGCAGCCCTGGCGGAGTCCAACTCTCACTGGGAATGAGTCCGACCGAGTGTTGGCAATACGAACCAAACTCTCACAACGGTCGTACAGAGACCGAATAGCTTGTAACAACAAGCCCGATACCCCATACTCCCGAAGCACGGTACGTAAACTTGTGAGTACAATCAACCAAAATACTCCACTGACTGGATGGAAACAGTATATTACATATTTTTTTCATCTTAACACACCTGTCTAATCTTTGCAACATCACTGCTTAATCATATTGCCATATCTGTTATAGTGTGTAGAAATCTGGGGGAAGACATACAAAAACAACCTACAACCAATAGGCAGAATTCAGAAAAAGCCATTTGACTGGTCAGCGTTTCATACCTGGATCACAGAAATTACTTCTACCAAATCAGACACTGAAATTTATAGACATACAGTAGAAGAACTCAGAAGAGCAATAATGGTGTATAAAGTCACACACAATTTACTTCCGGGCAACATTCAAAAATTATTTTCAGATAGAGATGGAAAATACAACTTTAGACAGAGAGGAGCTAGAACAGATATTAAGAGTATGTACACATCTGTTTGTGGTGTGGTTTTGTGGAACAACTTAGGTGATAATCACAAACCATGCAAAGCCATTATGGAGTTTAAATCAACACTCAGGAAACCTATTCTCTGAAAACTACAGGATAAAGGAAGCAGGAAGTGGGGCTCACTGGGGTTACAGTGCTGTGGTTTACAGGGAAGACTGCACTGCACAAGTTAATGATGAGACAGGGCTTTCTTTCTTTCCTTGGTTGGTTTCAAATAGAAAATTATTTTAAAAAATCTCTGAACTTCTTGTCAGAAGAAGTGACCAAAATGGTTAGCCAGCAGGCCAAAATAATAGGCCTAATGGAAGAAGTCCGAGAATTAAAATTAACAACAATAAAAAAATTCAGGAAAAAGATGATTTCTGACGATTTTTTGTTTCTGGGTTGTTGGGTTTTGTTTGTTTTGGGGTTTTTTTTTGGGGGGGGGATAAACTATGGAAGAAATTGTGTTTTTGTTTTGATTACATGTGTTCCTAGGGGCACAGAGATGTATTTCATATGTTTAAGCATCATCAATAAATCAATATCAAGCCAAGTTTAAGTACGAACCCAAACACGTAATTATATCCAATTACTGATTTAATAAACAGAAGCACATTGAATTTTAAACAGATATGCCTATAGCAACGAGGTACATGAAAACTCTTTAACAAACGACTACGATGAATATAAAACAAACACAGGCACCAACCTTGCAAAAATGACAAACGTGTGACTCCAAAATGTGTCCCCCAAGAAACAAACAAGGCGGTGGAACGAGGAACCATATACTGGTAGTTCCTAGATTTTCCCACCGGGGGGCGCATCAATACTGCCGCTCACACACAGTAATATCAATTCATTCATAGAGACTTTAATGCGCCAGAAAGAAGACAGACGAAGAAGAAAGAAATCCAGAAATCGGCTCTTTGTGACAGCATTTCTCTGTAATACATCACGCATAAGTGAATCAAACAAAATACAAAAATATAGAAACAGCTGCATTTCTCACTGTCCTCAGTCGGTAAAACTCCCAAGTCTTTCCACAAAGTGTAATATTTTATAAAGTAGGCTCTGCTAGAGGCAGAAAAAAAGTTTTGATATTTCGCCTACACGCTTCTACATCTTTTGCATCTTTAAAATAATCACCAGTTTGTTTGGTAGTGAAATATTAAAAGTAGTTTAGAGAAGCCATCTTTCTGCTAGGCAACGAAAAGAGTGAAATAGCTGCGCCGCACAAACAGGCAAAATATCTGCTGATCTACAGTAGTATTTAAATACTAACCTCTGCGAATAAGTGTCACTATAAACACATAGACAGTGTAACATAATGAAAAGGGCAGAAACTGCAGTGGAGAGAGGCAGGCTGTGCTTCCTGCCCTGTGGTCTGCTGCGGCCAGTGGAAGCATAAATCCCTCGTTTCTATTCACACATTCTTCAGCTGTTCACACTGCAGCATCTCTGTGGAAAAAGGGAGGATCTTAACATATCTTCTTGTTTTACTTGGATTACTGAGGATTTCAAAGCTTAAAATAAACTCCATTTACAAACCTGGACAACCGTGTCCAAATACCTGAGGCAGGTATTGCTGTATTTACGTAAAGATGCACTGCAATGGATATAAATACCATTAAAACAAATTTAGATTATTTAAAATGCTATCAGCCCTTCCCCTCCCAATAAAATACCTTTCCTTGTATTACAGTTGCTTGTAAAAATCATTTCCCTTTTCCTCCCCCTTCAAACACCAGGATCTAATCAGGCCCGCACCAGCACACAGACGTCTGCAAGCTGGCAAATCTGAAAAGCCAGTTCTTAGTCCTGATTAGTTCACTGTTACAGTGACATCACAAAAATGCTCCATCTAAACTTGCTTTTTTCAAAGGGGAGGAGGCATTTTTTTTTATTTTGTATACTTTATTAATCCCAGAGGGAAATTCAGGGCATCCACACGGATGGATGAGGCAGCCGCGGTGCGGCGCCAATCCCTTCACCCACACATTCACACCTAGGGCCACTTTAGAGTCTCCAGTTAACCTAACTTGCATGTTTTTGGCCTGTGGGAGGAAACTGGAATACCCAAGGTAAACCCACGCAGACACGGGGAGAACGTGCAAACACCACACAGAAGGGTCACTGTTGGTCAGGGAGTGGGATCGAACCCACGGCCTTCTTACTGTGCGGCTGCAGTGCTACCCACTGCTCCACCGAGCTGTCCATGCTGTACTTTCACAGCAAAAAAACACAGACATAACACACAAGAGTGAGTTTGCTGTTGGTATGTCTTGTATGTCATTAAAAAAAAAAGTTACAGACAAGTTAGCAAGAAAAAAAAAACTTTTTGCCAGTGTGTCACTTTAACAGTTCCACCTTCTCACTGTTTCTGCTTAATGTATTCCTATATACACACATGCATTCAGTAGTACAGAATGCATGTGTGTATTTAGGCATCCTGTACATAAAGTTCTGTTATTCTCCCGTATAAATTTATAATGAATTGACAATGTTTAATGTAAAAGGGTAGACAAAATAAGCTATAGCTTCAGTCTACACCTTTTCAGTCCTGTTTCATTTACCTGTAGTTTTTGTTGTTGTTTATCTGGTTTAAATGCCAGAAAGGCATAACTTTTTGTTTTGTGTATTGTTTTACCAGCTTTCTTCTGAGGTGGAATATGACCGAAATAAACTAAACTAAAAAACTAAACTAAACTTTACTACATTACCAACATAATGATTAACAAAAGTGACTGATAAAAACAAGAATCGAAAATGAACACACAGTAGTCATATTTTTATTTCAGTGGAGATCCGATGTAAATTAGAAAATATACACCCCTAATCAAAAAACATATTAAGACACTGTGTAAAATCTACATAAAAACAGAATGCAGTGTTTTGCAAATCACTATTTTATTCACAGTAGAACACAGAAAACATACAGTGGTGTGAAAAAGTGTTTGCCCCCTTCCTGATTTCTCTTTTTTTTGTATGCTTGTCACACTTAAATGTTTCAGATCATCAAACAAATTTAAATATTAGACAAAGATAGCACAAGTAAACACAAAATGCAGTTTTTAAATGAAGATGTTTATTATTAAGGAGAAAAAAATCCAAACCTACATGACCCTGTGTGAAAAAGTGATTGCCCCCTAAACCTAATAACTGGTTGGGAAACCCTTAGCAGCAACAACTGCTATCAAGCGTTTGCGATAACTGACAATGAGTCTTTTACAGTGCTGTGGAGGAATTGTGGCCCACTTATCTTTGCAGAATTGTAATTCAGCCACATTGGAGGGTTTTCGAGCATGAACTGCCTTTTTTTTTTTTTTTTTAATTTAAGTTTTTGTAAAGGGTATACAGGTCGTTACAGCAATGCAGTGTTTACATTTTCATCACATGTTCCCTTATTTTCTGATATCTGACAACATTGGAAGATTAATTCTTACAACACCCCTTATTTTTTTTTTTTTTAAAGTGAAAGAAAAAGTGAAATTAAAGAGAAAAAAAAACAAAACAAAAAACAAAAAAAAACCAAACAAACCAGTAAAAAAAACAAACAAAAAGAAAAAGTAAGTAAATAAAGATAAAAGAGCATCTGAGTAGCATTGGAACAAAGAGCAGAACCATTATTGAAATGGTATTTGTCAAAGATTAGATCTAATGGAAGACACATATGCGGTCCAGGGTTGCCAAAAGTTCATGAACCCATCCATGTCCTGTCTCAGTGCGAATGTCAACTTTTCCATCGAGTAAATGTCTTGGATCACGTTAGTCCAATCTTCAGGTGTAGGACAGTCCTTCAACATCCATTTTTTAGTTAGAGCTTTTTTGCTTGCCAATATTAAAACATTGAATAAGTATTTTTCTCCTCGTCTTTCCAGTGAGTCCGGTAGTAAACCCAAATACAAAGTTACAAAAGAAAAGGGAACTGTAATTTTGAATATTTTCCCCAATATTGTCTGTACATTGGTCCAATATTGGTGGATAACTGGGCATGACCAAAACACATGAAAATGATTTGCAGTCTTTTCACCACACAAGCGCCAACAGTTCAATCCCTTATGGGTAAATTTGATTTGTGCAGGTGTTCTGAAAAATCTTGCCAAGTTTTTCCATCCAAATTCTCTCCACTGCAGGGATGAGGTACTTTTCCATTGCTGTTTATTTAGCTTTTCCCATATTTCCAGATGTAAAGTGAAATTCCCCTCTTTTTCCCATCTCTCTTTTATATAAGATGTGTTGTCTCCTTTTAAGTCTTGAAGACCTTGGTATATTTTAGAAATGTATCTGATCCCTGGGATCCCTTTATATGCCATTAAGAAGACCTTCAGAACACCTGACTGGGCCCTTTCCAAAACCTCCTTTTTAAGTATATTGTTTATGTGGTGTCTAAGCTGGAAGAACCTGTAAAGGTCTTGATTTATTAGGCCTTGTTTTTTCAAATCTTCAAAACTTCTTAAGATTTGCCCTTTAAAAAAATCGTAATATTTTATCAGCCCCTTCTCCTTCCACTTTTTAAATCTGGTGTCTGTTTTATTAGGAGTAAAGTCCTGATCATAGGCGATCCATTGCAGAAGTCGATAGGGCTCTTTAGTTTGATTCTCTCTGACTATCTTAAACCAAATTTTTAGCGGGGTCTCTATCCACGGGTTAGTGTTATTCAAAAGCTTAGGTAAGACATTGTTCCCTATTATCGCCTGTAGGGGGATGTCACTTGTTATTTGGCATTCGATCTCCTTCCATTGTGCAGAGTAGACTGGGTTACATATCTCTACTAAAGTTTTAATTTGTGCGGCTTTAAAGTAGTCCCTGATATCTGGCAGCGCGAGCCCACCTTTGTCTTTGTTTAGCTGTAGGGTTCTATATCTGATTCTAGGTCTCTTGCCCTGCCATATGAATCTTGAGATCCTTCTGTCCAGCTCCTGCCATGTTTTTTTGGGAGGTTCTACCGGTATTGTTTGGAAAAGGTATAGAAGACGTGGAAGTATATTCATTTTGACTGCTTCAATTCTTTGTGCAATACCCAAGAATGGTATCATATTCCATCTTGCTAGGTCAGATTTTATTTTTGTCACCAGTGGATCATAGTTTAGTGATATAATTTTGTTGAGTTGTTTCGGGATATTGACCCCCAGATATTTCATAGATTCCGACTCCCAGTTAGTTTTGAGTTTGCTTAGTGAATAATGATTTGGGTCATAGTTGAATGTTAAAACTTGGGTTTTATGCATATTTAATTTGTACCCCGATAAATCTCCATACTCTGAAAAAACTGAGGTTAGTTCTGGTAAAGAAGTGTCCGGCTGCCCTAGGTATATTAAAATGTCATCAGCAAAGAGTGCTATTTTATGTTCCTTCTGACCAAGTGTAATACCTTGAATTTTTTGGTTTTGTCTTATCCATTGGCTCAGAGGTTCTATGAAGATTGCAAAGAGCAGTGGAGACAGGGGGCAGCCCTGACGACATCCTCTTTCCAGTTCAAAAGATGATGATAAATTACCGTTAATCCTTATTTTAGCTGTTGGTTTTTTATATAATGCCTGTATAGTTCTAATGAAGTTGTTATGAAAATTGAAACTGGATAAGATTCTGTATAGAAAAGACCAGTCAACCGAATCGAATGCTTTTTCAGCATCTAATCCTAATATGACTGCATTTAAGTTATATTTTTTTATATGATGAATTATGTGTAAAGTGCGTCGAATGTTGTCTTGTGTCTGTCTTTGTCTTATAAAACCTGTTTGGTCTAAATGAATTAGGTCTGTCAGTATATTCTCTAACCTTTTGGCAAGGATAATGGTAAAAAGCTTATAGTCCTGATTTAGTACACTGATTGGTCTGTAGTTGGAGCACTCTAGTTTATCCTTTTCAGGTTTAGGTATAACTGCAATGACCCCTTCTCTCCAGGAGGGGGGGATTTCCCCTGTGTGGAGGACATAATTAAATGTTTTCAGGAGGAGAGGAGATAGTTGCTGTTTAAAGGTTTTGTACCACTCTGCTGTATAGCCATCAGCTCCTGGGGATTTGTTAGCTTTAAGTTTCATAATTGCTTTTTCCAATTCTTTAGAATGTATTTCTGACAGTAGTGTTTTATTTTGTGACTCCGTAAGTTGGGGAAGGTTTAATGTGTTTAGGAATGCCTCGGATGCGTTTTTATGTTTTTTGTGGGAGTATAAGTTCTTATAGTAATTCTCGAAGTTTTTAAGAATATCCTGAATTCTGAATTTTATTTCCTTTGATACTGGGTCTCTGATTTTGTAGATTGCTCTTTCTGTTTGATGTTTCCTCAATTTATAGGCTAGCAATTTTGCCGATTTACTGCCTGCTTCATAGTATTTTTGTTTCAGAAATGTAAGTTTCTTCTGGATTTCTATTGTGTAGATCTCATTTATTTGGTTTTTAATTTCCTTAATCTTGAGCGAGTCAGTAGAATGAGTGTTGCCTTTGTGTTCTTTTTCTAGGTTCCTAAGTTCTGACTCTAATGTGGATAGTTTTTCTTGTCTTAGTTTCTTTTGGGTTGCCAGTTTTGCAATAATCTTTCCTCTTATTACAGCTTTACATGCATCCCACAGTATTAAAGGGGATACTTCTCCATTATCGTTATCTTCCAAATATCTGAGAATATCTGACTCCAATTCATCTTTCAATGGTCCTTTCAGGACATTTGAATTTAACCTCCAAGAAAATGTATTATTTGTGTATTTTTGGATATTTAAGTCCATGTAGATCGGACTGTGGTCGGAGAGATCCATCAGTCCTATTTTACATGTTTTTACTCTACCAATGTCTCTATTAAACATAAAAAAATAGTCAATCCTTGAGTAAGATGAATGTGGAGTTGAGTAAAATGTATAGTCTTTTACACTGGGGTTGAGTTCCCTCCACACATCACAGATTCCCATTTCTTTTAGTAGCATCCGAGTCTTCCTGTTTTGGGTGTTATTTTGATGTGGGGAATTACCAGAAGCATCCCAGTATGGATTCAGTCTAAGATTGAAGTCCCCACCACATATCACTAAACCTTGAGCTTTAGTTATCATTAGGTCGAATACATTTTTATAAAATTTCCAGTTAGCCCCTGGGGGAGCATACACATTCAGCAGGGTGATATCTTCTCCCTCTAGCCGCCCAGTTACCAAACTGTATCTCCCTTCTTTATCTTTGTGTTCTGATTTTTTTTCAAATGTAATTTTGGTTGATATCAATGTCGCTACTCCCCTCCTCCTCCCTGATTTATATGAAGATGAAGAGATCATTTTAAACCCTTGTCTACTGAGTTTATTGTGTTCCACGTCTGTTAGGTGGGTTTCTTGTAAAAGTATTATTCCTGCTTTGTCTTTTTTCATTTTGCCTAGAATCTTGGATCTTTTAACTGGATTCAGGATCCCTTTTACATTATATGAAATTATTTTGGTTACACCCTGTTTCTCCATTGTGTTGTTTTGTTTAGTATAACTGTGTGGTGGCCCTCTTTTGTGCTACTCAGAAACTGAAAGAACATTAAAAACAAGAAAAACATTAAGAACATAGTGTAAAAAACTTTAAAACAAAAAACTGTCAAAAGAACTTCCTGAGCTGAGGTCTTTTTAAAGACCCTGTAAGAGCCTTGATGGAGTGAAGGCCCTGAGGGAAATTCCTCAAACTCTGTTACGTGTTGAGGGCCCTCTCGTACCACTGAAAGTAGTCCCATGCTTTTAACGTGAGTTTCAGAACCCAATCCAAACTTGTAATGATTTTTTTTTTTTTTTTCCTTTTATGCCTAAACCCTGTGAAATTGTGTGCACCCTCCCACCCCCATCACATCAAACATTCACGCAAAAACAGTATTTGTTAGTATGAGCAGAACATGTGGATTATTGTCACATTTCTATTTTAACAAGTTTTTTTTTTTTTTTATTACAAAGACTTATTTGTTTCAAATAATATGATTGTTCCATGAAATGTTTTACCACATGCTGAATATGCATCTCCTTTAATGTTTGTTACCTTGTATGAGGGGGGTTGGATGTGCGGATTGATTCAAGAGGAAGGGAAAAAAAAAAAAAAAAAAGGTCGCTATTCCAACCTGAAAACGGATAGTTTATCCGCGACGCTCTGGTGCTGGGTTTCCCGCTGCTGGTCCGTGGATTTTGAGGGTCTTTGTGTTGTCCATGTTTGCGCTTTGATCTTCTCACTCGGGTCTGCTGCGGGTTTAAACACCGTTACCGGGAGCCCTCTTCTCGCCATGTCAGCTGTTGCTTCTTCCGCCGAATTATAGAGACACGTTTCATCGCCGTAGAAGACCCTTAACTTCGCAGGAAATGGTGTCTGAAAGCGCAATTTCTTCTCTCTTAACACCTTTTTCGCGTCATTGTATTCCCTGCGCTTTTTAAGGACCTCCGGGGCGTAATCGTGTTCCACGTAGACTTTTCTCTCCTGGTGCATAAATCCTTTTTTCTGCCAGGCCAGTCTTACAACCTCTTGTTTTATTTTGAAATTGGAAAATCTTACCAACACCGAACGTGGGGGCGCTTCCGCCGCCGGCCTAGCGGCTAATGAACGATGTGCCTTTTCTATCTTCAAGTCGGTGGTTTGTGGAATATCCAATTTCTCTCTTAGTAAGGATTCCACGCATTCTGCCATTGAGTTAAAACCATTTTCGGTTCCTTCTATCAGACCATGAATTCTTATGTTGTCTCTTCTTTGTTTTCCTTCTTGGTCGGTTAGCTTAGCCTCTATAGCTGCTTGTCTTTTGCGTAGGTCCAGCACAGAATCTTCGAGCACTTTTATTCGATCCTCTGTTTCCAAGATTCGGTTCTCGGCCTGGTCCACTCTGCTGTTTGTCCTTTTCAATTCTTCTCTGAATTCCCGAAATTCGGCCGTAACATCTCGGCGAAATCGTCGTAGTTCCTCAAATAGTGATTTCAGGCTAACCCTTTTGTTAGCTATCACCAGCTCCTCGTCTTCTGAACGGGGATCTTCCAGTTCAGATTCTCCGGCCGATACGTGTCCTAGCCTGGAGAATTTCAGTTTCTTCTGTTTTCCTTTAGACATGATGATTTTGTCTTTTGATTTTCACTCCTCCAAAAATCCGTTAAGTTTGATTTTCAAGGTGTTATCCTGGATTGAGTCTGAGAGCTTCAGTGTTAAGCTGCAGTCGCCATGGCGTCCAGACCGGAAGTCACCATGAACTGCCTTTTTAAGGTCATGCCACAGCATCTCAATTGGATTCAGATCAGGACTTTGACAAAGTCACTCCAAAGTCTTCATTTTGTTTTTCTTAAGCCATTCAGAGGTGGACTTGCTGGTGTGTTTTGAATCATTGTCCTGCTGCAGAACCCAAGTGCGCTTCAGCTTGAGGTCACGAACAGATGGCCGGACATTCTCCTTCAGGATTATTTTGGTAGACAGCAAAATTCATGGTTCCATTTACCACAGCAAGTCTTCCAGGTCCTGAAGCAGCAAAACAGCCCCAGACCATCACGCTACCACCACCATATTTTACTGCTGGTATGATGTTCCTTTTCTGAAATGCTGTGTTACTTTTACACCAGATGTAATGGGACACACCCCTTCCAAAAAGTTCAACTTGTGTCTCATCAGTCCACAGAGTATTTTCCCAAAGGTCTTGGGGATCATCACGATGTTGTCTGGCAAAACTGAGATGAGCCTTTATGTTCTTTTTACTCAGCAGTGGTTTTCGTCTTGGAACTCTGCCATGTAGGCCATTTTTGCCCAGTTTCTTTCTTATGGTGGAGTCATGAACACTGACCTTAACTGAGGCAAGTGAGGCCTGCAGTTCTTTGGATGTTGTTGTGGGGTCTTTTGTGACCTCTTGGATGAGTCATCGCTGCACTCTTGGGGTAATTTTGGTCGGCCGGCCACTTCTAGGAAGGTTCACCACTGTTCCATCTTTTCACCATTTGTGGATAATGGCTCTCACTGTGGCTCGCTGGAGTCCCAAAACTTTAGAAATGGCTTTATAAAGCCAGACAAAAGACTAAAACAAACAAACCCTGTTATTAAACAAATTAAATGCTGGACTCCAGTGGCTGAGAGCACCCTGCAAGACTGTTTTGCCCGGACAGACTGGGATGTGTTTAAAGCTGCAGCCACCTGGGAGGACTCTTCTGTAAACATAGAGGACTATGCTGAACATGTGACTGGGTACATTAGTACTAGTGTTGATACCATCATACCCACCATACAAGTCTGGAAGTTCCCCAACCAGAAGCCCTGGATAAATAGTCAATACGTCAGATGCTTGCTCTCTTGCATTTAAATCAGGCAATGAGGCCGAGTGCAAAGCTGCAAAGTATGGACTGAGAAGGGCTATAACAACAGCCAAGAGGCAGCACAGAGAAAAGCTGGACATCCTCTACTCCACTCCTGACCCTGGGCGCATGTGGCAAGGCCTGCAGCACATCACAGACTACAAGAGAACCACCACATCTTTTACACCCACTTTGAGACCTCCAGCTACAGTGCAGAGAGGAGACACACACACAGGCGCCCTCCCCATCCAAAAGTCAGGTAAACAAAGCACTGAGGAATATCAACCTCCGCAAGGCAGCAGAACTAGACAACATCCCCGGGCGGGCTTTCAGAGCATGTGCTACCGAGCTGACTGATGTTCTCACATCCATCTTTAACCTCTTCCTCAACCAGAATATACAGACATGGACAAAATTGTTGGTACCCCTCTGTTAATGAAAGAAAAACCCACAATGGTCACAGAAATAACTTGAATCTGACAAAAGTGGTAACAAATAAAAATTCTATGAAAATTAACCAATGAAAATCAGACAATGCTTTTGAATTGTGGTTCAACAGAATTATTTTAAAAAACAAACTCATGAAACAGGCCTGGACAAAAATGATGGTACCCCTAGAAAAGATTGAAAATAATGTGACCATAGGGACATGTTCAACCAAGATGTGTCCTCTAATTAACATCACAGGTGTCTACAAACTTGTAATCAGTCAGTCGGCCTATTTAAAGGGTGACAAGTAGTCACTGTGCTGTTTGGTGACATGGTGTGTACCACACTAAACATGGACCAGAGGAAGCAAAGGAGAGAGCTGTCTCAGGAGATTAGAAAGAAAATTATAGACAAGCATGTTAAAAGTAAAGGCTATAAGACCACCTCCAAGCAGTTTGATGTTCCTGTGACTACAGTTGCACATATTATTCAGAAATTTAAGATCCACGGGACTGTAGCCACCCTCCCTGGACGTGGCCGCAGGAGGAGACGGATAATGCGAATGGTAACAAAAGAGCCCAGAACAACCTCTAAACACATTCATGGTGAACTCAAAGGTCAAGGTACATCAGTGTCAGATCGCACCCTCCGTCGTTGTTTGAGCCAAAGTGGACTTCATGGGAGACGACCAAGGAGGACACCACTGTTGAAAACAAATAAAAAAAAAAGCCAGACTGGAATTTGCCAAACTGCATGTTGACAAGCCACAAAGCTTCTGGGAGAATGCCCTATGGACAGACAAGACAAAACTGGAACTTTTTGGCAAGGCACATCAGCTCTATGTTCACAGACGCAAAAATGAAGCATACCAAGAAAAGAACACTGTCCCTACAGTGAAACATGGAGGAGGTTCTGTTATGTTCTGGGGCTGCTTTGCTGCATCTGGCACAGGGTGTCTTGAATCTGTGCAGGGTACAATGAAATCTCAAGACTATCAAGGTATTCTAGAGAGAAATGTGCTGCCCAGTGTCAGACAGCTTGGTCTCAGTTGCAGGTCATGGGTCTTGCAACAGGATAATGACCCAAAACACAGCTAAAAACACCCAAGAATGGCTAAGGGCGAAACATTGGACTATTCTAAAGTGGCCTTCTATGAGCCCTGATCTAAATCCTATTGAACATCTGTGGAAGGAGCTGAAACATGCCGTCTGGAGAAGGCACCCTTCAAACCTGAGACAACTGGAGCAGTTTGCTCATGAGGAGTGGGCCAAAATACCTGCTGAGAGGTGCAGAAGTCTCATTGACAGTTACAGAAATCGTTTGATTGCAGTGATTCCCTCAAAAGGTTGTGCAACAAAATATTAAGTTAAGGGTACCATCATTTTTGTCCAGGCCTGTTTCATGAGTTTGTTTTTTAAAATAATTCTATTGAACCACAATTCAAAAGCATTGTCTGATTTTCAATGGTTAATTTTCATAGAATTTTTATTTATTACCACTTTTGTCAGATTCAAGTTATTTCTGTGACTATTGTGGGTTTTTCTTTCATTAACAGAGGGGTACCAACAATTTTGTCCACGTCTGTAGTTCCCTCCTGCTTCAAAACCACAATCATCGTCCCCCTCCCCAAAAAGAGCCCGCTCACCTGTCTGAATGATTACAGGCCGGTAGCACTCACTCCAATCATCATGAAGTGCTTCCAGAGAATGGTGCTGGCCCTCATTCAGGACAGCATACCGGATACCCTGGACCCTCTGCAGTATGCCTACTGGCCCAACAGGTCCACCTCAGATCCCATTGTTGCTGCAATCCATTATTCTCTCTCCCACCTGAAAGATAAGGACCTGTACTTACAGTATATAGTGCTTTTTCTAGTCTCAAAGACCACTCAATAAAGACTCCTACAGCAGGATGCTTTTTGTCAACTACAGCTCCACCTTCAACACGGTCAACCCCCACAAACTCACCTACAAACTGTCTTCACTTCGCCTGCACCCCACCCACTGTGACTGGCTCCTGGACTTTCTGACTGGCAGGCCTCAGTCTGTCAGGATGGGTAACAGGACCTCAGCCAGCATCATCATGAACACAGGTGTCCCACAGGGTTGTGTTCTCTGCCCCATCCTCTACAGCCTCTTTACCCATAACTGTGTCACCTCCCACAAAGACAATGTCATCTTAAAGTTTATGGATGACACAGCACTGATAGGACGCATCACTGGTGGTGATGAAGCATCCTCCAGGAGGGAGGTGGCCAGCCTGGTGTCATGGTGTGAGGACAACAACCTCACCCTCAACACGGACAAGACTAAGGAAATGATAGTGGAAATGAGGAAGAGGAGGAGACCTCATCGGCCGCTGTTCAACCGGGAGCTTGAGGTGGAGAGGGTGAGCAGCTTTAAATACCTGGGCATCCACATCAGCAAAGACCTTACGGAGGCACTTAACACCACAGAGCTGGTTAAGAGCTCAACAGCGGCTGTACTTTCTAAGGAGGCTGAGGAAGTTTGGCATGTCCCCTAAGATCCTCAACAACTTCTACAGCTGCATCATCGAGAGCATCTTGACCAACTGCATCACTGCGTGGTACGGCAGCACTACTGCTTTGGACCGCAAACGCCTGCAGAGAGTGGTGAAGACAGCAGAGAAGATCATCAGAACTCCACTCCCCTCTCTGCAGAGCATCTATCACCGCAGAGTCCAAAGGAGAGCTGCCTCCATCCTCCAGGACCCCACCCATCCCCAGCACAGAATGTTCACACTTCTACCCTCAGGCCAGAGATGCAGAAGTGTGAAATGCAGGACATCCAGACCAAAAAACTCCTTCTTTCCCACTTCCATCAGACTTCTGAATAAATAGCAAAACTCCAGACACGGCTTTTCAAATAGGAATTCACATACTGGATGCTAAATTTGCACATTGCTCATTTGCACATTGTACATAGTCTCACCCCGTCTCATGTCCATATCGTCTCTGCTGCTAAATTGTCATTGTACAGTCGACTGGGTATTATCAGGGCACACGGCTTTACACAGAGAAATTCTCACACTGGATGCTGATTTGTACATTACTCATTTGCACATTGTACATAGTCTCATGCCATCTCAGGTTCATATCATCTCTGATATTAAAATTACCATTGTACAGTCTTTTGGTTATTATCAGTGGCGAGTTATACTCATTCAGTGAACTTTTACTTACTCAGGGTCATGTTGTAGTCATCTAGTGAATTTTCAATTTTCATTCTTCTTGTTTCCTCTAGTTTTAACTGCTTTAACTGTCCTAATTGCTTTTAATGTGTATTTATTAGTATTAGTATTTAGTATTAAGGTGTGTTTATTACTTTTATTAGTATTGATGTGCATTTATTAACTTGGCATTCGTACGGAGAGCAGAGTATGAATTTCATTGCTCAGGAAATGTTGCATTTCTTAACTGTGTACATGATAATAAAGCCTTTGAATCTTGAGTAACCTTTTCCAGACTTATAGATCTCAGTTACTTTGTTTCTCATTTGTTCCTGAATTTCTTTGGATCGCAGGGTGATGTCTAGATTTTGAGGATATTTTGGCCTACTTCACTTTGTCAGGCAGGTCCTATTTAAGTGATTTCTTGATTGAGAACAGGTGTGGCTAGAGAAATTGAACTCAGCTTTCCAAAGATGTGATAAACCACAGATAATTCATATTTTAACATGGGGGGCAATCACCTTTTGATGGACTGGCGATCTGTCCAGGGTGTACCCTGCGTCTTGCCCAAAGATGCTGGGATAGGCTCCAGCCCCCCGTGACCCGAAAAGGATTAAGCGGAAGAAGATGGATGGATGGATGGATGGATGGAGGGAGGGAGGGAGGGATGGATGGATGGCAATCACTTTTTTACACAGGGCCATGTAGGTTTAGATTTTTTTTTTACCCTTAATAATAAACACCTTCAATTAAAAACTGCGTTTTGTGTTTACTTGTTATCTTTGTCCAATATTTAAATTTGTTTGATGATCTGAAATATTTAAGTATGGTAAACATACAAAATGAGAAATCAGGCAAACATTTTTTCACACTGCTGTATCTGATGTTGAAAGTGGGACATTTTACTATTTCATGCTAAATATTAGAGCTCATTTTGAATATGATAGTAGCACCTCTCAAAAGAGTTGGGACAGGGGTTGAAAATGACTGGAAAAGTAAGTTGTACTAAAAAGAAACAGCTGTAGAAGCATGTTGCTGCTAATTAAGTTAGTAGGCTTCAGGTCAGTGACATGACATAAAAAAGATGTTCAGCAAAGGTTCAGCAATCTGCAAAAAACTGTCTACAAACTGTGGAGCAATTTCAGAACAATGTTCCTCAAAGTAAAACTGCAAATTCTTTGAATATTCATAATTTACAGAGCATAATGTCATCAACAGATTCAGATAATCTGATATTTCTCTGTGGAAGAAACATGGCAGAAAATCAATATCAGATGCCTGTGAGCTATATCCTATAAGGCAAAACTACACTAAAAACAGGTATAATTCTGTCATGGAGATCTCTGCATGTGCTGAGGAACACTTCCAGAAATCACCTTCTGTCATGACATGCAAAGAAAAAGCCATATGTGAACATGGGCCACAGCTCATTTAAAATTGACTGAGGCAAAGTAGAAAACTGCTCTGAGGTCAGAAAAGACAAAATTTGATATTGTGGGGAACCCACTCAGTAGTTACTCAGTAGTTTTCCCTCAGACTGAAGTGGCAGATCAAAGGTGGGGAGTGGGGGAGTGATATGCTAATGCAGCACTCCAGGTAGCAGAGAAGTGTTAGTGCTGTGATATAAAAGAGAGTGCCTGCAACCTGGGGGAAGTTTTCTGATTCTGGAGAATGTGAGAGAGAGTGAAATAAAGCTTCATCTGCTTGGAAAAGTTCGGCCTGGTTATTCTCTCCACACTGGTGACCCTTGACACACAATGGAACGCGAGGCGAACACCCCGGAGACGACCCAGACGGGAAGTGCCAGCAACTCGTGCACCGTTTCGGTCAGACTCCCAGACTTTTGGCTACATGACCCAAAGTCTTGGTTCCTTCACATCGAGGCCCAGTTCATGCTCCGGGTAATAACGGCAGATGACACGAGATACTACTACGTGGTCGCAGCGCTGGACGCACGCACAACTCAGCAGGTGGCGAGCCTGTTCCAACAGCTCCCAGCCCGCGACAGATACGGTGCTCTCAAAACTGCCCTGACCCGGCGCTACATGCTCTCAGACTGTGAGAGAGCGGAGAGGTTCCTGGGGGTGGATCCTCTCCCCCATCTGGTCTCCTCCACCCCCTCCCCACCCCTGGTCATGCGTGGTCCCACATTGCCATGGATTTTATTACCGGATCCCCACCTCCCGTGGCAAAACTGTCATCCTCACCATTGTGGATCGCTTCTCCAAGGCTGTTCACCTGGTTGCTCTCCCAAATCTCCCCTCAGTCCTGGAGATGGCGGTCCTACTGACGGAGCACGTCATCCGGCTCCACGGTATTCCTATGGACATTGTGTCTGACTGGGGCCCCCAGTTTACGTCCCAGGTCTGGAGGGCCTTTTGCCGAACCCTGGGCACTACAGTGAGTCTCTCGTCAGGAAATCACCCTCAAAGCAACGGGCAGGTGGAGCGCGCCAACCAGTCCCTGGAGACCGCCCTGCGGTGTGTAGCAGCCGACAACCCATCATCTTGGAGCACACACCTGACCTGGGTGGAGTATTCTTTAAACTCAGCCGTCTCTTCTGCGACTGGACTCACCCCATTTGAGGCGTCGCTGGGGTACACACCCCCACTGCTACCTATGGCTGAGAGGGAGGTCGCAGTTCTATCCATGGAGGTCTATGCTTGCAGCTGCCTTCACATCTGGAGGTCTACCCGAGCCACTCTCGCCCGGTCTATGGAACACACCCGAGCTGCCGCTGACAGGAAGCGGGTCCCTGCCCCCAAGTATGTTGTTGGACAGCAGGTCTGGCTAGCGGCGAGCCAGATTCCTCTCAAGGAGAAATCCAGAAAACTATCCCCCCACTTCCTGGGCCCATTCACCATCTCACGGGTGATCAATGATGCATCGGTCCAGCTCAAGTTGCCGCCGTCCCTGTGAGTGAACCCCACATTTCACATTTCCCACATCAAACTCCTCTCAGTCAGCCCCCTCTGCCCCCCCCTAAGCCACCTCCTCCTCCCCAGATCATCGACGGCCACACCGCCTATACTGTTCATCGCATCCTGGATGTCTGCCGTCAAGCCCGGGGCCTTCAGTATCTAGTGGACTGGGAGGGCTATGGCCCGGAGGAATGTTCCTGGGTCCCCACTTCACGGGTCCTAGATAAAGATATGCTCTGGGCCTACCACCGAGCCCACCCAGAAAAGCCCTCTGGACTGCCCGGAGGAGGTCCTAGAAGGGGGGGCCCTGTCATGGGCAGCGAGAGCGCGCCCCTCCCGTTCTGTCTCACCTTTGTGAATTCATCACGCCACCTGAGGCAGAAGACACACCTGCACCTGCTCATCAGCCAGCGTATTTAAGGAGGCCCTCTCCACGCATTCTACGTTGGCTCGTCTGGGTATACTGCCCGATCAAGACAAGCAAGTATTGTACACTACTAGTTTCGGCACGTCGTCTAATCTCACTTTCTTCTCTTTCCCAGGTTGCTGCCATTGTGTGGGTGTGTTTCCAGGACTGCGCGCGCTCTCCTGCCACATCTCCATTTATCCCTTGGCTTCCAACCTCCACCCAGTCAGGCACCAGGTGGACAGAGGATTCAGTGCACTGCCTCCAGGAATGTTTTAACTGTACGGACTGGGAGGTGTTCACACTGGCCTGCGGGGATGATTTGGACTCTTTGGTGGACGTCACATGCTCATACATGACTTTCTGCAGAGATATGATCGTTCCACGTAAACGTGTCAAAATATATCCCAACAACAAGCCATGGGTTACAAAATCAGTTAAATCCTGCCTACAGAGGAAAGCACTTGCCTTTAAACAGGGGGTTGTTTCTGAGCTACAGTTTGCCACAAAAGAGCTGAAGTTTGAAATTTTAAGAGCAAAACAAAATTATAAATCAGAGTTGGAAAGCAAGATGGCAACAAAGAAACTTGGTTAAGCCTAGGCCAGTATGAAAACTATTGCAGGCCTTCAGAGCACAGAGCGCAGTAATCGTGTGTTTTTAGATGGTTTTAGTTCAGACACAGAGCTGGCTAATGCTCTTAATTGTTTTTATGGTCGTTTTGATTCCTCTGATTTTAGCACAGAAACCCAGGATTTGAAACAGAAACTCAAAGACAATCAGCACTTTAATATTGAGGTGCAGGATATTAAAAGGGCGTTCTGTGCTGTAAAAGTGAACAAAAATCAGGGCTCTGATAATATACAGTATGTTGGCGACTGGTAAAGTCCTGTGCACATGAATTGAGTCCTGTATTTCACTACATTTTCAATAAGTCCTTACAGACACAACATGTGCCTAAGATCTGGAAAGATGCCGTGGTTGTCCCCGTTCCAAAATCCAGCTGTCCTAAAACAGTAAACGACTTTAGACCAGTTGCCTTGACTTCAACTTTAATGAAAATTTTTGAAAAACTGGTCAGATTTGAGGTCCTAAAGCAGACTGAGCATGCATTGGATCCTCTGCAGTTTGCCTATAGGCCTCACAGAGGAGTGGAGGATGCCACTGTCACTCTGATTAACATGCTTTTTAAACATCTGGATTTTAATGGGACACACGCCAGGCTTTTATTTGTGGACTTTTCTTCCACCTTTAATACAATCCAACCTCATATTTTAGTTGAAAGGCTCCTGCAACAATTTGATTTGAGCAATAATCTGGTGGGTTGGATTCTGGATTTTTTAACCAACAGGACACAGAGAGTAAGGGTCAATGGTACATTGTCTGACCTAAAGTGCTCTTCTACTGGCTCTCCTCAGGGGTGTGTGTTGTCACCACTACTCTTCATCCTGTACACAAACATGTGTCGGAGCAGACATGACAACAGACGCATTATAAAGTATGCTGATGATTCAGTTGTTGTCAGTCTCCTCCAGGATGGTGAGAGTGGCCATGGCCCAGTAGTTGATGATTTTGTTCACTGGTGTGAGGATTCCTACCTGCAGCTGAATACGACAAAAACTAAAGATATGATTATTGATTTTAGGAGGAAAACTCCCAGGCACGAAGTCACTGTACTAAAAGGCCAGACCACTGAATGTGTACAATCCTACAAATATCTTGGGACGATTATTGGTAGTAAGTTAAACTTTGAAGAGAACTGTGAAAGGGTGTGCAAAAAGGGTCAGCAACATTTACATTGTTTAAGGAAACTTGCACGCTTCCAAGTTGACCGAACCATAATGACAATGTTTTATCAGGCTTTTATTGAATCTGTTTTATCCTTTTCTTTAGTGTCATGGTTTGGTCAGATAAAACTGAAACAAAGGAAATCCTTGGATCAGGTAGTTAGATGGTCCAGTCGTTTGCTTGGTGAGTTACAGCTGAGCCTGACATCCCTGTACACCAGACAGGTACAGAGGATTGCTACCGCCATTTTAAATGATGACTCCCACCCTTTGCACTGCCACTTTCAGCTTCTTCCCTCCGGACGGAGGTTTGCTGTCCCAAAAAGTAAAACCCAGCGCTACAAAAACAGCTTTGTTCCTGCTACTGTCAAAGAGTTGAACAAGTTGTAACAATATATTGCACATAATTTAGTTACCTATTTATTAATTTCATTTTATATTTACTTATTTTTGTAGGTTCTTTATTTGGGTTCTAAATCTTTTATTGGGTTTTAGACTTTTGAGTTTTTAACCTCTTTGACTAGTCTTTAACTTTTTAATATGACCCTTCTCTATTATCTCTGGTTTTTCTCTCATCTCTTTGTCTTATGTCCTGATTGATGGAGCCTTGAGTATTTTTATCATGTTTATAGTCAGCTTCATGTGTGCCTCCGTTTGTGTTTATGTTGAATGTAATTGTGGTTTGTAAATATGGATGTCACCTGACTGCAAAACAAATCTACCTACGGGTACAAATAAAGTAACCTGAACCTGACCTGAACGTGAACCATCAGCTCATCTCCCTGCCCTACTGGTTTGTCTATTCCCCGCTGAAGTCTTGCCGTTTCTTCCTTGGTACCCCAATTAAGTGGCAATTTGGCTCGCCCATTTCCCCTTACTCCGTTCCTCCTCTGACAGCTCTCATCTTCTCTCCTCAGGTGGATTCCTCTGGCGAGTGGCTGTTTCTCTAGTTGTGCGATCTTTGCTATTTAATAAATTGTCAAACGTGCCCCCTTTTGTGGTTCCTTCCTGTGCTGTTGCATCGTGCACGTAAGCTGTCAATTTATAGCCATGACGTATATGTTGGGAGTAATGACGTTACCGAACGGCCGGATCATCACAACAACTCTGACCAAACTTGTGGTTCCACATTCACCCCCCCCCCGAAAAAACTGAACAACACATATAGCCAAACTGACCCTCCCCAATTTGGTACAGTGAAACCCCCAAACTAGGGCCAGCGGGTAGACTACAGAGTGGTCCAGCGTGGCTGAGTGGTTTATTGTGCTACTATTCGCTGGCAGCTGCACCCCTAGCTAAACAGTCCTTCTTTTTATTGAGGAAGGCAGTTCAGTTGGAAGGGGCCTTGTGGCGAGCCCATGGTGGACGCGCCCCTGAAAGTGCGGAGGCCCGCCATCCGGGATTGTCTTCTTCAAAACCTCAGTCCAGGTCCCACATTGTGTGGGTTGACTTCCACATAGCCGTGTCATCCAGGGCAGCTTCTTGAACTTGGCAAAGACAGTTGGCGTGCCACACCAAACCATCTGCCAGCTGGAAGGTCGCTTGCCCCAGCTGCGCGGTGAGCTTGATGGGTGCCGGTAGTTAGTAGAGACGGCGTTGAGGCCGACTGTGGGTCCGGTCGTTCAGTTCTGCGGACCCAGACCCAGTCCATTACTGTGAGTGGCACTCTGTTCAGCTGCACTCGGCATTGTGGTTGTGATGGTATGGCTCTCATCTCTGCTGTGGGGCGTCCACCAGGTTGCGCTGTTTCTACTGCATCCTGTTGGGTCACGGACTCTTCATCCTGCAGCTCAGCGGCAACTCTTGGAGGCTGACACTGGGCGTGAATTTGGAAGGCATCTGGTGGTTCCGCTGCATTTTGTTGGATCGCAGACTCTTTGTCCTGCAGCTCAGTGGCAGCTTCTGGAAGCTGATGCCTGGTGCAGATTTGGAAGTAGTCCGGTCTCTTCTCCCCCTCTCCTGGGAAGTCTGGTCATGGGGATATATTGCTGTCGCCATTGATAGAACCTCCGCTGGGTTGTTGTGTCCCAGGGTTCCCGACAGACGCTGGCTCCCTCTCCTGCAGCTCCGCAGTGGCTTTCTAAGGCTTATGCTGTGCGAGGATCTAAGGTGAGTCTGGTCGCTGCTCCTCCTCTGGGCAGTGCTCCTCCTGTGAGCATGGGATGGCTGTACCTTCGTCATTGTCATCTGGGTGTGTTATGTTCCACTCGTCATCGTTGGTCAAACGGAGTCTGTTACTGTCTTGGATGGTGAAGCCCAGCTGATAGAACAGGTCACATCCTAGTATATTGTCTCCATGTGTAGCCACTTGGAAAACGAAGCCAAGAACGACTCTTGATGCGTAGCGGACCATTAGTATGATGGTCCCTACATTGCTGATGCGGTAGTTGCCATAACCATACAGCTCTGCTGGGTTTTGGTTGGAGAAGAACTTCTTCACGCTGAGGTGACCCAGTTCAACATTGATCTCACTGTGGCAGTGTCGAGCAGGAGCAGTAAGCTGGCGTCGTCCAGCCCTATCATGCAGAATGTGTACACTGCACCTCCAGAACTCAATTCAGTTTAATTCAATTCATCTTTATTTATATAGCGTCATTTCACAACAGTCATCTCATAGCACTTTCAACTGTAGGGGAAACCCCCACAGTTGCAGAAAGACCCCAGCAATCAGGTGATCCCCTGTGAGCAAGTGCTTGGCGATGGTGGAGAGGAAAAACTCCTTTTTAACAGGAAGAAACCTCCAGCAGAACCAGGGTCAGGGAGGGGCAGTCATCTGCTGCAACTGGCTGGGGGGGGTGAGGGGATAGAGAAGAAGAAAAGAACAGACAAGTAGAGAGCAAACAGTACGATGGGGACTCAGTCTGTGGGAGAGAACAAACAGATGTTAATGACCAGCAAAAAAAAAAAAAAAAAAAAAAAAATTTCATTGAGTGTGAAGAAAGGAGTGAAGCCCAGTGCATTATTGGAGGTTCCCCGGCTGTCTAAACCTATTAGCAGCATAACTAAGGGAGGATTCAGAGACACATGTACCCTCCCTAATTGTAGGCTATATCAAAAAGGAAGGTTTTAACCCATCCATCCATCTTCTTCCGCTTAATCCTTTTTGGGTCGCGAGGGAGCTGGAGCCTATCCCAGCATCTTTGGGCAAGAGGCAGGGTACATCCTGGACAGACCACCAGTCCATCACAGGGCCAACACACAGAGACAGACAACCATTCACTCTCACAGTCATACCTAAGGACAATTTAGAATCCCCAGTTTTGATGCCAGTTAACCTAACTTGCATGTTTTTGGCATGTGGGAGGAAACCGGAGAAATCTCAGAGTAAACCGACGCAGACACAGGGAGAACATGCAAACTCCACACAGATCACTGTTGGTCGGAGGCTGGGATCGAATCCAGGATCCCCCGGCCAAGGGTGAGTTGCTGTGCTGCCGCAGTGCTAACCACTCCGCCACCCCGCTGCCACAGGTTTTAACCCTATTCTTAAAAACAGAGATCGAGTCTGACTTCCAAATCCAGATTGTCAGCTGGTTCCACAGGAGAGGAGCTTGATAACTGAAGGCTCTGCCTCCCATTGTACTTTTGGAGATTCTAGGTATTACAAGTAATCCTGCATTTTGGGAGCGTAGTGCTCTGTTAGGATAATAGGGTAGTATCAGATCTTTTAAATAAAAAGGGGCCTGATTGTTTAGAGCTTTGCAAGTAAGAAGAAGGATTTTAAACTTAATTCCAAACTCTATGGGAAGCCAATGAAGGGAAGCCAGAACCGGAGAGATATGATCTCTCTTTCTAGTACCTGTTAAAATTCTTGCTGCAGCATTTTGGATCAACTGAAGACTTTTTAAAGATGTTTTAGGACAGGGGTGTCCAACCAGGTGCCATGGAGAGCCAAGACCCTGCAGGTTTTCTCTTCTACCCAGTCTCTTCAGCAGGTGTTTTCACTTATCAGCAATCAGTGGGAAGAAGTTCACAGAAATCTGCTGTTGAAGACACTGGTTGGAGGTAAAACCTGCAGGGTCTTGGCTCTCCATGGCACATGGTTGGACACCCCTGTTTTAGGACAACCTGATAATAAAGAGTTACAATAATCTAATCTAGAGCTAACAAAAGTGTGGATCAGTTTCTCAGCATCACTCTGAGACAAGATGCTCTGAATCTTGGCAATATTATGCAAATGATAGAAGGCAGTCTTAGAAACAAATTTAATATGTGAATTGAAAGAGAGATCTTGATCAAAAATAACTCCAAGTTCCTCACAGAGCTATTAAGAGAAAGAGTAACCGCATCCAAACTAAAAGTTTAATCTGGAAAGATATTTCTAAGGTTTTTTGGACCAACAAGAATGACTTCAGTCTTATCTGAATTTAATAGCAGGAAATTACAAGTCATCCAAGCTTTGATTTCCTTAAGACAGGCTTCTAACTTTGCTAATTGATTACTATCATCTGGCTTCATTGACAGGTATAATTGTGTGTCATCTGCATAACAATGAAAATGTATACAGTGCTTTCTAATAATGTTGCCGAATGGAAGCATAGATAAACTAACAAGAGTAGGGCCTAGCACAGATCCCTGTGGAACTCCATGACTGAGCTTTGAGTTGAAAGAAAACTCATTACTGACATGAACAAACTGGAGCCTATCAGATAAATAAGATCTAAACCACTGCAACAAAGTTCCATTAAGTCCAACATTGTGTTCTAATCTATCAAGTAGAATATTATGATCGATAGTATCAAAAGCTGCACTAAGGTCTAAAAGGACAAGTACAGAAACAATTCCATTATCAGATGCGATAAGGAGGTCATTAGTGACCTTCACTAAGGCTGTTTCAGTACTATGATCAGTGTGTGAATGTGTGTGTGAATGGGTGAATAGCAGGATCTGTAAAGCGCTTTGGTCATCAAGAGATGAGAATAAAAGTATTATATAAGTGAATGCCATTTACAATTTACCATTTATGATGGATTCTAAACCCAGATTGAAACTCTTCAAGTAAATCATTTCCCTGCAGGTGTTCAAATAATTGCATAGCAACAACTCTTTCTAAGATTTTTGAAATGAAAGGCAGATTAGAGATTGGTCTATAGTTAGCTAAAACTCCTGGATCCAGCGTTGGCTTTTTGAGTAAGGGTTTAATTACAGCAGTTTTAAAAGCCTGTGGTACAGGCCTAAAGTTAATGAAGAATTGATTATTTGAAGAATAAAGCTACCAATAAATGGGAAGACTTTTTTAAATAACCTGGTAGGAACAGGGTCTAAAAGACAAGCTGAAGGCTTGGATGAGGAAATTATTTTGTCGAACTCTAAAAGGTCAATTGGAGTAAACTCATCAAAACAGATATCAATTGAAGGAGTTGTAGTAGTTACTGTATTTAAGTTAACGATGGGAAGAATCTGACTGATTTTGTCTCTGATAGATGAAATTTTATTATTGAAAAAGTTCATAAAGTCCTGACTAGTAAGCTCTAAGGGAATGCTAGGATTGGCAGAGTCCTGACTCTTTGTCAGCCTGGCTACAGTGCTGAAAAGAAACCTGGGATTATTCTTGTTATCTTCTTTTAATGCAGAATAATAACTCGTTCTAGCTTTTCTAAGGCATTTTTTATAAATTAAAAGATGATTTCTCCAAGCTAAATAGATTTCATCTAAATTAGCGGAGCGCCATTTTCTTTCTAATTGACGAGTCTTCTGTTTTAAGCTACGAGTTTCTGTGTTGAACCAAGGAGTTACAAATCTCTGATTAGACTTTTTCTTTTTTAAAGGGGCCATCAAGTCTAGAGTCTGATGCAGAGAGGCTGTAACACTATCTACCATGCTATCAATTACAGAAGGAGCAAGCTGTCTATAGCTTATTTCTTTTGTGTTAACACATAGCATAGAGGAAACAATCTGCAAAAATTTGGTAACAACATCATCTGAGAGGCATCTACTGTAGTAATATTTTTCTTTAGGAACCAAATAGTCAGAAATAGTAAAATCAAAGGTTAACAGACAATGGTCTGACAGTACAGGGTTATGAGGAGACACCACCAGATTTCCTATTTCTATGCCATATGTCAGAACAAGGTCCAACATATGGTGGAGATAATGGGTAGAATTTCCTACTTTCTGAGAAAACCCCATCGAGTCTAATATTGAATTAAATGCCATATTAAGGGAATTTTAGTGACACATGGGGAGTGCATAATGTGATAGCATCTTAGACTAGAACAAAGAGCAGAGTTTCCCTCGGAGATAGCAGGGAGGTGTGAAGGATGAACGCAGTGTGATCTTTTGTGTATCAGAGACTTCTAGCAGGATGGTAAAGGATTAAGGAAGTGAATGCAATGTGACCTTTTGTGTGTAGAAGCTTCTGAGAGAATGCCATAGTATTTAAGAGAAGAGTTTTGTCTGAGATGTCCTCTTTCTGACTATGCTTCTGTGTGAGATGTGTAATAAACTGTCTGCGTCAAATCCGCCTCGTTATTTACACACTCCACACTGGTGACCCAAGACTAATCATGCAACACGACGAAAGATCCCCGGAGCCAGCCTTGTTGGGAGCCCCCAGCCAAGCATATGCTGTTACAATCAAACTACCGGATTTTTGGCAGCACAATCCTCGCTCCTGGTTCCACCTAGTTGAGGCGCAGTTCGCCCTCCGGGGGATATCGGCGGATGACACGAAGTTCTACCATATGGTCGCAACGCTCGACACCCACACGGCTCAGCATGTGGAGAGCCTGCTTCATCAGCCACCAACCAGCGACAAGTACGGCGCACTGAAGGCTGCACTCATCCAGCACTACACGCTCTCGGTTGGTGAGAGAGCAGAGAGACTCCTGATGCGGGCTGGGTTAGGAGATGGGTCGGCTATTGACCTGATGGAGAAGATGCTGAGATTAAAGGGCTCGGACGACGACCATTTCATTTTTACCCACCTCTTCCTCCGGAACCTTCCGTCAGCGACAAGAGCGACCCTGGCCAATTCGCCGTTGCTGGCCAAGCGGGACTATTGTGCGCTGGCCTGAGAAGCACACCGGATCATCATGGCCAGCAGAGATTTCATGACCATGGTGGCAGCGACGGAGCTCGGCGCGACGGCCAGAGGAGGCGAGGAGCCATTGACGGCAGCGGCAGAGCCACCGATGACAGCAGCAGCGGGGTCCAAAGAATGTGGAGGAGACACCCTTTGTTTCTACCACCGCCGTTTCACAGAGAAGGCACGCAAATGTATACCACCGTGCCAGTTCAAGCGCTCGGGAAACACCAAGACCAGGGGTCGGTAGCAGCTGCGACCCTCGGGGAGGAGAACAAGCTGCTCTACTTGACGGACGCACGCTCGGGGAGGCAGTTCCTTGTGGACACCGGCGCCCAGTTGAGTTTCATCATGCCGTCCTACACCGACCGGCTGGAGGGATCTAGCGGCCCCGAGATGGCAGCAGCAAACGGCTCAGAGATTAAGACCTTTGGTGAGAGGACTCTGCTTCTGTCTCTACACGGCCATACATTTGAGTGGACTTTTGTCCTAGCAGCATTGAATTTCAATATATTGGGGGCTGATTTTTTGTGCACACATGGTTTGTTGGTTGATGTCGCTAACAGGCGCCTGGTTAATGCACTGTCCTTTGATTCTATCCCTTGTACAGCTCGAGCGTCCCGGCCAACAGCACAAGCCAACGTCACAGCTACATGCGATAAGTTCCACACACTGCTCACTCAGTTCCCAGCACTCACGGTCCCGACATTTTCGGCAGCCATCGCTAAACACGGGGTGGAGCATTCTATCACCACCACTGGGCCACCCGTTTTTGCAAAACCTCGGCGCTTGGACGCAGCTAAACTGGCCATAGCGCGCGAGGAGTTCGCCAACCTCGAGAGGTTGGGCATCATCAGGCGTTCAAACAGCCCATGGGCTCCCCCGCTACACATGGTCCCTAAAGCTGACAGTTCGTGGCGACCTTGTGGGGATTTCCGCAGGTTGAACAACGCCACAGCGCATGACCGCTACCCAATTCCTCACATCCAAGATTTTTCCGTTCACTTGGCAGGAGCGCGCGTTTTTTCTAAAATAGGCCTGGTCCACGGTTACCACCAAGTCCCAGTGCGCGCCAAAGACATACCCAAAACAGCGGTGATAACTCCGTTCGGTTTATTCGAGTTTTTGCGCGTGCCATTCGGGCTTAAAGGGGCTGCACAGACGTTCCAACGCATGATGGATGCAGTGCTGCGTGATCTCCCTTTCATATTCATCTGCTTGGACGATATCTTGGTAGCCAGCGTGTCCGAAGACGAACACGAAACCCACCTCACGGCAGTTTTCCGGAGGTTGGAAGAGCACGGGTTAATAATCAACCCAGCGAAATGTCAGTTCGGGGTGACGCAGATTGATTTTTTTGGGGCACCGCGTCTCTCCCGAAGGAGCGGTTCCGCTGCCTGACAAAGTGCGCGCGGTAGCGGATTTTCCCCGGCCGCAAACGGTCAGGGCGTTACAGGAATTTTTGGGAATGGTGAATTTTTATAACCGTTTCCTTCCCCGCGCAGCGCAGCTCATGCAACCACTGTACGCCGCGCTCAAAAAACAGAAACCCGCGAATAAGATCGAATGGTCCCCGGAGCGAGAGTGGGCGTTCTCGGAAGTCAAAACAGCCCTGGCAAACGCTGCGTTGCTGGCACATCCAGACCCAACGGCCCGCATAGTGCTCACTACTGACACGTCAGATGTGGCCATAGGGGCGGTCGTGGAGCAGCGTGTAGCTGGGGCTTGGCAGCCGCTCGCCTTTTTCAGCAGGACTTTGCACGATAGTGAACGTAAATACAGCGCGTTCGACAGGGAGTTGCTGGCTCTCCACTTGGCCATTCGACACTTCCAGTTCTGGCTGGAAGGGCGCTGTTTCACCGCGTTCGTTGACCACAAGCCACTAACATTTGCGATGGCCAAGGTTTCAGAACCGTGGTCGGGTCGGCAGCAGAGACAGCTGGCCGCGATCTCAGAGTTTACTACCGATATTCAGCATGTGTCGGGTAAACTGAATGTAGTGGCAGACTGCCTCTCGCGCGCCGTGGCTGCCCCGGTCCGCGTGGGGATAGATTACTCAGCCATGGCCATGGAGCAGGTTAGTGACGCGGACGTGCGCGCGCTCCAGTCTGGACCAACAGGGTTAAGGCTGGAGAGCAGGGTGCTGCAAGACGGTATGCCCCCCCTAATTTGTGATGTCTCCACGGGGTGACCGCGTCCCGTGGTACCGGCCGCATGGCGCCGCCGCGTTTTTGACTCGATTCATTCTTTGGCACACCCAGGAGTGCGCGCGTCGGTCAAAATGGTAGGAGAGAAATTTGTGTGGCCGAGCCTTCGCAAACAAGTGAAAGAGTGGGCAGCAGCCTGCATGGCGTGCCAACGAGCCAAGGTACACAGACACACGAAGGCTCCCTTGGAGCCGTTTCGCATCCCGGCTAAGAGGTTCGACCATGTTCACGTGGACGTCGTGGGCCCCCTCCCGCCATCACAGGGGTGCACGCACCTTCTGACAATGGTGGACCGCACCACGCGCTGGCCGGAAGTGGTTCCACTGGCAGCAACCACAGCCGAGGAGGTGGCAGGCGTTTTTAACGGCATGGGTGGCGCGTTTTGGAGTCCCGTCAGATATTACATCCAACAGAGGCCCTCAATTTGTTTCCGAACTCTGGTCAACAATGGCCCGCAGCCTGGGTGTCACAATTCACCGCACAACCGCGTACAATCCACAGGCTAATTGGTTATGCGAACGTTTTCATAGGTCATTGAAAGTGGCTCTCAGGGCGTCACTGACGGATGCAAATTGGGTAGACAAGCTACCGTGGGTTTTATTGGGGTTACGTTCTGCGCCTAAAGAGGATTTGGAAGTGTCCCCGACTGAACTCGTTTTTGCGCAGCCAATTTGGCTGCCCGGGGAGTTTCTTCCAGATAATCCCGCGCCAGGCAGCTCCCCGTCTCAGCTGTTGCAGCGTAGCATAGACACAAGCGCGCTGCCGGGCCCTGTTCACCACAGTTTTCCGCTCGTTTTTGTGCCTAAAACTTTGAAAAACGCGGAGTTTGTTTTTGTTAGACATGATGCCCATCGACCTCCACTGCGCCCACCTTATGACGGACCGTTCAGAGTGCTGGAAACGGGACAAGCATTTTTTGCTAGATTTGGGGGGTAGGAGGGAAAAGGTTGGCAAAGACAGACTCAAACCCGCTTTTGTTGTAGCGGACGAGCAAGTGCTGTTGGCGAGGGCCCCTCAGCATGGAAGACCCCCACAGGGAGCTTCCCAGAGAAAAGATTCCCCAGAGCACCCACATGCACAGACTTTTACCCCTCAATCATCAGCCCCCCCAGAATGACAGCACCGTGGAGGCGGTGAATCCTGGTTACAGCAGATACGGGAGAAGACTGAAGCCCAAGCAGCATGTGGATTGATGTTTAATGATTTAACCACAGCATATGGACTGTCATTCTATTGTTCTATCCAAGATGCTCGGGGGGGTCGTTTAGTGACACATGGGGAGTGCATAATGTGATAGTGTGGAGCCCATAGTTATAACCTATGTAACTCACATGTGGCTGGCTGAATTCAGCCAAGAGAGACTTTGAGCTAGCCATGTGTATTGACTTCACACCTCAAGAGGAAGACATGTCTGCACCCCCTGGGGACTCAGGAGAGGGGAGAAGATTACCCGGCCTGACCTTTGGGGGTCGGAAAGAAGAACAGAAGGACTCTGGGTGTTCTATTACAGATGAAAGGATGTAGCTGAGTATTGTGACTTTTGTGTGTGATGTATTGTTAGAGATGAATGTATTTATACATTTATACATTTGTACATGCGTCCTGTCTCTTTTCACTCCGATCGAGAGAGGATGTAGGATGAGTGAGAATTAAAGCAGTTACTGGAAAAATCATCCAGTCTCCTCAATTCTTGACTCCTACAATTGGTGACCTACGCATGAATCTGAGCACGCCGAGGCTGGAGGACAGCCTCGTGATCGATATGGAAGAGCTGGGAGACAGCCGCTCAGACCCGGATTCACCGGGGAATGCCAGCAGGGGCACAAGACTGATTAAGCTCCCCGAGTTCTGGCAAAGCGACCCGCACTCGTGGTTCCAGCATGTGGAGTCGCGGTTCCTGCTCGGGGGAGTTTCAGCGGATGACATTAAATTCCATAATGTCATCGCGACGCTCGACAGCCGCACAGCTCGGTGTGTGCGGAGCCTGGGGCAGCAACCACCCGCTGTCGGCAAATACGAAGCGCTGAAAGCCACCCTCATCAGGAGCTTCGTGCCGTCGTCTGAGGCAAGAGCCAGGCAGCTACTGGACCTGCGCGACAGAGGTGGACGCAGGCCGACTGTCCTCATGGAGGACATGCTGCAAATGATCGGGACGGACAACGACGCGTTCCTTTTCAAACATATTTTCCTGAGAACCCTCCCAGCGCACACGAGAGGTTCCCTGTCCAGCAGGAGATGTTTGACCCAGCAGGACTTCCACGACCTGGCCCAAGAGGCAGAGCGGCTCCTCAACGCCTGCGAGGAACAAGAGGCTTCCGTGGCAGCGGCAGACCTCGGCGTGGTGGCTGGGGGCAGTGTGGAGCCAGAGACAGCAGTGACCACCTCAGCGGCGACGGCAGCGGCGAGATTCCGTGGCAGGGGAGATGACGGCCTCTGTTTTTACCATTGACGTTTCGCTGGGAAGGCGCACAAATGCATCCCGCCCTGCAAGTTCAAAAAGCAGGGAAACGACCCGGCCAGGAGCCGTTAGCAGCTTCCACTCTCGGCGAACGGAACAAGCTGCTTTATCTTACAGACGCGGGCTCTGGGCGGCAATTCCTAGTGGACACCGGAGCCCAGAGGAGCTTCATCACTGCCACCTATGCTGATTGGGTTGCGGGACCCCGCAGAGACGGAGCGACAGCGACCAACGGCTCCAGCATCAAGACGTACGGAGAGAGAACCTTGTCTCTGTCCTTCCACGGCCGCGCCTATGAGTGGAATTTCATCGTGGCGGCAGTGAGCTTCAATATGTTAGGTGCTGATTTTCTGTGTTCACATGGTTTGTTAGTTGATCTGGCCAACAAACGACTAGTAAAGCACTCTCTTTCTGTTCTATCCCTTGTGCAGCTCGGGTGTGCCCGCCGCCAGTTCAGACCAACGTCGCCACAGCAGGTGGTAAGTTTCACAGCCTTCTACACCAGTTCCCAGCACTCACAGTTCCTACTTTTTCAGCTAAGGTGGCGAAGCACGGGGTGGAACACTTTATTACCACGAGTGGCCCACCCGTTCTTGCGAAGGCTCGGCGCTTGGATGCAGCTAAACTCTCCATTGCGCGCGAGGAGTTCGCCAACCTGGAAAGGCTGGGCATAATTCGCCGCTCGAAGTCCGCTTGGGCTTCCCCCCTCCACATGGTACCTAAAGCTGACAGCTCATGGAGACCTTGTGGCGATTACTGCAGGTTGAACAATGCCACAGCACAGGACCGGTACCCGATTCCGCATATCCAGGACTTTTCAGTTCATTTGGCGAAGGCGAGCATTTTTTCTAAAATAGACCTGGTCCGCGGTTATCACCAAGTCCCGGTCCGACCAGAGGACATCCCCAAAACAGCCGTAATAACCCCGTTTGGGCTTTTTGAGTTTTTACGAATGCTTTTTGGCCTTAAAGGCGCTGCACAAACCTTCCAACGGATGATGGATGCAGTGTTGCGCGACCTTTCTTTCATTTTTGTCTATTTAGACGACATTTTGGTAGCCAGCACCTCCGAGGAGGAGCACGCAAAACACCTCACGACAGTTTTTCAGAGGTTAGGAGAGCATGGGTTGATAATCAACCCGGCCAAGTGCCATTTTGGCGTGGCACAAATCGACTTTTTAGGGCACCGCGTTTCCTCGGAGGGAGCAGTTGCTCTGCCGGCCAAAGTACGCGCAGTGGCAGATTTTCCCCAGCCTCGAACGGTAAAAGCGTTGCAAGAATTTTTGGGGATGGTAAATTTTTATAACCGTTTCATACCCCACGCAGCGCAGCTTATGCAGCCCTTGTACACCGCGCTCAAAAAGCAGAAGCCCTCCCATGTGATTGAATGGTCCCCGGAGCGGGAGCGCGCATTCACAGAGGTTAAACGGGCACTGGCAAACGCGGCACTGTTGGCCCACCCAGACCCGGCAGCCCACATAGCGCTAACCACGGATGCGTCAGATGTGGCCATAGGGGCCGTAGTGGAACAGCAGGTTGCCGGGGTTTGGCAACCACTCGCATTCTTTAGCAGATCCCTACGTGAGGCTGAGCGAAAATACAGCGCGTTTGACAGGGAGCTGCTGGCGCTCCACTTGGCTATTCGCCATTTCCAGTTCTGGTTGGAAGGGCGGCGTTTCACCGCATTTGTCGACCACAAACCGCTCACTTTTGCGATGTCCAAAACTTCAGAACCGTGGTCAGGGCGGCAACAGAGACAGCTGGCCGCAATTTCTGAATTTACCACCGATATTCAGCACGTAGCCGGTAAAATCAATGTGGTGGCAGACTGTCTGTCACGCGCGGTAACAGCACCCGTCCACGCGGAAACGGATTGCGCGGCCGCTTACCCAGAGCGCGGTAACAGCGCGGACACGCGCGCGGCTCCGGTCCACGTGGGAATAGATTATGCAGCCATGGCGGCGGAGCAGAACGAGGACGCGGACATGCGCGCGCTCCTGTCTGGACCAACAGGGTTAAGGCTGGAACGCAGAAATCTACAAACCGGTTTCCCCCCACTTATTTGCGATGTATCCACGGGGCGACTGCGCCCGGTGGTGCCAGCCGCGTGGCGCCGTTGCGTTTTTGACGCCGTGCACTCCCTAGCGCACCCAGGAGTGCGCGCTTCGGTGAAAATGGTGGCAGAGAAGTTTGTTTGGCCGAGCCTGCGCAAGCACGTGAAGGAGTGGGCTAAAACCTGCATGGCTTGCCAGCGCGCTAAGATTCACAGGCACACTAAGGCGCCCTTAGAACCGTTCCACATTCCGGCTAAAAGGTTCGATCATGTGCACGTGGACCTTGTGGGCCCCCTGCCCACTTCACAAGGGTTCACGCATCTCTTGACAATGGTAGACCGAACCACTCGTTTACCGGAAGTGGTCCCGTTAACATCGACCACAGCGGCAGAGGTGGCACGCGCTTTTTTAACAGCCTGGGTAGCGCGGTTCAGGGTCCCGTCAGATATTACGTCTGATAGGGGACCTCAATTTGCGTCGGAACTGTGGTCAGCAGTGGCCAGCGGCTTAGGAGCGGCGGTACATCGCACGACCGCTTACCATCCCCAGGCCAACGGTTTATGCGAGCGTTTTCACAGGTCTTTGAAGGCAGCCCTCAGAGCGTCACTGACGGACACAGATTGGGTAAACAAACTACCATGGGTTTTATTGGGGTTGCGTTCGGCACCCAAAGAGGATCTAGATGCCTCACCAGCAGAATTGGTCTTCGCACAACCGCTCAGGCTGCCAGGCGAGTTTTTACCCGACCACACGGCACCAGGCCCTCCCCCCCCCCCCCGATCCGGGGGTCTCTGAGTAACACGGGAGCAGAAATGCTCCCGGGCCCCGCTCATCACTCTTTCCCGCGTGTGTTCGTGCCCCAGGCTTTACGAGACGCAGAGTTTGTTTTTGTCAGGCACGATGCTCAGCGGCATAGTCTCCGCCCACCTTACGACGGTCCATTTCGAGTGCTGGAAACCGGGGAGAAATATTTTGTGCTAGATTTGGGGGGCAGGAGGGAGACGATCAGTATCGATAGATTAAAGCCTGCTTTTGTGTTGCATAACGAGTCTGTACGGCCGGCGGCCATGCCTCGATGCGGCAGGCCTCCGAAGGGGCAGCCCCGGGACCCCCCACAGGGGGCAAATAACCCTTCTCCCCCTCACTCCACAGATGCACAGCAGGACGGCCCAACACAGAGCAGGAGACCTGCATACAGCAGATTCGGGAGAAGGTTGAAACCTAAGCTGCATGCAGAATGATGTGTTGGTTTTTTTTGGTCAGGTTGTTTGGGTTGCTGTGAGATTCTGTTGGGGGGGTGACGTGCTGTATGACTGTTGTATGACTGTATGTGGGTGCCCAGTTTTTCGCGTGGAAGGGGGTAGTGATGTGGAGCCCATAGTTATAACCTATGTAACTCACATGTGGCTGGCTGAATTCAGCCAAGAGAGACTTTGAGCTAGCCATGTGTATTGACTTCACACCTCAAGAGGAAGACATGTCTGCACCCCCTGGGGACTCAGGAGAGGGGAGAAGATTACCCGGCCTGACCTTTGGGGGTCGGAAAGAAGAACAGAAGGACTCTGGGTGTTCTATTACAGATGAAAGGATGTAGCTGAGTATTGTGACTTTTGTGTGTGATGTATTGTTAGAGATGAATGTATAAATGTATGTGTGTGACTGCGTCCTGTCTCTTTTCACTCCGATCGAGAGAGGACGTAGGATGAATGAGAATTAAAGCAGTTACTGGAAAAATCATCCAGTCTCCTCAATTCTTGACTCCTACAATAGCATCTTAGACTAGAACAAAGAGCAGAGTTTCCCTCGGAGATAGCAGGGAGGTGTGAAGGATGAATGTAGTGTGATCTTTTGTGTATCAGAGACTTCTAGCAGGATGGTAAAGGATTAAAGAAGTGAATGCAATGTGACCTTTTGTGTGTAGAAGCTTCTGAGAGAATGCCATAGTATTTAAGAGAAGAGTTTTGTCTGAGATGTCCTCTTTCTGACTATGCTTCTGTGTGAGATGTGTAATAAACTGTCTGCGTCAAATCCGCCTCGTTATTTACACACTCCACAGAATCACTATTTACATCTACATGTATATCAAAATCCCCTACTATAATTATCTGATTTCAGCACTAAATCAGCTAAGAATTCCGCAAATTCGGATAAAAACTCTGAGTAGGTTGATGGAGGACGATAAACTATGCCAAATAAAATTGGGTTTAACCTAAAATTGCTAAAATGCTCAATACTGAGGACCAGGCCCTCAAAGGAATGATAATGTGTTTTTTGCTTTACATTAACTAGTAATTTGGAATGGTAAATTATTGCTAATCATGTGGATGGTAGTCACGGGTGAGTGACTTGAACTGACCAGCAGGCTCGGCGGTGGTGCTGATCGGCAAACCTTGGCAAAGTGGTTGAATTTGCCGCATTGTTTACATCGTTGCCCCCTTGCAGGGTAGGAACACACTCTTTCTCGGTGTGTCGGGGAGCCACAGTTGCTACATGAGAAGCGCCTCGTAACATTCCTCATATCCGCGGTGTTTACTTTGGCCTCCTCTGCTGTGTCACGGGGCCCTTCTATGGTTACCGTGTGTGCTAGCAGTGTGTGGCTGCTGTTGTTGCTGCTGCTGCACACTTAGCTCCAATGCTAACCTGTTGGCGGCCTCTAGCTGAAATGCTAGCTCGGTGGTCTTGGCTATCGTCATGTCATTTGGCAATGTTAGCATCTTTGCCTGCAGCCACAGGTTGCTAGTGTGCTCGGCCAACTGGTCCCGCACATTTTCATCCTCCAACAAACCGTATTTGCACATGCTAGCTATGTGGCGAAGGTCCGTGATGAATTGTTGTGTCATCTCTCTGGTCTTCTGTCGCCGTTGGCAAAACCTAATGAGCCGCACCACCACATTGTCGGGTGTGGTGAAGTAGCTAGCTAGCAGCTCAACTGACTCAGCAAACGTTTCTGTTGGTCCTAGCACGTAGAAAATACGTTAGCCTTCTATGCCCAGATTGTGAACCAGTATGTTATGTCTGTAAATGATGGTTGGAGTCAGAGTTATGCCATGCAGCGAACTGACTCTTTATTGAAGAGCACAGAACTATATACACTCTGGCCGTAGCTTGCCTGACGTCACACCCAGGGTGGGTACAGCAAGACACACACTACACACTCACTACACATCATTCTCCTCCCCTTTACAAAAGTGTAAAACACATACACACAATTCAAATCCACCCCAATTTAGGACCTGAATCATGAACTAAGGGAAATAGCAGGGAAACAGTTAACTAGAATAGCCTAAAACAATCACCCAAAACAACTAAAATCACCGGCGGGGGGGGGGGGGGGGGGGTGTTATACTAAATACACAAAATAATCCCCAAATAACACACATTCATTCACATGCACCATCTGAACATATTTACAGTAACGTCATTTATGTTACTACAATGTCCAAGGGCAGCCAAAGGTAAAACCAGCTCGGAGGCCCAGGGCAGCCCCACGGCATGCGTGCCCCTGGCAGCCATCTGTCCCCGGGATCGAAACTGACCTCCCCAGCGAGAATGTCCCTTCTCCTCACCCTCGACCACTTCTCTCATCTGGACCCGCAGTGCTGCTGCCCGGCGCACCGTCCCTCCATGCCTGTCGGTCCACTTCCAACTGCCTTCGGAACCGCTGCAGCTGCAGCCACTGTAGCCCCAAACACTTCGGCCCCCTGTGGCCAAACTCTGGGAAAAACTAACGCTCGCTCGTTGATGTCACTCCTCTACTCGGGCACCTCACCGTAAGGCCCAACATCCTCATCCACGGCGCTTTGAGCCCCGACACTGAGGTCCTGCCCAACCTCCGTGGCACCTGGCACCTCCTCTCTGTCATTCGAGGTGCTCCGCTGTGCTGTCTCTGTGTCTAGCAGTCACTGCTGCTTCCCGGGACTTTCAGCATCACCCTCGTCGGTGTCACTCTGTATTGATATGTGAAGTTCCTATAGAGTCACCACTAGAGGGCAGTATGACCCCGGCCATGACCTGACTATAAAAGGAGATGTACATGTGCCACTGTGTGGTTAGTTGTTAGTTGCTGTTGAAGTGACAAGTAAAAAGTCCTAACTGACACCCGGTGTGTGCGCCTCGTCATTACAGGTACCAGGAGAACATTACATGGTACCAGGAGTAAATTACATGATACCAGGATATAAAACTACGAACCGACGGCGAAGATGAACGCTCTTCGACAGCCGGACGAGTTAAAGTTGACCGGTAACGTCAACGAGAACTGGAAAGTATTCAAACAGAGTTTTGAACTTTATTCGCTTGCTATCGGTCTCCGTGACGAGGAGAGGAAAATAGCATTACTGCTAACAGTAGCAGGGCGAGCGGCGCTAAATGTGTTTAACACATTCATCTTCACGGAAGAAGAAAAAGGCAACTTCGACGCCGTGATGAAGAAATTTGACGATTATTGCACACCGAGAAAGAATGAAACGTACGAGAGGTATGTGTTCAGAAAAAGACTTCAGAAAGAGTCAGAGTCCATCGAGCTGTATGTCACAGACCTACGGTTGAAATGTCAGTCATGCAACTTTGGAACATTGAGTGAGTCAATGATAAGGGACCAAATTGTAATTGGGGTCCAAGACAACAAATTGCGGATGCAATTACTGAAAGAGACTAACTTAACGCTGGAGAAAGCGATACAGATTTGCCAAGCGTCTGAGAGTATAAAGGCACAATTAAAGACTTTTAGCAGCAAGGAAAAAGAGACTGCTGAGGTCGGTGCAGTGCAGCGCGCAAAGCCGAAAGGAACATTGCAGGCAAGAAAAAGGGAGGCAAACCCAGAGCGCGCGCGCGGGAACTGTGAGCGGTGTGGAAGGCAACATGCGCTGAAACAGTGTCCAGCACTCGGGAAGGAATGTCGCAAGTGTGGCGGAAAAAATCACTTCGCAAAGACCTGCTTCTCGAAGAAGAGGGTGCAACTCGTGGAGAAAAAGAGCGACAGCGAGGAGGATCAGTTTTACGTGGACACCATCGAGGGAGAGACGAGCGCTGACGAATGGATAGTGTGCTTGGAGATGAATGGCACGGACATGTCACTGAAGCTCGACACAGGTGCGCAGGTAAACATCCTGCCAATGAAAGATTTTAAAAGACTGAAAAACAAACCGAAAATAAGAGATAAAAAGATTAATCTGAGAACATATGACGATAAGCCAATACCCACTAAAGGAATGTGCAGGGTTACACTGTCAAACAAAGGTAAAACAGTGAATGCATTGTTTGTACTTGTTGATGGAAATAGACAAGCAATTTTGGGTTTAAAAACATGCGATCAGCTAGGTCTGATCAAAAGGGTGAATGTCATTGATACAGACAAAGTGACAACACGAGAAAATACAGAGGCTACAACAAGTAAGCACAAACACACTGACTGGGTGAAAGAATACAAAGAGGTGTTCAAAGGAATAGGCCGCCTACCAGGCAAACAAAAAATTAGGCTGAAAGAGAATGCAGAGCCAGTCATACATGCAGCAAGAAAAGTGCCAATAGCTCTTAAAAAGAGGCTGAGGGAAACACTAGACTCACTGATAGCAGACGGAGTGGTCAGAAAAATAGAAGAACCAGCTGAATGGGTTAACTCACTAGTTATAGTGGAGAAGCCAAATGGAGATTTGAGATTGTGCATAGATCCGAAAGATCTAAATAAAGTAATACAGCGGGAGCATTACAGGCTACCAACAAAATCTGACATAACCAGCAAAATGAGTGGAGCAAATTACTTCACAAAATTAGATGCCAAATCTGGGTTTTACCAACTAGTGCTCGATGAGGAAAGCGCTAAATTGTGCACATTTAATACGCCATTCGGAAGGCATTGCTTTCTACGAATGCCGTTCGGGATTAGCTCAGCCCCTGAAATTTTCCATAGAACTGTGCAGCAATTGTTTGACGGAATAGAAGGGGTGGGAGTTTTTCTTGATGATGTGGTAGTCTGGGGAAAAACAAAAGAGGAGCACGACGAAAGGTTGGCTAGAGTTCTCACACAGGCGCAAAAGTCAGGTATGAAACTGAATAAGAGTAAGTGCCAATTCGGGGTACGGGAGATTACATACCTGGGAGAGAAATTATCTGGGGCAGGCGTGCAACCAGATCCGGAAAAAGTGCGGGCCATAGCAGAGCTGCCAGTACCACAGAACAAAAATGACTTGCAAAGAGCCCTAGGGCTAGTCAATTACATGGGAAAATTTATCCCAAATTTATCAGCTAACACAATAGCTCTTAGAAGCTTGTTAGAGACCAATACAATGTGGAAGTGGATGGCAGAGCATGCCAGAGAATGGGAGTGGCTCAAAAGCAGTCTAATAAAGGAGCCAGTGTTAATAGTAGTAGATTAGTTTATTTGACAGGGACAGTGCAATAAACATAGACAATTAATCAAAGACAATCAATCTGATGTGTTGCACATAGAGTGTATAGCTGTTAGCTAATTTGCAACTCTTGTCCCTGGATGGGCTTTAGAAAAAAGAATCAAGTAAAGATGGGAAAAAAAAAAAAAAAAATATACACAATAACCACATACATCAATGCAGAAAAATTATAAATACACAATTATAAATATTATAAATATTATAAATACTCAAATATAACAGCCTGACTCACATTTAACGTAAATATTATAAATATTATAAATACACAAATATAACAGCCTGACTCACATTTAACACATATAACATAACTCACATTTGCCTATTTCAGGCCTTCCTCCCTCCGTCACTCACTATAAACAAACACATTTATTCCTTCCCTTCATTCACTCTCACTTTGCAGACAATTAATTCATACATGAGTACATTCTTGTTTATTTTTCAGCCAGTTTTTAACCTTTTTAGTGAATGTTTTAAAGTCTGTTATTATTTTAATTTCATTTGGCATTGTGTTCCAGATGTGACTGCCCTTTATAGAGAAAGCTGTTTGTCCAAATGTGGTTCTGCGGTGGAATATTTTACAGTTATTGTTAACAGAACTCCTGGTGGCTCTGCTGCTGTCCTGTCTTTGGACGAAACCAGCAAGTGGCTCGGGTGCTGATTTATGGAAACATTTGAACGTTAATTTCAGAAGACAGAGGTCAATGAAGCTCTCAAAACTCAATAGGTTGTATTTTTTTAAAACATTACAGTGATGCCACCTAATGGGCTTTTTGTCCAAGATTTTTAGGGTTTGATTATATAATGAACCTATATGTCTTATTGTGGAAGGGGCTGCTTGAGCCCAGACTGTCAAACAGTATGATATATGAGAAAAAACCATAGAATGCATATACAGTGCAGCTGCTTCGTAAGGTATGTAATATCTAATTAATTTAAAGCAGTTCAGATTTTTTTTTACTGTTTTTGAAATTTTCTTTATATGAAGATTAAATTTGAGTTGAGGATCTAGTACAGGGGTGTCCAACCATGTGCCATGGAGAGCCAAGACCCTGCAGGTTTTACCTCCAACCAGTGTCTTCAACAGCAGATTTCTGTGAACTTCTTCCCACTGATTGCTGATAAGTGAAAACACCTGCTGAAGAGACTGGGTAGAAGAGAAAACCTGCAGGGTCTTGGCTCTCCATGGCACCTGGTTGGACACCCCTGATCTAGTACAATGCCAAGGTATTTGAATTCTGTAGCTAAACTGATGTCATGATCATGTATATTAACTTTAAAATGTTGCAGGTTACATTTTTTGATTGAAAAGCACATTGAGACTGTTTTCTGAAGGTTCAGCAATAGATGGTTCTTGAGGAGCCACTCTTGGACATCAACCATACTTGTAGACAGTACATCTGCAGCCTGTGCTGGAGTCTTGGCAGCTGTGTAAATAACTGCATCATCTGCATAAAGTTGGCATGTTGCAGCTGAGCAGTGTAACGGCAAGTCATTAATAAAAATGCTGAAAAGTAAAGGACCAAGAATGGACCCTTGTGGGATACCCATGCGGTTGTTTAAAAATGAGGATTTATCCTGGTGAACTTTTACACACTGTTCTCTATTCTGGAGATAAGATGCAAACCATTCTAATGTATTTGGGGAGAAGTTAAAAGATACCATTTTGGATAAAAGCAAACTGTGGTTTACAGTATCGAAAGCCTTTTTGAGATCTAGAAAAACAGCTCCTACCACATTACCCCTGTCCAAGGACTGTTTGACGTTTTCAATAAGGCAACAATTTGCTGTTTCTGTTGAGTATCCTGGTCTAAAACCAAATTGATGTGGATGAAGAAGTTGACTGTCTTGTAAGTAGTCTATCAGCTGTGTAGCTACAACTTTTTCAAGAACCTTAGATAGGACTGGTAAGATAGAGATTGGGCGGTAATTGCATATATCGTCTTTACTGCCTGATTTATGAACTGGTATGACGACAGCTTTTTTCCAGCCAGATGGAAATGTACTAGACCTAATGGAGAGATTAATGAGATGGGTCAGTGGTTTGATTAATATTTTGCTGTGCATTTTGAGAAAGGAGGTGCTCATATTGTAGATATCATTAGTTTTTGAGTTTGACAGTGTTTTAACAATACCAGCAATTAACTTCTCATTTACCTCATCGATGTGAAAAGTATCTGTTGGAAGTATGGAATTTGTGTTGTTGAGCACATTTGGCAGCACAAAAATTTTTGTTAAGTCTTCCACAGAGCCCACAAAGTGTGAATTAAATTCATTTGCCAAAGTAGCCTTGTCACTGACGGTCTTGCCATTGATTCTAAGTTCCTTTACCCCCTTCTGATCGTTTTTTTTATTAGTTAAGTTATTTAAATGCCTCCATAGGGAACTGTTGTTACCCTTTGCATGATCTATCAGTTTATTGTAATAAGATATTTTTGATTTTCGCAGCTCATGTACCACTTTATTTCTTAAACTTTTGTACACAAGGTGATCATTTTGTAGTTTGGAGGTTAGTGATGTTTTCAGTGCATAGTCTCGCCTCTTCATAAGTTTTCTTATTTCATTATTTAACCATGGTAGGCTAATTTTCTGTTGTCTACTTTTAATTTGCTTTGAAAATTTTTCTATAGACTTTGTGATTGTTGCAGTTATAAAATTACAACAATCATCTACTTCACATGTTGACATGAGCTGCTCCCAATTTTGATTCTCTAAGTAATGTTCAAACTCCTCATTTTTTGATTTGGGGATAATAAAATTTGATTTGTCAATATCGACTCCTCCAAAATACTGTAGTCGCTTTTTAGTAAGTTTCCTGACAGCAAGAACCATGTTATGATCTGAGAGACCAGTTACAAGATTATAGGTTCTGGTTATTCGTTCTGGTTTATTAGTAAATACCATGTCAATAAGTGTTCTGGATTGTTTGGTTATCCTGGTGGGTCCTTTGATGATTTGCTGGTAATTAAATTTAGTCATGAGGCTTTTCAGTTTTTGTTTGTCTTTTTTATCAGACCAGTTGATATTAAAGTCACCATGAATTATTGTTTCTCTGTTCTTCTCAAGTTGTTTAACCAGATCACTTAATTCATTATAAAAGGAAGAGTTGTGTGACGGTGGGTTGTACACTACTGCAATGTTGAAATTCATTACCGGAGAGAGACATACATTAACAGCTAAACATTCAAGTGAAGTATTCAAATCAACCAGTTGACATTTATATTTCTCTTTGATGTAAATTAAAACACCTCCTCCCCTCCCTACCTGCCTGTCTTTTCTAAAACACTGGTAGCCCACAATATCGATCATATTAGTGTCTATGTTCCTGTGTAGCCAGCTTTCTGAGAGACAAAGGTAGTCCAGATTTGAGTCCAACAGCAACACCGAAATCTCATCTCTTTTGGGGATTATGCTCCGTATGTTTAAATGACCGCCGAGGATCCCCTTTGGTTTAGCCTTGGTGTCCCAAAGAACTCGTGCATGATTAACAGTTTGGAAAAATAAATGTTGTTTTTGCTTTTGTACAGCTCGGTTTTGTGCTAACCCAGTGGTCTGCTGTTTAATAGTGGCAGGTCCAGGGTTAAGGTGAATATCTCCTGCCAGAAGTAGCAGAACTAACAGAACTTTAATTGTATATCCTCTGCCATATTGTGATTTTTGCTTAACAGCCATGTTTGCCTTAATTTGGAAGTTTTTGCTCAGGGCTTTTAAAGACCACATAGAGTGTAGGGTGAGATGTCCATGCCCAAATCCAAACAGATAAAACTTTTTAACTTCACCTTTGGTTGAGTTTGTCGGAAAATCCTTCTTGTTGCAGGTCCAGACACACAAAGACAAAACGAAGAGGAAGTAGATAAGTAGAGAAGGCTTATTAGTGGTGCCCATCAGCCCACTTTTTAATCCGGTGGCAGCCATCTTCAGTCTTTCTTGGAAAGAAGGAAAAAGAAAATCTGTGGATAGTAAAATAAATTCTGCTTATATCGCCAGAATCTGATCTGATCGTCCTCGAATCCATCTGGGCCTCAGCTAGCCAACTAGCCCCTTCCGTTGCTGGTCTCGTTGCTCATAGCCGCCGTAACTGGTCTCCCGTCCCGCTCCTCCAACCGAGTCTCGTCGCACACCGCCGCTGCCACCGAGCTCCGCTGAGGTCACGGTAAGTCCTCCGCTAGGCACCGCCACCTACCGTCGTCTGCCTGGGTGAAATCTCTGCTGAGCCCCGTCAACAAATAGCCGCTTGCCTGGTAGTATCTCCGCTGGGCCTCGCAGCTGGGCTTCGATTCAGGCTGGTGTAAGGTGGAATGACTGGCGCCAGCATTAAGCTAACTAGCGTTAGCTTAGCAATCGCTTCGGGTAGTCTCGTCGCACACCGCCGCTGCAGTCACGGTAAGTCCTCCGCTGGGCACCGCCGCCTACCGCCGTCTGCCTGGGTGAAATCTCTGCTGAGCCCCGTCAACAAATAGCCGCCTGCCTGGTAGTATCTCCGCTGGGCCTCGCAGCTGGGCTTTGATTCAGGCTGGTGTTAGGTGGAATGGCTGGCGCCAGCATTAAGCTAACTAGCGTTAGCTTAGCAATCGCTTCAGGTAGGGCACATCAGTGAATCACAAGGAAGCGCTGGAATCGCTGGTCAGTTTACTCACAGTGGCCGGATAAAAGCGATCAAAGGGGTAATCCACCGGAGGTATATCCGATCGCTGTAGGTTAGTTATTTAGAGACTGGCGCCAGCATTAAGCTAACTAGTGTTAGCTTAGCAATCGCTTCAGGTAGCATTAAGCTAACTAGTGTTAGCTTAGCAATCGCTTCAGGAAGGCCAAACTGCTAAAAGTGTCCACAGATGCGTCCAAAGCCGGCCTAGGAGCTGTGCTATTGCAAAAACATGACACAGAGTGGTATCCAGTCGCATACGCATCGCGCACCATGACAAGCGCAGAAAAAAATTACGCGCAAATAGAGAAAGAGACTCTAGGTGCAGTGTTTGGATGTGAGAAGTTTCATGAATATGTGTATGGACGGTCAGTAATACTAGAAACAGACCACAAACCACTGATTGCGATCTCACAGAAGCCACTGGGTGACGCACCACCGCACATCCAGCGTCTAATGTTAAGATTACAGAAATATGACTTGAAATTTGAGTTTACACCAGGCAAGCAACTAATTGTAGCCGATGCGCTGAGTAGGGCTAGCTTGAGCAACACCAGCAGCACAACAGAGGAAGCTGTGCAAATACATGTAGACTCTATTAAGACACACATGCCAGTGTCAGATGCAAAATGGACGAAGATAGTGAAAGAAACACAAAAGGATGAAAAACTAAAAAGAGTAATGGAACAGATACATCAACCAGGACAGGTTATGATTGACAAGCCTTACCAACACTTTAAAGGTGAACTGTCTGTGTTAGATGGGGTTCTGTTAAAAGGTACAAGGATAGTCATACCTACCTCCATGAGATCAGAAATGGTTAAATTAGTGCATGAGGGGCATTTGGGTATTGAAAAGTGCAAAAGACGTGCACGTGATGTTTTGTATTGGCCCAACATGCACAAGGACATTGAGGCATATGTGCAGCGCTGTGAGATTTGCCAGCGCCACAGGTATCAACAGCCAAAGGAGCCTATGAGGCCCCATGAGAAGCCTCAAGGGCCATGGAGAAAAGTGGGCATGGATCTATTTCAGCTTAAGGGCAAGGACTATCTGTTAGTCATGGACTATCATTCCACCTACCCAGAGTTTGCAGGGTTGAGTGACACAACAGCAGAAAAGGTGATTGCACATACAAAGACAATGTTCGCACGCCATGGAATTCCAATGACTGTTGTAAGTGATAACGGACCACAATTCACGAGTCAGTGCTTCAAAGACTTTGCAGACACATATGGGTTCAAGCACGTGACCTCAAGCCCTCTGTACCCACAGTCGCATGGGTTAGCAGAGAAAGGGGTGCAAATTGTGAAGCGCATACTGAAAAAAGCTGCAGACAATGCAGAAGACCCACATCTGGCGATCCTGAATTACCGAGCATCACCACTGGAGAATGGACTGTCCCCAGCAGAAATGCTCATGAACAGAAAACTCAGAACGCGACTTCCATCAGCATCTCAGGTGATGGAAAAGAGAGATGTGAGGCGTGATGAGAGGCAAACTGAACTGTACAACAGAACAGCACGACCTCTGAGACCACTTGCACATGAGGACATAGTGCGAGTGAGATGTGATGGAGAATGGGGACCGCTGGCAAAAGTGGTTAAAGAAACAACTCCCAGATCATATGAAGTCATCACAGAGCATGGGAAAACAATGAGGCGAAACCGACGTCACTTACTGAAAGTGCCTCAGACAAAAATGAGAGTCACAGACAGTGAAATAAGCGACATGCTAATTTACAGCCAAACCGAACAACCAGAAATGGCTGAGAACCAAAACTTAGAGACAGACAATAACGAACAGACTGAGGTGACACAAATCAGAAGATCACAAAGGCAAATTGTGAAACCGAAAAGATTGATTGAGGAAATGTAAGGAGTACTGAAAAAAAAAAAAAAAAAAAATGTGTTGATGTTGAATTGTAAACAGAGAAAAAAATGTGTTGATGTTGAATTGTAAACAGAGAAAAATTTGAACTTGTGATTCAGTGTACAAGGTTGACAAAGATGTAAAAAGAAATGGAATTTATTTTGTTTATTGAAAGTAGAGAAACAGTTTAAGTTTATAGTAGGACGACCTTTTACTTAAAAAAAAAAAGGGAGATGTATTGATATGTGAAGTTCCTATAGAGTCACCACTAGAGGGCAGTATGACCCCGGCCATGACCTGACTATAAAAGGAGATGTACATGTGCCACTGTGTGGTTAGTTGTTAGTTGCTGTTGAAGTGACAAGTAAAAAGTCCTAACTGACACCCGGTGTGTGCGCCTCGTCATTACATGTTCCAGGAGAACATTACACACTCGTTGACCCAGGCGCCTCATCGCTGCGCCCAGCACCATCGTCCAAGGTACTCCGCTGTGCTGCCTCTGCGTCCGGCTGTCGCTGCTCCGACTCCCGTGTGCTGAGCTCCTCGGCTGGTTTGCCGTCTTCGGTGACCAGGGGCTCCCCCACTCGTGGCCCCAGTCCTACCTTGAAGTCTAGCTGGTAGCTGGTAGCTTGGTTTTGGCGTGCACCTAGCTTCATGGCTAACTTCCCCTTAGACACTGACTGAGCTGCTAGCTTCCCCGTGCTAGCTAGCTTAGCTCCTTTTGGCACCAACAGCTCCATTACCTGCAGCTTAGTGGCCCTCGTATGTTCGGCAAAATATTCGGCCAGCCGCCCGATAGCATCCGCATAAGATTCCATTTCTCCCAACATACAGAGAATTCGCCGACCTTTGCCGAGATGGTGGGCCAGAAGTGCTCATCTTCGTACTCCATCGAGCCTACTTAAGCCCAGCACAGCACCCTCGAGCATGGCCAGCCAGTTGGGCCACAGGAACGCTGGGTCTCCTGGATATTCCAGAAATGGTATTAATGGTGCAAGTAGCCCATATGCCCCCATCATTTCTCCTCGTCACCAAAATGTTGTCTGTTGTCTGTAAATGATGGTCAGAGTCAGAGTTATGCCATGCAGCAAACTGACTCTTTATTGAAGAATACAGAACTATATACACTCTGGCCGTAGCCCACCTGACGTCACATCCAGGCAGGTACAGCAAGACACGCACTACACACTCACTGCACATCACAGTAGAGCTCACTTCCATACCTTGTCTAGCTTGCCCAGGTCCAACGCCGATACGTAGGTGTTGAAAGCATCAAACCAGCGGGGCCACAGTATGGGCGGCTCGCCAGGGGTTTCTAGAAATGGCTGTAGTGGCCTCAGACACCCTTCCATAGTTTACTCTCCTCACCAAATGTTATGTCTGGAAAAACATGTAAAGACTAATGGAGAGTGGAGTTTGCTGAGAACACGAACTTTATTACAAAAGGTAATTATGGTGATACAGAGTATGTTGGTTGGGAGGCCGAGCCAAAGAGAGAGCCGAAAAAGAGACTGTAAAATGGCTGTCCCTCACATTTATATATTCAGCGTGATGACATCACCAAATGGCCGCGTCATCACGCCAACTCTGACCAAACTTGTGGTTCCAGAACACAACAGTCTTCAAGGCTTAATTCAAAGGCCTCTCTGGTGGTATGGGGGTACCTCAGTGCCTATGGAACCAGCAACTTGCACATCTGGAAAGGTATCATCAATGCTGAAAGGTATATGTTTTAGAGTAATGCCACATGACGTCTTTTTTCAGGGAAGACGTACAGTATAGTATTTCAGCAAGATAGTGCTAAACCATGTACTGCAGCTATCACACAGGTATGGCCTTGTAGTAGAAGAGTCCAGGTACTGGACTGGTCTCCCTGTAATCCAGAACTTTCAGCAACTCCAAACATTTGGTGCTTCATATAAACAAAATGCAACAAAAAAGACCCAGGACTATTGGGGAGCTAGAATCCTGTATCAGACAAGAATGGGACATTTCTCTCACAAAGGTTCAACAACTGGTCTCCTCAGATCCCAGACGTTTGTGGGCTGTTGTTAAAAAATAAGGGGATGCCTCACAGTGGTAAACATGGCGCTGTCCCAACACTGAGACGTGTTGCTGCCATTAAATTTGGTATGAGCTAATGCTTTTCATTAAATAGTAAAATGTCTCACTTTCAACATTTGATAAGTTTCTGTGTTGTAAATAAAATAATTGTTTGCAAATCCTTGCATTCTGCTTTTATTTAGATTTTGCACAGCTTTCCAACTTTTTTTGGCATTGTGGTTATACAATCTAGTTTATAGTGCAACAAGGATACACTGCCTTCCTTGCTCGCCTGTAACAGAGTCCACCCCTCTCTGCTCTATTTAAAAGTGGGGAAGGAATTCAAAAAGGTTGATGGGACTCTTCCCAGGAAGGAATTCCAGACATGCTGACTCTCTTACTTGCTCTGTATTGGCGTGCATTCAAGTTGGCCTGCAACCTGTCCATATATATCATTCAGTGATCTGCTCCACGTGAAGAGTACAGTACATTTGTGGAATTTACATTTACCATAGTCAAAGTCAAGCTCCAGTGGGTGACTTTTAGGCATGATCTGGTATTTTACTGTATTCAAAAACTAAACTTGAAGCCATCCTCATACTGTACTTCACCTGTCCACTCTCATTTCACTCATCCGTTACAACTTGTTTTACCACCCATCTGGATATCAAGGATGCAGCCACAGACTGATAATGGAGGCCGATCTGATATTACAACCTGGATAATGGGGGAGAGAGAGAGAGACGATACACATTTCACACTTTTGTCTATATGCATGCACAAATCTGTATGTTTGTGAGTGACTCTGCTTGTGTGTGTGTGCGTGTGTGCTATGCAGCCTTAAACTGGTGCATCAGTGAACCGATCGATAGTCAGCTGCTGTCTGGAGCTCCACAGGAAGTCAGGGGATGTGCTGTAGTCAGCATGTCTCTACATCGGCACACAAATATCCACACACAGATGCACCACAGCCTTTGGGGACATTACACTGATTTACAGTACATTCACGGAGACAAACATTTACCATCAACTGTAAACCACTCGAAATATCAACCTATGCCTTACCAAACAAAATCTTTAAGTATTTATTTAACATTTAAAATTCACTGATTTATATTTTGGAGATGACTTTTTTTGTAAACATAACATTGTGGGGGCATGGTGTGGGATTTTCTACCCAGAGAAGGCAGCTGGGATAAGAGGGAACAATGGACCGGAGGAGGAAGTGCCACCGGGGGGTCTCAAACGGGACAGTATGGACTATGCACCCCCCAGTGAGAGGAGGAACTGCCGAAGCCACTGGAAGAGAGAAGGGTGTGAGAGCAGTGCCGGCATTATGATGTTAATGTGCCACACAGGTCTTTGTTCTAAATAACAATGTATTATGGTCAGAAGTTCTGGGTCTCAATGCATGGTATTAAAGATATAAAAGAGGAACGCACAGAGACCCAGCAGTTCTTTTGCTGTACTGTATGTTGGAGAAAGAATAAAGTTTATGTGTCATTCAGCTCGTTGCCTCGCCTGCTTCCTTTCTCCACATTGGTGACCCCAAGACGTGCCATGGAAAGCGAGCCCGGCCCACCATTGTTTTCCCCGCACCTTCGTCTCAAAAAGCTTGCAGAACCCCACTTTTGTTTTTGTCAGGCATGATGCACACCGGACCCCGCTGCGCCCACCATACGACAGACCATTCAGGGTGTTGGAACCTGGGGCGTAGGGAGACCGTCTGCATCGACAGGCTGAAGCCCGCTTTTGTGTTGGCAGACGAGCAGGTGGTGTTGGCCCATGCTCCCCGGCACAGACGCCCACCATTGGTGGCTCCGCAAGTTGGTAATCCCTCAGCAGGGACCTACGCTTGCAAAGTTAATGTGTTCCCCCCCCTCCCTTTTTCCCTCCACAGACTGACGTGCCCTCCTGTACACCTCGCCAGCAGGGCGGTTCGACTGGATCGGCGACCCCCTGCTACAGCTGCTATGGGCACCGGCTCAAGCCCAAAGGACGGGGGAGTTGGTGCCCTTTCTGGGTGTTCGGGGGGCTGTGTGGGGGCATGGTGTGGGGATTCTCCACCCATAGAAGGCAGCTGGGATCAGGGGGAACAATGGACCAGAGGAGGAAGTGCGCCCAGGGGGTCTCAAACGGGGCAGTATGGACTATGCACCCCCCAGGGAGAGGAGGAACCGCCGGAGCCGCTGGAAGAGAGAAGGTTGTGAGAGCAGTGCTGGCATTATGATGTTAATGTGCCACACAGGTCTTTGTTCTAAATACTGTAACAATGTATTATGGTCGGAAGTTCAGGGTCTCAATGCATGGTATTAAAGATATAAAAGAGGAATGCACAGAGACCCAGGAGTTCTTTTGCTGTACTGTATGTTGGAGAAAGAATAAAGTTTATGTGTCATTCAGCTCGTTGCCTCGCCTGCTTCCTTTCTCCAAAGCATAACCTTACTGCATGCCCATATTACCTGGACAATGCACAGACACATGCACACCCCCAGAACCATGTCCATATCAACAGGTTATGGGCCCCTGGGCACAAATTTTGAATGGGCCTCTTGCTAATTCCAGCTGATACTCAGATATTTTTTCCATCCATCCATCCATCTTCTACCGCTTTTCCGGAGGTCCGGGTCGCGGAGGCAGCAGTTCAAGCAGAGAAGCCCAGACTTCCCTCTCCCCAGCCATCTGCTCCAGCTCTTCAGAGGGGATACCAAGGCGTTCCCAGACCAGCTGGGAGACATAGTCTCTCCACCGAGTCCTGGGTCTGCCCCAGGGTCTCCTCCCAGTGGGACGTGCCTGAAACACCTCAAGTGGGAGGCGTCCAGAAGGCATCCTAATCAGATGCCCATACCACCTCAACTGACTCCTTTCAATGTGGAGGAGCAGCGGTTCTACTCTGAGCCTCTCCCGGATGACTGAGCTCCTCACCCTATCTCTGAGGGTGAGTCCAGCAATCCTACGGAGAAAGCTCATTTCAGCCGCTTGTATCCGCGATCTCGTTCTTTCGGTCATTACCCAAAGCTCGTGACCATAGGTGAGAGTAGGAACGTAGATTGACTGGTAAATCGACAGCTTTGCCTTAGAACTAAGCTCCCTCTTCACCACAACAGACCGGTACAACGTCCGCATCACTGCAGATGCTGCTCCAATCCGTCTGTCGATCTCTCGCTCCATTTTCCCCTCACTCGTGAACAAGACCCCCAGATACTTAAACTCCTCCACTTGGGGCAGGAGCCTGTCCCCAACCCGGAGAGGACAATCCACCTTTATCCGGCTGAGGACCATGGACTCGGACTTGGAGGTGCTGATTCTCATCCCAGCCGCTTCACACTCAGCGGCAAACCGTCCCAGCAAGAGCTGTAGGTCATTGCTGGATGAAGCCAACAGGACAACATCATCTGCAAACAACAGAGATGAGATCCTGTGGTCACCAAGCATGATACCCTCCATTCCCTGGCTGCGCCTAGAAATCCTGTCCATAAAAATTATGAACAGGATCGGAGACAAAGGGCAGCCCTGGCGGAGTCCAACTCTCACTGGGAATGACTCCGACCGAGTGTTGGCAATACGAACCAAACTCTCACAACGGTCGTACAGAGACTGAATAGCTCATAACAACAAGCCCGATACCCCATACTCCCGAAGCACCCCCCACAAAAATCCACAAGGGACGCGGTCAAATGCCTTCTCCAAGTCCACATAACACATGTAAACTGGTTGGACAAACTCCCACGAACCCTCAAGAATTCTCGAGAGGGTAAAGAGCTGGTCCGATGTGCCACGGCCAGGACGAAAACCACATTGCTCCTCCTGAATCCGAGGTTCGACCAACGGCCGGACTCTCCTCTCCAGTACCTTGGCATAGACCTTCCCAGGGAGGCTGAGGAGTGTGATCCCTCTAAAGTCACCTCTCAGATATTTTTTCTTTATGATAATTATGACGCGTGCTGGCAAAATGAGTTGGAATGTGCACTGGATAATTACGAGCTACAGGCACATGAAGTCATAAATCATGATTCTTTCTTTGTTTACAAGTCCTGGGAAAAACCCCGTCAGTGCCTGGTATCATTGTAAAGCTTGGAACTCCTACTTTCTAAAAATACACGTTTTTGCACAAGATGTAACTCAGGACCGATCGAACGCGAGTTTTCAATCCAGCCAAAATATAAACAAAAGCGGCTTGTTGCTGGTCCATTTTGCCCAATTCCTACAAATTAAATATCATTTTGAAGGTCTTTCAATACAGAAGATGAAAATAACATTATCTCAGTTTTGAAAATTTCCTCATTGCGACTCATTTTGCCAGCACGAGTCACAATTTATAGTATGTATATCATTATGATCGGCATGTGTTCACACTAAAATTACTGATTAAAATGTAATTGTATATTATACCTGAAACTGTCAGTTTAAATCTGAACATGGGTGTGTTCTTGGGTAGGGGGCACCCAGAGCACCCTTTAAACACGCCCCTGCAGAGAAGAAACAAAATAATTGGCTTACTTTAAAAAGAAGAAGAAGAAGAAGAAGGCTGCCTATGTAGTTTGCTCATATATTCAAAGGAGTTTCATTGTTGTGAACATACACACACACACATACTTCAGGGCACATAGACTGACAGGTGGCAGAGGGTCTCTTTGGGGGGTGCTGGAGGTTTAATGTGAGGAGCTGCACGTTGGTGGTCAGTGGTGGAGGAGGACAGAGGACAGCAGAGCAGAGAGCCACAGAACAGTGGACAGCCGATGAGCACTTCAGCAGTGCACAGTGGAGGCAGCAATGAGGATGAGACAACTGAAAACCACTCACAGAAAATTTTGTCCTTTTACAATAACACGTTGTACATTTGGAGCCATCACTTAAGTGTGAGCACATACTGATTAATAGCAGAATACTGACAGGATAACCATAATCTTTCACAGTTTGGGAAGTATCTATCATGCATTATGGATCTTCCTCTGATCCATAGACAAATAAGCTGGCAGCTGCTCACCCATATGTAACGTGAACTCTGCTAATTAGAATTCCTTTCCAGTGGAATGAGTGAACTTCACTTGGAACTGTGCAGCAATCTCAGTAGTTCCTTGTACTTGTAAACATGCTTATGTACAGTTTGTGTGCATTTTTCAGTGGCACATGGCTTTAAATAACTATTTTTTTTAAATAAGAGTAGTGTTTTACAGGAGAGCTAGAAGTGATATCAAAACTATTGAAATATCTACAGTATATATTGTTGAAAGGTTGCTACCTGGTGCTCTAAGGAAGTTAGATTTAAGACTTTAAGACCTTTCTTAAGGATAGTCATTCACATTTAAGACTTTAGAACTGCAAAAAGTATGTAACCACATTATAATTAACCTTGTCCAGTTTTTTACTAGAACTGAAATTAGTGAATATTTTGTGTCATCAATTCAGCTCAAATTAAATTAGGACTGTACCACACAGAATTGATTGTGGGGCTGGGATTCTATTTAAGGTTAGGATTAGAGGCATTAACGTTATGCACTACATGTGCCACTACAGAATTAAGTTATTCAAGTGAAATATCAGAAACTCATACCCACAAAAAAGTAGAAACGTGAAAAAAGTCACACATTTGCAAGAAAAAGTTCTCAATTTTTTGACAAAAAGTCATCAATTTAAGAGAAAAGGTTGCTGTTCTTTCTGCTAATTTCTCTTTCTGTTAAGTCAAACAAATCCTCAAAACTGAATCAGGAATTTCACCCATTGCAAGAAACACAGCTACTGGGTTTATCATGTCCGTGTTTTTAAAGACCTCTTTAAAGCAGATTTAAGGATTATTTATCATTTTTGTGATAATTAAAGCCTTTATTCTGGATAAGTAAATTTAAGCCTCTTTAAGGATCCATGGACACCCAGTCTTCATACTTCCCAAATGAAGGCAGGCCTCAGATGGTTTTCAGTAACTCGTGCTGATCTTTGCTTGTTTGATAAAACAGATTGCTTCCTAAATTCTTTCCCGTTATAACTTTAAGCAGTATAAGGATGAAAACAGTCAGCACTGGTTATATAATTTATTCAGCATCTGGAAACTCCCAGACTTGAGCACTGGCTAATACTGTGAATCTACATTCCAGTCCAGCCTTGACACAGGAAAACGCGGCGCGATCGCCAACCCAGCCTTGGACGGGCCATCAGCAGAGAATGACAATATTTATGTCAGCGCCAGGGGTAGGATTTCTGGCACCACAACATTGTTGCACCTGCTATTTCAGTCATCTTAGAGTGCCAGGTTTCCGGGTGAGGAGTGTCTGATTCATTCAACAGACAGTGCAGTCATCACATGTTCTTGTTTGTAGGCAAGTAAAAAGATAAATGCAGATATGATCATTACATCTTCTAACATAGAGAATTAAAAAAAGAAGGTAATCTATAAAAGCCCGCAGATGCACACAGTGAAAGACTGCTCCTTTGCTGCCATAACTCTGAAGAAGAGTCCAAGGTGTCACCAAATATGTCAGGCAGCAAGATTAAAGCGGAGGAGGCTAGCAGTCTTGCGGTTCCAGAGCTTAATCTTTGTAACAGAGGAACAGTCATGGACGACTGTGACTCAGTTCGATCAGATATTTATGTGCCAATTCGGCTGATGCTCAGAACTTAAATTAATGCTCACTTTGCAGAACCAAATTGAGGACTGGAGCATGTCAACTGCCCTGGCAAGGTCAGATTAGCTCGTACTCCGTGTTAAATTATGAATGAAAATAATTATATGAAGGTTAGATAATGCTTTTCAACTTACAAATTTACAATACTCCCTTAATGATTAAAAGGCATCAATTAAAGCTGCTAAGAAAGCACACCACTAGGATAGTGAAAAAGTAAGGTTTTTTTGGTATGCAGCATGAAAAAAGGAGAGGAAGCCTCAAGTCCTTTATGTTTATTAGACAAAATAAACAGCGAAGGCATCACATTCGTCATGTGATTCACCACTTGACCCATAAACTGCACTACTTAGCTGAGCAGTTTTCTGATATGTCACCAGTCAGAATTAGTAAAAGTAGAAAAAAAAGGCTTTGCTATATCTTAATATCAAGTACATTATGCAATTAAAGCATGTTCTCATGGATGTTAAAACATAAGCAGCATGTGGACAGAAAAAAAAATGCAATTTATTTAATTTGTCAAATGAGGCAAATGCATACGAAACCAGGCTTTGGTACAAAGTTGTAAAAAAGAAACCCACATTTGGATCTGTAAATGCTATTTTTGCTTAATCAAAGAAAGATTCGAAACCAAACATGAGTGTAAAATAACTTTTAGTCACAAGCAAGGTACAGTCTGGGCATTGAGGATGATGAACAAGGCGGAGGAGTAAAGCCACTTATTCTGAGAGTGTGGTGATGTAATGCTACGAGAGCTTGCATTTCTGAATGTAATATACAATCATGATGCACACAAAATAAAGTACATGGTAAACACATATTCTGGATTCTCCTGGCTGACTGAAGATCATTTAAAAACTGAAGTAGCATCGCTTTTAATGTGTGAACACAGTATGTGGACCAGAGGCAGTAGTGAATGTTGACAACTCTGCGAGGCTAGTCAAAGCTAGAATCCAGACCTGAGCAAAGGAGATCCATTTAGACGGTTGAATGAATGACTGATGCATGAAATCTTCACTGTTTTCTGATGATATGCACGAGGCCTGCCAGGTTAAAGCACTCTGTTAAATAAGTGAAGCTGCTGCAGATCCTTTTCTTGTCTTCAAGTGGTCAGCAAGGCTCCACGGGATATCACAGTACATCCTGAAGTTAAGTCGATAAACTCACAACTAAATCACTTCTTAGTCTGTAGTAGTGGGCAGGCAGTCTGGATTTGGTATGTACAACAAAATGTAGGCCACTGAAAACTTCACGTCGGTTTAAAGAGACAGATGAAATGCAGATCAAATAATAACCGTCTCTATGTGAAAGGCATGTGAATAGGCGAAGGAGGATGTTTGTTTCTGCAGAGGGACGGACAGAGGAATGACCGGGGTGGAAGAGGGAGAGGAGGAGGCGGAGGAGGATGAAGTTGGGGAGCGACTGGCCCAACGAGATGGGAGGCGTCGGTGGGCTGGACGGGCGGGTCTCGAAAAGTTCTTCTGGGCGGAGGAGGACGGGCGAGACCGGTCTTGGTTTTCCTGTGGGGAGACAAGTGGATTAACATTTAGGATGATAACACCGCTCTGTGTACAGTCAAATCCACACACGCAGATACATTACAGTTTATTTCATGTGCTCCATCAGTTGTCTTCTTGACCCTAGGGAAAACAACAGGAATATTTCAAACACGAACACTAAAAAACATTTGTGTAAAAAGGTCACATAAGGGGACACTACTGACTGTGGCCAAGGGCAAGGTCAAACTAAATACCTCACACGTGCTGCAGCTCTATCATTAGCATTTTATCTTGCACGGTGCTCCTTCAGTGTGCCTCCAACTATTCTTTTCATCAGGTCAAATAAAATTGTCTGACAATTGTTCCCACAACTTCTCCAACATTTGCATGACTTTAAAGCAGCACAATCACTTCAGCTTTCAGCCAAGGGCATTTAGTCAATTGGCCTTTTCAGATACCTGTGTAACTACAACAGAAAAGCCAGAAAAATGGTTCCACTAGAAAATCTTCCACAAAAAAAAAAAAAAAAAAAAAATGAGTCCCCTCGGAAGGACTGACAGATGAAAGACAAGTTGGTGAGAGCAGATAGGCCTCCTACCTAGTTTAGACTTCATATATCATGCTGCCAGCTCCTTTTTTATGAGCCTTGAAGCAATGGAATGGCCCAGATGCCCAGATTATAATGGAAGCTTTGGCCTGCCTCTGTCTCCTAGCACATACCCAAAATAAACAATGTTCCCACAGGAGCTGTCCTCAGTCAAGGGCAATTTGCTTAGTGTTTTAGAATGGAACATTGTGTACATTTTTTTTTCTGGGTCCACTGACATAATTGATAAAAAAAAATACAGTTTCACTTGATCATATTTTTATCAAAGCAAAATAACCAATGACATAGGTGACTTGACTGCATATATGTAGAAATGTGCATACTTCTGTGCCCACCTGCGCTATAGGCTGCATTTCTTTCACACACATGGTGCTGTGGCTGCTGAGCTGGGCGTGAACACTGTGTGATGACTGTGCGTGGCTTAACGTTGGACTAAAGGGCGCGGAGTCCACATTCAGCATGTCCAGTTCTGTGCCTTTCTCCTCCTGCCTGGCACTGAAGTTAGGACTCACATGCATCTCCTTCTGTTGGTTCTGCTGCTCTCGTGCTGCACTTTCATAATTTTTCAGAATCCTCTCTAGTGCCCCGTAATTGGACCGGGAGCCTTCAGGCCGTGGGTAAGCAGCTAGTGTGAGGGGCTTCCAAGGATGGTCATTCATCATTCGAAGCCCAGGTCTGGAGGAGTCAGACTGATGAGGAGGTACAGACATGTGTCTTGGCTGTGTCGTCTGTCTTTGCTTGCTCTCCGCAGGCAGCTGCTGGAGTGAGACTCCAGCTCTGGATGGCTGAGACTTTGTCCCATGGGAGCTCTCTTTCTTAGAGCTGGGATCATCCAATGACTGACTAGGCTGAGTATTTGCAGGCAAGACTGGCTCAGAAGATGGAGCCTCTGTGGCTGCTCTGTACTGCGCTTTCCTGGAAGGACTGCTTGCTGTTCGAACTCTGTGCTTGACTTCAGACCGGGATACAGAACTGTGAGAGGGTACTGTAGACCGTGGCTTTTCAGGTGAAAGGACAGAGGGGGGTTCTTTCTTTATGCCACCCTCTTGGACTGGAGTAGAACATCTTGTTTGCCTTGTCTGCACCTCAGGGCTCGGTATTTTAGAGTCTGAGATGGAGTGAGATAATGTCACTTCAGGATGCACACCCACGATGCTAGTGGTGGCGTCAGTGCCATGTGACTGAAGAGCAGTCTCTTCGGGAGGTACAACCTTGTCTGATGTTATAGTTGTAAGGACCGGTTGACAGCCCACAGAAATGGGATCTGTGACAGTAACACAGTCATGCTCTTCTACCCCGCGGCCCATCTCAGCCTGGAATAATGTTCTATTGAACTCAGCTGTTTTTTGTTCCAACATTATGTTTCTTCTGAAGCCCTGAAGGTTGGGGCTGACAGGTGGTGTCTCCATGGGGGACAAGAGTAACTCAGCAGGTAATTCTCTTAGAGACAGAGGCATTTGTATTTCGGGGATTTTTAAATTCCCAACACCATGGCTGTAACTTGAGCGCAGGTCCTTTGCAGCACTCCGTATGTTGACTTCAGAGAAACTCTTCTGAACAGCACCATATGTGGACAGCTTAGAGCTAGTGAGCTTGCCTGCATCACAGGACCAGCGGTTGTGGCAGCAGCCCGTGTTACAGTTCGGGTTAGCAGGCACTGAACACAAGGCCACCCCGCCATCTACGAAAACCTTTCCCTCATTTTCTTGCAACATGGCCTCGAACTTCCTGACGATGGACGGACTGCTGCACTTTCTATCCACTAACACACAGGGGCTGTGGCACTTTTTCATTGTGGCCACAGGGGTTTCTGGGATGTGGAGTTCTGTGTCTGGATGTGTGGGAGAGCTCAGGTTCCAGGAGGAGGTGCGTGGAGGGATGGGCGGGGCTTCTGGATCCATTTCAAGGTGCAATGCATGGCTTGTCTGCATGCCTAAGTAGCTGTCTGGATCAGTGTTTTTTGTTGTCCAGGATTCCCTCAGCCCTTTATTAGCCTGCCAGGTGTTATCAGATGACAAGGTGATCCAGTTTTCCCTCTCCAGTGCCCGGAGGTCTTCATAAATCTGGTTGAGGTCGCAAGGGGCTTCATCTGCCACCAAGTGGGTTTTATCGTGGCTTTCACACCGATTACTGGAAGGAATAAAAAAGTCAATTTGCCATCCTAGTCCTTTAAACTTAATCTATCAAAGACATGTATGTAGATAGTAAACCTGAGTAAGTATTCATCCTGATTTCCCACTGGAGTTAATAGGTTAACAAAATAATGAGGACTTACCTCTGATCACCACTCTTCTTTTTGATCTCATCCTGGTAACTACAAAGCTCCTCACTGACACGAGCTATCTCCTTCAGAGCCTGAAATGGAGACAAGAAATGAAAGACAATGAGACGAGTGACAGTGTATCCACAAAGTATTCACAGTGCTCCACTTTTCCCACAGTTTATGTTACAGCCTTATTCCAAAATAGATTAAATTCATTTTTTCCACAAAGTTCTACACACAATACCCCATAATCACAACATGAAAAAAGGAATTTTTATTTTTGTAAATTTATTAAAAATAAAAAACTAAGAAATCGCATGTACATAAGTATTCACAGCCTTTGCCATGAAGCTCAAAATTGAGCTCAGGTGTATCCGGTTTCAACTAATCATCCTTGAGATGTTTCTCCAACTTAATTGGAGTCCACCTGTGGCAAATTCAGTTGATTGGACATGATTTGGAAAGGCACACACCTGTCTATAAAAGGTCCCACAGTTGACAGTGCATGTCAGAGCACAAACCAAGCATGAAGTCAAAGGAACTGTCTGTAGACCTCCGAGACAGTACTGTCTCGAGGCACAAAACTGGGGAAGGGTACAGAAAAATGTCTGCTACTTTGAAGGTCCCAATGAGCACAGTGGCCTCCATCATCCGTAAATGGAAGAAGTTCGTAACCACCAGGACTCTTCCTAGGGCTGTCCGGCCGTCTAAACTGAGTGATAGGGGGAGAAGAGCCTTAGTCATGGAGATGACCAAGAACCCGATGGTCACTCTGTCAGAACTCCAGCGTTCCTCTGTGGAGAGAGGAAACCATCCAGAAGGACAACCGTCTCTGCAGCAATCCACCAATCAGGCCTGTATGGTAGAGTGGCCAGATGGAAGCCACTCCTCAGTAAAAGGCACATGGCAGCCCACCTGGAGTTTGTCAAAAGGCACCTGAAGGATTCTCAGACCATGAGAAACAAAATTCTCTGGTCTGATGAGACAAAGATTGAACTCTTTGGCATGAATGCCATGCTTGGAAGAAACCAGGCCAATACCATCCCTACAGTGAAGCATGATGGTGGCATCATCATGCTATGGGGATGTTTTTCAGTGGCAGAAACTGGGAGACTAGTCAGGATAGAGGGAAAGATGAATGCAGCAATGTATAGAGAGATCCTGGATAAAAACCTGCTCCAGAGCGCTCTTGACCTCAGACTGGGGGAACGGTTCATCTTTCAGCAGGACAACAACCCTAAGCACACAGCCAAGATATCAAAGGAGTGGCTTCAGGACAACTCTGTGAATGTCCTTGAGTGGCCCAGCCGGAGCCCAGACTTGAATCCAATTGAACATCTCTGGATAGATCTGAAAATGGCTGTGCACCGACACTTCCCATCCAACCTGATGGAGCTTGAGAGGTGCTGCAAAGAGGAATGGGTGAAACTGCCCAAAGATAGGTGTGCCAAGCTTGTGGCATCATATTCAAAAAGACTTGAGTCTGTAATTGCTGCCAAAGGTGCATCAACAAAGTATTGAGCAAAGGCTGTGAATACTTATGTACATGTTACTTCTTGTTTTTTGTTTTTTTTTAACAAATTTGCAAAAATCTCAAAAACTTTTTTCATGTTGTCATCGTGTGTAGAATTTTGAGGAAAAAAAATGAATATATTCCATTTTGGAATAAGGCTGTAACATAACAAAATGTGGAAAAATACTAGATGCACTGTAAATACCAACATCCATTTATTTTGCAAAAGAACTTAGACCTTCATGTTATAATGATGATAATGCAACTTAATGCGATAATTTTAAAAATAAACTAGAAGAACTACAAGAGCATTGCTCATGACAATGCAAAGAAGCAACGATGAAGTGAGAAATGCTGTAGATAAATGGTTACAAGGAAATAGTTTACACTCACAGCATTAAGAGCAGTGGTGTTCCTCTTTTTTCCACTGCCAAAACTCAATCCTGCCCACAGAGAGCTTTCTTGAGAATTTGTATGATCACTGTTTCCATGAGGATTTTGCTGTGATAGTCCACAACCAGCAGCCCCTTGAAAAATTGCATCCAGCTCAGCTGTATCCACTTCGCCCTTACTAGTTACTGAGTCTTGCTGCAGAGTGCCTATGGATCTAAATTCATCCAGAAGCTCAAGCTGTGAGCGGTTATGTCGAGTGTATTGCCCATCAGCCCTAAATTCACAGAGACTGTCTTCTTGAAAGCAGGTGGGGTGGTGAGTATCTGTATTAGCACATCCGCCTTCACCACCGATGCCTCTGTTGTGCCTGAATCCAGGTAAAGGTGGATGTCTGTTGGGTTCTGACTGACTGCTGCTGCTGAGTGCCTCTGAGTGAGAGTTTTCACTGAGCAGACTTGAGCCTGTGCTGGTGGACCGCACGCTGAGCCTGTGTGCAGCAGCGTCATCTGCATCCCTCCTCCGATCGTCCAGTCCAGACCCCGCTCGCTTGGCTCTCACCTCACAGTACAGCTAGAAATGGAAAGAGGAAATAGTGGTTAGAGTTTATTCTGGTCTACCTGGGGTCTGAAACCTCAACTATGGAGAAAGAGCAATTTTAAGGTATTTTTGTCCAAAAAAAAAAAAAAACTGCATGGAGCTGTAAAACTTATTTTAGCCTTAAAATGAAAATAAAACCATTGAGTTAATAGAATAAACTGGCTTGTCAAAATTAGAAACAAGAGAGTTTTTCTCCTTTCAATGTGAAAAATATCACTCAGAAATTGAAAAACTTAGTCTTTTCCTCTTACATTTGACATTTTTCCTGAATGTTTTACTCCTAAATTTGCAACTTTACACTCATAAATTTGTGATGCCTTTCATATGATTATGACTGGCGCCTAGCGGCTGCCCCGGCCTTGGATGCGCTCTGCAGAGCGTGCCCAAATGCCAAGTCACGTTTCGTTACCTTGTATTCATACATGTGTAATGACAATAAAGTTGAATCTCATCTCATCTCATCTCATAAATTTACAACTTTCTTGTGAAACTTCTGTTTTCTCGTTGTGCTTTCTTGCAACTTCTTTTTTCCCCCCATTTATCTGCAACTTTTTACTAAGTTGTGTTTTTTCCTTGGAAATTTTCTACTTTTTCTAATTTGTTATTCTTCTTTTACATTCTTTTCTTAAAAAGCTAAGACTGTTAGCTAAGACTAAATAGCACCATATGACTACTAATACACCTGTTTTTGTTTTACTTTAACTTTTTTACTGCTTATGCATAATTAACAACTAATGTTGGACAACAATTTCAACTAATGAATGATCACAGATCACCAAGGATTAAAAAATAAGACAGCAAATTCCATCAAATCTAATTGTATAACCTCTGACCTCTTATTCTGGAAATTCCAAATTAGCAACTATTTCAAGTTGACTAGACTCTCTTCCCATCATGCAGCTTCTGGATGGGACGGCTGCCTGTTAGCCTTTTTTATTCCTCTCTTGTTTTCCTCTCTCTCTCATTTTCTAGTCTCAAGGGGGCAAATGAGAGCCACATGTTCCTTTTCATAGCAAATTGGTCCAGGACTTTTACTCTCTGTCCAGCTACTGGGTTCGGGCTTCCCACATTAAAAACACTAATCTGCTCTTCTGAACTTTGAGACATGACATTCATCAAAAGTATTTTTTTATTCCTCCCTTTTTATTTTCTCTTATACATCATAATTTGTTCTAAATCCCTTCATTGTCTTTTTTTGTCCATTTCGATCTTTTTGTCTCCACACTTTAAATCCATTTATTCTTTTTGACTCAGCCTGCATAAAACAGACTTTATCCTCATGCCTGCAACTATGACACTTTTGCTCATTATGATGGTCTAACTATAAAATGTAGAGTAAATCTTGCAGACACATTTTTATCTATGAAATTAGATTCTTCCAGACAGATATTTCATGGTACATAAATCTGATAGCTTTATCTTTTGATTTGTGGAACTAGAACCATCAAAGTTTGTACAGTTTTCTGTGAGCTGATTCTTAAACTTATTTCTAATAATTTTTTGTCAAACCAAATACTCAACTAAATATTCAATTTCTTTTGCTTGTATTTCCCTATAATAATTTGCTGAAGTAAAAATGTCTAAGGCACCTCTAGCTTCTTGTGAGAGCTTATTGGAAATCAGGCAATGTTCTTCTAAAAGCATGTTTAGTCATAAAGATCGTCCTTAAGAAATGTGTGAATAATTTGACAAAAATGTAGTACTAAGGATGCAACATCAATCTACTCCCTAAAATATTTCTCTTTTAGTCTCTGACTGGCAGATTTGTGCACCTACTAATAACTTGCACAACGATTTCTATTGCAAGCCAGTTTCACTGTTTACATAGTTAGGGTCAACGACTATCTCAGCATCCCTACCTCAGCACACACAGAGCAGAGCATAAGCAGTGCCCTTACACTCTTCCTTTGATTCCTTGCTTCCTCCTCACATTCGACATTTCCATGAGTCAGGAATGCTGTTTTGACAGTACTGATGGTGAACAGAATGTGCTCAAGGAAAAAGTTACATACTGCAGGCAGCTCAGTGCATAGGAAGCAATATATCATGTGACACAGGGATCATATGATTAAAAATCTATAGGTTTAAAAACATAATGGAAAAGTTTGGGAAGGGTATTCTGTTTCCTTTATCTACAACCTTTCCTTGCTTTTATCTATGCCCAGACTTAACCACAAACGTCCATAAAATCTGGTTATGTTCTTAGGAGAGTATCTTACCTCTTCGATTTTCCTCTGCATATCCCTCAGCTGATTCTCCCACTCTCTTCTCTCCACGTCAAACCTTTCCAGCAGCTCCGCTTTCTCTCTCAACCAGTCCCTCTCACTGTGCTCCAGGCGACAGCGCAGGTCCATGGCTGTAGAGTAGGTGTCAACCAGGATCCTCTGCTGCTCTTCCCTCTCCCTACAGAAAGCTGAGGTCTCGCCTCGTCGCTCTGGAGGACTGCACGATGCCACAGAGGCAACACCTGGATTTGACTGGACCCCTCCACCGACCAGCCCAGGAGCTTCTCTAGCCTCCAACTGAAGAAGCAGACAAGGGAGGACAGGGGGAGGAGAGACAAATGAGCAGGGAGAAGAGTGGGAGACAAAGTGGAGAAAACAGTGGTGATGTTAAGTATAATGCAATTGGAGAACCAGAGGCAAAAAGCCAAAGGACATGACATGTGAGTGTTCAGGGGAGGGAGAAAACGTAAAAAAAAAAAGTGGAATTAAGAGAATGAAGGAGTGGCAGGAAGGGAAGAAGTAGGAAGTGGGGGATTAATGTACCAGGGGGATGAGAGTGAGTGGGTTCAGGGGAGGGAAGAGGCAGAATGGACAAAAGATTGAACAGCGAAAACTTCCTGCAAGAACTCATGCACTGGACTCGTGGGTTCAAAGTCCAAGGTGGGTTTTTTTTCTACATGTCTCACTAACACAGGATATACTGCAGGATACGGCAGATTCAGGCACAGCAAAATATGTCTGCAGATGTAGCCCCGGTCAAGTCAGGAGAAACAAACCCACACAAAGAGGTCTCTCAACACAAATAAGGGTGTGCTTCTAAACAGGTTTACATTTTAAAGATGCCAACTTTATTCAAATACATTTTTGTTATAATTACGGTAATGCTGATTATTTCTTTTCAATGCCTGTTTCAAGTAAAATATGGTGGGCATTTCCCCTGGGGTTTTCCCTGTTTGAGTGCCAGACACTTCAGCTAAAAACATGGTATTACATTACCAAGAATAGTTAAAAAAAACTGCATCCAAGCAACCTAAAATACTTACTTCAGAGAGAATGCACACCTTAATTTTTGTTAATTTGTTGTTTGTTGTTAATTTCTTGTGTTTGGCTAGTTAATGTTTTGTGAGAAAGGGACAGATCATATAAGATTTTTCTTCTTTCTGCTCCTTTTAATTCAAGTGTGAAATTTTATGTTTGCATTGAAGGTTTTATTTGGTCAAAGAATGAAATGAAATGAAATGAAATAAATAAAAAAATTAAAGAATGGTGTGTTTGTAAGTTTTAACCTTCTGAAATGTATCTATTGGTCACATGGTTATCGAAAAAACATCAAAATGCTCACTTCTCTTAAAAAAACAAATGTAGAAGAGCTTGAAATGATGAGGCGATTTGATATATAAACCAAAGTTTATTTATCAGCTCTCCTAACAAGTCTCATTCTAGTGCAGAGGTAGCAGAAGGAAAAGAGACCGAATATCTCCGGCTCACTGACTTTATACTTGCACATCACAAACGACATGCATAACAAAGGCTGACATCCCTCATTATCTTAATCCCCCCATTGTCTTGGTATTTTCTCTCCTCGCCCAGGGGGTGAGGGTAGCTCCTCCGGTCTCCACCGCAGTGTCTGGGAACGTCTTTGTTCTTCACTTGGCGGTTGAGAGCCTTTGTCCTTTCAGAGGTGTGAAGTTGCTTTACATATGTAATTACCAAACATTTCCACATGCTTCAACATATGTAGGTTATGGAATATATGATTAATATAGCCCACAATAAAACCTTTACATTGTTTTTGTACTGATTAACCATTTTAACTCTTCCAAGTTTTTTTCCTCTCTCTCAGGAGAAGGTAGGCCCATCCTTGATACGAGTCCTTGTCTGCTCTATTATTGGCCAGCCTCACTGATCCAATCCAGCCCTGTGTCCTGCCAGATCTGTCAGCAAACAAGTTGAGGAGACACTGCGCACTCCAGCAAGGCAAAAGCAGGATCCCTACACAAACTCCCAAAGGATGCATCTCTAAGAGAGAAGTGGCAAGAATTTATTTTAATATTTCGGAGGATTTTAGCTCAAACTTATTACTCTGTTCTGGTCATTTCACTTTGGATTCATTCCAAAACCTTGTGAAGTATAACTTAGGTTTTGACAAAAAGCCTATTTTTAAGGATACCACTGTAACATGTTGCGATGCTGTAAAATACTTAAACATTTAAAATCTGATACAGTCATGATTGTGGAGGGTCTGAACAGTCATTTGGCGTATGCGGCCACACAGCGTGTGCACTGGGTGAGCTGGATCACGTTGATACAGCCAAGGCACAGGACCGGCAGCCAACACAGTCAGCCAGCCAGGACTCTCCCAGCTCCCCATTTCACTGTGCTCCAGTGCCCTCCCAAGGCTTGTGCTGCATGGCTACATATGCCGAAGTATAGTTCAGACCCTCCACAATCCACATCAGCATTAGAGTTAATTTTTATAGGCATCAGTTCTTCATTAAGTCGCATTTAGCATTTCTCAGTTCCATGTTTTGTGTACATAGCTCTCTGTGAACAGTCAAATTTCTGGTCCTGGCGTAGGTTATGCCTCCCCACTTGTGACTGGCTGTGCCACACGTGTCAGTCGCAAAGCTTTCGCCCAGTCAGATTAAGGGCTCATGAATGACCGTGAGGAGGCCTGAAACACTGCGTTTTCTGGGAGGGATCACAGAGTGGCTTTCTAGGCCTCATGTAAAACAACACGGAAAAGATTTTTTGTTGATCACAATACAGATATATGTTCATGATGTCAGAATTTGAAATTAATCCATGAAAAAGAGTAAATGGGACCTTTACATGAGCTGAGCATAAGGGTGTGTGCTTCACTACATAAATCTGTACGTTCATGTGGTGAATGTGCATTTTTGTTGCTAGTAAAAAAAAAAAAAAAGGAGCAAAAAATGTTGGCTTTGGTACTGGAAGGAGCCCAAGACAACGCCTTGTGTATATTCATGTGCCCCTTGTGTTTTGTGTGTGTGTGTGTTTTTATTAGAAAGAGAGTGGGAGAATACATAAGCGTTCATGAATGTGTTGTTTCGGTGTCCAGCCACAGACATCAACCAAAGCCCTCGGTCATGGGTCTATTTCTGTTTGTGTGGCTTAGGGTCAGAGAAATTATAGTGCATTTAAAAAAAATAAAAAAGTCAACCCATTCTCTTGGTTTGGAGTTCTTCTCAATGTCCCCTGACAATTACAGACGGATGATGACGGGTGCTGTCTGAACTCTAGTTCAACATATAGACGTAAACAAACAGTGACGATGTGAGAATAAGAAGCCTGAAGTTGTAATAAAGAGTTAAGCACAAGTGGCTCTTTTTGATAGAAATTTAAAAAAAAAAATTTCATAAGGAAAACGTCAGGACTAAACTTCAATTCAATTCAACTTTATTTATATAGCACCATTTCACAACAACAGTCATCTCATAGCACTTTCAACTGTAGGGGAAACCCCCATAATTGCAGAAAGACCCCAGCAATCAGGCAATCCCCTATGAGCAAGCGCTTGGTGATGGTGGAGAGGAAAAACTCCCCTTTAACAGGAAGAAACCTCCAGCAGAACCAGGCTCAAGGAGGGGCAGTCATCTGCTGTGACTGGCTGGGGGGTGAGGGGATAGAGAAGGTGAAGAAAAGAACAGACATGTAGAGAGCAAACAGCACGATGGGGACTCAATCTATGGGAGAGAACAAACAGATGTTAATGACGAACAAAAATATTTCACCTGCAAGGAAACCACCATCCTGACATCCAAAAGCATGGAAACATAAACAGATAAGCACCTTTAATTTAGTTTACCCACACAAGCTACTCCAGCTACTTTTGGCCATGCCAGATGTCACTGTATGCCATGGGGTATATAAAGGTAACTGTGTCACCAGGGTGACCCACTATAAATAGTGGGCAGAGAGGCTTACACAATGTCACATTCTGAGGGGAGGTGGGGGGTTGGAGAAAAGGGAGACGAGAGAGCTGGCTGCTAATATGGAGTGGGATGTCTCCTAGCTGCCAAAAACATTCATAAATCAGTGGCATGCAGTGAAATATGCCTGAAAATATCCGGCCTAAGACCTCTTCCTGGGAATTTGGATGCTTTTTTGGTATGTGGAAACATCATACATCAGTTGTACACTATACAAGAGCGTATAATTAAAACTTCAGAATAGACTGGGATGAACATACACAGTAACTGTTGATAAGCTACAATCCCGTTTAACTGACTCACTTGGTAATGAAGCCCATAATCTCTTGTAAATGGCCCATAATCTCTCCTCTGTTGTAAATGGAATGGAGGATGGAAATGTGGGTGGCAGTGTCTCAGGAGGTAGAGCGGGTTGTCTAATAACCAGAGGGTTGGCAGGTTCGAATCCCGCTCTGCCCAGACATCCCGCCGTTGTGTCTCTGGGCAAGACACTTTGCCCACCTTGCCTCCACTGTCTATGACACTGGGTATGAATGTGTATAAGAAGACATCTCTGTTGTCATTCAGTTAATACAGCCAATCATGTACAGTAGAATGAAATTACGTTTCTCCCATCTACAATGTTAATCACATGTAGAATCAGAGGGGTCGCTGCCATGCAAGGCACCGCCACAAACAATTTTCTCCTTCCCCCATTCTATTATGCTGAGCATCAAGATAGAAGGTGGGAAGTACCATTTTTATATGGTCTTTGGTATGACCCGGCCGGGACTTGAACACCAAACCTTCCGGTTGTGGGACGGATGCTCTATCAACTAGGCCACCACTCCAACAGTGTTCAATAGTGGTCGGAAAGGCCATTGGTGTGGATTGGCAGCCACATTTCTGTTAGTCTGTCCCAGGGCAGCTGTGGCTACAGTAGTAGCTTACCACTACCATTGTCTGTCTGTGGAGTGAATGAATAATGGACTCACTGTAAAGCCCTCTGGCTTTCTTGAAAGGCACTATATAAATGCACCATTATTATGATCTCTTGTACAGCAATTATAAAACAAGAAGTACTGAATGAACTAGTGCAGCTTAGATAATAGACACAGACTTCTTATCTGTATATAATTTTGAAGTTGCCTTAGTTCAAGTTGCCTCAACTGATTACATCATAATTTTCAGCTCTTCTGGCTGGTCAGCACTAGGGCTGAAACGATTAGTCGATATTGTCGATTACGTCGACAATAAAAATTTGTGGACAAAGATTTTTATTGTCGACAAATCATTTAATTATGAAGTTTATATGCATGCCACGGAAATGTTCAGTTGTAACTGCAATGCACGGCCAGAACTGCTGCGGGCAGCAGCTCCTCTGTTGTTCGCCATGCGTGAACAATTTTCAGCGAAGAAGAAGAGGAGCACAGCATAGTGAAGTGGAAGGATAATAAACACGTAGAAGTGGAGCGGAGCTAAAAAAAAAGAAAAGAAAAGGCAGACCCAAACTTTCGATAGTATGGGAACATTTCACAGAAAACAGAAAATGAAAGAATAAAATGCAAACTTTGCAAGGCAGACCTTTCCTATCATCGCGGTACTACAGTGATGCATGAGCATCTAAAACAATGACACCTGGAAGCTGCAACATTAACGGCTGCTTGGTAAGTTTTAGCAAGTCAAGAAAGTTAGCGCCGCTTATTTTCAATGGCCAACTGTTTCAAGCTTTAGAAAAATGACAATACTGTTAGTACATGCTGTTTATGTCAGCTTACCTGTTTGACAATAAGCTCTCTGGCTGCTGAGGGCTGAGCTGTCATGGCTAACGTGCTGGATGCAGCAAATGACTGAATCACAGGAGTCGCCTCTCTTTTTCATCTTCGTTAATATTAGCCCGCATTCTGAATATTAGTGCATCTGAGTTAATTAGAATATCCTAATTTGTAATTTAATAAATTAAAACCTACAACAATAATCATCAAAATTAAACTAAACAGCTTGAAATATCCCTCTTAAGTGCAGTGAATACTGAATATGAAAGTTTACCTTTCTGAATTATATTGTTAAAAAATGCACTTATAGAAAACTTCCACCTAATGTTAGTCTGTGGGTTGGAGCAGATCAGTGATTCAGTTGTAAGATATTTAATCAATTGTTTAATTGACATTAGGCATTATGCTGTCTGTGATAAACTGATATATAACCTTAAACTTGTGATAATACAGATTTCTTGTTTTTTGTATTTAGATTTGGAAACTGCTTATAAAATGTTATATTAAAGCAGGAACTGACAACAAGGTGATTTTCACAGGTGTGCAGGCTTAAACAGCGGGTGACGTAAAATATGCACAAGAGCCCCAACAGGAAGCAGAGATGGTGGACATGACAGAAATAATCACGATTATTTTTTCGATTAGTTGACTAGTCAGATTAGTCAACTACAAAAATAATCGTTAGCTGCAGCCCTATTCAGCACCTTCAAACTGCTCCAACAATTGCCATCTACCTCATAAGCATTCCATGCCTGAGTTAAGAATGGTTTCTTGTCAACCAGTGCTGACACAGTGAAACACACAGGTGGCAAGTAATAGAGGAGTTTCTCACATTAAAGTGTGGAAGTGTTCACATTTCTCTTGGAAGAGGCATGAAATAAATGTCATTTTGCTTAAAGGTGATGGAGACAACATTCTGACCACCTGGCTAGTAGGTGTCACACTTATTCTTGTTCCAGTTGGTTGTGTGAGGGCCCTCTGTTACGCAGGTCCTGTTGTGGCGTTTGTGTGTGTCACTGGCCGCGGTTGTCTGTATTTATATGTGCAGGTCCTGTGGGCGGAGTTGTAATACTAGTGCACCTGGCCAGTCACTGGGAGGGGTATAACAGGAGTAACCGCTACATCTCTAGACTCCCCTCTGCTGCTGCCACTCTGTTGTGTTGCTGGTGTGGATTGGTTGTCCAGCCCGGGCATTTAGTTTATTAGTTTTATTTGCAGTGGTCTTTTACAGTCATACACATTACAGCCACCAGATGAAATACTGATTGCACTTCACCCACACTCACTTCTTGTAAATAAATTGCACTTTGGTTTGATTTCAACCCTGCCTCTTATAATTTTTGTTGCGGCTTTTGAGCCAGTCGTGACAGATGATGGAGGTAAACAGCAACGCTCTGTGCAGACTATTCTAAAATATCAGTTCTTTGGTGATTACAAGCCAGATACAGCATGTCAAGTGAGAACTCTTGTGGTATGAACTTTTAATGAGATGAGACATGACATCAACCTAGTTATGCTAATGGCTATGACATCCTCACCAACCACTGTAGTCTCATCGAAGGGTTGGACAATATATACAATTTTGAGGATATATTGATACATTTTCAATTTGAGATATAGGATGGGCAATATATTATATACGGAGATAACTCGCTGCATGGTGTGACTGTACACTGACTGAAACCACTGACGTTATATGGACCATGTGCTGCAAAACATGAAGTACTGAATGAACTAGCGAGTTCACAATGGCATTAACTGTTTCCTGTAGTGTTTTAACAGCCAATCAGTGATTCCAGTGATTTTATAGAACACAGATTGAAGGGCACAACATGGTTCATTTTGTGAATTACACAGATTAAAGTTAAAAAGGACTAAAGTCTGGTTGAGGTTATTTAAGGCAGATCCACCACTTGCTCATCACTTGTGGCTCCAAAAAGATTTATTCATTCATTGAGTTTAGGACAACAGGTTTACGCATACATCCAGACAAACATGAATAAATACAAAGCAGCTGCTTTACGAGTGATAAATATTTATAAAGGCCACCTATTGCACTCAAAACCCTCAGTCTCATACGCTTTGCAAAGTAAATATTGCTGTTAAAGGTCAAGATGTTACCACCAACATTTTGGATATCATGCTATAAACCACATACAGTATCTCACAAAAGTGAGTACGCCCGTCACATTTTTGTAAATATTTTATTATATCTTTTCATAGAACACTGAAGATATGACACTTTGATACAATGTAAAGTAGTCAGTGTACAGCTTGTATAACCGTGTAAATTTGCTGTCCCCTCAAAATAACACACAACCATTAATGTGTAAACCGCTGGCAACAAAAGTGAGTACACCCCTAAGTGTAAATGCCCAAATTGTGCCCAAAGTGTCAATATTTTGTGTGGCCACCATTATTTTCCAGCATTGCCTTAACTCTCTTGGGTATGGAGTTCACTAGAGCTTCACAGGTTGCCACTAGAATCCTCTTCCACTCCTCCATGACGACATCACGGAGCTGGTGGATGTTAGAGGCCTTGCGCTCCTCCACCTTCGGTTTGAGGATGCCCCACAGATGCTCAATAGGGTTTAGGTGTGGACACATGCTTGGCCAGTCCATCACCTTTACCCTCAGTTTCTTTAGCAAGGCAGTGGTCGTCTTGGAGGTGTGTTTGGGGTCATTATGTTGGAATACTGCCATGCGGCTCATGCTCTGCTTCAGTATGTCACAGTACATGTTGGCATTCATGGTTCCCTCATTGAACTGTAGCTCCCCAGTGCCGGCAGCATTCATGCAGCCCCAAACCATGACACTTCCACCACCATGCTTGACTACAGGCAAGACACACTTGTCTTTGTACTCCTCACCTGGTTGCTGCCACACATGCTTGACACCATCTTAACCAAATAAGTTTATCTTGGTCTCATCAGACCACAGGACATGGTTCCAGTAATCCATGTCCTTAGTCTGCTTGTCTTCAACAAACTGTTTGCGGGCTTTCTTGTGCATCATCTTTAAAAGGGGCTTCCTTCTGGGATGACAGCCATGCAGACCAATTTGATGCAGTGTGCGGCATATGGTCTGAGCACTGACAGGCTGACCCCCCCACCCCTTCAACCTCTGCAGCAATGCTGGCAGCACTCATACGTCTATTTTCAAAAGACAACCTCTGGATATGACGCTGAGCACGTGCACTCAACTTCTTTGGTCGACCATGGCGAGGCCTGTTCTGAATGGAACCTGTTCTGTTAAACTGCTGTATGGTCTTGGCCACCGTGCTGCAGCTCAGTTTCAGGGTGTTGGCATTCTTCTTATAGCCTACGCCATCTTTATGTAGAGCAACAATTCTTTTTTTCAGATCCTCAGAGTTCATTGCCATGAGGGGCCATGTTGAACTTCCAGTGACCAGTAAGAGAGTGTGAGAGTGATAACACCAAATTTAACACACCTGCTCCCCATTCACACCTGAGACCTTGTAACACTAACAAGTCGCATGACACTGAGCAGGGAAAATGGCTAATTGGGCACAATTTGGACATTTTCACTTAGGAGTGTACTCACTTTTGTTACCAGCAGTTTAGACATTAATGGCTGTGTGTTGAGTTGTTTTGAGGGGACAGCAAATTTACATGGTTATACAAGCTGTACACTGACTACATTGTATCAAATTGTCATATCTTCAGTGTTGTCCCATGAAAAGATATAAAATATTTACAAAAATGTGAGGGGTGTACTCACTTTTGTGAGATACTGTATGTGATAAACAATGCTAAACCACACCAATTTGTAAATTTTTAGCAGTATTTTTCCTATTATCCTGTCTTGTATCCTATGGGGTGCCCTAACAATACTAGCACCAAGGGAATTTCATTTTATCACTTTCCCAAGGATATTGAAAGGAGAAAATTATGGATCGCTGCTGTCTAATGAGAGCTACGTACCCATTGAGCATTCAAAAATTTGCAGTCAACATGTCATATCTGGTAAGTGCACCCATTTACGCTTATATTAGAAGGAAAGTTTAAATTTGCCCTTCACAGTGTATGCTGTGTATCTACAGAGCACATTTTTTTCTGTTTGACTAAACAACTAACGGGACCAAATGGGGGACCAAACGCCCAAATAATGAATTAAATAATTTTTATTTTAATATTTCAACACCAAATGGGCATTGTTATATGAGACCCATTCTAATGTATTCCTTTTATAATTCAGCAATATTTGGTTATTAAAAGCTTTTTGAAACCACAATCAAGGATATGATATGATATATATTTCTTTATTTTTGAACACATAAAATGAATTAAAAAAACAAAAAATATTTATAACCAAAACAACAATGAATAAACAAATATATCAAAGATACACAGCTTTGTCCAGCATCATTTTAACATGCTCAAAATAGGAGTAGGCAGAATTAATAAACTTATTAAAGCCTACCCCTTGATCGATAATCAATGCATAACCAAAATTACAAAGCAAACATAAAATCTAATGACACTCCATAATTAATACAAAACCAACAAAAATAACAAGGCAAATACAGTAGGAGTATGTGGCCCCAGTGTGCGGAGGTTCATCGGGAGAGCTGGAGTCTGTGCCGACGAGACACCATCCCCTGACTCCAACGTCATCCCCATCTCCTCACCCTCCAACCACAGTCAGTGTCTCACCAACTGCGCAGCCACACCACAGGTTGGAGAGAGACTTGTTGGAATCACCGTATCCTGAGCCGACAAGCAAGTGTCCCCTGCCCTCGGTGCCTCACCCACCACGTCATGCCCCAGCATCTACACCTCCACGCTGCTCGTCAGCGTCTGCTCCGGCACTGTGGAGCTCATCGATTGTGGAGTGCTTTTTTTCGCTGCTGATCAGCCATCCTGAGGTCATCATAACAGAAGCCACTTAGGTCTTCAGCAACAGCAGCTGCTGCAGCATGGGAACTAAAGTAAGTACCTTTCCAATCTTTAACATCAATAAAGAAAAGCCTTGCCTTGTTCCCGGTGTGTGTGTGTGTGGGGGGGGGGGGTGCTCAGTGACAGCCATCCACCTTGGTTGAGCCCTTACCACCTGCTGCTGCATCCATCCTCACTTGCTTCTCCCCTCTCCATTTCCTCGAGCATCACGTCGGAGAGGATGGCAACTGTCACGTCTAGGGTTCTGCCAGTCCCTGTTATCACGTCTGAGGTTTCGCCTACCATCATGTCTGCAGTGCCGGCTCCTATATCTGCTATACTGGTGTCCCTGCCCACCACTACACATCAGAGCACCTTGTCTGCCGCCCCTCCAGCATCCCCAGAGGTGGAGGTTGCCTCTCCAACAGCGGGGTCTCCAGGGTCCTCGCCAGCAGAAGAGCAGGAGCTAAGGCAAGTCCCAATTTTCTCATCACCATCTAAAATAGAGAGGTCTTCTCTTGCTCCTAATGGGGAGGCCCAGTTGCAGCGCCCATCTGCTTCTGAGCTCTCCCCGCCGAGCTCTTTTGCTGGTAGTGGTGATTTGGACATGACATCTGCCTGTGTTTCTTCCTCCCCATTCGAAGTGACTGCATTTGGGATGGAGGAGCACACTTCTACCCTTGCTGTCTCCGAGGTGCACACCACAGCTCCGGCGTTCCACAAGGAGCACACCGGCTCCTGATCTCCACGAGGAGCACGCACCAGCTACTGATCTTCACAAGGGGCATGCTCTGGATCTCCACAAGGGGCACGCTCCAGCATCATGCTCTATGGTGTGGTGGTCCAGGGACACTGGGAGACCACCCGACACATCACGCTCCATGGTCTGGTGGCCCAGGGAAGCTGGGAAGCCACCCAACACATCACACCCTCTGGTCTGGTGGTCCAGGGATGCTGGGAGACCACCCGACAGATCATGCTCCTTGGTCTGGCGGTCCAGGGACACTGGAAGGCCACCTGACACATCATGCTTCATGATGTGGTGGTTCAGGGACGCTGGGAGACCACCCAACACATTATGCTCCTTGGTCTGGTGGTCCAGGGACACTGGGAGACCATCCGGCACATCACACTCTCCGGTCTGGTGAGCCAGGAACACTGGGAGAGCACCTAACACATCATGCTCCCTGGTCTGGTGACTCAAGGTCTCTGGGAGGCCAACCGACGCATCACGCCCCACAGTCTGGTGGTCTAAAGACTGGGAGGCCACCCAATGCATCATGCTCTCTGGTCTGGTGGCCCTGGGCCACTGGGAGGCCACCCGACGTATCATGCCATATGGTTTGGTGGCTCAGGGATGCTGGGAGGCCACTTGATGCATTATGGCCTACGGTTTGGAGGCCCAGAGACTCAGTTCAGCCAAGAACTCGCCATGCTCTCTGGTTTGGGGGGGGGGGGGGGGGTCATGAATCTTCACATCATGCTGTTACGTACATCTGGGGCCAGGGACTCTGACTGGCCCCAAATGACTGTTTTGTTCTTGTTATGGACTCTGTGGGGGGGGGGGGGGTTGGTTTGCTTTTTGTTGGTGTTGTTTTGGGGTGTCTGGAATCCACCCCTTAAAGACAGGGCTCTGTCGGGTTCTTTAAGTTCATTTCTGTTATTCTCTGTGTTTTTCCTACCCCAGCTCAGTTTGGTTATTGTGTTTATGTTCACAGTCATGTCCCTAATTATGTTCCTTTGTATTTGCCATTCATTTCTGTCCACTATGATTATCTCCTTAGTTCAGTCTTGTCATTCTCCTTACCTTAGTCTTAGTTTAATTCTTCATTGTTCTGTTTATTAGTATTATGTTTATCATGATCACAGTTATGCTGGGGTTTGATGATTATTATTTTCATGGTTGTCATGTTTATTCCTGTTATGATTTGGGTTTGGGCTTTTGTTTTGACAGCACCTCTTGTTTACTTCGGATTTTGCGTTGTGAGTTTTTGCTTTGTTCATTATTCACGGCTGCTTTTGATTTCTTGATTATTGATTGTTCACGGGTGTTCTTGATTTTGTTCCTTTATTTATAGAGGTTGTGCATTACCTTATGCACGGTGACCTTCACGTAATATTACGCTATTACACTGACCACACTCTCACATTTGGTTTTGCTCACATCTGTCATCGTTTTTGCCTCGATGGGGCAGACAGCAGGACTCATATGCGTAATGAGCGTTTAACATTATTTATTCACACAAGAAGCAGCTTGGAAGCTGAAACATAACTAAACATAGGCTTGGTAATGCAGACAGAAATTCACAGACTTGGATCAGATCAAACAGGAGCATTTATGTAACGCCAGGAATGATGATGACACAGCGCCCAGGTGCAGGGCTGCGTCCCTTAAACAGAACAGGATATAATCAACAGTAATACAAAACAGCTGTGAATGATCAGGAAATTAACAATGCCGAACAAACTAGACTACGGTGGGAAAAAACCAGAGACACTGTCAAAACAAAATCCAAACAGAGCTGAGATAAATGTGAAACAAGAATATGATCATACAAATACACAGAATAACAAGGAAGAAACTAAGATATGGCAAGGATGATAATAGTTAACAAAAAAGCCAAGATCACAATCCAAATGAAACGGACAATAACTTAAAGTGAGGATGTAGGTTGAAGACCACATCCTGGTGACAAGAAATATAAATTACAACACAAGGTGAGGACATGGCTCCAGCCCACGTCCTGACAACGTCTGGAAGTTTGCTTTTTGGGAATAAAATTAAGCCTAAGAAGAGAAAGCCTGTGCATGGGTCCAATTTTTTTGCCCCAGAGGGGCACTCATGACATAGTAGAGTGCAGAACTGCAATGCGGGAGATTGTGAGTTTGAACCCCTGATTGAACGTCACCAGTTGGACTTTACCACCTGTCCTCTTGGTCACAATAATAATAATAATAATAATAATAAATAACAGCAATAACAATAATAAATAAATAACAGAGTGCCAAAATCAGAAGTAAGGCTATTAAATAAGTATAAATTGTGGGGAAATAGTAGAGTAATAAAATTACCAAGATGAACTCAACAATGGGTGAGATTGTTGGCATTCAAGAAATAACACCAGTTTCTGCTAGTGACCACTGCTGACATGCTGAATGAAGCCAGGAGGTGAAGATAGAGGCAAGAGGTTACTCTTTCAGTTGGCATTATTGCTCTAGTCCAGGGGTCACCAACTGGCTGACTCCAGTCCGGATCCGGACCCCAAGAGTCTTCAGTCCAGACCCTGAAGCCTTTTGATACAATTTGGGGAAAAGGGAGACTTTTATTTTGGTGGGGGGAAAAAAAGGCGGAAAAAGTGGAACTGGACTGCTGCATCAGCAACCGTCCAACAGATTATGGCACAAGCCCTTGGGCGTGCTCCTCCTGCTGCAGACTGACTCCCTCTTCACTGTCCCATGAACGCCACTCTCTGCAGAGATTCTGTGGCTCCAACCGCTCCAGAGAGTATGCAGCAGGTTGCAAAATCAGGTTCACTGCGAGCACACACACACACACACACACACACACACACACACACACAAGGATGACAGCCAGGACATCCACCCCTCACAAAAAGAAGCACTGTTATTAAACTGAATGTACAGTACCTTCGCTGGTACCACTTAAAAACTCAGTGAAGGCTCCGTGTGTTACTGAACATAAAAAGTTCCACCTCTTCTTTCCCTGTAACCATGGAGTTACCGCTCCATCCATGCTATAACAGAGTTTACTGTGGAGATTTTTATAACATGTCAGAATTCTGTCCTGTGGAATTATATTTTGTGTCCGTTTTTTTGTCTTAGTTTGAAACCGGTTTTTTTTCCTGCACTGAAAATATTGTATAGAGGTGGACTTTTTGTGAAATTTTGTTTTTTTTAGATATTAATCTTTTTTTATAATGCAATCCAAATTAGTTTGTGTTCTCCTGTAAAACATTTTTAGGATTTTATTACATTTTGTTTGAAAATGAACAAAGAATTCATTTTAATATTGTTTTTTGTTTAAAAATTAATATAGTGTGGAGAGTGCAAATAACAGAGGCAGACTTATGCAGCAGACGACTTTATTCACTCTCACATCAGTCATACAGTGGGGCAAAAAAGTATTTAGTCAGGCACCAATTGTGCAAGTTCTCCCACTTAAAAGATGAGAGAGGTCTCCAATTTTCATCAAGGTATACCTCAACTATGAGAGACAAAATGAGAAAAAAAAAATCCAGAAAATCACATTGTCTGATTTTTAAAGAATTTATTTGCAAATTATGGTGGAAAATAAGTATTTGGTCACCTACAAACAAGCAAGATTTCTGGCTCTCACAGACCTGTAACATCTTCTTTAAGAGGCTCCTCTGTCCTCCACTCGCTACCTGTATTAATGGCACCCGTTTGAACTCATTATCAGTATAAAAGACACCTGTCCACAACCTCAAACAGTCAGACTCCAAACTCCACTATGGCCAAGACCAAAGAGCTGTCAAAGGACACCAGAAACAAAATTGTAGACCTGCACCAGGCTGGGAAGACTGAATCTGCAATAGATAAGCAGCTTGGTGTGAAAAAAATCAACTGTGGGAGCAATTATTAGAAAATGGAAGACATACAAGACCACTGATAATCTCCCTGGATCTGGGGCTCCACGCAAGATCTCACCCCTTGGGGTCAAAATGATCACGAGAACGGTGAGCAAAAATCCCAGAACCACACGGAGGGACCTAGTGAATGACCTGCAGAGAGCTGGGACCAAAGTAACAAAGGCTACCATCAGTAACACACTACGCCGTCAGGGACTCAAATCCTGCAGTGCCAGACATGTCCCCCTGCTTAAGCCAGTACATGTCCAGGCCCGTCTGAAGTTTGCTAGAGAGCATTTGGATGATCCAGAAGAGGATTGGGAGAATGTCATATGGTCAGATGAAACCAAAATAGAACTTTTTGGTAAAAACTCAACTTGTCGTGTTTGGAGGAGAAAGAACACCATGCCTACTGTGAAGCATGGGGGTGGAAACATCGTGCTTTGGGGCTGTTTTTTCTGCAAAGGGACCAGGATGACTGATCTGTGTAAAGGAAAGAATGAATGGGGCCATGTATTGTGAGATTTTGAGTGAAAACCTCCTTCCATCAGCGAGGGCATTGAAGATGAAACGTGGCTGGGTCTTTCAGCATGACAATGATCCCAAACATACCGCCCGGGCAACGAAGGAGTGGCTTTGTAAGAAGCATTTCAAGGTCCTGGAGTGGCCTAGCCAGTCTCCAGATCTCAACCCCATAGAAAATCTTTGGGAGTTGAAAGTCGGTGTTGCCCATCGACAGCCCCAAAACATCACTGCTCTAGAGGAGATCTGCATGGAGGAATGGGCCAAAATACCAGCAACAGTGTGTGAAAACCTTGTGAAGACTTACAGAAAACGTTTGACCTCTGTCATTGCCAACAAAGGGTATATAACAAAGTACTGAGATGAACTTTTGTTATTGACCAAATACTTATTTTTCACCATAATTTGCAAATAAATTCTTTAAAAATCAGACAATGTGATTTTCTGGATTTTTTTTTTCTCATTTTGTCTCTCATAGTTGAGGTATACCTATGATGAAAATTGGAAACCTCCCTCATCTTTTAAGTGGGAGAACGTGCACAATTGGTGGCTGACTAAATACTTTTTTTACCCCACTGTACACAGAAAAAGCATATATCAATACACCATGGTCTCTCCTTTTACATCAACCGCCCATCTCACATCTGCATGACATCTCGCATCACAACACATTCAACCCTTCTCCCCCCACTACTTCTTCCTGCTACCTCACCATAATCTCTCTCATCTCAATACCTATTGTCCTTCTCTGTTTAGCCTCTGCATCCAGTCTGAGATGATTAACACAGCTTCTACCCCCCCAGAATCTCAGACAGAGTTTCAGTCCCCACGTCCTTTTGGCTTCAGTCTCCTCCCGTATCTGCTGTAACAGGGGTTTTCCGCCTCCGCGGCGCTGCTGTGCCGGTGGGGGGCTCCTGGGGGTGTGTCTGTCTGCGGGTGGGCAATAGCGAGGGGGGGGGGGGACCTTTGACTTGCCCGTGTGGCTGCTCTGATGAATTGTTTACCTGGGGAGTTCTCAGTGGGGGACTTCCACGCCGAGGGGCCTGAGCTAACAGCACTTGCTCATCCGCCACCACAAAGGCGGGCTTAAGTCTGTCTATACATATTTTCTCCCTACGACCCCCCAAGTCTAACAAAAAATGTTTGTTCCCTGTTTCCAGCACTCTGAACGGGCCATTGTAGGGTGGGCGCAATGGGGGGCGGTGGGCATCGTGCCTGACAAACACGAACATAGCGTTCTTCAAAGTTTTTGGCACAAAAGCGAGTGGAAAACAGTGGTGGGCCGGGCCTGGCAGCGTGCCTGTGTCTGCGCTATGCTGCAAACGCTGAGACGGCAAAAATTCCCCGGGGAGCCACAGTGGCTGAGAAAAAACAAGCTCCGCCGGGGAAGCCTCCAAATCCTCTTTTGGTGCGGAACGCAACCCCAATAAAACCCACGGCAACCGGTCTACCCAATTTGCATCCGTCAGCAAAGCCCTGAGCGCTGCTTTCAGTGACCTATGAAAACACTCGCATAATCCATTGGCCTGTGGGTTGTATGCGGTTGTGCGATGAATTGCAACATCCAGGCTACGGGCCATCGCTGACCTGAGGTCGGAAACAAACTGTGGGCCCCTATCGGATGTGATGTCCAACGGGATTCCAAAACGTGCCACCCATGTCGTCAAAAAGCGCACGCCACGTCCACGAACGTGGTTGCCGCCAGCAGGACTGCTTCTGGCCAGTGTGTGGTGCGGTCCACCACCGTCAGAAGGTGCGTGAACCCCTGCGATGGTGGGAGGGGGCCCACAAGGTCCACGTGAACATGGTCGAACCTCTTAGCCGGTAAACGAAACGGTTCCAAAGGAGCCTTCGTGTGTCTGTGTACTTTGGCTCGTTGGCACGCTACGCAGGCTGCGGCCCACCCTTTCACTTGTTTGCACAGGCCTGGCCATACGAACTTCGCTCCCACCATTTTGACTGACGCGCGCACTCCTGGGTGCGCCAGAGCATGAACTGACTCAAACACTCGGCGGCGCCAAGCAACTGGGACCACTGGGCGCGGGCGTCCCATGGACACGTCGCAGATTGGGGGGGGCTGCTGCTTTGCAGTACTCTGCTCTCCAGCCTTAACCCTGTTGGTCCAGACTGGAGCGCGCACACGTCCGCATCGCCAATCTGCTCTGCGGCCATGGCTGTATAATCTATCCCCACGCAGACCGGGGCCACTACTGCATGCAAGAGGCAGTCCGCCACCACATTCAGTTTACCTGACACATGCCGAATATCGGTCATAAACTCTGAGATCGCGGCCAGCTGTCTCTGCTGCTGGCCCGACCATGGTTCCGAAACCTTGGCCATCGCGAATGTTAGCGGCTTGTGGTCCACGAACACGGTGAAGCTGCGCCCTTCCAGCCAGAACTGGAAGTGGCGTATGGCCAGGTGGAGAGCCAGCAACTCTCTGTCGAACGCACTGTATTTACGCTCACTGTCACGCAAAGCCCTGCTGAAAAAAGCGAGCGGCTGCCAAGAACCGGCAACGCGTTGCTCCATGACGGCCCCTATGGCCACGTCCGAGGCGTTGGTAGTAAGCGCTATCCGGGCCGCCGGGTCCGGGTGCGCCAACAGTGCGGCGTTTGCCAGGGCTATTTTAACCTCAGAGAACGCCTGCTTCCGCTCTGGAGTCCATTCAACTCTGTCTGCCAGTTTCCGTTTCTTGAGCGCGGCGTACAATGACTGCATGAGCTGAGCTGCGCGGGGGAGGAACCAGTTATAAAAGTTAACCATCTCCAAAAACTCTTGCAGCGCCCTGACCGTCTGAGACCGGGGAAAATTTGCCACGGCGCGCACCTTGTCGAGCAAGGGTATCGCTCCCTCCGGTGAGATGCGGTGCCCCAAAAAGTCAATCCCCGTCACGCCGAACTGGCATTTCGCCGGGTTGATTATTAACCCGTGCTCCTCCAACCTCCGGAAAACCGTCCTGAGGTGGGTTACGTGTTCGTCCTCGGATGCACTGGCCACCAGGATATCATCCAGATAGACAAACACAAATGGCAGATCGTGCAACACCGCATCCATCATGCATTGAAATGTCTGTGCCGCACCTTTTAATCCGAAGGGCATGCGTAAAAACTCAAACAAGCCAAACGGAGTTATTACCGCTGTTTTGGGTATGTCCTCCGCACGCACTGGGACCTGGTGGTAACCGCGGACCAGGTCTATTTTAGAAAAAATGCGTGCTCCGGCGAGGTGAACGGAAAAATCCTGAATATGGGGAATCGGGTAGCGGTCGTGCGCTGTGGCGTTATTCAACCTGCGGAAATCTCTGCACGGTCGCCACGATCCCTCGGCCTTAGGGACCATGTGTTGTGGGGACGCCCATGGGCTGTTTGAGCGCCTGATGATGCCCAACCTTTCCAAGTTGGCAAACTCCTCGCGGCCAGTTTAGCTGCATCCAGACGCCGAGGTCGTGCAAAAACAGGCAGCCCAGTGGTGGTGATAAAGTGTTCTACCCAGTGTTTAGTGCTGGCCGCTGAAAACGTTGGGACCGTGAGTGCTGGGAACTGAGTGAGCAGTGTGTGGAACTTACCGCCTGGAGCTGTGACGTTGGCTTGTGTTATTGGCCCGGCCCCTCGAGCTGTACAGGGGAGAGAATCAAAAGACATTACAATAACCAGGCATCTGTTAGCAACACCGACTAGCAACCCGTGTGCACACAGAAAATCAGCTCCCAGGATTGGGAAACTCAATGCTGCTATGACAAAAGTCCACTCGTACATACGGCCGTGTAGGGAAAAAGTCAGTGTTCTCTCACCAAAAGTCTTAATGTCCGAGCCATTTACAACTACCAGCTGGGGGCCGCTAACTCCCGCTAGCCGGTCGGCGTAGGACGGCAGGATGAGGCTCTTTTGGGAGCCGGTGTCTACGAGGAACCGTCTCCCCGAGCATGAGTCCGTCACGTAGAGCAGCTTGTTCTCTTCACCGGCGGTCGCAGCTGCTACTAACTGCCGGCCTTGGCATTTTCTGAACGCTTGAATTGGCACGGTGGCACACATCTGCGTGCGTTCTCTCCAAAGCGGCGGTGGTAGAAGCACAGCGTGTCTCTCTGGCGCTTCCTGGTCCCCGCTGCCGCTACCGTCACTGGCTCCTCGCCTCCGCTGGTCGTTTCGCTGGGTTCCGACGCCACCGCGTTCACTGTGAGGGCTCTGGTGGTGAGGATGACCTGATCTGCCTCCTAGGCTAGCGCCCGGTAGTCACGCACGGCCAGCAACGGCGAATTGGCAAGAACCGCTTTTGCCTCTGTTGGGAGGTTCCGGAGGAAAAGGTGGGCAAATAGAAAATGCCAGTCGTCCGTGCCCATCAACGCCAACATCTTCTCCATCAGTTCGACCGCCGACCCATCTCCTAACTCGGAGCGCCTCAGGAGCCGCTCTGCTCTCTCACAGTCCGAAAGCGTGTAGCGCCGGGTCAGCGCGGCCTTGAGAGCCCCGTATTTGTCGTGGGCTGGAGGCTGTTGGAGCAGGCTCGCTACTTGTTGAGACGTGCGAGCGTCCAGCGCTGCTGGGCTTCGGTGTGGTGGAACCAAGACCGCGGTTCGTGCAGCCAAAAGTCCAGCAGTTTGACCGAAACAGCGCACACGTTGCTGGGGGTTCCCGTGCGGGCCATCTCTGGGATGCCTGCCGCATTGCTGGGGCTTCCCGTCCGGGCCGACTCCGGGGTTCTTGCCTCGTGTTCCATAATTCGTCAAGGGGTCACCAGCGTGGAGAGTGCAAATAACGGAGGCAGACTTATGCAGCAGATGACTTTATTCACTCTCACATCAGTCATACACAGAAAAAGCATATATCAATACACCAGGGTCTCTCCTTTTATATCAACCGCCCATTTCACATCTGCATGACATCTCGCATCATTCTCAATATAAGCAATATAAGCTGCGGCTTCAGCCATCACCCATTTCGGATAACTCACGTGGAATTGTATAGTAGGAGGAGTCTTTGTCTAATTTGACCTTGTTGTTATATTATACAGTTTCTTTTAACCTGTACTGTACTATCCGAAATAAATAAATAAAATAAATAAAAATAAAATTCTCGCATCACTCTACCATTCACCCCCCACTACTTCTTCCTGCTACCTCACCATAATCTCTCTCATCTCAGTACCTATTGTCCTTCTCTGGTTACCCTCTGCATCCAGTCTGAGATGATTAACCCAGCTTCTACAATAGAGCTAAAATAAGCTAAAACATAAGCTGATTAAAATAATGTGTGAAAGCAAGTTAAATGATACTGGCCTGTCTGGAGACAGCTGTGGTCTTCTGAAAAAATGTCAATGAAAGGATGACAGTTCTTAAAAGTACATTTTGAGATAAATTTGTCCATGTTTTTTATTTAACCTTTATTTATACAGGGTAGTTCCATTGAGAGGCAACCTCTCTTTTTCAAGGACACCCTGTTCACACTCACACATTCGCATCAGGAAGCTGCCCAGTACAACCACAGACTGACCTGTGGCCACTGAGCAGCTCCACTGGACCAGTTGGGGTTAAGGGCCTTGCTCAAGGGCACCACAGTGGGGTTAAGGAGGGTGGGGAAAACACTGCTGTGTTATCTGTCCCACCCAGATCTAATCCTGCTGGTCCAGGAATCAAACCCACAACCCTCCACTCACCAGTCCACATCCCTAACCATTAAGCCACCACTGTCCACCATGTATCAGATTTCTCTTCCATTTGTTTTAATAAAAGATGATGGAAGTAAATTCATGGGTCATTGCAAATACTTAGCTTTAAAAGGGCAAAGTTCTCACACAGTGGGAGGGAAAAAGCTTGAATAGAAAAAAAAATGTGTCAAGATGCATTGAGAATTGTTTTAGAATCAAGTTGCAGTTCTGAATCATAATCGAATCATGAGGTGCCTAAAGATTCCCACACCTAGTTCGGACCTCGGCTGGGGAGGAGGACCGACTAATCGGACCTTTGGCAGTTTTAGTTGGTGACCCCTGCTCTAGCGGTTCCAAGGTTGTCATAGCCAGGAGCGGTACTGGGGTTAAGCTCCCAGTGCTCATAAAATGCTCCTTACGGCGTGCGTCTCGAAAAGCCTCGGACAACTAAGTCCAACTCCTACCCTGCCCATGTGGTTTAGCCTCTAAGCCCAGCGGAACTGCTTTTACTAATAGGAGAAGGGGTGAGGGCGGATCTCTGGCACCTTAAAACCAGATGCTTCGGGTAGATGGTGGCTCGTCAACCTGGGAAGGTAGCCCATCTAGGGGAAGGTAAACCCTGATTTCAAACCTCTGCTGCCTTGCGGCACACCCGGTCACGGGAAAGGCTTCAGGAGTCAACCCTGAGGAAAAATCTGGAGTTGGAGCCCCTAAGGCAGTTCTCTGTTGTGTTCAACATCGTTCTGGCAGCTCCTGCGACGGCGCTGGTGCCAAACTATAGCAGCCCTGCTGTTCCTTTGGATTCATCAGTGACGTGGAGAGGGGGGACATGCTGCATGGGTAACATCTTGTCCTCCATATCTTCCTGCCCAGGCTTGAATCCTACCAACGCCCAACGCTGGAAGGTAGAACACTGGTGCGCATCGGCCTGTTCAGCCACAGGCGGTGCTGTTCCAGCAGAGTAGACGTTTAGGATTCTCTTCCATGGTCATCATAGACCGACGGAGGCCGACGAGTCCTGCTCTAGTCTGAACATGCACTACAGAATGCAACAAAGTATTTGTGTCCATAACGTTCCATACCCTGGCTTACTTATACGATTACAATACAATAAACAATTGTTTGGATAGCCTATTATCACAATGCTGCAGGAGCTGTCAAAATGACAGTTACATACCATATACTGTATGGTGCCTACGTTTGCCGGAAAAATGTTAGCCATGACCCTCTAGCCAACTATTTATGATCTCTATACTGAAAACATCTGTGGTACTGCAAGAGCAATTTCAAAATAAAAGCGAGCAGGTCACCAAATAATTAGTTGTGCTGATGTCTCCAACAGATGAAACAATAATAAACAACAAATTATACATGTGTTGACTATATAGAGGTGTGAATCTTTAGTGGTCTCATGATTTGATTACGATTCAGCCATTAACGATTCAAATGCAAAATTCACAATGCACCTTGATGCATCTCTATGTTGCATCTTCAATGTTTACATTTTTTTCTATGTAATGCCTTTTTTAGATCTTAGCATTTATTTTTGTAATTTAAAAAAGGAAAAACATTGAACTGGTATGTGGATGTATTATAAATTAAGTTTTCTTTGCTTTACTACATGACTCTTTTTCATCAATTAACAGAATAACAGTGGCTCAGGAGATAGAGCGGATTATCAAATAATCAGAGGGTTGGCGATTCGAATCCTGCACACACACCCCCAGCCATCCTGCCATTGTGTTCCTGTGCAAAACATTTTACTCACCTTGCCTCCAGTGTCTATGACACTGGTGACAATGGTGTATGATGGGCGCATGCGCACGCAGCAACCGGCAGCGGGTGAAAAAAGTTTGACGTCTGTGTCTCTGTTTTTATGCATTTTAATGTGTTTTAACGTAATTCTCTGTGCTGTTTTTGTCCTTGAATGTTTGTGGACTATATAACGAAGAGCTCCCTGGTTCCATCAGTATGGATTTCCTTCTTGTTTTTGCACTGTCGTTTCTTTCTTACCGGCTCGTTGTCTTGGAGGTAAGCGCGATCGCGTTCACGCCGGGAAGAACGCAGTATTCCACAGACATGTTACTGCATTTAAACATGGATAATGCAGCATCTGTGTTTGAGTCTGTGCTGCAACTGCTGGACTTTATTTTAAGAGATTTTCATGGACACAGCGATGAAAAGAGAGACAAGAGGAGGAAATGTGGAAAGCGTGGAGGCGTAAGATTAAACCTGAGGAGGCGTCAGCTTAACCGCATTCCTCTTCCTTCCATTATTATGGGGAACGTACAATCCCTGAGAAATAAAGTGGATGAAATTCAAGGAAATGTACGATATCAGAAGGATTTCAAGAACTGCTGTGTCATGGCTTACACGGAGACGTGGCTTACGGCGCATGACCAGGACCCAGACCTGTGTATTGACGGCTTTGGAGCCCCACTTCGCTTGGATCGGCAGGAAGAGGTAGCGGGGAAACGTCAGGGGGACGGCGTATGTTTATATATTAATAAACAGTACTGTACATCTGTCACGGTCATAGAGCGCATCTGTACACCAGATGTGGAGCTTCTGTCCGTGTCACTACGCCCTTTTTATCTGCCCCGTGAGTTCCCCCAACTTTTCATAACGACTGTGTACATTCACCCGAGAGTGGATGCTGCCTCTGCGAGTGGATGCTGCCTCCACCTCCAGCACCGTCTTTGATGTGGTACAGCGGTTGCAGTCGATTTCCCCAGAGGCTCCAAATTTTATACTTGGGGATTTTAACCATGTGTCTCTAAAGAAGACACTTAAAAACTTTTATCAGTATGTCTCCTGCCCAACCAGGCAAAAAAAGACATTGGACCTGTGCTACGGATCCATAGAGAGGGCCTTTAAATCTCTTCCCCTTCCTCCTTTAGGAACCTCAGACCACAACTGTGTACATTTGCTGCCCACATATAAAACTGCTCTCAGAAGAGACAAGGCGAAGACCAGAGACATAGACGTGTGGACACAGGATTCAGTGCACTGCCTCCAGGAATGCTTTAACTGTATGGACTGGGAGGTGTTCACACTGGCCTGCAGAGAAGATTTGGACTCTTTAGTGGACGTGACATGTTCACACATGGCTTTCTGCAGGGACATGATCGTTCCACATAAACGTGTCAAAATATATCCCCAGCAACAAGCCATGGGTTACAAAATCAGTTAAATCCTGCTTACAGAGGAAAGCACTTGCCTTTAAACAGGGGGTTGTTTCTGAGCTGCAGGTTGCCAGAAAAGAGCTGAAGTCCGAAATTTTAAAGCAAAACAGAATTATAAATCAGAGTTGGAAAGCAAGATGGCAACAAAGAAGCTTGGTTCAGCCTGGGCTAGTATGAAAACTATTGCAGGCCTTCAGAGCACAGAGCGCAGTTATCGTGTGTTTTAAGATGGTTTTAACTTAGACTCAGAGCTGGCTAATGCTCTTAATTGTTTGTATGGTCATTTTGATTCCTTTGATTTTAGCGCAGAAACCCAAGATTTGAAACAGACCGCTCATGCTTCTCACCGAATCCACAAAATCCAAAATGTGCCCAAATGTCCGCTTTCAAAATGCTAGGTGAGTTTTTTTATGACGCACTGCTGTTCTCCGCTTTCATCTGCCATATTGCAGTTAGCAAGCCCACGAATGTGCACGTGTGACAGCAGTTTTCAATGTTGCAATGTAACTTTATGACAAGCACACGCTGGACAACCAACAATCAAGATTAATGCTTCAGGTCTCTGCACAGACAGCGAGATCTGCCGAGGCTTGCACCGCAATGCATCTAAGAATCAAGAAATTTTCACACCTCTTAGCTGACTATTAATTGACCAGGATGACCCACCCAAGTACTGTCCTATGTGGAAATATTCTAATATGGAAATATTTTTATTCCTGTGATTAAACTTGACTACTTTTGTGGGGCAAAAAGGCCTGTTGGTTGAGTTTTGTTAAGCAAGAGAACAAAAACATGCTCGCTCTTTAATGAGTTATATACTGCTGTGAAGAACAAATGAAGTCTTCTGAGGTGAGCCATGATTTTATCGGTTATTTCATTTACAAGGTGAATATTATGAAGCTATGTGACAAGTGGATTTAACCACTGTAGATACATAACTGAATCTGTTTTACTATTAAAAGTGTTTTTAAGTAAAAACCACATTTGAAAGATGACAATTCTTCATTCAGTCCACTTCCCAAAAATAAAACAAGATACATTTAGTGCACCAAGATACAATGTTTGACCTATATTACCCAGCCCTAGTGTGATGTGAATCTAAAGTGGAAATTTTGATATATTTCTTTAAAGTTTAGCATTTACATCTGACAACATTGTACCGGACTCATTTTAATTCATGGGTCATATGCAGTTCCAATTAACTATAAGTGGATTGCATAAACTTGAATGAGCAGCATGAAAATTAAAAGATCTATTCAAATGTATTGTAGATGTTCCACATTCCATTTTTGTTATCTGTTCATAGCAATTTAAAAATCACGTTACATCTTAAAAACCCTTCTTCTTCAGAGAATTTTTTTTACCAAAAATATGTCTGGTTCCTTTAATATTCTGACTAAACCAGAGTAGCTCATTCCAGCCTGACAAAATCATCCCAGGAGTGCTCAGATCTCCTGACTGCTGACCTTGACCTTAAGCACAGCCTAGATATAGACCCATCTAGGATGTGCTTAAAGTCAAAGTCAGTGGCCTAGGAGGCATAACGGTTTTCATGAAATCATAAACACCTAGATCTTCTGACTTTTGACAATGACCTTGATCTTAACTTCAACCTGGATGCAGACCTACCTGAGGGTCATTGTGAGTTTTGTGAGAACTGAGTTAACTGCCTAGGAGGAGTAGTGATTTTTCTAAAATCATGGAAGTGCCCAGATCTCCTGGCCTTTGACCTTGACACTGACCTTGAACATAACCTGGATACAGAACCTCCTGAGGATCCTTGTGAGTGAGTGTGGCGATCATTGAGGCAATTGTCTAGAAAGAGTAGCAATTTTTCATGAAATCACCTAAGTGCTCAGGTCTCCTGAACTTTGTCTTTGACCTTAACAATTTGGATGCAGACCCACCTGTGGATCATTGTGAGTGAGTTTGGTGAGCATTGGATCAAATGCCTAGGAGAAGCAATTTCCGTGAAATGTGGACAAACAGATGGCACGTCATCACATTAGCTCATTTCGGTTTAGCTGGAATAAGCTAAAAACTCCTCTGTAGCACTGTTAGCATCACTTTGCCACAAACTGTACAGCATTTTATTGAAAATGTTGAATTATTTGTATTTTTGTTCACCGTTTTCACATATTGCAGAAAAATTCAGCTGGCTACAAAAAACTCCTTGACAGGTTTGCTCTGGTCCCTGAGCTGTACATTTGACACCTCTACATTACACATACTCTGAAGGGTGGACACTAGGGCTGCAGCTAATGACTATTTTACGGCTGAAGATTACTCAAGTAATCTGATACTTTTTATTTAAGAAACTTGCACTGACCAACATTTGCGAAATTTTCTTTCCTAAAGAGCAGTAGTAATTGTATCAAACATGCTTAACACAGGTACACATTTATTGCAACGCTTACTGCAATGTTTATTGCACAGAACGTAACTTTAAACGTCACGTTACATCATAAAGTTCTATTCGCTAGCGTTCACATCCACTAGTGCTAGCCACTGGCGGATGCTAATGGCGGTGGCTATGTTTTTTGGTTATATACACATAGTTAGCGTAACTGACTACATTCTATTCATCTTAATTTAAAAATCTCAATCACGCACCTTGTCTTGGGTGTGTTGGCTGTGCATGATGTGGGATGCTTTCTGCCGAGACACTGTAACATCCGACATTGTAGGATGCTAGCTCGCCGCTTGGCTTTACCATATACACACTGTATAATGTTCTTCTTCAATTTGAGCTTGAAATGATCCCAGACTTGAGATACTTTTGTCATTCTTTTAAATTGCTGGCCCGTCACTACAGTGCTCTGCAGGGCTTGAAATTAACACCAGCCAACCGACCAATGGTCGGTAGATTTCAGCAGTGGCCGGTAAGACAGCCACACCTACTAGCCGCTTTGACCAGTTGTAGTTTTCTCAAATGGCATCTAAAATAATAAACTTATTACAATGTGAGACTACGAAACTACAACTCCCATAAGTACTGTTTTTTTATCTAACCAGTTTTATTTTTCTGTCTCTTCTTTTTCCTGATGAAAACAGGTAGTGTCCATTTAGGTTAAATCCATCAGCAACTACTAATGACGTCCTGCAGCCATGAAGGGGTGTCCCAATTCATAGGGGTAGGTGAACGGGTAGGGGTACAAATGAGAATTGGGATGGACCCAAGTCTACCTGCACTTCACTCTCATATAGCAAATATTTCTCTCTACCATTTTGCAGTATTTACTGCTCTTCATAAATAACACAGGGTTACAAAAATAATTTTTTTGTAAGTTGTCTGTTTTTTCAACTGATTTAAGACAATTTTGCACCGCTGAATCCGAAAATGACATCTGTTTCTCTCGATCAGGTGCTAAGTAAAAACCTGTACTTACTTAGTACTTACTTATTACTGTGTATGTACTTACCTTTATGTAAAGGTAAGTACATGTAAATTGAATGTTACGTCATCATTGTTCAAAATTCAGAGAATTTCAAGACATAAAAAAGAATTTTGCATCCTATAAAGCGAAAATACCCGTACATGTAAACAAAAACGTATAAAACAACATGTGGCCATAATTCAAAAAGTTGACCCGATTGAGCAAAACCAATGTGATTTTTGGATTCAGCGCATCAAAACTGTCCTAAATCAGCTAAAACAAACTTAGACAATAAATTTGGTGTTGACCAGTGTAATTAAACAGTGTTTCTCTTGCTATTTAATATGTATGTATAGGGGTATTTTATATTGAAAAAGGTTGTAAATTTAGTTCAAGTAAATTTTTGCATGCCATAGTCCAATTTGATGATATTAAACATAATTGCGACCTGTGCTGGCAAAATGAGTTGGAATGCGCACCGCGTCATTATGAGCTGCAGGCACGAGAAGTCATAAATCATGACTCTCTTTGTTTGCTAGCGGCAAGTCCTGTGAAAACCCCCATGAGTGCCTGGTATCATTGGAAAGCTAAGAAAACGTACTTTCTAAAAATACATGTTTTTGCGGAAGACGTGTAACTCCCGACCGATCGAATGCAAGTTTTAAACCTAGCCAAAATATAAACAAATCATCTTTTTCCACGTCCATTTTCCTACAAATTAAATATCATTTTGAAAGTCTTTCAATACAGAATATAGAAAAAAGCATTTCCTCAGTTTTGATAATTTCCTCAAAGTGACTCATTTTGCCAGCAGGGGTCACAATTTTCCAACAACAAAACTGTGGCTAGTGAAATGGCTGAGTGGCTAGTAACTTTGGAAAATCCCTAGTGTCATGATCCTGAGCACGGGTGGAGGTCGTGCTCGGTCTCCAGTTAGAGTTTAGTCTTTTCCTGTTTGTTTGCTTCTTTGTTTATTATGGTCTGTTATATTTGGTCTCTGTTATGTATGAGTTGTTGGCATTCTTAATTTTGTCCTTATTGTCCTGTCTATTTATTGTGTGTCATTCTGTATTTATGGTATTAGTTACACCTGTTGGGGTTGTGTTATCTTATTCTTGTGTTGAATTTAGTTTCTGGTCTGTGCTTTTATTTTGACAGTGCTGTGCACCTTCCGGCTGTCAAACTCTGTTTTGCGGGCTGCACAGCTGTCACTTGTTGTGTTGAGTGTTTCCTCATTCATGTACTCACACCTGCCATTCGTCAATCAATCGTCCCATGTAGCTATTTAAGGATTCGGCAACGGTGTCTTACCGTTACCCTCCTCAGAAGTTTCAGTCCGCCTCTGAGTGAGTGAAATTGGTTTGGTGCCGAGGTGAATGTGTGAGCTCCGTCCAGGTATTATTTCTCCTTTTCCCTTATCCTCTGCCGTGAGCTCCACTTCCTTTCAGGTGTGACTCCGGCAGATTTAATCTTTTTTTTCCCCCGGCGTTCCCACACGCCTTAGCCTGTGTCCCTACCAGGTTATTCTCTCCCCCTGATGACATTGAGCCCCGTCCTCCTCCTGCGCCTCCATCATCCCATTATATGCAAGTGTAGTGTTTTTCTGTATGTTCGTCTTTTTGTTAAACAACATTTTGACGCATAAAATTTGAATCGAGAAATTTTTGTAATTGAATTATTTGAATTATTAAAGTAATTGTTGCAATTGATTAAGCCCAATTCATAGTAGCAAAAACACGCTGGTACGCGAACAAGCGCAGTGGACGCATTTGTGCACAAACCCTACACAGAGAGTGAGCACTTACCGAGCGCATGAAGGCCCCAAAAAGTGGCCGCACGTACAAGAATGTAGTGGTCGCAGTGAACTGCACATGCACCAGGAAACTCATCCAGGATGGCAGGACCTCGAAACCTTGAAATAAACGTGAATTCTTCTACTGTGAAGTGGCTCGTTTGTCAATTTTTCACCCAGAACACCAAAACAGTAAATTACATTCCTACCTGTTACGTTGCTTTGTATTTGTCCATAGCTTGTGACAGCAGCTGCTACAGGTGTGGTTTGGGGCTGGGGAAAATTGTTTCAGTCACTTTATGGTAAATATACAGTATATCTAAGACATTTAATCCACAGATTACTAAAAGTTAAAAAAAACTCCACCACCAAGCTCTTCTTTTGTGTTTCGATTGCAGCTGTTAAAATGTTTAAATGTACTTTCACTGTGCATGTGCGAAACGTGACTACTGAATGGTAGCTGCAGTGGCTCAAAAACAAACATGCATTTGCCATGTACGCAAGCACAGTCTACAGAATGCAAACGTTATCCCCTCGGAGGGATTCTGAAAACCCCTTCATAAAGAACAAACCTAAAACAATCTAGTAGATATAGTATTTTATGTAATCTTACTTTCATGTCCTTAACAACAGCCAACATTTGGTTAAAAATAACTACATTAAAGTCTGTAAATCATTCAACTGACTACTTCTCTGTGAATCATTTTAGAAAACTTGATTTGCGTTTTCAACCACACTAGCAGCCTTCAGTCACATTTGGTAAACATGTATCTAAAACTGTAAACTGTGGCAGGATGTGGCATCAAGACAAAACAATGTCTACAATGGAGCTAATCCTGCTTAGTGTGGCTTTGCTCCAACTCACATTTCCTATAATGTGTTTGTGACTCACTGAGTGAGTCTGCAGTTTGAAGATTCACACTCATGCGAGCACACAAACTACAAGAAGCACTTTGTTAACTATATATGGATCTGCATCTTGGTATGATCTTCACAAATGGAATTATCTTTCACACATGGCCTCACTGAGCAACACAAACACAAAGCAGACCAGTAAATGTCTGTTTTTATAAGGCTCTACATCAACTGTGAGAAGGCTGAAGGGACAAAGAGAGGAACTGAATAGCAACGGTGTGTGTTCCCTCAACTCAGATCAAAGCAAATGCGGCAGGTAAACTTTCTATGTGCACGTCTGCGCAATCTGATCTCATCCATACTCTCTCATTATCATGTCATCTTTTGTAGTGCTTTTCAGTGTCATTGCAAAAAAAATGTTTAAAATCACTATATTGTTCCTCACTAAAGTCAAAAGGCAAACTCTGTGTGTGTGTGTGTGTGTGTGTGTGTGTGTGTGTGTGTGTGTGTGTGTGTGTGTGTGTGTGTGTGTGTGTGTAGGGGTGTTAATGTGCAATCAGATTTTTAGGGGCTCAACTAGAAGCCTGTCCTCACAGCATCACAAAGACCCCAGATCTATAAAAGGCACAGGGACTCACAAAGGCAGTCTGCATTCTGCAGAATCTTAATCTTAGTAGTTTTACAAAATCAAAAGTTTTCATTTGTTTTGATCTACAAAGGCAGAACAAGCACCATCAGGTTTAGAACTACTTTGAATCCATCTTCTGATAACCCGAAAAAATGCTAAGTCCCTAAAGCCGCATTTCTTTGAAGCATAGCTTTATGTGGTTGTTCAATGGATCCTTAAAGCGGCGGACACAGCATGGCACTGGTATGCAAACTAAATCTGAAGTACACCGTGCTCAGTTTAACCACACTTAAAGAAACAGTAGCTATGCACTGCCATTTCAATAATGTAGAGCAAGCAGTTAAAAGCCAAGCTTGGTGTCAGTGTCTGTCTAAGGCAGACAACTCAGTTTGTTTCAGTGCAAATCTTTTGTGTAAGCTGAGGCTCGATTTGGACAGATGCCAAGGTGACCATATGTGCTGCCAGTCCAGTTTACACCACACTGGATGCCAGGCATTTGAAGACATGAAAAAAATACACAGAATAATGCAGACACCAAAATTATTTCAGTGTTAGCTACTAATAGAGCGTATAAACAAGCATAACTGACACTTGGGCTTGGGATAACGTCTTCATGCACCTTGAGAAATGAGTGTATACATAAAATAACGTACACAGCACTAAACATCTGAAGCTCCACAATTAACTAGTTGCTCAATAAAATCAGGCCCAAGGCTAAAATAATAAGCATAGGTCATCACCACTGTGATCCCTCACGTACCTGTGCAATCCTGCACTTGAGCTCAGCTTTCTCCAGCTCCCAAGCACATCTGTCCCGGGTGTACTGCAGCTGCAGCTCGCTCCTCTTCTCCTCTTCTCTCTTCACCTCTGCCTGCACTTCGTCCAAGATTGTCTTCAGGTCCAGCAGAATACGCCTGTTCTCTCCTCCCTGCAGGCCAGCACAGTTTGCAGGAACATTAAAATCAAGCATATCACATTATGAAAAAAATAATAGCCTAATATTCTGGACAATAAACATTAGCACGAGAGTAATAGTAGTCCGTAATACTACAATAATTAAAGGTAGAGAAAACCTCTTTTTTAATTCAGATGCTGGCACATATATTTATATCTGGGTGGTAAATATCCCCATATTTACTTGTATATCAGCCACTTCTCTTAACAAAGACTCCTTCTCCCGCATCCATTCTTCCTTGTCCTGTACATGGCGCTTCTTCAAATCCTCAAATTTCTTTTTAAGCCTGGCGTGTTGCTGCTGCTGCTGCTGCTGTTCGGGTCCCGGCCACATTTGTCCTCCTGGGCTCTCTGTCTGGGTCCTCACTCCACCTTCTGTCCCCCCTGGCGAAGCATCGAGGTAGGACTCGTAAATCTGACTGAAGACGGCGGGAGGAGAAGAAATCCTCCTCAGCGGGCTGCGGTTGTGGCCCCGGCCCCTGCCCGCCCTCTCCACCCCCGAGCACGGGATAAACTCCCATCCCTGGGACGGGACATATCCGCCGCCTGCACCGCCCCCGCCATGCAGCCCTGCGCTGTTCATAAACGCACTCCACATTTCCCCAGTGCATTAAATACAAAAGAGTTAATAAAATGTATTTCGCTAGTCAATCACTGCTCTGTTGAGCAGTAATAGGATTTTTTTTTTCTTAGAGTTTAGCATAATTTCCTTTTGGCCAGAAGCAGAGACAGAGTTATCCAAAGCCGACCACATCCCTCTTCGGCCATACGGCAGGACTCGTGGGATCAGCCACAGCTGCGCTCACGCAGGCGGTGGGCGCGTTGGTCCCCTCCATGTCTTCCACCAGACAGATCAAGTAGTCATTCTGTTGCCAGAGTCCCCATGGTACCTTCTTACTTATCCCTTTAACTCCTCGGTGCCGCGGTCTGCCGCTCCACCGTGTTCCCCATATCCTCTCCGGGTCCCTACCTCCTCGCAGTCCCAAAGTTTGCGATGACAAGACACCGGCAGCCCCAAAATATCCCGGAGCCCACTGATGTAAGAGCGGCGGGGTATTTTTACCTCCTGTAACCAACCATGAGTTTTGCTCTCCTGAAACCAAATGCGCGGCGCCAGCAAGAGACGCCAGCGGAGAAACACTGTCGTTAATCAACACCGGACCCTCTTAATTACCGCACACCAGCTGTAGCCATGGCAACAAGTCAATTCACGGGCGAGGTGAAAAGCCATAATCTGCTGTACGCCAACAAAGCGTAACTCATAACAAAACACTACTTGTTACAACTTAGTAAGAGGAATACCTACACTGAATACATGCTACGTTTATTTATTTTTTTAAACCGTTATGCGAGTCTTGCCTCTTCTCTAAACAAGCTAGCTCCTTTTCATCTTCTCTCCTTTCATAACATGAAAACGGGATGACTATCACGAGGAAAGCTGCGAGTATTCATCTGAGGAGATACCACAAGACATGAGCTGCTAACATGAGTTGGTCCATTATTCAACTTCAGCCCTCAGCAGGGCAAGTTATCCCGTTTTTAGAAGCTAACGACTAGCTTACTCTTCTTGTGACGTTCACGTTTTTTCTCGCTTCCATTTGCGTCAAAATACGCTGCACGTGCTAAAAGTGGATATTAGCCCCTTACCTTTTTCCTTATAACATTATCCCAGTGAGGTAGTTCTCAAAGTAGCCAAGAACGGAATCCACTGGCTAGGTTGAGGGTAAGAGGAGAAGAGAAGTCCACAGCTGGACTTGTGCCTTCATTAACTGGAATAAAATCCTCCCGCTTCTCTCTCCCTCCACAGCTGGCTCGAAAAGCTGAAGCACAGCAGCCCACTGGTGGGATGAAAGCAGGGGACCTGTTCCGCCCCCGTCTTGGTGGTTAAACAGATCCACCACAGGCAGAAGTTTTCTCTAGTTTTTTTTTTTTTTTTTTTTTTTTTTTTTTACAGACCCACCCTAAAGTCTTTTTATAACATCCCAAATGTAAAACAAAAAATATCTGGATGTCTGTTTATTACAATGTCAATGCCATGTGGGAGTATGCATGAGTGTCAGCTAGCCTGCTGTCTTAACACAAACTTCACACTATTTCTCATAGATGTGCTAACTGTTGTACACAGCAACTGTTGGATAGGTATAGAAAATGTCAGTGAGCTTTGACATTACAGATCTATTTTAAACTCTAGCAAAAGGACAGAAAATGTTGAGTCATGGCCTGCAGACAAGGTGTTTTTTCAACTGCATGCTAAATTATTAGTAGGTGTTCTGGTCAGACAGTTATTAGAGGGTGATTAGATTTCTGCCTCAGCTGAAACTATACTGAGTTATACACTGTTGGACGTATTGAATGTGTCAGGATTTTCTTCCCATACATAGTATTTCCAATCAGGCTGTTGTACAAGAAACATCTCATGATGGGTAAAAACTAAGAGCTTTCCCATGTCCTTAGCAATCTGATTGTTGCAAAACACGTTGATATATTTGGTACAGATGTATATCAGAACTTCTGGATCTTCCAGTAAGCACCATTGGGTCCATTATCTGCAAGTGGAAAGAACATCACTACCACCAACTGGCTAGGCATAGGAGCTCCTCAAAAGATATCTGACAAGGCAGTCTGAAGAATAGTCAGAAGAGTAAACTGAGAGCCAATGATAAGTCTAAAAGAGCTCCAGAAATTTTTGGAGGCTCTAGGTACAATTGTGACAGAGAAAACAATAGATAATACACTCCACCATCATGAGCTCCATGCATGATCGCCAAGACTTGCAAGACTTAATTATTAAAGAAAAGGCATGTTGAAGCTCATTTAAAGGTTGTCAAGCAGCATTTAGACAAGTCTATGCAATACTGGGAGAATGTAGTATGGTCAAATGGGCTGAAAACAGAACTTACACATCAAGTTTAGAGGAGAAATGGCACTGCACACCATCCAAACAACACTACTCCCACAGGGAAATTTGGAGATTGAAGCATCATGTTGTGGGGTTGTTTTTCATCTCTTAGCACTGGCAGACTTCGTATCATTGAAGGAACAGTGAATTAAGTCATTTGTGCCTCTGTGCCAAATGATGGTTCACAGTACCCACCCTTTTTAGAGTCTCTGATTGGTGTGCTGAAAATTGCTCCAAATGGAGACTCCATTATTGTACTGGGGGACTTCAGTGCTGAAGTGGGCAACAACAATGAAACCTGGAGGGGTGTGATTGGGAGGAAAGGCCTGCCCAATTTGAACCCAAGTGATGCTCAGTTATTGGACTTCTGTGCTAACTGCTTGTCTATAACAAACACCATGTTCAAGCATAAGGGTGTTCATATGTGCGCCTGGCACCAAAACACCCTAGGTTGCGGGTCAATAATCTATTTTTTTATTATGTCATCTGACCTGCATGAAGAAAGGTGCAGAGCAGTCAAGTGATCACCACCTGGTGGTGAGTTGGATCAAATGGCAGGGAAGGATGCTGTTCAGACCCAGCAGACATACATGTATAGTTAGGGTGTGCTGGGAATGTTTGGCTGAGGTCCCTGTCCAAGAGGTCTTCAACTCCTACCAGAGTAGGAAGAACTTCAACTACATTCCAAAGGAGACTGGAGACATGGGGCTAAATGGGCCATGTTCTCCACCTCCATTGTTGAAGCAGCTGCTCAGAGTTGTGACCATAAGGTTGTGGGCGCCTCTTGTGGTGGTAACCCCCAAACCAAATGATGGACACCAGAGGTGAGGGGAGCCATCAAGCTGAAGGAGTCCTATCTACTTTGGTTGGCTTGTGTTGGCTTCTAAAGCAGCTGAGGTGTACTTGGCAAGCCAAGCGGAGTGCAGCATGGGCAGTTGCTGAAACAAAAACTCTGCTGTGGGAGGAGCTCACTGAAGCTATGGAAGAAGACTTTCAGTTGGCCTTGAAGAGATTCTGGCAAAATGTCCGGCAATTCAAAAGGAGAAAGCAGCTCCCCATCCACACTGTGTATGGTGCGGATGGGGCGCTGCTGACTTTGGCTGCAGATATGAATGAATGAATGAATGAATGAATTTATTTCGGATAATACAGTACAGGTTAAAGAAACTGTATAATATAACAACAAGGTCAAATTAGACAAAGACTCCTTCTACTAAACAATTCCACGTGAGTTATCCGAAATGGGTGATGGCTGAAGCCGCAGCTTATATTGCCCACCCATGTCCCATATTGTCGGGTGGTGGAAGGAATACTTTGAGGAGCTCCTCAATCAAGCTGACATGCCTTCCATAGAGGAAGCAGAGCCTGAGGAGCATGACTCACCCATCACGGGAGCTGAGATTGCTAAAGTTGTTTAAAAAAACTTCAGTGGTTTTTATCCTGGTCATGGCACATTGGACCAACTCTTTACCCTCTCAAGGATCTTTGAGGGCCTGTGGCAGTTCGCCCAACCAGTCACATGTGTTTTGTGGACTTGCAGAAGGCATTCAACCCTGTCCCTCGTGGGTTCTTGTGGTTGGTGCTTTGGGAGTATGGAGTATCAGGTTTGTTGCTATGAGCTATCCGATCTCTTTATGACCGTTGCGAAAGTTTGGTTTGTATTGCCAACAATCAGTCAAATTCATTTCTAGTGAGAGTTGGACTCCGCCAAGGCTGCCTTTTGCCATCGATCATGTTCATAATTTTTATGGACACGATTTCGAGGTGCAGCCAAGGAAGAGAAGGTGTAATGTTCGGTGACCACAGGATGTCACCTCAGCTGTTTACAGATGATGTGGTCCTGTTGGCTTCAACGGGCAATGATGTGCAGGTCTTACTGGAGTGGTTTGCTACTGAGTGTGAAGCAGCCAAGACACCTATGGGTATAAATAAAATAACCTGAACCTGAACCTGAAGAATCACCACCTCCAAGTCCAAGTCCATGGTCCTCAGCCGCAAAAGCGTGGCATGTCCTCTGTTGGTCAGGAACAAGCTCCTGCCCCAAGTGGAGGAGTTCAGGTATCGCAGGGGTTAATTTGCGAGTGAGGGGAAAATGGAATGATAGAATGACAGATGTATTGGAGTAGCATCTGCAGTGATGCGGACGTTGTACCCATCTGTCGTGGTGAAGATGGAGCTGTGCTCCAAAGCAAAGCTGTCAGTTAAGCGGTCAATCTATGTTCGTACACTCACCCATGATAATGAACTTTGGGTAATGACTGAAAGACTGAGGTCACAGATATACAAAATGAGCTTTTTCTGTAGGGTGATTGGACTCATCCTTAGAGATAGGGTGAGGAGCTCAGTTATCTGGAAGGGGCTCTGAGTAGAGCCACTACTCCTCCACATCAAAAGGAGCCATTTGAGGGGGTTTGGGCACATCCCACTGGGAGGAGACCCCAGGGCAGACCCAGGACACTATGGAGAGACTATGTCTTCCAGCTGGCCTGGGAACACCTTGGTGTCCTTTCTGAAAAGATGGAGGAGGTAGCTGGGAATATGGAAGTCTGGGCTTCTCTGCTTAGACTGCTGCCTCTGTGACCCAGACCCCAGAAAAGCGGTAGAATATGATGATGATGATGATGATGAATGGAGCCATGTACTGGAGAATTCTTGAAAATAATCTGCTGCTATCCACCAGGATAATAAGGATGAGACAGGTGGACTTTAAAGGCAGTCTGTTTAGAAGAATAGGCCAAACTCCCAACTGAGTGCAGCAGAAGATTAATTTCTTTACACAGGAAGCATCTTGAAAATTTCATTGCAATCAAGGCTTCTCCACAAAATACTAAATACTGTAAACTAAATACTGTACACGTCAGTCATCGTGTTCAATACTTTTTTTCCAGTTTCATTCCACTTTATTACACATAGCTTTATTTATTGACTTATATATTTTGATTTCTTTATATGTGTGGATTTCTTCGGTTAATACCAACGTCTGTTGAAAAATTCATGTGAGTAGCCTCATTGGAAATACACTGTATGTACTTGAAAAAAATGTTGACAACTTCAATATTTATTTCCCACAATGTACTGTATATTGAGATCATTGTCGTCCCATCCTAGCTGGAGAAAAGCAAAACTGGTGTTAGTCAAACAGAGTCTACACATCCCCATAAAGTACCGATAAGTTTGTCTGAGTAAAAACACCTCTGCACTGTAGCTATGTAGAGCATTGGGAACAACAACATTTTCAAACTGGCACTCAAAATGTGGAATAAAGTTAGACAACTGGATGGATTTTACTCACCTAACACTTCACTATCATTCCCAGGTGTGTAGTCTCCAATAAATGTTGAAAGCATCCAAGCAGCTGATTGGTTTGGGTCAAATGTGGAAAATGATGATGCCCTGTACCCTGAGTGACCTTATGTGATGCGTTCAACATAACATAAATAAAACAGATGGATGAATAAAAAAAGAAACAATAAAAATGTGCACAATACAATATGATGCTACTTTGTGCTTACAGCACAAAGAAAAGGGTGAAAAGAAATACCAATTTAAAGATGGTGGCATAAGAGAGTGAGGAAAAGAGAACGAGAATGAGAATCAGCAAAATAATGGGCTGAAACATCTTCATGGGTAACAATCAGATGTAAAAGAGAAAAGGGTGAGGCAAGACAGGATTGAGAAGTGGTTATTTTGAAGAAAGAATCAGGTAAGATTGACATTTATTCATTGGTTTTATCAGCTTACAGAAAGCGGCTCTTCATCCTCTTTATCCTCCTGCTTGGGGACATCCAGGCGGTCTATGAAGCTCTGCAGCTCCTTCCTGAACGCTTTCATCTGGGCGTTGATGCGGTACAGCAGCTCATGCTCTCTGATCCTGTGGATCAGAAGTAGGATTTCGATTTTAAAAATCACACTAAACAGTATTTGTGTTACAGTCACACAGCACTTTAATAATTTATCCATTACCTGCCGCCTTCTTCATCTTCATCCAGCCTAAATAACTCCCCGTTGGTGACATACACACGGGCCTCGGCGATGATAGTGCTGGTGTCTGCAATTAGCCTGTCAATGGTCCGGCCCAGCCTCTCCGCCTCGATGCGGATGTCTATCATCTGTTGCCGGTCCTTGAGGCTTCTGGATAAAAAACGACTGTCTACAGGTGAGTAAAGGGAGCGGGTTGGGGTGAGGCAGCGGATGTTTCTCACCTCATCCGAGTCACTCTCTCCTCCAATGGGTCCCTCGCGCTTGCGGTGCGGAGGGAGAAGGCGGGGGGAGGGAGCCGAGACTGAAGGCGTGTCGTCATCCCGACCTCCGTCGCTCTCTGCGTCGCTGTCACGGGGACTGCCACGGATTCCCAGGTGAGAGGCGAGGTCGTAGCGCTGCATGTTAGAGAGCAGCACGCGGTTCTCGTACTGGAGCTGCATGACTTTCCCGCTCAGCTCATTGATCTGCAGCCGTGCTGCTTTCAGCTCCTCCTGGAGGGCCTCCACTTTAGCAGGATCACCTCCTCCTGGGGTTAAAAAAAAGTGGCACATTTTCACCTGGTATAGCTTTATTAAACACAAAGACTTGCTAATGAAAAAATAAAACAAACCTCCTCCGTGTCTTGATCCAGCCTCATGGGACCCAGCCTTGTATTTGAGTTTATTGAGCTCACTTGTCACCTAAAATTAAAACTAAATGTTATTTCCGTGTTTCATATGAAAAAAAACACTGTAAAGGTGTGTAGGTTTTATACAATGGTAACAAGCAATTACTTAAATCAGTTAAATTAAAGCAGTTTTGTGTATATATTAAATATCAGAGACTATAAATCTTGTGCTATCTGCTATACTATATGCAGTGCACTGTCTGATGTAATTTTGGCACAGTGATGTGGATGGTCGATTGTAGTGTTCTGGCATCATGTACAACAGGGCTCTCAACTGCTATTATGGAAGGAGCAATTTTGAGATCTTCTTGGCCAGAAAATCTGCACGGAGTCGTGGAATTAATTTATTTAATAACAGCAAAACAGCAGAGTTGAAAATGTAGAATGGCTGGAGAATATTAGAAAGGCAAGGTTTCCTGTTATGAATTTTCTTCCCAACTTGCAGCTATTTTTATTGTAAATTTGTGTAATTTTTCCCAAAAATTCACATTTTTTTCATAATTTGCAACCGTTCTGTTCTCAGTTTGCAAGATTTTTCTCCCAGCTGTGGAACCTTTTTTCATAAATTTGTGTTTTTCTTCCCTTGTAAATTTTTGTACTGTTTTCTAGTAACTTTGCAACATTTTTTTCATAAATTTTGAACCTGATTTGAGGTAAATTTGCTACTTTTCATTCTTACATTTGCACTATTTGTCATGGGCAGCGAGAGCGTGCCCCTTCCATCCTGCCTCGCATTCACCAACTCATCACTGAACCTGAGGCAAAAGACACACCTGCACCCGCTCATCAGCCAGCGTACTTAAGGAGGCTCTCTCCGCACAGTCAACGCTGGCTCGTCTGGGTATACTGCCCAAATATAGGCAAGCAAATATAAAGTTACAGGTGTTGGCACGTCGTCTAACCTTATTTCTTCTCTTCCTTCAGGTTGCTGCCACTATGTAGGTGTGTCTCAAGGACTGCGTGTGCTCTCCTGCCACATCTCACCAGCCTTCAGCTTCCTACTCCACATGGTCAGGCACCATCAGCTCATCTCCCCCCACCCTACTGGTTTGTTTGTTCCTCGCTGGGTCCCTGCCAGTTCTCCCTGGATTTCCCAACTAAGTGGCAATTTGGCTCGCCCATTTCCCCTTACTCCATTCCTCTGCTCACGGCTCTCGTCTTCTCTCCACAGAGCTATTCCTCTGGCAAGTGACTGTTTCTGCAGCTGTGCGCTTGTGTTTTTGTCATTTAATAAACTTTCAAACGTGCCCCTCTGTGTGGTTCCTTCCTGTGCTTTGCCATCGTGCATGTGAGCTGTCAAGCTTAATTAATCATGAGAGAACAGGCCAGCCAGGACGGTAGCTCAGCCGGTGCTTCACCACAGGAGCTGTCTGCCCTGGATCGCCTCTCGGCGACCGAGCACCAGCTTGCTGTGCTGAAGCAGCAGGTTTTGAATATGATGAGGCTTTGGTCTACAGCACCTCCTCCAGCCTCTCTCCCTCAGCCTGCTCCGTGCACTACGGTGCACCATACTACCTCCGTTCCCACACCTTCCCCGTACATGGGGGAGGTGGGGAAATGTAAAGGTTTTCTTATTCAAGTCCATATGCACTTGGAGCAGGTCGGGAAGGAGTACCCTGGGGACGTAGCCAAAATTCAGTTCTTTACACTGTTGCTTGAGGACCGAGCCCTTGAGTGGGCACGGTCCATTATAAATAACCCCAGGGGGCGTCAGTACACGTTTGATCAATTTGTGGACACATTCTCTTGCGCGTTCGGCTGTACCGGAGTCAGGGCAACGTTATGAGCCGCCTGATGACGCTCCGCCAGGGCACTCGGTCAGAAGCCGAGTACTCAGTGGAGTTCCGGGTTGCAGCAGCTGATTCGGGGTTGAATGAAATTGCCTTGCGCAGTGCATTCCTCCACGGGTTAAATGCTCAACTCCGTGATGATCTGGCGGTTCACCCTGTCCTGGAGACTCTCGACGGTCTCATAGATCAGGCAGTTGGTTTGGAAACCGGTACCATGAGCACACGAAGGAGCGCGAGTCCTCTTCTCGCCTGCGCGCCAAGCGTGTGCCCACCGTGGTTGCCGACACTGGCGGCGCCGGCATTTCACCCGAGCCAATGGAGCTCTCTCGGCATTTGACCGACGATGAGCGCCAGTGGAGGCGAAGGGTTGGCACGTGCACGTACACCACAGTCTGGACAAATGCCGCCAGCAGCCGAAAAGACATGGCCTGTCAGTAACCATGGGAGGTCTGGTGGGTGCGACTAAATCTTCTCCCCCCGGTAATTTTTCTATTTTGGCCCTCGTGCAATTGCCGGGGGTCGAGAGGAGGATTATTGCGCTGGTTGACTCAGGGTCGGAGGGTAATTTCGTTTCTGCTGAGTTTGTTAAACAGCCAGTTTGTTAAACTGAGGTGTACCGGCAGGCCAAGCGGAGTGCAGCTTGGGTGGTTGCTGAAGCAAAAACCCGGGTATGGGAGGAGTTCGGTGAGGCCATGGAACAAGACTTTCGGTCGGCTTCAAAGAGATTCTGGCAAACTGTTCGGCGGCTCAGGAGGGGAAAGCAGCTCCCCGTCCACACTGTGTATGGTGCGGATGGGACACTGTTGACTTCAACTGGGGATATCGTCGGGCGGTGGAAGGAATACTTCGAGGATCTCCTCAATCCCACTGATACGCCTTCCACAGAGGAAGCAGGGTTTGGGGACGAGGGGGATGACTCGCCTATCACAGGGGCTGAGGTCGCCAAGGTGGTTAAAAATCTCCTTGGTGGCCGGGCCCCGGGGGTGGACGAGATTCGCCCTGAGTACCTCAAGGCCCTGGATGTTGTTGGGTTGTCATGGTTGACACGCCTCTGCAACATTGCGTGGAGGTCGGGGGCAGTGCCTTTGGCATGGCAAACCGGGGGTGGTGGTTCCTCTCTTCAAAAAAGGGGACCGGAGGGTGTGCTCCAACTTTAGAGGGATCACACTCCTCAGCCTCCCTGGGAAGGTCTATGCCAAGGTACTGGAGAGGAGAGTCCGGCCGTTGGTCGAACCTCGGATTCAGGAGGAGCATTGTGGTTTTCGTCCTGGCCGTGGCACATCGGACCAGCTCTTTACCCTCTCGAGAATTCTTGAGGGTTCGTGGGAGTTTGCCCAACCAGTTTACATGTGTTTTGTGGACTTGGAGAAGGCATTTGACCGCGTCCCTCGTGGATTTTTGTGGGGGGTGCTTCGGGAGTATGGGGTATCGGGCTTGTTGTTACGAGCTATTCGGTCTCTGTACGACCGTTGTGAGAGTTTGGTTCGTATTGCCAACACTTGGTCGGAGTCATTCCCAGTGAGAGTTGGACTCCGCCAGGGCTGCCCTTTGTCACCGATCCTGTTCATAATTTTTATGGACAGGATTTCTAGGCGCAGCCAGGGAATGGAGGGTGTCATGCTTGGTGACCACAGGATCTCATCTCTGTTGTTTGCAGATGATGTTGTCCTGTTGGCTTCATCCAGCAATGACCTACAGCTCTTGCTGGGACGGTTTGCCGCTGAGTGTGAAGCGGCTGGGATGAGAATCAGCACCTCCAAGTCCGAGTCCATGGTCCTCAGTCGGAAAAAGGTGGATTGTCCTCTCCGGGTTGGGGACAGGCTCCTGCCCAAGTGGAGGAGTTTAAGTATCTTGGGGTCTTGTTCACGAGTGAGGGGAAAATGGAGCGAGAGATCGACAGACGGATTGGAGCAGCAGCTGCAGTGATGCGGACGTTGTACCGGTCTGTTGTGGTGAAGAGGGAGCCTAGTTCTAAGACAAAGCTGTCGATTTACCAGTCAATCTACGTTCCTACTCTCACCTATGGTCACGAGCTTTGGGTAATGACCGAAAGAACGAGATCGCGGATACAAGCGGCTGAAATGAGCTTTCTCCGTAGGATTGCTGGGCTCACCCTCAGAGATAGGGTGAGGAGCTCAGTCATCCGGGAGAGGCTCAGAGTAGAACCGCTGATCCTCCACATTGAAAGGAGTCAGTTGAGGTGGTATGGGCATCTGATTAGGATGCCTCCTGGACGCCTCCCACTTGAGGTGTTTCAGGTACATCCCACTGGGAGGAGACCCCGGGGCAGACCCAGGACTCGGTGGAGAGACTATGTCTCCCAGCTGGTCTGGGAACGCCTTGGTATCCCCTCTGAAGAGCTGGAGCAGGTGGCTGGGGAGAGGGAAGTCTGGGCTTCTCTGCTTGAACTGCTGCCTCCGCGACCCGGACCTCCGGAAAAGCGGTTGAAGATGGATGGATGGATGGATGGATGAGTTTGTTAAACAGGTGGGGATTCCCACATGTAAATTGCCCCATGATCAGAGGATCACTACCATATCTGGCCGGGAGGTTGCGGTAGTCACCCGTAGCATGGTGCTGATTTCCATCCTCCTTTCCAGGAACCACCGGGAGGGATCCTTGTTCCTGGTTCTCCCTGTGTCATCTTCCCCGGTGGTTCTTGGTTACCCTTGGCTCCAGAGGCATAATCCCATGATTAACTGGGATAAAAATACCATCTCCTCCTGGAGTCCGTTCTGTTTGGCCCACTATATGCATTCAGCGGATTGTTCCCCATCTCTGTCTGTTTCCCTCTCCCGGGTCGAGCCACCGGACCTCAGCCTCGTTCCCCGGGCTTATCACGATTTGGAAGAGGTCTTTAGCAAATCGAGAGCGTTGTTGCTGCCGCCTCATCGCTCTTATGATTGTGCTATAGACCTCATCCCGGGGGCGAGGCTGCCGACCAGTCGGTTGTATAGTATTTCTGGCCCGGAGGGGAAGCGATGGAGAAATACATAAAGGAATTGCTGAACGCTGGCCTCATTCAGCCATCTTCGGCTCCACTTGGAGCTGAATTCTTCTTTGTCGGAAAGAAGGATGGCTCGTTGCGCCTGTGCATCAACTACCGGGAGCTCAATGCAATTACCATCAAAGACAAGTACCCTCTGCCTTTGATTAATTCAGCGTTCGAGTTCCTTCAGCGCTCACGGGTTTTCACCAAGTTAGACCTTAGGAACGCGTATCATCTGGTCCGCATTCGCGAGGGCGATGAATGGAAGATGGCGTTTAAAACGCACCAAGGGCAATTTGAATATTTTATGATGCCTTTTGGGCTCACTAACGCCCCCGCTGTCTTCCAGCGGTTAATAAATGACATCCTCCATGATATGCTTTACCAATTCGTGTTTGTCTACTTGGATGATATTCTCATTTTCTCCTGCTCGCCAGAGGAACACGAAGCCCATGTCAGGGCCGTTTTACAATGGCTCTTGGAGAACCAGCTCTACGTCAAGGCTGAGAAGTGTGAGTTCTCCACAACATCTACCACCTTCTTGGGCTTATAGTGGCTGAAGGGAGGACTGATTGCCGACCCAGCCAAGGTGAGGGCAGTGCTAGATTGGCCAACTCCCCACTCCTGCAGGGCGCTTCAATGCTTCCTCGGGTTCACAAAGTTTTATCGCAGGTTCATCAGGAACTACAGTGGGGTGGCACTGCCCTTGACGCAGCTGACCTCTGTTAAGGTCCCCTTTCGCTGGACCGAGGCAGCTGACGGGGTTTGTTAAATTAAAGCGCCAGTTCACGGAAACACCAATCTTGGCCCAGGTCGACACGCAGCTCCAGTTTGTCCTTGAGGTGGATGCATCTGATTTGGGGGTTGGTGCTGTGCTGTCGCAGCGCACGCCCCCTGATCAGAAGCTCCACCCCGTGCATATTTCTCTCGTTGGCTTACGCCGGCCGAGAGGAATTATGACGTGGGCGACAGAGAGCTGCTTGTCATTAAGTTGGCATTGGAGGAGTGGAGGCACTGGTTAGAGGGGGCCATCCACCCCATCGCCGTGTGGACTGACCGCAAGAACCTCGAGTACTTGCGGTCGGCCTGCTGACTGAATGCCAGGCAGGTCTGCTGGGTACTATTTTTTCAGCAATTTAATTTTACCATCACTTACTGGCCTGGCGCCTGGAACACCAAACTGGACACGCTATTGCACCAGTTTGATTCCAGGGATGTAGCGCCCTCTCCCCCCACCCCCTGCAAACCATCATTCTGCCTTTGTGCGTCCTTGGAGCCCTTACTTGGGTTATCGAGCGGAGAGTCCGCCAGGCCCAGTCCCAGGAGCCTGTTCCAGTAGGATGCCCCTGGAACCGGCTGTATGTCCCGGACCCCTCCACAATGATGTCATCCAGTGGGGTCACACCAGTCACTTCACGTGCCATCCCGGCATCGCTCGAACTGTGGACTTCGTCCGGCGAGCATTCTGGTGGCCCATGCTGCGGCGGGACGTACAACAGTATGTGAAGGCCTGTCAGACCTGCGTCCGGGGGAAATCAGATTCCTCCCCCCCCCCCGTCTGGTCTCCTCCATCCCCTTCCCACCCCTGGTTGTCCATGGTCTCACATCGCCATGGACTTCGTCACCGGACTTTCCCCCTCCCGTGGTAAGACAGTGATTCTCACCATTGTGGCTCGCTTCACCAAGGCAGTGCATCTGGTGGCCCTCCCTCAGCTCCCCTCAGCTTTGGAGACGGAGGTCCTCCTCACTGACCACGTGATCCGGGTCCACGGCATCCCCATGGACACTGTGTCTGACCGGGGCCCCCAATTTACGTCCCAGGTCTGGAGGGCCTTTTGCCGGACTCTGGGAACCACAGTGAGTCTCTCATCTGGAAACCATCCGCAGAGCAATGGGCAGGCGGAGTGCGCCAGTTAGTCCTTGGAGGCCACCTTGCGGTGCGTAGCAGCCGACAACCCGTCATCTTGGAGCACACACCTGACCTGGGTGGAGTGCTCCATGAACTCTGCGGTTTCCTCTGCAACTGGACTCACCCCGTTTGAGACGTCGCTGGGGTACACACCGCCTCTTCTACCCATGGCCGAGAGGGAGGTCTCGGTTCCATCCGTAGGGGCCCATGCTTGTCGCTGCTGATGCGTCTGGAGGTCTACTCGGGCCACCCTAGCCCACACCACAGAACGCACCCGGGCTGCTGCTGATAGGAAGCGGGTTCTGGCCTCCCAAGTACGTTGTCGGGCAGCAGGTCTGGCTGGCGGCGAGTCAGATCCTCTGAAAGAGAAGTCAAAGAAGCTGTCCCCCTGCTTCTTGGGCCATACACCATATCCCCGGTGATAAATGAGCGTCAGTCCAGCTGAAGCCCCCCACCCCGAAGACACCTCCTCCTCCTTGGATCATTGACGGCCACCCTGCCTACACTGTACGTCGTGTATTGGATGTTCACCTTGGGGCCGGGGCCTGCAGTATTTGGTGGACTAGAGGGTTACGGCCCCGGAGGAACGGTCCTGCGTCCCTTCATCGCGAGTGCTGACCAGGGGATGCTCCGGGGGCCCTATCACCATGCTCACCTGAGAAGCCCTCCGGACCGCCAGGAGGCGCTCTTAGAAGGGGGGGCCCTGTCTATGGGCAGCGAGAGCGCGCCCCTCCCCCACCCCCATCCTGCCTCACATTCACCAACATCTCATGACTGCAGCCAGAGCACCGAAGACACACCTGCACCCGCTCATCAGCCAGCGTACTTAAGGAGGCTCTCTCTGCGCAGTCAACGCTGGCTCGTCTGGGTATACTGCCCGAATATAGGCAAGCAAATATAAAGTTACAGGTGTTGGCACGTCGTCTAACCTTATTTCTCCTCTTCCTTCAGGTTGCTGCCACCGTGTAGGTGTGTCTCTAGGACTGCGCGCACTCTCCTGCCACATCTCACGACCCTTCAGCTTCCTACTCCACCCGGTCGGGCATAACCAGCTCATCTCCCCCCACCCTACTGGTTTGTCTATTCCTCGCTGGGTCCCTGCCGGTTCTCCCTGGATTTCCCAAGTAAGTGGCAATTTGGCTTGCCCATTTCCCCTTACTCCATTCCTCTGCTCACGGCTCTCGTCTTCTCTCCACAGGGCTATTTCTCTGGCAAGTGACTGTTTCTGCAGCTGTGCGCTTGTGTTTTTGCCATTTAATAAACCTTCAAACGTGCCCCTCTGTGTGGTTCCTTCCTGTGCTTTGGCATCGTTCACGTGAGCTGTCAAGCTTGATTAATCATGACACTGTTTTACAAAAATTAGCTTTTTTTCTGTAAGTTTGGAGGGGTTTTTTTGTCAAAGAAGAACTGCACATGGATCCAGAACTCCAGGTTACACACTCCAGATCTTAGCCATCTACAGTACCTTTTTGTTCTCCTCTTCTACATCTGCTAAGTTCCTGCGGAGGAGTTCTGCCTCATCCTCCACCAGCTGAAGCTGCTGTCTCAGCTCTGACAGGGCCTCGCCTTGCTCTCGGCTCTGCTGACCTCCACTGCTGGAGCCATCCACTCCAGCTGCAGCCAGGCTGGGAAAAGAGAGAAGAGACACACTGGTTACCCATACTGGCAATGGAGTCGGGCGGGGGATTATAATGATCAGCTGTAACTTCAGATCCACAAGGGCTGCTAAAGGTGGTGGTTAAATCATCAAGTATCTGATGAATAAAAGCAAAGTACCTGTCTTCCCTCATGTCATCCAGCTCTGCCTTCAGCCCTCTGTTCTCCACCTCCAATTCCACAATCTTTCTCCCCAGGATGTTTGCCTCCTCCTCCACAAGACGCAAACGGAGCTTCAGCTCAGACTCGCGGGTAGTGGGAGGCCCCCCAGCCTCACCTTTAGGCAGAGGGCTGTCCACGTCACCATAGAAGGAGCGGTACTTCTGCAGTTCTTGCTCTAGTCTGTCCTTCTCTTTGTCAATCTTTGCCATCTTTTTCCTCATCAAGATGGCCTCTTCCTTGATAAAAGCCAGCTGACATTTCAGATCTTCATTCTCTTCCTGTGAAAAGGTGAAGAATGCTTGTTTCAAGCTCTCACTCTTATGAGTGAAAAAATATACTTAATTTTCACAGAGGTGTACAATATGTGCTTTATTGGTTTGCTTAAAACTGATGTTTTGGATCAATTTCATTGCCTCAGCACATAAAAAAGGGAACTTTTTCATGTTACACGAAAGTTTATACCTTTATAAAAGCTAACTCACCTCTATAGGAGTCTGTGGAGTCTTCCTCTCTGTTTTCTGCACATCCTTACTTCCTTTTCTTTTAAGGGAGAGCTGTGGGGAAGCAGTGGTTACATCATCATCACTAGTTTGCTGTTTTCTTGCAGAAGGCAGTGATATCATTCAGATTTATGGAACACTGAAGGCTCTCTAATGGAAAAACTGGACCACTTTAACTCACCCCGAAAGACATTTCTGGCAAAAAATATTCAAATTGAAAGGAATCAAGTTGCTCTCAGTGTGTTATTTTAGGGATTTGAAAAAAAAAAAAGGAATGTTTTTATTTACAAATGTGGATCTAAGTAATCTTTCAAAGTACAGTTGTGGCTGTTTTGTTGAAAAATGTAAGCACACAGCTGATATATATTTATCGCCACTTTAATAGGTTAGTTAAGTCACCTTCCACAGTATGTGGGACACCATGTGGTGTATAGGAGCAGCACCTCTCCTGCCTTATTTCCTCATGGTAGCTCTGTTTTATCTTTCCCCATTCTATTATGCTGAGCAGCAAGCTAAAAGGCAGAAAGTACGCATGTGGACAAAATTGTTGGTACCCCTCTGTTAATGAAAGAAAAACCCACAATGGTCACAGAAATAACTTGAATCTGGCAAAAGTGGTAATAAATAAAAATGCTATGAAAATTAACCAATGAAAATCAGACAATGCTTTTGAATTGTGGTTCAACAGAATTATTTTAAAAAACAAACTCATGAAACAGGCCTGGACAAAAATGATGGTACCCCTACAAAAGATTGAAAATAATGTGACCATAGGGACATGTTCAACCAAGATGTGTCCTCTAATTAACATCACAGGTGTCTACAAACTTGTAATCAGTCAGTCGGCCTATTTAAAGGGTGACAAGTAGTCACTGTGCTGTTTGTTGACATGGTGTGTACCACACTAAACATGGACCAGAGGAAGCAAAGGAGAGAGTTGTCTCAGGAGATTAGAAAGAAAATTATAGACAAGCATGTTAAAGGTAAAGGCTATAAGACCATCTCCAAGCACCTTGATGTTCCTGTGACTACAGTTGCACATATTATTCAGAAATTTAAGATCCATGGGACTGTAGCCAACCTCCCTGACATGGCCGCAGGAGGAAAAATGGAAGAGACGGATAATACGAATGGTAACAAAAGAGCCCAGAACAACCTCTAAACACATTCACGATGAACCACAAGGTCAAGGTACATCAATGTCAGATCGCACCACCCGTTGTTGTTTGAGCCAAAGTGGACTTCATGGGAGACGAACAAGGAGGACATCACTGTTGAAAACAAATCATAAAAAAGCCAGACTGGAATTTGCCAAACTGCATGTTGACAAGCCACAAAACTTCTGGGAGAATGTCCTATGGACAGATGAGACAAAACTGCAACTTTTTGGCAAGGCATATCAGCGCTGTGTTCACAGATGCAAAAATGAAGCATACCAAGAAAAGAACACCGTCCCTACTGTGAAACATGGAGGAGGTTCTGTTATGTTCTGGGGCTGCTTTGCTGCATCTGGCACAGGGTGTCTTGAATCTGTGTAGGGTACAATGAAATCTCAAGACTATCAAGGTATTCTAGAGAGAAATGTGCTGCCCAGTGTCAGACAGCTTGGTGTCAGTCGCAGGTCATGGGTCTTGCAACAGGATAATGACCCAAAACACACAGCTAAAAACACCCAAGAATGGCTAAGAGCGAAACATTGGACTATTCTAAAGTGGCCTTCTATGAGCCCTGATCTAAATCCTACTGAACATTTGTGGAAGGAGCTGAAACATGCCATCTGGAGAAGGCACCCTTCAAACCTGAGACAAATGGAGCAGCTTGCTCACGAGGAGTGGGCCAAAATACCTGCTGAGAGGTGCAGAAGTCTCATTGACAGTTACAGAAATCATTTGATTGCAGTGATTGCCTTAAAAGGTTGTGCAACAAAATATTAAGTTAAGGGTACCATCATTTTTGTCCAGGCCTGTTTCATGAGTTTGGTTTTTTTTAAATAATTCTGTTGAACCACAATTCAAAAGCATTGTCTGATTTTCATTTATTACCACTTTTGTCAGATTCAAGTTATTTCTGTGACCATTGTAGGTTTTTCTTTCATTAACAGAGGGGTATCAACAATTTTGTCCACAGCTGTACTATTTTTATCTGAGCTTTGGTATGACCTAGCTGGGGCATGAACCCACAACCTCCCGGTTGCGAGGCAGATACTCTACCATTATGCCACCACTCCACTTCAACAGGTACCACTGCTTTTACTGGGTTGGATGCCGGTTGCCTTCAGAACTGCCTTAATTCTTCACAGTACAAATTCAACAAGGTGCTGGAAACATTCCTCAGTAATTTTGGTCCATATTGATATACAGTACTAGCATCACACAGTTGCTGAAAATTTGTCGGCTGCACATTCATGATGCTCCATGCATGTATCCATTCATTTATTTTTCTTATGCCAAATTCTGACCCTAGCAAAGACTGAGACTCAGACCAGGCAATATTTTTTTTCTTGTTTTCTATTGTCCAGTTTGGTGAGCCTCAGTTTCCTGTTCTGACAGAAGTGGCACCAGTTGAGGTCTTCTGCTGCTATAGCACATCTGCTTCAAGGTCAATGTGTTCTACCGTCAGTGATGGTCTTCTGTATACCTTGCTTGTATTGAGTGGTTATTTGAGTTAATGTTTCTTTTCTGTCAGTTTGAGCCAATCTGGCCATTCTTGTCATGAGTCTGAGCACAGTGTTCCCACAGTGCTCAGACTCTCAATTTATTTTCTGAGTATTTTATGTCTATTATGATTATTTTTGGTTGTTTCTGTGTATATTTTTGGTTGTGGCATGATTTGCCTTCCTCCTTTCCCAGGTCACTCCACCAGCTACTCACTGTCTGCTCCCCAGCCATCTCAGCTGTGAGTAGTTGAGGTAATTAGGTCACCTGCCCGCTCACCTGCTGCTCATTATTTGCCATCTATTTATAGGACTGCCGGGTGATTTTTTCAGCGCAGCATCCTTGTTTGAATGACTGATTAAGATTATTCTACTCCTCGTCTCCTCCAGAGCTATTCCTGCTCTGGAGTTTCTAATCCGTAAGTTTCCTACCTTGTTTGTATTTTGTATTCATTGCACAGTTATTGGATTTGTGTTTGCCTTTGTTAATAAAAGCCACAACTGCAGTTCAGCACCGTGGGGTCTGTCTTTCTGCCCCAGAGGAGCCATTCATGACAGGAGACTGCCTCTAGGATTAAGACCCAGCTGCTGCAGTAGTGAATTTTATGTCCTTTCTGTGTTTTTTCACTCACCTGTGCACTGGAGCTCATCATGTCCCCGGCTCGCCGGCATCCTCACACAAATAAAGGGAGATTGGCAGCGGGGTCTCTGAGCTTGGAGGAAGAGTGGGCGGTGGACTTTATCCAAAGCTTTGTGGATGAAGATCTCGCCGCCCGTGGCCCAAAAAGGGTAAGCGTGACTGGAGCAGTGGGCATTGTGGAGACACACCCCAACTTGTGGAGATGTCCCCCAATATACGGAACTGCTATCCACGGTCTCTGCGCTTCAGCGGTCGTTCCCCTGGGCTAATGATGGGGTTGCCTCCGCTGAAACGGAGCCGTCGCGGAGGCGATCTCCTCAGCAGACGTCCACCTCCTCTCCCGGTTCACCAGCTCCAGCGCCAGCATGCGTGTCGTCAGCTCCACGGCGGTGCCGTCGTCCCACTTCGGACCACCGGAGGAATTCCCCCACCTCTCCGGCAGTCATTTTCCCAAAGCAGAAGCTCCCCTCTGCAGTTCAGTCTTCTTCACTCTCCTCTCTGGCTGCATCTTCAGCTTTTTCTGGGCCTGTAGCTGCTGGCTTTTCACTCCACTTTGGTGTCCTCTTCTGGCTGCCGAGAGAGCCTATGTTTGTTCCCCGGCGCCTCCGTCTCCATGACAACAGGGGCGGCTCCTCTGCGATCCTCCGAGGGGCACATCGCCACTGTAGCCACGGAGAGGGATGCCATTATACCTGCTGTAGCAGACAACATCAAACACCGGAAAAACAGGCAAGTTTCATTCCATTCTATTTCAATTATGATGATATGCCTTGCCTGATTCCCAGTAGGGAGGCTTAGGAAATGCAGTCCCTGAGCTCTCCCCACCTGCTGCAGTTATTAATTGCTCACCAGCCCTCTCCGTGTCCTCTCCTTCGGTCCCTGAGTGTCCGCTGACCCCGGGTTTGAGCCGCCGGACATGGGAGGAGCTTGTGGCCCTGGAGGACCAAGTTCCACTGCCAACGGTAAGCCGACCCCCAGCTGCCACGCCGGATGAGCCACCAGCGTGGGTCACTTCGTCTGGGGGCACAGGGACTGCAGCCACCATCATGCCTGCTGCAGAGGCCACCACAGCAGAGTTTGAGACTGAGCTGGACCTCCAAAGGACTGGGCCCGAGATGTCGTCGTCATCTGGACGGCGGTGGAGCTTGAGCTCAGGCAAGTGCCCTCCTTTGTTTTTCTTGTGTCAGTTTTGGAGAAATCTTGCCTGGCTCTTGGCAAGGAGAGCTGGGTGCAGCCACCCGCTGCACCTGAGCTTGCCTCGCCGGGCTCCACCGCTGCCGGTGACCCTGACCCGGTTTCTCTGTGTATGTTTTCTGAGCTTTCTCTCAGGGTCACTGGTGATGTTCCAGTGCTGCAGAGGTCTCCATGGTCCAGGCTTTCCACCCGAGGTCACCATGGGTCCAGCTTCCCCCGCAGTGGAGGTCGTACGCAGGTGCTCTGGTCCCAGACCCGGGACCTCCGTGGGTGCAGCTTGTCCTCTGCCCGAGGCCGTCATCTGGGTTCCTCCTCCCTTGTCTGAGTCTCCATGGGTGCTGTGTCCCGGTTGGGGACCACCGTGGGTGCTGCGCCCCAGCCTGAAGCCAACCTGGGTGCTGCGTTCCAGTATGGGCCCCGCCATGGGGGCTACGCTCCAGCCCGGGGGCCACCGAGGATGCAGCGTTGGCCCAGCCCGGGTCACCTAAGGGGTGTAGCATTGGCCCAGCTCGGGCCCCACCGAGGGTGCAGCCAGGGCCCAGTCCGAGCCCACTGGAGGTACAGCCATGGTCCAGTCCGGGTCCACCGTGAGTGCAGCCATGATCCAGTCCAGGTCCATCGAGGGTGCAGCTCCGTTCCAGCCCGGAGCCACCGCAGTTGTTGCAATGCTCCAGCCTGGAGCCACCGCAGGTGCTGCAATGCCCCAGCCTGGAGCCACCACGGGTACTGCAATGCTGCAGCCCGGAGCCACCACGGGCGCTGCAATGCTCCAGCCCGGGGCCACCACAGGTGCTACAATGCTCCAGCCCAGGGCCACTGTGGGTGCTGCAATGCTCCAGCCCGGAGCCACCGCAGGTGCTGCAATGCTCCAGCCCAGAGCCACCGCGGGTGCAGCTACGTCCCAGTCCGGGACCACCGTGGGTGCAACCATGTCTCAGTCCGGGACTACTGAGGGTGTTGCCGGCCACCCTGAGGACATCAAGGCCTCCCCTCCACTGCCTGACACCATCGTGGTTCCCCCTCTGCTGCCTGACACTGCTGTGGTTCTCCTTCCACTGCCAGACGCCACCGTGGGTCCTCCTCCACCACCAGACCCGTCGTGGTCCCCCTCCTTCCCTTCATTGGACCTTCCTGTGGGGGATCCGCCTCCTAGGTCAACCCTCCAGTCCTGGTGGCTTAAGAACTGTGGCCGGCTGCCCGATAGACTGAGCCACTGAGTCGAGTGGCCCATATTCTCCGGCAGGTCACCCGACTCATACCACCTTGCCGTCTGTCTGGCCTGGGACTTCGGCCGGCCACCTGAGCTGCCTAGTTCTTTGGCCTAAGGGGCCCAGGGGCCTGGTGTAGCGTGGGCGCGGGTCCTGAGCGGGCTCCGTATTTTTGCTCCCTCCTAACCTGTTTCCCTCATCTCCCACCCGGGGTGGTTCATTGCAGTACCATTTCTCTTGGGGGGGGGGGGGGGTCCTCTTGGGTGTTACCTTGGGGTGTCTGGGATCCACCCCTTAAAGGGGGGACTCTGTCATGAGTCTGAGCACAGTGTTCCCACATTGCTCAGACTCTCAATTTATTTTCTGAGTATTTTATGTCTATTATGATTATTTTGGTTGTTTCTGTGTATATTTTTGGTTGTGGCATGATTGCCTTCCTCCTTTCCCAGACACTCCCACCAGCTACTCACTGTCTGCTTCCCAGCCATCTCAGCTGTGAGTAGTTGGGGTAATTAGGTCACCTGCCCGCTCACCTGCTCGCATCTGCTGCTCATTATTTGCCAGTCTATTTATAGAGTGCGGGGTGTGATTCTTTCGGCGCAGCAGTCTTGTTTGAATGGCTAAGATTATTCTACTCCTTGTCTCCTCCAGAGCTATTCCTGCTCTGGAGTTTTAATTCCGTAAGTTTCCTACCTTGTTTGTATTTTGTATTCGTTGCACAGTTTTGGATTTTGTGTTTGCCTTTGTTAATAAATGCCACAACTGCAGTTCAGTGCATGGGTCAGTCTTTCTGCCTCGGAGGGCGCATTCATGACAATTTCTCCTCTGACCTCTGGCATCAACATGACATTTGGGCCAAGAGAACTGCTGCCTTTGGATATTTTCTCTTTTTCTGACCATTCTAGTAAAGCATAGAGATGGTTGTGTGTGAAAATCCCAGCATATCAGCAGTTCCTGAAACACTTCATCCAACCTGTCTGGCAATCAATAACCATGCCATGTTTCAAAGTCCTTACATCACCTCTCTTCCCCATTCTGATACTCGGTTTGAACCTTAAAAGCTCATCTTAATAATAATAATAATAATAATAATAATAATAATAATAATAGATTGCATTGATATAGCACTGCAAGTGCTTTACAATGAGTCCATTATTCTTTCACTTCACAGACAGATACTGGTAAGCTACCTCTGTAGCCTCAGCTGCCCTGAGGTAGAATGATGGAATCGTAGCTGCTAATCCACGCCAAAGGCCTCTCCAACACCACCAAACATTTATTCACACTCATACAGCAGTGTCACACACACTGGAGGCAAGGTGGGTAAAGACTCTTGCCCAACGACACAACATCAGGATGGCTGGAGAGAGGGGGATTTGAACTGCCAACCTTCTTCTTCACTGTCTTCACCATGTCTACTTGTCTAAATGGTTTGAGCTGCTGCCATATGATTGGCTAATTAGATATCTCTACCAACAAACAGTTGAACAGGTGCACCTGTTAAAGTGACTAGTGAGTGTAGATGTGCATGTGCAGGTTTTCTTTGTTACATAATGCAGTATTTACAGACATGGACAAATATCTTGGTAACCTTCTGTTAAAGAAAGAAAATCCCACAGTGGTCACTGGAATAAGTTGAAACTGACAAAAGAAATAATAAATAAAAATCTTCTGAAAACTAACTAATGAAAATCAGACTGCTTTTGAATTTGGGTTCAAATGAATCGTTTTAAAAAATAAACTAATGAAATTGGCAGGGACAAAAATGATACCATTAATTTAATATTTTGTTGCACAACCTTTTGATGCAATCACTACAATCAAGTTATTTCTTTAACTCTCAGTGAGACTTCTGCACCTGTCAACAGATATTTTTGGCCCACTCCGCATGAGCAAACTGCTCCAGCTGTCTCGGGTTTGAAGCTTGCCTTCTCCAGACTGCATGATTCAGTTCCTTCCACAGATGTTCAATAGGATTTAGATTAGGGTACATAGAAGACCACTGTAAAATAGACAAATGTTTTGTTCTTAGCCATTCTTGGGTGTTTTTAGCTATGTGTCTTGTATCATTATCCTGTTGGAGGACCCATGGCCTGCAACTGAGACCAAGCTTTCTGACACTGGGCAGCACATTTCACTCCAGAATACCTTGATAGTCTTGAGATTTCATTGTACCCTGCACAGATTCAAGACACCCTGTGCCAGAAACAGCAAAACAGCCCTAGAATATAACTAAGCCTACTCCATGGTTCACAGTAGGTACAGTGTTCTTTTCTTTCTCTGCTTCATTTTTCCTTCTGTAAACATAAAGTAAAGTGACTGGCCCAAAAGCTCCAGTTTAGTCTCATCACTCCAAAGGACAACCTCACGGAAACTTTGGGGCTTGTCAGCATGCATTTTGGCTGGCTTTTTAATGTTTTTCTGTCAGTTGTAGAGCCCTCCTGGTCTTCTTCCATTCAGTCCATTACTGTTGGAAATGTGACTAATGGTGGAATTAGAAAGCAACTTACCTTGACCTTGGAGTTCAGCTTGAAGGATTTTGGCTAGTTTCCCCGGCTCTTTTTCTACAATACACACTATTCTTCTGATCAGCCTGGGGCTGCATTTCCTCTTGCATCCATGTCCTGGTAGGTTGGCTACAATCCTATGGACTTTATACTTTTTAATAATATTGGCATCTGTGGTTACAGGAACACAAAGCTGCCTGGAGATGGTCCTATAGCCTTTACTTTCAACATGCAAGCAATGTCTGATTTTCATTGGTTACTTTTCAGAAAAAAAAATTTATTTTTACTTTTGTCAATTTCAAATTATTTCAGTGACCATTGTGGGATTTTCTTTCTTTAACAAAAGGTTACCAAAAAAATTTTCCACAGGATTTACTGTTAAACTACTACTGATAGCTTATTTGTTAACATTATTACCATTACTGCTTTTGTATGGCAGTTTGTGTGGTTTTATTCAAAGGCAACATGTCTATTCTATGACAGAATCACAGTCTGGCACATCATATAGCTTGCACTGTATGTTGTCAGTATTGCAAGTTTTACTTTCTTGTAATCACAGTTCATAAGCTCCCTTACTGTTCCCAAAATAGACCTGGTGGCATATAAAATGCATTGTATACTTTCAGTTTTGCTGTTGTTGTTTTCTTTTTCTTTTTGCTGCAGAAGTTTAGAGAGTATCAGCAAATTACCCTGTTTCTCACCTCTTTGGCTTTGTCCAGTTCGTTTTGTAGGGCTTGTTTAGTGACCTCCACCTCTATCAGCTGCTGTCTCAGCTTCTCATTCTCCTCCTCTGTCTTCGTCCTCTTCTCCTCTACATTTTCCAGCTCATGGTGTAAGCGCACAGACACATCCTTAGCCACCTAGAACATGGGTCAAAACAAAATAGTCTGAGAAAAAAGGGAATGGCGAGATTTTGGTTACAATTTTGAGATCATTAACATGCACAGACAGAAGGAATGTCTTACTTTCAGGTCCTGCTCCAGACTTCTGAGCAGCTCTCCATCTACTTGACCACTCTCTGTAATCCTTAGTCTCTTTCTCTCGGCTTTCTTTAGCCTGTACTGGAGGATCCGACAGTTCTTGTTGGCTCTCTCCAGCTCTCTACGCATGTCCTGCAGCTGGCAGGCATCTTCTTCATAGAAAGTGTCCCGCATCTCATCCATCTCTGCCCGCATCTCTTCAATTTCATTCTAAGTTTAATTTAAAAAAAGAAATGTCTCAGAAATTGTTAACCTCTTGCACTCCGGTGTACCGCGGGTGGACACGTCTCTGCATCCCAGAGTGCACGAGGGCGCCCTCACTGTGCATCCTAATGCGCACTGGAAAAAAAAGCTGCATTTCCGTTCTTCCACTACAGACACAGCCGCGAACAGAAAGCCAAAGGAGTGCTTTGACTGGTTTAGATGTGATTGACCTCTCATTCGACTAATAAGAGCCTTGAATTGGGTTTCTGAAACCTTGAAGAACCAATGACTGAAAACCTAGCAAGAAGGACCCGCCTACCAACGGCTGCGAATACAAGCCAGCCAGTTGAAGCACAGAAGTTCGAAAGCATGCGTCCCTTGCCTAAAATCTGTTTTGTGTAAGGCTGGGTGACACACAGGCATTCGCCAGTCTTTTTTTCTTACTACTGTTCTTATTTGTTTTGAAAAATCGTTTGCCAAAACTGCAATCATGGAAGCGCAAAACCGCAATAATGGAATTATGGTTTGACCGGGTCGCGTGACCAGAACCACGAGTCCGTAACAAGCGGACCAGCGTCATGTTTGTCTGACAATGAGGAAGAGAAGTTCGCCAGCGACACTGCTGTTGTGGACAGGTAAGTGTTATAAGCTAAATTATTCTTTATCCCTGAAAATTGTAATCCAAATGACTTTTGACCGATCGGTAAATTACAACTGTGCGTTATCACAACATGACGGACCCGGACCACTCTGGTCCGGGTCCGTCATGTTGCGAACGGCCCCCTGTCATGTTGTGAACGCCCCCCCCCCCGCTACCCTTCTGTAGCGGATTGCAGATATATTGCAGATATTTTAGTACAACTGTGCGTAGTAGCCCGCGGCGCACTGTCACCGCTTTCCGTCATGTAGCGATGGGCGATGTCCGTCCTCTGTAGCGGGGTGGGTGGGAGTTGTTATCTTCTACATTACAGATATTTTTTATTATAATTTTTAGTGCACTGTAAGTTATTTTTTCTTGTAAAAAAAAGCCACACATTTTTTACTTGGCATGCTTCTTTGTGTGTGGGGGCTTGTTTGTTCATTCATTCATTCATGAATGAATAAACAACCCCCCCCCCCCCACACACACACACAGCCCTTCACCTTTCAGTAGAGCCCAAGATGAAGCTTCTATATTGAATCATTCAAAAGTTACAGACGTTTTTCCAAACTGTGCCATTTGGCACAATTTGGCACAGTTCAAAAACGCCTGGGAACAACCTGAGAAAAAAGCTGAGTAATATATTCATTTTTTGTGGTATTGTTACAAAATTTTGACCTCAGCTGGATAACACTTGGTTCTACATTTCAGTTGCATTTTCCAGCCAGTATCTGAAGGTGTGTGTTATTTGCAAGCATTTGTATCCAAAAAAACACCCAGGTGAAATTTATTTTCTTCAAGTTCAGTATGTTTAGATGACTGTTACTCAGTGGCAGGAGCACTTAGAGAGATTATGACTGTTTTGCCAAAAAATTCAAAGTGTTTTCTTTTAAATGAGACCAACCCCATGAAGATGCTGCAAAGGGTTGAAGAACAGCTTTTGATTTACTTTGGGTACGTTATTTTTTGGCGTTTTTAGGGAAATTGACCAGAGTGCAAGGGGTTAAATCCAGCATCTGATAAATTGCCAGGCCATTTCAAAAATAGCTTTCTCAGTTTAGCATGCATTGGGATGCACACAGATATATCAGCTTAACATCAATGTTGCTTGATATTCACCTTTTTGACTGATATTGGCTTTTGGCAAATAAGATATTGGTAGTGGCTGATATTTTTCTGGTGAGCCCCCAGTTGTACTGCATTGATTTTGCCCTAAAACAGACAGCTGTAAATTCAGAAAATATCCTGGACTGACCCATTTAAAAACATTTCAGTTCTGTTTATGTCTTTGTCTCCCTGGCAATGAAAATGGAATAAATGAAAACAAATACAAAAGAAACAATCTGTATCAGCAATCAGCCATTGGGCAGCTTATTATTTTCACCATCTGTATGAGTCCATGCAATAATAAAAGTTTACCTTCAGATCTTCATTTTCATCTTCCAGCTTCTCCATCTCCTCTTGCAGTCTCTGGTCTGGCTGTGGAGCCTGTTGCAGGTTGCCTCGCTCCGGGGAAATCTCCGGCTCTGAGGCCGGTGGAGATGATGATTTCGCCTGCATCTTTGTCCCTTTCTTTCCCAAGCTCTTATTCAAATGAAACTGTATCAGCTCAGACTGCAAACACCCCTCTTTCCAAAAACCAGGTCCGCAGCCTACTGTGCCTTTGGAGCTCTTCTTGCTGCTACCTGCGGCGGCCTCCCCTCCCTTTGGGTTTTTGCTCCTCAATTTGGGAGACTTGGATGCGCACGGTTGGTCGGAGACAACGCGGCTCTGATCTGATCTGGAGGGCGAAGAGGCATCGCCGACTAGGCGCTGGGAGTCCTCAGTGCTCTCCACGGGCCTGCCCTGCGTCGGGTTTTCAGCACCGGCGGCGTGGACAGCAGCCGCGCCTTTGACTGCGGAAGCGCTTCCAGCCTGCCGCTCCCTCCCCGCGGATACTGGAGAGTGACCTCGGCTGCTTCTCCCCCCTCCTGCTCCTTGCTTGGATGCGATGGGCTTTGACGAGCTGCTTCCCTTCTGCGCAGTTTTAGATCCAGCGTCTTTCTGCCCGGCCGGAGACGACGACCGCGACTGCTTCCGGCTGCTATTGTCTGCGTGCCGCGGCGCGTCGGCAGATGATGGGTTCATCATGGTGTCAGAGGCTCAGCTCATCCTCCGCTGCATCCATCCCCCTCACCGACGTTCCTGTAGATGGAAATTTTGTTTTTTATATATATACATATACGTATATATATATTCTTTAGACAAAAGATCAGCACGATAGGCTCCGTGGCAGTACTCTACAGGTACATCGTAGCCTGTAGTCCAAGTTTGTCAGCTATATCTGATTAGGTTTCTCAGCAGCTGTGTGACCTAATAGTTATGCAGGCGCTCGTTATCCAGCCCCTGGTTGATAAACGTGCGTGAGATCAGCTGCAGCTCAGCTGGGTAATTAGACTATACACGTTTGCGTCATCGCCCATGGGTGAGCGCGAGAGAGACAAGGGGTGAGAGGAAGGCGGAGTAATGTCATTGGCTATTAAACCCGACCAATTAACCCGGCCACTGAGTGGTTGGTTTGACGGTTCGCAGCGGCCCTGATCCGATCCCTGACCGCTCCAAAGGAGCCAGAGTGGACTCTAGGCTGCTGAAGAACATCAAGACTCATTCTGTGAGCTGCTTCCCGTCAGCCATCACCCTCCTGTGCCTCTCATCCGAAACGTCCGATGTCTCATCGTTCAGCTGCACGGATGACTTAACAACTAAAGTGTCGGGGGTTTCTTTAACTTAAAGCACTGCTTTCTGCATGGTGTCGCTTTAGTTTTAAAAAGACCAAAGAATCTGCTGCAAGTGTGACTGCCTGACACACACATCTCATCAAGGTAAAAACTGAACATGGGACAATACTGAAGCAGTCAAAAAGAAAAAAAAAAGCGTGTCCTTGTATGCTCCTTTACCTCCTCTTCCTCAAATAAAGACAGGGATCAGCAACAGCAGATCAACCCTCCTCTGAGGCCCGACAGTAGAGCATAATGTGGACCAGTCAGACATTTGTCCTTCATGCAGGTTATTGTTAGCTCCATTCACAAAGCTTTCGTCGGTGCTCAAAGAAAAGTCCTCAACACGTGGAATTTATGCACCTCCGCAATCCATTTCTTACCTTTTCTGTGCTTTTCGGTCGGATGCTGAAGGGTAGCGGTGATGGGGAGGCAGGAGAGACGCGGACTGGAGCGCCTCCCGATCGCCGAGCAACCTGTTTCAATATTCATGACATTACCTCATCGCTGGGAGGCCTGCACGGAAATGAGGCTCCACAGCAGGCTGCTCTCATTGGAGAAAGGCGGGACCCACATGCTGTCACGGTCTCCATGTCTCTCTCCGAGCAGTGATTGGAGCAAAGGCACCAACAGCTCCAAGCTCCCATTCTGCTCTCTATGGTTCAGACGGAGACCCCAGAGGATTTTTTTTTTAAATCATACATGGATTATTTATTTTTAGTTTAAAAAGCTTAAAACTGACAATTCAAATAGCTATTCGAAGTTTTAAAAACAGAAGAAAAGAAGGAAATAAACAAAAAGTAACTTCAGAATAACAATTGCAGGGCCAGAGTTAGAGAGCAGTTTCTGCCCTCCTTAATTCAGATTCAGATAAAGTATGTCTAATTTTTGACCCCGCTTTGTTCTCTTCTTGATAAGAAACCCTGTGCATACACACACACACACACACACACACACACACACACACACACACTTGTGTTAACTGTCATCCTTGAACACACAAAAAACTTGGCATATCAATGTAACTTGTACAGTATATTCACATTGTTTAGAATTAGGATAAATGTGTTAAAATAACCAGTAAAATCAATGAAGCAAATTACATATACTGTATTAATTTAAAACAAATTGGATTGATCTATAACAAATACTGTACATAAACCTGTTAATGTGATTTTTCATTGTCTTATTCATGGAATCAAATGATTGCCACTTTTATGCAGTTGATTTATGCTTGACTACTGTGACCTAGTGGTAGACTCCAATCGGGTCATACCAAATGTTAGATATTCCCATACTAACACCATACACGTCACAGACGTGGGTACGCATGCACGACATGATGTCATCACGTGGTGACTATATTAGGGGACTAACAGCAGGAGGCTGCCTCTTTGGCGCTCCCTCTCTATCCTAACACCAGCCTGTATTAAACCCCAGTTAGCATAACGGCTATCTACTGCAACATGTGGCATTAACAGTGTTGTTCAATAAACCATCGTTCAGTATAGCCACCACCTCCGCTGTCCTCATTCTTCAGACAATACAATGGCAACGAGGAGAACAATTGGTCTTTTGGAGGAAAACTTGACATTTTTCCTGAAGATGGAAGCATGCCTGTTACCCCAGTCGGAGAGTGATGTGGCTGAACGAGTCGGGCTCTACTGTCTGGTGAGCAGGTGCAGGTTTGGGCAACTAGAAGAGGAAATGGTGCGGGACCAGCTAGCGGAGCACACCAGCAACCCACATCTGCGAGCGAAGCTAACCAGGGCACCCACAGCCTACCGCTGGCGAAGGCGATGGAGTTGGCGTTACAGTTGGAGGCCGCCGACAAGCTAACATCCCAAGTAGGTGAGCCGCAACAACAAATTCTGCCTGCTCATGCAGTTACCCCAATAGAAGTACCCGTTAACATCGCAACTCACTTGGAGGATGCCGAGGTGAATGTTATGGGGCAACGGAACATCACGGGACACCATTCGTGCGGTAACTACGGCTCCCCAACGCACCAAGAACAAGCGCAATCCTGCTTGGCTGGTGGGCAGCGGCAAGCTCAATCACTTCGCCAAGGTGTACCGATCATCACAACAGACATCAAGCCAGCCACCCACTTCAAAAGAACCATCAACAGCCATCATCCACACACTGGGCTCCGGAGGGGCGGCGTACAAGTGGTGCATGGTGAGGTTAGACGACGTCAGCTTGCCATTGCTGTGGTCAGTAATGAACCGAGTTACAGTGAAAAAATTATTTCCCTACCATCCTATTGGTAAGAATCCAGTGTAGTTGTATGGCTAGGGTTTTACCATCTGCAACAACCTTGGGCTCTGTGGGAATGCTGATGTTGGGAGTGCAGCACATCTGGACGGGGATACAGCTGCTCCGAGTTTGGCATCACAGGGAGAGGACAACGAGGCAAAGGGACAGAATCTGGACTCATCTTGTATCTGCGCCCAATGTCAGCAGCAAGGAGTGCAGATGGCAGCACGCATGGACGCTGCGGCCTCTCTAGGCATCAGTGAGTGTGAGCGTTTTGAGTGTTTTAATCATCCCAGACGTACAACTTACAACCGAGAGACCTTATTAAGTATCAAGGTAATGTACGCTGCAAGAACTGTGGCGTTCGAGTGTGACTTGGACACTCTACGCCAGCATGGAATACGATCGGAGGTTTTGCCGGCAGCTACCTGGGAGAGGAGGAAGCGTAAGCTGCGCAAACGCAAACAAAGGAGAGGAAAGAGAGCTGGAATTCATGCTAGGCTAAAGGCTAACCCCTCCAGGCCTGCAGAGAGTGGAGGGACTGCTGTGTATTTGCGTTTACAGAGACATGGCTCCACGACAACATCCCTGACGCGGCCATTCAGCTGGAAGGGATGACATCGTTCCGGGCGAACAGGGAGGCTGCTAGCTCCAGTAAGTGCCGTGGGTGGGTGGGTGGGGGCTATGTATCTATATTAACAAGAACTGGTGTGTTAATGCCACGTTAGCAACTAAACACTGCTCTCCGTTGGCGGAGTTCCTTTTCGTGAATTGCCGGCCATTCTACCTGCCGAGGGAATTCACCAACGTGTTTGTAGCTGCTGTTTATATAGCTCCTGGTGCTAATGCTAAAGCTAATGCTAACGAGGCACTCGGAGAGCTGTATGATGCTATCAGTGAATTTCAAACTTCATACCCGGACAGTTTTGTGGTGGTTGCAGGGGATTTTAATCACACCAGTTTAAAGACTGTGCTCCCCAAGTTCAAACAATGTGTAGACTTTAAGACCAGAGGAGAGAATATGTTGGACTTGGTGTACACAAACTTCCCAGATACATACAAGGCAACATCTCGCCACCACCTTGGCCATTCTGACCACCTATCCATGATGCTGGTGCCTGCCTACAAACCCTTACTGAAGTGCAGCAGGCCAGTAGAGAAACAAATCAGGACTTGGCCAGAGGGTGCAGCTTCGGCACTTCACGACTGTTTTCTGCATACAGACTGGTAGGTTTTCAAAATAGCAGCCTCTCAGGGAGACATAATTGATGTGGAGGAGTACGCTGAAACGGTCACCAGCTGCATCGCGAAGTGCACAGAGGATGTCACTATAGTGAAGACCTTCACTGCACGGGGCAACCATAAACCCTGGATGACTGCAGAGGTGCGCTTGCTGCTCACAGCCAGAGATGCAGCCTTTAGAGCGGAGGACAAGATTGCCCTCTGCTCAGCCAGGTCTGCGCTGTCAAAGGGAATTAAAACGGCGAAACGTGCCTATGCGGAGAAAATCCAGGGACATTTCTGTGACACAGGGAACACCAAACAGATGTGGCAGGGAGTTCGGGCGCTGACAGATTATAAGTCTAGGCAGGGTGTCGATGATGATGACACTTCGCTTCCAGACAAGCTCATTAGCTTCTTTGCACGTTTTGAAGCATCAAACCCAACAATCAGAGGGAGGGCTGGCCCATCTCCACCATCTGTTGGGCCAGCTATCACCATCAACGCAGCAGACACACGGAGGACCCTAATCAAGGTCAACTCACGTAAAGCTGCAGGTCCGGACAACATCTCGGGACGTGTGCTCCGAGTCTGTGCGAGCGAGTTGGCGGATGTCCTGACTGACATTTATAACATCTCCCTGAGTCAGGCCATCGTTTCTAGATGCTTTAAGACCACTACCATAGTACCAGTGGCAAAGAAACCAGTTGTGTCCTGTCTGAATGACTATCGTCCTGTCGCACTGACACGAATTGTGATGAAGTGTTTCGAACGTCTTGTCAAACCACGCATCACAGCCTGCCTCCCTGCATCACATGACCCTCTCCAGTTTGCGTATCGTTCAAATCGCTCCACAGAGGATGCTATAGTCACCACCCTGCACTCTGTCATCACCCACCTGGATCAGAAAGACACCTACGCCAGACTCCTGTACATTGATTTCAGTTCAGCATTTTACACCATTACTCCCCAGAGACTGATGGAGAAATTATTCCTTCTCGGTCTGAACACCACCACATGTCTCTGGATCCTGGATTTCCTGACCGAGAGACCTCAGTCTGTCCGTGTTGGAAACAACATCTCCAACTCCATCACGCTGAGCACTGGATCCCCTCAAAGCCATGTACTCAGTCCACTGTTGTTTACACTTCTAACACATGACTGTGTGTCCAGACACGAGGGGAACCAGATTATTAAGTTTGCGGACGACATCACAGTGGTGGGACTTATTCAGAGGGATGAGGAATCAATGTACAGGGAAGAAGTTAGAGACCTGGAGGGCTGGTGCAGGGAGAACAATCTGGTGCTCAACGTGGACAAAACGAAGGAGATGATTATGGACTTCCGGCAGTCACGGCCTGAACACGTCCCTCTTTTCATCAGCTGCCGTTTGGTGGAGAGTGTGGAGAACATCAAGTTCCTCAGAGTGCAGATCTCGCAGGATCTGACCTGGAGCAAAAATTCCTTGGGGATCAGGAAGCGGGCCCAGCTGAGACTGCACTTCTTGAGGAAACTCAAACAGGCCTCTCTCCCCATTTGCATCCTCAGGACCTTCTACAGAGGTGTGGTGGAGAGTGTTCTGACGTACTGCATTGCAACATGGTACTCCAGTTGCAGTATGTCAGACAAAAAAGCCCTGCTTAGGATAGTCAAGGGAGCTGAGAGGGTAATTGGAGTTTCCCTCCCCTCTGTCCAAGAACTTTTTCAGAGCCATTGTAGGAGCAGGGCACTGAATATTGTTAAGGACCACTCTCACCCTCTGCATAAACACTTTGAACTGCTGCCTTCTGGCAAACGATTCCGGAGTATCAGAGGTAGAACCACCAGACTGATTAACAGCTTCCTTCCACAAGCTGTTAGGATGCTGAACAGTTGATCCAGAATCTTTTTTACATATTACTGCACCTTATGGACATTATGTATATTATATGTATATTTTAGTTCTAGTTAGTTTTATGTATTTATTTCACTTAGCTATTTTGATTCACTTAGCCATTTTAATTGACATTTTATACATAGGCAGTTATTATGTGTCTCAGGGATGTGTGAATGGCTGTTGGGGTGGGGTGTGAGGGGTGTGTGAGTGTGTTTTAAACTATGTTTTTTTTTTACTTATATGGATGCCTAGAGAAACGCAATTTCATCTTGCTTGCACTACAGTTGTATGTATAGCGTCATGACCATAAAGGTTGATTGATTGATTGATTGATTGATTGATTGATTGATTGAAGGAGCTGCCACAGTGCTGCGGGATAGAGAGTTCGTGACCCAGCAGAATCCAGGGGGACAACGCCAACTGGGAGCACGTCACGAAGCCGGCGTGAAAGTCATGCTGCCACAGTGGCAACCAGCATCAGGGACAGGAGAGCAGCAGCAGCTCCGCATGAAGCCGATTAGGTCTGGATTCGTGGTGCTCGACTGGGTTTGAATCCGCCAATCTGAATGCCCAGACGACCTACAGACGTTCCTGTCCCCGCTGATGCAGATCGCCATGCGGTTGGGGCCACCCACCTTCCAGATGACTGATGGTTTGAGATGGCACCCAGGTCCACCGCGACCAGCACCTCCAGGACCGCGCCCACTGTGGGCTTGCCAGAGGCCTCCGAACTCAAATCACAATGGTTACTCTGTTTTGATGTGTTTAGCAGAGCATGACTGGTTCACAGTGACAGAATAATCCACTCAGTCATGCAGGGTCAACCAGTGGTCCACTCAGTGGTCCAGGTTCTGTTTTAAAAAATGCTGTTGTGAGTTTAAAGGTTTAAAGTGTTCATAATGTTTTGGGCTTTTTCAGGGGGGAGGTAAATGTTAGATATTCCCATATTAACACCATACATGTCATGGACGTGGGGACACACGCACAACGTGACATCATCACACTGTGACTATATTAGGGGACTAACGGTGGGAGACTTCCTCTTTGGCGCTCTGCCTCTAGCCTAACACCAGCCTGTACTAAACCCCAGTTGACATAACGGCTATCTACGGTAACACGTGCTGTTAACAGTGTTGTTCAATAAACCATCGATCAGTACAGTCACCATCTCCACTGTCCTCATTCTTCAGACATCACACCAAAGACCATAAAAATTGTACTTTCCACCTTCTAGCTTGGTGCTCACAATAAATAGAATGGGGAAAGGAAAGTTGGTTATCCCGCTACAGGAGGAAGCACAGTACCATTATAGGCCTTGTGCCAGTCCCAAGTCCGGGTAAATGGGGAGGGTTGCATCAGGAAGGTCATCTGGTGTAAAATACTTGCCAAATCAAATATACAGACCCATGGTCCGCTGTGGCAACCCCAAATAGGGAGCAGCCCAAAGTGTGTGTGTGTGTGTGTGTGTGTGTGTGTGTGTGTGTGTGTGTGTGTGAGAGAGAGAGAGAGAGAGAGAGAGAGAGAGAGAGAGGGAGAGAGACAGAGATTTATGTTTGACAAATGGACATCCCACCAACTTATGTGAAAATTCTTAAATCCAAATGGATGGAAAATTATTATGCAATTGAAATGCATAAAGTGCTGATATAGTTTCCAAATTATTTTTGCAGTATGTATGAAGTAAGTATTGTACTAAGTGCTTGACTTGCAGAGCAAATTTACAGTATGGATATTAAGTTTCAGTAACTACAAATCTTGGCCCCCTTCCTTCATGCAATCCATTTGCTTCTGCCACTGGAGCAGTTTCTCCACCACTATATCACTGATGTTTTTTTGTTTTTTTTAAGCCTACTAGCATTTGTAATCACAATTTGATTTCCAGACTGAATGTTGCAGGGCTAAATTAGGCAACTTCGGGTAAGGATTGTGATCTATCTTCTTTTGATGGGATGACAGATGTTTGGGGTCTTGCGCTCCCTTTCACAGTGCCACATGCTCACCCCTTCCCCCACATCATCCACCCTTCTTCCTCCCTCCAAATAAGATAAGATAAGATAAGATAAGCCTTTATTAGTCCCACAACGGGGAAATTCCAGGATTGCAACAGCACAGGGATAGCAACACTCAGAGCAACAATCAGAAGGCAAGAAAAAAAACAAGCAAGCAAGAGCAGCTAATATACATATGTACATATTACTATAAAATATATATATACACACACACACACACACAGACACACAGTGCAGAGCATTGTAGCTGGATGGAATAAATATATGAATATATGAACACACAGTGCAGAGCATTGTAGCTAGATGGAATAAATATGTAAATATATAAACACCCACAGTACGGAGCATTGCAGCCAGGTGGAATAAATATGCAAGTATATAAACACACACAGTGCGGAGCAATGTAGCTAGATGGAATAATATGTAGATATATAAAAACACAGTGCGGAGCATTGTAGCTAGATGGAATAAATATATAGATATATAAATATAAACACACCCAGTGCTGAGCATTGTAGCTAGATGGAATAAATATGTAAATATATAAACACACACAGTGCAGAGCATTGTTGCTAGGTGGGATGAAACAGCACAACCGTCCATTTAGTCATCCTACATGGTATGATTATGTGCCCATACATATTCTCACCCTCCATAGCGACCGGTATGTTCCTAGTTGTATGCCGGAGAGGACCATTGAGTAAGTCTATTGCATCTTTTGCATTCAAAAAAAAACTATTAGTTTGTTACGTCTTTTTGCTATCTCTGCGAGCAGCCCTGCTTAGGTTGTACAGTCTGACAGCCGTTGGTAGGAAGGACCTACGAAACCTCTCGGTTGTGCACCTGGGATGATGTAGTCTGCTGCTAAATGAGCTCCTCAGTGCATCCAGTATGTCCTGCATAGGGTATTCAGTCATTTGCAATTAGGTGACAGATGGGGGTCCAAAAGTCTTGGTCTTAGTCTGACTCTGAATTAAGACTTTGTTTTTGTCTAATTTAAAAGAAAAGAAGATTCTAATATGGTTGTCAGGAGTTGAGAAGTGATAGTTATACAGTTTGTTTGTTTGCTTGCTTGACTGACTGATTGACTGGCATCCTAGCAAAATAAATGTTTGACATTTTGGCATTAATGGATACTTTCTGTAGTGACAAGAAAAGGGACAGAAGATCTGGTAAATCACTGGGGTGGAAAAGTTATGAAATGGGGAAAAGGATGTAATGTACATCTGTGGGCAGCACGGTGGCGCAGTGGTTAGCACAGTGGCAGCACAGCAAGAAGGTCATGGGATCGATTCCACCCTTGACCATCGTGGGTTCGATCCCACCCCCAGACCATCGGTGACCCTTCTGTGTGGAGTTTGCATGTTCTCCCCGTGTCTGCGTGGGTTTACTCCGGGCACTCCGGTTTCCTCCCACATGCCAAAAACATGCAAGTTAGGTTAATTGGCATCAAAACTGGGGATTCTAAATTGTCCTTAGGTATGGATGTGAGAGTGAATGGTTGTCTGTCTCTCTGTGTTGGCCCTGCGATGGACTGGTGATCTGTCCAGGGTGTACCCTGCCTCTCGCCCAAAGATGCTGGGATAGGCTCCAGCCCCCCCCCCCCCCCGCGACCCGAAAGGATTAAGCGGTAGAAGATGGATGGATGTACATCTGTCTAAAAATATCACCTTCATTCATTTCAAAGCCCCTTAGTTCCTCTAATAATCAAAAGCCTTACTCCAGATAACTGCTGTAGCACCAAGTGTGAATATGGGCCTCCCAAGCAGCTTGTCACTGTGAAAAATGATCAGGTATAATCTGTGGAGTCCTGCTGAACCTTAAATTTAACCTTGGCTCATATAGTACAATTGCATAAATGCCTCATGTGTGTGGAAGTATTTATAGTCAATAATAGATCCTGTCTTTTAATTGCATGTCACAAGACAATGAAATTCTTACTTTTTCAGGTCAGGGCTTTAGTGGTGCAAAATATTTCTCCCCTGAGAACTAAGAACACAGTTGTCTCCTTTCTCAGTTGTTGTGCTCCAGATATCAGCAGAGCTTCTGACAAGGAGAAAAGATGTCACTTTGCAGTGATATTTACAGAGGTTTTCAGTGAGCGCTGCATAGAGTTACATACTATTAAAATTGGCACACAGAAATGCTTAGTCACCGCTAAATCCTGACTGATGTGTGCTGCATACAATGTATTTTATATAAGCACATTAAAGCATGCATTCTGCCTGACTAGCAGTTATGATTACCAATATTATTTCCATTAGCTAAATAATTTTTAGATTTGCTAAATATTTTTTAGAGAATTTTTTAATTACTTTCTTCAAAGTCAGAAGTTTACTTATACTAATATTACTATGCCTTTAAACAATTTGGGTAAGCTCAGATGATGATGTCATGGCTCTGGAAGCTTCTGATAGGTTAACTGACAACATCTGAGTTAATTGGAGGCACACCTCAAACACACTGCTTCCTTGTATGACATCATGGGAAAATCAAAAGAATTCAGCTAAGATATCATGAAAAGAATTGTGGACCTCCACAAGTCTGGTTCATCCATGATCCCAATGTCCAGATGCCTGAAGGTGCCACGGTCATCTGTTCAAACAATTCTACACAAGTATAAACACCATGGGAATGTCCAGCTATCATGCTGCTCAGGAAGGAGGCAGGTTTGTTGTCCCAGAGATGAACATGTTTTGGTGTGAAATGGGCATATCAACCCCAGAACAAAAGCAAAAGACCCTGGGAAGATGGTGGCTGAAGCTGGTAGAGTGTCATTATCCACAGTAAAAAAAAGTCCAGTACCGACATGGCCTGAAAGGCCACTCAGCAAGGAAGAAGTCATTACTCCAAAAGCAACATAAAAAGAAAGATTACAATTTGCAAATGCACACAGGGACAAAGACCTTAATTTCTGGAGATATGTCTTGATGAAGCTAAAATTGAATTGTTTGGCCATAACGACCACAGTTACAGTTGGAGGAAAAAGGGGCAAATGAGAAGTATGGGGGTGGCAGCATCATGTTGTGGGGGTGTTTTGCTTCGGGAGGGACTGGTGCACTTCACAAAATAGATGGTATCATGAGGAAAGAGCTTTATATGGAAATATTAAAACAACATCTCAAAACATCAGCCAAGAAGTTAAATCTTGGGTGTAAATGGATCTTCCAAATGGACAATGACCCTAAATGTACTGCCAAATTAGTCACAAAGTGGCTTAAGGACAACAAAGTCAATGTTTTGGAGTGGCCATCACAAAACCCTGATCTCATTCCCATAGAAAATTTGTGGGCAGACCTGAAAGGACGTGTGCAAACAAGATGGCCTACAAACCTGACTCAGTTACACCAGTTCTGTCAGGAGGAATAGGCCAAAATTCCAGTGAATTATTGTGAGAAGCTTGTGGAAGGATAACCAAAATGTTTGACCTAAGTCATACAATTTAAAGGCAGTGCTACCAAATACTAAAGAAATGTACGTATGTAAACTTCTGACTTGAAGAAAATAATTTTTAAAAAATGATCAAAAAATATTTAGCAAATATAACCTGTCGATGACAGAGTAGCTCATTGCAGCCTGACGAAATCACCCTGGGAGTAGTCAGATCTCCTGACCACTGACCTTGACCCTAAGCACAGCTTAGATGCAGACCCATCTAGGATAAGATAAGATAAGATAAGATAAGATAAGCCTTTATTAGTCCCACAACGGGGAAATTCCAGGATTGCAACAGCACAGGGATAGCAACACTCAGAGCAACAATCAGAAGGCAAGAAAAAAAAAACAAAAAAACAAGCAAGCAAGAGCAGCTAATATACATATGTACATATTACTATAAAATATATATATACACACACACACACACAAACACACAGTGCAGAGCATTGTAGCTGGATGGAATAAATATATGAATATATGAACACACAGTGCAGAGCATTGTAGCTAGATGGAATAAATATGTAAATATATAAACACCCACAGTACGGAGCATTGCAGCTAGGTGGAATAAATATGCAAGTATATAAACACACACAGTGCGGAGCAATGTAGCTAGATGGAATAAATATATAGATATATAAATATAAACACACCCAGTGCTGAGCATTGTAGCTAGATGGAATAAATATATAGATATATAAATATAAACACACCCAGTGCAGAGCATTGTAGCTAGATGGAATAAATATGTAAATATATAAACACACACAGTGCAGAGCATTGTTGCTAGGTGGGATGAAACAGCATAACCGTCTATTTAGTTATCCTACATGGTATGATTATGTGCCCATACATATTCTCACCCTCCATAGCGACCGGTATGTTCCTAGTTGTATGCCGGAGAGGACCATTGTGTAAGTCTATTGCATCTTTTGCATTAAAAAAAAACTATTAGTTTGTTACGTCTTTTTGCTATCTCTGCGAGCAGCCCTGCTTAGGTTGTACAGTCTGACAGCCGTTGGTAGGAAGGACCTACGAAACCTCTCGGTTGTGCACCTGGGATGATGTAGTCTGCTGCTAAATGAGCTCCTCAGTGCATCCAGTATGTCCTGCATAGGGTGGAACTCGGACTCCAGCAGAGATGACAGTTTAGCCACCGTCCTTCTCTCTCCTATCTCCTCCATCGGATCATCCATTTTAAGAGTCCATTTTGGAGTAATTCATTCCCCAAGTAGTCTTGAGAAGGCTTTTTCTCTCCTTGTCTGCCATCATTGGATTCTCTCCAATTTGTTTCAGGGCTTTCGCCATGTCTGAGCACATTTGCTTAGCGCTGTCGACTTTGCGCCGCATCTCTTTGTCTGGCGGGCACAAATCGTGACAGGCTTCATATGTAGCTGTCATTTCTTTGTCCAGGCGAATCAGGTCTTCCAAGTCATCTTCAGTTGTGTCCAAGACCTCATCTTTGTATGCATAAAAAAGAGCGAACACAGCCTTCTTTACTTTACTGTATGTTCGCATAAACTTTTTGTTTGCTCTGTCTACCTGTGCTTCTTGTTCTTCCTTTTTACTGATGACATGTGCTTAAAATGTTACACATCCTCCATCGGATGTGCTTAAAATCAAGGTCAGTGGCCTAGGAGTATTGTTTTTCATGAATTCATAAATGCCCAGATCTACTGGCCTTTGACCTTGAGCACAACTTGGATGCAGACCGACCTGAGAATCTTTGTGAGTGAGTTTGGTGAGCATCGGGGAAAATGCCTAGGAGGAATAGCGATTCCTTTGAAATGTGGATGGACGGACGGACAGACAGACAGATGGACAGACGAATAAAAATTATTTAGCAAATAAAAATAACTTTAGTAATCCTAACTGACCTAAATCAGAAAAGGTTTAGTCTGATTTAATGTCAGACAGAAAAAAAGTTTATGTGTCTTTTTATATAGTGTATATAAACCTCTGGTTTCAATGACATATATATTTATATACGGGAAAGGGGGGGGGGGGGTCTGAAAAGTTCATAGGTTGACCATGATACAGTGGTCAAATTTAACCAAATGTTGTTTATTTTTCAACATATTTTTCAACATTTCAGCATCGGTGTTGCAGTGCTTGAATCCCTGCTGTATAGGAAGTTCTCTTCTTGATCCTCCAAAGACATAACAAGGGGGGAGCGAAAGTCCATACAGAGGGAGCTAAGGAGGAAGATCAACCACCTTCATCTAGTCCCTCTGTCCACTGCCCTCCCTCCACCCCCTTACATCCCCTAGCTCTCAGTACACACCCCCAGCTGTGTTTCCCCTCACAGACCCAACACCCCCCCTCCCAGCACACAGCCCCCCTGCCCCAGTCTGTCCCTCACTAAAGCCCCTTTTCCACTAGTACCTACTCAGCCCTACTCGCCTCGACTCTGCTCGGTTTGTAGGGTTTTCCATTAGTATCTGGTACCTGGTACCAGGCGCTTTTTTGGGGTCTACTTCAGTGAGGTTCCACCCATGCTGAGTCGAGCTGAAAATGTGATGTCAACGGATTGCAGGCCACTAATTGGCCTGAGTGTAACATCAGTGGATGAGAGCTACATCTTCACAAGATTCAAAACCCCCATTTGTAAATTCGGCTGTGAGTTTCTATTATTTCTGTGATAACACAGGGTTACAAAAATAATTTTTTGTGAGTTGTCTGTGTTTTTTCAACTGATTTAAGACAATTTTGCACCGCTGAATCCGAAAATGACATGTTTCTCTTCATCAGGTGCTAAGTAAAAACCTGTACTTAGTACTTACTTAGTACTGTGCATGTACTTACCTTTATATAAAGGTAAGTACATGTAAATTGAATGTTACATCATCATTGTTCAAAATTCAGACAATTTCAAGACATATACTAGAAAAGCACTCGGAGAGCGCAGACCTCCGCCAAGCGCCACAGTTCCCCCCATACAGTGTTTGTGTGTACGTTTTCAGATTCCTTGACCATGAAAACATATGACTAGCAATTTGATTCACAATGATAGGATTAGTGGTTCAGTAGTTATTGACAAAAATGGCATTTTCCGTAATGGCGGTTTAGTGCCACAGTTCCCCCCATACAGTGTTTGTGTGTACGTTTTCAGATGACTTGACCATGAAAACATATGACAAGCAATTGGATTGACAATGATAGGATTAGTGGTTTAGTAGTTATTCACGAAAATGGCATTTTGTGTAATGGCGGTTTTCTTGTGGCTGGTGATCCGGATCACCACCAAAATCTAATCATCTGTAGGACACCCCATTTCTGACAATCTGTGAAAATTTCATGAAAATCCGTCCATAACTTTTTGAGTTAGCTTGCTAACAAACAAACAAATAATCATCTGTAGGATACCCCATTTCTGACAATCTGTGAAAATTTCATGAAAATCCATCCATAACTTTTTGAGTTATCTTGCTAACAAACAAACAAACAAACAAACAGACAAACAGACAGACAAACCAACGCCGATGATCACATAACCTCCTTGGCGGAGGTAACAAACAGACAGACAGACAAACCAACGCCAATGATCACATAACCTCCTTGGCAGAGGTAAAAAGAATTTTGCATCATATAAAGCAAAAATACCCGTACATGTAAACAAAAACGTATAAAACAACATGTGGCCATAATGCAAAAAGTTGACCTGATTGAGCAAAACCAATGTGATTTTTGGATTCAGCACATCAAAATTGTCTTAAATCAGCTAAAAAAACTTGGACAATAAATTTGGTGTTGACCAGTGTAATCAACGAAATAAATGGCTACACACAAATCAGCACCATCACAAAACACTCACCATCTTCTCCATGAGCACCCATCAGCTTGGAGACCTCCTGGTATTTCATTTTGGAATGCTCCGCGGGGGCCGCGGCTGAAAAGTTCATAGGCTGAAAAGTTCATATAGTTTTCAAATTTGATCAAATGTAGTTATTTTTCAACAGTCTTCCTGTCAGTGCGCATAGTTCTTCCATTGGTGTTGCAGCGCTTGGATCCCTGCACTTGAAAAATAAACTACATTTGGTCAAATTTGACAACTATGACCTTTTCAGCCCCGTCGGCCTTGCTGCAGTGGAGCGACCCGAAATGAAAGTATACCAGGAGGTCTCCGAGTTGATGGCTGCTCACGGGGAAGATGGTAAGTGTTCTGTGATTTTAAGCATCTTTTATGTTATTTATCAGTGAAAACGTCAGCATGTAAAGAGCACAATGAGATAACGGGTCGCCTTCCTGTAATGAACCCAACTCCACCCACTAGAGGTGGTACTCACTTGAAATAGAAAACCAACCACACCATGTCAAGCTGAGTAGAGTTCAGGCGAGTCGGGGCGAGTTGGGCTGAGTAGGTACTAGTGAAAAAGGGTTCGAAGACTCAGGTGAGAGCTGAGCTAAAGAAAATCAAGGTGAGAAAGGCTGCAGGCCCGGACGGCATCAGCTTGATGCTCCTCAAGTCCTGTGCAGACCAGCTGTACAGAATTGTGAAGCACATCTTCAGTCTGAGCCTGAAGCTAGGGAGGGTACCATAGCTGTGGAAAACACCCTACGTGGTACCTGTACTGAAGACTCTGCACCCAAAAGGCCTGAACAGCTACAGACCAGTGGCCCTCACATCACACCTGATGAAGACCCTGGAGAGGTTGTTCTTTGCCCACCTCTGCTCCTTGGTGGAACAAGCGATGAACCCACTTCAGTTTGCCTACCAGCATGGCATCAGGGTGGAGGATGCAGTGATCTTCCTCTTACATTGTTCCCTGTTCCAGCTGGAGAAGCCTGGGAGCACTGTGAGGATCATGTTCTTTGATTTCTCCAGTGCTTTCAACACAACCAACCGGTGATTCTGAGGGACAAGTTGCTGTGTGCAGGGGTGGACCAGCACCTGTTATCATGGATCCTGGACTACCTCACAGACCAACCACAGTTTGTGAGAACCCAGGAGTGTGTTTGACACCATCATCTGCAGTACGGGAGCCCCCCAGGGAACTGTTCTGGGTCCCTTCCTGTTCACCCTCTATACTGTTGACTTTTCACACAACACACCACACTGCCATCTACAGAAGTTCTCTGATGACTCTGTGATCGTCTGCCTCATCTCCAATTGGGATGATATGGAGTACAGAGGACTTATCCAGGACTTTGTGGACTGGTGCCAGCGGAACTGCCTCTAGATCAATGTGAGGAAAACTAAGGAATTGTTGGTGGACTGTCTCAGGCATGAACAACCCCCCATAACACCAGTAAACATCCATGGAAAAGACATTGAGATGGTGACATCTTACAAGTACCTGGGTGTTCACTTGAGCAACAAACTAGACTGGTCACACAGCACCAACATGGTCTACAAGAAGGAGCAGTGCAGGCTGTTCCTCCTAAGAAGACAGGTCTTTTGGAGTGCAGGGGTCGCTCCTGAAGACCTTCTGCAATTCTGTGGTGGCATCAGCCATCACGTTTGGAGTGGTCTTCTGGGGCAGTGGCATCATAGCAGCTGACAAAAAGAGACTGAACAGACTGATCAAAAAAGCCAGCTCTGTTCTGGGGCGATGCCTTGACCCAGTGGAGGAGATAGGAGAGAGGAGGATGGTGGCTAAGCTGTCATCTCTGCTGGAGTCCGAGTTTCACCTCGTGCGGGACATGCTGAATGCACTGAGGAGCTCATTTAGCGGTAGGCTATGTCATCCTAAGTGCTCGAGGGAGAGGTTCCGCAGGTCCTTCCTACTTACTGTTGTCAGATTTTATAATCTAACTGGTGCTGCTCATAGAGACCATATAAAATGTCACAACTTTGCACAATAGAGATTGTCTCCTCCAATACACAATTTATACAATTCCAATTATTATGGAGGGTGGCAACAACACTGTTCATTCAAATGTGAAATATACTGTCTGGGTTTATATTTATATTTATGTATTGCCGATAATGTAACTAACTGTTGACATGGTACAGTCCCAAGAAGCAGACACAACTCAGGAAACACAGTTTACCTTTTATTAATAATAGTGTGAATGTATGGATGCGTGTGTGAATGTCTGTAGTGAGTATAGTGAGTTGATGAGTCAGCTTGGGGCGAGCAGAGCACCGTGCAACCTGGCAACCCTAAGGACAGAGCAGAGAGACAATTAGGAGCAATCCTGACAGGAGAAGCGCCAGATAGAACTGTCCTTACTTTTTGCTGAGTTGGAGAAGCACACAGGTTAGCACACTGGCCCAGGCCAGGAGGACATTGCCAGTCACCCGTAGGAGATGTAGCAGGCAGGTGAACGAGGCAGGGAAGTCCGCCGCCAGGTGGAAGAGAGTCCACCGCTGAGAGGACACCGCCTGTGCACAGGGGAAGGAGATGGGTGAGAGGAAAGGTTCAGGCTTACTTGGCTGCTGAATGGTTAGGAGACCCTAGGCGCGCAGAAGCGCTGGAAGATGATGAGGCTGGAAGCTCAGTGTAGAGTTGGCAAGTTCAGATTCCTCAGGAAGGAAGCAGACAACTCCACACAGATCCCTGGGTCTCACAGAATATATAGGCCGAGCCAGATAGCAGACAGGTGTGTGCGCAGGTGCGCCTAATTGGCGGCCATGACAGCACTCCCCCCCAACGACACGCCTCTCGGCGTTTGATCAACCGCCCTGAAGTCCCTGATGAGTTGCTTGTCCAGTACGAAGGAGGGACGCACCCAGGATCTCCACTCCAGCCCATAGCCCTCCCAATCCACCAGGTACTGACCGCGACCCCGGCGTCAGACGTCCAGAATGGCGTTGACCTTCCAAGCCGGGTCGCTGTCGATCATCATCGGTGGTGGTGGGTCCCTGGGTGGAGGACACAAGGGGCTGGAGCAGACAGGCTTGACCTGAGAGATGTGAAAAGAAGGACAGATGCAGAGGGAGGGGGGGAGAGCTAGTCGCACACATACTGGGTTAATGATTTGTGTGATGGGAAAGGGTCCAATGAACCTTTGAGACATCTTCCTCCTCTCACCCTTTAAATCAACATGCTTGGTAGACAGCCATACCTGTTGGCCCACCTGGTAGGCGGGAACTGGAGCCCTGTGACGGTTGACCACTGCTGTGTTGCGCTCGGCTGTGCGTTGCAGAGCCTCCTGGGTAGCCCTCCAGATCTGACGACACCGCTGCAGGTGGGCGCGAACCAAAGGAACTGCGATGTCCCCTTCCTCCTCCGGGAACAGCGGGGGATTGTATCCCAATGAGGCATGGAAAGGAGACATGCCTATGGCTGATGAGATGGTGGTGTTGTGCACATACTCAATCCAGGGAAGGTGGGAGCTCCAAGACGAGGGGTTGGTGGTGGCGACACACCGCAGCGCGTTCTCCAATTCCTGGTTCACTCGTTCACACTGCCCGTTGGTTTGAGGATGGTAGCCTGAAGATAGGCTCCCAGTGACCCCCAAGGCGCTGCAAAACGATCTCCAGACTTGGGACACGAACTGGGGACCCCGGTCCGAGACAATGTCCAAGGAGGATGCCATGAAGACAAACCACATGCTGGACTAGGAGGTCCGCCGTCTCCTTGGCCGTGGGCAGCCCCTGCAGGGGAACAAAATGGGCAGCCTTAGAGAATCTGTCAACCAGTGTAAGAATTACCATGTTGTGGTTGGATGATGGGAGACTGGTGATGAAATCCAGGGCCATGTGGGACCACGGCCTGCCGGGGATGGGGAGGGGACGGAGTAATCCAGCTGGAGAAGAAGAAGACGTCTTCCCGGTGGCACACTGAGGACAGGCCCGGATGTACTCCCTGACGTCCCTCTGCAGTGACGGCCACCAAAATGTCCTCTGGACCAGCTCCACTGTGCGTCCCTGCCCTGGGTGACATGAGAACGTAGATGAATGACCCCAATGAATAACCTCCCCCCGGACGGCTGATGAAACAAACAGTCTACCCGCTGACCCCCCACCTGGGTCGGGCTCGTCCTCCAGAGCCTTCAAATCCTTGTCCTTAATACCCCAGGAGATGGCGCCACGACACACGATGGAGGTAGGATAGGGTGCTCGGGCGTCTCCGTCGTCTCTGAGGCAAACTGGCGGGACAAGGCATCCGGCTTCATGTTCTTCGACCCTAGACGATAGGTAATGGTGAAGTCAAAACTCCCAAAAAACAAGGAGCAGTGGGCCTGGCGGGAGTTCAGATACTTGGCCGTCTGAAGGTACTCCAAGTTCTTGTGGTCAGTCCATACGATGAATGGCTGGGAGGCCCCCTCCAACCAATGACGCCACTCCTCCAAGGCGAGTTTGACGGCCAACAGTTCCCTGTCACCGATGTCATAATTGAGCTCTGCCGGAGATAGGCGCCGGGAGAAGAACGCACAGGGTCAAATTTTGCCATCCGCCGGAGACCTCTGGGACAGGACTGCTCCCACCTCTGAGTCCAAAGCGTCCACTTCCACCAAGCACTGGATTGTGGGGTCTACCTGTGTCAGAATGGGAGAAGAAGAGAACCTGGATTTCAGTTCAGCAAAGGCCGCTGCCGCCAGCTCCTCAGTCCACCAGAAAGGAACCTTAGGAGAGGTAAGACTGGTTAGGGGAAGAGCAATCCGGCTGTAATTCTGAATGAAGCGGCGGTAAAAGTTGGCAAATCCCAGATACTGTTGGAGCTGCTTTCTGGATGATGGGGTAGGCCACTCAACCGGTCGGGGAGGATCTCATTATGAGAGATGATAAAACCCAGGAACGAAGTCCGGTTAATGTGAAACTCATTTTTCAGCCTTCACAAAAAGTTTGTTTTTCAATAATTGCTGCAGTACCCGCTTCACGTGCACACGATGCTCCTCCAGGGACTGTGAAAAAAATCAGGATGTCATCCAGATAAACAAACACAAATGTGCCCAAGAAATCCCTCAAAACATCATTAATCAGCCTCTGGAAGACGGCAGGGGCGTTGGTCAGCCCGAATGGCATCACAAGATACTCGAAGTGTCCACTCGGGGTCCGGAATGCCGTCTTCCATTCATTGCCCCTCCCAGATGCGCACCAGATGATAGGCGTTGCGCAGGTCCAATTTGGAAAACCAGGAGGCACCTTGGAGGGAATCAAAGGCTGAGTTAATGAGAGGAAGAGTGTACTTATCCCTGATAGTTATGTCGTTTAACTCCCTAAAGTCTATACACGGTCTCAGTGAGCCATCCTTATTGCCAACAAAGAAAAAGCCTGCCCCCACCGCTGATGACAATGGTCGGATTATGCCTGAGCTCAAAGACTCCTTGATGTACGTCTCCATCACTTCCTGCTCTGGGGCAGACAGGTTGTAGAGTCTGCTGGATGGTAGAGGAGCTCCAGCATGGAGATTAATGGCACAATCATAAGGGCGGTGGTGGGGGAAGGGAAAGGGCTTGTGTCTTGCTGAAGGCGGCCCCCAAGTCGTGGTATTCGGGAGGGACCTTATCCAAATCAGGAGGGGCAGGGATTGGGGCACTTAGCGGCACGGACGGCGAGCATGCAGCGGACTGAAGGCAGGCACTTAAACAAAAAGAACTCCAGGCACGGGCACTCCCGGACCGCCAGTCTATGGAGGGATTGTGCAGGCGAAGCCAGGGATAGCCGAGGATAACCGGGGATGAAGAGATCGGCAATACATATAACCTCAGCTCCTCCCGGTGATTGCCGGATGTAATAACAGACACTGGGGCGGTCCGGTGGGAAACCATAGCGAAAGGGGCTTTAGAGAGGGTGATCAGTCTCAAGGGGGTCTCCAATAACTGAACGAGAAGCCCCAACCGGGTTGCCAGTTCCCCAGAGATGAAGTTCTGCTCGGCCCCGGAGTCAATGAGTGCCTGTGTAGTGAATTCCTTATGTTTAAAACAGAAACGGATGGGAATCTGGAAGCTGGAGAGGGGATTTAACTGGGGCTCATCTGTGAGTCCCCTACTGCGACACACGGTCTCCCCCTTTTGGCCGTATGGGACATACCTCAAGCTCGTGCTCCTCACTCCCACAGTAAACACATAAGCCTAGTTCCCGATGTCGCTGTCTCTCAGCAGCGGACAGCTTAACTAGACCTGTCACCATGGGTTCTGGCTCATCCAGGGAATCGGCTGGAGGTAACACCAATAGGGGGGGCTGCAGGGAACGACAAAACTGACTACCCGAGCGACCAGAAGCCTTACGCTCAGCCGCCCGTTCCCTCAGTCTGTTGTCAAGACTATTAGCTAATGAAATCAGCTCGGTCAAGTTGGAGGGTTTTTCTAAGGGAGCTACAGTATCTCATCCCGCAGGCTAGGACAGAGGCCTCTGATGAAGATGCTACATAATGAGGCATCCTCCCACCCCACCTCTGTGGCTACGACCCGGAAGTCTATGGCGTAATCGGCAACAGCCTTCACCCCCTGCTTCAAATTCAACAACCGGGAGGTAAGCACACTATCTTGGTCGGAGTGATCGAACACCTCCTTAAACTCCCTAACAAACTGTGAGTAGGTGAGAGAAGCGTAGTCAGCCCTAGCCATAACAGCGTAGGCCCAAGCCAAAGCTCGCCCCTCCAACAAATTAATCACATAACCTATTCGGCTATGGTCTGAAGGAAAATCCCCCGGCACCCGCTGAAACACAATGTCGCACTGCAGTAAAAATCCCCTAGCTTCTCCTAACTTACCACCGAAATGGGTGAGAGTGGGTATGGGAGTAAGACGGAACGGGGAGCCTGATGTGACCTGGCTACTGGCAGAGCTAACAGGGGAAGGGGAGCTAGCGGGAGCTGGAGGGAAAGCCAGTGGGTTAGCTAGGCGATCCAACCGATCAGTAACTCGAGCTAGCTGTGTTAGTATGGTTTGCTGCTGGTAGGCTAGCTGGTCCACCCGAGCTTCTAAGTTGTTAACCTTGCGCGCTAGCGCACTGTCTGCTGGGTCACTCTGGCGGAGTCGTACTGACATGGTACAGTCCCAAGAAGCAGACACAACTCAGGAAACACAGTCAACCTTTAATTAATAATAGTGTGAATGTATGGATGTGCGTGTGAATGTCTGTAGTAAATGTAGTGAGTGGATGAGTCAGCTTGGGGCAAGCAGAGCACCGTGCAACCTGGCAACCCTAAGGACAGAGCAGAGAGACAATTAGGAGCAATCCTGACAGGAGAAGCGCCAGATAGAACTGTCCTTACTTTTTGCTGAGTTGGAGAAGCACACAGGTTAGCACACCGGCCCAGGCCAGGAGGACAGTGCCAGTCACCCCTAGGAGATGTAGCAGGCAGGTGAACGAGGCAGGGAGGTCCGCCGCCAGGTGGAAGAGAGTCCACCGCTGAGAGGACACCGCCTGTGCACAGGGAAAGGAGATGGGTGAGAGGAAAGGTTCAGGCTTACTTGGCTGCTGGATGGTTAGGAGACCCTAGGCACGCAGAAGTGCTGGAAGACGATGAGGCGGGAAGCTCAGTGTAGAGTTGGCGAGTTCAGATTCCTCAGGAAGGAAGCAGATGACTCCGCGCTGATCCCTGGGTCTCACAGAATATATAGGCCGAGCCAGATAGCAGACAGGTGTGTGCGCAGGTGCGCCTCATTGGCGGCCATGACAACTGTAAGGCTGTTAATACCATCTAACTGCAATGCTCCTACACCATGTATATAACTGTGTACATATGTATATTTATTTCCTGCTTTGGCTAGCCAATTCTTATCTTATTAGCTTATTTACTATTGCTCTGAGTGCCTGTATCCCTGTGCTGCTGCAATCCTAGAATTTCGCCATTGTGGGACTAATAAATGCTTATCTTGTCCTATCTTATCTTATCCTTCTTAGTCAGCCTATGAACTTTTCAGCCCATAGCCCCCAAGTGTATATACACTTACTAGCAGTTGGGGAGATGATGAGAGGTGAGGTTAAAGTCCTTCTCCTTTTAAGGAGAGCAATATAAGGACGGGTAGGTATGTGTGCCCTGAGCCCCTGGACTTTTCCTGTGATGATATTGGTTTGTATGAATTCTTGCAATGAGGTTACGTGAGGTTGGTTGTCAGACAAACTGGTAAGAGATCCACAGGGAGAGAATGGCGCAGCAGCAACACTAGAGAGGAGGCATGGAAGAGTAATGTTGAGATGAGTGAGCTTACTTGAATCCAGAAGGTGATGGGAACACTGGGGCAAGAGGTGAGCATGCACAGTGAGCACACTGGAGTAGGACAACTGAAGGAACAGCATGACGCAAGACATCAAGACAATTACACAAAGAAAATTATTCAGAGCCCCAGTATACATAGGGTAGGAGCTCAGCAGAGGCAGATGAGGCAATGAGCTGCAGCTGCAGAAAATCATGAGTAATTAGTGCAATGATTGTGTGTGCAGGAATGTGCTCACTCACCAAATATGACATTTGTTTTTGTGGAAGGGTACCCCAAAACCTCGGCGAACAGTGAGGGCCTCCAGTGACAGGCAGGGTGATGCACCAGCTGGAGTATCTTCAGTTGCATCCTATGGCAATGCCTGAACAAATCTTGGTTTCAAGAAGAGCTAGGGCATTCCTGGTAAGCGACACGTCTCACTCTCGCCCGGACGATGTGAGAAGTCAGTAAGGGTTACCCGCTCATAGGCGAAACAGGCCAAAGAAACCAGCCCACCAATGATTCAGTATGCTTAACATCTTCACGCTGACTGGAAGAAGTCAGGAATTGGCAACTCCTGAGGAATTGCCATGTCAACATTGCATGTATACAGGAAACAAAGGAAGGGAGCCAGGGCCAAGGACATCTGCAAGGTGGTTCAAACTATTTTACAACAGCAAGAACTCAAAGCAAAATGGTGTAGGGATTGTAGTCACTGAGAAAATAAAAGACAATGTTGTGAAAGTCAGCCGCATTTGATGTCCATCAGGATTGATGCTGGCACTGTGCACTGACAAGGACAAGGATCAATTCTGGGGAGATCTTGATAACCACCTTCAGAGCTGAGGAGCACATCGTGATTGGTGGAGACCTCAATGGCCATGTTGATTCCCAGAGGGGCAGTTATCAGTTGTCATGGTGGCCAAGGCCTCGGCATCCCTAATGACAACAGCTGTTGCATCCTGGAGTGTGCTTGCCTTGGCTAACATGTCCTTCAGGAAATGGAGTTCCCATCTCATCATATATTACAGTGGTGATGGACAACCCAGATATACTGCTCAATCGGCGCCAGGACTTTCAACTAATCATCAATGCAAAGGTGATCCCACCCGAGACAGTCGGCCCTCAAAATCAGCCTCTCATCATGAACATTCGCCTTGACCTGGGCCAAAAGCAAAATCTTCGCATTACCCAAAATTCAAAGATCAATTGGTGCTTGCCCAAATGTTAGCAGTGGCTAGCAAATGTGTTCAGAAACATTTAAGTGGATACCGCCCAGCCAGTTGATGCCATGTGGAACACCATGATGAGCCAGATCTACAAGGTAGCAGAAGAAGCCCTGATATGGACCAAACCAGGAAGGAAGTTTATTGACAAGCAGACCTGGTGGTGGAACAAAGAGGTACAACAATCAGTCAAGGAGAAAAAGGTGACATTCAAAGCCTGACTTTGCTCACGGACTGACACTCACTCTTAGTGGTCCAGAGCCCTTAACCCTTTGAGTGTGAGATTCCCCGTGACCCTAGTGGCAGAGCGTGGCACTGCGTCTGTCAGCTGATTTTACTTTCCTAAGCACTGTTCACCTTTACTGAGGATTTGTACTGATCATGCCAGTTCACAAGGTGGCAGGCACATGTTGGAGGACTCATGGATGACACGTAATACACCAGAGAAGAAGAAATCCTCCTTCTTCGTCGTCTTGGAGATATCAGCACAAGATGGACGGGGACCATCATTGTGGACATTCGTGATCGCCCACGGATGAGGAAATTCGGAGGATTTGGTCCTGAATTTGCCAACTATGATTCTAAAAATAGATTATTTAGTTTATGAAGGTAGATGTTTACATGTTCTTATAACACAGGGAGCGTGAGGCTCGTTGAATTCACCTGCCGGTACCCGGAGTGCCATGTGACTGGAGGACAATTGCCAGCTGTATGTCGTCAATATAAGATAAATTGCCACGGAATAAAAGCGAAATGATGGTGGAATAATCAACAACAGTTTCTGGATGTAGGACAGAAAGCTAAAATGACCGGGAGAGGACAACATAACCACTAGAATGCCGCTAAAGGACGCTGCTTTGCCAGAGGTAAGTGACGAATGTCTTTGTTTGTTTGTTTACAAATTAGATACGTAAATTCACTCCTATCTGAAACTTTGGATCATATTCTATGTCTTTCTAATTGACAGTAAGCCATTATCTCGCCTTGGAAAGTTCTGACATCTGATCGAGACTAGTTTCTTGAAAAAATCTTTACCAGTGTTGACCACTAGGGGTTATGTCGCAGTTTGGCGACAGCCACACTCAAATGGTTAAGTTGCTTGGAAAAAAGGCAGTAGCAGTGGCCAAGGCAGCCTACTACAACCACCTCTACGGTAAATTGGAAGCACCCAAAGGGCCGTGTACTGAAGGGGTTAACACCAGGGAGCGGCATGATGACACAGTCGGCTGATACCATCATCACGCCAGCCCATATAGCGAGAGAGTCGGCCATCTTGGCTTTGTCTTGGCCTACTACGGTATAGGGGTTCAGTGCTCGGACAGCGTGCATTGTATTAATATTGCTTTCTGTAATAAAGTTCAGTTCCAGCACAGGTCACTTGTCCGTGGTCATTCCCAGGTTTGTGGACATAGCATTTGGCAACGAGAAGTAAACCATGGAGGTGTGTGTGAGGCCACTACAGCTGTTTCTACAAAATCCCAGAGAGCCGCCTATCCCATGGTCACGTTGGCTTGATGCTTTTGAAACATATGTAGCAGCATTGGATTTGGGAAAATTGGACAAAGGACGGAAACGGGCACTACTGGTCCACAACCTGGGCATAGAAGGTCAGAGAGTTTTTCATAGGCTCGGAGCAGCGGACTCGTCTGGTGACGCTGTGGACCTGCTTTCTAGCTACTTTGCTACATTGGATAATGTGTTGGCGCGGCATATCCGATTCCGCCAACAGCGACAGAGAATTGGTGAGTCCACCCAGCAGTTTGTCGCAGACCTAAGATATCTGGCTAGCATGTGCAGATTTGGACTTTTAAAAGACGAAATGGTGGGGACCAATTGTCCGAGCACATGAACAACCCGCGGCTGCGGACGAAAATGCTAATGGCGCCAAGTGATATGATGCTAGCTAACACCATTGGACTAGTGTTCCAGCTTGAGTCAGCAGATAAGTTAGCGTCAGAGCTAGGTGTGGTTCAACAGCAACAACAGCCAGGACAGGCACTGCTAACCAATGCAGTGGGCATGGAGGAATATGGGGACACAGCAGAGGAGTTCGAGGTGAACACAGTGGACCCTAGGACCGCTTTGAGAGGCCCCGCGTGTAGTAGCTGTGGTTCCCCGATGCACTGTGAGAGGCCACGTTTTTGCCCGGCAAGAGGACAACGTTGTAAGATGTGCGGAAGATTTAATCATTTCACCAAGGTTTGCCGGTTACCGGCACCGTGGAGCCCACCAGGCAAACAGAACCACTCAGCCGTGATGACCATCCACACGGTAAGGCCCAAGAATGCAACGTATGCATTCAGCATGATGGAAATGGACAACATTGCTTTGGCACTCCTGCTTGATACTGCTGCAGTGAGGTTGATGTTAAATTGGGCTACGGTGAAGAAATTTTTCCCCAACCACAAAATTGGCAGGAACCCAGCAGCGCTGTATGAGTATGGTGGTTACAGAGTTGGCAACGTAGGGACCATCACGCTAATGGTCCGCTGCACATCAAGAGTAGTTACTGAATTTGTTTTTCAAGTGACCACGCATGGAGACACGTAATAGGATGTGACCTTTTATACCAACTGGGCTTCTCCATCCATGACAGTAACGGACTCAGTTTGGCTGACCACGTTGGCTGGGACACAACAAACCCTGGTGACGGTGACATAGTGTGGGACGAGCGCGGGACCCGGGCCGCAGTATTATAAAGATTGGGTCCGGTCCAGGGGACCTGGCATCTCCAGCGGCACGTCCACTGTGGGCCTGCTACAAGACCCCTCCAGCAGAATCACCTTCCCCATGGAAGACTGTGAGAAAAAAGAACTGTTTAGTTAGGAGTGTGGCTGCCAGGGTGAGTGGCAGAATAATCCACTCAGCCGTGTTGGGTTGAGCGGCAGTTGTTGTTGTTTATGCCAAACTGGGGAGGGTTACAATTTATTAAAGTGTTCTTTCTTTTTTCCAAGGGGGGGGGGAGGGTGTAGTGAAGGGGTTAACACCAGGGAGCAGCATGATGATGCAGCCGGCTGGTGCCATCATCACACCAGCCCATATAGGGAAAGAGTCAGCCATCTCGGCTCTCTCTTGGCATACTACAGTATAGGGGCTCAGTGCTCGAATAACGTGCATTGTATTAATATTGCTTTCTGTAATAAAGTTCAGTTCCAGCACAGCTCACTTGTCGGTGGTCATTCCCAGGTTTGTGGACATAACAGGCTGAGTAACATCTACCGACTTGCAACCGCCCATTATCAAGCCTCACAGGACTTTGGCTAGGTGAAACACATTGAGGACAATCAAAACCAGGTCCTTTGAGAACATCCTTCAACATTGGAGCACCTACTTCTCCGTGATCTGCAATGAAGAATTCCCTCACCATGATGAATAGATAACATCCATGGATGCACCGGGACACATTATCAGTGATGTTTACTGATGTCATCAGGTGTTTCGGGTCTCGCAACATCAGACACCCTCAATCAGGCGACCCAGCCAGGGTTGATCAGACCCTGACTTGTGTCCCGGCAGCATTGGCCCACGATTCAGACCTCTTAATCCATAGCCACCGAGAAGCTCTTTCTGCAGCCTCAGTGGCAGATTTGATGGCCTTCCTTTTAGCAGCTCCTTTGATACCAAGGAGAGTGTAAATTTTGCACAGGGAGCGGGCAGCAAAGCGTCGACATCCCACCTCTATGGGCTCACAGTATGCTGTCCAACCATTCCTCTGGCACTGTTCTACCAGTTTTTGGTATTTGAGCCATTTGCGTTCATTGGCCTCTTCAATGTGCTCCTCCCAGGGAACTGTGAGCTCCACTAACAGAACCTACCTGGAAGAGGAAGATATAAGTACCACATCTGGTCTAAGAAATGTTGATGTTACATAGTCGGGGGACTTAAGCTGCTTTCCCAAGTCAGTTCGCAGGTCCCAGTCTGAAGCTGAAATGAGCAGATTGGCTGATGGTCTAAGCTGTGGTCGGGACCGCTCTCCAGCTTTAACGAATGTAATTTTCCTTTGACTACCAACCTGCTTACTGTTTGCCATGGCACTGGAGATGGTCTCCGCTACATACTTTAGCACTTGGTCATGGCGCCAGTGATATCGGCCCTCTCCAAGAGCTGTTGGGCAACTGCTAAGGATGTGTTCAAGCGTGCCCTTTCCTGAGCAGAGAGGACATGTTGGCAGCTCATTCTTACCCCAGGTATGCAGATTTGCCAGACTGGGTAGGACATCATATACTGCTCGGAGCATAAATTGGATGCGCTGAGGTTCTGCATGCCAGATGTCATTCCAGGTCAGCTTCTTGTCCACTACTCCCTCCCATTTTGTCCATGCCCCCTGCTGCCACATGCCTACCATCCTACCAGTCCTCATTTCTTCAACACCTGCTCTCACCTCCTGCAGGATTAACTTGCGTTTGTCCTTTCCCTGGACTTTATCATAACGCGGCTGTGGATTGGAGCCCAGCCCTGCATGTCCTATTGCCACTGTGCCCACCAGAGCTTTGTGTCTCAACCGAGATTCTGCAAGCTCCAACCCCTCTTGAGCCCTCCACTTCTGACCTGTCCTCACCACAATGCCTGCTCCTGCCACTCTCGAGTCTCTAGAGTCACGATAGGCTAGTGCCTCTCTTGTGTGGGAAACCTTGAACTCCTCTTCCAAACTATTAACAGGAAGCTGGAGTTTGTTGCTCCTTCCATAAAGCGCCGCACTACTGAAGCTATGTGGTAAACCCAACCTTCTTCGAAGGTAGGAGCTGATCTTCCTTTCCAGGGTCTCCACTGTAGACAGAGGCACCTCGTACACCAGCAGAGGCCAGAGGATATGGGGCAAAATGCCATGTTGGTACACCCAAGTGTTGAACCTGCCAGGAAGGCCAGACTTATCCACAGTCAACAGCCATGTTTCCAGTTTCCTGATGGTAGTTGGGATAGATGCCACCCACCAATCCAATCTGCTAATCCTGCCCTGGGTACTGTTCCTCCCATCAGCCATGCTGAAGTCGAAGCGGCTCTCCAAAAGATGAAAAATGGGACTTCAGGCTACCAGTGTGTCTCAAGGGAAAGATATGCTGTAAGACCTTAATCCACTCTGTCGCCCTATATAGATGTGAGTGCTGGCCCTCTACAATGAAACATGAACAAATGCTCCCGAGAATGGAGTGTATGCTGCACTGGAGCCTCAGCCTGGCCCTGCATGATCATGTGAAGACCGAGGATGTGCAAAAGCCCATGGGAGTGGCAACAATCACTGGGAAGATACGAGAGGCATGGCTACAATGGCAAGGACATGTTATTCATAGCGAAGAGGACTCGGTGGCAAGAACGGTCCTGCGCCTCAGCCCAAGTGGGAAGAAGCTTCATGGACGGCCAAAGAAATGATGGCTCAACTGGATCAAGGAGGACATGAGGACTGTAAACATCACTCTTGAGGACACCCTTGATCGAGCCAAGTGGAGACAGGTGTACAAATATGCGGACCCTGCAGCTATACGGGACAAAAAGTGGAAGGTGCCAACAAATTTACCCATGTCTGTATATGAAGTCTGCCCAGGCAATTCAATGAGAGACAACCCTACAATATGATGCTTTCATCTCCAAATTTCACTGTTGGATATTCAGTTTTTTTGGGTGATGTGCAGTGCCATTTCTGTTCCAAACATGGAGTGTAATATGACAGTCAAAAAGTTCTATTTTTGTCTCATCTAACCACACTGCATTCTCCCAGTTGTTCAAATGCTGCTCGGCAAATGTTAAGCAAGCTTCAAGTGCCTTTTCTTTAATAATGGACTCTGTGGAGTGAGTGTGCATTAGCCGATTATGGTTGAGTGCATTGCCTATTGTTTTCTCAGTCACAATTACAGTATAACTGCTACTTCCAAGTTTTTCTGGTGTTCTTTCCAAGTTGTTCTTGGCTCCTAGATTACTCTTCAGATTATCTTTTCTTGATCCCTGGTCAGATATCCTACCAGAAGATCCTGTGCATGGCTGGATGATAGTAGAGTGATGCTCCTTCCACTTGGAGGTAATGGCTCCAATGGTACTACTGCAATATTCAGATGTTTTGATATACACTACCGTTCAAAAGTTTGGGGTCACTTAGAAATTTCCTTGTTTTTGAAAGAAAAGCACTGTTTTTTTCAATGAAGATAACTTTAAACTAATCAGAAATACACTCTAATATCTAATATACATTGCTAATGTGGTAAATGACTATTCTAGCTGCAAATGTCTGGTTTTTGGTGCAATATCTACATAGGTGTATAGAGGCCCATTTCCAGCAACTATCACTCCAGTGTTCTAATGGTACAATATGTTTGCTCATTGCGTCAGAAGGCTAATGGATGATTAGAAAACCCTTGTGCAATCATGTTAGCACAGCTGAAAACAGTTTAGCTGGTTAGAGAAGCTATAAAACTGACCTTCCTTTGAGCAGGTTGAGTATCTGGAAAAAATTATTATTTCAAATACAAATCATTATTTCTAACCTTGTCAATGTCTTGACTATATTTTCTATTCATTTTACAACTCATGGTGGTAAATAAGTGTGACTTTTCATGGAAAACACAAAATAATTGTCTGGGTGACCCCAAACTTTTGAACGGTAGTGTACATCTATTACCAAATCCATTAATCTGTTTTGCAACAGTTAGGTTGCAAAGATCTTGGGGGTTCTTTTGGTTTTTATCCATCATGAGATGTTTCTTGTGTGACACCTTGGTAACAACAAAAAAAACTTATAGCCATTCATGAAGTACCTACCTAGCTGATACTTTCTGCAGACAGGAGGCAGAACTACTTTCTAATAGCTATATATAGATGTCATACAGTTTGAACCTTATAATTAAGGCAAAATGCAAAGTTATAGGAATAGCACCTGCTTTGAATGTAACTATGTACCTTTTTTTCTCATAAATTTGAGACATTGCTTGTAAATTTGCATTTTTTAAATGATGTTACTTTTTTCTCTCATAAAATTGCATTTTTCCCCCAGTAAGCTTTCAACTTTTATGATTTTATTTATGTCAGTAGCAAAGCAATCAGCTGCATGGGTAAAAGAGCTGCATGTGGCTCTAGATCTATATGTTGAGATCTTTTGTTTAGAGTGTTACTGCAGATATGAAGAAAATAGTCTGTATTTCTGGACTGCAATTTTACTGAGTTCCAAAGCGTGAAGCTTCTACTGTAAGTTTCCAGTATGCATTTGTGTCATGAAACATTTTTTTTTAATCTTTATGCTTGTGTGCCCAGAGCAAAAAGGTTTGAAAGCGTTGGGGCCCCCACTTAGGAGACAAAAAAATGCTGCTGATGACGTTGTAAATCCTGAATTGTTTTGGTTTTATATTACCAAGTTTTTTGAATTATTGCTCTGGGTTGAGAAATCTACTAACATTATTCATGTAATACCCCTCTGCTAGTGGAGGCCTCCTACTCTCTGCAGGAGGGTGGATTGCACACAAACACGCACGAGCGCACATGCACGCACACACGCACACATAGAAACATGTCTTCTACCATACAACATAAGCACCAACACACAACACCCCCACTCTCTAAACCACACACAAAGCTCAGTTTAATAGTTTATTACACTGCTGCTCTTTCCAGCATAGACCCCAGCTGATTCATGATGGAGGAGGAAGAGTGGATGGAGTTGAAGGGGTTGGGAGGGGCTTCAGAGCATGAATAAGAGGTGGTGGTGCATGTGTGTGGTGGGTGGGGGTGGGGGTGCAGACAGCTGCCATGTATAGTCACCATGGAAACTATTGTCTAAATCCAAATGGGAGGAGAATTGGACAGAGATTGAGCGGTGGCATAAAATCAAATATTAAAGGCTGTGTTTTGTACTATAGTCTCTCGGTATGAAGATTGTATTGCAAATGTAATTATTTTAAATCACATTAAATAAGCAGCATGTGGAAGACCCAATGTGACCCCACCCATTTAGGGAAACAAGCAACTACAAATCCTTTTTCTGAATGTGGGGTAAGATCTTAGCAACAGCCATTTTGACATAAAATACTGGGTTCACCACAGCAGATCAACTGCCTCCATCTCGCCCTTATCCCTTGCATCTTCTTCTCTCACACCAACCCTCTCCATGTCCTCCTTCACTACATACATGAATCTTCTCTGTGGTCTCCCTCTTTTCCTCCTGCCTGGCAGCTCCATCTTCAGCATCCTTTGTTCAATATATCCACATTCCCTCCTCTGCACATGTCCAAACCATCTCAGCCTTGACTCTCTTGTCTCCAAACCACTCAACCTCAACTGTCCCTCTGATAGCTCTCTCTCTCTCTCTCTCAACTGGTTCTGCAGTCACAGTAATCGACATCCTGTGACCGCGATCAGTCCTTCACATTGTGCACCACTTTGTTTTATCCTTTGCAAAATGCTGCAGTTTACTCAGGTATGTCACCATACGGAGAGGCCAAGGTCAGCTTTTTTCAAGTCAGCTCTGATTTGTTCCAGTAAATTTTTTGTTTTTTTAATTTTGTATACTTTACTAATCCCACAGGGAAATTCAGGGCATCCACGGTGTGGTGCCAATCCCTTCACACACACATTCACATCTAGGGCCACTTTAGAGTCTCCAGTTAACCTAACCTGCCTGTTTTCGGCCTGTGGGAGGAAACCGGAGTACCCGGGGTAAACCCACGCAGACACAGAGAGGACATGCAAACTCCACACAGAAGGGTCACTGATGGTCAGGGGATGGGATTGAACCCACGACCTTCTTACTGTGCTGCCACAGTGCTAACCACTGCACCACCGAGCTGCACAGTGTCTTCCATGACGTGCACCACCGGAGTGGTGGCTCAGTTGGTAGAGCATCCGCCCCACACCCGGGAGGCAGGGGTTCAAATCCCGGCTGGGTCATGCCGAAGACCATATAAAAGTGGAACTTCCTGCCGTCCAGCTTGGTGCTCAGCAATAATGGAATGGAGGAGGGAAATTTGTGGCGGCGCCTTGCATGGCAGCGGCCCTCTGATTCTGCACTTGGGGTGTGTATGATTAACACAGTAGATTGGTAAAACACAATCTCGTTCTACTGTACATGATTGGTTGTACAGTTGAATGACAATAAGGGTGATTTATTATTATTTATTGATATTTGTTGCAGCCAACAACTGCAAATTGAAGAGCTTTCTGGGCTGGGGATTCTTGGTCCATGCGGAGGATATGGCCCAGCATTGCCCACTGCTGTCTGGTGATCTTGTGGGACAGTGACTCACAGTTACATTTTTTATATAGTGCCTGATTGGAAATCAGGCTGTTGGGCCAACTGTGGCCTGTGATGGTACGTAGATGTTTTCGGTGGCATGCATCCAACCTGTTAAGGTTTGCTTTTGTTACAGACCAACTGTTACCATTATATAGCATGATTGGAATGCAGAATGCATTGTATAGGCGTAGACATGTTTCCAGAAGGATCTTGCCGCTTCGATTCCAGTTTCCAAAAAGATTGGAAAGCATTATTGTCAAGACTGCAGTGTGATTTGATGTCAGCAGTGCTGCACAGCAGAGAACCCAGTTTTGTTTTCCCTCCATTCTTCATTTCCTCTGCATTTCTGACCATCTTCATCACTTTCTGACTTTTCAGCGAGGTGCACATGAGTGATCTACAGTATGTCTTAGCTTTATTCATGAAGAGGTTGTAAACTTTGAGGTTCTCTGCTGCAATGTGTTGTAGCAGGTCAAGGGGAGTTTTTCCTCATCTAGGAAGTCTACGTCATCTGCATACTCCATCTCTAGTGATATGCCAAGCTCTGATACAGGGGGGTTTGGTCTTACTGACTGCTGACATACTTGTCTTAATGCAGAAGCAAGGTAACAGGTGAAAAACACTGGAGAAAAGCTGTCCCCCTGTGGTCATCCAAGTGTTGTTTGAAACTCATCAGACATTTCTGAGCTTACATGAACTCTGAGCCTTATCCCTTACAAGAGTATGCAGACTAGCCTTAGTTCATCCCTTTGATATACTCATTTCTAATCCTGTCCCTCCTAGTCACTCCCAATGAGAATCTTAGTATCTTTAACTCTGCCACCTCCAGCTCTGCCTCCTGTCTTTTGTCAGTGCCACTGTTCCAAAACCATATATCATAGTAGGTCTTACTACCACCTTGTAAACCTTCCCTTTCAATCTTGCTGCTATCCCTCTGTCACACATCACCCCTGACACTCGTTTCCATCCATGCCACCCTGACAGTGCGCTATGCTTCACTCCTCTTGTACATTGTCCATTGCTTTGGGTGGCTGACCCCGGGCAGTGAAGGACATGGAGACAGTTGGTGTGACAGAAGAGGATGCGGGGGACATGGTGAGATGGAGGCAGATGATCAGCTGTGGTAAACCCTAAAGGGAGCAGCCAAAAGGAGAAGAGGATATATCATTATAACGTTTTGAAACAATACACTGTACATAACACAATTTCCACACCACCTATTTAGTCTGACTTCCGGCACCACACGAGTTGGCTGACTTTTTGCAACAGCAGCTCTATTCTGAGTTTTTCTTCTTGTTTTTTTATTGACTATCTGTCTTTTTCTGGTCTAACTTTCTGATCCTGCAACACCTTATCCATCATGGACACACAGATCGCCACACTGGTGCTGATATCAGTCTGATATTAGGCTCATATTGCAAATGTCTCCCAAGCCAGTGGACAAAGCCATTGTTTACAGCAGGAGATGGTATGGCAGGAATCAGCTATTAGCACTTAACCGCCCCATGGTGCTAACGCAAAAACTCCACATACCAAGAGAAATCCGGCTAAAACGACGCAGATGTCGGGCTGGAGTAAGGTGACAAGTGAGGAATACAAGGTACAGACCCATCCTTCATCATGGGGAATGTATGATCGCTACTTAATAAGACGGACGAGCTAGTGGCCATGTTCCGTTACGAGAGCGTCTTCAGAGAGATTAGCATGATGTTGTTTACTGAGACGTGGCGAAGAGAACTAGCAACAGATGGTAACATTGAACTGGAGGGTTTCCAGGAGGCAATGGACGCTCTAAAGGACTGTTTTGAAACCACTGCATGGGAGCAGCTCTGTGATCCACATGGTGAGGATATCAACAGCCTCACACACACCATCACAGACTACATCAACTTCTGTGTGGACAACACCATACCCACCAAGACCATACGGTGTTTCTCAAACAACAAACCCTGGATCAACCCTGAGATAAAGTCCGTACTGAAAGAAAAGAAAAGGATCTTCAGGTCGGGAAACAGGGAGGAGCTGAAGTCCATACAGAGGGAGCTAAGGAGGAAGATCAGAGAGGGTAAGGACAGCTACAACAAGAAGATGGAGGACAAGCTGCAACAGAGTGACATCAGTGGGGTCTGGAGAAGCCTCAAAACCATCTCTGGGCTCCAGAATACCTCTTCCCAGACCACGGGGGGCAGGGAGTGGGTGAACAACCTGAACCTGTTTTTTAACAGGTTAGACCAACCACCCTCCCCTCTGCCTGCACACCAACCACTGCTGCCTCTACCGTCATCTAGTCCTGCTGTCCAAGCCCCCCCACCACCACCAACACCCCCCACTCCCAGCACACAGCCCCCCTGTCCCAACCTGACCCTCACTAAGACCCAGGTGAGGGCGGAGCTGAGGAAGATCAAGGCGAGGAAGGCATCGGGTCTGGACTGCATCAGCTCAAAGCTCCTCAAGTCCTGCGCAGACCAGCTGTGTGGGATTATGGAGCACATCTTCAACCTGAGCCTGAAGCTGGGGAGGGTACCAAAGCTGTGGAAAACATCCTGTGTGGTACCTGTACCAAAGACCTCCTACCCTAAAGACCTGAACAGCTACAGACCAGTGGCCCTCACATCACACCTGATGAAGACCCTGGAGAGACTGCTCCTTGCCCACTTCCATTCCCTGGTGGGACCAGCGATGGATCCACTCCAGTTTGCCTACCAGCATGGCAAATACGAAATATGCTGTATGGGTACATATTCATACTATGCGGGGTAATTGAATAGACCGTCATGCTGTTTATTCCATCTAGCTACAATGCTCCACACTGTGTATATTTCTGTGTACATATTTATATTCACTGCTCTTATTATCTTATCTTTTGAACTATTGCTCAGAGTGTTGCTATCCCTGTGCTGTTGCAATCCTGGAATTTCCCCATTGTGGGACTAATAAAGGCTTATCTTATCTTAGTCTGAGGTTTGTCCCTTATTTGGTAATTAAAACATTACTTATGCTAATAACAAGTGATAATCAGCCACATCCTTCTAGTTTACTATTTAGTGTGATTCCTCATTCAGTGGACCCTGCATGAGCAAATGAGGTGTTTAAAGATACAATATGTAAAATATGGTGGTAATCTGAATTCTGAAACTTAATGCAGCATAAAATCTTATTTTGTTTTTTATTACGTCAAACAGGTTCATTTTGTCTTCTTTCAATTATTTATCCTTTTTTTTTTTTTTTTTTTTCCTTTGAAAGACAAAAGTAAAATAGAAAGATGTCTTTACCTTCTTTACATGTTTCAACTGCACTGCAGCCTTCATCAGAAGAGTCAGCTGATTGCTGCCAGGTGACATTTATCAGCTGATTTTCGTAGGCGGGGCCAGCTCAGCAGATCTGTCAGATCCGCCGAGCCGGCCCCGCCTCCCGCCGTCAGATGGTCTCTGGAGAATGTGGTCCCAGGTGTGAGAAAGCATAAAGGCCCCCTCATCTCGGTTCATGGTGTCTTTTCCCCGCTTTCTGATCTCTATTGCCTCCTTGATCTAACGTTTGTGTCTGTTGCTCTCCGATCCAATAATTTTTGTGTTGTCCCAGTCCATGATGTGATTATTTCTTTTGCAGTGGTCCGATATAGCTGATTTTAATGTTTCTTGTTCTGCTTTTTCTTTTTGTGATCTTGTGAGTCGTCCTTGCGTTTCCTTCTCACATTCCTTTTGGTGTTCTTTTTTTCTTGTGGTGAATAATCTTCCGGTTTCTCCAATGTAGGTTTTGTTACATGATCTGCATGATATTTCATATAATACATTGCATTTATTGTCTTGTTCTATTCTGTCCTTGGGGTGTACTAATAACTGTCTTAATTTTTTGTGTGGTTTGACTGCTGTGTTTATTTTGTATTTTTTCATGATCCTTTGAATTGGTTCCGTGATCCCTCGTATGTATGGTATAGTTATGGTTTCCTTGTTTTTGATTTCAGCTTTTGTTCTGTGTCTTGTGTCCTGTTTATTTTCTTTGTTTTTGACTTGCTGTTTCCCTTTGTTTATGGCCCATACTGGATATTGGCAGCGTATAAGTGCATGTTTTATGTGGTTTTCCTCTTCCTGTCTGTCTTCTTGTTCCGTGATGATGGTGGCTCGTTCATATAATGTCCTGACGACTGATAGCTTGTGTGCTGTGGGGTGTTCCGATGTCCAAAGTAGGTATTGATCTGTGTGGGTTGGTTTCCTGTAGACTGTGATTTTTATGCTGCCATCCTCGTTGTGGTGGATTTTCATGTCCAGAAAGGCTATGGTGCCATTTTCCTCCTCTTCGTGTGTGAATTTTATGTTCCCCGTACTGTCTGTACTGTTCAGATGGTCAGTGAGTTCTTGTGTATGTCCTTTCCTTATTTTTTCCAGAATGTCATCTACGTATCTCTTCCAAAGGGTGGGTTTGCATATTGTGGGTGCTGTGTTGATGGCTTTATTTTCCAGATCCTCCATAAAAAAACTGCTCATGATGGCTGATAGTGGGTCTCCCATTGCAAATCCTTCTTTTTGTTTGTAGATTTTTCCTCTGAATTGAAAATAAGTGGATTTTGCAACAAACTGTAGTAATTTGGATATGTCATGGACTGTGAGGTTGGTGCGTCTTTTTAGGGTACTGTCCTTGTTGAGGCGTTCTTGCACTATATGTAGTGTGACGTCAATAGGAGTCTTTGTGAATAAAGAGATGACGTCATGTGAGATGAGGATCTCGTCTGATTCTATTTTTATGTCTTTGAGTTCTTGTGCCAGCTCTTTTGAATTTTTACAGTGAAAGTCTGATAGTCCAAGGAGGGGTTTGATGATTTCAGCTAGGGCTTTTGATAAGTTGTATGTGACTGATCCAATGCTGTCTATTATTGGCCGCAGTGGGATATCCTTTTTATGTATTTTCGGTGTTCCATAAATCCGAGGGGTGATGCTGGCTGTGGGGATCAGGTGATCATATGCGTCCTTTGTGATTTTATTGCTTTCTAATAGAGGTTTTAGAAGGGCTTTGAGCATTTTTTTCTTTTCTTCTGTCGGGTTTGTTTTAATGATTTCGTATGTGTTACTGTCTGCCAACATGGTTTCCATCTGTTTTTCGTATGTTTCCGTATCCAAAATTACTGTTGTTCTGCCTTTATCTGCTGGGAGTATTGTGATCGTTTTATCTGTCTTGAGTGAGTTTAATGCTTTTTCTTCTTTTCTTGTAACGTTGCTTTGTGGTAATTTGGCCGTTTTGAGGATTCCTGCGACTGCGTTCCGGAGTGCTGCTTTTTCTCCTTGGTCCTGGATTTTTTCACATGCCAGTTCTGTTGCGAGGATGTATTCTTCATGGGGGATTCTGGCTGGTGTGATGGCGAAGTTCAGTCCTCTGTTCAGCACTGTTTTCTCCGTGTCCGTGAGTGTGCGTTGTGATAGGTTTTTGACCCACTTATCGTTCTTTTCCGTGTGTGTTTGTCTTCGTCCGTTCTTTCTTTCTGTGAGTTTTTTTAATTTTTTCAATTGGCGGTTTTTCGTTGTGATGAATTCTTGTTCGTGTGCGTGTTTCAGTTGTGCTTTTATCTGCTCCTGCGTTTTCTGGTCCGTCGGGTAGCGTTGCTTAAACATGTCCGTTTCCTCTTTGATTTGGTTGTTTGTCTACTTTATTTGCCGTTATTCTTATACGTTCTTTTATAAGGTCTTTCCGTGCTTTGTTGATGATTTTTTCTGCGTTCTTGGTCGGGATTGGATTTCTTATATTGAGGCTTTGGGGTGTGACCTCCTCATCTCTGCAACGGAGGTTGAATCGTAGGTGGTTTCTGAAGCGTGCCCGTGTTTTCTCCAATTTCTCCAGCCGGCGGAAGTCTTTAATGCAAACTTGTCCATAACTTCCACGTAATACGTCAAACAGGTTCATTTTGTCTTCTTTCAATTATTTATCCTTTTTTTTTTTTCCTTTGAAAGACAAAAGTAAAATAGAAAGATGTCTTTACCTTCTTTACATGTTTCAACTGCACTGCAGCCTTCATCAGAAGAGTCAGCTGATTGCTGCCAGGTGACATTTATCAGCTGATTTTCGTAGGCGGGGCCAGCTCAGCAGATCTGTCAGATCCGCCGAGCCGGCCCCGCCTCCACCACAACGAGGATGGCAGCATAAAAATCACAGTCTACAGGAAACCAACCCACACATACCTACTTTGGACATCGGAACACCCCACAGCACACAAGCTATCAGTCGTCAGGACATTATATGAACGAGCCACCATCATCACAGAACAAGAAGACAGACAGGAAGAGGAAAACCACATAAAACATGCACTTATACGCTGCCAATATCCAGTATGGGCCATAAACAAAGGGAAACAGCAAGTCAAAAACAAAGAAAATAAACAGGACACAAGACACAGAACAAAAGCTGAAATCAAAAACAAGGAAACCATAACTATACCATACATACGAGGGATCACGGAACCAATTCAAAGGATCATGAAAAAATACAAAATAAACACAGCAGTCAAACCACACAAAAAATTAAGACAGTTATTAGTACACCCCAAGGACAGAATAGAACAAGACAATAAATGCAATGTATTATATGAAATATCATGCAGATCATGTAACAAAACCTACATTGGAGAAACCGGAAGATTATTCACCACAAGAAAAAAAGAACACCAAAAGGAATGTGAGAAGGAAACGCAAGGACGACTCACAAGATCACAAAAAGAAAAAGCAGAACAAGAAACATTAAAATCAGCTATATCGGACCACTGCAAAAGAAATAATCACATCATGGACTGGGACAACACAAAAATTATTGGATCGGAGAGCAACAGACACAAACGTTGGATCAAGGAGGCAATAGAGATCAGAAAGCGGGGAAAAGACACCATGAACCGAGATGAGGGGGCCTTTATGCTTTCTCACACCTGGGACCACATTCTCCAGAGACCATCTGACAGCGGGAGGCGGGGCCGGCTCGGCGGATCTGACAGATCTGCTGAGCTGGCCCCGCCTACGAAAATCAGCTGATAAATGTCACCTGGCAGCAATCAGCTGACTCTTCTGATGAAGGCTGCAGTGCAGTTGAAACATGTAAAGAAGGTAAAGACATCTTTTTGTTTTTTATTGTTATACAATCACTGATAAGTACATGCAGGAAGAGAGCTCTTCTCCTTGTTGGCAACCATCTTGGACTACCATGTCAAGTTTTTAAGTCAAACTTTAATTACACAAATGTCTTCTGCAGTTTCTCCTGTATGCTTTGGAAGAGGGCGATGAATAAGATGTGAATCGGTTGCATTTTGAAATCTACACACTGCACCTTTTCATGTCTGACTTTGACTTTATTTTTTTCTCTCAACAGAAAGGTAAGAGAAAAAATTAAGAGAGATTAAGGAAAATGTTGCTGCATGAGGCCCAATAATTAGAAATTACTCTTTCCACAGCAGATTTTTTCTGAATTCTGCCTTTGAAAGCTAAATGTAGTAGTGCTGGCCTGATGGTTAGAGATATGAACTTTTGACTGGAGGGTGGCTCGTCCAATCCCTGCACTGTATCAGATCTGGGTGGGACAGATGACATAGCAGTGTTTTCCCCACCCTCATTAACCCCACTGTGGTGCCCTTGAGCAAGGCCCTTAACCCCAACTGCTCAGTGGCCTCAGGTCAGTCTGTGGTTGTACTGGGCTGCTTCCAGGTGTGAATGTGGACATGGTCTCCTTGAAAAAGACAGGTCACGTCTCAGTGGACCTCCGCTGTATAAATGAAGGTTAAATAAAAACAAATGATACTCTTTGTCTCAATCAGGAATTACCTTTGGTTCTTTCCATTAGCTATGTATAGATCTGGATGGAAACAACATGATGGGAAATCCAGCTGCTGCCTGCATGTAAGCTGTAATGAACTCTAAATTGCTGAATGACGTGAGCTTCCATATATACAGTGGGGCAAAAAAGTATTTAGTCAGCCACCAATTGTGCAAGTTCTCCCACTTAAAAGATGAGAGAGGTCTCCAATTTTCATCATAGGTATACCTCAACTATGAGAGACAAAATGAGAAAAAAAAATCCAGAAAATCACATTGAAGGATTTTTAATTAATTAATTGGTAAATTCCTTGGTAAAATAAGTATTTGGTCACCTACAAACAAGCAAGATTTCTGTCTCTCACAGACCTGTAACTTCTTCTTTAAGAGGCTCCTCTGTCCTCCACTCGTTACCTGTATTAATGGTACCTGTTTGAACTCGTTATCAGTATAAAAGACACCTGTCCCCAACCTCAAACAGTCAGACTCCAAACTCTACTATGGCCAAGACCAAAGAGCTGTCAAAGGACACCAGAAACAAAATTGTAGATCTGCACCGGGCTGGGAAGACTGAATCTGCAATAGGTAAGCAGCTTGGTGTGAAGAAATCAGCTGTGGGAGCAATTATTAGCAAATGGAAGACATAAGACCACTGATAATCTCCCTCGATCTGGGGCTCCACGCAAGATCTCACCCCATGAGGTCAAAATGATCACAAGAACGGTGAGCAAAAATCCCAGAACCACACGGGGGGACCTAGTGAATGACCTGCAGAGAGCTGGGACCAAAGTAACAAAGGCTACCATCAGTAACACACTACGTCGCCAGGGACTCAAATCCTGCAGTGCCAGACGTGTCCCCCTGCTTAAGCCAGTACATGTCCAGGCCCGTCTGAAGTTTGCTAGAGAGCATTTGGATGATCCAGAAGAGGACTGGGAGAATGTCATATGGTCAGATGAAACCAAAATAGAACTTTTTGGTAAAAACTCAACTTGTCATGCTTGGAGGAGAAAGAACACCATACCTACTGTGAAGCATGGAGGTGAAAACATCATACTTTGGGGCTGTTTTTCTGCAAAGGGACCAGGACGACTGATCCGTGTAAAGGAAAGAATGAATGGGGCCATGTATCGTGAGATTTTGAGTGAAAACCTCCTTCCATCAGCAAGGGCATTGAAGATGAAACGTGGCTGGGTCTTTCAGCATGACAATGATCCCAAACACACCGCCCGGGCAATGAAGGAGTGGCTTCGTAAGAAGCATTTCAAGGTCCTGGAGTGGCCTAGCCAGTCTCCAGATCTCAACCCCATAGAAAATCTTTGGAGGGAGTTGAAAGTCCATGTTGCCCAGCGACAGCCCCAAAACATCACTGCTCTAGAGGAGATCTGCATGGACGAATGGGCCAAAATACCAGCAACAGTGTGTGAAAACCTTGTGAAGACTTACAGAAAACGTTTGACCTCTGTCATTGCCAACAAAGGGTATATAACAAAGTACTGAGATGAACTTTTGTTATTGACCAAATACTTATTTTACCGAGGAATTTACCAATTAATTCATTAAAAATCCTTCAATGTGATTTTCTGGATTTTTTTTTTTCTTCTCATTTTGTCTCTCATAGTTGAGGTATACCTATGATGAAAATTGGAGACCTCTCTCATCTTTTAAGTGAGAGAACTTGCACAATTGGTGGCTGACTAAATACTTTTTTTCCCCACTGTGTATATATATATATATTTTTGTATTTGTTTACATTCACCATTTTTTGCCAAGTTTACATTTCACTCATATTATTGTTGGGTGACTGAAATGTCACTCATGAAATTTCGACATCATGAAATAAATAGATGTTTTATTATCACCTTTATGCTGATGAACAATAGAAATATTGAATGTAGTGTATGTACAGTGTTATCTATACATTTTTTTTCTCTGATATATTTCTATTCCCCCCCCAGAATACAATCAAGCAACTGGAAATCAAAGATGTTTATCATAGAAGTCTATTAAAATGTAGAGCATTACATTGTTATATTTACACTTCTTCCTTTAGACAAATTATGTCTATAATAAAAGTGGACAGTAGACTAAGCATAGGACTCAACATGTTTGTCTTCAATGCCATCTAGTGGAAATTCACATTAACTGACTCATGTTAATGTGAATTATTGATCCTCAAAGAATCTAGGGTAGGTAACACAATTTTTATATTTTAAATTAAATGACATTTACTGTATTATGAAGTAGACAGTTAAGCAAAGGCAGTGTAGGTACAGGCATTCAGATTAATTTTATTTGAAGAGAATTCAAAGTTAAAAGAGAGGGAGAAAACAGAAGCCATGTGAACGTAGAAACATGTCCAAGCGAACAAGGTGGGAACATTCCCAAATGGGTGGTGTACAAAACATCACCATGTAATATGTACAAAAAAACTGTGAAAAAAAAAAACAAAGAATCTTAGCTGGAAAATCCATATTTACATAAATAAATAAAACAGAACTGAAACACACTGGTGACATAAAGCAAGTGTTGCTGATATGAAGCTGATCATTGATTTGGATTGCTATACACCACAGAGTAATTCTTCCACATGACAGGACATACAGAGGTTCACCAACTCTTTTTGTGTAGAAATTATAAATGTTATATTTCCTCTGATAAGTTTACATTCAAGCCAGCTCCAGACAGGAAATACTGTCTGAAGAGTCAGATGCAAAAAGATATCTGATAGAATATGTGAAGAAGACGTTTTAATCAAGGGAAAACAGTGCTCAAACTACATTTTAACATGACAAAAGAAAAACTAAAGTGGCTGTAAGTTAGTTCTGAATTCGCCTTCAATGCAAAAGTAAACCCAGCACACAACTACCACGCCTTTGTTCGGCACGCAACATTTTTACCAGCAGCTAAGACGGATGACAACTTCAGAGAGGGCAGAAGATAAAAAAGACAGGTAAACATTAGCAGGGAGGAAAAACACTGAGATTATGATCAGATCCATCAGTTCTCTGGCAGATATTCATTACATCTCATATTATACATACAAGTAGGAATATAGAAATGTCTTGTGGTCGTATATAGAAACAGAAAATATCTCTGTAGGGTAAAGTCAATGATTTTTCCATCTTAAAACAGTGATGGACTAAAATCATCCAAGTCTCAAAGTGTTTGTTCTTTGATTACTATGTACACCTTAAATCTTGATACTGACTTCTTTCCCCCGGAGAATCCAACTGTGCGCTAATAGATGACACTTCCAGGCCGATAGTCCCCAGTCCATAAATAGATAACGTATAAATAAGATTATTTTATTGTCTGCACAAATAAGGGAAGAATGGCAGAGGCGTCAGGATCACAGACAGAAACTGAAACGTAAAGTCTCTCTCACGTAACAACAACAGTACCTTAAATAGGAGGATGAGGACAAAAATGACATAATAGCACATAGTACACATAGTACATCATCATCAGGTTAATGTCTGTACAGGTGAGTAACGAAAAAGATGCACAAATATAAAAGTGCATGCTTATGCATGTGTTATGATGTGTATTCCTGTCTCAATACAGCAGTGTAATACCAAATGCTTTTAAGCAGCTCAGATGTATTTAATGTAGCAATTCTAGAAGTGAGTATGGTGCCTTTTGTCTACTTTTCAGTCTGTTTTAGTAGCAGGAGTTCACTTTCTGATCCAGATCTACGGTACTGTACGTGGCACCACAATAAAGAGAAGGAATACAAAGATCTATCCCACAGCAGACATTACTGTATTTTTGGGTTATTTGTGTTATGGTCATTTAGGTTCATGACCTTCAAAGCCGCTTACTAACAGGACGATCCTCTTGCAAAAAAAAAAAAAAGGTCTGTCTCATGTTTTATCTACAACTCCAGTCATGGCTTAAATAAACACGTCACACGTGAACACACTCTCCCACGTTTAGTACTTTTCAGCCTAGAAGCCAAAGCAAGGCCCGACCTCACCTGAACCTCTGTGGCTCCTCTCTTCCTTTAATCTCTTTTAGCTCGTCCTTTCCTCTTTCTCCTCCCAGAGTTCTCCTGAGGCTTCTCCTCTTTGCTCCCCATGAGCACGGCACCATTGGCGGCTTTGTTGAGCCCGTTGATGGTGCCATTAGAGAGAGCTTTGCCCCCTTTGGAAGAGGAGGAGGCGTCGCGCCGTGAGGGCTGCTGGCGGCGGTAGGTTTGGTAGTAGAAGTTGCCAAAGAGAATTATGAAGGTGATGGCGTAGCAGATGAGCGAGTAGTGCATCCAGTGTGGGAAGTCACAGTTCACGTAGAGGGACAGAGCCGTATGGCCAATGGTCACATGGAACTGAATCTGAGGCACAAAGAGAGACGTTTTCATTGAGCTTGAAGCTCTCACAGCTCTTTCCAAATCCCTGTCAGTGTGAGAATGGACTACTTGCACAAACGTCTGTGTTTCATGTACTGCAGCTGTGCTACATCTGATCTCTGTGTTCTACACTGGCTGTGAATGACAGCCTGACAAAATCATGGATCAGAGGATTAGTAAGATGATAAGCATCCACTGCTAAAAAGGTGGAGAACATGACGGATAACTGTCGGACTATATAGCAGAAAGTTGATTTTGGTGTGTTGCCATGGTAACTGACCACTCCGACCACTCTGACGAAGGATATGAAGACCATGGCAGGTTTGGACGTTACAAATATCTTAACTTTGAACTGTCAGATATAATGGATGGACGGAAATAACACAGGATATTTCATTTCATTTTAACACTGAAGTAGTCAGCGTTATTCTCTACACATATTCCAGTCTCCGTAGCATCCTGCAGAGTGATGGAAGCTGAGTAAGTGAGCCACTGCATACTTTGACCTGCTTTGGCGTATACAATGATATCAGTGCCACGGAGTGATGCTGTGCCCATGAACTCAGTACCTGTTGTCCAAACACCACATTTCTCCACTTGAAACCATCCACTCATTAACAGGCTGGTTGACGTAGCTATATAGTAAGGTTTTCACGGACACTCCCACTCATATGTGTTGCACAACGCTATCACAGATAGCAAGGTGATGATACGCAGAGGCGACCCTGAAAGGGAGCAGCCAGGGGGAAAAAAAAAATGGAGCTAACACTTCCCAACTAAATAAATCTTGATAGATGTACTGCAATCATATATTGTAAATGCAAACCAGATATAGAGGAGCCGCATCATTTACAACCGGATATCCGTCATGGCATTCAGTGCAAGTAGTCCATTATTATAACGGGATGATATTCAGTCAGACTGACATTGTGAAAGGTGTTACACGAATACATTTAAGAGGAAATCGGCTGCTGAGTGCAGTGATATCTCACCATCTGGATGATGGTCAAATACTTCTTCCACCACAAGTATTTTTGGATCTTAGGTCCACAGGAGGCCAGGCCATAGTACAGGTACATCAGCACATGAATCATGGCATTCATGTGCGCACCAAAGAATGCTACAAACAAGAAAACAAAACCAGGGTTAGTTTTGTACTCTGGACAATAAATTAAACTTAAAGCCCCTGTTCCACATCAGGCCAGTGAGGTAAAATCTGACTATAATGGAAACTACCAAACACGTAAACCAGATCGTCAGTGGCGGAGCAGCTCATTCTGGCCTGCTGAAACTACCGTAAGAGTGCCCAAATCTTCTGACCTTTGACCCTGAACTTGACCTTGCACACAACCTGGATGAAGGAGGAGTACTGATTCCTGTGAAGTGTGGTTAGAAGAACAGATGGCAGACGCAGCACCATGACATTTGCTCCTTTCTGCTTTGCCATAATAACACAGAAAATCTCAGATTGCACTGCTATATAGTTTCTGCACATTCATCAGAGGTTAGCGTATCCAGTAAGTATTATTTACCCAGGAGTATACTCAACAAATGCCCAAAACAAAGGTGGACTCTGAAAGCTTGCCCTGTTCTAAATACCACTTATGGAGCACTAAATATTTTGGAATGATCCAGAGCGAATATGCAGATATTCTGTGCAGTCTTTCTTCCCCCTCACTGGACTGTGTCAGCATCAGTGTTTTTCAAAAAATGTTATTTTTCTTATAAATCTGTAACTTCTCATGTAAATTTGCAACTTTTTTTGCATAAATTTTCAGCTTTCCTTTTCATTTTGTCTTGATGATTTTAGTGGTGCAACTGTAATTGCAAATAATAGTGGTTATTGTGACTGATGTAATTAAGTGCAATTAATCGCATGCTGCTCCATTACACTTCATGCAGTAAACGCAATCAACTCTCCCAATGTGATTAATCGTGGTCAGCTGCTATTCATCGTGATCAAAGTCGCACCACTAGACAATTTTCTACATTTTTCATATGATAATGCATTTTCCTTGTAAAATTCCTCCTAAATTTTCAGCTTTTCTCATAAAATTTACTTTTTTGTAATAATATGCAATTTTTGTCATATATATTTGAGTCATATACATTTAAGTTTTAACTTACATATTTGCAAATTCATATGTGTAAATTTGTGACTTTTTGAAGTTTTATCACTCTGTGATCAAGTTGCTACAGTTTTCTTGTGAAGTTGTGAGATTTTCTCCTAAATTTTCATTTTTTTTAGTTTGCCTTTATTAGTGTAAAGGTAATAATTAAAATTAATTTTTAATAAAATTAATCATTTGGAGTGGGGAAGTGAATATCCAAATAGCACATTTGCAAACCAAACACCAGTGTAGATAATTAAACATTTGGGTACAGCCCAACAGAAACAAAGTTCTACTGACTGTGCAAATTAGTTTTCTTCACGCATCTTTATATGGCTGATTGAAATGTCACAAACAAAATGTGCAGCATTATTTCCTTGCCTAATGCAGATTCTTGACTCGTCACTGAATATCACTTTCATCCAATCATCCACAGTCCCTGACAGTTTCTTTTATCCCACTGTAACCGTATTTTCTTCAGTTTGGGTGTTAATTATGTTTATATTTGCCTTTTTTGTACTTAAATCCCATTTCTTACAATTCGGTCAGACATTGACTCACATGCCTGCCCATTTTTTTTTTTACCTTTTTTGGGGCATTTTGCATTTACAAGGCCTGTTGCTGAGTTTCCTCTCCCAGCACTTGGACATCATCTAACTGTATGTTTCCCTTTTGCAAGTTTCCCATTTTGTCTGGACTTGCTCCAAATTTTGGACACAGCTGACCAGCAACAGTCAACATCTTTTGCTACACTCTGTGGTCAATTACCTTCTTGAAGACATTTTTCATTCCTTTCCATTTTCTTCAATAGACAGGTCTCTTGTTGGGACTATGGTTCATATCAGCCAAGTGCAACAGCCCATTCAGGTCTGTAAGGACGTCCCTTAGCCACAGACTAATTTGCATAGTTAGATTTGTAAGTGTTGGTTTTCAGAAATGCAAATTACAGGAATTTGTCGCTCTTTTTTTCCTTCATTGAGTGTAGTAATGACTTTACTTTTGTCAGTTTGTAATTCTTTTCTTTCAGCTTTTCAGTTTTCTCTCAAATCTTCTCATGAATTTGTATTTTTTTTTCCTCAGAAATTTGTTACATTTAACTAACTTGGGATATTTTTGTTGTAACTTTGTGACTATTCCTTCTGAATAAATTTGATATATTTTGAAAGGCCAAAAAACAGGAGAAAACAGGCTAAAAACTACTCTGTGGGATACTCACATTGTCCTCCCGCCACCCATTTGATCCCAATCCACCAGAGCGTGAACATGGTGCAGTGGTGGTAGACGTGCAGGAAGGTCACCTGGTTGAATTTTTTCCTCAAGATGAAAAACACAGTGTCCAGGTATTCAATCCCCTTGGAGATGAAATACCACCACAGAGCTCCAGCCACCTGTACATACCAGCACACAAGAATTAGGAGAATATACGCAGGCAAAAAAGAAAAAAAAAAAATGAAAGAGAAATGAGAAGAGAAAACAAACACCGGGTTCTGATTTCAAACTGTAAATATAATCACAAGATAGGGCTAGATGTAATTTTGACATGTTAACCTCTGGGTCACTTGAGAGCGGCTCACTCCTGGTTTCTGTTTCAAACGACGTCATGGAGAAACAGGAAGGAAGGAAGGTGAAACCCAACACTTCACAATCCCTCCGCCAGCTTGCACCGTTCTTGACAATGCCGAATGAATGGAAGCAGATCATGCTTCTAAAGTCGCCAACAATTAAAATTCACAGGCCGGCTGACATGATTCTTTTTTTTTTAATCATGGGTACAAAGATCTGGATCTGTCTGCTGAAGCTAGTGGAGGTGTTTTGTTTCTTCGAGGAAATCTATTAGTGAATGATAAGTAAGTTACATAGTGCACAGTAATCAGTGTGTGTGTGTGTGTGTGCGTGCTCCAAATACTCACCCTGACTTCATTGGGATCATCTGAATAGTTGACTGGCTGGCAAATGTAACTGTACCTTGCCGCCTGTGTTGCCATAAACAACTAAAAAAAAAAAAGAAAGAAAGAAGCAGGCAAATACCGGTGCTGAATTACAGACTCAAAGTGTACGGAGAACATAGAGTATTTCACTTAGTCCAAACTCTCATGATAAATCTGCTGCTGTGACATTTATTTGGTAGCACAGTTATGACGGTCGGAAGAAGAAGAAACTGACAGATTGATGACGTAGCTCAGTATCTAAACGGTGTTGCTTTCTACCTCTTTGAAGATGAAGAAGTTGAGGAAGACCATGCTGAAGTTATAGACGATGAGGGTTTTGCGAAGCTGGAAGGGTTCTCGGTTCTTCATGTATTTGGGCCCCAGCCAGAGGAAGAGGAGGTAGGAGGTGCTGATCGCCAGCGTGGGTAGGGGGTTGTCCATCAGAGGCCATTTTTCCACACGTTTGTCTACAAGGTGAAGGACATTTTTATAGCCATTCTTAATATTCGCTTTATGCAGACTCAGTGTGGGTTAAGAGTCAGTTTACTCTAAAAGCAGGGCAGGTCAAACGGGTGCTTAGTGGTAGCGCACAAACGAGATATTGTCCCATAGTGAGGTGTCTGTGTGTCAGTCTCTAAGTCATGATTCTTGAAAAGTGTGGAAACGCTGTACGTTACGTAGGCCCAGAGACTGCAACTTAAGAAGCACTGCTGTTTAAAGCCACACTCTGTAAGATTTTAACCTTCACAAAGCAACTGCAAATAGACAAAAAAAAATCATAATGGGAAAATATTTTCATCATATAATGGCAATGGCACAGTGGAGCAGTGGTTAGCACTGTGTCAGCACAGCAAGAGGGTCACAGGATCAATTCTACCCCTGACCATCGGTGACCCTTCTGTGTGGAGTCTGCATGTTCTCCCCGTGTCTGCGTGGTTTTACTGCAGGTACTCCGGTTTCCTCCCACAGGCCAAAGACACGCAGGTTAGGTTAACTGGCATCAAACTGGGGATTCTAAATTGTCCTTAGGTGTGACTGTGAGAGCGAATGGTTGTCTGTCTCTCTGTGTTGGCCCTGCGATGGACTGGCGATCTGTCCAGGGTGTACCCTGCCTCTAGCCCAAAGATGCTGGGATAGGCTCCAGCCCCCCCGTGACCCAAAAAGGATTAAGTGGTAGAAGATGGATGGATGGATGGCAATACACAGATACTGCAAAAACTCACAATACTTGCAAATAGAGAAATGTGCTGCAAATACACACAATACAATGGAAGTGACTGTGGGTTCACAATAAAGGCACGGACCACAAAGGCTCATCAGTTTCAAGATCACACGTTGTCTGATTTTAGTGATTTCTTTTATCTACAAAAGTGGTAGTCAAACTAAAACTTGTGTGCGTTTCAGCAGATGGTGGATTTGTATGTTAATAGCAAGCAACTAAGGCTAGGCTAATAGGCCTAGCACCTTTAGTCATTTAACATGCCTTCTGTTCTTAATGACTAAACAAAGTGCTCCTATCTACTTCTATAGATGTAGGAGAGGCAGCCACCTATGGTTAGTTTTAAACAAGAATGCCTGTGGGAGGAAACCTGAGCACCCAGCAGGGAAAAACACAGAGCCACAAGGAGAACACCAAATTCTGTTGCATAACATTAATGCCGCGTGCAAAATGTACATTCATTCACTACATAGTTACACTACATATAAATGGGAGTCAAATGAAATGTAGTGCACTATGTAGTGAATGAGTGGACATTTCGAACGCAGCATAAGATTCCTTAGCACAAAAAACATTTAAGGCATTTAAATGTACACAATATGGAAATATAGTAATAACTGAACTGTGTCATTTTTTTTATTCAGAAGCATTTGCAACAATTTTTTTTTAAAGTGGACTATGAGCTGAGCTTTTATTTACCTGCAATAGTAAGGGTCCATTTGTAGAACTCGATGGTGTCATTAATTAAATGTGTAACAATCTCCATGGTTGTGGCTGATGGCCTGAAATTAAAACAGACAGGCTGAATTAGCTCCACTGATGAAAAATGATCACTAATGCTCCCTCAAGAGTTGCTAAAACAAGAAGACTTAACTAGTGGCTGTCCTCCACATGGGAAAAAAAAGATTGTGGGCCCTTTATGATGGCCCTTGTGCAATAAATTATGAGGGTGCCCTTTAGAGTAGGAAAACCTAATGATATGTATAAATGAATGCCCTCCTAGGAGAGAAAATCTGATGTTGAACCATAAATGATGGTGCCGTGTAGGTGCTCTTGTAGCAGAAGAGGGCTCATTGACCCAACATGACTGTCCCAAAGGGTGCCCTTTCCAAAGTTTAGGGGGAAACCTTAGAGGTCTTAATGAAATAATGCACTGTGGGGGCATGGTGTTGGACTTCTCCACCCAGGGAACAATGGACCGAAAGAGGAGGTGTCACTGGGGAGTATCAGATGGGACAGAAGGACTATGCCTCCCCCCCCCCCCCCCGAGGAGAGAAGTAAATACCAGGGCCACTGGAAAGAGAAGGGTGTGATAGTGGCGCCGGCATTATGTCATGTTAATGTGCCACACAGGCTTGGTTCTAAACATAATGTAAGATGGTCGGAAGTTCCGGGTCTCGATGCATGGTATCAAAGATATAAAAGAGGAAAGCACAGAGACACGGGATTCTCTTTTGCTTTAAGTTATGTTGGAGAAAGAATAAAGTTCTGTGTCGTCCAGCTCGTTGCCTCGCCTGCCTCCTTTCTCCACAGTGGTGACCCTAAGACGTGCCATGGAAAGTGAGCCGAGCGTCGCCCTGGAGGCTGCCGGCAGGGAGAGCACCAGCGCCACGTGCGCTATCTCAGTCAAGCTCCCAGACTTCTGGCTTCACAGCCCAACTGCATGGTTCTTGCACACAGAAGCCCAGTTCGCACTCCGCGGGATAACAATGGACGACACAAGAAATTACTATGTGGTCGCTGCGCTGGACGCGTGCGCCACGCAGCAGGTGACAAGCCTGCTCCGGAGCTGCCGGCCCAAGGAAAATATGAAGTGCTCAAGAGGATGCATGTCCAGCGTTACACCCTTTCTGACAGTGAGAGGGCAGAGAAACTCCTAATGCGTTCGGAGTTAGGGGACAGATCAGCAGTGGAGCTCAAGGAGAGCATGCTGGCGTTGAGGGGGAAGGACGATGAATCCTTCCTGTTGGCCCACTTGTTCCTCAGGAACCTACCAGCTACAGTGAGAGCGATCCTGGCCAACTCGCTGCGGCTTGTTGCTAAGGACTACCGCGTCCTGGCGCAGGAAGCGGACCGCATCATCTTGGCGACCAGAACTCTCAGTGGGCAGACAGTGGCACCGGCATCCATGAGGGACTCCAGTGAGGTCGAGGAGCCGTTTGTGGTAGCTGGGACGGACACCAGAAGACAAAGGAATGGGGCGATCTGTTTTTATCATCGCCGTTTCGGCTCGAAGGCCCAACACTGCCTGTCGCCATGCCAATTCAAGGAGCCGGGAAGACGGCACGTTCGGAATTCGGTTGCAGCTGCGACCAATGGCGACAGGAACAGACTGCTTTATGTCACAGACACACGTTCGGGGAGATGGTTTTTGGTAGACTCCGGCTCCCAGAAGAGCCTCATCCTGCCGGTCAATGCAGACAGGGTGGCAGGACGCAGCGGTCCCGAGCTCGCGGCCACCAACGGATCCACCATCAGGACATTTGGCGAGCGGACACTGATGATATGCTTACACGAACACAACTTTCAGTGGGACTTTGTGATAGCTGCATGTTCCAGCCCCATTTTAGGTGCAGATTTTTTATGTGCTTATGGGTTATTAGTTGATGTTGCTAATATTTGATTAGTGGATGCTGTCTCTTTTACCTCACTGCCCTGTACAGCTTGGGGAGCTGGGTCGACAACACTGACTAAAGTTATAGCTCCAGGGGGTAAGTACCAACACTGGCTCGCACTTTTCAGCTATGGTAATGAAACACGGGGTTGAACACTTTATAATGACAAAAGGCCCGCAGGTGTTCGTGCATCCTCGGCATTTGGAGAGAGGAGTTTGCCAACTTAGAGCAGTTGGGCATCGTCAGGCGCTCCAACAGCCCGTGGGCATCCCCGCTACACATGGTGCCTAAAGCTGATGGGTCATGGCAACTGTGCGGTGATTTCCGGCGCTTCAACAACGCCACGGAACACGATCAGTATCCTATTCCACACATCCAGGATTTTTCTGTGCACCTGGCCGGGTTGCGTGTTTTTTCCAAAGTGGATCTGGTCCGCGGTTACCACCAGGTCCCGGTGCACGCGGAAGACATTCCAAAAATGGCAGTAATAACTCCTTTGGGCCTTTTTCAGTTTTTACGCATGCCATTTGGATTAAAAGGCGTGGCGCAGACCTTCCAGAGGATGATGGACGCAGTGCTGTGTGACTTGTCCTTCATTTTCGTCTACTTAGACGACATTCTGGTAGCCAGTGCATCCAAGGAGGAGCACATCGCCCATCTCAAGACAGTTTTTCAGAGGTTGGAAGCGCACAGGCTGATCGTCAACCCGGCAAAGTGCCAGTTCGGAGTGCTAGTGATTGATTTTTTGGGCCACTGCATTTCGCCGGAGGGCGCGATCCAGTTACCAGATAAGGTGTGCGCAGTGTTGGGTTTTTCACGTCCGTAGACCGTGAGAGCACTACAGGAGTTTTTGGGAATGGTCAATTTTTATAACTGTTTCCTTCCCCGAGCAGCCCAGCTGATGCAGCTGTTGTATGCCGCGCTTAAAAAAAAGAACTCCGTGGAAACGGGTTCCATGTCCGACTGGACTCCCGAGCAAATCCAGGCTTTTACTAATGCCAAAACAGCTCTTGCGGATGTCGCGTTGTTAGCCCACCCGGATAGCGCTCACTACGGACGTGTCTGATGTTGCCATAGGGGCAGTGGTGGAGCAGTACGTCTCAGGTTCATGGCAGCCACTCGCATTTTTCAGCCGGACTTTGCGCGACAACGAACGCAAGTACAGCACGTTCGATAGAGAATTGCTGGCTCTCCACCTGGCGACGCGCCATTTCCAGCTCTAGCTGGAGGGGCACGACTTTACCGTGTTCGTGAACTACAAGCCATTGACGTACGCGATATCCAAGGTCTTGGAATCGTCGTCGGCCCGGCAACAACAGCATTTGGCCACGATTTCGGAGTTTACTACCGGCATTCAACACGTCACCGGTAAGCTCAACGTCATGGCCGACTGTCTGTCGCGTGCGTTAGTCTCCCCGATCTACATGGGAACAGATTTCCCCCTGATGACTGTGGAGCAAACCGGGGACGCTGACATTTGCGCGCTCCAGTCTGCACCTACAGGGTTAAGGCTAGAGACCAGGGTGGTGCAAGAAGGGTGCCCTCCCTTGCTCTGTGACGTCTCCACCGGCCGCTCGCACCCAGTGGTTCCAAGCTTTTGGCACCGTCGTGTTTTTGAGTCGGTCCACTCCCTTTGGCATCCAGGAGTGCACGCTTCGGTGAAGCTAGTGGGGGTGAAATTCGTCTGGCCATGCTTGTGCAAGGACGTGAAAGAGTGAGCTGCAGCTTGCGCTGTGTGCCAAAGTGCACAAGCACACCAGAGCCCCCCTTGAGCCGCTCCAAATCCCGGCCAGGAGGTTCGACCACGTCCACGTGGATTTGGTGGGACCTCTCCCGCTGTCGCAAGGTTTTACGCACCTTTTAAGAATCGTGGATCACACCACGCACTGGCCTGAAGTGGTCCCACTGGCTTCTACCATGTCTGCAGAAGTGGCTCGTGCTTTTTTGTTGGCTTGGGTTGCACGTTTCAGATCTCCATCAGACATCACGTCCGACAGGTGTCCACAATTCGCTTCAGAACTCTGGTCTGCGATGGCCCAAAGCCTGGGGGTCAAAATTCACCGCACTACCATGTACAACCCCCAGGCTAACGGGTTATGCGAGCGTTTTCATAGGTCACTTAAAGCAGCGCTCAGAGCTTTGCTCATGGACACAAATTGGGTTGACTGCCTGCCCTGGGTTCTTTTAGGGTTGTGCTCCGCACCTAAGGAGGATTTGGCAGCCTCCCCGGCGGAACTCGTATTTTCTCAGTCTCTGGGATCCCCAGAGAGTTTTTACCGGAAAACCCCATGCCCGAGGCTGATCCGCCCTCCCAATTTTTGCACAGTATGGAGGCTGTGAGCATACCAGGCCTGGCCCACCATTGTTTTCCCTGCACATTCGTCCCAAAAAGCTTGCAGAACGCCAGTTTTGTTTTTGTCAGGCACGATGTGCACCGGACCCTGCTACACCCACTGTACGATGGGCTTTCAGGGTGTTAGAACCTGGGGCGAAGCATTTTGTGTTAGACTTGGGGGGGGGGGGCAGCGTAGGGAGACCGTCTGCACTGACAGGCTGAAGCCCGCTTTTGTGTTGGCAGATGAGCAGGTGGTACTGGCCCAAGCTCCCCGGCGCGGACGCCCACCGTTGGTGGCTCTGCAAGGTGGTGATCCTTCGGCATGAACCTGCGCTTGCGAAGCTAATGTGCACCCCCCCTTTCCTGCCACAGACTGACGTGCCCTCTGGTACACCTCACCAGCAGGGTGGTTCGACTGGCTCGGCGACCCCCTGCTACAGCCACTATGGGTGCCGGCTCAAGCCCAAAGGACGGGGGGGTTAGTGCCCCTTCTGGGTGTTTGGGGGGGGGCTGTGTGGGGGCATGGTGTTGGACTTCTCCACCCAGGGAACAATGGACCGAAAGAGGAGGTGTCACCGGGGGGGTATCAGACGGGACAGTAGGACTATGCGCCCCCCAGGGAGCGGAGTAAATGCCGGGGCCACTGGGAGAAAAAGGGTGTGATAACGGCACCAGCGTTATGTCATGTTAATGCGCCACACAGGCTTTGTTCTAAACATAATGTAGGATGGTCGGAAGTTCCGGGTCTCGATGCATGGTATTAAAGATATATTGCTGTAAGTCATGCTGGAGAAAGAATAAAGTTCGGTGTCGTCGAGCTCATTGCCTCACCTGCCTCCTTCCTCCACAGCACTGTGTTTTATCATAAAAGTTAGATTTTCAAATTTCACCTCAACCCAGTGTCTTTCTCAATTCCATTTTAACATTAAACGCGATGCATTACAGTTTTACACGCTGGTGCAGTCCAACAGCGCAGTAGGTGGGAACCCTTTTAACTTCTTTGCCCTTTACACACCTCAGTAAGTAGAGCAGAAGGCCTCTCAAAACCCTAAACAAAAGATTCAGATCCACTTTTGACGATTAATAACCGCAGAGTCATAACACACATCCTCTATGGCCCCATGAGGCCTCGACAGTTCCCCCGACTGCCTGGCTTCACTGCGCACAAAGGATGGAAACGGCGGCTTTAAAAACGACTGCCAGTAGGTTTTTGACTCCGACGCGGCCACCAGTCCGCCATGGCTGTTAATGACGGCAGGGAGTGTGTACATCCAAATAGGTCATATCCTACCAGGAGCCTGGCAGACGCATACAGGCTGCGGAGCGCACGTCCAGGAGCTGGGTGTGATTGAACGATCATAAAAAGAACCCCCCACCCCCCCCACCACCACCAGTATGGAGCGGATGAAGCGCTGCAGCAGCGGCATCTGCCACAGGGCCGCACGCGGTTTCAACACACGCTGATGTGAGCACACAGCGCGCGTCCCGGTTTGGACACGCACCCGGGCTTATCTTTTACGGTACGGCCTGAGTGTTTACCAGACTGTTCTCTGAAAGGCTGCAGCTGTTGCCTGGTTCGCGCGCTGCGGCACACAGTCCGGCCCTCCTCCGTCCACGGACGGCACGATCCGTCACTTGCGTTAAAGCGCAGATTTCATTAGAAGCCCCGAGCCGATCCCCCTTTAGATTTGACCGGAACGACGCATTTCATCAAACATGAAGTCTAAAGCGCAGGCCTGCGTGCATCGCACAGCAGATGGTATGAATACCACCGTCTCCTCCATGCTGATGGGGATGCTCGTTATTATCTTACCGTGTTGCTGCTTTAAAAATCCGTCTATTGTGACATGCGGTGTCAGGTGAAACACCGGGCGCTATGGCGGCGTCTGATCGGCTGATTACGGTTTATAGTAGAGGATCAATGGATAAATCTCCAGTATGGAAGAAACGGGCCGCTGGATAAACGGTGATGACAGGAATTTGTCGTTAAGGGACCATACTATCCTCCACTGAGCGTCTGACTCAATGAATCAGGAGAGTAAAGAAGAACAGAATGTAGACAAGACTTCCGCTCAGACTTTCAAAGTAATCATCGCCATAATTCAGTTTTTTTTTGTTTTTTTTTTTGTTACTTATTTGTACCCGTAGGTAGATTTGGTTTGCAGTCTGGTGACAAGCCACCAGCTGCCGGTCGCTGCGTGCGCGAGCGCCCTAAACCTACATGTTTTTTGGTGTGCGGGAGGAAACCGGAGAAATCCCGGAGTAAACCCACGCAACACGGGGAGAACATGCAAACTCCACACAGCTCACTGTTGGTCGGGGGCTGGGATCGAACCCACGATCTCATGATCCCCGCGATCCCCCGGCCGAGGGTAAACTGTGCTGCCACAGTGCTAAACCACTGCGCCACCGTGTTTGTACACAGTTTGTACGTTGAAAACAATTTTTGATTGGCAAATATAAAATTGAAGCACGATTTCCATCACAGAAATAAATAGTTTTGTTTAGTTTTCAGTTTAGCACCCCAAGAACAACTGAAAAAATAAGGTGGAGCACCCAAAAATGTAAGACAGTAACAGTATAGTATAGTATAGTAATATTTTTGCTGGTCATTAACATCTGTTTGTTCTCTCCCATAGATTGAGTCCCCGTCATGCTGTTTGCTCTCTACACGTCTGTTCTTCTTCTTCTTCTCTATCCCCTCACCCCCCCAGCCAGTCGCAGCAGATGACTGCCACTCCCTGAGCCTGGTTCTGCTGGAGGTTTCTTCCTGCTAAAAGGGAGTTTTTCCTCTCCACCGTCACCAAGTGCTTGCTCACAGGGGATCACCTGATTGCCGGGGTCTTTCTGCAATTGTGGGGGTTTCCCCTACAGTTGAAAGTGCTATGACTGTTGTTGTGAAATGGTGCTACTGTGGAAGTAATAGAACAGGCGAGATGCAACGAGCTGGAAGGGTGCAAGGTTTTATTTCCTCCAACATAACGAAACACACTTCGTAGCTCGGTGAGCTGCTGCACTGCTTAGGCATGTGTAACAAGCTCTTTTATACGTTATGCAGACAGAGAGAATGCATGGCACATCAGCATAGTGATTGTCATTTAATACCCATCATTAGCATGACATCAGCTGGTGCCCAGCCCGGACGTCCTCTCCGAGGACGCATACATAACCGTCCCAACTGATTGCCCCCTGGGGCTCTCTGTCCGTATGTCAGTTGTCCTCCACTTCCTCCAGCCCTGATGAGTGTGAGATAGTGTCCGTCTGCAGTGTGCTGGGTCCCCACACTACGTAAATAAAGTTAAATTGAATTGAATTGAATTAAGCAAGGATGTGTTCTGGCTCCTACCCTTTTCAGCATTTACTTTGCTGTACTCCTCCGTTGTGCCTTTGATGGGAACCAGGATGGAATTTATAACCAGTCATATACTGTATGGATGGAGGGCTCACTGTTCAACCTGGCAAGATTCAGAGCAAGAAGTAAAACCATTGAGTCATTGTGTAGGGAACTTCTTTTTGCTGATGATGCAGCATTTATGGCTCATGGGGAGGCAGCTTTGCAGGGGCTGTTCGGCAAACACTGAGGTAATGGGACAAGGCACAGCGGTTCTCTCTGCAATCACACTAAATGGAAATACACCTCGAACCGTTGAGAAGTTTACTTACCTGGGATCAGTGGCGACAAATACCCTCTCTTTAGGATAGATCAAGAACTAAATAGGAGGATTGGTAAAGCTGCTACTGCCTTTGGAAAGCTCAGGAAGAGAGCATTCGGAAACCAGAAGCTGACAAGAATTGATCTACGCTACATGCGTACTCTCAACCCTGTTGTATGGGACTAAGACATGGACACCATAGTCACAGCAAGAAAAAATGCTAAATATTTTCCATCTCTATAATCAGATAAAAAGGTAGGACAAGTTCAATAAGCAGGTGTACCATCACTGAGAAACAGGCTTCGCTGGCTGGGTCATGTGAGCAGGATGGAGGACATCAAGCTGCCAAAGAGAGTGCTGTACGGTGAACTTTCAACTGGAAGGTGACGCAGAAGAAGGCCAAAACTGAGATACAAGGATGCGTGCAAATCTACCCTATAAGAGTCCTCTATTAGAAAAGACAGCTGGGAACAGACAGCCATGGACAGAAACAGATGGAGATCAGCTGTGAACACTGGGATGGAGCTGCACAGAGCTGCCAGCGAAAGCAGGGCTGCTGATGCAAGGTGCAGCAGAGGGAAAGAGCGGTGGTAGATGGTGCTGGCCAGATGTTCTGCTGTGCTTTCTGTGGGAGAGCCTGCTGAGCTAACATCGGATGCATCAGCCACTAGAGGCGCTGCCCAGCCAGAACCTTGCAGAGTAACTGATGAAAGGGGGAGATTAATAGCCCACTGCTGTAGGACCGTCTTGTCAGACAAAAAGAGCCAAAGAGTGTAGTCGTATCAACGCCTGATCTCACTTGGCAAGGATTTTTACACTGGATGCCCTTCCTGAACCATCCCTCCTTGGGACCAGCACAGGAAGCACACTTGCTTGTGTAACCAACTTTCCTTCTATTATGATGAGCAAGATGGACCATTTTTATTATATGACCCAAAAAGGATTAAGTGGAAGAAGATGGATGGATGGTTTTTGGTATGACCCAGCCAGGACTTCCCAGTTGTTGGGGCAGATGTTCTACCACTAGTCCACCACTCCGGGTTGCAGTACAATATAGCACAGTACAGTGTAGCATAGTATAGTTTAATACATTATAGTATGGCATAGAATAGCATAGTACAGTACAGTATAGCTTGGTACAGTAGTATAGATAGTATTAGGGATGCACCAATTGTAAAATTTTGTTTCAATATAGATATTTAAAATGATAAGCTGGATGACTTTCTTTCTTTCTTTGCTTTCACCTCTTCCACCTTCATTGTCAGGAAGACAAATATTGCATAAAAATAACTTAATTCTTTAAAATGACTTGGTCCCAGATACTTTGTCTTTGCACCTTTACCCAATCATTGTCCGTTTCAGGGCAAAATCAATGCCACACAACTGATAAATGATGATGATAAACATCAGCCACTGCCATAGGTGAATCTTGTTTGTGGATAGGTGAATATTGGCTGATCACAGATATCCATCACAATATAGTACAATAATTAGCGCAAAAGAACAGTCTAAAATAGGATTCTGCTTTAAAACTTTAACTTGCTATTGAACAAATCAAAACAGGCCTAAGTGATACAGCGGAATCATCAAAAGTGAAATGCATTTAGATTTTTAGTGTGTAACAGCATTCAATGCTTTCAACATTTTCCAGCATTTTTACGAAATTACCTTTCAGCACATAAATGGCTCCCTGAGACAAAAAAAAAATGAACATTTGAAAAATCTGCAAAAAAGCTTTAATAATACATCAGATTTATATAGCAATTTTTCATAGACACTTCACAATGGATACATTATTCATTCACTCTAGAGACAACGGTAGTGGTAAGCTACTACTGTAGTCACAGCTGCCCTGCGGCAGACTGACACAAACATGTCTGCCAATCCACGACAACAGCCTCTCTGACCACTACTGAACATTTATACACATTCATACCCAGTGTCATGGACACTGGAGGAAAGTTGGGCAAAGTGTCTTGCCTAGAAACACAACAGCAGGATGGCTGGGGATAACGAGATTCGAACCACCAGCACTCTGGTTATTGGAGAACCATGATCTACCTCCTGAGCCACTTACCGCCCCTTAATCCTGCTGCTGCATATCACTCCTATAATTCAAGAAATCTGTGTCTGTGTGTCACGACAAGAAGACTCACTAAAAGATCCTATGATGTTCCTATGATGTCTACATGATCGCCTGTGATGTTCCAGTGATGTCTACATGATGTCTATATGATGATATATAGATACCATAGTATAGCCGCTATACTATAGCGTGATTCAAGAAAATTTGTATGTGTGTCTGAGTGTGTGATCAAAGGAAGGCATCACTCACGATCATAGGACATCAAAGATCAAAGGCAGGCATCACTCATGCTCACACGATCATAGGACTTCAGAGGCAGGTATCACTCACGATCATAAGACTCGCTATGACATCATCAATGATCAAATGCAGGCATCACTCACAATCACGACTCACTATGACATCATCAAAGATCATAGGATTCACTATGACATCATCAAAGATCAAAGGCAGGCATCACTGAACGAGTGCTTGACGTGTGTGCCTGCTTACACCCTTGCTTACACCTGCTTTCTAAGGGAATGCAGAAACACTTGCTTCTACTTGGTTTCTACAGTCACGCACAGGTATGCACTAGTCTTGTAAATAAAAACAGCTCTTTTTCCCATGGCATACTTCATGCTTTTATTTGACAGTAGTATGACTGTATTTCCGGTCTGGTTCAGCGAGTCTCTGTGCAGCTTGATGACGCTCTGCTCCTTTTCTCCGACTTGTTAGGATGATGCTGGAAAGATGCTTTGCACATGCGCACAGACGGAGGCGGGTGCAGCAGTAGTAGTGGTCAGAGTTACATCAGCGTAGTCAAATTATGGCAGACAGACAGGAACAGCCCGAGCTTCATTTAACACAATAAAAGGGAGTCAATGTGGTTTCAAAATTTTGTCACATGTAAAAAAAACCCCTAAAAAATCATTTAACTTCACACATCATACATTACAAACACTGAAAAAGATGTGCGCAAAACAGAAGTTGCATAATACCAATAATGTAGCGTTTCATTGGTTTTATTTTGGATTTCTTGATCAGACTCCTCTCCGTGGCTCTTTGTAACTTGACCTGTGATTGTTCCGCTTGTGCACCGGCTCCCCTCCAGACTCTCCTTTAAACCGTAGGTCTATATATTTCCTCAGATTTCCCCCACAGTGATCACAGGATGACGCATCACTTGGCGCAGTCTTTACGCAAGGCTGAATAGCTGAGCTATGGTCTCTGGACTGTTTTTATGCGTGATCGTGATCTTCCTGGATGACAAGCATAGATAGTCTGATCACAGGCCGCGATCTCTGGTAACAGGAGCTAGCTCCATGATGATGGCAAAACAGCTTCTGCTGTTTCCCTCAATATGAGAAAGACTGCAGATTAAAATGAAGATTTGGAGCACGGAGCATATTTTCAGGTGGGTAAGCTGACTGAACACTGGCTTGTCATTTAGGAGACCTGCATTCACTGCTGCATTTGACACAATAGTCAAAACGCAATTGTTCCAGTTCGAAAACTCCACTAGCTGTTTATTTTAAGTCTGATTTTGAAGTGTCACTTACTTCTTGTTGTTTAATATGATGAAGGTTGAAGAATTTACTTCTTTTAGATTTGATTGGCGGTTGGCAACCAGCTTACAGGTGCATTACTGCCACTGACTTGATTAAAATCACTCTAAATCTTTGTATAAGGAGTTCTGAACAACTCCTTATGTGTGAAAAAATTATCCATCCTTGGACTGTGTCCTCGGTGGCGTCGATTACTCCTGGTTCAGCTCAACCATCTCAATGTTGTCCGGTCTTCTTCTTCTTTTAGATTCATAAAGCTATTTCTTCTAATATGCTAATGTTTTTCAAGCTTGTGCTAATTTAGCATGTAAGCTAGCATTTTTTTTTAATATTTTAGGCTAATTGTTGATGTATTTAAGCTAACTTCTGGCAACTTTCAACTATTTCTTCTTTTATGCTAATATTTTTTAAATATTATGCTATTTTATTATGTAAGCTAGCATGTTTTACACTTTAGGCTAATATTTAGCATCTTTGTGCTAACTTTCTGTGACATTAAGCTACTTCTGCTTTTATGTTAATGTTTGATATTTACTATCAGGTCAGGCATTGGTTTGCTTGCCACCGGATAACCATGAAAACTGGCACCACCCGTCCCATGGGTTGGGCCGTCAGTGACCCAACCAGCAACCCCGCCCCTCCGAGGGTACGGAGGGCAAAACTGGGCATCCCGGCAGAACCAAAAACAATATCCGCCACAGGTCCATGGTGGACCACTCCCAGCCACACGGGGTGAGACCGGACACCCCAGCAGACGAGCACATCTGCCGCAAGGCCCGCGGTGGACTCCCGCCAGTCGGTGCATTGCGACATGCACCACACAAAGAGCAGAGACAAACAAACCCATCATCTGGCCAGTCATTGCAACAGACACTGGAGCCAGCCCATCCCGGCCTGGCCCTGCTACCGACAACACCTCCATCCACCAGGAATGTGCCGCCAGTCCAGCAAAAGCCAGCGGCACTCAAATACCCTGCAAGCAGCTTCACGAAATGGTCGGCCAGAGAGTGGCTCACACCCGGCTTGGATGTCGCCCAGGCCGACAGGGCCAGTAGCCCCCGGCAGTGGAGGGTGAGTGACAGAGCCGCGCGGAGGAATCCGATCAGACCCAAACAAAACAGTCACCGTCGCCCCCGACAGACTGCCATGATGATATGCTAACTTTTTGTGACATTAAACTACTTCTGCTTTTATGCTAATGTTTGATATTTAACGTTACTAGTACATACCTGTGCATACCCGTCCATGCCCGTAGAAACCAAGTATAAGCAAGTATTTCTGCATGCCCGTGGCTGAAGGGTCTCCTCCTGTCTCAGATGGCTGTATTGTTCACAGTCATGCCTGCAGCGTACTACTGGAACCTGAGGTGTTTCATCTTCACGGCATCATTTCTGATGTGCAGCAGTTCTCCTCACTCGATTGCTCTCCATCTGGTGTGTCTTCTTCTTCAATCAGAGCACTGGTTGAGGGATAGGTGCGTCGTAATTCCAGTTCATGGACAGGATCATGAAAATAGATCTGAGCAAAAAGTGGCTTCCGACCCTTTTCAGGAAGACCCGTGCATGCCCGTAGAAACCAAGAAACTTTAGCACCCGGAGAAAATCAGCGCTTTGCTTGGCATTTTACACATTTGTAGTGTAGACTGCCATTCTTCAAAGGTACTGCTTTGAATGGGTGTGTTTTAAAGTAGTGTGTCCTATTGTTTATCGGGTGACACACTGATAGAGATTTCTTGAATTTATAGAGTGCCTTCTGCCTTACTGAGTGAGCTTTCCAAATTTACTGCTTCGAATGAGTGTGGTTTAATGTGTCCTATTCTTAATCGGGTGATGAGTATCTCTTCTTTCGTGAGTGATGGTCTATATGACATCATAAAGACATCAAGGCTACCTACTGGCTACCTACATCATAGGTAGCCAGTTCTGTTGTCTATATGACGGCATCGCCTATATGATGGCATCGTGAGTTCTATGTTGCCTGATATCATAGGATCATCATAGGACATCATTTAGACATCATACAGTAGGTTGTCCTATGATGTGCTATGATCGTGACACACAGACGGATCTCTTCTCTTCATACAAGGCTGAATAGCTGAGATATGGTCTCTGGACTGTTTTTATGCGTGATCGTGATCTTCCTGGATAACAAGCATAGATGGTCTGTGATCACAGGCCCCGATCTCTGGTAACAGGAGCTAGCTCCATGATGATGGTAAAACAGCTTCTGCTGTTTCCCTCAATATGAAAAAGACTGCAGTTTAAAATGAAGATTTGGAGCACGGAGCATATTTTCAGGTGGGTAAGCTGACTGAACACTGGCTTGTCATTTAGGAGACCGGCATTCACTGCTGCATTTGACACAATAGTCAAAACTCAATTGTTCCAGTTCGAAAACTCCACTAGCTGTTTATTATAAGTCTGATTTTAAAGTGTCACTTACTTCTTGTTGTTTAATATAATGAAGGTTGAAGAATTTACTTCTTTTAGATTTGATTGGCGGTTGGCAACCAGCTTACAGGTGCATTACTGCCACTGACTTGATTATCATCACTTTAAATCTTTGTATAAGGAGTTCTGAACAACTCCTTATGTGTGAAAAAATTATCCATCCTTGGACTGTGTCCTCGGTGGCGTCGATTACTCCTGGTTCAACTCAACCATCTCAGTGTTGTCCGGTCTTCTTTTAGATTCATAAAGCTATTTCTTCTAACATGCTAATGTTTGTCAAGCTTGTGCTAATTTAGCATGTAAGCTAGCATTTTTTTAATATTTTAGGCTAATTGTTGATGTATTTAAGCTAACTTTTGACAACTTTCAACTATTTCTTCTTTTATGCTAATATTTTTTTAAATATTATGCTATTTTATTATGTAAGCTAGCATGTTTTACACTTTAGGCTAATATTTAGCATCTTTGTGCTAACTGTCCGTGACATTAAGCTACTTCTGCTTTTATGTTAATGTTTGATATTTACTGTCAGGTCAGGCATTGGTTTGCTTGCCACCGGACAACCATGAAAACTGGCACCACCCGTCCCATGGATTGGGCCGTCAGTGACCCAACCGGCAACTCCGCCCCTCCGAGGGTGCGGAGGGCGAAACTGGGCATCCCGGCAGAACCAAAAACAATATCCGCCACTGACATAATGCACGGCTCAGGAGACACACACGCAGGCTCAGGGTAGATCTAATAGCTTTATTAACAAGTGTGTATGAGTGTGTCTGCGAGATGTGAATGTGTTGGTGGTGGCGTCTGCGTCGGGCACGGAGGCAGGAGGCCGTACAGCCGGACAACCCTATGGGAGAAGCAAAGGGAGAAGGGTAACGGGCACCACACCAACACAGGAGATATGACAATGATGACTGGCTTACTTGGGAATGGCAGGTGGCTGGCACAGCAAGGGTGAAGCCCGGAAGACAGCGACCTGGAGCGCCCGGTGCAGCAGCGAGGGAATGGTGGCAGAGAGGAGTGGTCCGCTGCCGGGAAATCCACCTGTGCACAGGGGAGCAGACTAGGAGAAGAAGGAGGTAAGAGATTCTTACTTGGATGTTTGCTGAGCGGTTGAGATTCCTTACAGCAAGAGTAGCGAGTGAAGACTGACGGCTTCAGGCCGAAGCCCAGGGTGAGGCGGCTTAAATCCCTCGCCGCTGATGAGGTGCAGGTGTGTGTGCAGCTGGCGCCGCAGATGGGCGGCGAGGCATGACAGTACTTCCCCCTCTAGCAGCGCCTCCTGGCGATGGTTTCTCCGGGTGCGCTCGGTGGAACTCAGTAATGAGGGACGGGTCCAACACAAATGACGAGGGTACCTATTGCCGATGTTCAGGCCCATAACCCTCCCAGTCCACCAAGTACTGCAACCCGCGACCCCGGCGCCGGGAGTCCAGGATAGAGGAGACAGGCCAGGCCGGATAGCCATCAATCATCCGGGGCGCGGGCTGCGCAGCAGGAGGAGGGCAAAGGGGATCGGAGACTGCCGGCTTCACCTTGGAAACGTGGAAGGTGGGATGGATGCGGAGGGAGGGGGGAATAGCTACACGCACAGCCACCGGGTTGATAATCCTGGTGATGGGGTATGGGCCCATAAAACGCTGTGCCAGCTTCCTCCTCTCACCCTTTAAAGTGACGTCCTGGGTAGACACATAGACACGCTGGCCCACCTGGTACGCTGGGGCAGGTCTTCTGTGCCGGTCCGCCGTGGATTTGTTGCACTCTGCCGTGCGTAAAAGCGCATTGCGCGCCGACGCCCAGATGGAACGGCACTGCCTGAGGTGCGCCCGAACTGAGGGGACAGTTACCTCACTCTCCTGCGCTGGGAAAAGAGGGGGGTTGTAGCCCAGGGACGCCTTAAAGGGAGACATCCCTGTGACAGAAGAGTGGGCGGTGTTGTGGGCGTACTCAACCCAGGCGAGATGGTTACTCCAGGACGCAGACTTGGACGCAGTGACGCAGCGGAGCGCAGCCTCCAGCTCCTGGTTGGTCCGCTCACACTGCCTGTTGGTTTGGGGGTGATGGCCGGAGGAGAGGCTTACCTTGGCTCCCAGGGCATTGCAAAAGGACCTCCAAACCTCTGAGGAAAATTGGGGCCCCCGGTCCGAGACCACGTCCACCGGAATCCCGTGCAGCCTGACCACGTGTTGGATTAGGAGGTCCGCCGTCTCCAGGGCAGATGGAAGACCTCGTAGCGGGATGAAGTGTGCCGCCTTGGAGAAACGGTCTACGATGTCAGGACAGTGTCGAAGGTGTTAGAGACTGGGAGTCCGGTGACGAAATCCAGGGCGATATGCGACCAGGGCCTGTCAGGGACGGCAGAGGCTGGAGCAAACCCGCTGGAGGGGCATTACCTGATTTACTGGTGGCACATACAGGGCAGGCCCGGGCGTAGCAGGCAGCGTCCTTCCGCAGGCCCGGCCACCAGAAGGACCGTTGAAAAAGGTCGATCATCCGGGAGGAACCAGGGTGGCAGGTGAGCTTAGATGTGTGCAGCCAGTGGATGACCTCCCCCCGGACCGTGGATGGCACAAAAAGCCTCCCCTCCGGTCCGCCGCCAGGGTCAGGTTCCGATTCCTGCGCCTTCCGGACCTTACTTTCTATGTCCCAAGTGACGGCTCCCACGATGCACGACCTGGGCAGGATGGTGTGGACCGTGTCCTCAGACGCCTCAGGGGCAAATTGCCTAGAGAGGGCGTCGGGCAGGCCGTTCTTGGAGCCAGGCCTGAAGGTGATGTTAAAACGGAACCTGGCAAAGAACAAGGACCAACGCGCCTGGCGGGCATTCAGACGCTTGGCAGATCTTAAGTATTCCAAGTTCTTGTGGTCAGTCAGGACCACGAACGGCAGGTCCGCCCCCTCTAGCCAGTGACGCCACTCCTGCAGCGCGAGCTTGATGGCGAGGAGCTCTGTCCCCCACGTCGTAGTTCCGTTCCGCCGGGGACAAGCGCCGAGAGAAGAAAGCACAGGGCCGTTTGACTCCGTCATCAGGCGACCGCTGAGATAGAACCGCCCCCACTCCCGTGTCCGAAGCATCCACCTCCACGATGCATTGCAGCGAGGGATCAACTTGGCTGAGGACCCGGGAGGAGGAGAACTCCGCCTTCAGCGCCTGGAAAGCAGCTGCGGCCTCTTCGGTCCACCGGAGCGGGACCTTAGGGGACGTGAGGTGGGTCAGAGGGCCGACGACGGTGCCAAAATTCGGGACGAAGCGGCGGTAGAAGTTTGCAAACCCAATAAATTGTTGCACCTGTTTCCTTGATGTAGGTGTAGGCCATTCCACCACCGCCTTCACCTTCACTGGGTCCGGAAGCACCTGGTCGTGGGAGATGACGAACCCGAGGAAGGACGTAGTCTTAGCGTAGAATTCACACTTTTCTGCCTTCACATATAACCGGTTCTCCAGCAGCCTTTGGAGGACCCGCCTCACATGGACCCGGTGCTCGTCCCTGGATTTGAAGAAGATGAGGATGTCATCCAGGTAGACGGACACAAACAGGCCGATGAAATCCCGGAGGACGTCATTTATTAGGCGCTGAAAGACGGCAGGAGCATTGGTCAACCCGAACGGCATCACCAGGTACTCGAAATGGCCGTTCGGGGTACGGAAGGCTGTCTTCCACTCATCTCCCTCCCGGATCCGGACGAGGTGGTATGCGCTGCGTAAATCCAGCTTGGTGAACCAAGTCGCCCCCTGGAGGGAGTGGAAGGCGGTGTCCATTAGTGGCAGGGTGTAGCGATCCTTCTCCGTGATATCATTCAGGGCGCGGTAGTCGATACAAGGATGGAGGGAACCGTCCTTCTTGCCCACGAAGAAGAATCCTGCGCCTAATGGTGATGACGAGGGACGGATGATTCCAGCACTCAGCGATTCCTTGAGGTAGGAATTCATAGCCTCCTTCTCTGGCGCCGACAGGCTGTAGAGTCGCCCAGAGGGTAAGGGTGCCCCCTGGTGGATGTTTATCGCACAGTCGTAGGGCCTGTGTGGAGGAAGAGATATCGCCTTGGACTTGCTGAAAACCATACCCAGGTCGTGAAATTCTGATGGCACCAGGGAGAGATCCGGGGGCGCAGCGTCCTTAGGAGTTGGAGAAGAGGACGGAGAGCAGGCAGCGGATTGCAGGCAGGTGCTCATGCAGAAGGAACTCCATGCCGATACCCTGGCGGACTTCCAATCCAGGACGGGGTTATGGAGGCGAAGCCAGGGGTATCCCAGGATGACGGGCGACACAGAGTTGGGGAGGACGTAGAAAGTGATTTCCTCCTGGTGGTTCCCAGAGATGATCACAGGGACAGGGACAGTCTGGTGTGTGACTCTCCCCAGGGAGACATGGGAGAGGTTGACCAGGGCGAGAGGGGATTTGAGGGCTTGGCAACGGATGCCCAATCGGGTTGCCAGGCTTTGTGAAATAAAGCTGCCCTCCGCGCCCGAATCCACCAGTACGTGGGTGAGGTGCCCAGTGGGGTTGTGACAAAACCGGACGGGCAGCTTCAATTGGGAGAGGGGATTTAACCGATTGACGTCCGCGAGGCCCCCTACAGTGACTCGCGGACCTCCCCGTTTGGCTTCTGTGGGCAAAGCTCCACCGTGTGTTGGCTGTCTCCGCAATACATGCAGAGACCCAACTCACGGCGGCGTTGTTTCTCCGCAGGAGGGAGCTTTGTCCAGCCCGTCACCATCGGCTCCGACTCCTCGGAGCGCGATGGTGGCGGCAACGCCAGGGGGCAAGCTTGGGACAGGCGCGACGAGGCACCACGAGAGCGAGAAGAAGACGACTTCTGCTCCGAGGTGCGCTCGCGCAACCTGTTATCCAGGCTGATGGCTAGGGACGTTAGCTCCGCTAAAGTCTCCGGGATGTCCCGCCCAGCCAGTTCGTCCCTCAGACCATCACTGAGACTGCGGAGGAAGATGCCGCAGAATGAACGTTCATCCCAGCCAACCTCCTCCGCCGCTACCCGGAAGTCGATCGCGTAATCAGCTGCCGACCGGCTTCCCTGCTGGAGGCTGAGAAGCCGATCGACCTGAACGCTCTCAGTACGAGAATGATCAAAGACTTCCAGGAACTGTCTCACGAATTGGCCTTAGGTGAGGGTGGCGTAACTGGGCTTCGCCATTACGGCGTAAGCCCAAGTAAGCGCTCGCCCCTCCAGGAGATTCCCTATGTAGCCAATTCGGCTATGGTCTGAGGGAAAATCTCCGGGCACACGGTGGAACACGGACTCACATTGCATTATAAACCCCCGTGCTCCGCCGAGCTTACCGCTAAAGCGGGCGGGGGTCGGAATGGGTGTGAGCCGAACCGGTGCTACCGGAGCAGGCTGGACGGCCGCTGGAGCAGCAGGAGCCGCGCCGCCCTGACGAGCCGGGGGGAACGGCTGTTGGGGGTCCAAGCAGTCCAATCGGTTAGTGATGATGGATAATTGATTTAGAATCACCTGTTGCTGGTGGGCTATTAGGTCCACTCGAGCCTCGAGGGTGGAAAGTCGGCGTGTGAGCCCGCCGTCTGCCGAGCCGCTCTGCTGAAGCCGTACTGACATAATGCACGGCTCAGGAGACGCACACGCAGGCTCAGGGTAGATCTAATAGCTTTATTAACAACAAGTGTGTATGAGTGTGTGTCTGCAAGATGTGAATGTGTTGGTGGTGGCGTCTGCGTCGGGCACGGAGGCAGGAGGCAGGAGGCCGTACAGCCGGACAACCCTATGGGAGAAGCAAAGGGAGAAGGGTAACGGGCACCACACCAACACAGGAGATATGGCAATGATGACTGGCTTACTTGGGAATGGCAGGTGGCTGGCACAGCAAGGGTGAAGCCCGGAAAACAGCGACCTGGAGCGCCCGGTGCAGCAGCGAGGGAATGGTGGCAGAGAGGAGTGGTCCGTCGCCGGGAAATCCACCTGTGCACAGGGGAGCAGACTAGGAGAAGAAGGAGGTAAGAGATTCTTACTTGGATGTTTGCTGAGCGGTTGAGATTCCTTACAGCAAGAGTAGCGAGTGAAGACTGACGGCTTCAGGCCGAAGCCCAGGGCGAGGCGGCTTAAATCCGTCGCCGCTGATGAGGTGCAGGTGTGCGTGCAGCTCGCGCCGCAGATGGGCGGCGAGGCGTGACAGCCGCAGGCCCATGGTGGACCACTCCCAACCACACGGGGCGAGACCGGACACCCCGGCAGACGAGCACATTCGCCGCAAGGCCCGCGGTGGACCCCCGCCAGTCGGTGCATTGCGACATGCACCACACAAAGAGCAGAGACAAACAAACCCATCATCTGGCCAGTCATTGCAACAGACACCGGAGCCAGCCCATACCGGCCCGGCCCTGCTACCAACAACACCTCCATCCACCAAGAATGCGCCGCCAGTCCAGCAAAAGCCAGCGGCACTCAAATACCCTGCAAGCAGCCTCATGAAATGGTCAGCCAGAGAGCGGCTCATACCGGCTTGGATGTCGCCCAGGCCGACAGGGCCAGGAGCCCCCGGCAGCGGAGGGTGAGTGACAGAGCCGCGCGGAGGAATCCGATCAGACCCAAACGAAACAGTCACCATCGCCCCGACAGACTGCCATGATGATATGCTAACTTTCTGTGACATTAAGCTACTTCTGCTTTTATGCTAATGTTTGATATTTAACGTTACTAGTACATACCTGTGCATACCTGTCCATGCCTGTAGAAACCAAGTATAAGCAAGTATTTCTGCATGCCCGTTGCTGAAGGGTCTCCTCCTGTCTCAGATGGCTGTGTTGTTCAGTCATGCCTGCAGCGTACTGTTGGAACCTGAGGTGTTTCATCTTCACGGCATCATTTCTGATGTGCAGCAGTTCTCCTCACTCTATTGCTCTCCATCTGGTGTGTCTTCTTCTTCTTCTTCTTCTATCAGAGCACTGGTTGAGGGATAGGTGCATCGTAATTCCAGTTCATGGACAGGATCATGAAAATAGATCTGAGCAAAAAGTGGCTTCCGACCCTTTTCACGAAGACCCATGCATGCCCGTAGAAACCAAGAAACTTTAGCACCTGGAGAAAATCAGCGCTTTGCTTGGCATTTTACACATTTGTAGTGTAGACTGCCATTCTTCAAGGGTACTGCTTCGAATGGGTGTGTTTTAAAGTAGTGTGTCCTTTTGTTTATCGGGTGACACAGTGATAGAGATTTCTTGAATTTATAGAGTGCCTTCTGCCTTACTGAGTGAGATTTCCAGATTTACTGCTTTGAATGCGTGTGGTTTAAAGTAGTGTGTCCTTCTTCTTCTTTTACATTTGATTGGTGGTTGGCAACCAGCTTACAGGTGCATTACCAACACTGACTTGATTATCATCACTCTATATCTTTGTATAAGGAGTTCTGAACAATTCCTTATGTGTGAAAAAATCATCAGTCCATGGACTCTATATCTTCTGGATCTTTCCCTGGCTTATTAAATGGTAAAATTACAGCCTTTTTCCACCGGTCACGATCATAGGACTCCTATTCTTAATTGGGTGAAGAGTATCTCTTCTTTCGTCAGTGATGGTCTATATGACATCATAAAGACATCAAGGCAGGCATCGTGAGTGATGGTCTGTATGACCTCAAAGACTACCTACTGGCGTAGCCAGTCCTATTGTCTATATGACGGCATTGCCTATCTGACAACATCGCAAGCTCTATGTTGCCTGTATCATAAGGTCATCATAGGACATCCTGCAGACATCATAGGCCGTCCTATGATGTGCTATGATTGTGACACACAAACTGACAGATTTCTTTTCTTCTTTCATGAGTGATGGTCTATATGACATAAAGACATCAAGGCAGGCATCGTGAGTGATGGTCTATATAACATCATGAAGACATCAAGGCTATGAACTCCTGATACAAAGATATACAGTGATGATATAGAGTTAAGTATGTGGCGGTAATGCACCTGTAAGCTGGTCGCCATCCGCCAATCAAATCTAAAAGAAGAAGAAGGCTACCTACTGAAGGGGTCAGGCTCAAATGACATAATGTTACACACTGTTGTACAGTGGGTGGCGGTATGCACCTTTCAGTTGTTTGCTATCTGCCAGTAACCAAGAGAAGAACAAGAAGAAGGCTACCTAGTGGCTACCTACATCATAGGTAACCAGTCCTATTGTCTATATGACGGCATCACGAATCCTATGTTGCCTGATATCATGGGATCATCATAGGACATCATGCAGACATCATAGGCCATCCTGTGATGTGTTATGATTGTGACAGACACACTAACAGATAATTCTTCTCTTCTTTCGTGAGTGATGGTCTATATGACATCATAGAGACATCAAGGTCTATATCAGTGGTCCCCAACCCCCAGGCCGCAGACCGATACCGGTCCGTGGGTCATTTGGTACCAGGCCGCACAGAAAAAAAAATAAGTTACATTACGTCCGTTTTATTTATTATCAGAGTCTGAATGATGTTTTATTTTGAAAAATTACCGGATTCTCTCCGTTACATCCGTCTATGGCTTACTCTTGACGCGCGTCAAGACGCTTGTCTCAATACGTTACCGCTAAAATTAAAGGCCGTTGCTGGACGGCAGACATTACAAGAGCCGCTGCAGAGATTTCTCTCAGAAAAGGAGTCACCACTGGCAGTACATTTCAGTGACGGGGAATCAGTCGCAAAACTCGCTTACTTGTGCGACATATTCAGCCTGCTCAATGAACTCAATCTGTCACTTCAGAGGAAAATGATAACTGTCTTCAAGTTGGCAGATAAAGTAGCTGCATTTAAAGCCAAATTGGGTTTGTGGGGACAGCGCGTGAATGGAGGTATATTTGACATGTTTCAAACATTAGCAGGGATTTTGGAAGAGACTGAGCCCGAGCCTTCATTCTCCCAGCTGGTGCACAATCACCTGTCTTTGCTTTTAAAAGAGTTCGAGTGCTACTTCCCAACGACAAAAAATGCACAAACTGCCAAAGAATGGATGCGCGACCCATGTCTCAACCAACCAGGTGACTCCAACATGTCTGTGCAAGAAGAAAATCAACTGCTGGAGATCGCAAATGACAGCGGCCTTAAAAGTATGTCCGAGCCAACAGCTCTGCCGGTGTTCTGGATTAAAGTCATGGCTGAATACCCTGAGATCGCCACAACAACACTGAAAACCCTGTTGCCATTTCCGACGTCATATCTGTGTGAAGCAGGGTTTTCTGCAGTGACAGCAACCAAAACAAAATTATGAAGTAGACTGGACATAAGCAACACACTTCGGGTGTCATTGTCTCCCATTACCCCTAGATGGGACCGTCTCGTTGCAGAGAAACAAGCTCAGGGCTCCCACTGATTCAGCATTGTGGTGAGTTGTATTTTTCATGCACTTTATATTTGTGTTTGTGGCGTATCTTATTTTGAAGGCATGTTTAAACGTTACCATAGTGACCAGAGAGCGTTGGGGGCAGAGAGGATGTTACTCATGTTATGTTGTTGTTGTCGCAATGTTAAGAGGACGCTGCTAAAGTTGCAAACGAGTACACAGTGGATTCATGTTTATTATTATATTTAGAAAATACCACAGTTTTTATGCCGGTCTTATCATGTTCTTTTGTTGTATTTATCCGCCACACCTTAAAGGCCGGTCCCTGAAAATATTGTCTGGCATTAAACTGGTCCGTGGCACAAAAAAGGTTGGGGACCACTGGTCTATATGACATCATAAAGACATCAAGTCTACCTACTGGCTACCTGGTAGCCAGTCCTATTGTCTATATGATGGCATCGCCTATATGACGGCATTGCGAGTCCTATGTTGCCTGATATCATAGGATCATCATGCAGACATCATAAGTCGTCCTATGATGTGCTATGATCGTGACACATAGACAGACACACGGAGATTTCTTGAATTGATAAGAGTGATGATGATGATGATATTTCAGACTGGCCGGCTGGCTGGCTGACACAGCTATTGACGCCCCCGAGGACACAGTCCAAGGACTGATAATTTTTTCACACATAAGGAGTTGTTCAGAATTCCTTATAAGAACTCCTTATACAAAGATATAGAGTGATGATGAGACTTCCGGGAAGATGGCGGAGAGACATAACGCTTAAACAGAGAGCTCTCCCTAGCCGGATTAAAAATCATCGGTAAATGGCCAACTCGACATAAGCGGATCAATAAACTAAGGGATGAAAACACGAAGGAGCCGGGCACAAGGACAAAAGCAGAGTAAAATTAAAGAATTCCTCTTCAACAACGCAGGAGAAACCGCTGAACACGGGGCCCAAAAAAACGAGGTGACCGCAGCAGAGAAAATGGAGGACACAAAACTCGATACCATGAACACTGGCATCACCAGTTTGGGTAAAGAGTTGAGAGACTTCAAACGGCAGCTACAACAGGATTTAGCGGCTCTTAAGGAGGAGCTGAAAAAAGAGATTAAGGAAGAAATTATGGGCCTCCGAAGAGAAATGGAGCGCAAGCTAGCAGAAAACATGGAGGAGCTGCGCTCCCAGCGGGTGTGTATGACAGAAGCGCAGGCCCGAATATCAGAGCTGGAAGATTGGAATAGCGAGGCAAGCGAACAGCTGCAGACCCTGACGGCACAAATGCAGAGGATGCAGGAGAAAGTAACCGACTTGGAGAGCAGGTCCAGACGGGGCAATATACGCATCTTCGGGATCCCGGAGGGCATTGAAGGCAACTCGATGACGAAATTCATGGATCAGTTCTTAAAAAAAGAGCTGGAACTGCCCAGCGAAGCGGATCTGCAGATTCAACGAGCGCACAGAGCTTCGGCACAGAACCCGAACCCACGCTCTACACCCAGGTCAGTTGTGGTAAACTTTCTGAAATATGATGTAAAAGAAAGAATCCTGACACGAGCGTGGAAAAAAAAGATACGAATCGGCGACAAGCAGATATTCTTTGATCATGACTACCCGGCAGAAATTGTGCAGCAGCGGAAGAAATATGCCAACATTAAAAAAACGCTGAAAGAAAAAAAAATTAGATTCCAAACGCCGCTAACGAAAATGAGGATTCATTGGGAGAACGGCGTAAGAACCTACAACACAGCCAGAGAGGCAGCGCAGGACATGATGGAGCGGGGCCTTGAGGTGTACGTGCCGGAGGAAACGGTAGGAGCAGCGGAGGCCCTGAACGCATCACGACAGCCGGAGTGGAGGCGAGTGAACGGCAAAAGACGGGGGGAGACGTGGCGCAGCGGGCCCAGGAAAGACTACAAGGCTTTCAACTGAAAGCCTAGATTATAACAAAGATTAAGAAAGACACAGAAGAAATGAAGGCCAAGAAGACAAGGTAAAAGAGAAACAGACGGCTAGGAGAGGTTTAAGTGATATTTGTTGGACATTTCTAGACTAATGACTATTTCTTGGATAGTAAATACAGGTCTAGGGAGGGCCCTACACTCGGTGAGGACAATCCCTCCACCCACCAACAGGGACCAGTGGGCAGAAGAAAGGCCCAAAGTACGGAGGTCGAGATTTTTTAATGTGTTTTTATATAAATGTGTTATTTTTGTTGTTAAAGGGGCTAGGAGCACAAGTTAAAAAAATGGAAAAACATGATTATGGGTAAAAATCTTAAGATAATAACACTAAACGTGAATGGTCTGAACTCACCTGTTAAAAGGGAAAGAATAATAAGAAAATTCAAGAAAGAAAAAGCCGAAATTATATTTATGCAAGAGACACATTTGAGCAAGACAGAACATGTGAAACTAAAGAGATTTGGCTATAAGAACTCCTACTACAGTTCATTTAAGGGAGGAACTAAAGGGGGGGTTATGATACTAATCTCAAATAAAATACAATTTGAATGTGAACAGGAAATCCAGGATAAAGAAGGCAGGTATGTAATAATAAAGGGTAGCATAGATGGAATGCAGATCACATTAGTGAACATCTATGCCCCACCAGAAAGTGACAAGGGTTTTTTTCAACATCTGTTTGATCTCATAGCAACACACAGTGAAGGAGTCCTAATTTGTGGAGGAGACTTAAATGCTGTCATGGATCATGAAATTGATACAACAAGTGTTAAGAAGACAAAAAAACATGTAACAAAATTCATAAGAACCTCACTGGCAGAAATGGGTATGGTAGACATTTGGAGGGACCTGCACCCACTCGAAAAAGACTATACACATTATTCAGCAGTCCATAAAGTACACTCTAGAATAGATTACTTCCTTATGAATGAAGATGACAGACACAGGGTGAGAAATTGTTGGATTGGAGGGGCAGAAATATCAGATCATAATCCTATATACATGGAAATAAATTTAAACAATAGAAAACGACAAACAACATGGAAACTTAATGTAGGACTGTTAAATGATGATAAAATGAAAGAAAGAATAAAAGTAAACATAAATGAATATATCCAAGAGAATGACAATGAAGAAGTGGGCTCAACAATACTATGGGATGCACTAAAAGCCGTGTTAAGAGGTAAATTAATTGTTGAAACAGGAAAAGCAAATAAGACTAAACTGGAAGCATATGAACAAAGATGTGAGAGACTGAGGGAATTAGAACATAAACATCAAAGCACAAATGACCCAAAAATATATCAAGAAATTAAAGAAGAAAAAATAAAGATAAAAGAAACACAAATGGATGAAATTGAAAGGAAAAATAGATATCTAAAGCAAAAATATTATGAAACGGGACCAAAAGCCACAAAACTGCTGGCAAAACGGTTAAGAAAACAACAATCAATGAATAATGTATATAAGATTAAAGACCCCACCACAAATAAAACCACAGTTAACCCAGAAAACATCGAAGAAATATTCCATAATTTCTACCAAGAACTATACTCGCAACCTGAAGAAACAAATACTAAAGATATTAAAAAATTTCTATGCACATTGGACTTGCCATCAATAGGAAATCAACAAAATGAAAAGCTAACAGCAGAAATAACAACACAAGAGATTAGAGATGTGATTAAGTCACTTAAAAAGGTAAATCACCAGGTAGTGATGGATACCCATCTGAGTTTTATAAACTGTTTATAGAAGAACTCAAGCCACAGCTTCTAAAGTCATTTAATTGGACGTTGAACAACAACAAAATACCTCCATCATGGAACGAAGCCATTATTTCAGTCATTTTAAAGCCAGGGAAAGATAGAGAACAATGCGGAAACTATAGGCCAATCTCTTTATTAAATGTGGATTATAAAATATATACAACAATTATATGTAAACGAATAAAGACATTCTTGACGGAATTGATAGAAGATGATCAAACTGGTTTCATAGAGGGACGCCAAACACATGACAATATCAGGAGAACAATACATATAATTAATCAAATACATAAAGAAAAGAAAAGCGCAGTAATAATGAGTTTAGACGCAGAAAAAGCATTTGACAGGGTTAACTGGAAATTCCTATATAGTGTGCTGGAACGCTTTGGATTTAACGAAAAATCAGTACAATGCATAAGGACGCTGTATCAAGAACCTGTGGCAAGAATCAAGATAAACGGTAGCTTAACAGACAAAGTAAATATACAAAGATCAACTAGGCAGGGATGCTGCTTATCGCCCACCTTGTTTGCTCTGTTCATAGAGCCACTGGCTCAAGCGATAAGACAAAATAAGAAATTAAAAGGTGTAACAATAAAGGGGGCGGAACACAAGATTGGGCTATTTGCAGACGATATTATAGTTTACCTTGAACAACCAGATGAATCAATAATGGAAATGATGAACTTGATAGAAAATTTTGGAAAATTATCAGGATACAAGATAAACATAACAAAAACACAAATACTGACATTCCACTATAACCCTCTAAACCAGATAACTGATAAGATCAAACTAAACTGGAAACAAAAAGAAATAAAATACCTTGGAGTGAACATACCTAAAGATCTAAGCAAAATCTATAAAGCAAACTATGATAGGTTGGAACAAGAAATAAAAAAAGATATTGATAGATGGTCAATCTTAAATATGGATCTGAATTCAAAAATTGAGACAGTCAAAATCAGCATACAACCTAGATTACTTTACCTCTTCCAGGCTATACCAACAGAGATTCCAGATGCCCAATTCTCAAAGTGGGACAGGATGATATTGAGATTTGTTTGGGGAGGTAAAAAACCAAGAGTGAAATATAAAACTCTCCAGTTACCAAAAGAGAAAGGAGGCATGGGCCTACCGAGTCTAAAGGAATATTACTACTCAGCACAAATAAGATATATCATATGTTGGTGCGACGAGGGATATGAGGCAAAATGGAAAGAAATGGAAAAGGAAATTGAGGGACTCCCAGTACAAAGCATAATAGGAGATAAAGATGCATATAAGCAAATCAAACAAATAGACCCAATCACTAAATTTACTTTAGAACTGTGGTATAAAATAGTACAAAAGTATAATATAAAGGAAGACATAAAACTATTGAAATGGGTAGCATTTGACAGTCAGTTTGAACCGGCAAAACAAGATAGGGGATACAAAAATCTGGTGAACAAGGGAATCACAGCATGGGGCAATATCGGAAAAAAAGATCTCGGGAGCTTTGTAAACATCAGGAGAAAATTTAAACTAGAAAGATCGGAATTCTTCAGATATCTGCAGATGAGAGACTATTATATGAAGAAGATTAGGCATAACCTCCAAACAGATGTGAGCGAGATTATACAATTCATTTTAAGCTCATATACAGGAAATAAAACAAGAATTATTTCAAAGCTATATCAGAAACTTATGGCAAACAATCATTCAAGTAACTATATAAAGGAGAAATGGGAGAAAGAGCTCAATTTAAACATAACAGAAGAAAGCTGGCAGGAAATATGGAAAACACAACACACGTCAACAAATTCAAGAACAGGGAGGGAATTTGGATGGAAAAACCTGATTCGCTTTTTCATTACACCACAGATTCAAGGAAAGTATACAAATACCCAATCTATATGCTGGAGGGGATGTGGGGCTCAAAATGCAGACCACTCGCATATGTTTTGGAAATGCTGCAAAATCTCATCATTCTGGAAATCTATACATGTGACAATACAGAGGATATTAGGATATAATATACCAATGAACTGTAACTTGATGTACCTATGTGATCTTAAAAGAGACAATGTTATACAGGCTGAGGACAGATATCTAGTTAAAATCTTGTTGATTGCATGTAAAAAAACAATCACAAAAAAATGGCGATCAGAAGTTCTTCCTGACCAAGAGCAATGGACTGACATTATTGAGGACATACGTATGATGGAAAAACTAACATATCGACAAAGAATGCAAGAAGGACTATGGGGAAAAAAAATGGCGGAAATGGACACACTACAAAGTGCAACAACGAGACAGATATTGAAAGAATAACCAAAGACGCTGGAAAAACCAGAAGAATTAAGAGATGGAAACTAAAAACTTGATGCTCCAACATTTGTCCCCCCCCCCCTTTTTTTTTTTTTTCCTTTTTCTTTTTTACTCTAGCCCCTTTGTTTTTTTTAAATGTAGACTGTGATCTGAATGCAATATATATAATGAAAAATGAATAAAAATCTTAAGTTACAAAAAAAGATATAGAGTGATGATAATCAAGTCAGTGGTGGTAATGCACCTGTAAGCTGGTTGCCAACCGCCAATCAAATCTCAAAAGAAGAAGAAGAGTGATGATAACACTGGTCAACACCAAATTTATTGTTTAAGTTTTTTAAGCTGATTTAGGACAATTTTGTTGTGATGAATCCAAAAATCACATTGGTTTTGCTCAATCAGGTCAACTTTTGAACTATGGCCACATGTTTTCTTACGTTTTTGTTTACACGTACGGGTATTTTTGCTTTATATGATGCAAAATTCTTTTTTATTTCTTGAAATTCTCTGAATTTTGAACAATGATGACGTAACATTCAATTTACGTGTACTTACCTTTATCAATGTCTACTATTCACTTTACAGTACACCTGTACAACTGCTTATAACTTAACATAAAAACCTGACCTGATCGAGAGAAACTGATGTCATTTTCGGATTCAGCGGTGCAAAATTGTCTTAAATCAGTTGAAAAAACACGGATAACTTACAAATACATTATTTTTGTTATGTTGTGTAATCAAGTCAGTGGCGGTAATGCACCTGTAAGCTTGTTGCCAACCGCCAATCAAATCTAAAAGAAGAAGAAGAAGATTATTGTTATATACAGCATTTTCAAGTCAAGTCCCTTCAACCACACGTCACACTGGCTTAGTGCAAACATTTTTTTACACTTTAAGCCATGTCAGCATGCAAGCCAGCACCTCCCAAGGCCTGGGCTCAAATCTAGCATCTCCAAGCCAACTTCCCGCAACGCCAAGCCACCTCCACCAACATGCCATTGCCCTTCAAACCTGTGCCAATTCAGCATGTAAGCGAGCATTTTTTTTTATATTTTAGGCTAATTTTTGTTGCATCCAAGCTAACCTCTGGCAACCTTCAACTATTTCTTCATTTATGGTAACAATAACAATAACAGTAATGGTAACGGCAATAACCGAGGGATTCTACGTACACAAAGTAATATTAAAACAAGTTGGATAACAACTGGAAGTCAGACATATGTTTGAGTGAGTTTCACAGGTCTATTGCAGCCCATGCAGTGGTATTCGGAATGACAGAAACAATACGATAGCTGTGTTATGCTAAGCTAACTGGATGAACTATTAAACAGCCCAGTATGGCTACAAAAATGATCAAAATGTGAAACATGAACTTTATAAAGAACTTTATAAAGAAAAAAACGATCTGCCCCACACTATTTCCAGTATGTACAATAATAAATGAAAGTGATAAAACTGATTTATTAATGGGCAAGCAACCAGGAATGGGCAAATATAATGGAACAGGAACTGTAGCCTCTGAGACCGGAATGCGGAAGTATTACGTCACTCTACACTGTATAAGAGGTCCATAGAGAGCCTACTTCCCGGACAAGATGGTGGTAGAGGCAATCATATTCGTCCATGGCTTTAGAGACTTTTTGATTTTCACACCTGAAAGAAAAAACATTGGTGAAATACCTCGTTGTGGACAGTAAGATAATGCTATATTGATACAAAAAATACAGGAGCTAGTCACACTTGATTTTTGCTTTGGACTTAAAGGACTTTGAAGGCTAGCCTTCGTATCACTGATTAACACTAGCTTTACATCTTGCAGTCAAAATGGAAAAACAACATGACTGAAAAAAGAGCAAGAGACAAAGGAAAGGAGAAAATGAACAAAATAGATAAGAATCTTTTCTCAGTCTTAAACCATGAGGTCCCTGTTGGCAATGAAATGGAAGTTACTGTTACGGACATACACTCTTTTGCTCATCCAAGAAGCCCCGTGTCTGATCCATTACCTGACTTCCTGCCTGGTACACCTAATGCAAAGAAAGGAAAAGCTGAACCGTCCCTGGCTGAAGTGCAAGACAATATTGTGAGGCTATTTGTGAATAAAATAAATGAGAGGGCTGACTGCATTGAAAGAAGGACTGATGTCATTGAAAGAAAGGCTGGTGACCTGGAAAAATTAATAAGACAAAATGCAGAAAGTATTGATGCCTTGAAAGAAAACTCAGTTTCTTTTTAAAAATATCCAAGATATGAGAAAAGAGATTACAACCATGAGGAAGATAACTGTGGACCACCAGAAAAGGATTTCTGAGCTGGAAGACGAGGTGAATGAGGCCGAGCGATACCAGAGGAGGTGGAACCTGAGGTTCTATGGGCTACAGGAACAGGAGGGAGATGTCAAACGGAGGATGATAAATATCTGCAGTGCCATCATTCCAGAGGTCGGAAGTGATCTGCGCTTCCACATTGATGTCTGCCACCGTGTTTGAAAGAGAAATGGAGAGAAAAAAAAATCACCTGGTCATCATCTGATTTACATCAAGATCAGCCAAAGAGTTGGTTCAGAAAAATGCCAAAGGATCGGAATACCTGAAATCCAGGAAGATGGTCTTCAAAGAAAACCTGACAGCAAAAGACAAAGAAACCTGCAACAGGCTGTGGCCCTAGGTGGAGGCAGCGCGTAAAGAGGGTGAGAGAGTATTCTTCACTGGGACCAGAGTGATCATCGATAGAAAAGAGCTGCGATCTTAAAGATGGCAAACAGCAACGTGACCCAGTGAAACTGACCTTCAGAAAACTCTAAGCAAAGGACTTTGAACTGCTTACTATGGTCAGGTATTTGTTCATACAGTTCTAATATTTTCAGGTGTTGGAAATCTTGTTTTATTTTGTTCTATTTACAGCAACAAAGGTCTCATTGTCTGTTTGTTCAGTTAATGTTAGGGGTATCAGAGATCTGTTAAAACAAAAGGCTACATTTTTATTTTGTAAAAAATTTAAAGCTGACTTATTTTATACAAGAAACGCATGCATCAGTGTCAAACTATGGCTTCTGGAAAAATCAGTGGGGAAGCAACATCTGGATGTCATATGGTAGCAATAAATCAGCAGGTGTCGCCATTCTTGAAGGGAACTTTAAGGGTAAAATCTTGAAGAGTAAATCTGATGTCTCGGGTAGATGGTTAATTTTAGTTGTGGAAGCAAAAGACATAATTTTCATTTTGGGGAATATATATGCAGCTAACAACCCATCAGAAAACCAAATTATCTTCCAAGAGTTTGAGGAGGAGATCTTTAATTTTGGAAAAACTTTTATTAATGCAAAATTAATTTTAGGAGGAGACTGGAATTCCATTAAAGACCCATTATTGGATTGCATTCCTCCAAGACCTTTAAGTGGAAATTATAATGCAGAGTTAAATAATTTGTGCTTAAGTTTAAATTGCTTTGACATATGGAGACACAGAAACCTTGATAAAATGTTTTTTTACTTGGTGTAATAGAGATATGAGAAAACAATTTAGAATAGATTTCTGGCACATATCTAAGGAGTTAGCATCAAGTAACATATGTTTATATCAGTCCTGCTGTTCTTTCAGACCATAAACTTATATATATTTCAATCAGTCTTAATAATTCAAGAGTGAGAAATAAGCCCAATTCTAGTTCTTGGAAATTAAATAATACCCTATTAGAAAATGAAAACTTAATATCTGCCATAAAACAGATTATTCATGAGAACTGGAGCAAGGCCAAAGTGCTGAAATCTTATTGCAATCGTTGGGATTTCATGAAATACAGCATCTAAAGTCAGACATATTAAAGAAGAAAATATAATTAAAGACATAATTGCAACATATGAAAAAGAATCTTTAAGTGAACAAGATAAGGAAAGGATCACTAAATTACATTTAGAAGTAGACCAAATTTATGAACATAAGGCAAAAGGGACTTTTGTTAAAAAAAAAAAAATGGTTGGAAAGAGAGAAAAATTCAAAATATTTTTTTAATATGGAAAAAAGAAATGCAAAACATTGTTCCTTAGCTAAACTTAACATTAATGGAAAAAATTCTGATGATACAAAGGAAATCTCTTGCTTTGTTTCAACATTTTTTGAAAAATTATACACTAAAAGAATTCATAGTAGTCAAGTATCCTTTTTTTCCTCTATAAAGGAAGATGCGAAAACAATTAATGTAGAATCAAAGAAAATTTGTGACCAAATCATAACATTACAAGAAATAAATGTTGTATATTGAAACTAAAAGGCAATGAATCCCCTGGTAACGACGGTTTAACAGGTGAATTTTATAAAACATTCCAAGATGATCTGTCAAAATTTGTTGTGTCTTTAAGGAAGCAATTGAAAATGGGAAGATGCCTCCATCTATGTTTCAAGGCCTTATTTCATTAATACATTAGCCAGATAAAGACTTATTGTTAATTGAAAATTTGGGGCCAATAACATTTAATAATGGTGCCACATTGTTAGCACTTATATTCACCGAAAGACTAAGTTATGTCTTAGCACAGTTATTGATGACTGTCAGTCTGATTTCATGAGAGGAAGGCACATTTGTAGTAATATCCCCCTAATATTGGACCTAATTGATTAGAGTGATTTTATTGAAGATAACCATTAATATTTATGGATTACTACAAGGCCTTTGATACAGTAGAACATAGTTTTTTGATACTTTAGATTTCTTTGGCTTTGGGAATTATTTTAAATGTGCAATCCAAACTTTACATGAAGGCTGTAATAGTTCTGTCAAATTATTAAATGGCACCACACCAAGATTTAGTATTAGTCGAGGAATTAAACAAGGGGATCCAGCTGCTCCTTTTTTATTTTTACTGGTCATGGAAATAATGTCCTTCCATATTAAAAAAGATAATTTCAAAGGTATTCAAATAGCTGGAGAAGAATTGAAATGCTTCCAGCTGGCAGATGATACCGCAGTCTTCCTGCAAAATGAAAAAGAAACTAAGAAAGTTATCGACTGTCTTTATGCTTTTTCTTTGGTATCAGGTCTGAGTTTAAACATTAAAAAATGTGAACTTTTTGCTTTAAGGACAGGCCAAATGATTTGGTTGAAATCTGTAATATTCCAGTAAAATATATTGTCTTACCTAGGCATTAAAATATGTAAAGATCAAAATGAAAGGGACAAGTTAAATTTCAATCCACTTATTCAAAAGATTAAAAAGAAATTTGACTCCTGGTTACTGAGAGACTTGTCATTAAGTGGACGGGTATTATTATCAAAAGGCGAGGGGTTATCAAGACTGGGTTACACCGCAACGGCTCTGGATGTTCCACAAATGATAGTCAAAGAAACTGATAAAAGGCTTTTTGATTTTATTTGGAGGAACAAACCCCATTATTTAAAGAGCATTCTGTGTAACTCTTATAAACAAGGTGGTTTAAATGTTTTAGGTTTTAAAACTTCTAACACTACATTTAAGGTCAGTTGGATTAAGAGTTATATCAAAGGGGACTTCCGGTTATGGCGGCCACCTAGAAGGACACGTATCACTCTGCTCTGCTCCTGGAGATAAAGATTCGGCAAATAACTCTCTCATTTGAAACAGAACTTTTCTCAGCGTTTGGGCGAGGATATGCCGGTGAGGCCTAAGGCTGGGAAATCAGGTGGGGGAAAAACTGAACCGCCGAAGCAGTCCAAATTAACGGACTTTCACGTCTGTGGCGCAGCAGGGAAAGCTGCGGATATGGCTGATGAAACTAGCGGTGGTGCGGTAATTGCTGATGATGGCGGCACAGGTGCAGTGCTGGCTGCCATTAGCTCAGTGAGAGCAGACTTTTCCGCTAAACTTGATGGGATTATGGCAGCATTGGATGCAATGAGAAAGGAGTTGGGTGACTGCGTGGAGCGAGTGACGCAGGTGGAGCTTCGTGTTTCCAGTGCGGAGGATGAAATCAGCGGACTTCAATTAAAGGTGCACACTTTGGAAAAAAAAAAAAAAAGTCTGGAAAATAATGTCCTGGACTTGGAGTCCCGGTCGAGACGGAACAATCTGAGGCTGGTGGGTCTACCGGAGGGAGCCAAAGGTCGTGATTCATGCTCCTTTTTGGAGGAGTGGATTCCGGAGGCATTGAACAACGCGGAGCTAAATTCATCAGTCGTCTTGGAAAGCGCCCACCGAATTGGCCCACCGAGAGGTAACAAGGGACCACCGAGGACGTTAATTATGAAGTTCCTCAGCTACAGAGACAGGATGACGATCTCCAACGCGGTGCGGGCCAAAGGAGAAATTAAATACCAAGATCAACAGGTGCGGTTCTACCCAGATTTGGCCTCAGGAATCCAACAATTAAGGAAGCAGTTTGACCCCATCCGTAAAGAACTGCGCAACCTTGGGATTCGTCATGGAGTGATTCACCCTGCAAGACTTCTGGTCACATATGAGGGCAGAACACATATCTTCAAGACCCCTGAGGAGGCGCAGGAGCTCATCAAGAAGATCCAGGAAGAGACTGGTGGGAGCTAAGCATGAACAGAATATAGGGTAGAATATTTGAGCATTTACATAGGCATTTAACTGATTTGAAGCATATAGCAAGATTACAAAATATAGATTGTATTACATATTAAAAAAAAATAAAAAAAAATGTACAAAATTGCTATAAAATTTTGGAGTTAAATTGGAAAATTACAGAAGAGAGTTAATGTTACGTTATTAAAAGCAGTAGAGTTAGGGTGATTGGGAGGATGAAGAAGGAGTGGCTTTGGCTGATCCTCGTGGGTGTGGAGCGGTCGATGGCTATATCGGGAGACGGAATTTTTCTTTTGATTTTGGGGGGATCGCCACAAATGTGGGAAGGGGGAATTTGTTTGTGTGTAGTTTGTAGGGTGAAAGTTCAACCACTCATTTTTTTGCTTCTCTGTTTGAGCATGTTTACACTGCAAGGTAATCCTAAACCCCCTATTGATCATAAACCAAAGCGTTAATCTTAATTTAACTTCATGGAATTGCAGAGGTCTACAAAATTTAAAAAAACTTAAACAAGTTATGAATAAAATAAAAGACATGGGTTCAAAAATTGTGTTTTTACAAGAAACTCATCTAATAGAGGAGGATGTAAAAAGAATTAGGAGTAGATGGCAAGGAAGTGTTTTCACCTCATCATTTTCATCCCGAGCCAGGGGAGTTATGACTCTCATGCATAAATCAGTCCCATTTCAAGTGAAAAATGTAATTGGAGACAAATTTGGAAGATATGTAATCATTCAAGGATCTTTGCTATTAGAAAATATAAATTTGGTGAACTTATATGGTCCCAATATAGATGATCAAAAGTTCTTTGCTAATTTATTTATCTTATCATCACTTACAGGGCAACATATAATAGCAGGGGATTTTAATTGTACATTGAATCCCGGTATAGATAGATCAACAGGACTGGACTGTACGCACAATGGATGTAGGATGACCATTAATCATTTTATGAAAGAATTGAAATTGCTAGATATATGGAGAGAAATGAAACCACAAGTTAAAGCCTACTCTTGTTATTCCAATACCTACAAGACATTCTCACGTATTGATTATTTTTTGATCTCCACAGAATTAAGGTCCAAGATTCAAAACTGTTTTTATGATAACATCGTGATCTCTGATCATGCACCCTGCTGTCTAATATATGTAGATAAGAAATTGACAAAGGAACCAGGTAGATGGCAATTTCAGCATAAATGGCTTCAGGATGAGGAATTTGTTAAGTACATAGAAAAACAGATAGATGAGTTCTTTGACATCAGTACTACACAAACATCAGCATGTGTAAAGTGGGAGGCTTTCAAAGCTTTTATTAGGGGACATATTATTAGTTATACAGGTTCAAAATCTAAGAAGACTCGAGAGGAGAGAGTCCAATTGGAATATAAAATAAAAATTCTTCAAGAAAGAGTGTATGCAGGAAGTGATCCAAGGTTGGAGAACGAATTACTGATTTTGAGAGCTGAATATGACAAAAAATCAGCGAATAGAGCTGCCTCGAGTCTTCTAAGATTGAAACAATCTTTTTATGAACAAGGTGAAAAATCAGGAAAGTTATTGGCATGGCAGATTAAACAATTAGAATTTAAAACACCAATTACCAGTATTATAAGTAACGGACAGGTAGTTATAGATCCTTTAGAAATTAATAGAGCCTTTAGAGATTACTATGAAAAATTATATGATACCAAAAATGAATCTGACTTAACAAAACTACATGGGTTTTTGAACAAACTATTTATACCGTGTATTCCAAATGAAAATAGGGAGATACTGGAGTCTAAAATTAGTCAAGAAGAAGTTGGACTAGCCATTGATAATATGAAATCAGGAAAAAGTGCAGGACCAGATGGTCTTCCAGTTGACCTTTATAAAAAATTTAAGAATAAATTAATAAAACCTTTTTTGGAAATGGTTTTAGAAGCATTTCAAAATAGTAATTTACCATCATACATGAATAATGCCTTAATTATACTGTTGCCAAAACCAGGTAAACCCTCTAATAAATGTGAAAATATGAGACCAATAAGCCTATTAAATGCCGACCTTAAGATAATCTGTAAAATTTTAGCAAGACGAATACAAGAAATTTTGCCAAATATTATTAATCGAGATCAGAATGGCTTTATAAAGGGAAGACAAGGCTTCCATAATGTAAGAAGACTATTTAATATTATTTATTCTAATAAAGAAGCACCGGATACAGCTCTCCTATCACTGGACGCCGAAAAGGCCTTTGATAGAGTCGAATGGCCCTTTCTTTTTGAAGTCTTACAAAGGTTTGGACTTGGAAATAATTTCATAAAATGGGTTCAGATAATATATAATAATGCTACAGCAGAAATCCTAACAAATAACAATATTTCAAAAGCAATAAAAATCAATAGAGGATGTCGACAAGGCTGTCCACTTTCACCTTTACTGTTTACTATGGCAATTGAACCTTTAGCGATGGCGATACGTCTACAGTCACAAATATATGGAATTAAAGTTGGACCAACAGAACATAAAATCTCCCTGTATGCCGATGACATAATTTTGTTTATGTCGAATCTTAAAAAATCAATTCCGACCTTGTTGAATTTAATAAAGAATTTTGGGGAAATATCAGGATATAAAATAAATAAAACTAAATCTTCAATATTAATGCTAAATGAGACCCAGAGAAATTACCCAGCCCCTGAGGTAAATCAATTCAATGTTGTAAATCAGTTTAAATATTTAGGAATCCAAATTGTGCCTAAGCTAGAATCAGTCACCAGTGTCAATTATGAAGCCTTAATGACCGATATTAATGAGTTACTTCAGAGAAGGATGTCACTACCAATGTCGATGATCGGGAGAATCAATATACTTAAAAGTAATATCTTACCTAAAATACTTTATTTATTTCAATACATTCCCTTACCACCACCTTTAGATTTATTCTCAAGAATTAAAAAAAAGTTAGTGGAATTTATATGGAACAATAGGAGGGCTAGATTACGTCTGTCTTTATTATATTTACCATTTGATCGTGGAGGTCTGAAATGTCCAAATTTTATGTTGTATTATTGGTCGGCACAACTGAGGTCTATGACATATTATTTTTCATCAAATGATCTCCCTCACTGGACTGAAATGGAATCATACAATTTACCTTTACCTCTTCCCATATTCATATATTCAGACTCGGCAAAAAAATTACAGAAACAAGTTAAAAATCCATTTGTAAAACATATGATTAAAATATGGTGTGAAACTAAAAAATATTTAAAAGAACCACAGTTATTGTCACAATTTAGTCCAATATGGGGTAATCAATATTTTAAACCAGGGAGAGCGGATGCTGTGTTTAAAGTATGGAGTTTAAAAGGGATCCAAAAAATTCAAGATTTATATTCGTCATGTTCAGATAACATAATGTCTTTTGAAGAGCTGAGGATCAAATTTAATCTTAATAGAACACATTTTTTTTTAAATATCTTCAACTTAGGAACTTTATTTGATCAAACCAAAATAATGCTCTCACTCGACCTATTTATTCATCCTTGGAAAAAATGTTGATGAAAGATAGTAAAAGAAAGGGTATTATTTCAGAGTTTTATAACTCATTGACACTATCCTCAAGTGAAAACTCACAGAAAAGATTAAACTACTGGAAAGAAGATCTGCAAACTGAAATTTCAGAGGAACAATGGGAATTGGCTTGTACAGAAGCTCAAACCAAATCAATAAATGTACGTCTTAAATTGATACATTTTAAATGGTTACTGCGGATGTATGTTACACCGGTGGAGTTAAATAGATATAACAAAAACATACCAGATACATGCGCAAAATGCATGGAAAGTAAAGGAACCCTATTTCATTGTATATGGGAATGTAGAATAATTAGAATGTTTTGGGAAGAGGTGAGGGTAACAATTGAAAAAATAATTTCAAAACAAATCATATTGAATCCTAAACTGTTTTTGTTGGGTCTGTACCCAAAAAAGCATAACTTTAATAAAAGTGAAAGAACATTCATAGACCTCAGTTTGCTTAATGCCAAAAAATGTATTGCACTACTGTGGAAAAAGACTCATAGACCAGATGTGACTCAGTGGTTAAGACAGATGTTAACAAACCTTCCATTAGAAAGAATAACATACATACTGAAATCAAAGGAAAGTGTGTTTGAGAATATATGGAGACCTTTTATTGATTATGTAAAAAATTTAAACATAACTCTTGAAGAAGAAGGTGAATGATGTGTGTGGACCTTGTAAATTCCAAATTGGTGAACATAATATGTATACTTATGTAATTGATTGTCTAGACTAAACAGAGGAGCATTGTTGAAGACTTCATTTTGTTGGTGGTTGTTGGTGTTTTTAGTGCATTTTTTTTTGTAGTACTTTAGTGTTAGTGTTTGATTGTGTCATGTTTGTTAAAAAAAAAGGTTCAATAAAGATATTGTGGAAAAAAAAAGAGTTATATCAAAGGGAAAAATAAATTATGGTATATTATCCCAGGCTTATTTCTGGAAAAGTAGGTGGTATAAATCTTCTTCTGCATTGTAATTTTGATATAGATAAGATCCCTCTTAAGCTGTCTAACTTCCATAAGCAGGCTTTATTGTCAAGGTTGATTGTTTTTAAACATAATTTTTCTCCACATAAATGTTTAATTTGGAACACCAAAGATGTTAAATATAAGAACAAGACACTATATATTGATAATTGGGTTAAAAATGACATTCTGTTGGTGAAACAATTATTTAATGAAAATGGCTGTTTATGTACTTGGTTTTTGAATAAATTCAAAATTCCGGTCACACCTAAAGATTATGCAGTTGTCTTTGATTCAGTTCCTTCTGGCTTTTTAAAATTATTTCAAGGAAATTACATGGTTTCAAACCCCCAATTTAACTATAAAATTACATCAAATGGCATATCTATCAGACAAAAAATGTACAAATAAACATATTCGAAAACTCTAAGTCCACCACTGTTCCTACTGAATTTTATTGGAATGCCAAATTTGACAATTTGAATTTAATTTGGACATATAATAAAAAATGCTGCATTACCAACAAAATTGGAGAATTTCTTTTAAAATAACTCATTTAATCTACCCTGTTAAGCAAGTTATTTCAAAATGTAAGAAAAACTCTGACTTTATATATGTATTTTGTCAAAATGATATTGAAACTGTGGCATTTATTTTATGAATGTTTGTATGTTAAATTGTTTTGGATGAACCTGGAACATTTATCCAATGGATTGACTGCTTCTTTAATTAAATCATATTCTGTTTTTTATGACAAAAAGGATATTGACTGTAAAAAATATATATATTTTAAATCATTTTATTTGGAAAATTTATCATCCACAAATGTAAATGGATCAACACCACCCCACACATACAACAATTTAAGATTCATATTGTACATTATTTAGAAGCACTCCAAGGACTAAGTAATAGTAAAGCCAAAAAACATTGGACATTTGTAAAAATTTAAATATTACTCTTTAACAATTTTTGTGATACCCCCTATTGTTTTGTTCTCTTTTTCTCTACTAAAAATTGTAATTGTTGGTTGTACTTGGTTAAATAAAGTCTCATTAAAAAAGAGAGAGAGCCTACTTCTGCAATGGAACCTTACCTTAAATCGGAAAAAATCTCCATTGAAATGAATGGCAGGAGTGACATGATCTTTTGATCCTGATCAAATTTTGCCACGAGTTACACATATGTTTGTCAGTTTAAAAGACAATTTTCCATGTAATTAAAGTCGTTGGTTGTCTTATAATAAAAAGGTAATATTTAGTTTTTGTGAAAACGCTGAGTGGACTACATCTGCTATTGTCTCTGACTATCCACCTTATTCCTAGCCCCCATGATGCCTTGCATGAATTATGGGCGCAACTTTTGGTACTAGTTTAGAACATGTAGTTGTCACTGAAACGGGTCACTTTTCCTTGTTAAAAACAATGACTTTGGCATCAAAAATGTGGGAACACGGCCTTTTCCACCTCAAAAACAGTGATATAATCATACCACTTCCCACGACTATGGAGGGATGGGAAGATGACCTTAAAAAGTGGCCTCGCAGACCGTAGCTCCATTAGTTAGCTCCACTGCTAAGATGTTGACGTGTATAGAAATAAAAGCTCTTAGATATATCAATGTCTCCACCGCAATAAAGTTGGATGCATTTTGTTAAAAGATGTTGGACATAATCAAATTTACCTCAGAGCAGACGTAGAATCTAGTCAGACCCACAAAGAACCACAACACTGTGCTTGGGTGTTTCAATGTCGGGGTAAAACAGACAGCTGCATTACCCCAACATTAAAATGCTCATGCTGCTGTCATGCCATGAATGCTTGTTATTTAACATAACACAGACATTTTTTGACAATTGTTCAAAATTTTATTGATCTATATTTTGTGATAATTTAAAAATGAATGCATGCTGAAGCTGCTAATATCAAGTCCATATCGTTCCAAGGCAGTGCAATGAATGCAAAAACCCCCCAAAAAACTGTTTCATATCTTTCTTAAATCATTTAGCCTGAGGAAACAAACTGTTAGTATTTTTTATTTATTATTTTACTTCATGCAGCCTTGGATCTGGTGACATATACTGTACTGTATGACGCATAAACGTCAAATCTGTGACATTCATACAAGTGAAAACATACCTGGTGTGCTCATGTGTCTGTCCTGTTTGTACCACCGATCACACCATCTGTAACGGAGTCAATAAAAGCTTTCCTGCTTGGTTTGCCAAGTGGGTCGACCCTGTTAGCGACACAGGTAGAGTGCTGGGCTCTGGAGCTGGAGGTTGTGGGTTCGAACCCCTGGTTGGATGTCGCAAGTTGGGGCTTAACTGCTCATCCCCTTGGCTACAAGTCCTGTTCAGTGTGTCATGGTTTGAAAGTGGAATTTACTGTGAACACCTAATTTAAAATATAAGGTTCCTGGGCCACAACAATACAAACACGCAGAGGCAAAAAATCAGTTGAACATTTTACTTCAGAGCTAAAATGGTTTACAAGATACACCAATTCAAAATAAAAACACATAAGTTAAAAATGTGCACAGTCTAAAAAAATAAGATCACATTACAATCTAGAAACATACCCAAAAATTTGTCCAGGGGAAGTAAATAGCACCCGTCCAACTAATCTAAAATCGGGGTTACTCTTTATACTACACAGGCAGAGAGGAAACCTTTAACATGTGTTACAGTGGGCAGAGGCATGTCCACTGTCCGTCAGAGCACAAACACTGCCATCCTCACCGACCCCAACAAGCCGTGCTGTTTGTCTATGCGCGTCCAAAACCCTTATACACGTCCCTGATGGGGAAACCTGGCTCCTGCGGATTTGTCATCAGAGATTACCTGCAGCACACAAACGCAGTACAAGACTCAACCTCCACAGACACACCGGGGGCTGATAACACTGGTCAACACCAAATTTATTGTCTAAGGTTTTTTTAGCTGATTTAGGACAATTTTGATGCGCTGGATCCAAAAATCACATTGGTTTTGCTCAATCAGGTCAACTTTTTGAACTATGGCTACATGTTACGTTTTTGTTTACATGTACGGGTATTTTCGCTTTATGTGATGCAAAATTCTTTTTTATTTCTTGACATTCTCTGAATTTTGAACAATGATGACGTAACATTCAATTTACATGTACTTACCTTTATCAATGTCTACAATTCAATTTACAGTACAACTGTACAACTGCTTATAACTTAGCATAAAAACCTGACCTGATCGAGAGAAACAGATGTCATTTTCGGATTCAGCGGTGCAAAATTGTCTTAAATCAGTTGAAAAAACACAGACAACTTATAAATAAATTATTTTTGTTATGTTGTGTAGTCATTCACATGTACACAGACAAATGAGCGTGTTCCTTCCACTTACAGTATCTGTGCACCAGCCTTTCTCCAACACAACTGCGTCTCTTTCAGCTGGACCCTCACAGCGTCTTCGGGCCCAAGCTGCGGCTGCCAATCCCAGCACCTACTTTTCCTTTCTCCTTCCGTCCTTTCTCCATTTCTCCGCTCCTGCCCTCGTTTCCTCTGCTCTCCCCTTTTATTTACCTCCTCGTGTCCCCCGTATCCTCATGTCCCTGTGTCCTCTGTCCCCATGTCCTTCTATCCTCTGTGTCCTCCTGTCCTTGTGTCCTTCTGTCCTCTGTCATGCACCATCCTTTAATAGGACCTACCGGGGAAGAGTTTGCAGCTGGAGCCAACAGATTCGCTCCTGCTAATTGGAATCAGTCAGCTCAGGTGTAAATAATAATCAAACCAAAGCACACAGAAATAAACTCAAATCAAATATCAAAGCATGCAAAAAACCACTACAAATCCAACATGTAATGCGTTAATAAGAAAATAATAAGATTCACACTAAACAGCCCTAGAGCTACAATAAATTAAAAAATAAAATACACACTCTACCCTGAGCTACCTTCCTGACAAGTGCATGATCTACGCATTGCCGGTGAGAAGCCTCCATTTATACAGTCTATGGCACAACCACGAGCACCAGCAACAAGTACCAGAACTATGCCAAAACATTCAAAAAATACAAAAACTAGAAGAGCTGAAATTAGCTGCCACTTAAGTTCAAAACACGTATGTGGACTATACATTAAAATGAATTTGAAAAACTTTTAAAAACACTATTTTAAATACCCCACTACTCCACTCTTACTGACTGATTTAACACTATTTCAGCCGAAACTGGAAGTTGCCCCATAATCGTTTCTACAGCAGCGCCCTCAGGAATAAGGTGGATACACGCCACGAAAGACGATTACGGCGGTTCCCATCTCAAAGCTCATGTCCTGTTTTCTGACCGATGAAAGAAGAATCCAAAGAGTGCAAAACAACACAAATGTATTGTATTTTGAGAACTGCAGCTGATCTAGAGGACTGTTACTTCCCCCTGGGCACACTTTGAAAACTATGACGTAGTAAGTTATGTATCTGTGTTTGTAGTCTTTTAATTTACATATTTTCACAACTTTATAATTTAACAGACGACAACCTACACCATTATTTATGTGTAAAATTATCTTTTAAAATTGACAAACGTGCAACTTGTGGCAATATTCGATCAGGATCAAAAGATAATTTCACTCTTCAGTCAATCAATCAATCAAAGCTTTATTTATATTGCACTTTTCATACAAAAGTTGTAACACAAAGTGCTTCACACATTAAAATCAAACACAGTTAGCCTCCCTATACACATACACGCACACACTCACATCCATATACGCACACACATACACAAACTTTCATCTGTGTGAGACTTATGACCGAGCACCAATGATCCAAGTGAGGAAGCACCATCACTAGGGAGCCATCAGCAGCAGGGAAGGACCGAGTCCACAGCTACAGGGACACCACCTCTGAGACTGCCCAAGCCCAGTCCGAGGGGTTGACACTGCAGGTGTAGTGCCGCAGTGTACAATCCCCTCAGCTGGGTAGACCAGGGCAGTCACAGGCCAGCGCCCTGCAGCCCGAAAACAGACACAGTTCCCTGTGGGAGGAAATTCTGGAGCTTAGACAGGATAATAAAAAATAAAACAATCACTGATAAATAATAATAAGATAATTTGTTGGTAAACAGACTAGACAGTTAAGATAACTAAAACAATAAAGCAATACTTAAATACAGACATAAATTCAAAGGTATTAATAATTAGTAGTAAAATAAATAATTGTAGTCAGAACATGAGACAGTAGGTTTAAAATCATAAATTAAGACAGTTAAAATAGGAAATTAGTCAAAAGCAAAATATATTAGATCTTGAGCATGCTTTTAAAAACATGAACATTCCTGGCAGCCCTGATGTTCTTCAGCAGGCGGTTCCATAGACGTGGGCCATAGTAACTAAAAGCCGCCTCACCAAGGGTGCATGTTCTGGCAGCAGGGATAATTAAAAGGCCAGTGCCAGAGGACCTCAGGGGCCGCGGGGGCTCATATGTTAAAAACAGTTCTGAAAATTTAGAAGGCCCAAGACCGTGCAGATATTTATAAACCAGTAAAAGAACCTTAAAATTGATCCTGAAGGACACGGGAACCAATGCAGTGACTTTAAAACCGGCGTGATGTGAGCCTGACATCTGGTCTTCATCAGAACACGTGCAGCTGAATTTTGTAATAACTGTAGATTTGAAATTGTCTTTTTGGGAAGCCCAGAGAGCAGAGCATTACAGTAATCAATATGACTGGTGATAAAAGCATTCATCAGTATCTCCGTGTTTGCTCAAGAGAGAAGTAGGCGGACTCTGGCTATGTTCTTTAGGTGGTAAAATCCTGTTTGTGTTACATTTTTAATGCGTGGAATAAAACCAAGCTCAGAGTCTAAAATGACGCCCAAATTCTTAATATGTTGGGATGGGGTAAAAGACAGACTGTTATTTTGGTAAAAATGTTCTGTCTGAGCTTCAAGACCAATGACTAAAACTTCAGTTTTGTCCTGGTTAAGCTGAAGAACGTTTACTGCCATCCATAATTTAATGTCTAAAACACAGTTATAAAGGGTGTTGATTGGTTCCATGTCATCAGGAGACACAGCGATATAAAGTTGGGTGTCATCAGCATTACTATGGAAATTAATGTCATGTCTCCTGATAACATCCCCAAGGGGCAGCATGTACAAATTAAAAAGTACTGGACCTAAAATTGAACCTTGGGGCACACTACAGTTTATTTTGTAGAGTCTGGAAGAACACGTATCCATACTCACCAAAAAGTTCCTGTTGGTGAGGTAGGATTTGAACCAATTGAGAACAGTACCAGAGAGGCCAACCAGGTTCTTTAGTCTGGTTAAAAAAATAAGGTGGTCTACTGTATTAAAGGCAGCACTTAGATCCAGTAGAACCAGGACTGAAATTCTGCATGAGTCCATGTTATGCCTTAGCTCATTAACAATTCTGACCAGGGCTGTCTCTGTACTGTGGTTCGTCCTAAAACCAGACTGGTTTTCATCAAATATGTTATTTGATATTAAAAATAATTTAACTGAGTAAAAACAAGTTTTTCTAAGATTGTGCTTAAAAATGGTAAGTTGGATACTGATCTGTAGTTATTAAGGATTTCGGGATCTAAATTACTCTTCTTCAGGAGAGGTCTCACCACTGCTGTTTTAAAGGCAGCAGGGAGAACACTCGTCTGGAGAGAGTAATTCATTATGTTTAAAAGTTCCTCCTGGAAAATTTCATAAAATGTTTTTAAAAGTGATGTGGGAATGGGCTCTAAAAGACGGGCTGTAGGATTTACTTGGGAGAAAATTCAACCAAGAGTTCCAGCATCAACCAGGGCAAAACTCTCCAGTGTTTCCTCAGATAAAAGCAAAGGTTCCACAGTACTGTACTAAAAACAGTATCTTGCAATAAAAGATTGGCTCTAATAACATCTATTTTACTTCTGAAGTGGTCTGCAAAGTCCTCACATAGTGAGTCTGTTGGCATCCTGCTGGACTTCTTAAAATCAGGGTTGACCAAGTGATCAGTGTGTTATGTCTTAACTTGTAGACAATGACGAAGCCAGGAGTGGAGCTGAACACTTGTTTATTAATGAAACTGGACTCTGTACACCTGACTGTACATGCAGCCACTTGGCAGAGGAAAGGCGGAAGAGACCATCCCTCTACCAGCAGCCCCTTTTATACCACCGGAGATGGTGGAACCGGAAACCAGGGTCGCCATCCCGTACCACACAAATAAGAGCTCCAACATGAACCACATACATAAACAATAACTGCATAATAACCCCCCCCCCCCCCCCATAGAAAAATCCAAAACACACACACAATGTACACAATGTACTTTTTCTCCTCTCGGCGCCACACCAGTCGGCTGCCTTTTGCAACAGCGGCTCGATTCCGAGTTTTGTTTTTTTTTTTCCCTTCCTCTCTCTTTTGATCACTTTTTTTTTTTTTTCACCCCACTTACATCACGGACACACAGATCATCCCAAATGTCTCCTGAGCCGGTGGACGGAGCCACTGTTTATAGCAGGATACGATATAACAGGGAAGAGCTGCTAGCATTTAACCGCCACCCGGTCCCACTGGAAAAACTCGACATACCGAGAGAACTGAGGCGAAAACGCCGCGGCTGCCGGGCTGGAGTAAGGCGGAGGACAAAAAATATAAGGTACAGACCCTCCCTTCCATCTGTTGTCATGGGAAATGTACGGTCGATACTGGGAAAGTTAGATGAGCTAGCGGCTATCTGCCGTTATGATAGCACTTACCGGGAGTGCTCTCTCCTTTTGTTTACTGAGACGTGGCTAACTGAACTAGCAGCAGATGCTAACATTGAGCTGGAGGGTTTTCACATGATACGAGCTGACCGAACACCAGAGAGTGGTAAAACTAGGGGCGGTGGAGTGATAATGTATGTTAACAACAACTGGTGTAGACCGGGACATATCACTGTTAAACAACGACACTGCAGCAAAGACATTGAGTTGCTAGCTGTTAGCATGAGGCCTACATATCTCCCGAGAGAACACTCACACGTGATCTGCATTGTTGTTTATGCAAATCCGACGGCGAACGCTGGGACAGCGCGTGACGTCATCCATTCAGTAACCAGCAGGCTGCAGACAGAACACCCAGATGCTCTTCTCCTCATCTCAGGCGATTTCAACCACGTTTCACTGTCTCCCATTCTGCCCACTTTCACCCAGTATGTCACATGCCACACTAGAGACAATAAAACACTGGATTTGTTCTACGCAAACACTAAGGAGGCGTACACCTCATCACAACTCCCCCCACTTGGGAGATCGGATCACAACTTGGTTCATCTCCGACCGGTGTACAAACCCCTAGTGCACAGACAACCTCCGGCCATGCACACTGTGGAGTTATGGTCTGAGGAGACAATGGACACTCTAAAGGACTGTTTTGAAGCCACTGCCTGGAAGCAGCTCTGCGATCCACATGGTGAGGACATCGATGGCCTCACTCACACCTTCACGGGCTACCTCAGCTTCTGTGTGGACAAATCCGTTCCCACCAAGACCATACGGCGTCACTCAAACAACAAACCCTGGATCAACCCTGAGATAAAAACACTTCTGAGAGAGAAGAAGAGGATCTTCAGGTCGGGGAACAGGGAGATGCTGAAGTCCGTACAGAGGGAGCTGAGGAGAAAGATCAGAGAAGGCAAGGACAGCTTCAGGAAGAAGATGGAGGACAAGCTGCAACAGAGCGACATCAGCGGGGTCTGGAGAAACCTCAAAACCATCTCGGGGCTCCAGAATACCTCCCCCCAGGCCACGGGGGGCAGGGAGTGGGCAAACAACCTGAATCTGTTTTTCAATAGATTTGACCAACCGCCCTCCCCCCTGTCTGCACAACAACCACTGCTGCCTCTAAGAAATCAAGTCCTGCTACCCACTCCCCACTCCACCGATACCCCCCCCACTCCCAACACACAGCCCCCCATCCTGACCCTGACCAAGACCCAGGTGAGGACGGAGCTGAGGAAGATCAAGGCGAGGAAGGCGTCGGGACCGGACGGCATCAGCGCAAAGCTCCTCAAGTCCTGTGCAGACCAGCTGTGTGGGATTGTGACGTATATCTTCAACATGAGCCTGAAACTGGGGAGGGTACCACAGCTGTGGAAAACATCTTGTGTGGTACCTGTACCAAAAACTTCCCACCCCAAAGACCTGAACAGCTTCAGACCGGTGGCCTTGACGTCCCACTTGATGAAGACCCTGGAGAGACTGCTCCTTGCTCATCTCCGCCCCCTGGTGGAACCAGCGATGGATCCACTTCAGTTCGCCTACCAGCATGGCATTGGGGTGGAGGATGCGGTGATCTTCCTCCTTCACCGTTCTCTGTCCCACCTGGAGAAGCCCGGGAATATGGTGAGGATCATGTTCTTTGACTTCTCCAGTGCTTTCAACACCATCCAACCGATGATCCTGAAGGACAAGCTGCTGCGCGCAGGGGTGGACCAGCACCTGTCATCATGGATCCTGGACTACCTCACGAACCGGCCTCAGTTTGTGAGAACCCGGGACTGTGTTTCCGACACGATCATCAGTAGCACGGGGGCCCCCCAGGGAACGGTGCTGGCTCCCTTCCTGTTCACTCTTTATACTGCGGACTTCTCACACAACACAACACATTGCCATCTACAGAAGTTCTCTGATGACTCTGCGATCGTTGGTCTCATCTCCAGCGGAGATGAAGCTGAGTACAGAGGGCTTATCCAGGACTTTGTGGACTGGTGCCATCGGAACTGCCTCCAGATCAACGCGAGGAAAACTAAGGAGCTGGTGGTGGACTGCCGCAGGCATGGGCAGCCCCTCACAGCACCAGTAAATATACAGGGAACAGACATCGAGATGGTGACATCCTACAAGTACCTGGGTATTCATCTGAACAATAAACTAGACTGGTCACACAATACTGACGCACTCTACAAGAAGGGACAGCGCAGGCTGTTCCTGCTGAGGAGACTCAGGTCTTTTGGTGTACAAGGGGCGCTGCTGAAGTCATTCTATGACACGGTGGTGGCATCAGCCATCACTTTTGGAGTGGTCTGCTGGGGCAGTGGCATTACTGCAGCCGATAGGAAGAGACTGAAGAAACTGATTAAGAAAGCTAGCTCTGTCCTGGGGCAACGCCTTGATCCGATGGAGGAGATAGGAGAGAGAAGGACGGTGGCTAAACTGTCATCTCTGCTGGAGTCCGAGTTCCACCCTATGCAGGACATACTGGATGCACTGAGGAGCTCATTTAGCAGCAGACTACATCATCCCAGGTGCACAACCGAGAGGTTTCGTAGGTCCTTCCTACCAACGGCTGTCAGACTGTACAACCTAAGCAGGGCTGCTCGCAGAGATAGCAAAAAGACGTAACAAACTAATAGTTTTTTTTGAATGCAAAAGATGCAATAGACTTACACAATGGTCCTCTCCGGCATACAACTAGGAACATACCGGTCGCTATGGAGGGTGAGAATATGTATGGGCACATAATCATACCATGTAGGATAACTAAATAGACGGTTATGCTGTTTCATCCCACCTAGCAACAATGCTCTGCACTGTGTGTGTTTATATATTTACATATTTATTCCATCTAGCTACAATGCTCTGCACTGGGTGTGTTTATATTTATATATCTATATATTTATTCCATCTAGCTACAATGCTTAGCACTGGGTGTGTTTATATTTATATATCTATATATTTATTCCATCTAGCTACAATGCTCCGCACTGTGTTTTTATATATCTACATATTATTCCATCTAGCTACATTGCTCCGCACTGTGTGTGTTTATATACTTGCATATTTATTCCACCTAGCTGCAATGCTCCGTACTGTGGGTGTTTATATATTTACATATTTATTCCATCTAGCTACAATGCTCTGCACTGTGTGTTCATATATTCATATATTTATTCCATCCAGCTACAATGCTCTGCACTGTGTGTCTGTGTGTCTGTGTGTGTGTATATATATATTTTATAGTAATATGTACATATGTATATTAGCTGCTCTTGCTGATTGTTTTTTTTTTTTTTTTTTTTTTTCTTGCCTTCTGATTGTTGCTCTGAGTGTTGCTATCCCTGTGCTGTTGCAATCCTGGAATTTCCCCGTTGTGGGACTAATAAAGGCTTATCTTATCTTATCTTATCTTACAATCAGCCCACCCCAGTTTGGAACCTGAGTCATCCACTAGACATAAACAAACTAAAATCACCAAAGGGGCCTATGACATTCACACCAAAAGAACTAAAATTAGGGGGGACAGGTAGACTGCCCTTCTACCCCCCACATGGCGAGGCAGGTTATTCTGCCACCTATACACCTCCGAGCGCTTCAACCATCTGGAGTCGTGCCCACCCATCTCATTCAGAGCACACCTCAACTCATTGGGATGGCGCCACAAGCCATCCGACAACAGCAGGTATCGCTCGTGCTGCTCACCCATCACCTGCAGCTGACCCTGGTACCGCTCCATGTCCCGCTTCTGTCTCACCCACCTGGACCTCGCCTCCGCCTGAGCCCGAACCCAGTCTGCGACTCCAAGTGGGGCCTTGCACAGCCTGCGGTGTCTCCGCCTGGCACTCACTCTTCCAGTGCCACCTGGTCCTGCCCCGATAGCTTGTAGATTCACTGCTGACCCCGCCCCTGTGGTCCTGTGTTCACCAGTCCTCCATGGCCGTGCTCCTGGAACATCTGAGAGTGCCCAGCAACGGTTCATCCCACACCGCATCATCCTGGACCCTCGCAACCGGTCGGTCCCACAGTCCGCCACCTGACCGCTCTTCCCCAGCGCCGCTCCTGATGGAGAATCCAAGGCCATAAAATAAGTTGCAGCCCATGATGTTAGTCGCAGGCCATCACGATGAACTCCACAGCAGCCATCATCGCTGACTTGTGCTGAGCCATCAACGTGATGGTACCCATCGTGGCCAATCCTCCTCCTCCATAGCTGCAAAGCGGCGTTGTGAAACTTCCAATCCTGTAGTGGGGAAAACACTGTCTGACCGTAGCCCAATTCAGCACAGAACTCTCCACTCCCCTGTCAACCAACATCGGTACCGGAACTCCATCCAGAATCACTGTGCAGCGCGTGCGCCCATCAGTACTCAGGGACACCATGTGTACCACCGTTGGAGTGGGAGAAGTTGAAGTCCTGCATGGGCTCTCTTGTCCAGCTGACTGGCACATCCTTGCAAAATGGTGGAGACGGACACATTTTCCACAGCGCTTCCCTCTTGCTGCACACTCTCTGGCCATGTGGCGGTGCTTCGTGGACCCACAACCCACACACCTGGGCTTTTCCGGGGCAGACCTCATCCATACAGTGTTGGCGCTCTTGGCGTCATCTTCGACACTCCTATTGCTGTCTGGGTCCACTACCTGGGCGGCAATGGGGAATCTTGAACCTCCCGGCGAAAGGTGTTCGAATAGCTCCCGAGTTAGCTTATCTGCTGCTTGTAGCTGTAGCGCTAACTCGACAGCTCTCATCAGCATCAACTCTCCCGGAAATGTGAGCAGCTTGGAGCGGACTGCGGCACAGTTGGTGTGTTCCACCAACTGGTCACGCACCATTTCTTCTTCTAATGGCCCTCAATGGCCAACTGCCTTAAGTCCGACACGAACTGCTGGATTGGTTCTCCTACCTGTTGGCAGCGCTGTCTGAACTTAATCCGCCAAACGATGACGACGTTCGGTGCTCTGATATGGCGGGCCATTAACTCAACTACTTCTTCATACGTGTCCGCATCTCCAAGCGTGCCCAAAATTTTTTGTCCCTCCATTCCCAGGTTGTGTACTAATAATGCACAAGCTCGTAGTTTCTCCATTCTTCCCAGGTCCAGCACTACCATGTACATCTGGAAAGCCTCATACCAATGAGGCCATGGCATAGGCGGCTCCCCCAGGAGCTCCAGGAATGGACGAATTGGTGTTCCACACGCCTCCATGAGTTTACCTCTTGTCGCCAAATGTTATGTCGTAACAACGTAGACAATGATGAAGCCAGGAGTGGAGCTGAACACTTGTTTATTAATGAAATGGGACTCTGTACACCCGACCGTACATGCAGCCGCTTGGCAGAGAAAAGGCGGAAGAGACGTCCCTCTACCAGCAGACCTCTTATACCACCGGAGACGGCGGAACTGGAAACCGGGGCCGCCATCCCGCACCACACAAATAAGAGCTCCAACATGAACCACATACATAAACAATAACTACATAATAGCCCCCCCCCCCCTAGAAAAATCCAAAACACACACACAATCAGCCCACCTCAATTTGGAACCCGAGTCATCCACTAGACATAAACAAACTAAAATCACCAAAGGGGCCTATGACATTCACACCAAAAGAACTAAAATTAGGGGGGACGGGTAGACTGCCGTTCTACCCCCCACACGGCGAGGCGGGTTATTCTGCCGCCTATACTATTAAAGTCCATAACAGAAAAAAAAAATGCTGCTGTGTCTCCTACGTAAAATACAAAACTATATGAACCACATATACAGTATAAACAGTAACTACATAATACAATGGTGAAGAAAAGGATTCTGGGATTGTTTTCATGAGTATTATTGTGGAGATGTAGGAATTTCTACCTTGTTTGACCGTGTTATATAATTTCAGTTGTCCTCGTAGAATTTGGTAGTGACCAATTAATTTTGTTTTTCTCCACCTTCTCTCTGCTGCTCTGCATTTTTTCAGTGGAGATTTTTTCAATTTTAAGGTCCCATATGTGGAAATAGAGGGGGTGTGACTTAGGCTCTCTGTTTTGGTTGAGGCTGGCGGTCACCATTTTGAGGCTATTGTTAGCTGCTTAGTGGATTAGCCAACGTTAATGCTAATGTTATAACATTAGCTTGAGCTAACGAATATAACAATAGACTGTAAATAAAGTAAGCAATAAATAAACTGCACACCATGCACCATCCAGTCGAGAGGGAGGTTTGACAGTTGTTGAAGTTTGTTTGATTTTGTTTGACTGTCCTCCGTGTCAATTTTCTGACTGTTTTCCTTGCAGTTACCCATGGGAGACAGTAATCAAGGCTGCCATGAGGAAGTACCCCAACCCCATGAACCCCAATGTGGTTGGCGTGGATGTACTTGACCGCAGTCTGGATGCAGAGGGACGTCTTCACAGCCACAGACTCCTCAGCACAGAGTGGGGCCTACCAGCTATCGTGAGAGTGGTCAGTCATGGACACTAGATGTAATATACACTTACATGTTTGAAGCATCTTGGTGTTTTAGAGGTCTGATATTGTTCATTTTCCAGGGATACATTTTTAAGTTTTGGCATCCTCTGGGACATGCTGCACATGCGTACATACCGGAGATTATGTTAATGGAAAATTGTCTGTCACTGACAAATTTATTTTGAGCAGTGATAGAAAAATTTGAAGGCTGTCATTTGACAGATTACACCAAGCATGATCTATTGTAGCTTTTACTTCTAACTTCCACCTGTCCAGTTTATTGTGCATACTGAATAGCGATTATCTACTGTCATCTCTCCCATCTGTTCATCAGTGCAATAAATGCATAGTCTACCTTGTAGGCCCATGATTACATGTAAACAAAAACAATAGCTATTCATCATCTTATGACAGGAAAATTAAAATGGGAGGTAATAAGAGACTATGACAGAATTTTTGCAACTCCGTCTGTCACAATGATAGATAATGTGAAAGTGTAAGACAGTATTCAACCCCCATTGCATTTTAGGTTTATTGGCAAAATGTAAAAAATTTCAGGTATTTGCAATAAGTGACTTGCACAAGAACAGTTAAACTAGTTAAATAAAACTAATACTACAAGGATTTTATCCAAATTCAGCACTAAATCCTACTTTCAATGACTACTGTAATCTCAAAATTATTCAACCCTCTGAATAGAATTTCTCATAAGAGCACACATTTGCAAGTCAGATGTGGTCTCAAGCACAGCTGATGCAACTAATCAAAGGCTTCATTAGTTGCATCAGGTTTGCTCGAGCTAGAACACCTCAAATACCTGGACTGTTGACAGTGATGTTTGATTTCATGTTAGAAAAATGGCTAAGTTAAGAGAATTGTCCAAAAAGCTGAGAGAAGACAAGTTTTGCCTTGCACAAACAAAGAAAAGGATACAAAAAGCTAGCAAAGGCACTGAATGTTCCTAGAGATACAGTTGGAAGCATAGTTTGCAAGTTTAAAGTTAAAGGAGCAGTGGCTACACTAGCTGGACGTGGCAGAAAGAGGAAGCTATCAACAGCTGCCACCAGAGTCCCGAGGTGGTCAAAAACCCTCGACTGACTACAAAAGACCTGCAGCAACACTAGGTGGCAGCAGGCACTGAGGTTTCAGTTTCCACAGTAAGGCACATGCTACAGTCATGTGAAAAAATTAGGATACCCCATTAAATATTCGGTTCTTTATTAAGAAATGTTCACATATCTATGTCTAACCTTGTTTTTGTTTTTAATTTGCATTTTTTAACATTTATTTTAGCCATTTTAAGTGGGAATGAATGTGGGGGTATCCTAAAAAAGATGGGGGGTATCCTAATTTATTCCTCACTATTTGTTTAGAATTATATTTTACAGAAAATTTGAAAAAAAGTCTTTAATTCATTTTTAATTGTTTAGTTGTATTACATGAATCTCCCAGTATTTTAAAGGCTGATATTAAATATCCATATGTCCAAATATGTAAAAAAAAAAAAAAAAGAGCACACACACAGACTTATACAGGGTATCCTAATTTTTTCACATGATTGTAAATGCTGAAGGGCTCCCTTCCCAAACTCCAAGACGTACATCACTACTAACCCAAAAGCACAGGAAAACTCCATCCAATTTGCTCAAAACTTTATAAACTAGAAAACCACTCGGAGAGCGCAGACCTCCGCCAAGCGCCACAGTTCCCCCCCCATACAGTGTTTGTGTGTACGTTTTCAGATTCCTTGACCATGAAAACATATGACTAGCAATTGGATTCACAATGATAGGATTAGTGGTTCAGTAGTAAAAGCATTACCTCCTTGACGGAGGTAATGAACTGAAGTGTTGGTGTTGTGTCTATCTCCTCCACTGAAAGCAGCACTCAGGGCTTCACTGACGGATGCAAATTGGGTAGACAGGTTGCCGTGGGTTTTATATTGGGGTTGCGCTCCACGGCAAAAGAGGATTTAGAAGCTTTCCCGGCAGAGAGGTCGTTTTTGCGCAGCCCCTATGGCTGCCCGGGGAATTTCTGCCAAATAATCCGGCGTCGGGACAGCTGCCCGTCTCAGCTTTTGCAGCGTAGCGCAAACACAGGCACGCTGCCGGGCCCTGCCCGCCACTGTTTTTCGCATGCTTTTGTGCCTAAAACTTTGAAGAACGCGGAGTGTGTATTCGTCAGACACGATGACCAGCGCCCTCCATTGCGCCTGCGCACATGTTGAAAATGGCCGTATCTCACAATGTTAAAGAATCCTTTAAAAAATTCCTGTATCGTGAAGGTGATCCGGATCATCCCCAAAATTTAATCAGTTCTTCCTTGTACCATTTCCAACAACGCCTGAAAGTTTCATCGAAATCCGTCGAAAGCTTTTTGAGTTATCTTGCTAACCAACAGACAAACAAACAGACAGACAGACAAACAGACAAACGCTGGCAAAAACATAACCTCCTCCTGGCCTGCGGCCTGGCGGAGGTAATAAGCCCAAGAGGTTTTGTGATTCTGTTCTGTGAAGCGATGAAACAAAACTGGAATTTTGGATCAGTGGTATGTCTGGAGGAGGAAGAAGGAAGCATACACTGAAAAAAAACACCCTGCCTAAAGTGAAGCATGACAGTAGCTCAGTGATGCTCTGGGGCTGCTTCACTTCCTCTGGCACTGGAAACCTGCAGCATGTGGAGGGCAAGATGGATTCAATCAGGCATCAGGAAATCCTGTGAGAAAATGTCTTGCCATCTGTGAGGAAACTGAAGCTTGGGCAGCACTGGACCTTCCAACAGGAGAATGATCCCAGGCATACCTCAAAGTCCACCAAGGCTTGGTTTCAGAAGAAGACCTGGAAGATGCTAGAGTGGTCATCACAGTCAGCTGACTTGAACCACATTAGAAAAAGGTGGTTGCAGCACGCAAACCCAAGAATATTAGTGAACTGGAGGCCTTTGCTGATGAGGAATGGGCTAAGATTCCTCAGGAAGGCTGCCAGAAGCTGGTGTCTGGTTATGCATCACATTTGCAGCAGATCATAACAGCAAAAGGTGCTCTACTAAGTACTAAAGATGCTTGCTGTGAAGGGGTTGAATAATTTTAAGACTGCAGTAGTCATTAAAAGTGGCATTTTGAGTAGAATTTGGAGAAACCACTTTGTACATTTTACCAGTAAACCTAATTTGCAGGGAGGGTTGAATGATTTTGATTGCAACTGTATATGTATGTGTGTATATACAGCGGGGAAAATAAGTATTGAACACGTGAAGAAAAAGAGGTACAAAAAGGCATAGAAAGCCAAGAAGCAAACGGAAATCTATCAGAATTTAGGAAGCCATCCCCCATCAGTGCAAATTAATTTCAGCTGGTTAAGTTCTGACTGATAGCCTTTAAAAAGGTCTGTGAATATCAGATTGTCACACCACAAAGAACTCATCATGGGTAGAAGCAAAGAGCTCTCTCTAGACCTTCGCAACCTTATTGTTGCAAAACATAATAATGGCATTGGTTACAGGCGCATTTCTAAACTGCTGAATGTTCCAGTGAGCACTGTTGGAGCCATTATTCGGAAGTGGAAAGAACATCATTTTACCATAAACCGGCCACAACCAGGAGCTTCTCGCAAGATTTCTGACAGAGGAGTCGAAAGAATTACACTGGTCAACACCAAATTTATTGTCTAAGTTTTTTTAGCTGATTTCGGACAATTTTGATGTGCTGAATCCAAAAATCACATTGGTTTTTGCTCAGTCAGGTCAAATTTTTGAACTATGGCCACATGTTTTTTATGTTTTTGTTTACATGTACGGGTGTTTTCACTTTATATGATGCAAAATTCTTTTTTATTTCTTGAAATTCTCTGAATTTTGAACATTGATGACGTAACATTCAATTTACATGTACTTACCTTTATCAGTGTCTACTATTCAATTTACAGTACAACAGTACAACTGCTGTACAACTGCTTACAACTTAGCATAAAAACCTGACCTGATCGAGAGAAACGGATGTCATTTTCAGATTCAGCGGTGCAAAATTGTCTTAAATCAGTTGAAAAAACACAGACAACTTACAAAAAAATTATTTTTGTTATGTTGTGTTATCAGAAGAGTTATCCAGAAGCCAAAGACCACTCGTGGAGAGCTCTAGAAAGACCTGGAGTTAGCAGGTACTGCTGTTTCAAAGAAAACAATAAGTAATGTACTCACCCAACATGGGCTCTATGCCCGCTTACCTCGCAAGACTCCATTGCTGAAGAAAAATGTTGATGCTTATTTAAAGTTTGCTGCACAACATTTGGGCAAGCCAGTTAAAATACTGGAGAGTCTGGTCAGATGAGACTAAAATTGAAGTTTGTGGATGCCACAACACATGTTTGGAGGAGAAATGGCACTGCACATCTGCCCCAAAACACCATACCACCAGTGAAGTTTGGAGGTGGAGCATCATGGTGTGGGGGTGTTTTTCAGCATATGGTACAGGCAGACTTCATATAACTGAAGAAAAGATGAATGGACAAATGTACAGAGACATCCCTGATTAGAACCTATTGCCATCTGCCAAAATGCTGAAGATGAAACAAGGGTGGACATTTCAGCAAGATAACGATCCCAAACACACAGCCAAGGAAACTCTCAACTGGCTCCAGAGAAGGAAAATAAAAGCTGCTAGAATGGCCCAGTCAGTCACCTAACCTGAATCCAATTGAAAATTTATGAAACAAGCTAAAGATCAGAGTTCATAGAAGACACCCACAGAACCTTCAAGATTTGAAGACAGTTTGTGTGGAAGAATGGGCTAAAAAAAAAAGAAAATCATTCATTTCATTTTATTATTTATTTGAACAACAAGACAAAAAATTTAAAAACAAGGAATCAAAACCAAGAAAAAAATATACAAACATAACAGGAAAAAAAAATGCCTTGTTCAAAAGGAGTGGGAAGAGGCCAACGCTTATACTGTATAGTCCCACCCCTTCTCCATAACCAATAACTTATATCATTCTAGTCATTATCCATACTATAATTACATTTATTATATAATACCATAATATATAATGCATCTTATAATTAAATTATGCAATAGAAATAATACAACAATGATAGTTTATAGTGACAATAATGCCAGCATCTAATAATAATTGTAACAATAATAAGTAAATACTTCTGGTATGTTAATATAATTATAGACAATATTACCATCATCATAATCACCATATATACCACCATATACCCCACATGGCTTACAATACGTAGGCGCAATAAATAACCATGTAATAATACCCATAATAATAGGTAGCCATATATTAATTACAATAACAACAAAAATAATACCACCTGGCCTATATAATACTTTAAATAATTCCATCCTAAACAACAATCACAATACTATAATACCGTTGTTATATTCTAGTAATAATGATATCGATGATACTAGTACTCAGCATATATATTCAACAATAACTCAGCATATATATACAGTATATACGTAGTCAACAGTAACAACAATAACAACCTTTCTTCATTAAAGACACACTGTAATATTACTGTCCTTTATTTTTATATTGTTCAAAAATCAATTCTTCATATGTTGATTTAAGTATATGGTTGTTTGGACATCACCTCTGTTTCTCCCCCAACCCATTCCACAATTTTACCCCACACACAGGCACACAAAAACTTTTCCTAGTAGATCTTACTAGGTGCATTTTAAAATTTGTATTCCCCCGTAAATTGCATTTCCCTTCTCTTTGACTAAAAAGATTTTGTATATTATGCGGCAAAAGGTTTTTACTGACTTTTAACATTAACTGTGCTGTATAATAATCAACCAGATCATGTAATTTCAATAACTTCGAATGTAAAAACAATAAATTAGTATGCTCAAGACACCCAACTTTGCGTATAACATGGACTGCCCTTTTTTGTAATATTGGCAATGAATTAAGTGCACTTTTATAATTGTTACCCCAGACCTCTATGCAATAGGTCAAGTATGGAAGTACTAATGAACAATACAAAATATGAAGCGATTTGTAATCTAGGACTTACTTAATTTTATTTATAATTGCAATATTTTTTGCCACTTTGTTTTGTATGTATCTGATGTGTGGTTTCCAACTAATTTTATCATCTAGTATTACACCCAAAAATTTGATCTCCTTAACATTTTCAATAATTACATTATCTATATGAATATGTATATCTTCTTTATTTTTACAGTTACCAAATATAATTACCTTAGTTTTATCTATATTTACAGTAGTGATAATTTATTACTATCCATCCATTTTTTAAGCTTATTTAATTCATTATTTAGAGTATGGATTAGTTCCTTATAATCATTTCCAGAATAAAATACATTAGTATCATCGGCAAATAATATTATTTTTAATAGTTTAGAAACTTGGAATATATCCTTTATATATATGTTAAATAATTTGGGGCCCAATACTGACCCTTGGGGGACCCCACAGGCAATTCCCATACATCCAGACAGATATTCTCCCATCTTCACAAACTGTTGTCTCTCAGATAAATAACTTGTAACCCAATTCAGTCCCACTCCCCTAATACCATACAATTGCAGTTTATCAAGAAGTATTGAATGAGTTATTGTATCAAATGCTTTTCTAAAATCTATAAATACACCAATTGCATATTTTCCTTGATCTAATGCATTTATTATTTCCTCTGTTGCTTCTATTATTACTTATGATGTTGTACTCTTTGCTCTGAATCCATATTGATTCTGATTAAGCAGATTTGTTTATTTAAAAAGTCCTCTAATCTGTTGTTGAAAAGTTTTTCCAGAGTCTTTGAAAATTGTGGGAGGAGCGGTACTGGTCTGTAGTTTGTGTAGTGGTGTTTATTTCCTTGCTTGAATAATGGTATTACTTTTGCTATTTTCATTTTCTGCTGGAATGAGACAGTTTGAAATGATAGATTACAAATATATGTAAATGGTTTTAATATGCCATCAACAGTTCTTTTTACTAGTTCCATATCAATACCATCACAATCAGTAGATAATTTATTCTTACACTTTTCAACAACAGATTTTACCTCTAGTTCATCCACCGCTGAGAGAAAGATTGACCAAGAGTTATTTTCAATCAGCGTTTCACTCACGGTGTCTCTTCCTTGGTTGGAATTTTTGCTGCCAACTCTGGTCCAACATTTACAAAAAATTTATCCATTCTATTTGCTACCATGTTCTTATCATAATTATCACCACATTTATCAGTAAAATACTCTGGATATATTGTTTTCTTAGTTCCATTTTTCCTTAATTTATTTAATATGTCCCAGACTCCTTTTATATTATCTTTATTTTCATTTAACATTTTCCTATAGTATAATTTTTGAGTAGTTCGTATTATTTCAGTTAATTTATTTGTATATGTTTTATATCTTTTTTCAGATTCTTTAGTTCTTAATTTAATAAAATTTTTATAGAGATAATTTTTCTTTTTACAAGCATTTTGTAGCCCCCTGGTTAACCACGGGCAGTTTTTGTATTTATAGTTTTTATTTATTTCCTTAATTGGACAGTTTTTATTATATAATGATTTAAATATATCAATAAATTTATCATATGCCAAGTCCACTTCTTTCTCTCTATAGACCACATCCCAATTCTGTAACATTAAGTCATCTTTTAAAGCACTGATTGTATCTTCTGTTCATATTCTTTTATAAATAATCTTTTTACATGGTTTATTATTATTCTTACTCTCATTAACCCCATAATTCACCTCTAAAGAAACAAATACAGGCAAGTGGTCACTAATGTCATTTATTAGTATACCACTCACCATATTATATTCAGTAACATTGGGAAAAATGTTGTCTATCAAGGTAGCACAGTGTGTCGTTATTCTCGTAGGTTTTGTAATCTTTGGAAATAAGGTTAAGCTATACATTGTATCTGAGAAATCTTCAGTTGGTTTGTTGTTTTGTTTTCATTAAATCTATATTAAAGTCACCACAAATAAGGGTATCTTTTTGTCTTATTTTTGTATACATCTTTTCCATATCATTTCTAAATTTTTCCGTATCAGATCACGGTGCTCTCTATATACAACTTACTATTATGTTTTTTCTATTTTCCATGGTAATTTGGATTTCTCCGGTTTCCGTCCACAGGCCAAAAACATGCAGGTTAGGTTAATTGGAGACTCTAAAGTGGCCCTAGGTGTGAATGTGTGTGTGAATGGTTAAGGGATAGCGCCGTACCGTGGCTCCTTCATCCATCCAGGTGGATGCCCTCAATTTCCCCTCTGGGGATCAATAAAGTATACAAAATTAAAAATTAAATTAATTTCAATTGTTAAACATTCCATAATTCCATTCACTGTTGATGTCATGCTGTCCACTTTTTTACTTTATATATTTCTATCAACATACAGTGCCACCCCCCCATTTTTAAATTCCTTATTTTGTGTATACCTCTCATATCCATGTAATTCAAAATTTACATCTTTTTCTTTATTAATCCATGTTTCACTTTTTGCTGTAATCCTAAATGGGGTCTTAACTTGATTTAAAAACTCCTTAATACTATCAAAGTTGACATGGAGACTCCTACTATTAATATGTATTATTGTCAGTGTCTGATCCGAGTTCATAATTCCATTTAATTGTTGTTCATCATAATAAGTACACTTATTGTTAATATGATTAAAGTAGTTGTTATCTGGGTCAGTATCACCTAAAATATCTTGTGGTTGCTGTTCAGTATTTACCAAGGTTTCAGCTTCAATTTGACCTAATACACTTCCATTATTAAATGAGAAAGGATGATTGGTTAAAGTGCTGATCATAATTTGTGTCAACAATGTACACCAAAAGAAAAGAGAGGAAAAAACAAACAAACAAAAAACAAAATTTCCACTCATAATCTTACTGCACTGTTATTTGTGCAAAGGAGTTAAGTTTTAAATTTGTCTAATTCCTCCATTTCTCTAATCATTATTACTTTAGCTTCTTCTGGAGTGCCAAGCAGTTTTATCCACACCTTACAGTTCTTTGTCCATGTCGACTGTATTTTCCCTGTTTTCTGAGAGCCCTGGCTTGTCTAGCTATTTCAAAGTTCTTTTTTGTTAAATGCTCGTTTACATAGACAGCTGTTCCTCTCAGTTTTCTTGCTTGTTGCAGAAGATCAGTTTTTGCTTTCCTGTTGACAAATCGGATGATAATCACCAGTTTTCCTTTACTGTCTTTTCTAGGTAACATGTGGCAAGCCAAAATAGTCTTATTGTCCACAACAATGTTTTTAGAGTTGAAAAAAGTAAATACCTGCTGCTCAAGAGTGTGTGATTCTCCCAGTGTCTCGTCCTCCCCATCCTGGTTATCAACTCCAGCTGTCACACATGCATAGGAGCGGTGTCTGGTGTTAAGACCGCTCACAATGACATCATCCATTCTTATACAGTATATTGTTCTAACTCATCCACACGTCTTTCTAAGAATTTAATTTTCTTGTCTTTGTCCGTAATTTCAGCCTTTAGTTCACACACTTGCTCCATAAGGCCAACAAGCAGCATTTGTTGTTTAGCTATTGTAGATATTTCTTCAGACATAAAGTTTAGTGAGAGTTTGATCTCCTCCAGCTCGTCTCCATGTGTCTGATTCTTTTTTCGGAGGCATAATGACTAGTTTGATTAGGATCAAGGGAGAGGCTCACCTGTTGGCTAGTAATTGGGTAACTGGATCTGCTGGTGAAGCCGAGGAGGCCAAGGCTCCCACGGTAGCTAGTGGAGGCCTCCAGCTGGCGTCATTCTATCAGGCAGTGAATCCGAAGCTCTCCCGGTGGCTAACGGAGACTGTTAGCTTGGGTCGTAGCCTGGTAGCGGGTATCTGACAGTGAAGCCAAAGCTCTCTCGGCGAATCCTGCAGCTGATGATAGCAGGATAATTTCTGGTGCTACCAGTATCTGGTCCAGCTGACCTCGGATCCAGCTGGAGCCTCAGTTAGCTCCTCCGCTGAGCTCCGCCGCTGTAGTTGAGCTCCGATCTGGCCGGGGCCTCGGTCAGCTTGTCCGCTGTTAGTTCCACCGCTTACCGCCGCTGTAGTTGAGCTCCGATCCTGCTGGGGCCTCAGTTGGCTCCTTCGCTGAGCTCCGCTACTGTAGTTGAGCTCTGATCCGGCGGGGCCTCAGCTAGCTCCTCCGCTGATAGCTCCGCCGCTTACTGCCGCTGTGGTTGAGCTCCGACCCGGCGGGACCTCAGCTAGCTCCTCTGCTTAGTGCAGCCGTCAGTCTCCTCCACCGGTGTTGCGCCGGGAACAGTTAGTAGTTGAATACACACTCAGACACCAGCTGGAACTGGTGTCACATACACCACAGTCACCACAGTGGTGACACCACAGTCACATACAGTATTGATGCTTGACACATATTGTACATATAGTTTAGTGGACTTTCTGGACCCTCTATGGCATCTTGAAAAAAACCACAGCAGATGCCACGGATGTGAGGACTCCTGAGCAATGCCTGCGCGTAGTTTCTCCATACAAGAGGTGTGTGGAAGCTGTTACTACCAACATAGACCAACAAAGACTCCAGAGACTGTGAGCACCCTACAAGACTGTTTTGCCTGCACAGAATGGGATGTGTTTAAAGTTGCAGCCACCCGAGAGGACTCTTCTGTAAACATACAGGATTATGCTGAATACGTGACTGGGTACATCAGCACATGCTTTGATACCATCGTACCCACCATACAGGTCAGGAAGTTCCCCAACCAGAAGCCCTGGATCAACAGTCAGGTACGTCAGATGCTGTGTGCTCGCTCTCGTGCATTTAAATCAGGCTGTGAGGTTGAGTACAATGCTGCAAAGTATGGACTGAGAAAGGCTATAACAACAGCCAAGAGGCAGTATAGAGAAAAGCTGGACAGCCTCTACTCCACTCCTGACCCGGGGCGCATGTGGCAAGGCCTGCAACACATCACAGACTACAAGAGAACCAACAGCAGCACCACTAGCTCTATAGACAGCCTGCTGGATGATCTCAACATCTTTTGCACCCGCTCTGAGACCACCAGCCACAGCACAGAGAAGAGACGCACACTCACGCACCCCTCCCCCTCACTAAGAGTCTCACCAGGCCAGGTAAACAAAGCACTGAGTAATATCAGCCCCCACAAGGCAGCAGGACCAGACAACGTACCTTGGTGGTGCCCTCAGAGCATGCGCTGCCGAGCTGATCGACATTCTCACAGCAATCTTCAACCTCTCCCTCAACCAGATCATAGTCCCCTCCTGCTTCAAAACAACAACCATCATCCCCCTCCCCAAAAGGAGCCCGCCGACCTGTCTGAATGATTACAGACCGGTAGCACTCACTCCAATCATCATGAAGTGCTTCGAGAGAGTGGTACTGCCCCTCATTCAGGACAACATACCGGGCACCCTGGACCCCCTGCAGTACGCCTATCGGCCCAACAGGTCTACCTCATCGCTGCAGCACTCCATTATTCTGTCTCCCACCTGGAAGATGAGGACTCCTACATTAGGGTGCTCTTTGTCAACTACAGCTCCGCCTTCAACACGGTCATCCCCCACAAACTCACCAACAAACTGTCTTCACTTGGCCTGCACCCCACCCTCGACGACTGGCTACTGGACTTCCTAACTGGCAGGCCCCAGTTTGTCAGGATGGGTAACAGGACCTCAGCCAGCATCATCACAAACACAGGTGTCGCACAGGGTTGTGTTCTCAGTCCCATCCTCTACAGCCTCTTCACCCATGACTGTGTCGCCTCCCACAAGGACAGTATCATCCTAAAATTCGCGGATGACACAGCAGTGATAGTACGCATCACTGGTGATGACGAAGCATCCTACAGGAGGGAGGTGGCCAACCTGGTGTCATGGTGTGAGGACAACAACCTCACCCTCAACACGGACAAGACAAAGGAGATGATAGTGGACATGAGGAAAGGGAGGAGGAGGCCCTGTCGGCCACTGTTCATCCAGAAGCTTGAGGTGGAGAGGGTGAGCAGTTTTAAATACCTGGGCATCCACATCAGCGAGGACCTTAAGTGGACACCACAGAGCTGGTTAAGAGAGCTCAACAGCGACTGTACTTCCTGAGGAGGCTGAAGGAGTTTGGCATGTCCTCCAGGATACTCAACAATTTCTACAGCTGCATCATTGAGAGCATCCTGACCAGCTGCATCACTGCGTGGTATAGCAGCACCACTGCCCTGGACCGCAAATGCCTGCAGAGAGTGGTGAAGACAGCGGAGAAGATCATCAGGACTCCACTCCCCTCTCTGTAGAGCATCTACCACCGCAGAGTCCAAAGGAGAGCTGATGCCATCCTCTGGGACCTCACCCACCAGCACAGGCTGTTCACACTTCTGCCCTCAGGCTGGAGGTACAGAAGTGTGAACTGCAGGACAACCAAACTGAAGAACTCCTTCTTTCCCACTGCCATCAGACTTCTGAACAGATAACAACTCCATAACACAGCTTTGCATATAGGAACTCACACACCAGCTGCTAAATTTGCACACTGCTCACCTTGTCATAAATTCCCTTGTCAGGGCTGAATAAAGGCACCAAACACCGGCTGTGAGTTTGCAGATTTAATTGAGAGAAAACATAAAAAGCACAAACAAACCAAACCAAAAAATCAGTCGGAACAGAAGGAAACAGGAAGCCAAAAATAGCTAACGCTAAGGCGAGAGGAATCGCTGGCTAACCTGGAGAAAACTAGCCATGGAGCACATGCTAGGGTAAACACAGAAAGGCAGGTAAGAGACACTTACGTTAGTAGGACAAGAGTTGGGTGCGGCGCCTGACAATGGTGCGCAGCCCCTTAAATAAGGCTACCGACAAAATGAAGTAAGTAGCAACAGGTGTGAGTAATCTGACCGGGCAGGAGAAAATAAAGATACAATTCGGACCAGCTGGGAATAATAAGGGAACCATCGGAGATGACAGCTGACAGGGCCATGGCCACGCCCACGCACAGCAAAACCCCATAAAGCCCTTTTATGGGGTTTTGCTGTAACAAATACAAATATAACGATAAGGACAAAAATGGAGACAGACAAACTCAAAAATGCAATAAGCAAACTATAACGAACGTAAACGGGGAAAATAAATCATACTGAGAAACAATATAGGATAAGTGACAACTCAAAATGACAACACAGTACAAATATGAAAAAAAAGGCAGACAACCTGAGCCCGGTGGAATCCTCCCGCGCTCAGAATGTGACAGACCTGTACAGTAGATATAGTCTCACCCGTCTGATGTCCATATCCTCTCTACTGCTAATTATCATCTCTGCTGCTCCTTATCATGCACAATCTACTGGTACTACCTTTACAGAAATTAGCACCGGGTACTAATTTGTAATTATACACTGCTCATTGCACAATGCTCATTTGCACCCTGTACATAGTGTTATTAGTACTCATTAGTTTTAGTATTTAGTATCAAGGTGTGCTTAAGGAGTCCTAACTGCCTAATTGTGTGTTGGTATGTGTGTGTTATTGGCATCCATTAGTATTAGGATTGAGTTACTGTGTTAGTGTGCCATGACCTTATTAGAATTGTTGTTTCTGTACCTATTACCTTGGCATTCATTCAGAGAGCAAAGTAAGAATTTCATTGCTCAGGAAATGTTGCATTTCTTAACTGTGCACATGATAATAAAGCCTTTGAATCTTGAATCAAAGGCTTCTCTGTTAAATATTAAATGAATTTCACCAGGCATTAGTTGTTTTTTTTTTTTTTGCTTATTTCAGACAAGGATGAAAAGAAAATGTTTTTACCTTTACATGTTTCGACTGGCATTTGCAGTCTTCCTCAGGAGTGTCAGCTGATCGCTGTGAAGTGTCATTTATCAGTGTTTTTCCTAGGCGTGGAAAGCCCAGCGGAACCATCAGAGCCACTGGACTGGCCACGCCCCCTGCTGTCCGATGGTCTCTGGAGAATGTAGTCCCAGGTGTGAGAAAGCATAAATGCCCCCTCATCCTGATTCATGATATCTTTGCCCCGCTTCCTGATTTCTGTGGCCTCCTTGATCCAAAGTTGTGTCTGTTACTCTCCAATCCAGTGATTTTTTTTTTTGCATTGTCCCTGTACATGATGTGATTATTTCTTTTGCAGTAATCTGATATTGCTGATTTTATTGTCGCTTATTCTGCCTTTTCTTTGACTGGATAATGTGTTAAGAATGAAAAGATGCCATGTCTTTTGATGGAAATGAAAACACTCCAAAACTTAAAATGAAGAAATTGTGGCAGGCTAGTCCAGCTTACTCAGATTAAAAAGTGTTCCTTTAATTTTTTTGAGCAGCATGTATATATACGGTGTGTGTGTGTGTGTGTGTGTGTGTGTGTGTGTGTGTATATATATATATATATATATATATATATATATATATATATATATATATATATATACAGTATATATATATATATATATAGTATATATACACACACAGTGGGGCAAAAAAGTATTTAGTCAGCCACCAATTGTGCAAGTTCTCCCACTTAAAAGATGAGAGAGGTCTCCAATTTTCATCATAGGTATACCTCAACTATGAGAGACAAAATGAGAAAAAAAATCCAGAAAATCACATTGTCTGATTTTTAAAGAATTTATTTGCAAATTATGGTGAAAAATAAGTATTTGGTCACCTACAAACAAGCAAGATTTCTGTCTCTCACAGACCTGTAACTTCTTCTTTAAGAGGCTCCTCTGTCCTTCACTCGTTACCTGTATTAATGGCACCTGTTTGAACTTGTTATCAGTATAAAAGACACCTGTCCACAACCTCAAACAGTCAGACTCCAAACTCCACTATGGCCAAGACCAAAGAGCTGTCAAAGGACACCAGAAACAAAATTGTAGACCTGCACCAGGCTGGGAAGACTGAATCTGCAATAGGTAAGCAGCTTGGTGTGAAGAAATCAACTGTGGGAGCAATTATTAGAAAATGGAAGACATACAAGACCACTGATAATCTCCCTCGATCTGGGGCTCCACGCAAGATCTCACCCCGTGGGGTCAAAATGATCACGAGAACGGTGAGCAAAAATCCCAGAACCACACGGGGGGACCTAGCGAATGACCTGCAGAGAGCTGGGACCAAAGTAACAAAGGCTACCATCAGTAACACACTACGCCGCCAGGGACTCAAATCCTGCAGTGCCAGACGTGCCCCCCTGCTTAAGCCAGTACATGTCTGAAGTACCCGTCTGAAGTTTCCTAGAGAGCATTTGGATGATCCAGAAGAGAATTGGGAGAATGTCATATGGTCAGATGAAACCAAAATAGAACTTTTTGGTAAAAACTCAACTTGTCGTGTTTGGAGGAGAAAGAACACCATACCTACTGTGAAGCATGGGGGTGAAAACATCATGCTTTGGGGCTGTTTTTCTGCAAAGGGACCAGGACGACTGATCCATGTAAAGGAAAGAATGAATGGGGCCATGTATCGTGAGATTTTGAGTGAAAACCTCCTTCCATCAGCAAGGGCATTGAAGATGAAATGTGTCTGGGTCTTTCAGCATGACAATGATCCCAAACACACCGCCCGAGCAACGAAGGAGTGGCTTCGTAAGAAGCATTTCAAGGTCCTGGAGTGGCCTAGCCAGTCTCCATATCTCAACCCCATAGAAAATCTTTGGAGGGAGTTGAAAGTCTGTGTTGCCCAGCGACAGCCCCAAAACATCACTGCTCTAGAGGAGATCTGCATGGAGGAATGGGCCAAAATACCAGCAACAGTGTGTGAAAACCTTGTGAAGACTTACAGAAAACGTTTGACCTCTGTCATTGCCATCAAAGCGTATATAACAAAGTATTGAGATGAACTTTTGTTATTGACCAAATACTTATTTCCCACCATAATTTGCAAATAAATTCTTTAAAAATCCTTCAATGTGATTTTCTGGATTTTTTTTTCTCATTTTGTCTCTCATAGTTGAGGTATACCTATGATGAAAATTGGAGACCTCTCTCATCTTGTAAGTGGGAGAACTTGCACAATTGGTGACTGACTAAATAATTTTTTACCCCACTGTATGCACAGACGTGGACAAAATTGTTGGTACCCCTCTGTTAATGAAAGAAAAACCCACAATAGTCACAGAAATAACTTGAATCTGACAAAAGTGGTAATAAATAAAAATTCTATGAAAATTAACTGATGAAAATCAGACAATGCTTTTGAATTGTGGTTCAACAGAATTATTTTAAAAAACAAACTCATGAAACAGGCCTGGACAAAAATGATGGTACCCTTAACTTAATATTTTGTTGCACAACCTTTTGAGACAATCACTGCAATCAAACGATTTTTGTAACTGTCAATGAGACTTCTGCACCTCTCAGCAGGTATTTTGGTCCACTCCTCATGAGCAAACTGCTCCAGTTGTCTCAGGTTTGAAGGGTGCCTTCTCCAGATGGCATGTTTCAGTTCCTTCCACAGATGTTCAATAGGATTTAGATCAGGGCTCATAGAAGGCCACTTTAGAATAGTCCAGTGTTTCGCTCTTAGCTATTCTTGGGTGTTTTTAGCTGTGTTTTAGGTCATTATCCTGTTGCAAGACCCATGACCTGCAACTGAAACCAAGCAGTCTGACACTGGGCAGCACATTTCTCTCTAGAATGCCTTGATAGTCTTGAGATTTCATTGTACCCTGCACAGATTCAAGACACCCTGTGCCAGATGCAGCAAAGCAGCCCCAGAGTATAACAGAACCTCCTCCATGTTTCACTGTAGGGACAGTGTTCTTTTCTTGCTATGCTTCATTTTTGCATATGTGAACATAGAGCTGATGTGCCTTGCCCAAAAGTTCCAGTTTTGTCTCATCTGTCCATAGGACATTCTCCTGGAAGCTTTGTGGCTTGTCAACATGCAGTTTGGCAAATTCCAGTCTGGCATTTTTATGATTTGTTTTCAACAGTGGTGTCCTCCTTGGTCATCTCCCATGAAGTCTACTTGGGCTCAAACAACGACGGATGGTGCGATCTGACACTGATGTACCTTGACCTTGGAGTTCACCATGAATGTGTTTAGAGGTTGTTCTGGGCTCTTTTGTTACCATTCGTATCATCCGTCTCCTCCTGCGGCCACGTCCAGGGAGGTTGGCTACAGTCCTGTGGGTCTTAAATTTCTGAATAATATGTGCAGCTGTAGTCACAGGAACATCAAGCTGCTTGGAGATGTCTTATAGCCTTTAACTTTAACATGCTTTTGCTTCCTCTGGTCCATGTTTAGTGTGATACACACCATGTCACCAAACAGCACAGTGACTACTTGTCATCCTTTAAATAGGCCGACTGACTGATTACAAGTTTGTAGACACCTGTGATGTTAGAGGACACGTCTTGGTTGAACATGTAACTATGGTCACATTATTTTCAATCTTGTCTAGGGGTACCATCATTTTTGTCCAGGCCTGTTTCATGAGTTTGTTTTTTAAAATAATTCTGTTGAACCACTATTAAAAAGCATTGTCTGATTTTCATTGGTTAATTTTCATAGAATTTTTATTTATTACCACTTTTGTCAGATTCAAGTTATTTCTGTGACCATTGTGGGTTTTTCTTTCATTAACAGAGGGGTGTCAACAATTTTGTCCACGTCTGTGTGTATATCTATATCTATATATATATATATATATCTATATCTATATCTATATATATATATATATATATACATACATACATACACACGGTGATGTGGATGATGGGAGTTGTTGTCTGCTAGTTGTTTAAACAAAAACTAATTATTACTCTGTTATCATATGACACCTGACAACTTTAATTATGTGGAAAGTTATCTTTTAAATTGACAAACATCATATTTGTTACTCGTTGCAAAATTTGATTGGGATTAAAAGATAATTTCACTCTTGCCATTCATTTAAATGGAGATTTTTTTTCCCTTTCTCTTCTCTTTTTTTCAAAACTGTTTATTGAATTGTCAATGCAGTAAGATAAATACAAGGGTGGTTAGGGTAAATGCTAAGTGTACCATCAACACAATAAAACCAGTTGAGTAATTCAATAGTATAGATAAACTCAGCCTTATTAAAATTAAGTGGATTACAGAGAACAAAGGTCAGACTACAGTATGCCCCCCCATTGCTTGTCTAAGTCAGAAAAACTTGAACATTAGGAAACAAAAACAGACAATCAAATGAAAAAACCCACACAAAGCAAAAGAAAAAAAAATCGGCCTCCCATACCTGAATAAATCATGTAGAGTCAGAAATATTGGGAAAATCTAGCTGTTTGACATGTTTAAGAAAAGGGTCCCAAGTCATGTTAAATTTCTTATTAGAGCTTCTTAATACATGTCGAATCTTCCCCAAATTGAGACAACTGAGAATTTCTTTTATCCACTGAATATATAAAGGAGCTGTTGGAGATTTCCACTTGAGTAATATTGTGCATCTAGCCAGCAAAGTGACAAGAGCAATAAAGTTTGATTTTTGTTGATGTGAGTGATACAGTTGAAGCAATCCCAAACAAACCCATCAAAACATTAGGTTCAACATGTTTTCCAATAATACTTGATAGGGATTTGAAAATTTCTGTCCAGAAGGGTTGCAAGACAGGGCAAGACCAGAACATGTGAACATGGTTTGCTGGAGCTTGGTGACATCTGTAACAGATTGGATCTGTGTCTTTATAAATTTTAGATAGTTTAACCTTGGTGAAGTGGAGACGGTGTACAATTTTAAACTGAATTAATGCTTTGCACAAATGGATGATTTATGCACTTTATAAAGAATATTTTTCCAAAGGTCATCTGGAATATTATTGCCTAGCTCTGCTTCCCATGATGTTTTGAAAGAACAGAGAGAAACCAAACAAAGGGAGGGAATCAAAGAATAAATATGGGAGATCATTCTTTTTAATTTACTTATATGCTCTCGGAAGGTATCCAGAGGGGAATTATCAGGTGAACTCAGTAAGTGAGGGAATGTTTTGGTCACAAAGCTACGGATTTATATCTAAAGAAATGACACTTAGGCAATTCAAATTTATCGAACAACTGGCCAAAGGAAGCAAATGAGTTATAAATATATATATCTCTGAATGATTTAATACTGAGGTGGAACCAGGTTTTAAATGTGCGGTCCACTAAGGATGGAGGAAACAAATGGTTAGCAGTTATAGGAGCAGATATTGAGTATGTTTGAAGGTGGAAAATACATTTGAATTGATTCCAGATTCTCAGTGAAGTCTTGACGATGATATTTCTTGTATAATCAGGGGAGGAAGTTTTAATGGAGTGAGCTAAGGCTGACAGAGATACTGATCCACAAGAGGCAGATTCCATTGTAAGCCAAACAGGCGGGGGTTGGAAGAGTTCAGAGTGCAGCGAGAATTAAATAATTCTTAAATTAGTCGCCCAATAATAACATTTTATATTTGGTAAGCCCATGCCTCCGATTTCTTTAGGTCTCTGTAAAAATTGTCTAATCCTTGGAGTTTTTTTATGCCAAATAAATTCCTTAATGGTAGTGTTAATTTGATGAAAAAAGCTTAAAGGAAGGAAGCTTGGTAAAGATTGAAATATATACAAAAGTTTAGGCAAAGGATTCATTTTAACAGTATTGACACGGCCAGCTAAAGACAAATTCAACACTGACCAACGATCAAAATCTGCTTGTACAGGTACATCTCAAAAAATTAGAATATCATGAAAAAGTTCAATATTTTTTGTTTGTTCATCTCAGAAAATGAAACCCATATATTATATACTGTAGATTCATTACACAGAGAGTGATATATTTCAAGTGTTTATTTATTTTAATTTTGATGATTATGGCTTACAGCCCATGAAAACCCCAAATTCAGTCTCTCAAAAAATTAGAATATTACATAAAATTAATTTTAAAAAATAGTTTTTAATAGAAATATTGGCCGACTGAAAAGTATGTCCATGTACACACTCAATACTTGGGTCAGGGGCAAATTTTGGATTAATTACTGTGTCAATGTGGCGTGGCACAGAGGTAATCAACCTGTGGCACTGCTGAGGTGTTATGAAGGTCCAGGTTGCTTTGATAGTGACCTTCAGCTCGTCTTCATTGTTGGGTCTGGTGTCTCTCATCTTCCTCTTGACAATCCTCCATAGATTCTCTATGGGGTTTACGTCAGGAGAGTTTGCTGGCCAATCAAGCACAGTGATGCCATGGTCACTAAACCAGGTTTTGATACTTTTGGGAGTGTGAGGGGGTGCCAAGTCCTGCTGGAAAATGAAATCAGCTTCTCCATAAAGCTTGTCAGCAGAGGGAAGCATGAAGCGCTCTAAAATTTCCTGGAAGGCGACTGCGCTAACTTTGGTCTTGATAAAACACAGCGGAGCAACACCAGCAGATAACATGGTTCCTCAAATCATCACTGACTGTGGAAACGTCACACTAAACCTCAAGCAACTTAGATTCTGTGCCTCTCCACTCTTTCTCCAGACTCTGGGACTTTGATTTCCAAATGAAATGCAAAATTTACTTTTATCTGAACAGAGGTCATCTGCTGGTGTTTTTCCACTGTGTTTTATCAAGGGATTGCTGCTGAATTGGGCTACGGTGATCAAGTTTCCCCCCAATACAGGATAAGAGGTAACCCGACGCCGCTTTACGGTTATGGAGGTGGAAGGCTGTGCACGGTCAGAACGTTGGAGTTAAAAGTTCAGTATGTACAAGTCGGCGGTGATGACTGATTTCACGTTCCACGTCACGGCCCAAGGCGACAACATCATGGGACGTGACCTGTTTTACGGACTGGGTTTTGCCATCAAAAACAATGCTGGGGAAGAATGGTCTGGTCGTGGCCAGTGGAACCGTCCGGTTCCGGTGGGGGAGGACGACGCTGTGTGGGACAAAGACCTAACGGACGCCACGGTGGTCAAGCAGGACAAGCCTCACTCAGGTTTGTTGCAGGAGGGTTTCAGTGCCGGCGCTCGGGGAACGGTAGGAGAGGGCACCGAGCGTGGCAGCAAGGCCCCTGCGTCAGCGAGTGACGCCAATGTGCTAGTCCCAGACTCCTTCGGAGCTTGGCCGCAGAGGGCTGGAGGATCTGCAGCTATCATGGCGACCACTGCAATGGCTTTAGAAGAGGTTGGGGCCAGACCGACAGGCACGGAGAGACCGCGTGGCAAACAGCACCATTGTAGGCCAGGCAGAGCCCCTCTTAGAGTTATGGACTTGGTCCAGGCTCGAGGAGAGGAATGTCCACGGTGGGTATGAGCTAAGCGACAGCCAGCGAACACCAAGGATACCTGTGCATCATGGCTAAGCAGGGCACAACTTACTTCGAACTGTCGGACGGCTCAAGGAGGCACGCCAATGAGCTGTGGCGTGTCCAGATGAGAGAGGCAGTCAGTGGCGATGAGAAGAGACGCTTTCGTCCATGAGGTCAGCTGCGACCCTGGGGCATGCTGTTTCCAGGGGCGGGTCTGATGAGGGGCTGCCCTGGGCCCCCCACAAGCTGGTTCTACCCTTTCCTGCCAGAAGGACAGTAGTGTAAATTTAACAGTTAGTTCTGTGTTTGTATGTTTGTGCATGTTAAAAAAAAATGTTATTGTTCTGGGTGTTAGTTGTTTAGGAACACGGCGGTAAATTTAAGTTATTAATGGACTTTATTTATTTTACAGATGGCAGAATAATCCACCTTGCTGTATGGCCAGGACGGTAGTCCGCCCATCCTCCCTAGTTTAAGTTTTGTTGTGTGAATGTGGTAGGCCATTTGGTATTTCAGTTTTAGTTTTCTTAGTGCGTGATTCGAGTCCTAAATTGGGGAGGGTCTTAATTATGTGTGTGTTTTTGGACTTTCTACGGGGGGGAGGAGTGATGTTGTGATTTATGTTTTATTGTGAAGTGCGGTATAGTGGCGGCCACTTCCTCTTCCGCCACTGCACCACCCTATAAATACCAGGGGGCATCCATTTTAGGCTCTGTTGCCAATGCCCCTGCCTGATGGCTGTGTTGTGTCCATCCTTTCAATAAAGCTGAGTTCGACCGTTCATCTGGCCTCATCCTTGCACAAAGGTATTTACACACATAACACCTGTGTTCGAGTGGTTCAATTGAATTCTTCAGTTCTTGTCTCACAGATGTTATTTCAGAATGCAGACTCGTAGACAGGGCATCAATTTGACCACATATTTCATTCTTAAGAGAGTCAATCGTGGCCTGAAACAGCACAGCGTTTAGGGTGGTTTCATCAGGATGAGGCAGACTCTGTGAGACGGGCACAGGTGTGGCTGGCACAGCAGGTAGCGGTGCTTTGTGACCTCCTCTCGAGGATTCTTGTTTAACTCGGGAATTCGGCATTTTATGTCAGAGTAGATGGAATGAGTAGCACTGAAGAGTTGCATAAAGGTTGTTAAGTGTCCATGACCATGTACGAGCGAAGGTTATCAAGTAGAGAGTTATTTTTGATCCAGTTTTCTTGGAGCTGCACCAAAAGGCATCTACACACGTGGACAGAATTGTTGGTACCCCTCTGTTAATGAAAGAAAAACCCACAGTGGTCACAGAAATAACTTGAATCTGACAAAAGTGATAATAAGTAAAAATTCTATGAAAATTAACCAATGAAAATCAGACACAAACTCATGAAACAGGCCTGGACAAAAATGATGGTACCCTTAACTTAATATTTTGTTGCACAACCTTTTGTGGCGATCACTGCAATCAAACGATTTCTGTAACTGTCAATGAGACTTCTGCACCTCTCAGCAGGTATTTTGGCCCACTCCTCATGAGCAAACTGCTCCAGTTGTCTCAGGTTTGAAGGGTGCCTTCTCCAGACAGCATGTTTCAGCTCCTTCCACAGATGTTCAATAGGATTTAGATCAGGGCTCATAGAAGGCCACTTTAGAATAGTGCAATGTTTCGCTCTTAGCCATTCTTGGGTGTTTTTAGCTGTGCGTTTTGGGTCATTATCCTGTTGCAAGACCCATGACCTGTGACTCAGACCAAGCTGTCTGACACTGGGCAGCACATTTCTCTCTAGAATACCTTGATAGTCTTGAGATTTCATTGTACCCTGCACAGATTCAAGACACCCTGTGCCAGATGTAGCAAAGCAGCCCCAGAACATAACAGAACCTCCTCCATGTTTCACAGTAGGGACAGTGTTCTTTTCTTGGTATGCTTCATTTTTGTGTCTGTGAACATAGAGCTGATGTGCCTTGCCAAAAAGTTCCAGTTTTGTCTTGTCTGTCCATAGGACATTCTCCCAGAAGCTTTGTGGCTTGTCAACATGCAGTTTGGCAAATTCCAGTCTGGTTTTTTATGATTTGTTTTCAACAGTGGTGTCCTCCTTGGTCGTCTCCCATGAAGCCCACTTTGGCTCAAACAACGACGGATGGTGCGAACTGACACTGATGTACCTTGACCTTGGAGTTCACCATGAATGTGTGTAGAGGTTGTTCTGGGCTCTTTTGTTACCATTCATATTATCCGTCTCCTCCTGCGGCCACGTCCAGGGAGGTTGGCTACAGTCCCGTGGATCTTAAATTTCTGAATAATATGTACAACTGTAGTCACAGGAACATCAAGCTGCTTGGAGATGGTCTTATAGCCTTTACCTTTAACATGTTTGTCTGTAATTTTCTTTCTAATCTCCTGAGACAACTCTGTCCTTTGCTTCCTCTGGTACATGTTTAGTGTGGGACACACCATGTCACCAGACAGCACAGTGACTACGTGTCACCCTTTAAATAGGCCGACTGACTGATTACAAGTTTGTAAACACCTGTGATGTTAATTAGAGGACACATCTTGGTTGAACATGTCCCTATGGTCACATTATTTTCAATCTTTTCTAGTGGTACCATCATTTTTGTCCAGGCCTGTTTCATGAGTTTGATTTTTAAAATAATTCTGTTGAACCACAATTCAAAAGCATTGTCTGATTTTTCATTGGTTAATTTTCATAGAATTTTTATTTATTACCACTTTTGTCAGATTCAAGTTATTTCTGTGACCTTTGTGGGTTTTTCTTTCATTAACAGAGGGGTACCAACAATTTTGTCCACGGCTGTATTTCTTACTGTGCTCCATAGCCAATGGAGAATTTTTTTCAATTTAAGGTCCCATATGCGCAAGTACAGGGGGTGTGACTTAGGCTCTTTATAGTCACTGAGAGTTAGTTGACAGTAAATTAGTGTTAGTAATTAACGGTTACATGAACACCTTCGAAGCGGAGTGATACATATCCTTTGAAACGCTGGAGTGCAGTTATCGTGGATTTTAGTAACTCCTGGAGTCTCCGTTGTTCAATCAAATTGCTTGGTCGGAACTGTTGTATAAATACAGTGGATATAAAAAGTCTACATACGACTGTTCAAATGCCAGGTTTTTGTGATGTAAAAAAATGAGACCAAGGTAAATCAAACTTTTTCCACCATTAATGTGACCTATAACCTGTACAACCCGGCTGAAAAACAAACAAATCTTTTTAGGGGAAAAAAATAAAAAACTTACAATAACCTGTTTGTATAAATATGCGCATCCTGTTATAACTGGGGATGTAGCTGTGTTCAGAATTAATCAATCACATTCAAACTGATGTTAAATGGCAGTCAGCACACACCTGCCACCATTTAAAGTGTGATTTTCTGGTTAACCCCAAATAAAGTTCAGCTGTTCTAGTAGGCTTTTCCTGACATTTTTAAGTCACATCTTACAGCACAAGCCATGGTCCACAGAGAGCTTCCAAAGCATCAGAGGGATCTCATTGTTTAAAGGTATCAGTCAGGAGAAGGGTGCAAAAGAATTTCCAAGGCATTAAATATTCCATGGAACACAGTGAAGACAGCCAAATAAGGCACAACAGTGACGTTACCAAGAGCTGGACGTCTCTCCAAAATTGATGAAAAGACTAGAAGAAATCTGGCCAGGGAGGCTGCCAAGCATTCGGCAGCAACATTGAAGGAGCAGCAGGAATTTCTGGCAAGTACTGGCCGTTTAGTACATGTGATAACAATCTCCCATCTAGGGTGGCAAGATGGAAGCTTTATCTTATGAAGAAAAACATCCATGCCCGACTACATTTTGCAAAAACACATTTGAAATCTCCCAAATGCATGTGGGGAAAATGTGTTATGGTCCGATGGAACCAAGGTTGAACTTTTTGGCCATAATTCCAAAAGGTATATTTGGCTTGCACAAACACAACACTGCTCATCACCAAAAGAACACCATACCTACAGTGAAGCATGGTGGTGGCAGCATCATGCTTTGAGGCTGTTTTTCTTCAGCTGGAACTGGGGCCTTAGTCAAGGTGGAGGGAATTATGAACGGTTCCAAATACCAGTTGGTGTTGGCACAAAACCTTCAGGCTTCTGCTAGAAAGCTGAAGATCAAGAGGGACTTCATCTTTCAGCACGACAGTGACCCAAAGCACACATCCAAATCAACAAAAGAATGGCTTCACCAGAAGAACATTAAGGTTTTGGAATAGTCCAGCCAGAGTCCAGACCTGAATCCGATTGAACATCTGTGGGGTGATCTGACGAGGGCTGTGCACAGGAGATACCTTTGCAATCTGACAGATTTGGAGTGTTTTTGCAAAGAAGAGTGGGCAAATATTGCCACATCAAGATGTACCACGCTGATAGACTCCTACCCAAAAAGACTGAGTGCTGTAATAAAAGCCAAAGGTACTGCAACAAAGTATTAGTTTAAGGGTGTGCATATTTATGCAAACAGGTTATTGTAAGTTTTTTTTTTTTTTATTTTTCCCTTTAAAAGATTTCAGTTTGTTTTTCAGTTGTGTTGTACAGGTTATAGGTCACATTAATGGTGGAAGAAGTTTTGAAATGATTTATCTTGTCCTCATTTTTTACATCACAAAAACCTGGCATTTGAACAGGGGTGTGTAGACTTTTTATATCCACTGTATATATACACCTTCCATCTGAAACGGTCCATTTTCAGTCTGCCCATTAATGAGCTAGGATGTGATTTTTTTTTTTTTATTTTTTTTTTTTTGAATGGGCCATTCAAAAGTAAGGGGAAGTTGTGGTGTGAACAAAGGGCAGGGCTTGTTAATTGTGACATCATAAAACCCAGGAAGTGCAATCCACTCATTTCTTGAAGAGTTCAACTAAATTAAGGGCATGTGTATTTCTTTGTGAAGTACTTTCATGTTTAATATTTTAATGATATACATGTGACCATGGGCACATTTTTGAAGGGGGAAAAAAAAAACTACAAAAAACACAATTTTGCAGTTAATGGGACTTTCTAGGAAGCAATTGGATTTGATTTGGTCATTGGTTGTTCATTCTGTCAATACATACTGTATGTGGGTATATTCATTGTCCCTGTTGTGTATATTTTTTCCCGTAGATAATGGGAACCAACCACACTCAGACCTATGTGAAGGAGCACTCCATAGTCGATCCAGAGAAGAAGAAGCTGGAACTGTGCTCAACAAATGTAAGGTCATATTTTTTGTTCAGTTATATTTAAAGCCTAATTTAACTACTTTAGCATAAAATTGACTGCTGTTAGACAAACAGTGGCATAGCATAATAGTGTGGGGGTTTTTTTTGTAATCAGCATAATTATTTTGCAGATTACCCTCACAAACCTCATATCTGTGGATGAGAGGCTTATTTACAGACCACACCCAGACAATCCTGATGTGTAAGTATTTCAATTTTAATTTACCATAAAAACATGTTTCATTTAATTACACACTACCGACAAAGTGGAGGCATGGGTAGGGTGGTATGGTTACTTCTCTTTGCCTGTCTGCAGTCTAACTTGAGAAGGTCACCAAATTTTGTACAAAGGTTGACATTGGGACTGTAACTTGTGTATACAGTGGTGGGAAAAAGTGTTTGCCCCTTCCTGATTTCTCATTTTTTTTGTAAGTTTGTCACACTTAAATGTTTCAGATCATCAAACGAATTTAAATATTAGACAAAGATAACATAAATAAACACAAAATGCAGTTTTTTAAATGAAGGTGTTTATTATTAAGGGAAAAAAAATCCAAACCTACATGGCCCTGTGAAAAAGTGATTGCCCCTTAAACCTAATAACTGGTTGGGCCACCTTTTGCAGAAACGACTGCAATCAAGTGTTTGCGATAACTGGCAATGAATCTTTTACAGCACTGTGGAGGAATTTTGGCCCACTCATCTTTGCAGAATTGTTGTAATTCAGCCACATTGGAGGGTTTTCGAGCATGAACAGCCTTTTTAAGGTCATGCCACAGCATCTCAATTGGATTCAGGTCAGGACTTTCACTAGGCTACGCCAAAGTCTTCATTTTTATTTTCTTAAGCCATTCAGAGGTGGACTTGCTGGTGTGTTTTGGATCACTGTCCTGCTGCAGAACCCAAGTGCGCTTCAGCTTGAGGTCACGAACAGATGGCCGGACATTCTCCTACAGGATTTTTTGGTAGACAGCAGAATTCCTGGTTCTATTTACCACAGCAAGTCTTCTAGGTCCTGAAGCAGCAAATCAGCCCCAGACCATCACACTACCACCACCATATTTTACTGTTGGTATGATGTTCCTTTTCTGAAATGCTGTGCTGTGGTGGACACAATACACATGACACTCTACCCAGGACACCGGGGTTGGTAGGGGAGAAGGTAGTTAGGGATGCTAATGGAGAAAGGTGAGAGGAGCTAAACAAACAAAGATGTGCCTTTCGCCCCCCGCCACGCAAGGTTCACACCTGAGGACGCAGGGGTGCAAATGTATGGTTGCAAGATCTGCTCTGTGACATGTGTGTCAATGTCATGTTAATGTGTGTACATGCCTTTCATGTCTGTATGTTAATGTTTACCCTGTGTGTCGGAGGCGGGAATAGACGTGTATAAAAGAGTTCGCTCAGGCACTCAGAGTTCAGAGTTTCTGTGTTTTATGTTGGAAGAGGAATAAAGTTTGTATGTTGTTCACCTCGCTGCCTCGTCTGCTTTAATCTTCCACAGTGTTACTTTTACACCGGATGTAATGGGACACACATGTTCCAAAAAGTTCAACTTTTGTCTCATCAGTCCAGAGTATTTTCCCAAAAGTCTTGGGGATCATCAAGATGTTTTCTGGCAAAACTGGGAGAAGCCTTTATGTTCTTTTTGCTCAGCAGTGGTTTTCGTCTTGGAACTCTGCCATGCAGGCCATTTTTGCCCAGTCTCTTTCTTATGGTGGAGTCTTGAACACTGACCTTAACTGAGACAAGTAAGGCCTGCAGTTCTTTGGATGTTGTTGTAGGGTCTTTTGTGACCTCTTGGATGAGTCGTTGCTGCACTCTTGGGGTAACTTTGGTCGGCCACTCCTGGGAAGGTTTGCCACTGTTCCATGTTTTCACCATTTGTGGATAATGGCTCTCACTGTGGTTTGCTGGAATCCCAAAGCTTTAGAAATGGTTTTATAACCTTTTCCAGACTGATGGATCTCAATTATTTTGTTTCTCATTTGTTCCTGAATTTCTTTGGATCACAGCATGATGTCGAGCTTTGGGGGATCTTTTGGTCTACTTCACTTTGTGAGGCAGTTCCTATTTAAGTGATTTCTTGATTGAAAACAGGTGTGGCAGTAATTAGGCCTGGGTGTTGCTCGAGAAATTGAACTCAGCTTTTCAAAGATGTGATAAACCACAGTTAATTTATGTTTTCACGGGGGGGGCAATCACTTTTTCACACAGGGCCATGTAGGTTTTGATTATTTTTTTTTACCCTTAATAATAAACGCCTTCACTTAAAAACTGCATTTTGTGTTTACTTGTGTTATCTTAGTCTAATATTTAAATTTGATGATCTTAAACATTTAAGTGTGACAAACATACAACAATGAGAAATCAGGAAGGGGGCAAACACTTTTTCACACCACTGTATGTTTTTGAAGTCAAAAGGTCATGATCTTTGAAAGCAAACATGGAAATTCGGTACTTGTGTAACTGATGCATATCCTTGTATTACATACTGTATATTTGCGCATATCTTAATAAAAATTAGAAAGACACAGGGGAAGGGGAGGGCTACTCAGCGGGGGTGAGCTACTCAGCTGTTGGCTTCCTCACCATATGTCTCTACTTTCTTCCTTCCTGCTCGTCAGAACTGTCCTGACCCAGGAAGCCATCATCACAGTGAAGGGAGTCAGTCTGAGCAGCTACCTGGAAGCCATGATGGCCCGGAGAATGTCAGCAAATGCCAGGAAGGTAACATGCGTCATAAATACTACATCTTTTGCACGCAGTCTCAATGTTCTGCAAAAAATTTGTGTAATAATTTTTTTGCATGCCCTCCAAGTTGATCACTGCTAGTTTTTCTACTCTTCCAGGGCAAATTAATCAGCATACAGTCTGAAGTTAATATATCCAGGAATGTTCTCTTGCCTGTCTCTGAGTTTGACACTTTGAGTTTGACCCTTCAACTTCTTTTTTTCTGCATGAATCTGTAGGGTTGGGATGCTATTGAGTGGATTATTAAGAACTCTGAAAGAGAGAACCTACCTCTCTGACATTTACTAACGCTGGTAACGCTTCCCTTTCCTTCACAACTTTGTCCTCCAGTCTTGCTACATGACCTCTCAGAGCAAAAATAAAATCATGTTGTGCATGACTTACATAATATTAAGTCCTTTTTTTATTAAAATCTGCATACAGTCAATGGACCATTCCCTGTGTAGCTCCTCCTCATAATCCAGAGGATCCTCAGCGTCGTCGGACCATCTGCCATGGATACTTCAGTCTAGAAGGTTTTTGTGTATTTTTCACAGATGGAAACATTTTGCCAAAGCTGTATACATGGTCATCAGAGCCTTTTTGAGTAGGATTTTAGGGTTGTTTGGACACCGTTAGTAGGTGTGGCACTAATCGCTGATTTAGCACTCATTCATTTTTACGAAAAGGTGCAGAAAAAATAAAAGGCTTACATCAACTTTTTGAACCTTAACCAGGTTATTTTTTTTTTATTACAGTTTGCTTTAATATCTTAATGTATCAGCTGTGAAAGAAAAAGGCTGCACTGGAGAGAGATGAATAGACTGAAGTACGGTGCAATGTTAATGATATGCAAATATAATTAAATTTATTCTAATGTAATTTCTCTGTGTTAACAAAAACTTGAGACTCCTTTGGTAAGAATTCATATCAGAAAATGTTACTGGTGCTTATTATCATTATTAAGTGTTAAGGGGCACACACTGTAGATGAGGTCTGCATGATGTAGTAAAAAAAAAGTTCTGACAGGGGTATTAGTGAAAGAATATTTAGATATAAAGTTTTCTAAAAATCAAAAGTTGGGAATGTACAGTCAAGCATTGCCTTCTTTTTTCCCATCTTAAGGCATTAATACACAGGCATCTTTTTGCTAAAACACAGATGAGCAGCATGGTTTACATGAAGGTGAAATGGTGAAAATGTGTATACACTGACCTCCAATTTACAATGGCCTTAAAATGATGCCTGTCCGTTATTGCTTTGATAACAATGTACGCCGATGCCAGCCAGTCGCACGTGTCATGCTTCCAGATGTAATATTTTATTTTTTTCCATAAAAGCTACCTACTGTACGTATCATGAAGAGCAGGGCTTAATGTATGTGCAATTTTGCAGGAGAAAAATGATGTTACAGGCTAACTCATCTCTGGATTAAACTAAGACTGATATTTGTAATATTATCTAAAAACCTTGTTAGAAAGAAAATTATTGTTTTTGTGTCAAAACAGCTGATTTGATTTTGTCTTGCAACAATTAAAGGAATTGTTTGAAAATGACATTTTGATACTGAGGTGTTTGTTTGGATCTCGCTGCTCAGACTTGGTGATGCTAAAGTATGAAACCTGATGGAAGAATCACTGAGGCTTAATACTCCATCATATTCCACTTATAAGGTCCATATTCAGTTTTGGATAAAATGTTTAACATGTGCAGCAGCTATGAGACTATTCTGAATAAAGGACTCAAAAGGAGATTTTGCACAAGAACCAAGCAACCCTATTAAAACAACTCTAAAACCAGCATCTTAAAAAAATCTCATGTTAACAAAAATTACGAATGAATATGCTGCATGCAGTAAATACAAACTGCACACTGCAAACTAAACTGAATTAATAATTCACACAGCAAAGTCCCACTCTAAAGGATGGGGAAAATGAACCTACAAAAAAATAAAATTATTACATACAGCTGAAATCAGAAGTTTATAAAAAGACACATAACCTTTCTTTTCTCACCGTCTGACATTAAATCAGACTAAATTTTTCTTGTTTTAGGTCCGTAAGGATTACCAAAATTATTTCTATTTGCTAAATACTTTTGACATTTGATTTTTTTTTTTTTTTTTTTTTTTTTTTAAGAGAAAGTTTTATTACTTTTTTCATAGTCAGAAGTTTACATATATTTCCTTAGTTTTTGGTAGCATTGCCTTTAAACTGTATGACTTGGGTCAAACATTTTGGGTATCCTCCCACAAGCTTTTCACGATAGTTTGCTGGAATTTTGGACCATTCCTCCTGACAGAACTGGTGTAACTGAGTCAGGTTTGTAGGCTGCTCTGCTCACACACACGTCTGTTCAGCTCTGCCCATAAATTGTCTATGAGATTGAGATCAGGGCTTTGTGATGACCACTCCAAAACATTGACTTTGTTGTCCTTAAACCAGTTTGTAACTAATTTGGTGGTATGCTCAATGTCATTGTCCATTTGGAAGACCCATTTGTGCCCAAGCTTATCTTCCTGGCTGATGTCTTGAGATGTTGCTTCAATATTTCCACATAATGTTCTTTCATCATGTTGCCATCTATTTTGTGAAGTGCACCAGTCCCATAATGACTGGACATTCCCATGGTGTTTCCACTCACATATAATTGTTTGAATAGATGAACGTAGCATCTTCAGGCATCTGGAAATTGTATCTGAAGATGATCTAGACTCGTGGAGGTCCACAATTTTCTTCCTGATAGTGTATGTAAACTTCAGACTTTGAAGAAAGTAAAAAATAAAATCTAAAAAATTTAGCAAATATAAAAATTATTTAGCAAATACAACTAATTTTGTTAATTCTAACAGAATAATTAAGTCCAACAGATAAATAATAGCTCCAGGAGCCATGAAATTAATACATGGTGAAATAATTGTCTTTCAATAAAAGGAACTGATTAAAATTTCTGACATTTTTGCTCAATAAATGCTTTATACAGCAGCTCAGTGGCACAGTGGTCAGCACTGTGGCAGCACAGTAGGAAGGTCATGGGTTCAATCCATCAGTGACCCTTCTGTGTGGAGTTTGCATGTTCTCCCCATGTCTGTGTGGGTTTTCTCCAGGTACTCCGGTTTCCTCCCACAGGCCAAAGACATGCAGGTTAAGTTAACTGGCATCAACTGGGGATTCTAAATTGTCCTTAGGTATGACTGAGACTGAATGGTTGTGTCTCTCTGTGTTGGCCCTGCGATGGACTGGTGATCTGTCCAGGGTGTACCCTGCCTCTCACCCAGAGATGCTGGGATAGGCTCCAGCCCCCCCCCCCCCCCCCCAAACACACACATATACACACACTACCTGAATAGGGTGAAGTGGTTGAAGATGAATGAATGGGGGAAAAAAATATTTATACATTCTCAGTATCAAATAAGACTTTTTAAATTCCATCCATACATCTATCCATCTTCTACCGCATTTCCAGAGGTCCGGGTCGTGGACGCAGCAGTTCAAGCAGAGAAGCCCAGACTTCTCTCTCCCCAGCCACCTGGTTCACCTCTTCAGAGAGGATACCAAGGCGTTCCCAGACCAGCTTGGAGATGTAGTCTCTCCAGCAAGTTCTGGGTCTGCCCTGGGGTCTCCTCCCAGTGGGACGTGCCCGAAACACCCCAAGTGGGAGGCATCCAGGAGGCATCCTGATCAGATGCCCAAACCACCTCAACTGGCTCCTTTCAATGTGGACGAGCAGCAGTTCTACTCTGAGCCTCTCCCAGATGACTGAGCTCCTCACCCCATCTCTGAGGGTGAGTCCAGCAATCCTATGAAGAATGCTCATTTCAGCCGCTTGTATCCGCAAACTCATTCTTTCAGTCATTATAGTAGTAGTAGTAGTAGATTAGTTTATTTGACAGGGACAGTGCAATAAACATAGACAATTAATCAAAGACAATCAATCTGATGTGTTGCACATAGAGTGTATAGCTATTAGCTAATTCGCAACTCTTGTCCCTGGATGGGCTTTAGAAAAAAGAATCAAGATAAAAAATATACACAATAACCACATACATCAATGCAGAAAAATTATAAATACACAATTATAAATATTATAAATATTATAAATACACAAATATAACAGCCTGACTCACATTTAACATAAATATTATAATATTATAAATACACAAATATAACAGCCTGACTCACATTTAACACATATAACATAACTCACATTTGCCTATTTCAGGCCTTCCTCCCTCCGTCACTCACTATAAACAAACACATTTATTCCTTCCCTTCATTCACTCTCACTTTGCAGACAATTAATTCATACATGAGTACATTCTTGTTTATTTTTCAGCCAGTTTTTAACATTTTTAGTGAATGTTTTAAAGTCCGTTATTATTTTAATTTCATTTGGCATTGTGTTCCAGATGTGACTGCCCTTTATAGAGAAAGCTGTTTGTCCAAATGTGGTTCTGCGGTGGAATATTTTACAGTTATTGTTAACAGAACTCCTGGTGGCTCTGCTGCTGTCCTGTCTTTGGACGAAACCAGCAAGTGGCTCGGGTGCTGATTTATGGAAACATTTGAACGTTAATTTCAGAAGACAGAGGTCAATGAAGCTCTCAAAACTCAATAGGTTGTATTTTTTTAAAACATTACAGTGATGCCACCTAATGGGCTTTTTGTCCAAGATTTTTAGGGTTTGATTATATAATGAACCTATATGTCTTATTGTGGAAGGGGCTGCTTGAGCCCAGACTGTCAAACAGTATGATATATGAGAAAAAACCATAGAATGCATATACAGTGCAGCTGCTTCGTAAGGTATGTAATATCTAATTAATTTAAAGCAGTTCAGATTTTTTTTTACTGTTTTTGAAATTTTCTTTATATGAAGATTAAATTTGAGTTGAGGATCTAGTACAATGCCAAGGTATTTGAATTCTGTAGCTAAACTGATGTCATGATCATGTATATTAACTTTAAAATGTTGCAGGTTACATTTTTTGATTGAAAAGCACATTGAGACTGTTTTCTGAAGGTTCAGCAATAGATGGTTCTTGAGGAGCCACTCTTGGACATCAACCATACTTGTAGACAGTACATCTGCAGCCTGTGCTGGAGTCTTGGCAGCTGTGTAAATAACTGCATCATCTGCATAAAGTTGGCATGTTGCAGCTGAGCAGTGTAACGGCAAGTCATTAATAAAAATGCTTAAAAGTAAAGGACCAAGAATGGACCCTTGTGGGATACCCATGCGGTTGTTTAAAAATGAGGATTTATCCTGGTGAACTTTTACACACTGTTCTCTATTCTGGAGATAAGATGCAAACCATTCTAATGTATTTGGGGAGAAGTTAAAAGATACCATTTTGGATAAAAGCAAACTGTGGTTTACAGTATCGAAAGCCTTTTTGAGATCTAGAAAAACAGCTCCTACCACATTACCCCTGTCCAAGGACTGTTTGACGTTTTCAATAAGGCAACAATTTGCTGTTTCTGTTGAGTATCCTGGTCTAAAACCAAATTGATGTGGATGAAGAAGTTGACTGTCTTGTAAGTAGTCTATCAGCTGTGTAGCTACAACTTTTTCAAGAACCTTAGATAGGACTGGTAAAATAGAGATTGGGCGGTAATTGCATATATCGTCTTTACTGCCTGATTTATGAACTGGTATGACGACAGCTTTTTTCCAGCCAGATGGAAATGTACTAGACCTAATGGAGAGATTAATGAGGTGAGTCAGTGGTTTGATTAATATTTTGCTGTGCATTTTGAGAAAGGAGGTGCTCATATTGTAGATATCATTAGTTTTTGAGTTTGACAGTGTTTTAACAATACCAGCAATTAACTTCTCATTTACCTCATCGATGTGAAAAGTATCTGTTGGAAGTATGGAATTTGTGTTGTTGAGCACATTTGGCAGCACAAAATTTTTTGTTAAGTCTTCCACAGAGCCCACAAAGTGTGAATTAAATTCATTTGCCAAAGTAGCCTTGTCACTGACGGTCTTGCCATTGATTCTAAGTTCCTTTACCCCCTTCTGATCGTTTTTTTTATTAGTTAAGTTATTTAAATGCCTCCATAGGGAACTGTTGTTACCCTTTGCATGATCTATCAGTTTATTGTAATAAGATATTTTTGATTTTCGCAGCTCATGTACCACTTTATTTCTTAAACTTTTGTACACAAGGTGATCATTTTGTAGTTTGGAGGTTAGTGATGTTTTCAGTGCATAGTCTCGCCTCTTCATAAGTTTTCTTATTTCATTATTTAACCATGGTAGGCTAATCTTCTGTTGTCTACTTTTAATTTGCTTTGAAAATTTTTCTATAGACTTTGTGATTGTTGCAGTTATAAAATTACAACAATCATCTACTTCACATGTTGACATGAGCTGCTCCCAATTTTGATTCTCTAAGTAATGTTCAAACTCCTCATTTTTTGATTTGGGGATAATAAAATTTGATTTGTCAATATCGACTCCCCCAAAATACTGTAGTCGCTTTTTAGTAAGTTTCCTGACAGCAAGAACCATGTTATGATCTGAGAGACCAGTTACAAGATTATAGGTTCTGGTTATTCGTTCTGGTTTATTAGTAAATACCATGTCAATAAGTGTTCTGGATTGTTTGGTTATCCTGGTGGGTCCTTTGATGATTTGCTGGTAATTAAATTTAGTCATGAGGCTTTTCAGTTTTTGTTTGTCTTTTTTATCAGACCAGTTGATATTAAAGTCACCATGAATTATTGTTTCTCTGTTCTTCTCAAGTTGTTTAACCAGATCACTTAATTCATTATAAAAGGAAGAGTTGTGTGACGGTGGGTTGTACACTACTGCAATGTTGAAATTCATTACCGGAGAGAGACATACATTAACAGCTAAACATTCAAGTGAAGTATTCAAATCAACCAGTTGACATTTATATTTCTCTTTGATGTAAATTAAAACACCTCCTCCCCTCCCTACCTGCCTGTCTTTTCTAAAACACTGGTAGCCCACAATATCGATCATATTAGTGTCTATGTTCCTGTGTAGCCAGCTTTCTGAGAGACAAAGGTAGTCCAGATTTGAGTCCAACAACAACACCGAAATCTCATCTCTTTTGGGGATTATGCTCCGTATGTTTAAATGACCGCCGAGGATCCCCTTTGGTTTAGCCTTGGTGTCCCAAAGAACTCGTGCATGATTAACAGTTTGGAAAAATAAATGTTGTTTTTGCTTTTGTACAGCTCGGTTTTGTGCTAACCCAGTGGTCTGCTGTTTAATAGTGGCAGGTCCAGGGTTAAGGTGAATATCTCCTGCCAGAAGTAGCAGAACTAACAGAACTTTAATTGTATATCCTCTGCCATATTGTGATTTTTGCTTAACAGCCATGTTTGCCTTAATTTGGAAGTTTTTGCTCAGGGCTTTTAAAGACCACATAGAGTGTAGGGTGAGATGTCCAAGCCCAAATCCATACAGATAAAACTTTTTAACTTCACCTTTGGTTGAGTTTGTCGGAAAATCCTTCTTGTTGCAGGTCCAGACACACAAAGACAAAACGAAGAGGAAGTAGAGAAGTAGAGAAGGCTTATTAGTGGTGCCCATCAGCCCACTTTTTAATCCGGTGGCAGCCATCTTCAGTCTTTCTTGGAAAGAAGGAAAAAGAAAATCTGTGGATAGTAAAATAAATTCTGCTTATATCGCCAGAATCTGATCCGATCGTCCTCGAATCCAGCTGGGCCTCAGCTAGCCAACTAGCCCCTTCCGTTGCTGGTCTCGTTGCTCATAGTCGCCGTAACTGGTCTCCCGTCCCGCTCCTCCAACCGAGTCTCGTCACACACCGCCGCTGCCACCGAGCTCCGCTGAGGTCACGGTAAGTCCTCCGCTAGGCACCGCCACCTACCGTCGTCTGCCTGGGTGAAATCTCTGCTGAGCCCCGTCAACAAATAGCCGCTTGCCTGGTAGTATCTCCGCTGGGCCTCGCAGCTGGGCTTCGATTCAGGCTGGTGTAAGGTGGAATGACTGGCGCCAGCATTAAGCTAACTAGCGTTAGCTTAGCAATCGCTTCAGGTAGGGCACATCAGTGAATCACAAGGAAGCGCTGGAATCGCTGGTCAGTTTACTCACAGTGGCCGGATAAAAGCGATCAAAGGGGTAATCCACCGGAGGTATATCCGATCGCTGTAGGTTAGTTATTTAGAGACTGGCGCCAGCATTAAGCTAACTAGTGTTAGCTTAGCAATCGCTTCAGGTAGCATTAAGCTAACTAGTGTTAGCTTAGCAATCGCTTCAGGAAGGCGCAGGAAGTCGCTGGAGAAAGGCGATTAAAGGGCAATCCAGCGGAGGTGGCAATTCAGCCCGTGCGTGTTCGCCACGAGCGCCGATCGCTGCAGGCCAGCCACTTTTAATGGCAAAATCAGTGACTTTGTCTCAGCACTGAAAAAGTGTGACCATCCCGGTCGCCATCTTGAGTAGGCAGGAGCTGGACAGAAGGATCTCAAGATTCATATGGCAGGGCAAGAGACCTAGAATCAGATATAGAACCCTACAGCTAAACAAAGACAAAGGTGGGCTCGCGCTGCCAAATATCAGGGACTATTTTAAAGCCGCACAAATTAAAACTTTAATAGAGATATGTAACCCAGTCTACACTGCACAATGGAAGGAGATGGAATCCAAAGCTCCAAAGCTCATGACCATAGGTGAGAGTAGGAACGTAGCTTGACCAGTAAGTCGACAGCTTTGCTTTAGAGCTCAGCTCCCTCTTCACCACACTGGACCGGTACAACGTCCGCATCACTGCAGATGCTGCTCCGATCCGTCTGTCAATCTCTTGCTCCATTCTCCCCTCACTCATGAATAAGACCCCGAGATACTTAAACTCCTGCATTTGGGGCAGGAGCTTTTTCCCAACCCAAAGAGGAGAATCCATCTTTTTCCAGCTGAGGACCATGGACTCGGACTTGGAGGTGCTGATTCTCATCCCAGCCGCTTCACACTCAGCAGCAAACCGTCCCAGTAAGAACTGTAGGTCATTGCTGGATGAAGCCAACAGGACAACATCATCTGCAAACAACAGAGATGAGATCCTGTGGTCGCCAAGCATGACACCCTCCGTTCCCTGGCTGTGCCTATAAATCCTGTCCATAAAAATTATGAACAGGATTGGTGACAAAGGGCAGCCCTGGCGGAGTCCAACTCTCACTGGAAATGAGTCCGACCGAGTGTTGGCAATATGAACCAAACTCTCGCAGCGGTCGTACAGAGACCAAATAGCTCGTAACAACAAGCCAAATACCCCATACTCCCGAAGCACCCCCCACAAAAAACCACGAGGGACGCAGTCAACCGCCTTCTCCAAGTCCACAAAACACATGTAAACTGGTTGGGCAAGCTCTTGACCCTCTCGAGGATTTTCGAGAGAGTCAAGAGCTGCTCCGATGTGCCACGGCCAGGATGAAAATCACATTGCCTCTCCTGAATCCGAGGTTCAACCAACGGCTGGACTCTCCTCTCCAGTACCTTGGCATAGACCTTCCCAGGGAGGCTGAGGAGTGTGATTCCTCTAAAGTTGGAGCACACCCTCCGGTCCCTCTTCTTGAAGAGAGGAACCACCACCCCAGTTTGCCATGCCAAAGGCACTGTCCCTGGCCTCCACACAATGTTGCAGAGGCGTGTCAACCATGACAGCCCAACAACATCCAAGGCCTTGAGATACTCTGGGCGAATCTCATCCAACCCTGGGGCCCGGCCACCAAAGAGTTTTTTAACCACCTTGGCAACCTCAGCCCCTGTGATGGGTGAGTTGTCCCCCTCATCCACAAGCCCTACTTCCTCTGTGGAAGGCGTGTCAGTGGGATTGAGGAGATCCTCCAAGTATTCCTTCCACCGCCCAACGATATCCCCAGTCGAAGTCAGCAGTGCCCCATCTGCACCATACAGTGTGGACAGGGAGCCGCTTCCCCCTCCTGAGCCACAGTTTGCCAGAACCTCTTTGACGCTGACTGAAAGGCTTGTTCCATGGCCTCACTGAACTCCTCCCACACCCGAGTTTTTGCTTCAGCAACCACCCGAGCTGCACTCTGCTTGGCCTGCCGGTATGCCTCAGCCACTTCGGGAGTCCCACAAGCCAACCAAGCTCGATAGGACTCCTTTTTCAGCTTAATGGCCCCCCTTCACCACTGGTGTCCACCTCTTGGTTCAGGGGTTGCCACCACAAGATGTACTGACAACCTTACGGCTGCAACTCTGGGTAGCCGCTTCAACAATGGAGGTGGAAAACGTGGCCCATTCAGACTCCATGTCTCCAGACTCCCTTGGAATGTGGCTGAAGTTCTTCCGGAAGTGGGAGTTGAAGACCTCCCGGACAGAGGCCTCAGCCAGACGTTCCCCGCACACCCTGACTATACGTTTGGGTCTACCAGGTCTGAATGGCATCCTCCCCTGCTATCGGATCCAACTCAACACCAGGTGGTGATCAGTTGACAGCTCTGCACCTCTCTTTACCGAGTGTCCAAGACATACGGTTGCAGGTCTGATGACACAATAACAAAATCGATCATCAACCTGCGACCTAGGGTGTCCTGGTGCCAGGTGCACATATGGACACCCTTATGCTTGAACATGGTGTTTGTTATGGACAAACTGTGGTTAGCACAGAAGTCCAATAACTGAACACCACTTGGGTTCAGATCGAGCAGGCCGTTCCTCCCAATCACCCCCTCCAGGTTTCACTGTCCTTGCCCACGTGCGCATTGAAGTCCCCCAGTAGGAAAATGGAGTCTCCAAGAGGATCACTCTCCAGCACCCCAATCAAAGACTCCAAAAAGGGTGGGTACTCTGAACTATCATTTGGTGCATAGGCACAAATGATGGTCACCCTTTCGTCCACTGGGGGAAAACTCCAATATAGAGGAAGCGAGGTGGGGGGGATTCAAGAATACCCATCCCTGCTCGTCGCCTCTCGCCCGGGGCAACTCCAGAGTAGGCCAAGTTCCAGCCCCTCTTCAGGAGACTGGTTTCGGGACCAGAGCTGTGTTGAGGTGAGGCCGACTATATCTAGCCGGTGTCTCTCAACCTCATGCACCAGCTCAGGCTCCTTCCCTACCAGAGAGGTGACATTCCCACCAGTTTAGGAAGCCTGGGATCAGACCGCCACCTGATCCACATAGCACCGGACCCCCATGGTCCAGTGCTATGTGAACCAAATTTTGAATTTTTAAATTCAAATTTTTAAATAACTAATGATCAATGTAATCACTGACATACTTTATATATAATTTTGATACATATGGCCTTCATACAAACAAGGCTTTTTATCCCACAGCTGCTCCATTTTGTGACTTCAGCAGAACTGGCAAGGGCTGTAACAGGCTGCCAACTCAGGTAGGAATATTTAGTTCGACTAAGATGGGACTCCAGGTCTTAATATGATTAATGCTTAGTCTGATTACATGGAGCGGTGCTAAGGAGTTGAGTTTCTCAAATTGAGAAATATGCTCCTGATTAAGATAAGATAAGATAAGATAAGATAAGCCTTTATTAGTCCCACAACGGGGAAATTCCAGGATTGCAACAGCACAGGGATAGCAACACTCAGAGCAACAATCAGAAGGCAAGAAAAAAAAAAAAAAAAAAAAAGCAAGAGCAGCTAATATACATATGTACATATTACTATAAAATATATACACACACACACACACACACACACACACACACACACACACACACACACACACACACACACACACAGACACACAGTGCAGAGCATTGTAGCTGGATGGAATAAATATATGAATATATGAACACACAGTGCAGAGCATTGTAGCTAGGTGGAATAAATATGCAAGTATATAAACACACACAGTGCGGAGCAATGTAGCTAGATGGAATAATATGTAGATATATAAAAACACAGTGCGGAGCATTGTAGCTAGATGGAATAAATATGTAAATATATAAACACACACAGTGCAGAGCATTGTTGCTAGGTGGGATGAAACAGCATAACCGTCTATTTAGTTATCCTACATGGTATGATTATGTGCCCATACATATTCTCACCCTCCATAGCGACCGGTATGTTCCTAGTTGTATGCCGGAGAGGACCATTGTGTAAGTCTATTGCATCTTTTGCATTCAGAAAAAAAAAAAAAAAAACTATTAGTTTGTTACGTCTTTTTGCTATCTCTGCGAGCAGCCCTGCTTAGGTTGTACAGTCTGACAGCCGTTGGTAGGAAGGACCTACGAAACCTCTCGGTTGTGCACCTGGGATGATGTAGTCTGCTGCTAAATGAGCTCCTCAGTGCATCCAGTATGTCCTGCATAGGGTGGAACTCGGACTCCAGCAGAGATGACAGTTTAGCCACCGTCCTTCTCTCTCCTATCTCCTCCATCGGATCAAGGCGCTGCCCCAGGACAGAGCTAGCTTTCTTAATCAGTTTGTTCAGTCTCTTCCTATCGGCTGCAGTAATGCCACTGCCCCAGCAGACCACTCCAAAAGTGATGGCTGATGCCACCACCGTGTCATAGAATGACTTCAGCAGCGCCCCTTGTACACCAAAAGACCTGAGTCTCCTCAGCAGGAACAGCCTGCGCTGTCCCTTCTTGTAGAGTGCGTCAGTATTGTGTGACCAGTCTAGTTTATTGTTCAGATGAATACCCAGGTACTTAATAACAGCAAAATACTAGTTATGATCAGAAACTGATGTTTACATTATTTGGACTATGATTTATAATTGTATTGTGATGTGCAGGCATGTGCACAAGTTTGTTTTTGTTTTGTTTTTTTAAAAGGTATTATAGCTTTTCCCCCCAGGGAGACACCAATTATCAAATTTGTTTTAATGTCCAACTATATATTTAATGTCCAATTAATTCTGTGCAACTGCCGCTTGAGATTAAAAAGCCTAAAAACAAGTTTTTAAAGCACTGACATAAAATGAGCAAACTACAAATTACACTCTGGTAACTTTTTTGCAATATTGTTTTGGGTTGTTGTTTTTTTTTTTTTGGTAGGCTCTCTTTTTCCCCTTATGTAAAAGCTTTTAGGAGAAAAATGCATTTTTTCCTATCCCCCCCCCCATTTTTTTTTTTTTTACAATTGTATATGTATGTTTTATCATGTGGTTTGAATTCCATTAGAAGGCCTGTGTTTACATTTTATTTTCCTCAGACAAATGTCTGTATGGGGGAAAAAAATAACTTCCCAAACTGATGCAAGTAAAAAATCACAAATTTAAGAATTTCAAAGTTTAATTTTAAAGTCCCAAATTTATCACAAAAAGCTGCAAATATGCAGAAAAAAAAAGACATTTACACAAAAAAAAATTGTAAGAACAAACATTAGAATAAAGCCTCAAATGGACATGGAAAATATCACAAAATAAAAATTCAAGCTCATGGGAAACGGATTTTATAATTCACGATTAATTTTTCTACTTGTATGTAACTAAGTGTTTAGGAGTGCCACCCCCCCCCCCCCCGAAATATGTCTGTACATGTGCATGAATACATCCTTATTAGTTGGTTATTGCAGATGCAATTCTCCAGTTGCCCAGTAGAGGGCAGACTAGTACTAATAAAGCTTCTGTCCATCTCCAAGCGTGAACTGTATCCTCCACGCACACACCTATGATGCCTGACAACTGATTAAAGAGGAAGTTTGTCATCATTTATTTAGCTCAACTTAAAAACAGAATCCACTGCATAGCATGTAAATCGTTCCTCACTGTCTGGCCAGTGACAGACGAGCCTGGATGAAAGTGCACTTTAACACCTAGTTACACTCCTTGTGTGAGTCAACTTGCCAAAATCCCCAAAAGTAAACACATCCAGCTTGGTGTTTTGAAAATCATGCAGGACGCCATTAAAAAAAAAAAAAAAAAAAAAAAAAGACATTTCAAGAAGGCAACTTTGGTATCAGAGCTTCAGATCTTAACACAGTTGATAAATGAGACTAAACAAGTCTTCATGTGCATGATATATATAAAAAAAGAAAAAAAAACAGCATCAGGATCTTGAACCCTCACAAACGAGACATAAGTTGTACCAGCATGGCTTCAAGTTTCACGATAAGGCGCGCGCACACACACACACACACACACACACACAACACTGTGACTTTGATTACAACTGCTGTTAATACTGCACTCAGGTGCTGCTATAAAAACCACAGCAGAAAACTAAGACAATACAAAATATCACAGTCATATAAAAGTGAAAAAGAACAAATGAGAGAACACTACTGTGCTCCAACAGTTCAGACTCACTCAGGCTCCAAGGGCCCCTTCACACAGCACTGAGATCGCTGAGAGATTGGGCCATTTTTTGGGATTGTTTGGGGCATCCTTGTCCGTTTTGGACGGTGTACATCACTGAAGATCACTGACGGGACAAAAATTAGCCAGATCTCTCACTGATCTCCACCGCTGTGTAAAAGGGGGTATTACTTACATTTGTTTTCTCGGCGCCAACGTAATATTCACTTTTCTCAACCCCAGCGGCAAATCAAACATTATTGCAGACTTCATCTTAATTTTAACACATTGCACCCTCCTGTGTGGACAGGCTTCATCATTTTGCATTGAATAAATAAAAAATTAAAAAAAAAAATCATCCAACTTCCTATCTTGAAATTAACTCAAGTTTACGGTTTGAAAAGCAACCTAAAACAATAATCTCCAAAGAGGAATGAACAAGTGCACAAATCTAAAAGTGAAAATGTTGAGTACTCCCTTTTCTTCCCATCTTCTCTCCTTGCATCGACATCCCTATCGCGCACCGTCACGCCCATTCACTTTCAATGGTGAACCTTCCCAGAATTATCAGTGCTTGTTATGAAGAAAAAAAAAAATCCATCGCACAACTGTCCCACTGCCTGAGCCTCCTCCAGCCAGGCCACAACTTAAAAAATAGAAAATATATATCCAAAAATTGTCATATCTAACAATATCTTACACGTCTTTGTACAGAAATGGCATTTTCTGCCGGTCCGTCGGGACGGGGATCAGAAGTTGAATAGGCTGATGAAGTCTTGTGGAGAGAGGGACGTGGTGCAGCTGTCTGGGTTGTTGGCTGTGCAGGGATGGTTTGTGTCCTGGAAATATGAAAAGATAAAGACACACTGAGTCGATTTCAATGGCAATATCTGCATCAGATATCCGTTAAAAGTAAGAGCACGTGAGGTACAGTACCTTCCAGAACAGGATGTGGCAGTGTGTGCAGAAGTGCAGGGTGTCGCTGTATTGTTCTCTGTGAGGGTAGCAGCGACTCAGCTTGAAGTACATTTTTTTCCACTCCAGGTGACCTTTGTCGGACACCATCAGGCGTTTACGAATCTAAAGAAGGAGAAAACAAACTTTTAGATGATGTCTTTAGCACCCTAATCTGCATACACGATCAAAATGTAAACCGCTCCTATTTATATCAAATGCATGCTTTCGCCGCATGCTTTGACACACATTCCGTCTTCATTTTTAGTCTACGTTATTTCAGCTGTCGGTAAAGTGCATACCATCTGAAATCTACAGTACATCTGCTTATCCAGAAATTTCAGCACACCTGTCTGTCGGTGAAGTGGTACTGGCACAGTTTCTTCCACAGCAGCCGGTCCTCGGCGAGTGTCCCCAGCTCTGGACACACTTGGCCCAGGCTGACCAGGTCCCTGCCGTCTGACAGACGCTGCATGATGTCCAGCTGCAGGCTGGCTGGCAGGTCGAGCAGAGTCATACCTGTAGACGTGGGCTACAATAGAACAAAGGTGAGGAACAGAACGAGAACGTGCTCTGAAGAACCCCCCCTCTGAGTCCATGTTGCGGGAAGATGCTTACCCTGTTGATCTGGATGTTGTCCAGCTGCTGCTGCCACTGCAGGATGTTCTCCATGCGATGCACCCAGGTGTTGATGTTCCCCACCAGGACGGACTTGCCCATGTCCTGAACCAGACCACACAGGGAGACGTACAGAGTCTGCAGGAGCTCTTTGATGGGGCGGACGTTCTGCTGATCGTCAAGGACTGCGGAGAGACGGCCATGGACCTCAATTATTTAAAGAGCAGTTTTAACCCTACATGGATATGAGCTGACAAGTAGAGAGAAAAATATTTATTGTGAATCATCAAAAAGCACATCCTTTAACGCTGCTGGATGCTCCTGTGCTCCAAAAAGGTTTCATAACGGACCCTAAACAACCTGAATCTCTGTTTAGCTGAGGGACCATTTAGTTTACACAATCAGCCAGTCGGCTCTGGGGACTGTCAGCGTTTTTCACTGCGTCATTAAAGCGCCAAATTCTCCTTCAGACACTCATTTTATCACCTATTGGTTCAAAAGCAGCAGAGCGGCTGACCTTTGCCGCACTTACATTATTTCTGATTACACATTTCACAAAAAAAAAAAAAAAAAAAAAATGACAGGAAGAGTCAGCTTCTTCTATTCAGAAAAGTGGGGGGAGAAATATCTGACAGTTTTTGTCCTCCTGTGTGTCAAACTAGCTGAGTGAAGTGTAGCAGAGGCAGGACAAGAGAGACGGGTCTCACCTTTCTGAACCACTCTCTCCAGAATATTCATGTAGTTCTTCTGCGCCACTCCACTGAGCGAGGGGAGCTGGGACTTGGCGATAAGTTCCAGGAGCTGGAGCAGAGGAGGAAAAGAGCCAGAAAGAAAGAAACACATTATAAATTTCATCCTGTCAGCAACAGAGACACTCTGTTCCACCGCCCCCTTACTCAACGTTTGTTATGCTGCATTCTTAAAGAGGCACTCGCACTCCCAACAAGAAACCGTGTCTAGGATGAACTCAGTGACATTGCTCTTGGTCCGACCAAAGTTCGCTCCAACCAGCTTATAATGGCACTATTCAGCCATCTAGGGTCTGCAACCTGTGGTTCTGGTGCCACGTGTAGCTCCCTGTGTTTTTGAAAATAAGCCTCCCGGATTTACGAGGGGTGGGGGGGTGGGAAGATAAGCCTTTATTAGTTCCACAATGGGCAAATTCCAGAAGAGCAACTTTACAAGATAAAGTTGCAACTTCATGAGGAAGAAAAAAAAAAAAAAACAAGATACACGTTTCTTAAAAAAGCTGAAAATACAAGGCTAAACAAGTCGCACGTTTGTGAGAAAAACTGCACACCTACAGAAACAGTCGCACAAAAAAACATTGAAAAAGTTGCACACTTGTGAGAAAAAAGGTTGCACATTCACAAAAATGGCAAATTCATGGAAAAAAGTCAAACATTTATGAGGTAAGAGACAAATTTACAACTTCTTCACAGTGGATAAAATATCTAAGAGAAAGGGTAGTTTCTTTAGATTTGCTATTTTACCTTCATTTTAGGGCACAAAGGTACTTTGCTCTTTTAGCTGTAGATGTTGCCAGACTCTGCTTTAGGGGGGACAAGCCACTAGGGGGAAAAAAAAAGGTGTTGGCACGACAGCTCGACCAGTCAGCATCACTGGTCTCCACAAACGACCTTCTAATCATTCGTCTCCTGACCTTCCCGTCATGTGAATTAGTCGACTCGTCTGACTGTGTGTGTGTGAGCAGTTGTATGCAGTTGTTGCCACTGCCAGGCACACCGACAGTGGATCCCAGCAGGGCGGCATGTCTGGTATGTAACAGATGTGTGACATCATGGAGAAACTCTCGCTCTGTCTGACCCCGCTACGTGACCCCTGTCATATCAGCACAGTGTGACCGTTACTTTCTGCTTAACTGGAAAATAAAAGTCTTGAGGACAAAGGCAAACATCCAGTTAAATCTCACATAAAAAAGGTGATCATTCTGGGGTCTTAGTGAAACGAAAAACAACTTTTTCCTTCTTCATCCTTTACGTCACCGGCAGATTTGCAGTTTTTAAGCCTCTTCTCTTCCTCCTGGCCGTCTTCTTCCTCTCCCATTCTTTCCAGCTCCGCTCCTGAAACCTAATCCCATGCCCTTCTCCTTTTAGCCGCTCATCAAGTGTTCCTCTCTTTGTAGAGCAGCTGGGTAGAACAATGTGCGTTTCCGTATCTACTTTTAGCCCCTGCAGTTCACCAAACTGCACTTCACAGGCTGGCATGCAGCTCACAATTTTCCACAAGCACATGTCGTGGCTTTAGAAGTGCTGCATCCTTTTGTTACCTCAGAATAACCGTGCTTTAATCTGCCCCTTTTTTTTTTTTCTTTTAAAGATGACTCATTGATTGTCCTTGAAATAACCTCAGGTCATAAATGATAAGGACCACTTGTTGTCTCCTTGTGACCGAATCTGATCTGTGTAACTGAGACAGAGTTAAGTGAGCCCACAAATGCCATCAGACACATCCAGTGAAGAGCAGTGACCCAGGACGCGCCGTCCAGACCGCACGCTTGTGTTACACGGCCCTATTGTTCTTTGGGCTTACCACACTGCACTGCATTCGTTGGCTGAAAGCTGCTCTACGGGGACGATCTCAAACACCAACAGAGACGTAGCAAATAGCCGACTACCTGTGGAGAGCTGTCCCGGAAAACTTCAACAGTTTTTTACTTTGAGTCTCATAACGACGACTGCGTTTACAAGTTTGACTCTGCAAATAAAGCCAATATTGATCATTTAGAACATGGGGGTGTGGCGTGTGGCTCTTTTGCACAATACAAAATTTGCACATTAGTGAGAAAGTGGCACAAGGGGAAGAAGTCAAATTCATTAAAAAAAAAAAACAAACTGAAATCTACTAAAAAAAAATCTTGCAACACAATAAGAAAGAAAAGTCATAAGTTTGTGGAAAAACTGTCAAATTTACAAGCAGAACTTATCCAACACTAATGTTGACAAGCTAGAATACAGAACAAATTTATGAGGGGAAAAAAGGCTAATTTGCAAGAAAAAAAAAACTCAAATCAAAAAGAAAAAAAGTTGCAAATTGATGAGGGAAAAAAAAAAAATCACAAATTTACAACAAAAAAGTTGGAAAATTACAAGAAAAAGATCCAAGCTCATTTAAAAAAAAAAATGCACAAATTGATGAAAAAATGCCAAATCCTTGAGAGAAAAGTTGAATTTTTAAGGGTGGAAAAACTTGCTTATTATTAATAATGACAGGTCAGTTTACACCTCAGCTGTTTTAGCTTCATTTCAAGGCTTAAATATGCTTTGTGGCTTAATGCCGATTCCTTTGGCCAGACGCTGCTCGTCTGAATCACCTGACAACCACCGGCTCTGGTTTCATAAGCGCCTGTCAGATGATCGCCCCCCACTGCACGGCTGTCACCCCCGACAACTCCACGTCTGTGAATTTCATGTAGGCGTGCAGTTCTGTGAAGACCAGGCACTGGTCTTACTCAGGGGTCTGCAATCTTTACCATCATAAGAGCTGTTTTGAGAGGGGAAAAAAAAAATATCTATACCGACTCACTAAACATATGTGAGCCTTACAATAAAGGAGTCAAATTACAAGCAAAAGCTGGCCAACAATATATTTTTAATGTTAAAATTGTTGTTTCTTTCCCCTCCTAAATTTGTAACCTCACTGCTAAATTGGTGACTTTTTAAACATAAAATTGCAACTTATTTTTCTATGAATGTACTACTTTATTGCCTATAAATGTTTTTATTGCATTCTTTTAAGTTTGAGACTTTTTAAATAAACCTGTAACCTTTCAATTCAATTTAACGAATTTGCAAATTTATATTCCTAGACGTACAACCTTTCACTCTTAAATTTACCCACTTTTTAAAAAATATTTGACATTTTCTTACAATTTTTTTTTCTTGAAGTTCTGAATTTTTCACATTTACTAGCTTTTTTTGGGCAGCACGGTGGAACAGTGGTTAGCACTGTGGCAGCATAGCAAGAAGGTCATGGGTTCGATCCCACCCCCTGACCATCGGTGACCCTTCTGTGTGGAGTCTGCATGTTCTCCCCGTGTCTGCGTGGGTTTATTCCAGGTACTCCGGTTTCCTCCCTCAGGCCAAAGACATGCAGGTTAGGTTAATTGGCATCAACTGGGGATTCTAAACTGTCCTTAGGTATGACTGTGAGACTGAATGGTTGTCTGTCTCTCTGTGATGGACCGGCGATCTGTCCAGGGTGTACCCTGCCTCTCGCCCAAAGACGCTGGGATAGGCTCCAGCCCCACCGTGACCCAAAAAAGATTAAGTGGTAGAAGATGGATGGATGGATGGATGGATACTGTTTTTTATCTATTCCCCCTGCATTTATAATCTTCTCTAAAATGTTCCTTTAGCTTTTTGTCAACGCCAAATGTTGCTATTGGCTCTGGGCAAAAGAGGTGTGTATGACTCTGGCGCCACAGGTTGCAGAGCTGCAGCCTTAATGGCCTGGCCTTCGAATCTCCATTTGAGATCCCAAAATGCAATCACACCATTAGAGGAAAAAAAAAAAAAAAAAAAAAAAAAAGATGTAATGGATGAGGATAGCAGCCTTTCCTGTGTGGCATTTTTTTTCCTCAGCATCCATAAACACATTCAAAAGACAATAATATGCAGTGATCATTGGTGACAAACATTATTTTTAATACGCGTACTTACATAAGAATGCCATGCAGCATGCTGCCTCACAAACACACACAACACATCACAGACAGGCACACGCTGGGTAAGTATCATCACCACTGGGGGACCCTGGTCTGCAGAGCAATGATAAGGGGCTGCACACCCTCTTAACCTAAAGCCTTTCTCAGTCAGCGACACAGAAACATTCATCAACAACCACAGGAGAAGACAAACGGGGACAACCAGTGGAAAACAGAGACGTGAACTCACTCTGACGACGTAATTAAATCTCCTCGTGTCCTTGATGGCGCTGCAGAAATCTAAGCGGTTGAAGGCCTCGCCCAGTGTACAATATCCGTGGCGCTGGGAGAATTTAATTATCAGGGTATTAGATTGCAATCCTCGGCAGGAGGATAGAGTTTTCTCAGCGTGTTTACATTAGCAGTGGCGATATGAAAGGTTGATGTGAAAGTGAATTAGCGGCTCCGTTACCTCCTTGGTGCTTCCTTTATGGACGTAAATCCACTTTTCCCTGTGGAAATCTGGAAGGGGGAACAGTGTTTGCGTATTAGTGGACTACCCTCATTAGGCAGCTTAGAAGCACTGTGTCAAGTAAGAAATTAATATTACATAACATCTATTTTCTGGAATTTACCTCCACAGCATTATTACATCATTTATAACCCCAAAGACATACAACAGACCTAACAAAATGTCACCTTTTGCATGTTTATACACTAAATCAGCATGAGTGGAACATTTTTTTTTTTTTTAAACTCACAGGGGACCTTGGTGTTGTTGTTCATCAGGTCTTTTTTCCTCTTCTTGGCAGCCATGTCGTAGCTGAGAGAAAGCAGCAAGTTCTCCTTGTTGAAACACTCCTGTTTACAGAAGCTGCAGAGACACAAGGACACATTTGTCTTACTTTACATGCAGCTCTTCTGTCATAGCTCTCACCTGTGCCATGAACTTTTCTCAGACCAAAGACAAAGCCATGACACACTTCACACATCCTCCGTCACACATGAGCTCTAACTGTGACTGTGGGCTGTGTTTGCGTACAGTCAGCCCCCCCATTAGAGATGCAGTTGTTTTGGCCAGAGCCCTATATACTATAGAAACTACAGAAAGACCCATTTAGAGCGATTTAAGAAAAGAGCCTAAAAACTGAAGGAAAACAAGTTACAGGAATAAACTGCTGTTGTTAATAGGAATTGGTTTTTTCCCCTCCTTCTTAAACATTCAACTCTTCTGTCACAGTCTAACAGCTTTTTTCTTTTTCCTTGTGACTCTACTGGCAATTATGTTAACTTTTTTCCTACTAATGTTTCAATCAAAACTTTCTTTTGTAATTTTAAGACTATTCTTGTAAGTTTGAGATGTACTCTTGTACAGTGAAAAACTTTTTCTCACAACTTTTTGGAGTCAAAGGCTACGGCCACACTGCAGGTCTTCATGCTCAATTCCCATTTTTTGCTGAGACACTAATTTCTTTTGTGTGGACGTTCACAACTTAAACGCGGCCTCCATCAGACCCCAGTGTGAACGGTCTACAGCTATGAAGTGACCCACATGCGCAGAAGAAAACGCAACGTCTGACACAGCGCTGTGTTTACGGAAGTAAATATGAGCCCAGAACGACTGAGGGGGACAGAACTTCTTCACCTTGATGCTGCGCAGCAAAATAAAATGTTAAAATCATAAATATGAGACCAGCTTCATTGCTCTACAGGCCAGATGACCGCTGTGATCAGCTCTGCTTTAACAGAACTGATGGATTAAACAGCTCTCTTTAATATGAGACCCCGTGTCTCAGTGGGATTACCCGTATAAATAAGGTTAATAATAAAAAATCCTAGCGATTACAATCGAGCTCTCGCCCACCAACGTTATCGGTGGCTTGTGCCGACACCGGTCCTGCACAGGAAGGAGAAGCCGCCAGAGACTCCCCTCTCCTGCGTGCTCCCCTATCTGGCCATTCCGCTCCACAGTCGCGTCATTATTAACTTTACATTTTAGAGATTGTCTGACGGTTGCAGCCCCGACCCCACCCCCCGCTTCCCCCCGAAATTTTGAAGTTATGGTGCAGGTGGAGCTGACAAAATTACACTCCAGTGATAATGGGAGGAAGATTGATTAAAAAGAGAGCACAGATCAGCTGTGTCTGCTGTGCTTGCTGCATCCTTCACCGCAGAATTGTGGTGTCTGTGTGAAATGCGACATGACAGTTCAGACAGTGGTCGCTTGTACCCGAATTGGGACCACATATGAAAGTGGCCTGGGTCTGGTGTGGAAAAAAACAACAACAACAACAAAAAAAACAGATGCGTTGTTCAGATTGTCATTTAAAAAAAAAAACAAAAAACAAAAAAAAAACAGATATGGGTCGCATTTGTGCAAAAAAATGGGAACTGAGCATTAAAACCTGCAGTGTGACCGTAGCCAAAGTCAGAAGGAGCCACCAGTCAGATTAAAGGCAAAAGAACCACAGGTTGAAGACCCTTCCTGAGTGGGCAGACAGACGGTTGTTATTAATCTACAGAAGCCCTGCAAGCTCATACATTTATTTATTTTCACTGTTTGAGAGATCACGAGATTAACGACACGTGTTCTCTCGAGATCTCAAGAAAACAATTTCGAGATCTCAAACGTTGTCAGCATGACCTTTTACAGCTTCCGTATAAAACTTTTCAAGACTGAAGAACCACAAAGAACAAAAACAAAACGAGGTCGGGCAGAAATAACTTTAGTTTCTCAAGGTGGTGAAGTTGGATAAGGTTTGTTAAAACGTCCCTCCCTTCACACTTTAGTATGACATGGTGACGCACTGACCAACCTGTCCACGGAGACATTGTTGTTTTTGCCGTCTGCCGTTGTCTTTTTCCATCCCTCCTCCGTCTTCACCCAGCTCTGACCCGGAGACCTCCAGTCCTGTCCGAGGAAAGGCATCCTCACCCGCAGACACCAAATATTTTTCTCTGCTTATCCTGCTAGAAGCTGTCGTCGGGTCTCTTCCCCCCCCACCGCCGTTGCACTTCCCTTCTCTTGTGTTTTTAGGCTTGTGTTGACATTGCGCAGCTCCTCTTTATATTCTCGGAGTCAGAACCAGGAAATAGACGGGGCCCGCCCACTTTGGAAACTTCCCCACAGCACGTGGCTTTGTTTATCAAGTCGGAGCCGTTGCAAAACTGTCATCACTGCTGCTCATGCCATGGAAACACAGAGGGGAAGGGGACACCCGAGAAGCGGACTCACAACATTTCAGCTGGACCCCTCGGCCTCACTGGGCTCCTTCCAGGATGTGTAGGCCTACAGGTGGGGCAGCTTCAATTTTATATCAAAATCTACAAATGAATCCGGGAAATATATTTGAGGAAAACAAAAATAAAAGTTAGAAGTGAAAGCCAACCTGTCAATATGAATTATAGGCAAAATATGCCCTCTTACACATCCACCTTATTCCTGGGGGTGCCGCTGTAAGAACGATTATGGGCAGGACTTCCGGTTTCGGCTGAAGTTGTGTTAAATCGGTCAGCAAGAATGGAATAGTGGGGCATTTAAAATAGCATTTTTAAAAGTTTTTCAAATTCATTTTAATGTGTAGTCCACATACGTGCTTTGCACTCAGGTGGCAGATAATTTCAGCTTTTCTAGTTTTTGTATTTTTCTGAATGTTTTGACGTCGTTCTGGTACTTGTTGCTGGTGTTCATGGATGTGCCATAGACTGTATAAATGGAGGCTTCTCACCGGCGATGCGTAGATCAGGCAATGAAAACTAAAGAGGACCGTTGGTGTGATCGTTGGTACAGACACAACAGCACCAAGTATGTTTTCACTTGTATGAATGTCACAGATTTGACGTTTATGCGTCATATATGTCACCATATGCAAGGCTGCATAAAGTAAAATAATAAATAAAAATAGTAAGTTTGCTTCCTAAGGTTTAATGATTTAAGAAAGATAGTTTTTTTTTGTTTTTTTGGTTTTTTTTGCATTTGTTGCACTGACTTGGAACGATATGGCCTTGATATTAGCTTCAGCATGCATTCATTTTTAAATTATCACAAAATATAGATCAATAAAATTTTGAACAATTGTCAGAAAAGGTCTGTACGTGTTAAGTTAAATAGCAAGCATTCATGGCATGACAGCAGCATGAGCATTTTAATTTCGGGGTAAAACAAACAGCTGCAGCTGTCTGTATTTACCATGACGACCAAGCACGGTGTTGTGGTTCTTTGTGGCTCTGACTAGATTCTACGTCTGCTCTAAGGTAAATTTGATTATGTCCAACATCTTTTAACAAAATGTGTCCCACTTTATTGCGGTGGAGACATTGATATACATATCTCAGAGCTTTTATTTGTTTAAAGCATTATCGTCTTAGCAGCAGAGCTAACTCATGGAGCTACTAGCTACGTTCTGATCCACAGTGTACTTAACTGTATTCCCTACTCCCTGCTCCGTTCTCAGGTAATATCAGTAAGTTAACTGCCCTCCACAAAATTTCTCCATTTGAAACACCCTGTAACCGTCGGCTCTTCCTCCGTGAGTTACCACGGTAACCATGGACACATACTGATACTATGGTGGATAATTTATATTTCTTAAATAAAATATTAATACAAATATATTTGTATTACTATCAGTTGATACAAACAATAACCAACATCAGTTTAGCTTGTTATTAGTGTTAGCAACAATAGTTTGTTTTACTTGTATTTTAGGCGCAATGGCTTATGGGTAATCTTTTTATCAACTTCTGGTGAAGTGATGTACGGTAGTTCACTTCTTCCTTGCACAGTTCTCAGTTCCCTTTGAACTGAAGACCGTTCACGCCCTTCGGTTTGGAATCTGTTAATATGGCGGAATACTCTGTGCAGTCCATTTCGGAGTATACTATTGGGCGATCGGAACACAGCTACTGTCTACGAGGCCACTTTTTAAGGTCATCTTCTCATCCCTCCATAGTCGTGGAAAGTGGTATGATTATGTTACTCTTTTTGAGGTTCAAAAGGCCGTGCTCCTGCATTTTTTATGCCAAAGTCATTGTTTTTTAACAAGGAAAAGTGTCCCATTTCAGTGACAACCATATGCTCTGAACTAGTACCGGAAGTTGCTCCCATAATTCACGCAAGGCATCATGGGGGCTATGAATAAGGTGGATATGACTTCGTCCCAAATATTTTCAGCTTTTTTCCTGAATTATTTTTCTAGTGAATTATTTTTCCCTTCCTAACTTTGTAGCTATCCCTCCTTAACTTGCAACCATTTTCTGACCTTGGCTTTTCCTTGTAAATTTGTCACTTTTGTCAATTTTTTCCCCCAAATCTGCATCTCTTTTTAATTGGCAATGTTTTTGATGGCTCTTTTTCTTTCTTATGAAGTTGTTGTTTTCTTGTTTCATACTTTTCCCTACAAACTCCAATTCCACTGAAGTTGGGACATTGTATAAAATGTAAATTAAAAACAGAATACAATGTTTAGCAAATCCTTTTCAACCTATATTCAATTGCATACACTACAAAGACAAGGTTAATGTTTAAGATAAGATAAGCTAAGATAAGGCTTTATTAGTCCCACAATGGGGAAATTCCAGTTTAAACTGAATAAACTTTTTTTTGGCAACTATTCACTCTTTTTGAATTTGATGCCTGCAACACATTCCAAAACAGCTGGGACAGGGACATGTTTACCACTGTGTTAAATCACCTTTCCTTTCCTGTATTTTACAACTGTACAATGACAATAAAGCCTATTCTATTCTATTCTTTTCTATTCTAGTCCTTTTAACAACACTCAATAAGTGTTTAGGAAGTGAGGACATTAGTTGTTGAAGCTTTGTCAGTGGAATTCTTTCCCATTCTTGCTTGATGTACAGCTTCAGTTACACAACAGTCCAGGATCTCTGTTGTTGTATTTTGCACTAAATGATGCACCACACATTTTCAGTGGGAGACAGGTCTGGACTGCAGGCAGGCCAGTCTAGGACCCACACTCTTTTACTACAAAGCCATGCTGTTGTAACACGTGCAGAATGTGGCTTGGCATTGGCTTGCTGAAATAAGCAGGGATGTCCCTGAAAAGCCATTACTTGGAGGGTGGCATATGTTGCTCCAAAACCTGTATGTACCAATCAGCATTAATGGTGCTTTCACAGATGTGCAATGCGTTGGTCACTAACACACCCCAATATCGCCACAGATACTGGCTTTGGAACTTAATGCCGATAACAATCTGGAGTTTAATTTTCCTCTTTAGCCTGGAGAACGTGATGTCCATGATTTCCCAGAACAAATTGAAATGTGGACTTGTCAGACCACAGCACACTTTTCCACTTTACGTCAGTCCATCTCAGATGAACTCGGGCCCAGAGCAACCAACAGCATTTCTGGGTGTTGTTGATATATGGCTTTGGCTTTGTATGGTAGAATTTTAACCTTCACTTGTAGATGTAGCAACAAACTGTGTTAAGTGACAATGGCTGTCCGAAGTGTTCCTGAGCCCATGTGGTAATATCCTTTACAGAATGATGTTGGTTTTAAATGCAGTGCTGCCAGAGCAATTGAAGGTCACAAGCATTGAATGTTGGTTTGTGACCTTGCCGCTTACATGCAGAAATATCGCCAGATTCTGTGACTCTTCTGATTATATTATGAACTGCAGATGATGAAATCCCTAAATTCCTTGCAATTATACATTGAGCAGTTCCTCCAGGATTTCGCGATGTTGCAATTGCACGAATTCACGCAAAATCACTGATGGCGCGTCTTTTGCATGACCTTGCAACTTTGTCTAATCACCGCAGCTTTCCTGCAATTTTGGCCAATTGTCATCAACTTCCGCCAATTTCACCAATCAAATTTGTCCCTGAGTAGCACTCAAATGCTCAGTCAAACCAATTAAATGCGTTGCTGCACTGTGCTCACTTTTGTGTTTACAGTGAGTATAAATGGAACACATCAGCAAAAAAAACAGTGTGATTTGAAAGAAAAAACCCCACTCACCCCAGGGGCGTAAATCCCGGGGTTGATGCAGGGGTCATGCTCCCCCTCCCTTCCATAAAGTTGCCCTCCCCCCCAAAAAAATGACATTGTAAACACAAATATTTTTTATTTAAATAGCATTGTAATGTTCATTGAAGGCACAATACAAGTGGTGTGACTTAAAAACACGTTGTTTGACATTTATAACTATTGAAAGATTAGAACACACCCCCCCCCCCCCCATTCCCATCCTCACAGTGGTTTAGTCCAATCTGTTTCTCCCCTGCGGGCAGAGCTGCTGCGGCTCCAACACACACGCAGACAGAGAGGCAGCTCAGGCAGAGAGCTGTTCGGAGTGAGTAAGTGCATTGAAAGCTTAATGTGTGAACGGTTAATAAGTTATTTATCAGTCCATGTTTTCAACAATCACATAAGCCTGTTTTCCACTAGCCCAGCACACCTCGGTACGGCTCGATTCACTTCAGTACGGCTCGGAATGCTTCTGTCTCCATTAGCACGGTGTTGTGCTTGTGCTGTGATGGTTTGTGTTAGGAGGTTTTAGAAGCGGGGCGGCGGCAGATTCTCAGCGAGGCGGGGCCACACTCCCGTGACGTTACGCACCCGACTGAGTCCTTATTTACACGAGACAAAAAATGGAGGATCCAAGGATTATTGCCTTGCTCGCTCTGTGGTTTTATCTCACAATTAATTTTATCTCATAATTAAGCTGCAACAACACAAGTCACTTTTGTTTTGAATTAACTGCCAAATGACCTAGAAATAATGAGCTGAAACTTGTTTTTATTCGTATTAAATAATGAGACGGTGGCACACTGGCCAACACCAAATTGTATTATTTTTTACATCCTAGGGCATTTTGGATGTACTGAATTAAAAAAAATTCATGTTTTTCACCTTCAGGCCAACGTTTGGAACAACAGTATTATTATTTTCCGTTTAGATGATGCTACACTCCTTCTAAAGTATTGTAAATCTCTGAATTTGGAATGCCGATAGAACATTCAATTTACATATACTTGTACCTACTTTGACTTGGTGCTAATTTTTTATGATATTTCAATAAAAAGAACAGAAAGCTTACAAAAAGATTTCTTTTTTGGTCTAGTTAAAAATTACATTACCTTTACAATGGTTGACCCCTGACAGGAAGATCAGCATCATTTTGATCAGACTAGGCAATGGAATTTCTATGTAATTATACTGTTTTATAATTCAGTGTTATAACAGACAAACCACACTTTCCAAAACAATTTCATTTTATTATATACAAAATATTAAAATAAAAAAAAAATTTGCAACACAACATGAAGGTTAATCGACATTTTATACACGCCGACCACTGAGTGCCTGTACACCAGCTTCCCAAACTGGGTCACGAAGACTCGGTTGAATGAAGCCGTCTCTGCCAGCTCTGGTTCAGGAAGGCTCTGTTGAATTAATCCGGACGGGCTGTCGCGGCGGACGCGTGGGATGATTCTACAAGGAAAATGCACACAATAAAATACAGCACGAAAGTGCAATATATACAGAAAAGACAATAGTTTTTAACAAGAATACATAACCTTATTTCAGCGTATTGTTCACATGAATAATTAAAATAAAAGCTTTAGTCCGCAGTGTGCTGCAATAAAGCAGCGATCACATCCACAAATGAACAGCTTTTTTATTGCATAAATAAACTGAGCGTCTTACCGAATATATTTGCGAAAAAACGCACAATAAAAAAAAATTAAAACTCACCGTTAAAGGACTCCGATGTCGAGACCTCCCGGTATATTTTTTCATTCTGGGCGGCTCCGTCTAACTCGCGCTGGATACGTTCGTCTGACAATGCAGTGAGCAGACACTACACCTCCTTATTGGTCCATGGAACACCCTTATTACGCGAAGCCATTTTTGATAGAGAATAAATGAAAATAGCACAGCAATACACTGAAAAGAAACCGCCAACAGTGGCTGCGTGCTGAGTAAAGGCGGTCGTGAAGATTCTTTTTTTTTTTCAAAAACTTTATTGAGAAGGTCGTGAAGATTTGGTAGATGAGGAGGAGGAGAGGGGCGGTTACAACCTGACCAATCAGCGCCGGTTACAACCTGACCAATCAGCGGCGACCAGTCTGTTAACGTCACAACACGGCACAGCTCAGCACTGCTGTACCCTGCCCTGGAGCGGGGCTGAGAATCGCGGCTGTTAAACCGTGTTGGGGCTTGTGGAAAAGCGTACAAAGCGTGCTGAGCCGTCCCGTGTCGCGCTAAAGCGTGCTAGTGGAAAGGCCTTATACAGAACATGGAAAGCAATATTTCATCTCATTTGTCCAAAGTCTTGTTGAGAGGAGTTTTAGTGTACTGCGCAGACTTAAGAGTTGGCTTCGGGCTACTATGGTCCAAGACAGACTGAACAATGTGGTTGTCTGTAATGTCCATAAGGAGAGACTAGACAAACTGGACATAAAAATGATCTGCCAGGAGTTTGTTGGATCCAGTGACACCAGAAGAAAAACATTTGGTTCTTTTGTTTAGAGAGATGGAGACCAGTTTGTTATGACATGGTGTTCTAAAGAGTGTGCAAGATAGTTCCCCCCTCCATTAGGAGTCAAAGAGTGCATTTACTTCAAGATACTTGGCCTATTTCCTGTACAATTGCTACTATACAAAAAAGAGCCAAATAAAATAAGTAAAATGTTGCAAATGTAATAAAAATGCATAGATGGCCCTTTAGATAGTTAGGAGGATGTGTTTAAGTGCACATTCTCTCACTGCAGACACAAACTGTTTTCTTATCTGGCATCAATGATGATGAAAAATCATCAGGATAAAAAAAAGGAGTGGGACATTTCTATTTATATTGTAAATAATACATTTTGTATGATAGAGTAATATTTTCTGCATTTTTCACTGTAGAAAAGTGGTTCAAATATACTTGTCCATAAAGTTTGTGTATTTTTGTTCATTTTTTCTAGATTTTGCTGCCAATTGTGTTTGTTTTCTTTGTTTATTTTGTTTATTTTGATGCATTTTTGTCTATATTTGTTCATTTCTTTAGTCGGATGGATGGGTATTAACCCCTTGCACTCTGGTCAATTTCCCTAAAAACGCCTAAAAATAACGTACCCAAAGTAAATCAAAAGCTGTTCTTCAACCCTTTGCAGCATCTTCATGGGGTTGGTCTCATTTAAAAGAAAACACTTTGAATTTTTTTGGCAAAACAGTCATAATCTCTCTAAGTGCTCCTGCCACTGAGTAACAGTCATCTAAACATACTGAACTTGAAGAAAATAAAGTTCGCCTGGGTGTTTTTTTGGATACAAATGCTTGCAAATAACACAGCTGTCAGATCCGGGCTGGAAAATGCAACAGAAATATAGAACCAAGTGTTATTCAGCTGAGGTCAAAATTTTGTAACAATACCACAAAAAATGAATATATTACACAGCTTTTTTCTCAGGTTGTTCCCAGGCGTTTTTGAACTGTGCCAAATTGTGCCAAATGGCACAGTTTGGAAAAATGTTTGTAACTTTTGAATGATTCAATATAGAAGCTTGATCTTGGGCTCTAATGAAAGGCGACACTCAGGGATGTGTGTGTGTGTGGGGGGGTTGTTTATTCGTTCATTCATGAATGAATGAACAAACAAGCCCCCACACACAAAGAAGCATGCCATGTAAAAAATGTGTGGCTTTTTTTTACAAGAAAAAATAACCTACAGTGCACTAAAAATTATACTAAAATATCTGTAATGTAGAGGATAACAACTCCCACCCACCCACCCACCCACCCCGCTACAGAGGACGGACATCGTCCATCGCCACATGACGGACAGCGGGGATGGTGCGCCGCGGTCTACTACGCACAGTTGTACTAAAATATCTGCAATATATCTGCAATCCGCTGCATAAGAGTAGCGGGGGGGGGGGGGGGGGGGTTCACAGTCCGGACGCGGCGCACGGACCGGTCTGTCATGTGGCGATGATGCACAGTTGTAATTTACCGATCGGTCAAAAGTCATTTTGATTACAATTTTCAGGGATAAAGAATAATTTAGCTTATAACACTTACCTGTCCACAACAGCAGTGTCGCTGGCGAACTTCTCTTCCTCATTGTCAGACGAACATGATGCTGGTCCACTTGTTACGACTCGTGGTTCTGGTCACGTGACCCGGTCAAACCATGATTCCATTATTGCGGTTTTGCGCTTCCATGATTGCGGTTTTGGCGAACGATTTTTCAAAACAAATAAGAACAGTAGTAAGAAAAAAAGACTGACGAACGCGTGTGTGTCACCCAGCGGCTTACACAAAACAGATTTTACGCACGGGACACACGCTTTCAATTGTAGAACTTCTCTGCTTCAATTGGCTCGCTGTATTCGCAGCCGTTGGTAGGCGGGTCCTTCTTGCTAGGTTTTCAGTCATTGGTTCTTCAAGGTTTCAGAAACCCAATTCAAGGCTCTTATTAGTCGAATGAGAGGTCAATCAAATCTAAACCAATCAAAGCACTCATTTGGCTTTCTGTTCGCGGCTGTGTCTGTAGTGGAAGAACGGAAATGCAGCTTTTTTTTTTCAGTGCGCTCTGAGAGGCACAGTGTGCGTCCTAGTGCGCACGAGGGCGCGCTAGGACGCAGAGACGTGACCGCCCGCGGTATCCCGGAGTGCAAGAGGTTAATCATGATTACTGTAAATTAATCCACAGCATCATTATGATTAATCTGATGAAAATTTATTGTTTGACAGTCCTTGTTTTAAGACATATTGAGATTTTGTTTTGTTGTTGCTCGTTAATAAATACATATTTTTGAAGAATAGTTTGATGTAGTTTAGTTATTCATTAAGGTATTTCTTCTAGTTTTAGAACTTTTGAGCTTTAAATTCTTGTAACGCTGCTGTGGTGGGGATCAGACCAGTGTTCATGATAAGCAAAGACATTTTGTTAGGTCATATATGGTGTTGACACGACCACCCAATACAACTTTTGGTAGTGCTGGTTGATCGTGTAAAAACTCGTAGATAGGTAGGATATGGACTAATAGGGAACAATGACATAATTCTCAAATACCATTATATAAGACATTTGAGAAAGTATCAGACAACACAGCAAAAAAAATTGGCATTTTTTTATGTCCCCCTCAAAAATTAAGCTCTCAAATTTTCCTGTTTATTGTCCCCCCCAACAATGAAATGGGATTTTCGCCCCTGACTCACCCACGGGTTTTCCCACACCGTCTCTTCCTCTGTCTCCCCCGGCATGCCGGTGGACGTGTCGCTACTTCTCTGTCCTGACTGCATGTACGAAGTGCCGGGTTTGTGTTGAAAAACCACCCTGTTACGGGAGCACACATAAGGAGAGATGCCATAAAACCACAAACAAACGAGCAAATCTAACACTACAGCCAGTGTTTGAACATTTTAACGACGTAAAATCATTACTACATCTTGTCAGTCAGCTTTAAAACTGTGACTCTCCGGTCTGGACACAGACCAACAACCCCTTCCCTCCAAAGGACAACAGACAGGGAGGAGTTAGGCATGGAAAGAGAGAGAATATTCAGTAATTTTTCAGAAAAACACAGACTTTGCTAGACAATACAAAGCAACAGAATAATTTTTTTTCCCTCTGCGCTTGGTACCGAGTGGTTGGGAGCTGCTGCAGTTAGGGAGTTTTCAAATGGAGGTGCTGCCATAATTTCCAAATCTATACTCCTTAACATGTATTCAATGCAATTTAGCTGCTGTAGTGGATATTGTGTTAAAGTCTGTATTTGCTGTTGCACAAAAGAGTTTTTCTGTATTGCAGAAGTTTCTGCTTAATTTACAAATCACTGCTTAATAGGAAATTTTTAACAATCTTGTGCTTTTCTTGTGGTGTTATAGAATATCATTGCAGTAAACTGTGGAAAAAAGCATCTGCTTTAAAATTTGTAATTCTTCTCACAACTTTTAGTGCAATAAAAACCTCTCAAAACATCACAACTTTTATCACAACTTTTTTTAAAAAGCTCCTGCGAATTCAGGCTTTTTGGGCCACAACAATCATGAAAACATCCCGCAAAATCCTGGAGGGACTGGTTAAGAAATGCTGTTCTCAAACTGTTGGACTATTTGCCCATGCGGTTGTTCACCAATTCATCCATCCATCCATCTTCTACCGCTTTTCCGGGGGTCCGGGTTGCGGAGGCAGCAGTTCAAGCAGAGAAGCCCAGACTTCCCTCTCCCCAGCCACCTGCTCCAGCTCTTCAGAGAGGATACCAAGGCGTTCCCAGACCAGCTGGGAGACATAGTCTCTCCACCATGTCCTGGGTCTGCCCCAGGGTCTCTTCCCAGTGGGACGTGCCCGAAACACCTCAAGTGGGAGGCGTCCAGGAGGCATCCTAATCAGATGTCCATACCACCTCAACTGACTCCTTTCAATGTGGAGGAGCAGCGGTTCTACTCTGAGCCTCTCCTGGATGACTGAGCTCCTCATCCTATCTCTGAGGGTGAGTCCAGCAATCCTACGGAGAAAGCTCATTTCATCTGCTTGTATCCGTGATCTTGTTCTTTCGGTCATCAATTCAATTCAGTTCAATTCAATTCAATTCAATTCAGCTTTATTTATACTGCACCACATCACAACAGAGGGTGTCTCATGGTGCCAGAGTGCAGAGAAAAACCCCACAGTCTCAGAAAAACCCAGCAATCAGACGATCCCCTATGAGCAAGCACTAAGCGACAGTGGAGAGGAAAAACTCCCATTTGGCAGGAAGAAACCTCTAGCAGAACCAGGCTCAGGGAGGGGAAGTCATCTGCTGTGACTGGCTGGGGGTGAGGGGATAGGGAGGATGGAGAGGGCAGACATAAAAACATAACAGTAAGGTGCCAAGTACATTATTGGAGGTCAACCAGCAGTATGGATCAAATAACAACAGAACAAAAGTGGGGATAAAAGACACAAAATCCCTCCTTAAACGTAAGCTATATTAAAAAAGAAGGATTTTACCCTGTTCTTAAAAACAGAGACCGAGTCTGACTCCCGGACCCACAGTGGTAACTGGCTCCAGAGAGAAGGAGCTTGGTAGCAGAAGGCTCTGCCTCCCACTGTACTTTTGGAGATTCTGGGCACCACAAGTAAGCCAGCATTTTGGGAGCGTAATGCTCTATTAGGATGGTAAGGTAATATCAGATCTTTTATATATTGGGGGGCCTGATTATTAAGAGCTTTGAAAGTAAGAAGAAGGATTTTAAACTTGATTCTAAATTCTATGGGAAGCCAATGAAGGGAGGACAGAACCGGAGAGATATGACCTTTTTTTCTAGAACCAGTTAAAACTCTAGCAGCAGCATTTTGAATCAACTGAAGATTTTTTTAAGGATACTTTAGGACAACCAGATAATAACAAATTACAATAATCTAATCGAGAGCTGACAAAGGCATGAATCAGTTTCTCAGCATCATTTAGAGACAAGATGCTCCTGATCTTGGCAATATTGCGCAGATGATAGAAGGCAGTCGTAGAAACAATTTTAATATGTGAATTAAAGGACAAATTTTGATCAAAAATAACTCCAGGGTTCCTCACAGAACTATTCAAAGTGAGAGTGGTGGCATCTAAATTAAAGGCATAATTTGAGAAGGAATTTCTAAGATGTTTTGGGCCAACAAGAATGACTTCAGTCTTATCAGAGTTTAATAGTAGAAAATTACAAGTCATCCAAGCTTTGATGTCCTTAAGACAGGCATCTAACTTGGCTAATTGATTACAATCATCTGGCTTCATTGACAGGTGTGTCGTTGTGTTGTGTGTTGTCTGCGTAACAGTGAAAATGTATACAGTGCTTTCTGATGATATTGCCTAACGGGAGCATAGATACACTAAAAAGAGTAGGGCCCAACACAGATCCCTGTGGAACTCCATGACTGAGCCTAGAGTTGGAAGAAACTTCATTGTTAATGTAAACAAACTGAAATCTATCGGACAGATAAGATCTAAACCACCAAGTGGTGAACCACGCCCCATCCTTGCTTGTGAACGACTGAGTCTTCCTGGAATGCTCCTTTTATACCCAGTCATGACACTCACCTGTGTTCAATTAATGTGGAATGTGAAAAAAGTGTTTTTTGAGCATTCCTCAGCTTTCCCAGTCTTTTCTTGCCCCTTTCCCAGCTTTTTGGGAGTGTGTTGCAGGCATCAAATTCAAAGTGAGTGAATATTTCTCCGTTACCTTTTAACCCAGCTAAGTTTACAAAGAACCCAGTGGTTTCGTCCACTCCCAAGATTTGGTTACAGTTTAGACATCATTTCAAGTTCCTGTCTCCGTCTGCGAAGATGCCACTATTCAAAAACCATTTATTTCCTCCTTCTCTTAATAATGCTTAATATCTTCTGTGGCACAGAGGGATTAGGATTGTTAGCAATCTTTATAAAGATGGCATCTTTGCAAATTTTTCTGACCTAGCCACTGACTTTAATCTTCCTGCTTCTCTCCTATTTCTTTATTTTCAGCTTAGACACTTTGTCTCATCCATTTTTCCTTGCTTTCCTTCACTCCCTTCATGGGACAACCTTTTAGCATTTGGACTTGGTCAAAAATCTGTCATCGCCAAAATTTATAATTCTCTCATGGCACTAGATTCTTGTACTGTAGTGAAAAATAAACAGGCCTGGGAGCAGGAGCTGGGAATTGAGATAAGCGATAATAGGTGGGATAATGCTGTTGTCTCAGCTAGATCATGTACACCTTGTGTCCAGTTACAATTAATACAGTTTAAGGTTTTCAACAGAGTTTATTTCTCAAAGTCTAGACTGTCAAAAATCTATTCCAACATAGTGGACCGGTGTGACAGATGTCATGCTTCACCATGTAACCTGACACACGTTTTATTCCTGTAGTCGGCTGCAGAAGTTTTGGACGGACTTTTTCATTACCTTGTCCACAGTTTTGAGAACCCAGATTCAAATGGATCCTCACATTGCTGTATTTGGGATTCCTCATGTTCCCCTCCCAATAACTCCCACACAACATAAGATATTGGCCTTTACTTCTCTATTAGCGAGGCGCTGTATCCTACTCCTCTGGAAATCTCCTAAACCTCCATCTATCTCTATGTGGCTCAAAGACATTGTGTCATTTATCAAAATAGATTAGATCAATTCCACAATTAGAGGTAATTCAGAACTTTTTTCCAGAAATGGAACAACTTTATTGATTACAGTGATCCCTCGCTACTTCGCGCTTCACCTTTCGCGCCCTCAGTGCATCGCGGATTTTTCAGAAATATTCATCAAAAATTCAAAATTGAGAAAAAATGGGCGGGCGCTAGCAGAAGGCAGGGAGACTACATTAGAACATCAGGTATCAACACGGACAGCCGCTCAACTCAAAATCCACCTCTCTGACCACCGCTCCACTCCTCTCCGCCCACCTCTTCACTGCTCGGGAATCTCGCAAGCTGATTGGCCGAGACGTTTTACCCAGCTTCTATCCCTGCAGAGCGCCCATACCCACCGAAGGAAGACCGCATTCATTGTTCTCTATCGCTAGTCTCGCAGCGTGGAACTTTTCGCTGTTCTCTTGTCCCTTTTTGTGTGAAATAGTCTTCCCGTCGAGCCACTACGCCGCCTCCTGCAGCTGCCCTCGACAATCCTGCGCCTCTAGCACCTGACGATGAGGCGTCACCTGAGGAGCAGTAAAGCTCTCATTAACCTGTGCAGTACGTAAATCATCTTCATCTTGAGTTACGTATCTTGTTATAAAAATAAAAGAGTTCTAAAAACATATTTATGTACACTTTATTTACATCTACGTATGTATGTACACTTACACACACACACACACGTATCATATGAGAGAGAGTGAGCGAATGAACGTATGTGTTATTTATGGGTGACGTCATTAGGGGTGACGCTACTTCGCGGTTTTTCACTTTTCGCGGTCGGTTCTGGAACCCATTAACCGCGATAAGTGAGGGATCACTGTATTTCACCTCTTTGCAAACATTGCAAACATTGTAAATTATCTTCACTCTTTTCATATGTTTATAATTCCTCCCCAGGGTTTTTTTTTCTCTTCAATTAATGTCATATGAGTGCAACAGTGCAATTTTGCAATGTTTATTTTCAAATTATTTCTATACAGCTAATTTTAAGTTTGATGTGAACTGTTGATTTGTTTTAATTGCACTGTTACAGGGACATAGCAGGGTGTTCTGTGTGTTTATAAAAAAAGCTGTAATGTACAGTATATGTGATTTTTTTTTTTTACGTGTGCTATTCTAATAAACAGATTAAAACCAAAGTGAGTGAATATTTGCAAACAAAATTTATCATTTTGAACATTAAGTATCTTGTCTTTGTCATGTATTCAATTGAATATAGGTTGAAAAGGATTTGCAAATCATTGTATTCTGTTTTTATCTACGTTTCACACATTGTCCCGACTTCATTGGAATTGTGGTTTGTAAATTTGTGACTTCCTCTCATTAACTTTCAGTTAACATCACTTTTTTTCTCATTAACTTTTGGGTTCTTGTAAATTTGCTGTTTCTTAAAAAAAAAAAAAAATAAATAAATAAATTGACTTTTTTTTTTTTTTTTATTTCCACATTCTGGCAAAGACAAAATGAGCTAATGTAACACGCTCTGTGTGTCCATCACACATTTCATAAAATTCACTATTACTCCTAGGCAATTGCTTGGATGCTCACCAAACAAATGCACAGTGACCCTCAGTTGAATCTGCATCCAGGTTGCACTCAGTGTCAAAGGTCAGGAGGTCTGCCCAGCTATGTGATGTCATTAAAATTGCTAATCCTACTAGACAGTTCCCCCAGTGTTCACCAATCTCATACACAATGATCCTCAGGTGAGTCTACATAAAGTTTGTGCTCAAGGTCAAGATGTAGGTCCAAGATCACAAGCTGTGAGTACAGGTCATTTCAGCTTTCAGTAGCCAAGGCTATATACACATGGAGAGAAAGAGAACGACTTTTTTATTTCACAGTATTTGTACATGTATGGAAGATGTGCATATTACTAGGATTTTGATTTTGGATAGTTTCTGTGAAAATTACAGATTTTAGAACTCATTTTTTGAATGAAATTTCAATAGAGGGTACATCTTATGTCCAGCTAACTCCTCCCACAGTTTCCAAGCTAAGATATTTTCATTGCACAGTGTTTATACATGTATGGCAGATGTGCATATTGTTGGGGGTTAAATAATTTTCTAATATTTTCTCTAAATTTGTTCCACTTTGAATTGTTGATTTTTTTACTTTGCTTAAAGATGTCATGTGGAGCTGGTGTTTCAGCTCTGCCCATGATTTGTGGCTGTAGCTTCTGATTTGTTGCTAATTGGTTCCAGCTGGCGGCTTGAGCCCTGAGCCTTGGGCCTCGCCAGTCTACAGCCTCACCCCTCCCTCTGCCAGATACTCACCGGCTGTCAGTTGTTTCTCATTTGTTTCTGCACACACACTCATACACAGACTCCCACCACACCCCTGCGTCCACTCGTCACCCATCAGCCTGCTTGGTATTTATTGGGTGACAGTGGGGACATTCAGTGTCGTGGCATCAGTCTTCACTGCACAGTCTAGTTATGGTCACCTGCCTATGTCGATGTCCTGAAGCTGTAGGGTTCTCCTTTCCTTGGACTACTCCGGTGTTGTTTTTCTCCAGAGCCCGCTGAGCTCCAACGCCCGATGTAAGTCTTCCCTTATTATTTACTGTGTGGAGGGATACAAGTTCAGGCGAGATAAGACGAGCTGGAAGGTTGCAGAGTTTTATTTCCTCCATCAAAATGAGACGCACTTGTAGCGCTGTGCTGTGCTCTGCTGCTGTATCGTGTTCTGCTGTGCGTTTTTGAGGCATGTCACACAAGCTCTTTTATCAGTGATTCAGGAAGAGAGAATGCATGGCACATTAGCATAACAGTCAATACACATGATTAGCATGACATTGGTTGGCTCTTTGTCCGTCTGTGCATTGTCCTCTGTATGCAAATTGTGTTCCGGACCTTTTGAGTGTGAGGATGAATGTCCCTGTAGATTGTGGTGGGTCACCACAACTGCCCTTCTTTCCACTGGCCAGTTCCACCCTGGGAATGCGTGGGGCTTCTCCTTTTCCAACTGAGCTTGGACTCCCAGCGCTAGTGTGCCTGACTGTGTTCCCCAGCTGAACATTTCCCTGTATTTTGTGTGTTTTTTAAGTTGTCCCATTCTGTTCACTTCACCAGCGTTTTGGCCTCGTATCTATTCATATGTGTTTGCTGCGCAATTATGCAGTGGACATGACAAAAGACCTTGCAATTACATGGTTATTAGTTTTATTACAGATCTACACTATATTGAATCGTGAATTTGTAACTGATGTTCTGGTTGTTGGTGTGCAACCTATGGACTATGCACAAATCGATAATGGCTGTGTACGGCGTATAATGTACCGTGTGCAGTGCTCTTATGCACATGAGGAAAGGTAGGTTTGGATAGCTTTTTTCCATTAATAAATGAAATTATCATTTAAAAACTGCATTTTGTTTTTACTCAGGTTATCTGTGTGTAATATTAAAATTTTGCTAATGATCTAAAACATTTAACTGTGACAGTGTCATGAACGCTTGGGTTGAGGCAAAGGAGGACGCCAGTCGCAGACAGTAAGCTCAGCGCATTTATTGACAAAGGCAAACCAAAATCTAAAATACACAAATGCAAGGCTTATAAGTGGCGTCGGGAAAAATACACAGGCGAACTTCTCCACGTCTGGAAGGCAAGACCGCTGCAGTGAGACAACAACAGCGGTCTGCTTAAATAGAACTGTGCAGATTGTTGACAGGTGTGAGTGCATGAGTGAAATGCAATCAAACTGACAGGTAACGGCTGTGCAGCCCGTGAGACAGTTTGACAGCCGGGGCTGTACAGCACTGTCCAAATAAAAGTACAAACTGGAACTAAATAACACAACTCAAAAAGATATAAACAATAACATAACTGCAAAATAACACACAATAAATAGAGAGGACCATAAGGACAACCCCAGAGTCCCACACTCCAAAAATAAACAGATAAAACACAACAGATCATGATAAACACAGAAATAAACAAACAGAAAAAGACTAAACAAAGCTGAAGACTGGGCACGGCCCCCACCCGTACACCAGATCATGACAGACAATTTTGCAAAAATACAGTATTGTGGGGTCATACTATGTGGGAGTTTTGTCACACCCAGAAGGCAAGGGGAAGGGGAGAATAATGGACTGAAGGAGGAAGTGTCACCAGGGGGCATCAGACGGGACTGTTGAGTCTATGCGCCCCCCTGGGGAGAGTAAAAGCTGTGGGTGCTGCTGAAGAGAAGAACTGTGTAATACGGCACCAGCGTAATGTTATGTTAATGTGCCACACATTCCTTTGTTGAACAACAATGTATGATGGTCGGAAGCTCCAGGTCTACATGCATGGGAATAAAGATATAAAAAGGGAATGCACAGAGACCTGAGAGGCTTTTAGCCTCAGCGCTATGCTTTATTGCTGTTTTGCTGTTATGTTGTTCAAGAATAAAGTTCTGTGTCATCTAGCTCGTTGCCTCGCCTGCATCCTTTCTCCACAGTATAACCAATCAGGAAGGGGGAAATACTTTTTCACAGCACTGTTGTGACGGTGAATACACTCTGGTTCTGTGCTAAGTATTAGTGGTTCTAGATGCATTGAAAGCACCATCTGTAACATCTGGCTCATAACTATACATACAGTATATACATATATAAAATCCATTTTCAGGAAGTGTTTTTTTTGTGATTTAATGACACTGTAGATAAAACAGGAAAACATTTGCTTTCACAGCAGCATGACTGAAGTCCCCTGATTAGGGTCTTGGGTTGCACTGCATGTTGTCGAGGAGTGTGTATTTCTGTCTGTGTGTGTTGAAGACAGGGTTGCCACTGTGTTTTTTACATTCCCAAAACAGCACCAATTGATCCATGAAGACTGGGTGAGGGTGTTCTGCTGATTTTGGCCTGTGTTACATGTAGAATAAATAACAAATCCTGTCCGGTCCACTGGGTCAGACCCTTTCAGCCTCATTAAACATCCAACACTCTCATCTGTGAACCTTTTGAGAAACAAATTTGACGTTCATGTTTGTTTGGCCTTTTTCTGGAAGCTCATTGAGAGTCATCACCCCTTGTATTATATTTCCTCTGAGCATGCCATAAAAATGATAAGCCGTCAGTGCTATTGTCGTCTCACCTATGACCAGGTAAAGGGGTGTAGCACCATATGTTGGGACCCTGTACAGCAGTAATGAGCCCCCACCCTATCATCATTGTAATTTCCAGCATACAGTTTTTTTTAATTCACAGACTTACAAGAAAAAAAATTGCACATTTATGACGAAATGGTTACAAAAAATGTGAAAAAAGAAATTAGTCTCAAATGTACAATAATAAAGTTACAAATTCATCAGAAAAAGTCACAATTGTATGAATAAAGTTGTGCGAGGGGAAAAAAGTCACAAGAATAACTGAAAAAAAATCACAAATTTATAAAAAGTTGCAAATTTAAAAGAAAAAGTCTGAAATGTACAAAGAAGCAATTTCAGAGATGTGAGGAAATTAATTGCAAATGTATGACAGTAAAGCCTCAAATTTAAATGAAAAAAAACCTGATTTTACCATAATTTTAAGGCTCAAATATGCTTTGTAGCACCGTGCAGATTTATTTATTTTTTTTTTAATATCAAATATTTTACATTCCAAGCTTTAGATTTGCCTCCTCCATTGAGGGCCCTGGGTAGTTAATTTCTTCATTTATTCCCAGTTTTAAACCCTTTGGCCATGTCAGTCCTCGTGTTAAAACATACTTCCTTAAAATCACCCAACTAACATATGTTTGTTATCCTCAGTAAAATGTAGCATAATTTTCCAAGCACGTGCATACAGAGAGGACCATGTGCACAAATACTTCATGGCAGTGAGAGGAGTGGGGGTTTTCTTGGTCCTGGTAATTCATGACACTGTATACAGTCAGCAGAACTCTATACATCAGCAGGAGCACATGGTACACAACGTGTGTGCTTTTCTTCCAAGAAGCAGCAGGGCCAGTGTCTCAGCTCATCTCGTGCTCATATATGTTTGGCCTGTGCAGTTTGACCAGTCATGCAAGTGTGGCTGCAGACAGTTACAAACACTTCCTCCAGGGTTTTATTTTTATTCCCTTCACCAGCCACTGTGGCTTGTAGCCACTTGTCATTAACTTGTCATAAGTTTATAGTTTAAAAGATAAGTTTAACTTAAGTTAATTATGGTGTTTTTTTTTGTCAGAGCAGGTGCATAGCGAACTACTTACATTGAGGTTTATCTGGCTGTAACTCATGAGGCTTCTCCATATCCAGTTTGCATTTACAATACAGTCGTGAAAAAATTTGGACACCCCTTTAAATATTCAATTCTTTATTAAGAAATGTTCACATATCTGTGTCTAACCTTGTTTTTATTTTCATTTTTTTAACATTTTAGCCATTTTAAGTGGGAATGAATTTGTCCTAAATGAATGGGAATGAATTTTAGTGTCCTAAAAAAGATAGGGGGTGTCCTAATTTATTCCTCACTATTTATTTAGAATTACATTTTACAGAAAATTTGAAAAAAGTCTTTAATTCATTTTTAATTACGTGAATCTCCCAGTATTTTTAACATTGATATTAAATATCCATATGTCCAAATGTGTTAAAAAAAACACACAGGCTTATATAGAGTGTCCTAATTTTTTCACATGACTGTATATGATTATTGTAGAGTATAAATAAAAGCATATTTAAGTTGCAGCATTTTGAAGGACAGGAGAGAAAAAAAAATGCTCCAAGAAAGGCTGTGCCCTGCTTTCCTCAACATCAGTTTTATGGCAGAAATGGACTTTTATTCAGCTTTACAATGATCTGGAGTGTTTGCTGTTAGCATACTGTTTTACCTCAGAGAAAACTTGTAATGCTGTTTTAAATTGTAGTGCCTATGATCAATGTTAAAAAGTGAGCTAATACTGTAAATATGCAACTCTTTCTCAGGGTCACACTTTAATTTTTGACTATGTAAATGACAACAAAAATAAATCAAGCAGCACTATGTAACTTTCTTGTTGTGGGTAAAACACTGACAAGTTTACAACTATGGTGACTATGACCTCAGTCCCAGCAGCCAATCACAGGATGCTTAGTTTTTGGTGGCGAAAGTTGTGCCCCGTGATTGGCTGCTGGGATTGAGGTCATAATCACCATAGTTGTAGTCCTTTCAGTGTTCCGACCAAGAACAGAGCTGTTGCAGGCAAAGTGGGCCTTTCAGGCTATGGGGGAAGTAACATTCACCTGGTCAAAGGTTGATGTACCATCAAAATAGTTTTGGAAACATGATTTTGAGGTGGAAAATCTTACAGTGTTGCTTTAACTTGCACTGTTTTTATTTTAATTTGTGACTTTTCTTGTAAGTTTATTTCTTTTAATCCCTTGCCAGTCGAAGACCAAAGGTGAATTGTCATGAGGCGGTCCGTCTTTCTGTCTGTCCTCTTTTGTAAAATCAACTGCTCCTACAGTTTTGTTCCAAATGTTTTGAAACTTGAGCACAGGGTTTGATATACACTGATGATGCGCATATTGCAGTTTGACTCTGATCAAATGTTTTTTGCAGGAATTATAGACCTTAAAGTCTAGGTCAGAGGCCAGTTTTTCCTTAAATCTTGTAAACATGATAACTACTGAAAGAAATGATGTAGCCTTTTCAAATCAATACCATGTCCAAGACAAATCTTAGACAGCTTAGAAACTCACCCTGAGACCATGACCATGAGGTTCACCCTGAGACCATGACCTCTGACTGTAGATTTGAGGTCAACAGGTTGAAAGCAGATGTTGATGTCAAGCCGGGACTACTATGCTTGAAATTTATATCTTTCTGCTTTTTCTGTTTATTTAGTGAGCTTTTTTTGGTACCATTCATGATGCCTGACTTTTAAGTTTCATATTCATCAGCTTTACTGAAGTTATCCACAGTCCTTGTAATTATTGCTACAGCAGTTATGTGGCTTTAAATCTGAGTCTTACAGGTGTGATACTCTGATAGGTGTGAGAGATCACAGAGCTCAGGAGATGGTAAATTTGTCAACAGAACATCACATGAGAGTACATGTGGCCCACTGGGCAGATAATACTCTGACTCTGCAGAAGTGACCTGAAATAGTTCAGCAGTTCCTCATGTGGTAACCCTACCGGAGGAGCAGTGATGTGTATTTGTGCGTCAAAAGGGGAACTTAAAGACTGCAATGTATTACTGTGTGGGGTACACAGTCATGTTTATGTTGTTGGGAGTTTAAGTCTATTTGTAGAGCAGGGTGAAGGACATGATGAAATGGAAAGTCCCAACAAGTGCTCAGCCAGTTGGTGGCTGACAGAAATCAGCGATGGTTTAGTCAGGGCTCGGCATCCGCTTCTATAGGAAAAGAGCCATTTTGAGCAATTTTTTTGCACAAAAAAGTGCACTGAGCTGCAACACATATTTGAACCTTAAAATTAAGGTAAAAGTAACCAAATTATTAAATAAAATGGTCTGTGAACATTAAACGATAAAAATTTTCTCTCATAAGTGTGCAGATTTTCTTGTAAATGTGCTATCTTTTTCCTGTAAAATATACTTTTTTCATGTCTTCTAAATTATTATTATCCAACTTTTTTCTTAATAAATTTGCAACTTTTTTTCAAATTTCTTATTTCAAGTAACATCACAACTTTCTCCTGGTAAATATGATCTTTTTCTTGTAAATTCCAGATTTTTTTTCTCATAAATTTGCAACTTATTCTCAGTAGTTTCTCTTTTTTCCTGTAATGGTGCAACTTTTTGTTCTGTTAAATTTACGATTATTTTATTGTAAATTTTACACTGTTTTCTTCATAAATTTGCAACTTGGTTGCTCTTAAAATTGTGAATTTTTTCTTGTAACTTGAGACACCCCCCATATGTTTCTAGCTTTGTTTCTCCTAAATGTGCCTTTTTTCTTGTAAATTTGCGACTTTTTTTCATAAATTTGCAAACTTCTTTCTCATAGAATTGTGACTAATATACAGTGGATATTAAAAGTCTAACACACCCTGTTCAAATGCCAGGTTTTTGTGATGTAAAAAAATGAGACCAAGATAAATCATTTCTAGATTTTTCCCACCATTAATGTGACCTATAACCTGTACAACCCAATTGAAAAACAAACTGAAATCTTTTGAGGGGAAAAATAAAAAACTTACAATAACCTGCTTGTATAAATATGCACACCCTGTTATAACTGGGGATGTGGCTGTGTTCAGAATTAACCAATCAATTCAAACTCATGTTAAATGGGTGTCAGCACACACCTGCCACCATTTAAAGTGCCTCTGATCAACCCCAAATCAAGTTCAGCTGTTCTAGTAGGCTTTTCCTGACATTTTTGTAGTCACATCTTACAGCACAAGCCATGGTCCGCAGAGAGCTTCCAAAGCATCAGAGGGATCTCATTATTCAAAGGTATCAGTCAGGAGAAGGGTACAAAAGAATTTCCAATGCATTAAATATTCCATGGAACACAGTGAAAACAGTCATCATCAAGTGGAGAAAATATGACACAACAGTGACATTACCAAGAACTGGATGTCCCTCCAAAATTAATGAAAAGACAAGAAGAAAACTGCTCAGGGAGGCTGCCAAGAGGCCGACAGCAACATTGAAGGAGCTGCAGGAATTTCTGGCAAGTACTGGCTGTTTAGTACATGTGACATCAATCTCCCATCTTCTTCATATGTCTGGGCTATGGGGTAGGGTGGCAAGATGGAAGCCTTATCTTACGAAGAAAAGCATCCAAGCCATTTGAAATCTCCCAAATGTACACTACCGTTCAAAAGTTTGGGGTCACCCAGACAATTATTTTGTGTTTTCCATGAAAAGTCACACTTATTTACCACCATGACTTGTAAAATGAATAAAAATATAGTCAAGACATTGACAAGGTTAGAAATAATGATTTGTATTTGAAATAATAATTTTTTCCTTCAAACTTTGCTTTCGTCAAAGAATCCTCCATTTGCAACAATTACAGCATTGTAGACCTAACATGATTGCACAAGGGTTTTCTAATCATCCATTAGCCTTCTGATGCAATGAGCAAACACATTGTACCATTAGAACACTGGAGTGACAGTTGCTGGAAATGGGCCTCTATACACCTATGTAGATATTGCACCAAAAACCAGACATTTGCCGCTAGAATAGTCATTTACCACATTAGCAATGTATAGAGTGTATTTCTAATTAGTTTAACATCTTGGTTGACACCAAGATGGCGCCCACAGTGGTCGACATGGTGCTTCGCTGCGCCCTTTGTTTGTTTTTGTTTGTCAATTGTGTGTCTGCTTGCACTTATACCCGTGAAGAACTTCTAAATATCAGGACTTTCACTCCCACGGACCTTCTCCCAGTTTTTTTTAGCTCCTGCCGCCGATCTGGTTCATTGCTTGGCTCGAAAAGTGGGACGGCGAAAGAGAGGAAGACGAGCGGGCGCTCTCGTGCGGCTTCGCAGGAGAGGCACGCGAACGGCGCTGCCTGGCATATTTCTGTCCAATACCAACTCTCTCTCTAACAAGGTAGATGAACTGAGACTGCTGATGCGTTTTAGGGACCTCTCCTCCTCGGCTGCCCTCTGTTTTACTGAGACCTGGCTCCGGGAAAATATACCGGACAGCGCGCTGCGCCTCGAGGGTTTCCAGCTCTTTCGTGCTGATCGTGACACAGAGCTTTCCGGCAAGACCACAGGAGGCGGAGTCTGCTTCTACATCAACAGCAGCTGGTGCTCTGATGTAACGGTAATTTCCAAACACTGTTCTCCCGCACTGGAATTTCTTGTTATTAACTGCAAGCCTTTTTATTCCCCGCGGGAGTTTGCTTCTTTCATACTCATCGCTGTGTACGTCCCTCCCGACGCGGACACGCGCGAAGCTCAGCGCGTGCTCGCGGATCACATTCAACACACAGAGCGGATTTTTCCAGACTCTCTGGTTATTGTGGCTGGCGACTTTAATCAGAGCAATCTGAGCCACGATCTCCCCCGCTACAAACAGTTTATTAAATGCCCCACCAGAGGATTAAACACACTGGATCACTGTTACACCACAGTGAAAGACGCATATCGCGCTGTTCCCCGCGCTGCGCTGGGATTATCTGATCACGTGATGGTTCACCTCATTCCCACATACAGACAGAGATTGAAGCTCACTAAACCTGTCGTGAGCACTACGAAGAAACGGACCAGTGAAGCTGAGGAGAAGCTGGAAACGTGCATGGAAATATCTGACTGGGGCATGTTTAAACGAGCCACGCATGATCTGGATGAGTACACGGACACTGTGAACTCATATATCCACTTTTGTGAAGAGGACATTCTTCCATCACGCACCAGGGTGAGTTACTCTAATGACAAACCCTGGTTCACAGCTAAGCTCAGACAGATCAGGAAGGAGAAGGAAGCAGCGCTGAAAAGTGGAGACAGGGACTGCTACAGGGAGGTTAAATACCGGTTTAACAGAGAGCTAAAGAGAGCTAAATCTGTGTATTCTGAGAGACTCCAGCAGCAGTTCACTGCTAATGATTCGGCTTTCGTGTGGAGAGGACTGAGGCAAATCACCAACTATCGGCCTCAGGCTCCTAAAGGTCAGGATGACAAAGCCCTTTGTCAAAGACTGTCCCAACACTATGCCCGTTTTGACACCTCGTCATCTGTGTCCAACTCCCCCCCCCCTCCAGCTCCACAGCCTCCACAATCCCTACTTCATTAAAGACACCCCCCCCTCCTCCCCCCCTGCCCTTATCATCAGTGAGCAGGACGTGCTCAAACAGTTCTCCAGACTGAACCCGCGCAAGGCCCCCGGTCCGGACGGCGTGTCTCCCTCCACCCTGAGACACTGTGCGAAACAGCTGGCTCCTGTCTTCACAGACATTTTTAACACCTCCCTTAAGTTATGCCACGTGCCGTCCTGCCTCAAATCCTCCACCATCATCCCTGTCCCCAAGAAGCCACGGATCACTGGACTTAATGACTACAGACCTGTAGCGCTCACCTCTGTAGTCATGAAGTCCTTTGAGTGCCTGGTCCTGCCCCACCTCAAGTCCATCACCACCCCTCTCCTGGACCCGCTGCAGTTTGCCTACCAAGCCAACAGGTCTGTAGACGACGCAGTCAACCTGGCCCTCCACTCCATCCTGCAGCACCTGGACTCCCCGGGAACCTATGCCAGGATCCTGTTTGTGGACTTCAGCTCCGCATTCAACACCATCCGCCCCGCTCTGCTCCGGGACAAGCTGTCCCTGCTCAACGTGCCTGACTCCCTCTGCAGGTGGATCACCGACTTCCTGACGGACCGGAGGCAGCATGTGCGGCTGGGAAAGACTGTCTCAGACTCTACTAGCATCAGCACCGGATCACCCCAGGGCTGTGTACTTTCCCCCCTACTCTTCTCCCTTTACACCAACTCCTGCACCTCCAGCCACCAGTCTGTCAAGTTGATCAAGTTTGCGGACGACACCACCCTCATTGGGCTCATCTCCAACGGCGACGAGTCCGCCTACAGGAGAGAGGTGGCCCAGCTGGCGTCCTGGTGCAACAATAACAACCTGCAGCTGAACGCTCTGAAGACAGTGGAGATGATTGTAGACTTCAGGAAAGTCACTACCCCTCTGCCCCCCCTCACCCTCACAGGCTCTCCCATCACCACTGCTGATTCCTTCCGCTTCCTAGGCACTACCATCACCAGAGACCTCAAATGGGAGCCGACCATCAGCTCACTCATCAAAAAAGCCCAGCAGAGGATGTTCTTCCTGCGGCAGCTGAGGAAGCTCAAGCTACCCACCAAGATGTTAGTGCAGTTCTACACAGCCATCATCGAGTCCATCCTCACCACCTCCATAACCGTGTGGTATGCAGGAGCCACTGCCAGGGACAGACTAAGGCTGCAGCGCGTCATGCGCACTGCTGAGAAGGTGATCGGCTGCAAGCTCCCATCTCTCCAGGATCTGTACATCTCCAGGACCCGGAGGCGTGCTGGCCGGATCATAGCCGATCCCTCACACCCTGGTCACGTACTGTTTGCCCCCCTCCCCTCAGGTAGAAGACTTCGGTCCATCCAGACTAAAACCTCCCGTCACATGAACAGCTTCTTCCCCTCTGCCATCAGACTGCTGAACACTAAGTGACTTATTGACTCTCGTGCACTATGTACAGCAGCTCAACCAGACTCATGTCAATCATCACTGTTTTCTTCCTGCATTACCGACTGCACTTTATAGTTCTCCACAGTATCTGCTGCTCGCTAATATATTTTAACTGCTGACCAGTATCACTTACTCTTATTCTACACTTTATTGCATGCATAGTTTATTTCTTTTATTTTATCATGTTTAATGTTGCAGCATTGCACCGAGACAAATTCCTAGTTTGTGTACTACATGAACAATGGCAATAAACCTGATTCTGATTCTGATTCTGATTCTAAAGTTATCTTCATTGAAAAAAAGTGCTTTTCTTTCAAAAATAAGGAAATTTCTAAGTGACCCCAAACTTTTGAACGGTAGTGTATGTGGGAAAACGTGTTATGGTCCGATGAAACCAAGGTTGAATTTTTTGGCCATAATTCCAAAAGGTGTATTTGGTGCTGTTAGAAAAATCCTTGGAAGTCCTTCAGTCAAAAACCAGGCTGGATCAGAGTTTCAGCAAATTTAATTACACTGGCCAGTGGAGAACAATACAAGAACAGTCTCAGAGCCTATTCACGCATCATTCTGACTCAGACACACATCACTCAGTTCTTTAAGCTCTCCGTCATCTGGGAAGTGAAGGAGCAAATTGTCCATCCAGTACATCTGGTCAAAACTTGGTGTACAGATTAGCTTTTCTCAGGTAACTGTGTCCCAGTCACACAGGGGCCATGCAGGAAAACAAGATGATAACTAGTGCAGCTGTAGCCTTGACACTTTCACACAAACTCTAAGTTAGACTCTGAGACTAAACAAAGACAGATATAAGACAAATATGGAATTTTCCTGTCAGACGCAAACATAACGCTGCTCATCACCAAAAGAACACCAAACCTACAGTGAAGCATGGGGGTGGCACCATCATCCTTTGGGGCTGTTTTTCTTCAGCTGGAACTGGGGCCTTAGTCAAGGTGAAGGGAATTATGAACAGTTCCAAATACCAGTCGGTGTTGGCACAAAACCTTCAGGCTTCTGCTAGAAAGCTGAAGATGAAGAGGAACTTCATCTTTCAACATGACAATGACCCAAAGCACACATCCAAATCAACAAAAGAGTGGCTTCACCAGAAGAAGATTAAGGTTTTGGAATAGCCCAGCCAGAGTCCAGGCCTGAATCCGATCGAACATCTGTGGGATGATCTGAAGAGGGCTGTGCGCAGGAGATGCCCTCACAATCTGAGAGATTTGGAACGTTTTTGCAAAGAAGAGTGGGCAAGTGCTGCCACATCAAGCTGTGCCATGTTGACAGACTCCTACCCAAAAAGACTGAGTGCTGTAATAAAAGCCAAAGGTGCTGCAACAAAGTATTAGTTTAAGGGTGTGTATATTTATGCACACAGGTTATTGTAAGTTTTTTATTTTTCCCTTTAAAAGATTTCATCTTGTTTTTCAATTGGGTTGTACAGGTTATAGGTCACATTAATGGTGGAAAAAGTTTTGAAATGATTTATCTTGGTCTTTGTTTACATCACAAAAACCTGGCATTTGAACAGGGGTGTCTAGACTTTTTATATCCACTGTAATTTATTTGCTTTATGACCACCACCAAAGAGATTAAGTTTTTGGTGCCATCTGTCTGTTAGCAGGATTCTGCAAAGATTGCTGACCGATTTCAGTGAAGAAATGTAAACCTTTTTTATGCGTGTGACCATGATAACTTGAGAACACATTTTGAAAGGTTATGGGTCAATAATCTCTCCTCCCCTCTCCTGTTTTTGTTCTGATGTTGTGACCAGACACGGCAGCTGGTCCTTGCACATCAACCGAGCACCATTATCCCAAACGCACACTCCCTGGTAAACATGCAGTTGCACAAACGAACACCTGTTGCTGCCCTTCCTGGATGGGTTTCATCACTCGCTCATATTCTCTGTTGTGAAACCTCACACATCAGTTTCTGACTGTCTTTTCACATCTGCCTGCTTGCACAGCAACCGGTGGAGACCACATGCCTCATGCGGTGTAATATTTGCCTCCTTGTTTGTTTCCTAAAATAACGCCAGATCACCTAGAGTTTTTCTCACCCTTTCCATCCACAGTCTAATCGACTCCGTTTGCTGGAAGCCAACAGTTGAAACATCTGACCCACTAACTTCTGGTTTCAAATTAGTCCCTCTGTGTTTAGTCTGAAAAGTTGACACTGGATTGTTGAAGGCACTGACCAATTAACTTATGTAATGACTTCAGTTGTAGCGGCTTTTAATATAAGCAGGGGTCAGCAACCTCTACCATGTAAAAAGGCATTGTGAGCCAAAGAAAAATCTAGAAGGTATCAGAAACCAATTTTAGATTTAAAATGAAGACACCTAGTTGCAAAACTGACTTGTCCATATTATGTACTATTAGGCAAGTTTTCCCCTTTAATATACAAGTTTTCTCCATTAAGTTTAATGTTTATTTGAAAGGGACATTACATACTAATGAACATTAATACAGATTTAGCAATACTGCTAATTCACATCTGTAGTCCCCCGGCGGGTCACAAAAACACACAAGCAAACAATTGTATACGAGCAGAACAACTGCAATGAAACTGTACAAAGTGTATATGCTAAAATGCAAGAGTTAAGGTGTTACAAAGCAAAATATTCAAATATCACACGAGTGAAGTGCTGTGTATGCATACACACATACATGTACCCAAGCACCTCACAACAAACAAGAGGCGGGGCATATGTGTGTGACGCATAGGCACGTATGCACATGCCACAGAGCAAACACTAGCTATGGGAACAGTTTTGGTTGTTTGAAAGCTAATTTTTACTATGCGTCTTAAGTGTTTAGTGTGGTACATTCTCTGATTGCAGGTGGTATGTTATTCCAGATCTTGGTGCCCCTCACTGATAGCACAGATTGAGCAAATGTGGTGCGTCTGTGTGGGACCTCACAGTCTCCTCTAGTGATTGCTCTAGCGCAGGGGTGGGCAATCATGTGCCATGGAGGGCCATTCTACTGCAGGTTTTCTGTTCCACCCAGTCTCTTCAGCAGGTGTTTTCAATGATTAGCAATCCTTGAAGCTGGTCAGAGCACACACCTGCTGAAGAGACTGGGTGGAACAAAAAACCTGCAGTGGAATGGCCCTCACTGCCCACCCCTGCTCTAGCGGTTGTACCACTGACAGTTCTCAGTTTAACATATTTTATAAATTGAACAGACAAATTTGAGCATTTCATAATTGTCAAAAGACAGAAAATTGTATTTCTTGTAAATGTGACAGCAATGATACGTGGGATCTTTCTTGTCAAGGACTTCTATGGCTTTTTTTTGTATAAAGATTCAATGGGTTTGATTATGGTTACACCAGTGAGTGACCAGTAATTGGTAATGATAGGTAACTGATGATTTTTTTTCTCAATTTACAACTTTTTTTCTTGAAAATTTCTCACATTTTTGAGTGTAAATTGAAGATTTTTGTCTCATGGAAACAGGGTGTTTTATAAAGCTCCGGAGCTACAGATTACAGACCTGTCTTTAAGGAATGATGAAAAATCTGATTAACCTGGATCTTTATGAAGTCACATTCATCATCATCATAGCAGTCTGTCATAGGCAACAATGACTGTTTCATTTAGGTCTGATCAGATTCCTCCACACAGCTCTGTCCTTAGCCTTCCACTGCCAGGAACTCCTGTCTATATCCAACTTATTCAAGTTTCTTTTTACAGTGTCTTTAAATCTGAGCCTTGGTCTACCCTGATTGTGTTTGCCCTCGCATAACTGTGAGTAGAGTAACTGCCGAGGGAGACGTTGGTGTTCCATCCTCTCAACATGTCCAAGATCTCAGGTTCATCTGTATTAGCATGTCCTCCATTGATGGTAGACCAGCTCGTTTCAACACTTCTATGTTGGTTTGCTTGTCTTTCCATGAGATGTTAATTATGGCTCGAAGGTGTCTCATCATGTATGCGTGGAGTTTCTTCACCTGCACTCTGTAGACAGTCCAAGTTTCAGCACCGTACAATAGAGTAGCCAGTACTGTTGCTCTGTACACTTTGCATTTCACACGGATAGACACATGTTGATTGTTCCACAGTCTCTCGCTCAAGTTTCCAAACATAGCGCTCGCTCTTCCCATTCTGAGAGATAGTTCATCCTCCAGCCTAGCATTCTCTGAAAGAGTACTCCCTAGATACTAGAAAGTCTTACACTTGACTACTGGCTCTGTACCAAAGCTGATCTCTTCTGGTAGTGATGTTGATAATTGGAACTTTGGTGGTTGATAAAGGCACTCTGTCTTCTTGATGTTGATTTTGAGGCTGAATTGGCTAGCTGCTCTTGCAAATTTCTCCACTAAAGATGGCATATCTTCCACACTGTGTGCAACTAGAGCACTGTCGTCGGCAAAGAGCATTTCTCTTACTACCTTTATCGATGTCTTACTCTTGGCTTTAAACTGTGCCATATTGAACAAGTCTGCTTCTTTCCTTGTTTGAATGTATACTCCTTCTGAAGTGTCTTTGAAGGCCACCTCAAGCATGGCTGTCAGATATAGCAAGAAGAGTGTAGGCGCCAGCACCACACCCTTGTTTCACCCCGTTGTTTACTGAAAAGTCTTTAGATACTGAACCACTCATTGCCATGTTTGCTTGCATACCTGTATGGAGTGCCTCGATTAGGCTGACAAACTTCTCTGTACAGCCATATTTCTTGAGTACCTGCCAAAGTCCTTGTCGCGAAACAGTATCGAAGGCTTTACTGAAGTCAATGAAGACTACATAAAGCGGCATGTTCTGTTTGATACACTTTTCTTGAACCTGTTTCAAGCAAAAAATCATGTCCATTGTGCTTCTTCCACTTCTAAAGCCGCACTGGGTTTCTGGTAGTACATTCTGCGAGATGTGTTCGTTGAGTCTGTTCAGTAGTACATGTGAGAGAATCTTACCATCAGTGGCTAGCAGTGATATACCTCGGTAATTTCCATAATCTTTCCTGTCACCTTTCTTGAACAAAGGCACAATACTTGCATCCTTCCAGTCTTGAGGTACTTTCTGGGCATCCCATATCTCTTGGATGAGCTTGTGCAGGCAGTTGGTCAGCTGAACACCACCAAATTTCCACACTTCTGCTGGAATTCCATCCCTTCCTGGAGCTTTACCATCCTGTGTTGTCCTGATAGCTGCCATTAATTCATCAAATTTGGTGGTTCATCTAGACTTGATACAACTGGTCGCTGCACTAGAGCTTCTTTAGCCTCTTCAGTGAGATCTCCAGGGTTGTTTAGTCGTTGGTCAAAGTGGTCTGCAAATCTGTCCAGGATCTTGTCTTTCTCCTGCAAAACCGTTTCACCATCCATAGCCTTTAGTTGGATCAGTCCTCTTGGTTTAGGGCCGTAGATTTCTCTCAGACCTGTGAAGAATGTTTTCATGCCCTTCCTGTCTGCTGCAGTTTGAAGTTCCTCTGCTTTTTCATCCCACCAGTTGGACTTCATCTCTCTGGTGTACTTCTGTAGCTCACTCTGAGCCTTTGAGTATTTCTTCTTCTTTGACCTTGTGTTACACTGTAGGTTTTCCTGCCTAGCTGTATTCCTCACTTCTAGTAGATTCTTCAGGTGTTCATCATGCTCATCAAACCAATCTTGACGTTTCCTCTCAGGGTAGCTTAATACATCACTTGCAGTGTAATACACCGTACTCTTCAGTGTTGCCCATTTCTCTTCTATGTAATTCTCTGAGTTGTTACTGTCCCAGTCTTTCAAGTTTTCATCCATTTCCTGTGTAAGTTCTTCCTGCTTCTTTTGGCCTTTCAGCGCACTAGTGTTTAGCTTCCGTGGTGGCTTCGCACCCGTCCAACACCACAACACACTTAACTAAAACTGCACATTTAGTAAACCCTACAGTGGTGTGAAAAAGTGTTTGCCCCCTTCCTGATTTCTCTTTATTTTTTGTATGTTTGTCGCACTTAAATGTTTCAGATCCATTCATCTTCTTCCGCTTAATCCTTTTCAGGTCGTGGGGGGGGCTGGAGCCTATCTCAGCATCTTTGGGCGAGAGGCAGGGTACACCCTGGACAGATCGCCAGTCCATCGCAGGGCCAACACAGAGAGACAGACAACCATTCACTCTCACAGTCATACCTAAGGACAATTTAGAATCCCCAGTTTTGGTGCCAGTTAGCCTAACATGCATGTTTGCATGTTTTTGGCATGTGGGAGGAAACCGGAGAAATCCCGGAGTAAACCCACACAGACATGGGGAGAACATGCAAACTCCACACAGATCACTGTTGGTCAGGGTCTGGGATCGAACCCAGGCTCCTCCAGCCAAGGGTGAGTTGCTGTGCTGCCGCAGTGCTAACCACTCCGCCACCGCGCTGCCCCATGTTTCATCAAACAAATTTAAATATTAGACAAAGATAACACAAGTAAACACAAAATGCAGTTTTTTTAAATGAAGGTGTTTATTAAGGGTAAAAAAAAATCCCAACCTACATGGCCCTATGTGGAAAAGTGATTGCCCCCTGTTAAAACGTGAATTAACCTCTTGCACTCCGGGATACCGCGGGCGGTCACAGCTCTGCGTCCTAGTGCATCTCAATGCGCACTGAAAAAAAAAAAAGCTGCATTTCCGTTCTTCCAGTACAGACACAGCCGCGAACAGAAAGCCAAAGGAGTGTTTTGATTGGTTTAGATTTGATTGACCTCTCATTCGACTAATAAGAGCCTTGAATTGGGTTTCTGAAACCTTGAAGAACCAATGACTGAAAACCTAGCAAGAAGGACCTGCCTACCAATGACTACAAATACAACGAGCCAATTGAAGCAGAGAAGTTCAACGATTGAGACGCATGCGTCCCGTGCGTAAAATCTGTTTTGTCTAAGCCGCTGGGTGACACACATTGAGACCTGTGTGTAACAGTAGCGTTTGCCAGTCTTTTTTTATTACTACTGTTCTTATTTGTTTTGAAAAATTGTTCGCCAAAACGGCAATCATGGAAGCGGAGATGGGTGACCAGAACCATGAGTCCGTAACAAGCGGACCAGCTTCATGTTCGTCTGACAATGAGGAACAGATGTTTGCCAACGACACTGCTGTTGTGGACAGGTAAGTGTTATAAGCTAAATTATTCTTTATCAATGAAAATGGTAATAAAAATGACTTTTGACCGATTGGCAATTACAACGGTGCGTCATGGCCACATGACGGACCGTTTTTTGTGCGCCGAGCTCCTCTGTAGCGGGGGGGGGGAGTTGTTATCCTCTACATTGCAGATATTTTAGTATAATTTTTATTGCACTGTAGGTTATTTTTTCTTGTAAAAAAAGGCCACACATTTTTTACGTGGCATGCTTCTTTGTGTGTGGGGGGCTTGTTTGTTCATTCATTCATTCATTCATTCATTCATGAATAAACAACCCCCCCCCACACACACACACAGCCCTGAGTGTCACCTTTCATTAGAGCTCAATATGAAGCTTCTATGTTTAAGCATTCAAAAGTTATAGACGTTTTTCCAAACTGTGCCATTTGGCACAATTTGGCACAGTTCAAAAATGCCTGGGAACAACCTGAGAAAAAAGCTGTGTAATATATTCATTTTTTGTGGTATTGTTACAAAATTTTGACCTCAGCTTGATAACACTTGGTTCTACATTTCTGTTGCATTTTCCAGCCAGTATCTGACAGCTGTGTGTTATTTGCAAGCATTTGTATCTAAAAAAAACACCCAGGCGAACTTTATTTTCTTCAGATTCAGTATGTTTAGATGACTGTTACTCAGTGGCAGGAGCACTTCGAGAGATTATGACTGTTTTGCCAAAAAATTCAAAGTGTTTTCTTTTAAATGAGACCAACCCCATGAAGATGCTGCAAAGGGTTGAAGAACAGCTTTTGATTTACTTTGGGTATGTTATTTTTAGGCGTTTTGAGGGAAATTGACCAGAGTGCAAGGGGTTAACTGTGGTTTACCACATCTTTGGAAAGCTAAGTTCAATTTCTCTAGCCACATCCAGGCCTGATTACTGCCACACCTGTTCTCAATCAAGAAATCACTTAAATAGGACCTGCCTGACAAAGTGAAGTAGACCAAAAGATCCTCAAAAGCTAGACATCATGCTGCAATTCAAAAATATTGAAGAACAAATGAGAAACAAAGTAGTTGAGATCTATCAGTCTGGAAAAGGTTATGAAGCCATTTCTAAAGCTTTGGGACTCCAGTGAACCACAGTGAGAGCCATTATCCACAAATGGTGAAAACATGGAACAGTGGTGAACCTTCCCAGGAGTGGCCGGCCAACCAAAATTACCCCAAGACCGCAGCAACGACTCATCCAAGAGGTCACAAAAGACCCCACAACAACATCCAAACAACTGCAGACCTCTCTTGCCTCAGTTAAGGTCAGTGTTCATGACACCACCATAAGAAGGAGACCGGCGTATAAGTAGCACAGCTTTTCAGAAAAGGAACATCATACCAACAGTAAAATATGGTGGTGGTAGTGTGATGGTCTGGGGCTGTTCTGCTGCTTCAGAACCTGGAAGACTTGCTGTGGTAAATGGAACCATGAATTCTGCTGTCTACCAAAAAATCCTGAAGGAGAATGTCCGGCCATCTGTTCGTGACCTCAAGCTGAAGGGCACTTGGGTTCTGCAGCAGGACAATGATTGAAAACACACCAGCAAGTCCACCTCTGAATGGCTTAAGAAAAACAAAATGAAGACTTTGGAGTAGCCTAGTCAAAGTCCTGACTTGAATCCGATTGAGATGCTGTGGCATGACCTTAAAAAGGCGGTTCATCCTCAAAAACCCTCCAATGTGGCTGAATTACAACAATTCTGTAAAGATGAGTGGGCCAGACTTCCTCCACAGCGCTGTAAAAGACTCATTGCCAGTTATCGCAAATGCTTGATTGCAGTTGTTGCTGTAAAGGGTGGCCCAACCAGTTACTGTATTAGGTTTAGGGGGCAATCACTTTTTCACACCGGACCATGTAGGTTTGGATTTTTTTTTTCCTTAATAATAAATACCTTAATTTAAAAACTGCATTTTGTGTTTACTTGTGTTATCTTTGTCTGATATTTAAATTTGTTTGATGATCTGAAGCATTTAAGTGTGACAAACCTACAAAAAAAAGAGAAATCAGGAAGGGGGCAAACACTTTTTCACACCACTGTATAATGTACCTTCTGGATAATATTTGTGTATCTTCTTTGAGAATTGATTGCACCTCTCTTTTTGCTATCACTGTGTGCAAACCAGGAACCTGTCTGGACATGTAGAGGACGGATGTGAATAGCACACTCATGGGGGTCCACCAGAGTCATGAGGAGACCTGCCTTCACTGCATGTAAGCTGATAGCCTTTTATATAATAGTACTCTGACATTAGACTTTGAAAGAGGCCACATGTGCCAAGGTTTTATTTCTCAGACATGGAAAAACAGTAGATAAAACAGCAGTACAAATCCATTAGAAAACACATTTTTATGCACAATGATAATGTTAAACAGATACCAGGGATCTCAATGTCTTCTAAGGAAAGAGCCAATTTGTCCAATTGTTGGCCATAAAAAGTGAAATAAATCTGTGAATATTCTTCTCAAATGTGTCACTTTTCTCTTCATTTTTTTCTCCTAAATATGTTGCTTTTTTCCTCATAAATTATTTTTTTTTACCCCTCAGCCTTAAAAGGCTGAAGGAGTATTGTCGTCACCCCGCCCGGCGGATAGACGGCAGCGTCAACATCTACATACCTTGTGAAGGTGATAACTAGAGAAAGAAATGACATAGGCTTTTCTAATCATTACCATAGTTGTATTTTTTTGTGTACTTTATTAATCCCAGAGGGAAATTCAGGGCATCCATGTGGGTGGATGAGGCAGCCATGGTACAGCGTCAATCCCTTCACTATTCTTACACACATTCACATCTAGGGCCACTTTAGAGCCTCTAATTAACCTAACTTGCATGTTGTTGGCCTGTGGGAGGAAACCGGAGTACCCGGGGTAAACCCACGTAGACACGGGAAGAACATGCAAACTCCTCACAGAAGGGTCACTGATGGTGAGGAGGTGGGATCGAGCCCATGACCTTCTTACTGTGCTGCGACAATGCTAACCACTGCTCCACCGAGCAGAGGTCACCCAAATTCGAACTCAGGTGAGTTTGAATTTGGGTGACCTCTATCTATGGTTTTGGGGTCAAAAGGTCAAAGGTCAACGTTAACATTCCCTTTGCACCATTACTTTAGAATGAGTAGTCTAGGGTCACCAAACTTTGGACTACAGGTTCACCCTGAGAACCAGACCTTTTCTGGGTTTTGGGTCAAAGGTCAAGGTTAGCATTCCCTATACCCTATTACTACAGGAGGCCACGGTCGGGGCACTGTCTCAGTGAGCATCTTGCCTAAGAAAGTAAGCCTCTGATCTCCAGTCCATCTATTTTTCCCAAGACCACACTGGGGAAGTTTCCACAGTCACTGATGATTTTTTTTTTTTTTGTTACTTATTTGTACCCGTAGGTAGATTTGGTTTGCAGTCTGGTGACAAGCCACCGGCTGCTGGTCGCTGCGTGCGCGAGCGCCCTAAACCTACATGTTTTTGGTGTGCGGGAGGAAACCGGAGAAATCCCGGAGTAAACCCGCGCAGAACATGCAAACTCCACACAGCTCACTGTTGGTCGGGGGCTGGGATCGAACCCACGATCTCATGATCCCCGCGGTCCCCCGGCTGAGGGTAAAACTGTGCTGCCACAGTGCTAAACCACTGCGCCACCGTGATTTAGGGAGCCATGTCATTTTTAGAGCACTTCATGCTTCCCTCTGGTGACAAGCCTTTTGGAGATGCCAGTTTCATTTTCCAACAGGACTTGGCACCTGCCCACACTACCAAAAGTATTAATACCTGGCTTAATGACCATGGTATCACTGTGCTTGATTGGTCAGCACACTGGCCTAGCCTAAACCCCATAGAGAATCTATGGAGTATTGCCAAGAGGAAGATGAGACACCAGACCCAACAATGCAGATGAGAAGGCCACGATCAAAGAAATCTGGGCTTCCATAACACCTCAGCAGTACCACAGGCTGATCACCTCCATGTCATGCCACATTGATGCATTAATTCATGCAAAAGGAGCCCTGACCAAGTATTGAATGTGTACATCGACATACTTTTCAGTCGGCCAACATTTCTATTAAAAATCCATGTTTTTTATTGATGTTATATAATACAGTACTCTAATTTTCTGAAAAACTGAACTTGGAGGGTTTTCATCAGCTGATAGCCATAATCATCAAAATTAAAAGAAAGCAGAAAAGCACTCAGAGAGAGCACATACAGTGGGGTAAAGTATTTAGTCAACCACCAACTGTGCAAGTTCTCCCACTTAAAAGATGAGAGAGGTCTCCAATTTTCATCATAGGTATACCTCAACTATGAGAGACAAAATAAGAAAAAAAAAATTCTGAAAATCACATTGAAGGATTTTTAATGAATTAATTGGTAAATTCCTCGGTAAAATAAGTATTTGGTCAATAACAAAAGTTCATCTCAATACTTTATGTACCCTTTGTTGGCAATGACAGAGGTCAAACGTTTTCTGTAAGTTTTCACAAGGTTTTCACACACTGTTGCTGGTATTTTGGCCCATTCCTCCATGCAGATCTCCTCTAGAGCAGTGATGTTTTGGGGCTGTCGCTGGGCAACACAGACTTTCAACTCCCTCCAAAGATTTTCTATGGGGTTGAGATTTGGAGACTGGCTAGGCCACTCCAGGACCTTGAAATGCTTCTTACGAAGCCACTCCTTCGTTGCCCGGGCGGTGTGTTTGGGATCATTGTCATGCTGAAAGACCCAGCCACGTTTCATCTTCAATACCTTTGCTGGTGGAAGGAGGTTTTCACTCAAAATCTCACGATACATGGCCCCATTCATTCTTTCCTTTACACGGATCAGTTGTCCTGGTCCCTTTGCAGAAAAACAGCCCCAAAGTATGATGTTTCCACCCCCATGCTTCACAGTAGATATGGTGTTCTTTCTCCTCCAAACACGACAAGTTGAGTTTTTACCAAAAAGTTCTATTTTGGTTTCATCTGACCATATGACATTCTCCCAATCCTCTTCTGGATCATCCAGATGCTCTCTAGCAAACTTCAGACGGGCCTGGACATGGACTGGCTTAAGCAGGGGGACACGTCTGGCACTGCGGGATTTGAGTCCCTGGCGGCATAGTGTGTTTCTGATGTAGCCTTTGTTACTTTGGTCCCAGCTCTCTGCAGGTCATTCACTAGGTCCCCCCCATGTGGTTCTGGGATTTTTGCTCACCGTTCTCATGATAATTTTGACCCCACGGGGTGAGATCTTGCGTGGAGCCCCAGATCGAGGGAGATTATCAGTGGTCTTGTATGTCTTCCATTTTCTAATAATTGCTCCCACAGTTGATTTCTTCACACCAAGCTGCTTACCTATTGCAGATTCAGTCTTCCCAGCCTGGTGCAGGTCCACAATTTTGTTTCTGGTGTCCTTTGACAGCTCTTTGGTCTTGGCCATAGTGGAGTTTGGAGTCTGACTGTTTGAGGTTGTGGACAGGTGTCTTTTATACTGATAACGAGTTCAAACAGGTGCCATTAATATAGGTAACGAGTGGAGGACAGAGGAGCCTCTTAAAGAAGAAGTTACAGGTCTGTGAGAGCCAGAAATCTTGCTTGTTTGTAGGTGACCAAATACTTATTTTACTGAGGAATTTACCAATTAATTTATTAAAAATCTTTCAATGTGATTTTCTGGATTTTTTTTTTCTCATTTTGTCTCTCATAGTTGAGGTATACCTATGATGAAAATTGGAGACCTCTCTCATCTTTTAAGTAGGAGAACTTGCACAATTGGTGGCTGACTAAATACTTTTTTGCCCCACTGTACCTCTGTCAAGGCCCCTTCTCTCCCTCCCTTTGTCCATCCTTCTGTCCATACTTCCCTTCCGCCATCCCTCCGTACATTGCAAGATAGGGGCTTGGTGGAGGTATGCACTCGTGGATCACCTGCAAAATGTAATGGGTTCATGTGTATCCCGAGGGCCACCTCTAGTGAAGATTTCATCAAAATCCAGCCACTGGTTTTTGCATAACCCTGCTAAGGCATTACTAGAAGATTAAGCCTTGGTGGAGGTATGCACTCATTGGATCACCTCCAAAATGTAATGGGTATGTGTGTAGCCAAAGAGCCACCTCTGATGAAAATTTCAAACTCTGTCAAGTAGTTTATGAGTAATCTTGCTAACACATTGTGAAATGATACAGCCTTGGCAGTGATTTGCACTCTCAGATTATCCCCAACATACTGACATACATTTCCACATGAGTCTTCAATCTTAATCCTAATCACCTGAAGAAACTCACCACGCCATAAACTAACAGAGCAGTTCTGGCCCACGGGCCATATGTTTGACACCCCTGGACTAGACTGTAAAAATAGCCTACATATCTAGATGGTTTAATTAACCTCAGAAGAAGCTTTGTTTGTTCTTCACAGCAATGTATAAATAATCAAAGTGAGGTCACTTCTTTTCTCTGTTGTAAGAAAACTCACATTTGTGCAACTGCGGACAACATTGCTCCAGTGATTTGATTGCTGACAGTGGGAGCCAGTGTGTGTGTACCGCCCACTGCCTGTCTGTTCATTGTCGACTTTTCCTCCTCCAGACCAGCCGCAAAATGACCCCCTCATGGATGGAGTTGCCCAGTACAGGAGAAGTTGTAGACAGTCTCCACCACGGGTTGGCCTCCCATCCTGCCTCAGTTGTTCATAACACTGCAGTTTGGCAAGGAGAAATGTATGGGCTGCTTCCAACCAGTGCTAACTGCGCTGCTTCTGGGGTGCAGAGGTACGTCCACGGGCACATCTTACGGGGAAATTGCATGAAAAGTGCAATATTATAAAATAATAGAAAAAAAATTCCTGGATCAAGACAGTGATCCACATCAGCACCACAAATAAATCATTTGTTCTTTGGCCCATGTATTGTGCTTTCTTACATATTTACAAGGAAGGAAAAGGAAATTTCTAAGGAGAGAAGCAAATTTATTAAGGGAAAAAAGCAAATCTGTTAAATTTGTGATATTGTGGGGGACCTAGACATTACATTTTCCACTCAGACTGAACGGCACAGGAGGAGACGCTAAAAGGCTGTTAGACAGATATACAGGGCAGATTGTGGTTTTCTCCATTGGACTGCATGAGAATGCGCCTTCTCCACCGGACTGAATGATAATACACATTCTCCACCGGATTGCATAATAATGTGCCGACAGGCTGGGTGACAAAGGGGATTGTAAATGTGTGTATTGTGGTGTGAACCCCCCAGGTCACTAGGTGAGGATGTAAGGTATAAAAGAGGGATGCCCAGCGACCTGGGTTATGCTTCTTGTTGACTGATGGATAGAGAGAGAGTAAAGTCTACTCTGATCCAGCTCACTGCCTCGCCTGCTCATTTCTCTCTCCACGCTGGTGACCTTTGACGTATAATGAAACTCGAGGCAAACACCCCGGAGACAACCCGGACTGGAGGCACCAGCACCGCGTGCGCCATTTTGGTCAAGCTCCCAGACTTTTGGCTACATGACCCGAAGTCTTGGTTCCTCCACACCGAAGCCCAGTTCGCGCTCCGTGGAGTGACGGCGGATGATACCAAGTACTACTATGTGGTTGCAGCGCTGGACGCATGCACAACACAGCAGGTGGCGAGCCTGCTCCAACGTCCCCCCAGCCCACGACAAATATGACGCTCTCAAGACCGCGTTGACCCAGCGCTACACGCTCTCAGACTGCGAGAGAGCGGAAAGGCTCCTGACGCGCTCTGAGTTGGGAGACGGGTCGGTGGTCGACTTATTGGAGAAGATGTTGGCGTTGATGGGCACAGATGACGGGCAGTTCCTCTTTGCCCACCTTTTCCTCTGGAACCTCCCAACAGCGGCCAGAGCGGTCCTCGACAATTCACCGCTGCTGGCCACGCGGAACTACCGGGCGCTGGCACAAGAGGCAGATCGGATTATCCTGGCAACCAGAACCTTTGCTGTGAACGCAGCGGCGTCGGAACCCAGCGAGACGGCCAGTGAGGGCGAGGAGCCAGCGATGGTGGCCACAGCGGAGGCCAAGAAGCACCTGAGGGACACGCTCTGCTTCTACCACCACTGCTTTGGAGAAGATGCACGCCAATGCGTGCCACCGTTCCAGTTCAAGCGCTCGGGAAACGCCAGGACCGGTAGTTGGTAGCAGCTGTGACTGCCGGTGACACAACCAAGCTGCTCTATGTGACGGACTCACGCTTGGGGAGATGGTTCCTCGTGGACTCTGGCTCCCAAAAGAGCCTCCTCCTGCCGTCCTACACAGACCGGCTGGCGGGAAGTAGTGGCCCCCACCTGGTGGCCGCAAATGGCTCAGACATTAAGACTTTTGGTGAGAGGACACTGACTATATCCTTGCGCGGCTGTACATACCAATGGTCCTTCGTCATAGTGACATGTAACTCCCCCATTTTGGGCCCAGAAATTTTGTGTGCACATGGACTATTAGTCGATGTGGCTAACAGACGCCCGATTAACGCTATGTCTTTTGATTCTCTACCCTGTACAGCTAGAGGAGCCGGGTCCACAACACTAGCCAACGTCACAGCTCCAGGGGGTAAGTTCCACACACTACTCACCCAGTTCCCAGCACTCATGGTTCCGACGTTTTCGGCAGCCGTCACTAAACACGGGGTGGAGCACTTCATTACCACCACAGGGCCGCCCGTTTTCGCACAACCTCGGCACCTGGACGCAGCTAAAGTGGCCAGTGCGCACGAGGAGTTCGCCAACTTGGAAAGGTTGGGCATCATCAGGTGCTCAAATAGCCCATGGGCATCCCTGCTACATATGGTGCCTAAAGCCGAGGGATTGTGGCGACCATGCAGAGATTTCGCAGCCACAGTGCACGATCGCTACCCAATCCCCCATATTCAGGATTTTTCCATCCACCTCACCGGGGCACGCATTTTTTCCAAGGTGGACCTGGTCCGCGGGCACCACAAGGTCCCGGTGCGCACGGAAGACATACCCAAAACGGCAGTAATAGCCCCGTTTGGTCTTTTTGAGTTCTTACGCATGCCTTTTGGGTTAAAAGGCGTGGCGCAGACATTCCAACGCATGATGGATGCGGTGCTGCGCGATCTGCTGTTTGTGTTCATCTACCTGGACGACATCCTGGTGGCCAGCACGTCCGAGGACGAACACGTAGCCCACCTCAGGATGGTTTTCCAGAGGTTGGAAGAGCACGGGTTAATAATCAACCCGGCGAAGTGCCAGTTCGGAGTTATGGTAATCGACTTTTTGGGCCACCGCATCTCACTGGAGGCCGTGATACACTTACCAGACAAAGTGCGCGCAGTGGCAGATTTTCCCTGGCCTCAGACGGTCAGGGCGCTGCAGGAGTTTTTGGGGATGGTTAAGTTTTACAACCGTTTCCTCCCCCGCGCAGCCCAGCTCATGCAGCCGTTGTATGCCGCGCTTAAGAAACGGAAACCGGCAGACAGAGTTGACTGGACTCCTGAGCGAGAGCAGGCGTTTTCCGAGGCCAAAACAGCCCTAGCGAACGCCGCACTACTGGTGCACCCGGACCCGGCGGCTCGGATAGCGCTCACTACTGACGCATCGGACATGGCCATAGGGGCTGTCATGGAGCAGTGCAATGCCGGTTCTTGGCAGCCGCTCACGTTTTTCAGCAGGTCTTTGCGCAACAATGAGCGTAAATACAACGCATTCGACAGGGAGTTACTGGCTCTCCACCTGGCCATACGCCACTTCCAGTTCTGGCTTGAAGGGCGCAGCTTCACTGCATTTGTGGACCACAAGCCACTAACGTACGCTATGGCCAAGGTTTCGGAACCATGGTCGGCCCAGCAGCAGAGACACCTGGCTGCGATCTCGGAGTATACGACCGACATTTAGCATGTGGATGGTAAGCTCAATGTGGTGGCAGACTGCCTCTCGCGCACATTAGTGGCCCCAGTCTACGTAGGGATAGATTACACGGCCATAGCCGCCGAGCAGATCGGCAACACGGACGTTTGTGCACTCCAGTCTGGACCAACAGGGTTAAGGCTGGAGAGCAGAGTACTGCAAGACAGCCCCCCCCCCCCCGCAATCTGTGACATGTCCACAGGCTGCCCATGCCCGGTGGTCCCACGCGCTTGATGCTGCTGCGTTTTCGAGTCGTTCACTCCCTGGCGCACCCGGGAGTGCGCGTGTCAGTCAAAATGGTGGGAGCAAAGTTCGTCTGGCCAAGCCTGTGCAAACAGGTGAAAGAGTGGGCTGCAGCCTGCGTAGCGTGCCAACAAGCCAAGGTGCACAGGCACACAAAGGCCCCCCTTGAGCCATTCCATGTCCCAGCTAAGAGGTTCGATCACGTTCACGTGGACCTCATGGGCCCCCTCCCGCCATCGCAGGGGTTTACGCACCTCCTGACAGTGGTGGACCGCACCATGCACTGGCCTGAAGCAGTGCCGCTAGCTTCCACTGCGTCCGCAGAAGTTGCACACGTTTTTTTGGCGACATGGGTGGCACGCTTCGGCGCCCCGTTGGCTATCATGTCCAACCGGGGCCCACAGTTTGTTTCCGACCTCTGGTCCACAATGGCCCAGAGCCTGGGTGTCACCATTCATCGCACGGCCGCGTACAACCCCCAGGCCAATGGGTTATGCGAGCGTTTCCATAGGTCGCTTAAAGCAGCGCTCAGGGCTTCGCTTACAGATGCAAATTGGGTGGACTGGTTGCCATGGGTTCTATTAGGGTTGCGTTCAGCACCGAAGGAGGATTTGGCTGCCTCCCCAGCAGAGCTTGTTTTTTCCCAGCTGCTGCGGCTCCCCGGAGAATTTTTGCCTGACAACCCCGTGCCAAACACGATCCATCCCCGCCTTCACTATGTAGCGCAGAGGCAGGGATGGTACCTGGCCCGGCCCGCCACCGTTTTCCCTGTGCTTTCGTGCCAAGGACCTTGAAGAATGCGTTGTTCATGTTTGTCAGGCACAATGGCCACCGGACCCCGTTGCGCCTGCCCTATGACGGCCCGTTCAGAGTGTTGGAAAATAAACATTTTGTGTTAGACTTGGGGGGATGCAGAGAAACAGTCTGCATAGACAGGCTTAAGCCCGCCTTCGTATTAGCAGACGAGCAGGTGGTGTTGGCCCGAGCTCCTCGGCGCGGACGACCCCCACTGAGAACTCCCTAGGTAAATGATTCTTCAGCTCAGTCACAATGACATGGTGAAGATGTGTTTCCCCCCCCAACCCCCCAATGTTCCCCCACAGACGGACACACCTCCAGGAGTGCCCCACTGGCACAGCAGCGTGTCAGAGCCAGCGACCCTCCCATTACAGCCGCTACAGATGTCGGCTGAAGCCCACAGGACATGAGGGTTAAGGCCCATTCTGAGTGTTCGGGGGGGGGGGGGTGCTAGACATTACATTCTCCACTCAGACTGAATGGCACAGGAGAAGACGCTAAAAGGCTGCTAGACGGATATGCAGGGCAGACTGTGGTTTTCTTCATTGGACTGCATGAGAATGTGCCTTCTCACCGGACTGAATGATAATATGCATTCTCCACCGGACTGCATAATAATGTGCCGACAGGCTAGATGACAAAGGGGATTGTAATTGTGTGTATTGTGGTGTGAACTCCCCAGGTCGCTAGGCAAGGATGTAAGGTATAAAAGAGAGATGCCCAGCGACCTGGGTTATGCTTCTTGTTGACTGATGGATAGAGAAAGAATAAAGTCTACTCTGATCCAGCTCACTGCCTCGCCTGCTCATTTCTGTCTCTACAATATATATTTTTTTCTTATACATTGTTTTTCTCATAAATTTTTGAGATTCTTTTTCTCAAATTTGCATATTTTCTTTAAAATTTACAACACCAAGAATTTTTTCTTGTAATTATAAATTTGCATTTTTTTCCCCACTTCATTGTTTGAATTCTTTTTCATATATTTGGAAGGGTTTTTTGTAAAAAAAAAAAAAAAAAAAAAAAAAAAAAAAGTTTCAAAGGCAGAGGGTACCATTGGAGGTTGGTAAAACAGCTAGTTATGGTTGTGGAGCCACTGGTTGCAGACCCTGATCTATAGTTGCACAGTATCCATCAGGTCCATAATCAGTGAGAAACAAACATAAAAGCCTAGAAATGTCTGTGTAACTGCTGCTTGAACCCAAATATTTTTTTCAGTCTTACTTTAACATGATACTGTTTTGACAGTTACAGAGAAATAGGTGCTACCAGTGATATCGGGGGATCGGAGCCTTATTTAAGGGGACTCGTAAAGGCCTTTACATACATACAAAGAACAGAGACCTTTGTTCTCTCTCCCAGGGCTGCAAGAACAAAATGACGTCATTTAGTCCTTGCAGCTCTGGTTTGGGAGTTGTTGTGGCTTGTTCTTGACACATCATTATGGCAGAACTTTCTTCTTGCGTGGTGTCCAAGAACTGTTGTGTGACTGGTCAGAAATTTTTATTTCCCAGGAGTTCTGCACTTGGGTTTCTTGTGAAGTATGAAATGTCCTGGCCAGAAAGAACTTTGTTCTTGTTCTTGTCACCTCAAGAAAAGAACAAATTTCTCTGTCCTTGTGGAGTATGTAATGGCCTTAACACCTGCCACATGTGAAAGAGGTCTATTACAGTAAATACTTGCAAATTGTTATCTCAATACTTGGATCTTCCTTTCGACCGAAGCTGCAGACAATGATTCAAAACAAGAAACAAAGCAGGCCCAGACACCAAGAGCTTGACATAGCTTTGACTTGCACCAAAACAGTACACAGCCCTTGGGATTTGAACATGACAAGTGAAATCTCAGGATTTAGAGCAGGCTCAAAATAGCTCCTCTGCCCTTTGTGAAGTCAGACAAGTTAAGAACAGGCTGTGCAACCAGATTTTTTTTTAATAGAGATTAAGGTGTTAAACATATTGGAAAATGTCTTAGAATATGCACCTTTTTAGACATCAAAGTCTTTACGTAAATAAATATTATGGTCTGAGGTATGTTGAATTCATAAATCAAGATACAAATCTAAAGAGTCTTTTGTTTAAACTATGAAATTCAAATCATTGTACAAAATCTGAGATTTAAAAAGCTTTCCATTAATTCATCAGCTATGACTTTGCCCATGTCTGTGAGACACATGTCAGAGTCAGGGAGCCATGGTCAAACAGCTTATAGGGCAGACTCCCATTAGATGTCCAAGTGTCTGTTTTGGGGTCATAGCACTCAAAAGTATCCAAGTCCTCAATGGCGTCATGGCCACTGATGTAACGTCCACCTGTGATGTAAAGTTTGCTGTCCAGTACGGTGGCAGCGTGGTGCATCCTTCGTTCCTTCAGGTTGGCGCACTTGAGGAACTGATTGGTCTTGGTGTCATAAGCAATCATCCTCCTGGTGTATCCTGTGACAGGGGAGGAGTTTGATATTTAGAGTATTGACAAGAATCACAATAATTCTAAAAAGCAATATTGCTACCATGTTAGCCATAACAATGTTGCCATCAATCTTTGAGAGTGAGCCTCACTCTTTTGCCCTCTTTCTCACTCAAAAATCAGGATAATACTGCCAATGTCTTGTTGGCTTCCTTCAGATTTGTACACAATAAGAGCTCTCAAGGCAGTGCTAGACTGTTAAGGTATGGTCAGGTCTTACTACTGTGGTTTTTAATTTTAAAGCAAATAAATATTTGTGCACATGTAACAATTTTTACAGGACCAATGTATTATCTCTCATGATGACAGATAGCAACCAGTGTTTGTATCTACTTTTGTTCAATGTAATTTACAGTATGTAACACTGGGTAAACTTGTCTTATCCAGAAGATCAACTCAGCTTGCAAATTCATTCAGTACAATCTTTAAATAAAGCAGACTCAGCATGTTCTTAAATCTCACTCCAAGCTTTTCTCAATAGTTGGCAGCTCTGATAATACACATAGGATAAAACTGTGTATAATGCAATTTTCCTGGAAAGTTGGACATCCAAACAAGGAATTCAGAATCCCATCACTTCTGTTTTAACCACATTCCAGCAAAACAAGTCAGAGAACACTGACACTGTTAGCTAGTTGTTAGCAATTATGACCCAAAACAGTGCAGTACACAGTAATTTGTGATTAAAAATACCATAGCAATCTGTTTTGTTGGAATGCAGTTAATACGGAAGTGACGTCACGTCAATGACTGAATGTCCAATATTCCTAAAAATCAGCAATAACAAAGAGCCTCTTATACTCTAGTATTTTCCTATTCTCGCTTTGTCACATGGTGGCAGTAATGCACCTTTGAGCTGACTGCTACTCACCAATAAACCAAAGTTGAAGATGCAGCTAATTAGCTACTGTGCTAACTGTTATGTGTGGTTAGAACCGATGGGAAAAATCATATCAGAAGAGACAAAAGACAGACTTCACCCTAGTGATGGGTGAATGAAGCCTTATGAAGCACTGAGGCTTTCTTTCTTTTTGTACCAAAAATTACTCAAAGCTTCAGGGCTTCTCTGTGAGGAGAAACAGTGACATTTGGTGGCAGAATGGAATTACAGCAGCTATTTCATAATTTGACCAAAGCACTTGCACAAAACATTGTTTCAATCCCAAATGTGTACAATAAAACTCATTTAAAGCTGCATGTTCATAAATGGATCTGAAGTTATACACAAACTTTAGTGATTTGATGTCTGTCTCTTTTTGTATAGCAATAAAACTAAATATTTGACTAAAATCTAATGCTTTGTTCATGGCTGGATTTGATCCTTCAAAAGTGAGAGAAAAATTCTAATTCTTAAATGCAACCTGTGGAGCTATATAGACACAATGTTTGAATGTCAATTTTGTATAACTATACTTTTCAAGCCATATTTCATTCATACATACAGTGGTGTGAAAAAGTGTTTGCCCCCTTCCTGATTTCTCTTTTTTTTTTTTGTATGTGTCACACTTAAATGTTTAGGATCATCAAACAAATTTAAATATTAGACAAAGATAACACAAGTATCCACAAAACGCAGTTTTTAAATGAAGGTGTTTATTGTTGAGGGAAAAAAAATCCAAACCTACATGGCACTGTGTGAAAAAGCGATAGCCCCTGCTGTGTATGGGAATGTGTGTGTATGTGATGCCGTGCCCACCCACAAGGTGACGTCAGGCGGGCACAGCCCACTGTGTATATAATACCAAGCTCACAGTAATAAAGTTAGTTGTTGGTTGCATGAACAAGACTCCTGTCCACTCTTTTTACAGACATAACATTTGGTGACGAGGAGAACAATGGATGCGTGCTGGATACCTCCACCACTACTGCCATTTCTGGAGCACGCGGGAGAGCCGGTAATCCCGTGGCCGGAGTGGAAAGCCGATTTTGAAGAGTATATTAGAGCGCTGGGTCTCCACAGGCTTGGCGGGAGTCGGCGGCTAGCACTCCTGGCCCACCACCTTGGCACAGAGGGCCGAAGAATCTTTGCCACACTGGGCGCAGTAGAGTGCTATGAGGATGCTGTCTAGCGGATGATGGTGCACTTCGCGGAGCAGATGAGGACCAGGCGGCTGTGTGCGCTGGAGGCATGGGTGCTGGGAACGGCGGAGCTATTTAGCTTTGGGAGGCTAACAGCCCATTCCGCGCCTATGGACAAGCTAGCTGTTGAACTAACTGCGCGCCAAAACGAGGCTACGGGCACCAAGCTGGACGTGGAGAAGGGGCCAGGGAAATGGGTGGAAAAGTTCCTGGTCACTGAAGACAGTGAACCAGCTATGGAGCTCAGCTTAGCGCAGGACCATAGCGCTGACGGGTCAGACGGCACAGCGTGTGACAACAGTGGAAAGGGAGAACAGCATGAGCAATCCCTACAGCTGGAGGCTAGACAACAAATGAGCGGGACCATACAGGCTGAGGGCCCTGGGGAAGAGCAGCGACAGCCAGGCGTGGAAACGACACAGCGGAACACCTGGGTCGAGGATGTTGGGAGCAGCGACAAGGCGCCTGGGTCAGAGAGTAGAGCCGACGAGACTGATGCTGAGAACCCAGAGGGAGAACAGCCACAACCAGACAGGGAGTCAACGCAGCAGAACGCTTGGAACGAGCGGGCCGAGAGCAACGGCAAGGTGCCATGGTCGGAGGATAGAGCCAACGAGAGTGACACCGAGAGCCCCGAGGGACAGCAGCTGCAGCTGGACGTGGATGATGGCGCAATTCGGGACACGGACTGGTCTGGTGAGCTGGGAGGTGATGGTGACCAGTACCGCAGCAACCCAGCATGGGCAGGTCCCAACGCCAGCGTTCACGTTGCCCTTGTTGTGGGAACTGAACGGCACAGCGGGACCCCTGGGAAGACAGCTGCTGGGTCTAAGAGAAGACAGAGCGGAGCGGAACAAATTGGCATGGTTCTGCAGCACGCCAAACGCCATCTTCGTGATAACAGCTTGGACCGGGTCGGCGGGACGGACCAACTCAGGAAGGAGGTCCAGTGGTGACGTGGTGAGCGCGGGAGACCAGGTCGGTTTCCCCTGCGGATCGGCGGCGAGGTCCAGCCTAGAGAAGAGAAGCAAGTAAATGGTGTGAACGGACATTTTCGCCGGGGAGGGGGGCTTCAACCGTGGGGGCAGACAGCGGCCAGGGGCACATACAGTGGGGTAAAATGGTATTTAGTCAGCCACCAATTGTGCACGTTCTCCCACTTAAAAGATGAGAGAGGTCTCCAATTTTCATCATAGGTATACCTCAACTATGAGAGACAAAATGAGAAAAAAAAAATCCAGAAAATCACATTGAAGGATTTTTAAAGAATTTTTTTGGAAAATTATGGTGAAAAATAAGTCCATCCATCCATCCATCCATCTTCTACCGCTTTTCCGGAGGTCCGGGTCGCGGAGGCAGCAGTTCAAGCAGAGAAGCCCAGACTTCCCTCTCCCCAGCCACCTGCTCCAGCTCTTCAGAGGGGATACCAAGGCGTTCCCAGACCAGCTGGGAGACATAGTCTCTCCACCGAGTCCTGGGTCTGCCCCGGGGTCTCCTCCCAGTGGGACGTACCTGAAACACCTCAAGTGGGAGGCGTCCAGGAGGCATCCTAATCAGATGCCCATACCACCTCAACTGACTCCGTTCAATGTGGAGGAGCAGCGGTTCTACTCTGAGCCTCTCCCGGATAACTGAGCCCCTCACCCTATCTCTGAGGGTGAGTCCAGCAATCCTACGGAGAAAGCTCATTTCAGCCGCTTGTATCCGCGATCTCGTTCTTTCGGTCATTACCCAAAGCTCGTGACCATAGGTGAGAGTAGGAACGTAGATTGACTGGTAAATCGACAGCTTTGCCTTAGAACTAAGCTCCCTCTTCACCACAACAGACCGGTACAATGTCCGCATCACTGCAGATGCTGCTCCAATCCGTCTGTCGATCTCTCGCTCCATTTTCCCCTCACTCGTGAACAAGACCCCAAGATACTTAAACTCCTCCACTTGGGGCAGGAGCCTGTCCCCAACCCGGAGAGGACAATCCACCTTTTTCCGGCTGAGGACCATGGACTCGGACTTGAAAAATAAGTATTTGGTCAATAACAAAAGTTCATCTCAACACGTTGCTATATACCCTTTGTTGGCAATGACAGAGGTCAAACGTTTTCTGTAAGTCTTCACAAGGTTTTCACACACTGTTGCTGGTATTTTGGCCCATCCCTCCATGCAGATCTCCTCTAGAGCAGTGATGTTTGGGGGCTGTCACTGGGCAACACAGACTTTCAACTCTCTCCAAAGATTTTCTATGGGGTTGAGATCTGGAGACTGGCTAGGCCACTCCAGGACCTTGAAATGCTTCTTACGAAGCCACTCCTTCGTTGCCCGGGCGGTATGTTTGGGATCATTGTCATGCTGAAAGACCAAGCCACGTTTCATCTTCAATGCCCTTGCTGATGGAAGGAGGTTTTCACTCAAAATCTCACGATACATGGCCCCATTCATTCTTTCCTTTACACGGATCAGTCGTCCTGGTCCCTTTGCAGAAAAACAGCCCCAAAGCACGATATTTCCACCCCCATGCTTCACAGTAGGTATGGTGTTCTTTCTCCTCCAAACAAGACAAGTTGAGTTTTTACCAAAAAGTTCTATTTTGGTTTCATCTGACCATATGACATTCTCCCAATCCTCTTCTGGATCATCCAAATGCTCTCTAGCAAACTTCAGATGGGCCTGGACATGTACTGGCTTAAGCAGGGGGACACGTCTGGCACTGCAGGATTTGAGTCCCTGGCGGCATAGTGTGTTACTGATGGTAGCCTTTGTTACTTTGGTCCCAGCTCTCTGCAGGTCATTCACTAGGTCCCCCCATGTGGTTCTGGGATTTTTGCTCACCGTTCTCGTGATCATTTTGACCCCACGGGGTGAGATCTTGCGTGGAGCCCCAGATCAAGGAGATTATCAGTGGTCTTGTATGTCTTCCATTTTCTAATAATTGCTCCCACAGTTGACTTTTTCACACCAAACTGCTTACCTATTGCAGATTCAGTCTTCCCAGCCTGGTGCAGGTCTACAATTTTGTTTCTGGTGTCCTTTGACAGCTCTTTGGTCTTGTCCATAGTGGAGTTTGGAGTCTGACTGTTTGAGGTTGTGGACAGGTGTCTTTTATACTGATAATGAGTTCAAACAGGTGCCATTAATACAGGTAACGAGTGGAGGACAGAGGAGCCTCTTAAAGAAGAAGTTACAGGTCTGTGAGAGCCAGAAATCTTGCTTGTTTGTAGGTGACCAAATACTTATTTTCCACTATAATTTGCAAATAAATTCTTTAAAAATCCTTCAATGTGATTTTCTGGATTTTTTTTTTTCTCATTTTGTCTCTCATAGTTGAGGTATACCTATGATGAAAATTGGAGACCTCTCTCATCTTTTAAGTGGGAGAACTTGCACAATTGGTGGTTGACTAAATACTTTTTTGCCCCACTGTATGCCGTGGGGCTGCCCGGGTCCTCCGACGCAGCTTGGTAAATGGTGGCTGCCCAGGGACATTGGTGTTACTTAAAAATATTATGTGTAAATAACTGTATATGTATTTTGCATATATATGATGCTGGTGTTGGCAGCGCGGTGGCGGAGTGGTTAGCACTGCAGCAGCACAGCAACTCACCCTTGGCCGGGGGATCCTGGGTTCGATCCCAGCCCCCGACCAACAGTGATCTGTGTGGAGTTTGCATGTTCTCCCCGTGTCTGCGTGGGTTTACTCCAGGATTTCTCCGGTTTCCTCCCACATCCCAAAAACACAAACAAGTTAGGTTAATTGGCATCAAAACTGGGGATTCTAAATTGTCCTTAGGTGTGACTGTGAGAGTGAATGGTTGTCTGTCTCTCTGTGTTGGCCCTGCGATGGACTGGCGATCTGTCCAGGGTGTACCCTGCCTCTCTCCCAAAGATGCTGGGATAGGCTCCAGCCCCCCCGCAACCCGAAAAGGATTAAGCGGAAGAAGATGGATGGATGGATGGATGATGCTGGTGTGCATATGAGTAAGTGTGTGTAATATGGGATTGGTTTTATGCATTTTAAGAGACGTGGTCAAATTTTGGTTGTTTTGGTGTGAATGTGATCGGTTATGTTATTGCAGTATATTATCCCCTGTGTTCTTAGCGCGTGAATCAGGTTCAAATTTGGGGAGGTTTTAATCGTGTGTGTGGTTTTGCATTTTTCTAAAGGGCGGGAGAATGTTGTGTATGGGAATGTGTGTGTATGTGATGCAGTGCCCACCCACAAGGTGACGTCAAGCGGGCACGGCCCACTGTGTAGATCAGGGGTGGGCAATCATGTGCCACAGAGGGCCATTCCACTGCAGATTTTCTGTTGCACCCTGTGTTTTCAGCAGGTGTTTGCTCTGATCAGCTGCAAGGATTGCTAATAATTAAAAACACCTGCTGAAGACACTGGGTGGAGCAGAAAACCTGCAGTGGAATGGCCCTCACTGCCCACCCCTGGTGTAGATAATCCCAAGTTTGCAGTAATAAAGGTAGTTGTTGGCTACATGAACAAGACTCCTGTCCACTCATTTTACAGACATAACAGCCCCCTAAACCTAATAACTGGTTTTACCACCCTTTGCATCAACAACTGCAATCAAGCATTTGCAATAACTGGCAATGAGTCTTTTACAGTGCTGTGGAGGAATTTTGGCCCGCTGGTCTTTGCAGAATTGTTGTAATTCAGCCACATTAGAGGGTTTTCAAGCATGAACTGCCTTTTTAAGGTCATGCCACAGCATCTCAATCGGATTCAGGTCAGGACTTTCACTAGGCTACTCCAAAGCCTTCATTTTGTTTTTCTTAAGCCATTCAGAGGTGCACTTGCTGGTGGGTTTTGGATCATTGTCCTGCTGCAGAAGCCAAGTGTGCTTCAGCTTGGGTTCTTCACAAACAGATGGCTGGACATTCTCCTTCAGGATTTTTTGGTAGACAGCAGAATTCATGGTTCCATTTACCATAGCAAGTTTTCCAGGTCCTGAAGCAGCAAAACAGCCCCAGCCCATCACACTACCACCATCATATTTTACTGTTGGTATGATGTTCCTTTTCTGACATGCTGTGTTACGTTTACGCCAGATGTAATGGGACACACACCCCTTCCTAAAAGTTCAACTTTTGACTCGTCAGTCCATTTTCCCAGAAGTCTTGGCTCATCAGGATGTTTTCTGGCAAAACTGAGACAAGTCTTTATGTTCTTTTAGCTCAGCAGTGGTTTTGGTCTTGGAATGCTGCCATGCAGGCCATTTTTGCCCAGTCTCTTTCTATAGTTATTTAAAATGAAAGTGTAAGATAGACATGCACCTCCAGGTGGCACCTCTGCCCTGCCCTATATAAGGCCAGGCTGACCATCTTATGGGTCTCTGTTATCTCACCTAGAGCTTAGCCACCAACCTGTCAGTAGCTGTCAGAGTGAGAGTTCAATAAAGCTGTGTTTTTCCAGTCACCTCGCCTCATCTGTCCAGCAGGTAACCTGTCCAGGATAAAACCTGGATTAAAAACCTGAGGCAATGTCGGATAAAACATGAAGGCATGGTCCCTATTCACCCTTTCCTCAAGGCGCTCAGAGAACCGCTGGTGCCGTGGCCTAGCTGGTACGAGGCCTATCAGAACTGCGTTGCTGTGCTGGGTCTCGGGGAGCTTGACAAGCAGAGAGCCCGGGTGCTATTGGTGCACAATTTGGGCATAGAGGGCCAGCGGATCCTGTGAATGCTTGGTGCTGTGAACACCCATGAAGAGGTAGCAGAGCCATGAAGAGGTACCAACACCAGCAGATGACATGGTTCCTCAAATCATCACTGACTGTGGAAACGTCACACTAAACCTCAAGCGACTTAGATTCTGTGCCTCTCCACTCTTTCTCCAGACTCTGGGACTTTGATTTGCAAAATCAAAAAGAAATGCAAAATTTACTTTTATCTGAACAGAGGTCATCTGCTGGTGTTTTTCCACTGTGTTTTATCAAGACCAAAGTCAGTGCAGTCGTCTACCAGGAAATTTAAGAACACTTCATGCTTCCCTCTGCTGACAAGCTTTATGGAGAAGCTGATTTCATTTTCCAGCAGGACTTGGCACCTGCCCACACTGCCAAAAGTATCAAAACCCGGTTAAATGACCATGGCATCACTGTGTTTGATTGGCCAGCAAACTCTCCTGACCTAAACCCCTTAGAGAATCTGTGGAGTATTGTCAAGAGGAAGATGAGACACCAGACCTAACAATGCAGACGAGCTGAAGGTCACTATCAAAGCATCCTGGACCTTCATAACACCTCAGCAGTGCCACAGGCTGATCACCTCCGTGCCACGCCACACTGATACAGTAATTAATCCAAAAGGAGCCCTGACCAAGTATTGAGTGTATACATGGACATACTTTTCAGTCGGCCCACATTTCTATTAAAAAACTATTTTTTAAAATTAATTTTATGTAATATTCTAATTTTTTGAGAAACTGATTTTGGGGTTTTCATGGGCTGTTAGCCATAATCATCAAAATTTAAATAAATAAGCACTTGAAATATATCAGTCTCTGTGTAATGAATCTATATAATATATGGGTTTCACTTTCTGAAATGAGTGACAAAAAATATTGAACTTTTTCATGATATTCTAATTTTTTGAGATGTATCTGTATATGTATTGGTACCAGTTTTCAAGAACAAGGGTGATGCTCAGAGCTGTACTAACTACAGAGGCATAAAGTTTTTCAGTCACAATATGAAGATGTGGGAAAGAGTTGTTAAAGCCAAGTTAAGAGGAGAAGTGACAATCAGTGAGCAGCAGTACGGTTTCATACCAAAAAAGAGTATTACAGATGCAATGTTTGCTATAAGAATGTTGATAGACAAGTATAGAGAAGGTCAGAAACAGTTGCACTGTGACTTTGTTGATTTAGAGAAAGCATATGATAGGGTGCCAAGACAGGAAGTGTGGTACTGTATGAGAAAATCAGGAGTGACAGAGAAGTACGGGAAGGTGGTGCAGGACATGTATGAGGACAGCGAGATGGTGGTGAGGTGTGCTGTAGGAGTGACACATGGATTGAAGATGGGTGTGGGATTACATCAGGGATCGGCTCTGAGCTCTTTCTTGTTTGCAATGGTGATGGACAGGCTGACAGACGAGGTTAGGCAGGAGTCTCTATCATAATCTGGGCATGGTATTAGGATCATGCCCACTCTTTATGTTCATTTTTCTTCTCTGTGTTTTCCTCTGTTTTGGTTTATTATAATTAGTTGCATTATTTGCCTTCTGTGTTCCCCTGGGTCCTCTGTTATTGTCTTCTGTGCTCCCCCTGTCTCTTGTCATCTCCTGTTTGTTTTTATTATCATTATTGTGGTCTTTGTGTTTCCATGCCCTTGTTTTGTCCTTTGTGTGGTTCTGGGTCTTGTGTGTATATTTGTTTACTTATTGTTCCCAGCTCCTCATCCATACCTGTAGCCACTTTCCCTCATGTGCTCCTGTGTAGCCCCTGATTGTTACCCTATTTATGTCAGTCTGAGTTTGTGTTCTGATGTGGCATCATAGTCGTGTTTCCCTCCGGTCTCCTTGTCATCTGAGTAACCTTTTTGAGTGAGTTTTGCCTTCCACGGCTCCTTTTGTGTTCCAGCTCCCATGCTGCACCTTTGTTTCATTATTTGTTAATAAATTATCATCTACACCGAATTCCTGCCTGCAACTGAGTCCATCTATTCCTGCCTGCTGGAGGCTGAATGACACAGCCATACCTGGGCTCAGTAGGTAAAAGGAGGTTGGCGGCCGGTGGTCCCAACATGGATGAGCTGTGGGCAGCCCAGTTTATCCAGGACATTGTCTCAGACGCCCACGCCTCCTGCACACTGAAGGAGGCCCTGGAGTGCCTGAACACCACGGCTGGGACAGTGGGAGCGCATCCCAGCCTGCAGGGCTACCCCAAGCTGGAGGGACTACTGGCCACCATTTCTAACTGCCACAGGACATACAGCGGGCTGGTGAGGAAGTTATGTGGGGCACCGGAATTTGTGCCAATGGCACAGTGTCCCCTGACTCCGACATCCCCTTCTCCTCACCGCTCACCAGCCTCGCAGCCACACCATGGGTGGGAGCAGTGTTCGCCCAAGATGCCGGAGACTGTCCTGACGAGACAGCATTCCCTGGTCCCGATGTCTTCAGCTCCTCCTCGCCCTCCAGCCGCAGCCAGTCTTTCTCCAACCCCGCAGCCACACCACAGGTTGGGGTGAGATTTGTTGGAAGCACCGAAGCCTGAGTTGACGAGGAAACGTCCCCTGGCTCCGGCGGCTCTCTCACCACGCTTCTCTCCAGTTCCACAGCCACTCCACGGGCTGAAGGAGAGCACACCACCTTACCACTCTTCAGTGTTCGCTCCAGTGCTGCAGAGCTCATCAGACCTGGAGCAGTTACCCTATTTATGTCAGTCTGAGTTTGTGTTCTGGTGTGGCATCATAGTTGTTTCCCTCCGGTCTCCTTGTCGTCTGAGTAACCTTTTTGAGTGAGTTTTGCCTTCCACGGCTCCTTTTGTGTTTCAGCTCCCATGCTGCACCTTTGTTTCATTATTTGTTAATACATCATCATCTACACTGAATTTCTGCCTGCAACTGAAACCATCTAATCCTCCCTGCCGGAAGTTGTTTTATAACAGTGTCCGTGGACTATGATGATTGCAGACGACATTGTGATCTGTAGTGAGAGCAGGGAGCAGATGAAAGAGAACCTGGGGAGGTGGAGGTGTGCTCTGGAGAGAATAATAATGCATCAGATTTATATAGCGCTTTTCATAGACGCTCAAAGACACTTTACAATGGATACATTATTCATTCACTCCACAGACAATGGTAGTGGTAAGCTACCACTGTAGCCACAGCTGCCCTGGGGCAGACTGACAAAAATGTGGCTGCCAATCCATGCCAACAGCATCTCTGATCACTACTGAACATTTATACACACTCATGCCCAGTGTCATGGACGCTGCAGAGATCCTGCCCAGGGACACAATGGCAGGATGTCTGGGGAGTAGGGCTGTGCAATATGACCAACATTTCATATCACAACATAAGTACTCTTATTTGACAATAACAATATAAATCACGATATACATTTTCTGTAAATTCTATAGTTAATATATGATAACCAATAAAAAGGACCATCTCTTTTTTCTACATTTTAAATTACATACTGAAAAAAATCAATTGTACAAATTCATCTGTCATTAATTTTATGTGCTTTTTTTTTTCCTCTTAATTTTACAGTGTTGTTATAAAATTGTTTTTAATGTGCAATTGAGATTACATCAACTTTATTCCTTATTTCTACTGGAGTAATTAAAAATGATTAGAAATCAAGTTACATTAAGAGCCAGTTTGTTCCTCCGACACGTTTTAATTTATTTATTTAGTGTGTATGCGGCCGTTGTCACACACTTTTGCAGTTTTAGTAATGTTTTTCAGACAAAATTAAGAAACTCGGCAGCGATTAACCAGAACAATGGTCTGATACACTATAAGGTTTACTGTTAGCGACAAGTTAGCATCGTCATTTAGCATTTGCTGTCTTATAATTAGAGAGAAATGGTGTTAATGTGACTTACCTCCAATTAAAACAAGGTTAGAGGACTATCCTCTCTGACACAACATGGTGGAAACAAGTCCAACATCTCTGGCTGGCACAGAAGTAGCGGCAAAACATTAGCTTGCAGGTAACTGCTGTGGCGCGCTGCAGGGTAGAGGCAGGGCGGTGACAAGTAGAAATGGGTATGTCTCTTAAATCCCAATATAAATGATACAGTTTTATATGAAACAGTAGACGTTTTTTATTGCGTCACCAATATATATCGTCATATTGCACAGCCCTGCTGGGGAGAGTGGGATTCAAACCGCCATCCCTCTGGTTATTAGATGACCCACTCTACCTCCTGAGCCACTGCCACCCACATTTCCCTCTTCCGTTCCATTTTTGCTGAGCACCAAGCTGGATGGCAGTAAATTCCATTTTTATATTGTCTTTGGCATGACCCGGCCGGGACTTGAACCCTGACCTCCTGGTTGTGGGGCGGATGCTCTACCTCTAGGTCACTCCGGTGGCCTAGAGGAATGAAGTCAGTAGAAGCAAGACAGAATACATGCGTGTGAATGAGAGGGAGGCAGGTGTCACAGTGAAGATGGAAGGAGTAGAGGTAGTGAAGGTAGATGAGTTTAAATACCTGGGGTCAACCATTCAAAGCAATGGAAAATGCATGAGAGAGGTGAAGAAGAGAGTGCAGGCAGGGTTGAGTGGGTGTAGACAAATGTCAGGGGTGATTTGTGACAGAAAGATAGCTGCTAGAGTGAAAGGGAAGATTTACAAGACGGTAGTGACACCTGCTATGATGTATGGTTTGGAGATGGTGGTGCTGACAAAAAGACAGTAGGCGGCGCTCGAGGTGACAAAGTTTAAAATGCTAAGATTCTCGGGACTGACTAGGAGGGACGGAATTAGAAATGAGTATATCAGAGGGTCAGCTCAGATTGAGCAGTTTGGCGACAAAGTAAGAGAGGCAAGGCTGAGATGGTTTGGACATGTGCAGAGGAGGGATAGTGGATATATTGGACAAAGGATGTTGAAGATGGAGCTGCCAGGCAGGAGGAAAGGAAGACCACAGAGAAGATTCATGGATGAATGTTTACATGGACACAAGTAACCGGTTTAAAAGCCTGATCGGAATAAAAATGCTTCATGTAAACATGCCAATCTGAATATTCTAACCCGATCATGCTCATTCGGATCAAAATTTCATTCCGATTGAGAGGGGTGGGTTATGCCGATTGTTAATCCAAATGGTGCGCATGAAAACACTTATTCCGAAGGTTGGGCAGAAAATATGTTTACTGCGCATGTCTGTACACCAGCCGCACGTCAACGTGACGTATTTCCGCCTTTGCAGCAGCTAGCGGAAAACATAGCGGGAGTAAAACAAAACTGGTCTGTATCGTCCTGCTGCCTCCCTCTGTTTGTCATATGCAGAAGTATGTACTTGTAGCTTCATTACGGAGAACAGCAGAAGCAAAAGTACAGTCTGAATAACACAATACAGGTCAATTTCGACATGAAGCGGGACTTGCTAACACCGGAAGCTGCTTCTTCTTCTACTATTTTTGGAATGTGGAAATGTTGACATGCACATGTCAAAATGATTTATTCCGTTCAAACGTGTGACACATGGAAACACGCGTCCTAATTGGATCAGCTTTTTCAGGATCCATGTAAACAGTAAAATTCTGATCTGAATTGTAATCAGATTGAAGAAATTTTGCCCATGTAACCGTGGCTAATGTAGTGAAGGAAGGCATGGAGAGGGTTGGTGTTACAGAGGAAGATGCAAGGGATAGGGTGAGATGGAGGCAGATGATCTGCTGTGGCAACCCCTAAAGGGAGCAGCCAAAACAAGATATACATGTATGTATCAATAAATAATTTTTTTTAATTTAATGCCATGTTAGTGAAGTATGGTCTGATAGAAGTGTCAGCAGTAGTTATGCTTGTGAACATGGGCATTGTAAAAAGTGGCAGTGCTTTGTACAGCATTGATTTTCACAGATTTACATTGTGAAACAGAATTTTTTTTTTTTTCCACAGTGCTGGGCTTCAAACGACTCCTTTTCTGACTTAGTAAATGCTTCTGTCATGAATTGTTTCGCGAAGCACCAGTGACGTCTGAAGCTTTGGACAACTTCAATAAAGTGACAGTTGTCACTTGATACAAGCTCCAACACGAGTTAACACAAGGCAGTTCATTAGACTGACACAAGCTTTGGAGCTCCAGTATTGTTTTTGCCATCTCTACTTCACCCACACCTCCAAAAAGTAAGTTCACCAATGTGGGTGTTTTTGATTGCATAGAAAAGTTATAGGTAGTTAACATTAGAGGGCAAAGTCTGTAAGAAATGTTGAACATCATTCTCTGCAAAGGATCAAAACCAATCTGTCATCCATCATCCTGCTATCACACAATGATTTAAGAGTTATTGCTCTTTGTGTACACTTTTTTATAGCTAGACATGCAGTCTTTACCCAAAACACGCAGTTAACAAATCAATAGATCAGTTTGACTGACAGGATTAGTTATGGTTATTTTTCACATTTTCTATTGTTATTGTAATATCACTATTACCAGGATATTTTCCTGCCAAGATAACTGAGCAGTGAAAATCTGATAACCGTGTCAGCCCTAGATTGTATGAAAGCAGAAGCATGTGAGACTCTCTTTCTCAGTTGTGAGATTATTGAGGATACTTCATTTCCTTTTCTAACAGTGACCATGTTTACATGCACACGAATAAAACAGTTATGATTGGATTTCTGGAGTTATCAGATTATTCAAGTGGCCATGTAAACAGAATAAGCTTATAAAGGCCATGTACCAGGGGTCATTAACTCAAGTGGTTTACCCTCCAATAATCCATTTATTCAGTGCATGTAAACACGACAAAACAGCTTATTGCCATTATCGGTTTAATCCCAGTAATTGGTTTATTGTGACCAGGTAACCGGGGCCATTGATATCATTCTACCATTGTTTGCTTGGAAATATCTACCTCCAATGATGTAAATTTTTTCACCCATAACAGCAGCAGGAGCAGATACATTCTTCACTGTTCTGTTCTCCATCTTGGACCACATGTTCCTGCTAATGTGATACACCTGCACAAGGGGAATGAATGGATGAGGATGGACAAGCATAAGTTCACATATAAAACAAAGGAATGAGTTTTTACCTGTATTATTCTGACTGGGTTTTTCATGGCATCTTCCCCTCCAAACATGTAGATCCTCTGGTTAGTAGCTGCTACTGCAGGGTGTAGTATGGCCTCAGGCATGGACGCCATTGTCTCCCATTGGTTGAACATGCTGTTGTACCTGACAGTAATATTTACATGTGTTTGTTCATGGTGATTTACAAATATAAGCAACAGAATTCCATTACAGAAGAGTCCTTCTCACCTCTCCATGCTGTTTGTGAGCCGTCGGTCAGGGCCAATGCCGCCCAGGACGAAGATGAAATGGAGGTAGGAGACACTTTGGTGGGAAAAGCGTGGCAACAGCATCGCCTCTGCTGTTCGCCACTGGTTGGTCTTGAGGGAGAGGGTGTAGACCATGTTACTGACCTCATTGTGCTTTGTATTTGTGGTCAGACCTCCAATAACATACAGAATGCTGTGAAGGGCAACAAAAGAGGCTTTGTAAAGACGAAAGGGCAACTTGGCAAGCCAGTGCCACTTCTGACTGTTCTCATCAAAGATTAAGGCCTCCCTGGAGGTCTGTTCGTTGTTTTTCCTCCCTCCCACTACCACCAGCATATCGTGATAGGTGTAGCGCCTTGGTGCACCCCAGAGAGGTTTGAAGTCTGCCGCCAAATCTCCAGTGCAGTCTGTGCTAACAGAGAACATAAGGCGTCTGACACAGTCAATTAGCTCAGTGCACAGTGTGGAGGACTGTATCAGAGGGTCATTGGCTATGAACTGGAAGAGGTAGGTGGGGTGGACATATCGAAGGCGAACCTTCCTGAAAAGATCACTGATGGCACCACGCCTGGATAAAGGATCACGATGGATCCAAGCAACAAGTGTCTCAAAAACTTGCTCTTCCTCCGCACAGAGACCATCATCCTCCAGGTATCCCATGAGCTCCGGTAAGGAGAGTTCGCACAGGTCCTCTGACTCCGACACATCTGAGAAGCTCTTCATGGCCACCTCTTTTGATTTGTCTCTCAGACTGCTGCAGTTCATGATGTCTGAAAGCCTCATCATGCTCAAACAGTTCTCTGGGGTAAGCTGGGCCTGAAGAAAACTGGAACAGGCCTCAAAAATGCGACCATATTGCAACATAGATGCTGCCTGCATCAAAGGCAGCACAATATCCATGCTGATACTAATGAGGCCTGTGTAAACATAGTCAATGATGCTAGTTAGAATGGTTGAAGTGATGCCTTTTATTTTAACCCTGGCCTGTTGGCGCTCAATGAAGTTGTGGCAGAACATGGCCCTGAAGTAAGGGCTACTGGATACCAAGATGTTACGGTGGCACGGAATCTCTGTGTTGTCTGAACAGAGCAGCACATCAGTGAGGATGTTCTCCTGCCTCAGTCTGTTGAGCTGCAGGAGCAGGTCAGAGGACTGCTCTTTGTCTTTGTAGTGGAACACTTCAACTGCTGGTCCATCCATGCTGAGAAGAGATGGGAAATTTTGACCCATTTTTGTGGGGAAGACATAATTCAAGCAACTCAAACCTTTTATTTATACTCATGTTTTGCTGCATAAATAGTTAGGGTTATCTCAATTGTTTTTTTATTGGTTGTAATGGTGACACTGAAAAATATTAATTGTGTGAGTATAACAGTGTACTTTTTTTGTACACTTCTGGTTACAGATTGCTTTGTCGAACTTGGATTTGTAATAATGAATTTGACACCATTATTTCTGAAAAATCTAATATCGCTGCTGGTATTGAAACTATGAGAAAAGTAGCTCTGCTTTAATGAATGATCCAGTTTGAAGAAAAACTATTGGATTTTATATTGTCTGAGTCTTAATTATTCATATGAATCAATAAAATTGTCTTAAAAGTACAAAGTGTAACAGATGTCTTCATCTGTTCCTGGATCCAGGAGCCTTCTGTCCATTGATGACTATACTATAGGTAAGTATTTCAACATTTTTTTATTTATACTGCAACATTTAAACCTGAAGAAACCACCACAACATAAACATAAATGGCTCATTTTAAGAAAATACATAATTTGGCAAAGTGATTAGATAGTTACAGTTATAGTTTTTAATAATATTTGTTTTTTTCTCGGAGACCTTTGTTTTTGTTTACATACTACACTTGTAAGACATCTCATATTTACTCTCCATACATTGAACTCATTGTCACTTGCAAATGGGGTGGGTTCAGAATATTGAAGAATTGATTTTACTTGAATGATCCATATCAGTTTATAAAATCAATCTTTTTAATATAATGCCTTTTCATATGTGAAACCTATGAGAGGTTTATAGGAGGTCTCCTGTGTGACTGAACTCTTCCATTCATATATTTATTTTACTAAGAGTGCTCCGCGGTACAGCATTACATCTCTAAGAAATTTTTTCATACCCAAGGAAAATTTCTTTCATACCCAAGGAAAATCGCCATATGGCAAAATCTGACATCGAACCAGATCGGGTCGAAATTTAATTGAATGAGTTTCTTCTGAATCAGAAATCAATTGATTCCCAACCATACTTGCAAAACTTAAAGTCATACACAGCAACATGCAATAAAGGTACAACCTGACAGGATTCAATATAACCTTGAGGTACAGATTCACAATAGGGCTTTTGCACAGTAGCCATTTTGACACAAAAGAGTAAACACATGTTAAATGGTTGCTGTGGAACAGGACTGTTTCATAGATGAAGGTTATTCTTTGATTTGGTTTCAGCAGATTTCCATTGAAACACCAGTAACCTACACGTATTTTCTGCTGTTGAGGTGTCATGGGAGTGATGTTGCTGTGTGCCTGTTTTTCATAAATTATTTATTTCTCTTTTTGGTTGATAAATGTGACTGCAGCTTCCCTCTCTCAGTTTCATACATTAGATATGAGAACCAAGTGTGCAAACAGTGTATTAGTCTACATTTAAAGGAACACAATACAAATGCCAGCACTGCAGTTGCTTTTAAGAACACATGCTTTTTTTATGTAGTTATACCAGGTTTATGTGTGATATCAAATGTTGCACAAAACTAGTGCAATGCTCCATGCAGCTCTTGTGAAACCTACCAGCTCTTACCTGTTCCTCTGCTTTCTGGGGTCCCACTGAGTTCAAAGCAAGCTCTCAGCATAAAATATTATGTCTGGACATTTTCTGGCACTTTCTTCCTCTTTTTTCTGGTATTGAATCTGAGTGCCTGTACGCTCCCCTGTCTTTGTAGGCCAGTGTTGCTTGCTGACTGTTGTTGTGGTCTCTTACCACGAGGCCTGTGTGTATATTCATCTTCTAAAAATAGAGCCTCTTTGGCAGACTCACATGTGACTTGCTGGAGAGCCTCAGAATCTGCCTGAGTGCTGAATCTCCGTCTCTTCTCTGTTTTTTCATATTTTCTCTTTTTCTGATTATCACATTCCTCCGCTGTTTCACACGCACAAAAATCTCTCTCTTTTTTTAATACAGTTTACAGCGCTATTTGCTCCATCATGTATCTCTGCCTCTGTCTGGCACATGATTGCAGCAGTAAGAGCAGCACCGATACTTGATAACACTCATTTAGTTGGCTCCTCATGCTGCTGGCTGGCGGGCTGGTGGAAAAACAGGATTAGTGTCTGCAGAAGCCACATAAACACAAGAGTTATGAAACTTTCTGGCCACAACTTTACAAACAAGTCACCAAAAGTTCAGTGAAAATGTTTTGGATTCTTATCAGAGCAGTGCGAGGCTTGGGGATAATGGAGACAAACATTTGGGAGTTTTACTCGAGCCATGGTGTTCTCTGCTCACTGCATGTTATGATTTCACTTTTACAGATGATGTTCACATATGGGGCTATTTTAAAGGGGACGTATGCCCTTTGTCCACATGTTCACACAGTTCCCAGAGGTGTTGTTCAAATGTCTGTGCCATTCTTGGCCTAAAATACCTCAGGCTTTAAATATTTCAGCATGTTTCTTTAAATGCTAATGAGCTCCATTCCCCCCCGCCAGCCTCAATGAGATCCATGGTTGATAATATCGTAAAATAATCTGAAATAATGCATAGGAATGATATATATGGTCAAGAGTTGGTAGATGATCTTGTTGGGATCACGGATGTTTAATGCGGTGGGCGAGTTATTTCAAGGGGAGCCAGACACAGTAGCTAAGTTAGGCTAGTTGTTGATAAGATTACAGAGCTGTCGTGACCAACAGGTGATTTGAGGGGGGTTGCCACCCTCCCCCCATTAGCAAAATGAATACGAACCATCTCCCTCATTAAGCTGCCTTCTCCCATCCCCGTAAAGAGTGCAAGAATAGCACAATAGAACATGCCAGTGACAGTGTAGTTTCAAATGTACAAGAGAAATAATACAAATTTATGAGAATAAAGTTGCAGACATAAAGGGGCCATTGGTTGCACCTTTCCCACATTTTAATAGCTCACACATCTTAATGAAATGTTTGACACATTTTGTTCAATTTTTTTAAATTATTTAATTATTGCAGCAACTTTTGTTTTTTTTAATTTGTCCAGCTTTTCTTGAAATGCTCCATTTGAATCCTGTACCTTTCAGAAATCCCTTAGTACATTCAACTCCACCCTCCCTCCTATGTCTCTATTGTAAAGCTGGATTCATGCTGCACCTCTGCTGTCCGCGTACATGTAACTGGAAACCTCGTGTGATGGAAATTTACGTCATCGCCTCCACTCCGCTAGTGTCCGCGGTGCTCGACCGCGGACGACCGCGTGCAGCCCAAATTTTGTGACCGCGCCACCTGCCCATGACCTGAACGCGTTGAAAAGCGCATGCGCAAGACTGAACATCCCATTCACGAGGTGGCAATATCGGCACAGCTACCAAGAAAAAGAAACAAAGAAGATAACGAGGAAGCGGAAGATGAGAATAAACATACATGAATCATACATATATACTTCAGCAGCAGCAGCATCTTGGTGGAAAAGGAGTGAAAACCGTGAAGTCAAGCAGCAGAAAGCAAGCAGCGTTTCTTCATTGGTGAAAATCCTGGCGCATCAGCGCATTGGCGCTACCTATCAGGCAGGAGTGAAACTACAAATGATGGTTGTGCGCGTGCGTCAACCACTTGGCCTTGGTAGATGAAAAAAGTGAGCATGAACAGTGCCGTGTGCGTGCCGGGCTTGTCCAAAGTACATGGGGACCAAAGCGGACTAGAGGGGAAATGCAGCATGAATAAAGCCTTTAACACACCCACCCACACAGTGAATTGCACCTCTTTGCACAACCATTGCTTCTGTCCTTAAACGTAGGGTCTAACTCCCAGGCAGGGCAATGAAGCCGCTGTGCCCGGTGGAGGTGCTTTGTTTTCTTACTGGTGGCCGTGTCTGTGCTGCTGGACTCTTTTCTTTTAGTACTTTTTTCCTCCGAGTCCAAACTCATGTTCACTGATTTTTTTTTTTTTTTTTTTAATTTGTTGTGGTGCCAGTATTGCTGAGTAAACAAACATGAGCTAAGTGCTGCTGATGTGACTGGCACATTTGGAATTGAGGAAGAGCCAGCCAGGTATGAGCTGATCATCTATGAGCATCAGTTTCTGGTGATGTGTGGGTGTTCACATAAAATCAGTACGTTTTTTGGGGGGATGCACAGAAATGCCAAAACTATTGTATATTTGACGTTTTTAAAAACTATTGATCATATATTGTATAGGTCCTAAAACTATCATATAAATACAATAATTTTCATATATCTGGCTACACCGATGGGAGGGTAGAGTTAAATGTGGCTATTGGGAATTTAAAGTGACATGCACTGAAACAAGCCATTCTGAGTAAAGCTGCAAAAGATTATTCAAAATGATACTGCAATAACTAAATATTTAAAGGCAGTTTGACCAAAATATGTCTCAAACATTCCATTAAGTCCTGTGGGAAGCAGTCAAAATGTGGGAAAGGGGCAGTGAATAGGACCTTTTATTGTGGCCACATTAAAACAAAATAAGTAAGCTCAAAGGCATTTTTGGTCATCACAGATACTGAAGGCATGTTTTTCTTGTACTCTGACTTGTTTACAGAGCTCAGCAAATCAGACATAAATAGCTGCTAGAGCAACCACTTGAGTGTGGTTTGATGTGTATTGCACAACTGCATGCATCACTAGCTTGGGCTGGACCCTATGTCAACCACTTCTGCTCACTGGCCATCTATTTGGGCATTTTGTCATTTGAGGATGTGTCAAGTACAAGCATCGACACCTCTGACACAGCTGAAACGGCTGCATGTTGTGCAAGTTTTGAGATTTGAAAAAGACAAACTGAAATGTTAGCCACAAAAGCTGAAAATAAACAGCACCATCTAGTGGAGGTATTAATAAACATACAACTTTAAATATCAAAAGGTTTTCCTAATTAACTAATATAAAGCAGTAATTTATATCTGCTTACTTACTTACTTACATCTAACAAAATAATTTAATTTATGCCATAGCTGTAATTAATAGCAAACTCCTGACACTAAAATTGTCTCTCTAATCTGTCAACTGAAGGGCAAAAGCTTGAACTTTTTTTTTTTCTCTCCTGAAGGCTGCAGCACCATTTTATCAGCCTCACACTATATTCAGCATTGTGGTTACATCCTTTAAAGTTAAGCACACTGTATGCTATCTCAGTTCCTTCACCTTGACAAAAGGACTCATTAATGTCTCCCTCCCCTTAGGCAACAAGTTATATATTAAAAGTTAAGGCTTTGGCACATACTTCATAGCCAAGTGTTTTTATACGGAACCATTAACCGTTGCCACCCACTGCCCAGCTCTCTGTCTTCATATCACCAAACGATTATGTCCTCATAAGCACACAGTCTAACATGGCCTCTACACCCAGGGGATTTAGATTTTACAGATTAGTATTAAGTGTGCATGTGTGTGTGCTCTCCATGGCCGAATAAAAACCAATTTATCAGCAGCACAGACAGTTCTTGACTTTCTTTGATTGTACTCTGATACATAGCAGGACCGTGGGCTGCATAATAAAATGCATATTTATCATCCCATTTGATCATTCTTAACTCAGAATTGTAAGTATTGAAAGTACTTGAAAGACTGTGTGAGACACAGGCTAAAGAAAATAAAGGCCACAGGCTATAAATAGAGGAGAGGGATGTGCTGATCCTTCTACAAACCAAGATAATGATTCCCTTTTGTCGCTGTTTGCTCGATTAAAACCGTTTTTATTAAATCAGTGTGAAAGTGAATGAGATTGTTTGCATCGGCCCTTTCTGCGCCAATTCAAACAATGAGGTGTTATGCATAGAGGTCATGTTTCGGGATTAGTGTGCTCACTGACAATCACAGCCTAAAACAAAACAGCTCCCTGGTCACTCAATTTGAAGTTGTTTTTTTTCTTCAAATCTCTCGTTGTAATGAATTTAATGCTTGGTTTCATGTGAACTGGATTGTCACTCTGTCATGTTTGTTTAGATAGCCATCCGAGCAGTGGGGTACCAAATTCTCTGCTTGACTAAGCTCACCGCACAGTCCAAACAAGCTCTGGTTTCACAGTAGAGCTGAACACAGCAATGTACCTCTGATTCATGCCTAGGGGGTTTTATTATGAAATGACTTAACTGTCACATTTTTAAGTAGGATAGATAATTGCCTGACATGCTCTACTAGCAGCTCTAATAAATATCCAACTGGGACAGAATCAACTAGAATGCACTCAACCAAGATGCAGACCAATGCCTGTTGCGGCCCTATAGATTTAAAACCTTGACCTTTTGACCCTAAACCCATAGTCAGAGGTCAGGGTGAACCTGTGGCCCAAATTTGGTGACCCTAGCTCTCATTGTTCTTGAGATACAGTTTATATGGCATTTTGACCTCAACCTTTGATCTTGCAATCCCAAAGCCATAATCAGAGATCAGGATCCCAAGGTGTGTACCAAGGTTGTGTGTACCAAGGTTGTGTCTACCAAGTTTAGTGACCCTTGCTTTCTTTGTTGTTAAGATATAGAGAGCCTAAGTCACACCCCCTCTACTTCCACATATGGGACCATACTTTGGAAAAAATCTTCATAGAATGAATGGGAAGAGAGAAGTTATCTTTAGATCCCAATCAAATTTTTCCACGAGTTAGACATACTAGTGCATACCCGTGCATGCCTGTAGAAACCCGTGCATACCTGTAGAGGGGATGCATTGGAACAAAATGCTTGCCAGTTACAGGACAGTTGGTATAGCAACACAGCATTAAGTGGCAATCACATGTGACAGCTTTTGTATGCAGCAAAACATAAAAATCACGCAAAATATGCCTTGCCATCTGGGGCTGTTTGCCCCTGCTTGTTACTTCTTCTCCTGCCTGTCACTGTTCTGTGTTATATATCTTGTAGGGAGTCATGTGCTCTGTCTATGTGCCGTCATATAGACATCATCTGGTGGGTCTTCTTCTTCTTCGTTCAGACCACTGAAGGGTGTCCTCCTGTCTTAGACGACTGTGTTGTTCACAGTCATGCCTGCGGCGTACTGGTGAAACCTGAGGTGTTTCATGTTCACGGCATCCTTTCTGATGTGCAGCAGTTCTCCTCATTCTATTGCTCTCTATCTGGTGGATCTTCTTCTTCTTCATTCAGACCACTGGTTGAGGGATAGGTGCATCGTAATTCCAGTTCATGAGCACGATCCTGAAAAAGTGGCTTTCGACCCTATTCAGGAAGGCCCATGCATGCCTGCAGAAACCAAGAAACTGGAGAACCCGGAGAAAATCAGCGCTTTGCTTGGCATTTTACACATTTGTAGTGTAGACTGGCATTCGTCAAGGTTACACATTTGCTGTCATGTAGGCATGGCGAGTCGTCCTATGATGTTACACATTTGCCGTCATGTAGGCATGGCAAGTCGTCCTATGATGCCTGAGTTCATAGAACGTGCTATAATGATGAGGCAGAGATCATAGGCCGTCCTATGATGTCCTAGAAATGTGCTTTATAGTCTGTCGTACCCTATGCTAGTGAAGGGTGTCCTGTCTCAGACGGGTGGGATGTACTGCTGGAACCTCAGGTGTTTCATCTTCATGGCATCTTTTCTGACGTGCAGCAGTTGTCATTCTATTGCTCTCCATCTGGTGGGTCTTCTTCTTCTTCTTCTTCTTCTTCTTCTTCGTTGAGACCACTGGTTGAGGGATAGGTGCGTCGTAATTTCAGTTCATGGACAGGATCATGAAAATCATAAAGACACATTTGTCTATGTGTCCTATGATGCCTGAGTTCAAAGACACATGGTCTATATGACATCATAAAGACACATTTGTCTATGTGTCCTATAGGACGTCCTATGATGTTCAGACAGAGATCATATGACATCATAAAGACACATTTGTCTATGTGTCATAGGACGTCCTATGATCTCTGAGGTCTTTGTGAGATCATAAAGACACATTTGTCGTCCTATGACGCCTTTGAGTTCATAGGACGTCCTATGATGTTCAGGCAGAGACCATAGGCTTTCCTATGATGTCCCGTGAAGCATGACAGACACACAGACAGACACACACAGTATTGGGGGCCTGGCGGAGGGCCTGGAGCCTGTCATGTTGTCAGAATCCTTGGGTGCTGCTGAATGAAGAGGGAGAGAGAGGGAGAGAGAGATGGAGAGAGGGAGAGGGAGAGAGAGAGAGAGACCAGGGAAAGAGAGAGGGAAAGAGGGAGAAGGAGAGACTGTGAAAAAGCCTTTATTGCACACTTCAAAAAAATGTAAGCACACCAACATCATGCCTCCAAGTGTGTCACATTGGAAAAAGTGCAAACTGAAATGTTCCCCCCCCACACACAACACAGAGCAGTCCCTGCAGTCCACCTATTCTAAGATCCAGTTCTGTGACAGTCAATTACAGGAGAGAGACCTTTGACCTTTAAAATAAGCCTTTATTGCACACGAGAGAGAGAGAGAGAGAGAGAGAGAGAGAGAGAGAGAGAGAGATTTTTGATTTTTAAAAGATCTTTAATAAACACACTTGTCCATCAGTCAATACAATTTCTATATCATGCTATGTTACACAGAAAATTAATCCCCCAAAAAACGCCCAAAAAAAAGCTGTCCATCATGAACTGAACAGAAGACATTCTCCAGGGACCAGAGGGTCCTGAAACCTTCCACATCCCCATTCCCCATAAAAAACTGAAAGTCCAGCCTGATTCTGGCTTTAAGTAGCCTCACAAATAAAATTTTGACATCAACATCATTCTCAACATTTTCAAGTTTTCTTCTCCGGCTTACATAGATAGCCAACTTTGCCTGTCCTAAAACAAAGTTCAGTAGTTGACACTTCTGCTTAAAACGACGATTGTACATAAAACCACAAATGAAAACCTGCTTAGAGAAAACTTCCTTAAAAATATGAAAAAGTTTTGTGAGAAGTTCAAAGAGGCCACTCAGGCGCTGACATTCAATAAAACAATGAAAAACAGTCTCCCTAGAGGAACAAAAAACACACTGATCACTGACACTGCTGTTAATCACAGAAACAAAAGCATTGACTGCTATAATACCATGCAGGGCCCTCCACTGTAAGTCTCCATGCCTCTTAGGTAGAGGGGCTTTATAAAGAGCCCTCCAGGCAGGCCGATGCCCTTTTCCTAGTTTAAAATAGGCTCTCCAAGGAGTGTCCACACAGGTGTTCAATCGGTCCTTGTTGAGTGCCATCACCACCAGTCTGTAGAGTGCCTTACCACTGGCTCCTCCAAAGTCCACACCAGTGGGAGCACAGAATGCCAGTAAGGAGCAAGGAGCGACGTCAAAGTCCATATGGAGCGTGAGAGAGGGAAAGGGGTCAGTGCTTTCTGGCTGCAGCGTGCCATTGCTAAAGTCCAAGAGTAGGGAGTGCTCAAGTCCATGAAGCTCCTGTTTCCAGTGTGCAAGAAGACCATCGATGAAACGATTCGACCTGACACCAAGATGAGCTGCTAAAGCTGAGGCGTTGTTGAGGGCAGGACCAGCCAGTTCCACCACTTGCTTCAGAGTGAGAATGTTCCTGGAACACAGCCTATCAAGGAAGGTCCTTCCAACTCCCGGCAGGACACCAAGGCGACCACCAAAAACCAGCGGCTCCCTCAACAACCAGTAGAGGGAATCGCATGGCCCTCTTTGTTTTTTAAAAAGAGTCCACACTGAAAAGAGACTGCGGTAAAAACTGGGTAAAGACAGTGCATTAGAGTTCTTAAAATCCATTAAAAACACAGGGAGGTCTAGCCCAAGCCCAAGGACTCTCTGTAAAATAACACAGGCCAAAGGCCTCCATACCAGGTCCTGGGGGCCCGTCAGCAGTCTCTGTATGAAAGTCAGTCTAAAAGCAGCACCTCTACTAGCTAAATGAATCACTCCTTGCCCCCCCTCCTCTTTGGGAAGAAATAACAGGGCTTGAGGAACCCAGTGGAGTCCACCCCCCCCAAAAAAGTCCACCAAAACAGACTGAATTTTGGACAACAAACCAGCAGGGGGGTCCATGCACATGAGGCGGTGCCACAGGGATGAGGAAACAAGATTATTTAAAATGAGCACTCTTCCTCTAAAAGATATTCTTGGCATTAGCCACTTCCACTTGTTTAGTCTCCCGTTAATCTTCTCTATGACCCCATCCCAATTTTTTTGCTCAAACTGCTGATTTCCAATAAAGACGCCAAGATACTTAAAACCTCCTTTTTTCCAAATCAACCCACCCGGCAGCGTAAGCTGATTTTCTAGTTTCTCCCCCACCATCAGAGCCTCGCTTTTTCCCCAGTTTATCTTTGCAGAGGAAAGTTGGCCAAAAAGATTGACACTCCTAACCAGAACGTCAATGTCACTCTGCTTGTTTAGCAGAATGACTACATCATCTGCATAGGCCGACAGCTTGAACGTGGTGTCACAGCCAGGAAAAGTAACTCCTGATAGTTCCCTTCTCAGGCAGTGAAGCAAAGGCTCTATGGCGAGGGAGTACAGCATCCCTGAGAGAGGGCAGCCCTGCCGAACCCCCCTCTGGACTTTTAAAGGGGCAGACAGGCCCCCATTTATCTTCAGCACACTCTCAATGTCACTGTACAAGACCCGTATCCTGGCTATGAAGCCTGGGCTGAACCCAAAAGCTGTTAAAACTGTCCATAAGTATTGGTGTTCAACCCGATCAAACGCCTTTTCCTGGTCAATTGAAATCAAACCAGTTTCTACCGCCAATGAACCAGAGACCTCCAAAATATCCCGAATTAAAGTGACGTTGTCACTAATCAGCCTGCCAGGCACACAGTAAGTCTGGTCTACATGAATGAGCTCGCTCATCACCTTTCTCAGTCTTCGGGCCAGAGCTTTTGAGAGAATCTTGTAGTCTGTGCAGAGCAGAGAGACTGGCCTCCAGTTCTTTAGGCTCTGGAGGTCCCCCTTTTTCGGCAACAGTGTGATGATGGCCCTCCTGCAGGTCGTGGGTAGGGTCCCCCTTTCCAAGCTATCTTGGAGAACCTCCAGCAGGTCTGGACCAAGCAGGGGCCAGAATTCCTTAAAAAAGTCCACAGAGAGACCATCTATGCCTGGTGATTTTCCATTCTGGAGGCTCATTAGCGCCGTATGCAGCTCAGACAGAGACAGTGGAGCATCCAAGCCGGCAACAAGGTCCTCTGAGAGCACTGGAAGACCATCAAGGAAAACCTGGCCCAGTGCCGTGTCCTTCCTCCACTCTGCTCTAAACAATTCACTGTAAAAGCTAGCAGCGTGTTTCCTGATCTCTGCTGCTGTGGAGATTGTTCTCCCGTCATCGCCCAACAAGGAGTGAATGAGCTTTCTCTGTCCATTTTTCCCCTCCAGTCCAAAAAAGTACTGGGAGGGCGAGTCCATCAGAGCTACATCCATGTAGCGTGAGCGGACCAGAGCACCCTGTGCGGTGACCCCTAGCAAGCTAGCCAAGGCTGACCTTTTTGACTTGAGAGCCTCTAAGTGCTCCTGTTTTCCTGTAGAACTGAGCAACTCCTCTAGTTCTACCACCTCAGTCTCCAGAACTTTCAAGGATTGGGTCAAGCTACGAGTGACATTTTGAGTGTACTGTTGGCAGAGTTGTTTTATCTGGGCCTTACCAAAATCCCACCACAATTGGAGAGAACTAAAAGAGGGTTTTTGTTCCCTGTGTGACTTCCAAACATCATGAAAAACCTCTTTAAAAAACACATCATTTAAAAGTGTATTGTTAAAATGCCAAAAAGCACTCTTACACTTTACATTTTCAATAAACACAGAACAAAACAGCAGGCAGTGATCAGTGAAACCAACAGGACAGATACAACTATTTTTAAAAACACTCATTTGATGTTTAAAACCATAAAAACGGTCTAACCTAGCCATAGATAAAAGGTTATCTTTGACATGGCTCCAGGTGTACTGCCTCTGGTCCCCATGATGTGATCTCCACACATCGGCCATTTCATGTGTTTTCACCAGTTCTCTCAGCCTATTGGCAGAAGCAGGGTGAGGCTCCTGATGGTTCCTGTCTAGTCTGTGGTTTAATGTACAGTTAAAATCACCCCCCAGAAATAAAAAACTATTTGGATCACAGGACTTAACCGTGTCCGAAAGCACGTCAAAGACCCTGATCCTCTCTGCTCTCTGTGTTGGCACATACACGTTTATAAAAACGAAGTTCACGTTTTCAAACTGTACCTTTAATAAGAGGAAATGACCTCTCACCACCTCTTCTACCTCATAAGAGACAGGCACACACCCCCTAGAGAAAAGTACAGCCACCCCCCCACTGCTACTGGATTTGTGGCTAAAAAAAATGCAGCCATCCCACTCTTTTCTCCAATGGCTCTCAATGTCCACAGTGCTGTGAGTCTCCTGGACCATCAGCACGTCAAGTTTCTTTAAATTAAAAAGCTTGTATAAAGAGGCCCTTTTTACATCATCCCTGGCCCCATTAATATTGAGAGTGCCAATTCTAAGGTGGGGCATTAAAAAGGATAAAAATAGGGTACAGTAAAAAAACACACACATAGCATAAAAGGGAAGAAACAAACTAAGAGTCAACATGACTGTTAGTAATTTGTGATTTCAGTTTGACAACCAGTTTCTTTAAACGAAAAATTTCCTGATCAGTAAAAGTCTCATTCCCATCATTCAGTTTCATCAGCTTGCGAGCTGATGCCACAAATAACTCCAGATCTGGAAAGTAATTTTCCACTTTCACAGCTCTGCTCCCCTTGGTCACCTGGAGAAAATGCCTAATTTTGGAAAAACAATAGGAGCTTTGCTCCTCCTGCGTCTGCGTCTGCATCATTTCAGACTCAGCTCCACTTTCGTCAGAGACGCTCTCATCTAGTAAATCTAACTTCCCAACCCTACTAGATTTAGCAGAGCTCTGTAAGTTTTCAGCACTTTTTCTTTTTTGTGCAGCTTTAAAAGGATCCTCTTCAGCAAAACTACATTCCTGCATTTCTTCATGAACTGCAACGTTTGTCATGCAGTGTTTGCTCTGTGTGTCCCCTACAGCCTCAAACCGCTCCTCCCCCGCCTGCAAAGTCTGTTCATTCACGTTCCTTCGTTTAACTGCACTTTTACTTACACCCTCCACCTGTTTACCCCGGGCGACAGGCTCGTCACAATGATCAGAGCTGCCGCCAGACAGAAATTCCCCACCATCACTGTTTGGGGGGGCAACTACCGCGCCCGCCGCGGCCACCCCAGCAGAGGCGGCCGCGGCCGCCCCAGCACAAGCGGACGCGGACGCGGACGCGGACGCCCCCGCAGAAGTAGAAGCGGACGCCGCAGCGGCATCCGCCGCACCACATGTAGCGCTACCCTCCGGACCACCAGAAACAGCGGCGTCACCTTTCTTACCGCCAGTGCTCTTTGTGTTCGCCTTTTCAGGACATGACCTAATAAGATGGCCTTCTGCGCCACACGCAAAACACTTCATGGTTTCAGATGTTGCAAACACCAAGTAGCTAAAGCCGTCAATCCTGAAATTAAAAGACGCGTTCAGTTCAGCAGAGCTGTCTTTCAACACCATGAAACACTGCCTCCTGTGACATACAACATGCTTCAGCAGGGGTGATTTACTTCCCAGAGAGACCATTCTGATAGGGGACACAACCTGGCCAAAACGGGACAACTCTCTAATCAGCTGATCATTTTTAACGAAAGGAGGAGCGTTTGAGATGGTGATCCTCCTAGACGGATTCGCCAGCGGTAAAACGGGAGTAAAAGTGTCACCTATGACCACTCCCTGTGCCACCACCTGATCAGCTTTTTCAGTCGAATCCAGAAAGATCACAATTGCGCTGTTCATCCTCGATGCTGATTTTATGCTGCCATGCCCAACCACCTGTCCTACAGCGAGGCTGGCCTCCTCCACAGAACAGGGAACTGTCGGGAGGATTCTCACACCATGACGCCGGGTTAAGCGCTCAAACTCCACACCACCATCAATCACCGGCATGATGCCGGCCGGAAAAAACCGGCAGCAGAAGCTACCGTTCCCCAACACACCCACTCCAACACTCACACCCCAGCACACACACACTCAACCCACTATATTAAACACACACACCTCAAACACACAAGATAGAGAAAAAGTTAGAAAATACAAAGTTTAAAGTACTCACTCGACACCACTCCACACCCCTGCTCCCACAAACGCCCACGCATGCGCACGAGAGAGAGAGAGAGAGAGAGAGAGAGAGAGAGAGAGAGAGAGAGAGAGAGAGAGAGAGAGAGAGAGAGAGAGAGAGAGAGAGAGAGAGAGAGAGAGAGAGAGAGAGAGAGAGAGAGAGAGAGAGAACAGACTTTGACTTTTAAAAAATGGCTTTATTGCACATTTCAAAATTGCAGAAAGACCAATATCAGTTGTCCAAGTGTGTCACATCTCAAAAGTGCAAACATAACTCATCCCCCTGACCCACTGAACACAAAACATTCCCTACAGCCCATCTATTGATGAACGCCTCCAGATTGTCTACCATTTGATAGTAAGAGAACTCCACCCGGAGTCTGACTTTCAACAAGACCTTGAAAGCGGACACAGGATCCACATTGCCAGCATTGCTTGCCCGATTTTTCCTCGTCAGCCAGATGGCAAGCTTAGCAGTACCAGATAGGAAGTTCATCAAAGTGTGGGCAGCCTTCCTTGCCACTTTATACTTCGGACCGTAAATGAACAGACCAAAAGAGAATCGTTCACCCAAAGCCCGAAACCACTCGCGCAAAATCTCAAAAAGTCCAGATAAACGAAAACAGTGGACAAACAAATGGTCGAGGGTCTCAACTTGGGAACAAAACAAACATCCCCCCCACCACAGTCGGATCAAGGCCCTGTATTTATTTGTGGCTATTGCCCCATGCACAATCCTCCACTGGAGATCTGCTATGCGTTTCTCAATAGGTTGCTTGTACATGCACCGCCAGCTGCCCTTTGGGGAGACCCCTGGCCCCAAACAACCCGCCCACCTCGACTCCGTGACATCCTTCAGAGAGCGCAGATTCAGAACCTTCACACAGATGTGATACACCGCCCTTGTCCCGACAAACTGGAACTTGCCTAGGCGAGGAATCCTGAAGGTCAGTAGGTGATCCTCTCCTCCCTGCCACTCCCCCACATCTGGAGTTATGGAAATTGCAGGAAAAGTGGACGCAGTGTCGTCATCCCATTGACTGGAAAGAGTGCGGTTCGTCGCAAACGCTCGAAGCGGCTGCGGCAGGGCGGCGCACACGTCCTCCACCACCCTTTGCAGCAGTCTGACAGATGTTATTTTTGCACTCCGCCTCAGTGTATCCATCGATGTGGTCAACATCCTCATAAGATGACCCAGCTTGGTACAGCTTGCCTCCCGCAAACAACTCCGCAGACTGGCAGACTGCAGCACCTCTGCTGCGATGAATCGATTGAAAAACAGTGGTTCTTCGAACAGCCACATGCCCGGCGCCTCGTCACGGAAGCGGGCCACATTGAAGAGTCGCCATGCATGCAAAACGGACGTGTAAAAAGCAGATAGTCCAGTAAGGTCCACCTCCCCAGATGTCACGAGGAAGAGCTGCTTATCATAGCCCAAGCGACCAACTCTCCTCAAAAGCAGCTTAGCAGTGTCCATCCAGCAGGGTCCGCATCTGTAAAGGAGTCGTTGTGCAGTTCGAAGCCTGAAGCTGGCGATCTTGGAATGTATGTCCACCAGGCCCTGTCCCCCCTCGGCCACAGGCAGGTAGAGAACTGGCGCGCGGACCCAGTGGCGACCAGACCAAAAGAAGTCCACGATTGTCTTCTGAATCTCCTCCACGAGGCTCCTTGGCGGTGTCAAAGCCACCAGCCTATGCCAGAGAGCCGAGGCAACCAGATTATTCACGACCAGAACCCTGCCCCTATATGACAGCTGTGGCAGCAACCATTTCCATTTAGAAATGCGAGCACAAACCTTGTCCTTAACACCCTCCCAGTTCTTTCTTTCAAAAGCCTCCGTACCCAGAAAAAACCCCAACACTTTGAGACCGGCCGTCCCCCACTGAAGGCCGCCGGGCAGGCGAGGGACGGCTTGACGTGACCAGTGGCCCACCAATAGACCCTCACTCTTGGCCTAATTAACCCGTGCAGAAGATGCCCTTTCATAAACTGTCAAAGTGTCCACCAGACGCTGCACATCCCCATTGGAGGTGATGAAAACGTCGACGTCATCCGCATAAGCAGACAAGACAATCGGGCGGCCACAGCTTGATGGCCCCGGCAGAACCAGACCACCCAGCCGAGCGCGCAACCTGCACAGCAAAGGCTCAATAGCCAAGCTGTACAGCTGACCCGAGAGTGGACACCCCTGGCGTATTCCCCGGTGTACAGGGATTGGCCGATTCAGTCCCGCCCCCACCTTCACCAAACACTCAGCTCCAGTGTATAGCAGATTGACCTACCTCAAAAACATATTTCCAAACCCAAACCCCCTCAGGGTAGAAAACAAATAGGAATGGTCAACCCTATCAAAGGCCTTTTCCTGGTCCAAAGACACAATTCCAAACTGTAAGTCATGACATTTACTGAGCTGGAGAACGTCACGTATGAGGAAAACATTGTCCATAATGTTCCGGTCAGGAATACAATATGTTTGATCCCTATCCACAATCAAACCCAAGACAGTGTTCAGTCTGTTTGCCAGGGCCCTGGAAAGCACCTTGTAGTCTGTGCAAAGAAGAGCCACAGGCCTCCAGTTTTTCAGCAGGGCCAAGTCCCCCTGCTTTGGCAACAGAGACAGCACTGCACGGCGGCATGAGACAGGTAACGTTCCTTCCCTGTAACAGGCCATCAGAACGTTATAGAAGTCTGGTCCAACAACATTCCAAAAATGCTTAAAAAATTCTGAAGAAAGGCCATCAAGTCCAGGTGCGCATCCCAGCGCCAGCTGATTCACAGCCACAGTCAACTCATCCAAAGTCAGGGCACAGTCCAGAGCGGCCCTGTCGTCCTGGCCGAGCACCGGAAGGGCCTCGAAGAGCTGATTTTGAGATTCTTTGCAACACATTCCCGCAGCAAACAGGGCCCCGTAGTAATCCACTGCATGGCGGCGCATCTCGGACGGGTCCGTAGTCAGGCGACCATCTGGGAGTGTCAAGCAAGCCATCAGCTTCTTTGTCGCAGTAGACTTCTCCAAAGTGAAGAAGAAGGACGTTGGTGCATCCATGTCCTGCAGGCGAATGAAGCGCGACCTCACTAGCGCCCCCTCCACTCTGCCCTGCAAGAATGTGCACAGGGCCGATCTCTGAGAGAGGGAGAGGGGGAGATAAAATCTGTGTGTCATCCTAAAGACAAATTGTCCTATGATCTCTGTGGTCTATGTGACATAAAGACACATTTGTCGTCTTATGATGCCTGAGATCATAGGACGTCCTATGATGTTCAGGCAGAGATCATAGGCCGTTCTCTGATGTCCTATGAAGCGTGACACACAGACACACACATACAGACACACACAGAGATTTCTTGCTTTTATAGAGTGATGATGATGTTTTTCAATTTAAATGATACTTTTCTACATAATTAAAACTGTACTGTATGTTGTCATATAATAAAAGAGTAATATTTAGTTTTTTGAAACCACTTAGTAGACTACATTTCCTTGACTTGGACTACCACCTGGGGTGTCAGGGGTATCAGGGAGGGATAGTACCTCTGACGGGGCAACAGTCACACCTTCAGGTGGTTGGCCCACTTTGCTTCCCACTTAGCACTCAACTCTCACCTGTGGCTCCAAGTAGCTGTTTGCATGCAACAGTGGCCACACCCCAGTAACCGCATTGACTGGCGGGCGAAACCAGGTGAGGGTAGCCGACAGGTTTGCAACCCTCGGTGAGGTAGGGCTTGTCTACCTACATGCATAGACTGGACCTGGCGGACTGCACGGAGGAAACCACCAGATCGGCTCAACGGGCAGGAAGGCAGACCCAGCTAAGTGTTGTGGAGCACAACTAGGGCACAGTGAGACATGTACAACACTGTTGGCCATCCACTGCATCCTAACCTGTCTCCAGCCATCTTGACTACGTCTTGCCACTGGATTCAGATAGGCCGGGATGAGAGAATGAGGCTGATGACCCTGCGCAACTCTCCCTTACTTAAATCAAATTCACACGCAAGTCAAGACATCACCCCCCCCCCTAATTTCCTTCTCATTTTCCCCCTTCTTCCTCCAAGTTCTGTGGCGATGGGCAAGTGACAAAGCAGCAGGTGCAGATACACTGGAAACTGTAGTCACAATCTCACACACAGGCGGCCCAGGGCATAGGGTCGCTCTCTTCTGAAACGAAGCAGCAGTGGAGTTTGGCAGCCCCCTGGGTGTCTGAGCAGCCCTCTTTAGGATTTGCTCTGCTCACCTCCATAGTCTGAGGAAGGGGCTAGAAAAGGTGCCCTAAACATAGCCTGCCTCGCTACACCCTGGCCAGCAAGCTGCGGCTGGTGGGGATCCCACCCTAGCGGTCGAAATTCTCAGAAGAAATCAACTAAGGTGACATTACTCACCATTGGCACTTGGAATGTGCGAACGCTCATGGACAGCTCTAAAGTGGACAGACCTGAGAGATGGACAGCACTTGTTGCAAGAGAACTCAGCAGGTACAACATCCACATTGCAGCTTTGAGTGAGACCAGGTTTGCAGGCGAAGGTCAGCTGACAGAAGTCAAAGCCGGCTACACCTTTTTCTGGAGTGGCCGAGGCAGCAAAGAACGCCCTGTAGCAGGAGTGGGTTTCACAATCAGATCCAATCTGATCAGCAAGCTTACCAGCCTCCCCAAAGGAACCAATGACCACCTGATGACCCTGCAGTTTCCCCTTCAAGGAAAACGCCATGCCACATTCATCAGTGCATACGCTTCCACCATGACGAACCCAGATGAGATCAAAGACAAGTTTTATGAGGACTTAGAGACTGTCATTGAAGGCATACCGAAGGAGGACAAACTCATTGTTCTTGGAGACTTTAATGCCAGAGTTGGTACAGACTACCAGACATGGAAGGGAGTCCTTGGGAGAAATGGAGTTGGAAAGTGTAACAGCAACGGTCTTCTCCTGTTGAAGACGTGCACTCTCATGACCTTCTGATCACTAATACCGTCTACCACTTGCCAAATCACAAATCACTCCTGGATGCATTCATGCAGCAAGCACTGGCATCTGATCAATTACATCATTGTGAGAAGGAGAAACAGGCAGGACGTTAGAGTGACAAGAGTGATGTGTGGCGCAGATTGCTGGACAGATCACAGACTCATTCTCTCAAAGCTCAATATGTACATTCAGCTTAGACGGTGTCCAAAGGGGAAAAAGGCAAACAAGCACCTCAGTGTCAGCAAGCTGGAACAGCACTCTGTGCGACAGAATCTCAGTGAAGACCTGGACAGCAAACTAAGTCAGCCTGATCTCGGGGCGCACGGAGTAGAAGAAGACCGTGCAGCTTTTAGAGACATGGTGTATGACACCTCACTCACTCATCTGGGCCAGAACATTGTAGCGTTGACCTTGACTTCCAATCTATAAAATCATTCTTTGCTGAAGAAAAATTGTTTCAACTCAAAAGTCTGGTCATGAACTGTTTCTATCATCCAAGGACCAGAGCTGTAACACTATCCATCGGCCATAAAGTGGAAGTTAATCCCTTCCCCAGGACTTAGTCATTCTCCCTTTTCTGCTCTTTGGCAAAGGAATGTTTCAAATTGACAGATTTTTTGTTGACGTAATCAAGACTTGGAAGTTAAGATTCTCCACTAAACAACCAGACAGTTTCACAGTGCCATCTGGTGGATGAATCAGGAATATTTCATTTTTCTATTTGCAGTGGATTATATGCATTATGGACAAATAAATTAATTCATATTCTTTCTATGAATATGAAGAATTCATATTCTTTCCTCTCAAGGAATTCATATTCTTTCTCCTCCTCATGGATCGTCACCTCCTCATGGATCGTCACCTTATCGTGGTGGGGGGGTTTGCGTGCCCCAGTGATCCCAGGAGCTATGTTGTCCGGGGGCAATTTGCCTCTGATAGGGTCTCCCAAGACAAACTGGTTCTGGGTGAAGGGCCAGACTAAGAACGATCCAACAGACTCTCATGATAAATTGTATATCAAGGATTCAGTGTACCCCGCCCGGTATGGGGTTACCGGGGCCCCACCCTGGAGCCAGGCCTAGGGGAGGGGCTCGAAGGCTAGCGTCTGTTGGCCGGGTTTCCACCCATGGGACCCGGCTGAGCTCAGCCCGAAGGAGTTACATGGGTCCGCCCTCCAGTGGGTTCACCACCTGCAGGAGGGATCATGGGGGTCCGGTGCTATGTGGATTAGGTGGCGGTCAAAGGCGGAGACCTTGGCGGACTGATCCCAAGCTTTCTAAACTGGCTTTTGGTACGTGGAATGTCACCTCTCTGGTGGGGAAGGAGCCTGAGCTGGTGTACGAGGTTGAGCGATACCGGCTAGATATAGTTGGCCTCACCTCAACACACAGCTCCGGTTCCGGAACCAGTCTCCTGGAGAGGGGCTGGAGCTTGGCCTTTTCTGGGGTTGCCCCGGGCGAGAGGCGACGAGCAGGGGTGGGTATTCTTGTATCGCCCCACCTTGCTGCCTCTATATTGGAGTTTTCCCCGGTGGACGAAAGGGTTGCTTCCCTACGCCTTCGGGTTGGGAAACGGGTCCTGACCATCATTTGTGCCTATGCACCAAATGATGTTTCAGAGTACCCACCCTTTTTGGAGTCTGTGACTGGGGTGCTTGAGGGTACTCCTCCTGGAGACTCCATTGTCCTACTGGGGGACTTCAATGCGCATGTGGGCAACGACAGTGAAACCTGGAGAGGGGTGATTGGGAGGAACGGCCTGCCCGATCTGAACCCGAGTGGTGTTCAGTTATTGGACTTCTGTGCTAACCACAGTCTGTCCATAACGAACACCATGTTCAAGCATAAGGGTGTCCATATGTGCACCTGGCACCAGGACACCCTAGGTCGCAGGTCGATGATCGATTTTGTTATCGTATCATCAGACCTGCGACCGTATGTCTTGGACACCCGAGTAAAGAGAGGTGCAGAGCTGTCAACTGATCACCACCTGGTGGTGAGTTGGATCCGATGGCAGGGGAGGAAGCCATTCAGACCTGGTAGACCCAAACGTATAGTGAGGGTGTGCTGGGAGCGTCTGGCTGAGGCCCCTGTCCGGGAGGTCTTCAACTCCCACCTCCGGAAGAACTTCAACCACATTCCGAGGGAGTCTGGAGACATGGAGTCTGAATGGGCCATGTTCTCCACCTCTGTTGTTGAAGCAGCGGCCCAGAGCTGCGGCCGCAAGGTGGTCGGTGCATCTCGTGGTGGCAACCCCCGAACCAAGTGATGGACTCCAGTGGTGAGGGGGGCCATTAAGCTGAAGGAGGAGTCCTATCAAGCTTGGTTGGCTTGTGGGACTCCCGAAGCAGCTGAGGTGTACCGGCAGGCCAAGCGGAGTGCAGCTCGGGTGGTTGCTGAAGCAAAAACGCGGGTATGGGAGGAGTTCGGTGAGGCCATGGAACAAGACTTTCGGTCGGCTTCAAAGAGATTCTGGCAAACTGTTCGGCGGCTCAGGAGGGGAAAGCAGCTCCCCATCCACACTGTGTATGGTGCGGATGGGACACTGTTGACTTCAACTGGGGATATCGTCGGGCGGTGGAAGGAATACTTCGAGGATCTCCTCAATCCCACTGATACGCCTTCCACAGAGGAAGCAGGGTTTGGGGACGAGGGGGATGACTCACCTATCACAGGGGCTGAGGTCGCCAAGGTGGTTAAAAATCTCCTTGGTGGCCGGGCCCCAGGGGTGGACGAGATTCGCCCTGAGTACCTCAAGGCCCTGGATGTTGTTGGGTTGTCATGGTTGACACGCCTCTGCAACATTGCGTGGAGGTCGGGGGCAGTGCCTTTGGCATGGCAAACCGGGGTGGTGGTTCCTCTCTTCAAAAAAGGGGACCGGAGGGTGTGCTCCAACTTTAGAGGGATCACACTCCTCAGCCTCCCTGGGAAGGTCTATGCCAAGGTACTGGAGAGGAGAGTCCGGCCGTTGGTCGAACCTCGGATTCAGGAGGAGCAATGTGGTTTTCGTCCTGGCCGTGGGACATCGGACCAGCTCTTTACCCTCTCGAGAATTCTTGAGGGTTCGTGGGAGTTTGCCCAACCAGTTTACATGTGTTTTGTGGACTTGGAGAAGGCATTTGACCGCGTCCCTCGTGGATTTTTGTGGGGGGTGCTTCGGGAGTATGGGGTATCGGGCTTGTTGTTACGAGCTATTCGGTCTCTGTACGACCGTTGTGAGAGTTTGGTTCGTATTGCCAACACTCGGTCGGAGTCATTCCCAGTGAGAGTTGGACTCCGCCAGGGCTGCCCTTTGTCACCGATCCTGTTCATAATTTTTATGGACAGGATTTCTAGGCGCAGCCAGGGAATGGAGGGTGTCATGCTTGGTGACCACAGGATCTCATCTCTGTTGTTTGCAGATGATGTTGTCCTGTTGGCTTCATCCAGCAATGACCTACAGCTCTTGCTGGGATGGTTTGCCGCTGAGTGTGAAGCAGCTGGGATGAGAATCAGCACCTCCAAGTCCGAGTCCATGGTTCTCAGCCGGAAAAAGGTGGATTGTCCTCTCCGGGTTGGGGACAGGCTCCTGCCCCAAGTGGAGGAGTTTAAGTATCTTGGGGTCTTGTTCACGAGTGAGGGGAAAATGGAGCGAGAGATCGACAGACGGATTGGAGCAGCATCTGCAGTGATGCGGACGTTGTACCGGTCTGTTGTGGTGAAGAGGGAGCTTAGTTCTAAGGCAAAGCTGTCGATTTACCAGTCAATCTACGTTCCTACTCTCACCTATGGTCACGAGCTTTGGGTAATGACCGAAAGAACGAGATCGCGGATACAAGCGGCTGAAATGAGCTTTCTCCCTAGGATTGCTAGACTCACCCTCAGAGATAGGGTGAGGAGCTCAGTCATCCGGGTGAGGCTCAGAGTAGAACCGCTGCTCCTCCACATTGAAAGGAGTCAGTTGAGGTGGTATGGGCATCTGATTAGGATGCCTCCTGGACGCCTCCCACTTGAGGTGTTTCAGGCACGTCCCACTGGGAGGAGACCCCGGGGCAGACCCAGGACTCGGTGGAGAGACTATGTCTCCCAGTTGGTCTGGGAACGCCTTGGTATCCCCTCTGAAGAGCTGGAGCAGGTGGCTGGGGAGAGGGAAGTCTGGGCTTCTCTGCTTGAACTGCTGCCTCCGCGACCCGGACCTCCGGAAAAGTGGTAGAAGATGGATGGATGGATGGATGGATATTCTTTCTCTCAAGACAGTATCCGCTACTGAAGACATGGTTGAACTGAGGAATGGACAATGTGGTTTCAAATGCTTTTATTGAGATGATTTGATATGTGTTGCTTTATTTTCCATCATCCATCCATCCATCCATCTTCTTCTGCTTAACCCTTTTTGGGTCGCGGGGGGGCTGGAGCTTATCCCAGCAGCTTTTGGGTGAGAGGCAGGGTACACCCTGGATAGTTCGCCAGTCCATTGCAGGGCCAACACAGAGACAGACAGACAACCATTCACTCTCACATTCATACCTAAGGACAATTTAGAATCCCCAGTTTGATGCCAATTAACCTAACTTGCATGTTTTTGGCATGTGTGAGGAAACCGGAGAAATTCCAGAGTAAACCCATGCAGACACGAGGAGAACATGTAAACTGCACACAGATCACTGTTGGTCGGGGGCTGGGATCGAACCCAGGATCCTCTGGCCAAGGGTGAGTTGCCGTAGTGCTAACCACTCCACCACCACGCTGTGTTGCTTTATTTTCAGGAAGAAATTAATTTTTGCATGTTTATTATCACAAATTAATTACAGTTACAATGTCGAAACATTGTATGTTCCCTTATTATTGAGTAGAATATTTTAGTCACTAAAGCTGAAGGAATGTATGCTTCATTCAGCACACATACTTGGTGGGGGGGGGGGGTCTCACTTCTCCTGTCAAATGTCTCTCTGGTCTTTGGGACCCCCACCTCAGAAACTTTAACTGACCAATAGAGCTCCAGGCTTCCTTGCATTTCCCTTTTTAGGTTGAGTTTATGACTTCTGCTGGAAAAAGAAGCAATGTAATTGGGCCAGCTCAGGTTTCATGAAATTCTGTGAGATTCTGTCACACCTAGGAAAAAACTTTCCTTTGTTCAGTTTTGGGGCATTGGACAGGCTGTAAGGAGCCTTTTCTGCTCTTCCATTTTTCTATCTTTTAAGTAGGCCCAGAGCCTATCATTGTTACAACTTGCTCTCGCCTGTCTCCCGCTTCAGCTGCGCGCGCACCTGTGCCTCATCAATCTCGGGCTATATAGCCTGCTCCGCCTGGAGCCTCGGCCTGGAGCCGTCTGCTTATCTATGGTCTTTACTCCAGCGCACGCCAGCTCCCTGATGGCCTGCGCTCCTCAGATAATTCCTCGTCAAGCACATAAGCTATTCATCCACTTACCTTCTCTCCAGTCTCTCCCCTGTGCACAGGTGGATCCTCTGGTGGCAGATTTTCCTCCCTCATCCTCGCCATCCCTCTCCTCACTGCGCCGAGCGCGCTCAAGGACGCTGTCTTCCAGGCAGGAGACCTGTGGCTTAAGGCAACGCCAGCCACCGAGTCATCTGCAAGTAAGCACCAGACTGTACATTAATTCCGCTGGGTGTACACCGGCAGTTAATCCCTGTGTTTGCTCTGCCCTTAGGGTTGCCTGGCTGTACGGCGCTCCGTTTCGCCCTTGACGCATCCCGTCCTCCAGCAACACATCATATCCCGCACACACGCACTCATACACCTGTTGTTGCACAATAAAGTTATTGAATCACACTCGAGCCTGTGTGCGTGTTCCCTGGGTCCGACCTTATGTCATTCATGCTCTGTGAAAATCCTGTTTCTTTTCTTTAAAATTCATTTTTCTTATTTTAATCTTTTTTTTTCTTTAAATTACCGTGCAAGAAGATTTTGTTTGATTTTTTTCTAAGCTTAAACCAGCTCATTGGATTCTCATTCAAGCCACATACATTAGAAGAAATGGGTCTGTGGTGTGTTTTGTCCCAATTTGACTTTCTGATCGGACTTTGCACAATAAACTAATTCCTTCTTCAGTGCATAAGAAGACCTCACCCAGCCTGCTGAAGGACAGCCTTTGTGATCTCGGGAGTAGGCCATAACTGGGGTAAGGAGCCTGTCTGCCAGCCTCCCAACAGAACCCACGCTGGTCCAGTTGAACAGAAAAGTGGACTGCCTGCTACCCTCTGGGACGCAACGACGCTATGGCTGATGGTCCGTTGTTTAATTTAACCTTAATTCTTCGGAATATTCCTGATATAAGTTCTTTAAACTTAATTTCATGCAAACCCCCATCAGTATTTCAAAATGCATGTTGTCCTTTCATTAATTTACGTTCTTTTTCAGAGTAACACCAATTTTTTTATATATATATATACAGTATATACAGTTAGGCCCAAAAATATTTGGACAGTGACACAAGTTTTATTATTTTAGCTGTTTCCGAAAACATATTCAGGATACAATTATATAATCAATATGGGCTTAAAGTGCAGACTCTCAGCTGTATTTTGTGAGTATTCACATCCAAATTGGAGCAAGGGTTTAGGAATTACAGCTCTTTAATACGTAGCCGCCTCTTTTTCAAGGGACCAAAAGTAATTGGACAATTGACTCAGGAGGCTGCAAAAAAAAAAAAAATAACAAGGCTGCATGGGCTCTTCCCTCGTTAACCTGTCATCAGTTAAGCAGTTAAAAGGTCTGGAGTTGATTCGTGGCGTTTGCATTTGGAAGCTGTTGCTGTGAACACACAACATGCGGTCAAGGGAGCTCTCAATGGAGGTGAAACAGACCATCCTGAGGCTGAAAAAAAAAGAAGAAATCCATCAGAGAGATAGCAGAAATGTTAGGAGTGGCCAAATCAACAGTTTGGTACATTCTGAGAAAAAAAAGAGTGCACTGGTGAGCTTGGGAACTCAAAAAGGCCTGGACGTCCACAGAAGACAACAGTGATGGATGATCGCAGAACCCCTTCACAATGTCCACTCAAGTGAAGAACACTCTCCAGGAAGTAGGTGTATCAGTATCTAAGTCTACCATAAAGAGAAGACTTCATGAGAGTAAATACAAAGGATTCACCACAAGGTGCAAACCATGAATCAGCCTCAAAAATAGAAAGGCCAGAATTGACTTTGCCAAAAAACACCTGAAGAAGCCAGCCCAGTTCTGGAACAGCATTCTTTGGACAGATGAGACTAAGATCAACTTGTACCAGAATGATGGGAAGAAGAAAGTTTGGAGAAGAATTGGAACAGCTCATGATCCAAAGCACTACATCTTCTGTAAAACATGGTGGAGGCGTGTGATGGCATGGGCATGCATGGCTTCCAATGACACTGGGTCACTTGTGTTTATTGATGATGTGACAAAGGACAGAAGCAGCCGGATGAATTCTGAAGTCTATAGGGATATACTTTCTGCTCAGATTCAGCCAAATGCAGCAAAGTTGATTGGACAGTGCTTCACCAATGATCCAAAACATACTGCAAAAGCAACCCAGGAATTTTTTAAAGCAACGAAGTGGAATATTCTGCAATGGCCGAGTCAATCACCAGATCTCAACCCAATCGAGCATGCATTTCACTTGCTCAAGACAAAACTTAAGGCAGAAAGACCCACAAACAAGCAACAACTGAAGACAGCTGCAGTAAAGGCCTGGCAAAGCATCACAAAGGAGGAAACCCAGCGTTTGGTGATGTCCATGGGTTCCAGACTTCAAGCAGTCATTGCCTGCAAAGGATTCTCAACAAAATATTGAAAAGTAACATTTTACTTAGGGTTATGTTTATTTGTCCAATTACTTTTGAGCCCCTGAAATGAGGAGCGTTTGTATAAAAATAGCTGCAATTCCTCCATGTTTAATCATATATTTTTGTTCAACCCCTTGAATTAAACCTTAAAGTCTGCACTTCAATTCCGTTGTAGTTGTTTCATTTCAAATCCAATGTGGTAGCATGCAGAGCCCAAATCATGAAGATTGTGTCACTGTCCAAACATTTCTGGGCCTAACTCTATCTCTCTATCTATCTATCTATCTATCTATCTATCTATCTATCTATCTGTAACGTCCAAATAATAAATGAAATCATTTTTTATGGGACACGAAAAGCCCACCAAATGCCCCCAAAATCAATTAAATCATTTTTATTTTAATATTTAATGACAAGTGGCCATTCTTGTAGTAACTAACGTTACACAAAATGCCCAAAGAGCACATTAAATTATATCTAATGGGACCAAGTGACATCAAGTCAACTAACGGGACACGTTTACAAATATTCGAGACCCATTGTAGTATATTCCTTGAAATGTAATTTAATAATTTTGGCGCTTTGTGTCCCATTCAGACACGTTCATTGTTTAATCCAAATACTAACCGGACATTTAAAAATCCATCATTACATCTCGGTCATGAATTAAAAAAAACGTACACTGAGCAGTCAGAGATGACTGAAGCTGCGCCACCAGCTGTTGCCGAGCAGAGCTCACAGGTACATAAAGCAATGCTGCACAAATCTATGTGCTGTTTTATCATGCTGATAAAACTATTACCAAAAAACAAAAACAAAAACCTGGACATAAACCGCTACACACAGCCCTGGGGTTCCCCTTCTGTGTGCACTGGAAGGGAATTCCTAGAGTGCATGTTGCCTTCATTATGCATGGATTTAATATCAGCTGAAGTCCATAGAATGTTTGGTGTTGTTAAATTGAGCAGATTCTCCTCTTTCAGGTGACTAAAAATGTCACTGTCCTGATTTAGTATGTTTTTATAGCTTCTAATTTTACCGGTAATACTGGATTAGTATTTCATGTCCTGTTGGTAATAATGTGTATGTAAATTATCAAGCATCATATGATAAATTTGAACACAAAGCCAACATTTCACCGCAGGGATTTAGAAATGCCTGTAGCTGCAGAGACACATGCTGCAGAAAACTATGTAGAAACAATGATTGCTTACCTTTGTGCAAATGATGGTTTTCTGATTGTTCACCCGGAAGATTTGAAGCAGCTGGGCCCATCCATTGGTTAATTGCACATGACCCTCTCATGATTTATAGTTCTTAAATTGTTTAATTAAAATTAAATTAAGTTAAATCACCCTTATTGTCATTCAACCGTACAACCAATCATGTACAGCAGAACGAGATTGTGCTTTACCTATCTACTGTGTTAATCACACACACCCCAAGTGCAGAATCAGAGGGCCGCTGCCATGCAAGGCGCCGCCACAGAGTTCCCTCCTCCATTCCATTTATTGCTGAGCCCCAAGCTGGACGGCAGGAAGTTCCACTTTTATAAGGTCTTCGGCATGACCCGGCCGGGATTTGAACCCCTGCCTCCCGAGTGTGGGGCGGATGCTCTACCAACTGAGCCACCACTCCGGTTATGCGCTCACCCCACAAACCAGGTAGGCAAACACATCTAACAGCGTGACTTGGGGCAGTTGGTTGAGATCTGTGGTCCATTTCTTGTGCTCATATCAATTGATCCCGTTTATTTCTTAAATTTTTTGGAGGTAGCACTCCTTTGCTTCCTTATTCAGCTTCTCTGAATAAGGAATTTTAATTTTCTGTTTGTTCTGTTTCATTGCACGTATGTCTGTTCCTGTTAACAGTTGCCTAGACTGCAGGTAAACAAAGAAGCCAGACCATAACAATGGCCCAGAATGCAGCGTGGCATGACATCAATGCCCATTCTCTATTTACTTAATATTATCATAATGAAATAAATGTCAGTGTGTAGCTGCAGAATTACACTGTGCTTAAAGTGCAAATGAAATATAGTCCCTTCATATTACAGCTTTGACATTTAACATTTACACATGAATGAAATACAGGCTCATCAGGATCTTCAGATCATTAGTGTATCCACCAGGTGTCAGGCCAACATTATGCAAATTTCAGTATGCTAGAGAGCAGACTTTGTCACCCATGACTTCAAAGAGTCTATCAAGGCTAAACTCAGTCAGTACACCAACATAACAGATGCATTGATCAGTGAGATGAGAACTTTCCTCTTTTCTTCTTCCTTTTTTAACACAACACATTTTTATAAACACAAGAAATAAGTGAGTCCATTAATCCAACATAAAACACCCATTTACTCAGAACTAGATAACTGGTGGGAATCATGCGATAACCTTTCGAGTCAATCTGCCATGGGATATTATTCCCATGTGTGAGGAGATTCATGCCGGGCAACCCTGAGAGCAGTAATCTGGTTTTGAAGAAGAGAAAGGGTCCATGCGTAAATCAACAAAGAGTGAGGGGAGACGGGGAGGTTTGAAGAGAAGCCCACAGAGACAATAGGGGAGGAAGGGCTGCATAAAGTGAGCCTGTGTTTTCACTACATACACACAGTCGCCTGAGCAGGGATGAGGTCTTAAAGGGCTTACAGTCTGCTGCTTAAAATTCTTCTGATGTAACCAACACATGCAGGACATGTTATTTGGAGAAGAAATAATGGTGCTTTGTTGCCACAAAAAAAAAAAGAGAGAATGTGGAGGGGTAAATGCTCATTGTGCCCTCTGCTGCAGCTCTGCCAGTGTTCCTTCCTTGTTGGTATGGAGGTCTCCCCCCATTCCCCTTTTTCTGCTCCAGTAGAGTTGAATAAAGCGTGTGGACTGGGTAGGGGTGTTAATGTGGGGACGGCGGGTTTGAGTGTGCCTTCATGTGTGCTATATGTTGCTACATGTGTGGGAGGGTGGGTTGTGTGTGTGTGCTTGTGTTTGTGTGTGCGTGTGCGTGTGCACAGCAGATTGATATTCTAGCAGCAGCCAAGGAAGCTGAAGCCAATGTCTTTAAAGTGTCAGCCCTCAGCAGCCAGCCAGGTACACCTGAGGTACAGAGGAGAGGGGGAGTAAAGGATTGGGAGTAAAGGGAGCAAGAGATCGAAATACAGAAGGAAAGAGAGGCCATGAAAGACAGCAGAAACACAAAAGCAGAGGAGGCCAAGTGAGACAAACTGAGAAATGGAGGGAAAGGATATCGAGGAGGGAGAGAGTGAGGAGAAAACACTTTGGGTGGGTTTTTCTGGAGGTGAAATTGGTCGGGTGTCTTTGAAGGCCTCTGTGGTGCTCTTCTCGCTCTGTATTCTCTGTGCAGACAGACAGAGAAACAGATGGTTGTAGGAGGAGCGGCGGCTGCGGGGACCGCCGCTGAAAATGTCAGGTTTCAAAATAGAGCAAATGGCCGGTTCAGAGGTGCCGCAAGGGTCAAGTGATGCACAGCAACATGGGGGATAACACACAATAACGCATGGGTGTGCTCTGTAACACATTCTAATTAAACGCTGTAGCATGTGGAGTTTTATAATTAGTCCATTCTAATGGTAGCATTTTGTCGTGTTCCTGTAGTGCTGGGTAGGGATTCAAATGATGAACGCTTTTTTAAGCAATCTTTTCCCATTTTTTAAAAGGTAAGTTGTTGGACTAGAAATAACACCTGTCTATAAAAACTGATAATGTGGTGACCCACCACAATCTACATGGACATTCAATCTTCACACTCAGCTAGGGCAGGAAGCAGAACAATTTGCATACGGACAGAGAGCCCCTAGGGGGACAACCAGAACAATGGCTATTGTTTTACATCCCTGAATTAAGGAGAGGAAGTCTGGGCACCAGTTAATCACGCGATTGATATGTATTGACTGATGTGTACAGTGGGGTAAAAAAGTATTTAGTCAGCCACCAATTGTGCAAGTTCTCCCACTTAAAAGATGAGAGAGGTCTCCAATTTTCATCATAGGTATACCTCAACTATGAGAGACAAAATAAGAAAAAAAAAATCCAGAAAATCACATTGAAGGATTTTTAATGAATTAATTGGTAAATTCCTCGCTAAAATAAGTATTTGGTCAATAACAAAAGTTCATCTCAATACTTTGTTATATACCCTTTGTTGGCAATGACAGAGGTCAAACGTTTTCTGTAAGTTTTCATAAGGTTTTCACACACTGTTGCTGGTATTTTGGCCCATTCCTCCATGCAGATCTCCTCTAGAGCAGTGGTGTTTTGGGGATGTCGCTGGGCAACACAGACTTTCAACTCCCTCCAAAGATTTTCTATGGTGTTGAGATCTGGAGACTGGCTAGGCCACTCCAGGACCTTGAAATGCTTCTTACGAAGCCACTCCTTCGTTGCCCGGGCAGTGTGTTTGGGATCATTGTCATGCTGAAAGACCCAGCCACGTTTCATCTTCAATGCCCTTGCTGGTGGAAGGAGGTTTTCACTCAAAATCCCACGATACATGGCCCCATTCATTCTTTCCTTTACACGGATCAGTCATCCTGGTCTCTTTGCAGAAAAACAGCCCCAAAGTATGATGTTTCCACCCCCATGCTTCACAGTAGGTATGGTGTTCTTTCTCCTCCAAACACGACAAGTTGAGTTTTTACCAAAAAGTTCTATTTTGGTTTCATCTGACCATATGACATTCTCCCAATCCTCTTCTGGATCATCCAAATGCTCTCTAGCAAACTTCAGACGAGCCTGGACATGTACTGGCTTAAGCAGGGGGACACGTCTGGTACTGCAGGATTTGAGTCCCTGGCGGCGTAGTGTGTTTCTAATGTAGCCTTTGTTACTTTGGTCCCAGCTCTCTGCAGGTCATTCACTAGGTCCCCCCATGTGGTTCTGGGATTTTTGCTCACCATTCTCATGATAATTTTGACCTCATGGGGTGAGATCTTGCGTGGAGCCCCAGATCGAGGGAGATTATCAATGGTCTTGTATGTCTTCCATTTTCTAATAATTGCTCCCACAGTTGATTTCTTCACACCAAGCTGCTTACCTATTGCAGATTCAGTCTTCCCAGCCTGGTGCAGGTCTACAATTTTGTTTCTGGTGTCTTTTGACAGCTCTTTGGTCTTGGCCATAGTGGAGTTTGGAGTCTGACTGTTTGAGGTTGTGGACAGGTGTGTTTTATACTGATAATGAGTTCAAACAGGTGCCATAATACAGGTAACGAGTGGAGGACAGAGGAGCCTCTTAAAGAAGAAGTTACATGTCTGTGAGAGCCAGAAATCTTGCTTGTTTGTAGGTGACCAAATACTTATTTTACTGAGGAATTTACCAATTAATTCATTAAAAATCCTTCAATGTGATTTTCTGGATTTTTTTTTTCTCATTTTGTCTCTCATAGTTGAGATATACCTATGATGAAAATTGGAGACCTCTCTCATCTTTTAAGTGGGAGAACTTGCACAATTGGTGGCTGACTAAATACTATTTTGCCCCACTGTATATCAATATGCAAATGTGCCATGCATTCTCTCTTGTCTGTATAAAAGAGCTGAATTTACATGCCTCAGATAGAGCAAACACAGGACACACACACAGCACAGTGCACAGCGCTACAGTGTGTCTCATGATGATGGAGGAATAAAACTCTGAAACCCTCAGCTCGCCGTGTCTCGCCTGAATATATTTTTACCTCTACAATAAAATCAAAAATCACCCTATCTTTCTTGTAGATGGTTTTTATTTTTAGTTAAACATTTTCATAAAATTATACCTTTGTGAGTAGGTTTATTACAGGATACTTTTTACTGGAGAACATTTTGAAGTAAATTGTACTTAAGTGCATTTGGTTGTACTCTATAACCAATAATTCAATTCGAGTTAAAATAAATTTCTGCCATGTTTTTCTTTCATGCCAATTTTCTTCCCTTCAGATTTGAAATTGTTCTCAGGAAATATTTGATTTATTACTGTTTCGTCATGTAGAGCGGGTAAAATAAGTATTGAACGCATCACATTTTTCTCGTTGGCGAGGTCCACACAAAGAAGAGGAGCAGATGGTAGCGATGAACAGGCTTTATTCAAACACACCCAACCCCAACACCCCTGAGCACAGACAGGAGGGGAGATCATTCTCCCAGACCTCCGTTTCAATCATGGTTATACAACACATGATACATCTTGCCCTAATCCTGCCTATAAACACTGCTGGGTCATTATAACGCAATTATAATGACACAGCAGTATAATAACTCAGTAATAACACACACACAGTAACGTTTTCAGCTGGCAAAGCATGCTAGGAAATCCCTGCCCCCCGTAACACGGCCCCGACGTTACAATATATATCTAAAGGTGCTACTGACATGAAATTTTCACCAGCTGTTGGTAGCAACCCAACTAATCTGTACATATAAAGAAATAAAAAATAGATGTCCATAAATCAAGTTATGTGTAATAATGTGAAATAGCACATTTCAAACACACTTACTGAAAGTTATTTAATAATTCATACAAAAGTCTTTGTTGGTAACAAATTCAAGATGATCCCTGTATGGTGAAACTAGTCGCATGCATTGCTCAGGTGTGATTATGGCCACTTCTTCCACACCGTCTTCAAATCTTGAAGGTTATGTGGGCCTCTTCTATGAACTGTGATCTTTAGTTCTTTCCATAGATTTTCAATTGGATTCAAGTCAGGTGATTGTATGGGCCATTCTCGCAGCTTTGTTTTGTTTTGTTTTTTTCTCTGAAATCAGTTGAGAGTTTCCTTGACTGTGTGTTTGGGATCGTTGGCTTGCTGAAATATCCACCCACGTTTCATCTTTATCATCCTGGTAGATGGCAGAATTTTATCAAGAGTGTCAGTACATTCTTCCATTCATCCTTCCTTTAACTATATGAACTTTGCCAGCACTGTATGCTGAAAAACAGCCCCACACTGTCACGAGCCGAGCCGGCTTGGCTTTCCCCGGCTTGGCCTCGATCTCTTTGGGGGTCTTGGCTTTACTGGTTATGTGCATTTCTGTGTAGTGTTGTACTGTATTCCATTTCCTCAGCCACTGCCTGACCGGCAGCTGCTAGTCAGCATTGTGACCTACTTTCTCTCACGCTGCTGACAGTCTGTCGGACCAGCCACGCCCCCTCACTCTCCCTCTGACTCCATCAGCTGGTTCCAGCCCCGGTAATCATCCTTCCCGCGCCTCGCCCAGGTGTTCCCAGTTTGCCACGCCAGCGGCGTTTGTTCATAAGCAGCTCTTTGCTGGACAAACGCTGCTGGATCATTGTACGAGTCACACCATCGTTCTTTGTCGTGTGACCGTCAGTCACTGAAGGACCTTGCTTGTCGTACAATTGGAGGACCTGGACTGCTAGGCTGTGAGTACTGTAGCATTTCTCTGTGCGGTTGTGTCGCTACGCTGTAGCGTTTCCTTGTGCAGCACAACTGCTACGCTTTCCCCCTGTGCAGCATAGCATCACTAGTGAACTCTTTGTTAGCCTGAGCTGCCTAGCCATTTGTATGGTTTGACCTGAACTGGTGTCTAATAAATGTGTGTGTGGTAACCCTAGCACTTAAATCCTCATTTCTCCTCTCCTCTGTGCACAACTGTAGAGAGCACGGAGGGTTTATGACAGAATGATCCAGCCTGTTAAGAGGATTTAGCGGGTTCACCCACACATTACCTTTTTTCCTAACGAATTGTCTTTTTCACTCACTTGCTGTGGAGCGCATGATGCCCCAGGCTTGTCGCCCTCATCACCGCAAGGGAGGAATGGCAGCGGGCATCCCCACACTGGAGGAAGAGTGGGCAGCAGGGTTTATCCAGGACTTTATGGAGGAGGCTCTTGCATTCTGTGGCCCCAAGGAGAAATGGGGGTGTTTGCTCAGGGCTATGGGCGTCCTGGAAGCGCATCCCGGTCTCTAGAGGTGTCCACAATTCACCGAGTTGCTCTCCACAGTCTGCGCGCTCAAGCGTTCATTCCCTGGGTTATCGGTGAGGACACTTCCCGCCGAGCCGAAGCGGAGTTCTTCCCCTCGTCGGTCATCTGCTTCCTTGCCAGCTTCAACCCGTGCATCTCCAGCTCCACCACGACAGTGTCAAACCACATCGAAGCACCGGGAAGAGCCCTCTCCTCCGTCAGCCGCCATTTTCCCTCCAGCAGCTGTGAGGGCCACCGAGGTCATCCCGGGTACACCCACCTCCGTTGCCATGGAGTCGGCTCCTCCTCCTCTGCCTGTAGAAGAGGGCCGTTCCACCATGGACACAGAGAGGGATGCCAGCTTGCCAGCTACAGCAGTAAACATCAAGGGCCGGGATGACAGGCAAGTGCTTTTTCTCTCTTCACCTCATAACTATAATAAACCTTGTCTGTCTCCCGGGAAAGGGGCCCAGTTACAGCAGTCCGCTGGGCTCTCCCTACCCACTGTAGCTAATAACTCTTTTTCTACCCTCTCTGTGCCTCCTCCTTTATTTCCTGAGCGCCTGCCGGTCCAAGAACTGAGCTGCCAGATGATGGAGGAGCCGGTGGTTTTGGACGATCCCTTCCTGGAGCCAGCACGGAGAGGTCCCTCTGCAGCCATGCCGGTGGACAACGAGTGGTCGGCTATGCTCACCACGCTCAACCACCGGGTTGAAAAGGAACGCTGAGAGAGGGAGGTCCATGGACGCTCTTCCCCGGCAGTGAGGGTCTCACCTCCTACACCTACCCAGACCCTGAATTCACCATCTGACAAGGAGTGGACGAACCTGCTCGCCACAGTCAACCGCTGGGTTGAGGAGGAGCGTCAAAGGACCAGGACTGTCAACACCATCCCGCCAGCTAGGAGACACTGGGAGAACTCCTCATCGCCTTCGGCAGCACCCTGTCCTCCAGCTGCTGTGAGGTCCGCTGAGCTCACCCCAGTAACGCCCTCCTCCGTCTTCATGGAGACGGCTCCTCCACAAGCTTTCGAAGCGGCCCACGTCACCACTGACACGGAGAGGGAGGACTGTCTCCTGCCTGCAGCTGGGAGCAATAAGGACCGGGATGGCAGGCAAGTATTTCTTCATTGTACACCATCTAATGACACTGAATCTTGCCTGTCTCCCAAGGGAGGGGCCCAGTATAAGCAGTCCGCTGGGTCCTCTCCTCCAGATGCAAGTATTAATTCATTTTTTCCCCTCTCCTTGTCTCCTCCAATTCACTCTGAGGACCTGTCGGCCCAAGGTCAGGGCCATCAGACGGTGGAGGAGCCAGTGGTTTTAGAGGAGTCCTTCCTGGAGCCAGCGTGGAGAAGTCCCCCTGCAACCATGTTGGATGGATTCCCAGCATTGGAGCCACTGCAGGAGCACAATGGGACTGCTATAACCATCATGCCTGCTGTGGAGGCTTCTGATGCAGACTGGGAGCCTGAGCTGGTCCTCCTGGAGGCCGGGCCCGAGTATTCATCACCAGGATCGATGGAGTCCTGGACCGCGGTGGAGCTCGAGCTCAGGCAAGTACTGTTTTTTCTGATCACAGTTATGGAGAGATCTTGTCTGGCTCTAGGTGGGGAGAGTCAGGTGCAGCGCACAGCCACATCTGAACTTCCCTCGCTGGGCTCCGCCGCTGCCGGTGACCCTAATGATCCTGTTTCTTCTCCCGCTCCTGAGCCATTTTCTAGGGTCGCCGAAGAAAAACAACCATCTCCAGGGGTCCTCGTGGAGCCGGTCTCACCGCCCGATGATGTCGCGGGTCCAGCTTCCCTGAGTTCTGAGGTTGTCATGTGGTCTCCTCCGCAGGCCGCGCCGCCATGGGTCCAGCAGGCTGGCTTTGGACCATCGTGGGGGCTGCACTCTAGGATTAGCCTGACGTGGGTGCTGCGCTCCTGCTCGGACTCATCATGGAAGCTACCCTCCAGCGTGGGTTCCACCGAGGGTGCAGTCTTGGCCCGGTCGGGATCCACCGCGGGTGCTGCAGAGCCTCAGCCGGAGGTCACCGCGGGTGCTGCAGAGCCTCAGCTGGAGGTCACCGCGGGTGCTGCAGAGCCTCAGCCAGAGGTCACCGTGGGCGCAGCTGAGCCTCAGCAGGAGGTCACCGTGGACGCAGCTAGGCTCCTGCTGGAGTCCATCGTGGGTGCAGTGGAGCCGGCCCAGTCAGGGGCCACCGTGAGCACAGTTAGGCTCTCGCTGGAGTCCATCGTGGGTGCAGCAGAGCCGACCCAGTCAGGGGCCACGGTGGGTGCAGCTAGGCTCCCACTGGAGTCCATCATGGGTGCAGTGGAGCCGGCCCAGTTAGGGGCCACTGCAGAGGACGCCGTGGAGGTTCCCTCTCCCCGGTCTGGGTACCCATCGGTCAGCCTTCCGGTGGGCAGGCCATCTCCTGCTTCATCCCTTCAGTCCTGGTGGCTGAGCAACATTGGCCGGCCGCCAAAAGAATTGACTCACCGGGTCAGGTGGCCCCAGTTTTCCGGCAGGTCGCCGGACGCCGACCACCGGATCTTCTGCTGGGCCTGGGACTCTGGGAGGCCTCCTGAGCCCCAGCACCCATGGACTTGGGGGGGTTAATTGTGGATGCTGGGTGAGGTATTGTTTTCCCTCCTTCCTGTTCCCCCTACCTCCCGCCTGGGTTTGTGTTGTTTTTAGTTGTTGCTCCTGTTGGGGGGGGGGGGGGGTCTTTGGGATGTTACTTTGGGTGTCTGGGAATCCACCCCTTAAAGGAGGGGCTCTGTCATGAGCCGAGCCGGCTTGGCTTTCCCCGGCTCGGCCTTGATCTCTTTGGGGGTCTTGGCTTTACTGGTTACGTGCATTTCTGTGTAGTGTTGTACTGTATTCCATTTCCTCAGCCACTGCCTGACCGGCAGCTGTTAGTCAGCATTGTGACCTACTTTCTCTCACGCTGCTGACAGTCTGTCAGTTCAGTCATGCCCCCTCGCTCTCCCTCTGACTCCATCAGCTGGTTCCAGCCCCGGTAATCATCCTTCCCGCGCCTCGCTCATGTGTTCCCAATTTGCCACGCCAGCGGTGTTTATTCATTAGCTGCCCTTTGCTGGACAAACGCCGCTGGATCATTGTACGAGTCACACCATCATTCTTCGTTATGTGACCGTCAGTCACTGAAGGACCTTGCTTGTCATTCAATTGGAGGACCCGGACTGCTAGGCTGTGAGTACTGTAGTGTTTCTCTGTGCGGTTGTGTCGCTATGCTGTAGCGTTTCTTTGTGCGGCACAACTGCTACGCTTTCCCCCTGTGCAGCCTAGCATCACTAGTGAACTCTTTGTTAGCCTGAGCTGCCTAGCCATTTGTATGGTTTGACCTGAACTGGTGTCTAATAAATGTGTGTGTGGTAACCTTAGCACTTAAATTGTCATTTCTCCTTCTCTCTTCCATGCACAATTGTAGAGCGCACGGAGGGTTTATGACACATACCATGATGTTCTCACCTCCCCTCATACAGTGTTTTTGGGGTGATGTGCAGTGCCATTTCTTCTCCAAACATGGTGTGTATTATGGCATCCAAGGAGTTCAATTATGGGCTCATCTAACCAGACTAAACTCTCCCAGTATTTAACAGGCTTGTTCAAATGTTATGCAGCAAACTTTAAATGAGCTTCAACATGCTTTTTCTTCAGCAATGGAGTATTGCATGGTGAGCATGCATACAGGCCATGGTGGTTGTCTGCATTACTTGTTGTTTTCTTTGAAAAAGTTGTACCAGATTTTTCTGAAGTTCTCCACAAGTGATCCTTGGCTCTTGGACAGCTCTTCTGATCATTTTTTTTCACTCCTCTGTCAGAAATCTTACGAGAAGCACCTGGTCACGACTGGTTTATAGTGAAATGATGTTCTCTCCGCGTCCAGATTATGGCCCCAACAGTGCTCGCTGGAACATTCAGAAGTTTAGAAATCCTTTTATAACCAATGCCAATAGTATGTTTTGCAAAAATAAGGCTGAGAAAGTCCTGAGAGATCTCTTTTAACCATCAGGAGATGTTTCTTGTTTCACACCTTAGAAATGAGACACCTTTTGTAAAGGACATCAGTTTGGACTGAACCAGCTGATATTGATTTGAACTGACAAAAGGCAGGATTGCTTAATTACTGATAAATTTCAGCTGTTGTTTTGGCTTTCCGTGCCTTTTTTCCTCCTCCCTCATGTGTTCAATACCTTTTCCCTGTGTTATTTCACATTATTCTACATAACTTCATTTTTGGACATCTATGGATTGATTTCTTTGCATGTGTGGACTGTATAGGTTGTTGTTGACCTTTGGTGAAAATTTCATTACAATAGCCTCATTAGAAATATATTTACTGAGAAAAATGGTGATGCCTTCAATATTTATTTTACCCACTGTAAATTCCATTATATTGGAGGAAATATGGCTAGTTTATATTTGAATTTCTTCAAACTGACACATCTCAGAGAAAACGGGAGAGATTAAGATTGCAGAGTTGCATAAAAATAGATGTAAATGTACAAAAACAAGATTATAATTTTATTAGTAAGACATTGTACACTTGTGTAAAGAAAGTCATCAGTGTATCACAAAAACTGCAAATTTGGAAGAAAAATAAAATTATTAGAAAAAGACACAGATTTACTGGAAAAAAAATTAACCAAAATTTCATCAGAAAAATAACAAGTTTACAAGGGAAAAAATTTTCCATGAAAAAGTAACATATTTAGACAAAAATATGAGACAAGAGGGAAATTTTAAAGAAAACTTCACAAATTAAAATAAAGTAATTACCACAGAAGTCAATATTTTCTGTAGATACTGTCTTACTCGGGCATCTTGGTGAGGCAGTGGTTAGCACTATCGCCTCACCACAAGAAGGTCGTGGGTTCTGACTAGGGATGAGCCGATACCACTTTTTCAAGACTGATACCGATACTATGACTTTGAGTATCGGCCAATACCGATCCAAACCCGATATGTCTCTCTTATTTAAAACAACAGTATTTGTTACTTTGGTAATAACTGGTTGCATTTTGCATACATATAAAAACATAAATTTAAAAGTCAAAGAATATATTACAAATTTGACTCAGTTCAGCAACGTTGATGCTTTTTTTAATTTTAAACTGCAACATTGGCAGCATTTCACTGGTCAGCACTATGTAAACATGCATTCTAAAGTTTTAAGTGCAAGTTTATGCAAAACTTTAAAGATGAGTAAGTAAACATTCAGATGAAATTCAAAGTGCCACTGTGTATGAGGTAAAAATGCTGTAGATCTGAAAATAAAGGAACTAACCATTTAAGTTGTATTTTTGTCATCCATTATTATTATTATTATTATTATTATTATTATTATTATTATTATTATCATCATCATCATCATCATCATCATAAGTATTCTCCTGGTGCTCAGTTTATTTAGCCCTTTATTCTCTCTCCATAGTTTTTTTTAAGTTTGCTCTTATTTTGAAGTCATCCCTGATTCATTTCACGTAGCCTTGTTAGTCCTTGTATAGCCCTGCTTCCAGTTCAGTGGTTATAACTTGCTATTTATGTTTCTGTCATCTATCTCTGATCAGCTGTAACTGTCCATCTAAAGGTTAGGCTGTGGCGAAAGGAAACAGGCGAGGCAGCGAGCTGAACGACACACGAACTTTATTCTTTCTCCAACATGAAGTACAGTAAAAGAGCTCCCTGGTCTCTGTGCATTTCTCTTTTATACCTTTAATTCCATGCATTGAGACACGGAATTTCTGACCATAATACATTGTTTGGAACAAAGACCTGTGTGACACATTAACATGACATAACGCTGGCACCACTCTGACACCCTTTCCTCTTCCAGTGGCTCCGGTGGTTCCTCCTCTCCTCGGGGGGCGCCTAGTCCTTACTGTCCCGTCTGAGGCCCCCTGGCGACACTTCTTCCTTCTGGCCATTGTTCCCCCCATTCCCCAGCTACCTTCTCTGTGTGGAGAATCCCCCACACGTACCACCACAAGCCCATGTTATGTCTTCATTCCTGCTCCTTTGGTTTTTACTTTCAGTTTCCTTCTTTTAGTTTCACTTTTAGTGGGGGGGCGGGTGACGAGTGCTGGTAGAGGGGGCCTGCTTGGCCGGTGTCCCATCTTCCAACCTAGCCATGTGGCCGAGGAGCCGCAGCCTCCCTTTTCTGATGATGGTGGAGATGGAGATGAGGCAGCCAGCCCTCCTGTAAACCCCAACGTTTGTGGTGTGGTGGAACCATTGAATGCCAAGGATGTTATGGAGGCAAGTCCGATGGAATGACTATACTAGCATCAGCACCGGATCACCCCAGGGCTGTGTACTTTCCCCCCTACTCTTCTCCCTTTACACCAACTCCTGCACCTCCAGCCACCAGTCTGTCAAGTTGATCAAGTTTGCGGACGACACCACCCTCATCGGGCTCATCTCCAACGGCGACGAGTCCGCCTACAGGAGAGGGGTGGCCCAGCTGGCGTCCTGGTGCAGCAATAACAACCTGCAGCTGAACGCTCTGAAGACAGTGGAGATGATTGTAGACTTCAGGAAAGTCACTACTCCTCTGCCCCCCCTCACCCTCTCAGGCTCTCCCATCACCACTGCTGATTCCTTCCGCTTCCTAGGCACTACCATCACCAGGGACCTCAAATGGGAGCTGACCATCAGCTCACTCATCAAAAAAGCCCAGCAGAGGATGTTCTTCCTGCGGCAGCTGAGGAAGCTCAAGCTACCCACCAAGATGTTAGTGCAGTTCTACACAGCCATCATCGAGTCCATCCTCACCACCTCCATAACCGTGTGGTACGCAGGAGCCACTGCCAGGGACAGACTAAGGCTGCAGCGCGTCGTGCGCACTGCTGAGAAGGTGATCGGCTGCAAGCTCCCATCTCTCCAGGATCTGTACATCTCCAGGACCCGGAGGCGTGCTGGCCGGATCATAGCCGATCCCTCACACCCTGGTCACGTACTGTTTGCCCCCCTCCCCTCTGGTAGAAGACTTTGGTCCATCCAGACTAAAACCTCCCGTCACATGAACAGCTTCTTCCCCTCTGCCATTAGACTGCTGAACACTAAGTGACTTATTGACTCTCGTGCACCATGTACAGCAGCTCAACCAGACTCATGTCAATCATCACTGTTTTCTTCCTGCATTACCGACTGCACTATATAGTTCTCCACAGTATCTGCTGCTGGCTAATATATATTTTAACTGTTGACCAGTATCACTTAATCTTATTCTACACTTTATTACATGTATAGTTTATTTCTCTTATCCTATCATGTTTAATGTTGCAGCATTGTACCGAGACAAATTCCTAGTTTGTGTACTACATGAACAATGGCAATAAACCTGATTCTGATTCTGATTCTGATTCGGAATGTATCCAGATGGTGGGTGGTTGTGGTGGAGAGGGTCCAGGTCTTGGAGCGCAGTGGCGGAGTGGTTAGCACTGCGGCAGCACAGCAACTCAAACTTGGCCGGGGGATCCTGGGTTCGATCCCAGCCCCCGACCAACAGTGATCTGTGTGGAGTTTGCATGTTCTCCCCGTGTCTTCGTGGGTTTACTCCGGGATTTGTCCGGTTTCCTCCCACATGCTAAAAACATGGAAATTAGGTTAATTGGCATCAAACTGGGGATTCTAAATTGTCCTTAGGTATGACTGTGAGAGTGAATGGTTGTCTGTCTCTCTGTGTTGGCCCTGCGATGGACTGGCAATCTGTCCAGGGTGTACCCTGCCTCTCGCCCAAAGATGCTGGGATAGGCTCCAGCCCCCCCGCGACCCGAAAAGGATTAAGCAGAAGAAGATGGATGGATGGATGGATGGGATCACACAGGTGTTAAAGATTCACAATTTTGTGGACGTACGGATCTTCCCGGTCCGCCAGACTCTCTGGAGGTGGCCGAAAGCACTGCGAGACAGCTGCAGGCGGCGAGTGATCTCTGGGTCTGATGAGCAGGAGCTGGTGATCTTAGATCTAAGGTAGACAAAGTAGTTGACAATCTCAACCGGCTCGTTGTTGATGGTGATGACTTGTGGTGGTGGTGGCAAGAAGTCTGACAGCGACTGGATTTTTGTCTTTGCCCAGTTGATGGTGAGGCACAGGGGCGATGCTTCCTCTGCAAGCAGCTCCAGTGCCTCCGCGATTATGTTTGTATGTGTGGCAAAAAGCACCACGTCATCCACGTAGCATAGGTCTGTGAAGTGGGAATAGAAGTCAACTTCGAGATTGGGGCAGTGTTCCATTGCTTTCTTGATCCAGTAGTCAACCTCAACATTAAAGAGGTTTGGTGCAGCGACACATCTCTGCCGAACTCCTAAGGTGGTGACAAAACGGTCTGACATGTCACTCTTGCTGCAGACCCTGCACTTTGTGTTGGAGTAGAGGTCCCGGAGAATGTTGATGTACTTGGATGGGACTCCAATGAGGAGTTGCCAGAGGACGTTCATGTCTAGGAGTCAAAGACAGCTTTGAGGGTGATGTAGTCTGCTTAAAGATGTTGGCGATACTCCCTCCGTTGCTGCACCAGGACATTCAAGGCAAGGATGCAGTCTGCTGTGGACCGGCGAGGGGTGAAGCTGGCCTGCTGGCGGCAGCGCTTTGCAAGGAGCAGGGGGCGGATGCAGCTCAGGATGACAGCAGTGATTACCTTGCTAGGGATGGAAAACAGTTTGATGGAATGATAGCTGGCTGTGCTCCGACAATCACCCTTGTTCTGGTAGAAGGGCAGAATGACCCCATCCCTGCACTCCCCAGGGATGTGTTTTTCTGCCCAGATGAAGCAGCACAGATGTTCCAGCCGAGGGATGACAGAGGTGAGGGCGGCTTTCATCATCTCTGCTGTAACTCCATCAGCACCGGGGGCTCGCACAGAGTGGAGCTTCTTGATAGTATCCAACAGCTCACTGATTGAGGGCAGGGCTAGGCTGATCGAGTTGTCTTCAACACCGGCATACTGCTGCAGCTTATCCAAGGTAGGAGGAGAGGGCTTGCAGAGGACACTCACGTAGTGCTCCCACCATTGTTGGAGTTTGGTCATCGGATCCATGACCGGGCTAATGCCATATGCAGCTAGCACACGGGATGATGACTGATGTTTCTTGCCGGCATGGCACAGCTCCTTGATAGACTGTCAGGCAGACCAGAGGTTCCCTGCTTGGAAGCTGTTATTGGCCTTGTCGGTGTTATGGTGGAGCCAAGTGGCTTCTTCGTGCCTGAGGCTGCAGCGTCTCTCTGTGTTCAGCTTGTGGCAATCATCCTTCCCCTGAAGTCTGGCTTCATGGCATCAATCAATCAGCTCCAGGGAGGCATCAGAGATGCATGGTTGAATCTTCTGTTGGCGATCACCTAGGACGTTTGTGGCCATATAGTATTTATGTGCCAGAGTGAGAGTGGTGGTAATCTGCTCCCAGGCAACCTCAAGGCTCTCTGGGTGGTCAAGGGCAGCAAAACAGTTGGTAACCTCGATGGAGTAACAGTGGGCAAACTGAGGGGTGTAAAGCTTCTCATTGTCTTGGGGGGCGGCGGCGGGCAGGGCCAGGAGGGGCATTGTGGCAGAGGTGCAGGTGGACAGTGGCAGCGAGAAGTTGATGGTAGAGCCGCCCCAGCTCAGCACTGTAGAAGACACGGCAGTCAGTGGCAATTCTGCAGCACCCACTGACCAAGATGTGGTCAGTGGTCTTGGATGTAGCACCAATGTTACAGTATCAGGTGGTGTGGTGGATTTGACTATGCTGGAACCAGGTGTCCAGGATCTTCAGATTGTGCGTGACACACCTTCACCATTGTCATTGGTGACCTCAGACAGGAACGGTCCGACAAAGATGGAAAGGTAGCCAAAAGAGTATTGCAGGTGAGCATACAGCAAGTGGGGACCCAGTGGCTTCCAGGTGGTAAGGGAAGTCACATACTGTTGATGGCTGGCAATGGCTATGCCTTGGGTGTGGTGGGTGTCACTGCCGCTCCATATAATTTTGTATTCGCCCACTGATGTCTCACCGTCCTGTGTCCAGCTGACTTCCTGGAGACTGGCAGTGGAGACATTGAGACGGGTGAGTTCAGATGCAAGAAGGTGAGGGTAGCTGGGTTCATTTAGGTTCAGGATGTTCCAGGTGGCGATGCGAATGGGATTTCTGATGATGTCGTCGGATGGCGACTGCACTGGTGGGGGATCAGGGGAACCACTCCTTTGCGGGTTTGGGGGAGCCCCGTCATTATGCTTGCCAGCGTGCCACCGAGGATGAGGTTGATACTGAGCCCGTGCGGGCCCAACCTTAGTGTGATTGGCATTTGTAGCGGTGGGCTTTTAACGGGACAGAGCTGCTAACCCTGCCCCAACCCTCCTCACTTTCTCATAAGGACTTGGGACCGGCAATGGCTATGGAACCATTTTTTAAATTTTTGTCCAAAATAGCCATATCAAAGATTCAAAGATTTTTATCAGTACTTCTATACGTACAGGACATACAGGAGATTTGAATTGTCATTTCTCTCTTAGTGGTGTGCGTAATACATAAGAAAAAGAGTAAGGATGAAAAACAACAACAGCAGTCTATGTGCAGTAATGCTACCCATAGTGCAAATGAAGATAAAAGATAAAGCCCAGCAATCCAATAGTGCAAATAATGATAAACGATAAAACCCAGCAATCCTATATACAGAAACAGGGGAGCCGTAATACCCGTAATTAGGTGCAGACAGTGACAGACTGGACTGCACATGATCAATACTTCATTAACAGACAGCAGCAGGTATGGCATTTGTGCAAATGGTTGCAGTAAGTTGCAGAGACATACAGCAGCAGATGTATTACTGTTGGTGTGCCAAGTCTTTCTGTGCAAACAGCTGAGGTAGTTATTGTGTGGATGAGTGTGTTATGGTCCAAGGGTGGGGGGCATGGAGCCACAAAGAATATTTGTCTTAAAATTTAGGTAATTAAGTTAGCTGATTCAATGTGGTTTTGCTCTCATAAAATTGCAACAGTTCTCTTAAATTTACACATAACTTTTTAATATAAATTTTACATTTTTTTCTTTACATAAATTTTCATGTAATTTTAAAACATTTTTCTGATAGATTTATTATTTCTTCTTTTACTAGTACATTTCTACATTTACAGTACATTTACAGCTCTTGTTAATCTCCAACGTGTTTCTTGAAAACTTGGGTGTTCTTTAGTTTATTGTCAAAGCTATATGGAGCAACTGTTAATGAGTGAGGGCCATATGTGGATCTGGAGCCACATGTTGCAGGTCCATGGTTTTATTATTGACATCTGTTGAATGCAGTTCTTTTTTTTTAAGGAATCTGCTGTTCACACTCTATGTTGTCTGATCTAGGGCTGGCAATCCAGCAGTTAATGAAATACGGGCCTTGCCCAAGGGCTCGTCAGTAATGGTAATAAACTCAAAAAACATAGTTTTGGATTTAGATGAACCCTCCAAGCTAAGGCCAACCATCTTTGATGTCACAGACCCTTTCATAATGTTAAACTTGTGTCTTGTTGGCCATTTCAGTCATATTCCTCTTTACTGCACTATTATTTTCATACTTGCTGCACCCTCCCTGTTGATTCCCAAAAACCTGTTAGACTTTTCCTGTCCTCCCTCATTCCTCACTCTTACCTCCCCCTCATCGCCCTCCCTTGCTTTTCTAAACAACATCCAAATTAATGGAATGTCCCTCCATGCAGCGCAGCCCAAAGATGATTGTTCTGACCTTGTCTAACACTGGCAGTGCTTTGTCAAACCAGGCCCATTTGGGGCCTCTGTATGGATCCACTTAAAAAGAACATCAGAAGCTAATCTTCTAAACAAGAGCTACCGGGTGGAAACATTCCATTGAGAAAATGGAGGATGCCTCCTACTTGTTTGGACCTTAATCTGTTTTGGACAAATGTATCTCTTTCCTGGAATGGCTGCATATTGATACAGCTAATACACTGACTCAAGTTCAGCGCCCCAGCAGCATTTTTAGGTGACATAAGCCTTCAATCTGTGTTTGGTACTTAGAAAAATAAAAATAAAGATAATGTACCTGGAAACTGACGCCCATAACTTGAGCTCCCTTGGCCTCCTTTAAAACCGCTGAATACAATAAGCTGCTTTTACTGTTACTGAAAACATCTCACTGTATCAGAAAAAAAAGATTAAATTCTCAGAAGCTTGTTACAGTCACATGTTTAAGGGTGCACTATTTACTAAGTACAACTAACACTGAAAATAAATGCACGTTCTAGGTCAGATTTTTTCAGTCAGTTGCCGGAAGTTGTCCAGTGATCCACCTCCGAAGTTGGATTTCTGCCCAAAAACCTGTTCCAGTGCAACATTTTCTCAAAGTTGGATGCCTTTAATAAAGACACTACTGTGCTTGCTCTGTTCATACCAGTGAACAGCTCACTTTACTTGAGGTTCCACTTGCTGTCAGTGCTGGGTGCAACTCCTCAATTTGGGTGTGGTGGCAGCTGTCCATCTTAAATAGTCAGAAATGGGTGTAGCACCAAATGTTGGGTCCCGGTGTAACAGGCAACTGTATACCCTGAATCCAGACTATACCTGGGGTTAAAGTGGCCTAGGCTAGATTATACCCCGGGTATATTATGGCCTAGGCTAATTCCTACCCCCATGATACAGTGGATATAAAAAGCCTACACACCCTTGTTCAAATGGCAGGTTTTTGTGATGTAAAAAAATGAGACCAAGATAAATCATTTCAAAAGTTTTTCCACCATTAATGTGACCTATAACCTGTACAACCCAATCGATAAACAAACTGAAAAGTTTTAAAGGGAAAAATAAAAAAACTTACAATTGTCATGGCGGCCGCTGGGCCGTCATCATCCTCAGCTGCGCACACACTGGCTGTTGGTAATCAACGGGCTTTAAAAGCCAGGATCTCAGACTGCTCTGCACGGAGTCGTCTGTTGCCTTTGCCTCGCAACGTGTCTAAGATACGACCTCAAGCCAGAGTCAGAACCAAACCGCCACGCCAAGCCACGTCACGTAAGATACCCCATCACTCATCCCTTCCTAGTGTTCTCCCCTGCGCACAGGTGGACCTCCCTGGCGGCGGACTTACCTTCCCTGTCAACGGGACATCATCTCCTCCTCCTTGGAGCTCTTCCTCATCTCCTCAGCGTCGAGCACCACACGCACCATGCCGCACCGGGACACGGAGCCAGCAAGATTCTCTCTGTGGCACCTGCAAGTAAGCAGCACAAGCTTCAGCTTCCTGTTCATGTGAACTGTAATAATCCCCTGTGCTTGTGTGTTCCAGGGTTGCCAGGTCGCAGCAGGAATCGCTCAGCTCCAGTGACCAGACAGCATCGCACTCACTCACCCCTTCACACACGCTACACTCATCACCTTAATTAATAAATACTTGTCAAACAATCTACTCGTGTCAGCGTCTGTCTCCTGGGTCCCTAATCATGTCAACAATAACCTGTTTGCATAAATATGCACATCGTTAAACTAATACTTTGTTGCAGCACCTTTGGCTTTTATTACAGCACTCAGTCTTTTTGGGTAGGAGTCTATCAGCATGGCACATCTTGATGTGGCAATATTTGCCCACTCTTTGCAAAAATGCTCCAAATCTGTCAGATTGCGAGGACATCTCCTGTGCACAGCCCTCTTCAGATCACCCCACAGATGTTCGATCAGATTCAGGTCTGGACTCTGGCTGGGCCACTCCAAAACCTTAATCTTCTTCTGGTGAAGCCATTCCTTTGTTGTTTTGGATGTGTGCTTTGGGTCACTGTCATGCTGAAAGATGAAGTTCCTCTTCATCATCAGCTTTTTAGCAGAAGACTGAAGGTTTTGGACCAACACTGACTGGTATATGGAACTGTTCATAATTCCCTCCACCTTGACTAAGGCCCCAGTTCCAGCTGAAGAAATACAGCCCCAAAGCATGGTGGTGCTACCACCATGCTTCACTGTAGGTATGGTGTACTTTTGGTGATGAGCAGTGTTGTGTTTGCGCTAAATATACCTTTTGGAATTATGGCCAAAAAGTTCAACCTTGGTTTTATCAGACCATAACACATTTTCCCACATATATTTGGGAGATTTCAAATGTGTTTTTGTGTTCCATGGTATATTTAATGCCTTGGAAATTCTTTTGTACCCTTTTCCTGACTGATACCTTTGAACAATGAGATCCCTCTGATGCTTTGGAAGCTCTCTGCAGACCATGGCTTGTGCTGTAAGATGTGACTACAAAAATGTCAGGAAAAGCCTACTAAAACAGTTGAACTTTATTTGGGGTGAGGGACATGGAGGAGCAACCAGTGGCTAAAAGAGCACGCTCTTATGTGTGGCAGCACTTTGACATTGTCAGCCCCAAGAAGGCCAAGTGTGTTATCTGTGTTGTGGAGCTGACGTTCAACAATAACACATCTTCAATGTTGCGACACCTGTGCAGCAAACACCCAGAGACAACACCCAGTACAGCCGCTGTTGCTCCTGCTGATGCTTCTGGTTCAGTGGGGACCAGACAAGGTAATCAATGTAATTTTTATAGGTTAAATCCAAACACCCAACAGTATTATATACCCTATAATTTACAATTTTTCAATGACAGTTTTTGTATACTTTCATTGTAAGGTCGGCAAGCGGAGTTCGACGAGGCACTGATTAATATGGTTGTGCTTGACACTCAATATGGTTGTGCTTGACACTCAACCATTTAAAGTGGTGGAGGACAGAGACTTCAGGGCCTTTGTAGAGAAGCTGGACCCAACCTACATCCTGCCTACTCGCCAGGCCTTACAAGCTATGGTGCAGAAAAAATACAAAGAGGCCAAAGAGAAGACAAAAGAGGAATTGGAGAAAGCGCAGTCTGTAAGTTTGGCTGCAGACATGTGGACCTCCATGAATATGGATGTCTATCTTGGGATAACCTGCCACTTCATTGATGACACCACGAAGCTCATTAGTGTTGTGCTTGGGGTGGAACATTTCACAAGGTCCCACACAGCAGAAAATTTGAAGGATGCCATGGAGCTGCAAATTAATCAGTGGGGTTTAACAAATAAAGTACACTGTTTAATCACAGACAATCCATCAAATATGAGCCTTTGTGCCAAACTCATGAATGTAAGGAATGTGCCATGTTTAGCCCACAGCATTAATCTTGTTGTGAAAAAGGCACTGGATCAAACTCCTTCACTTGCAGAATCAGAGCAAGAGGCCAAAGAATTGTCACATTTTTTAAGCCAAGTACAAAAGCAAAAGCAAAACTGACAGTGATGCAAACCCAGCTGCAGAAGCCAGTTCATAAATTAATTCAAGAAGTTGAAACCCGATGGAACTCTACATATTTCATATTAGAAAGACTGTATGAGCAACGTGAACCAGTCGGTGCAGCAGTGGCATTCCTCACAACTGACATTCCTCCTCTCACATGTGTGGACTACCAGACAGCCAGTGAGTGTTTAGAGGTGCTTGCACCTTTCCATCTGGTTTCCACAGAGATGTCAGCAGAAAAGAATGTTTCTGCCTCAAAAATGATTCCACTCATCAGAGGGTTACAGCACAAACTGGCTGAAAAGGCATCAGTCATTAAAAACCAAACAGCACTTCAACTCATAAAACAACTGCAGCATGAGCTGGTCAAATGATGCACTGTTCAAAATGTAACAGTTTTGGTCTTGGCAACCATTTTGGACTCACAATTTAAAATGTTAGGTTTTGGCAATGACACGTGCACAAGAGACTATGGTAAAATTGACTGCTGAATGTGCTGCAACCATCAACACTGAGACACCAATGCCATCAACATCACAGGTAGTGTACCTTATTATTCCATATTATTATTGTGTTTTCCAAACCTCTCTCTCAACGTGTATTAAAATGTTATCAACTCCATCAGTCAGCAGCAGAGGAAGAACCTGGGCCTTCAGCAAAAGACAACATCTGGGAGTTCTTGGATAGCAGAGTTGGTCTGTATTTTTTTTTTTTTTTTTTTTACTTTAAGCATCATTTTCTAATTACAAAAGGTTGCTAATTACATTTTTCTTTTCGTTTTGGTGAAACAGCACTGTCAAAGTGTAACAGCAGATGCCACAGTGGAAGTTAAACAATATTTGTCTGAGCCCTACCTCTTCAGAGGAGAAGACCCGCTATGTTGCTGGGCAACTCGCCAAACTATATACCCCACTCTTTACAAGATGGCAAAAAAGTATCTCCACATGCCAACGTCAGTGCCCTGTGAGCGGGTCTTCTCCAAAGCTGGAGAGCTAGTAAGCCACAAGAGAAGCAGACTGAAACCACGGACTGTGGAAATGTTTCTTTTTTTGAATAAAAATCTTTAAACACTCCAACAGAAACATGATGTTTCATTATTTAAGAAGAGCAGTAAATACTATAAAATGGTAGAGGAAAATATTTGCAATATGACAATGAAGTGCAGATAGATTTGGGTCCCTCCCAATTCTCATTTGTACCCCCTACCCCTATGAACTGGGACACCCCTTCATAGCTGCACATGGTCAAAGTGGCTGTAGAGTGTAGCAGTCTTACCAGCCAATGCTGAAATTCACCAGCCATTGGCTGATGTTAATGTCAAGCCCTGCATACTATCTGTCTATCTATCTATCGAGTTTTGCCAGCAATGACTACAAATTCTGAAAGCTGTCTATCATTTGACAGATTGCATGGAGGGTGATGTAATTATGTCAATTAAAATGACAATCAATCAGTCAATTAAAATGATAGATGACAGAATTTTTACAAGGCTGTCTGAGAAAATGACATAACAAAAAGTGTAGTGCAACCTGTGATATTGAATATTGCCTTTTTTCAATTTTTCAACTCAAATGTAGTTCTGACAGTAAGCCACCAGATGGCAGTCTTTATTAGATGTTTCATAACACTGTGTCGCTCATGAAGCAGTTGTCTCAAAGTTGCTCATTGTTTCATGAGGCCATCACTAGTTCAAGTCCACCTGTGAGATAAAATGAGTTTAACATTATTCTGTTGTGCTAGTTGTGGTAAAGAGCTAATGCTAACATTTAAGTTAACTGAGTGAAACAAACAAAACCACTTACTAGTGATAGGACAGCAGGCTCCAGAGCTTCGAGGGTACTCCGAGCTTATCCAGGAAATATTTGGCGAAGCGCATTTTGAGGCGTGTATGGCTGACATATGTGTTGACATCGTACCACGTGACTGGGTCAGGAAGCCATTCATGATTTTGCACTCAACATGAAATAAAGTGAGCAGCGATACACAGTGGAGATCTCCGTCCCTCACGTTTTGTGTTGTCGATGTTTGACTGTGTAAGGGATTTGTCACAGCCAATTTTCACATGGAGGCAGCAGCAAAAACATGGACTTCTCCCGTTTGGGAACATTTTGAGCGCTTTTCTCCCATTGATGTATTTTCCACAAATAGTGGATGTTTCTTGTAACTGAGGTGATGGCTTAGTGGTAAAGCATCTGCTCTACAAGTGGGAGGCTGAGGTTCAAATCCCAACTAGGTCATGCTAGTTGAAGACCGATGGACCACCCTTCGTGATGCATTGACTGCTGCCACCAAAGAAACGATTGGTCACAAACACAAGAAAAACCAAGACTGGTTCAACGAGAATGATGAAACAATTACCAACCTCATAGAGGCTAAACGCCATGCACGTCTTGCATCTGAAAATGATCCATCTGCAAAGAATCAACAGAAACACCAGCAAGCAAAAGCGGCATGCCAGAGAGGGATTCGTAAAGCCCAAAACACTTGGTGGCAGCAAAAACCTGAAGATTTGCAAAAATATGCCGACCAACGGGCTATGTGCCGTTTTTATGCTGCAATGAAGGAGATCTTTGGCCCCACCAGATCATCTGTGGGCAGCCTAAAAGATGCAAATGGCTCCACCATTATCACAGACACCAAGGGGATCCTTGACTGTTGGAAGTTCCACTTTAAGAGTCTATTAAATAGTCACTTTTGCACCCCTAGTGATCTCCTCTGCAAGACCCCACAACACCCCACTAGTGAGTGGATGTCTACACCACCTTCACTACATGAGCTAAATAAAGCTATAAAGCACATGAAGACAGGCAAAGCACCAGGACCAGATAACATCCCGCTGAAGTTCTATCTTCATGGAAGTCCCGAGGTGAAAAACTATTTAATGCAGCTTTTACTTAAAATATGGGAAACCAAGACGTTACCAAGTGACTTTAAAAATGCAAATATAGTCACCATTTTCAAGAAGGGAGATAAAGAGAACTGCAGTAATTACCGCGGCATCTCACTACTGAGCATTGCAAGCAAGATCTTTGTTCGTATCCTTCTCAACCGTCTTCTTGTAGTAGCCGAGGATGTACTTCCTGAGTCCCAATGTGGCTTTAGACCCTCTCGTGGTACAGTAGATATGATATTCTGTGCTCGACAACTCCAGAAAAAGAGCCAAGAACAACAACCACTTATGTTCATCTTCTGGGACCTCAAGAAGGCCTTTGATCGAGCTCCTCGCCCTGCTATGTGGGCTGTTCTTGCTCGTTTTGAATGTCCAGATCATTTCATCGCTCTCGTTCGCATTCTTTACGATGGCATGGTTGGTATGGTTTGCCACCAGAATACCCTCTCAGACCCTTTTCCCATCACTAGTGGTCTCAAGCAAGGATGCGTCCTTGCTCCAACCTGCTTTTCGTTGTATATGGCTGCAATGCTAAATGAAATACCACCAACAACCCCTGGTATCAATCTGCGATACCGCTTGGATGGGGGGCTTTTTAATCTTGCTCACTTTCGCACGAAATCCAAAACCTCAGTCACCAGTGTTCATGAATTGCAGTTTGCAGATGATAATGCCACACCAGCTCAGACTGTTGATGACCTCCAGAGGATAGCTACCATTTATAATGACTCTTATGAGCATTTTGGAATGGAAGTTAACACTGACAAAACCAAAATCCTCAACCAACCAGCACCTGGTCAAACTTCCTCAAGGATCAACCTTAAGATTAACGGAAATCCTGTCGATGAAGTGGAGCATTTCTCTTACCTTGGTAGCATCCTCTCAAAAATACCAACTTGTGCAAAGGACATCGAAAACCGCATAAAAGCTGCACACTCCGTGGACTTCCGGTCTGGACACCATGGTGATAGCAGCTTAATGCTGAAGCTCCCAGACCCCATCCGTGAAAATACCTTGAAAATCAGATTTAACGGATTTTTGGAAGAGTGAAAATCAAAAGACAAAGTCATTATGCCTAAAGGAAAACAGAAGAGATCGACATTTGCCAGGCCAAGACGCGCATCGGCTGGAGAATCTGACTTGGAGGACAACAACCACTCGGAAACAGAGGAGCAGAATGAGGCTAGCAACATGGTTGGCTTAAAAACGATATTTCAAGAATTAAGAGAATTTCGCCGAGAGTGCTGGGCCGAATTTCGTGAAATTAAAGACGAAATAAAAAGGACAAACAACAGAGTGGACCAGGCTGAGGACCGAATCATGGAAGCAGAGGAAAGAATAAAAGGGCTGGAAGAAACCGTGCTGGAATTACTCAAACGAGAGACAAGACTGGAGGCTAAGCTAACCGACCAGGAAGGAAGACTAAGAAGGGACAACATAAGAATTCATGGTCTGAAAGAAGGAGTCGAGGATGGTTTCACCACAATGGCTGCATGCGTGGAAACCATACTGAGAGAGAAGTTGGAAATTCCCCAATCCACCGACTTGAAGATAGAAAGGGTGCACCGTTCATTAGCCCCAAGGCCGTCGGCGGAAGCACCCCCACGATCGGTGGTGGTAAAATTTTCCAACTTCAGAGCAAAAGAAGAGGTTTTGAGACTGTCTTGGCAGAAAAAAGGATTTATGCACCAAGAAAGAAAAGTTTTTGTGGAGCACGACTACGCCCCGGAGGTCCTTAAAAAGCGTTGGGAATACAATGACACTAAAAAGGTACTAAGAGAGAAGAAACTGCGCTTTCAAACTCCATTTCCGGCGAAGCTGCGGGTTTTTTTATGGGGAAGAGACGTGTATCTACAACTCGGCGGAAGAAGCAACCAGGGATATGGCGAGAAGAGGGCTCCCGGTAACGGTGTATAAACCCGCAGCAGACCTGATCGAAAGAATCAAGGCTCAAACATGGTGCACACAGAGACCCTCAAAATCCACGGGCCAGCAGCAGGAAACCCAGTGCCAGGGCTATAAGGAAAAACTGAACGCTTTCAGGAGGGAATAAGATATTTTTAATCAATCTGCGCATCCAACCCTCCTCCTACAAGGTAACAAACATTAAAGGAGATGCAGAATCAGCAAGTATGAAGTGGTAAAACATTTCATGGAACAGTCATAATATTAGAAACAAATAAGTCTTTAAAAAAAAAAAACAACTTGTTAAAATAGAAATGTGACAATGAATCACATGAACTCTCCACACTAACAAATACTGTATTAACGTGATTGTTTGCTGTGACGGTGGTGGGAGGATGCGTACAATTTCATAGGGTATAGGCATAAAAAAAAAAATCATTACAAGTTTGGATTGGGATCTGAAATTCATGTTAAAAACATGGGACAACTTACAGGGGTAAGAGAGGGCCCTCAGCACGTAACAAAGTTTGAGGAATTTCCCTCAGAGCCAATGCACCATCAAGGCTCTTCTAAGGTCGCTAAAAAAACCTCAGTTCAGGAAGATCTTTTGACAGTTTTTTGTTTTAAAGTTTTATATACTATGTTCTTAATGTTTTTTATGTTCTTAATGTTCTTTCAGTTTCTGAGTAGCATAAAAGAGGGCCACTACACTGTTATACTAAATAAGACAACACAATGGAGAAACAGGGTGTAACCAAAATAATCTCATATAATGTAAAAGGGATCCTGAATCCAGTTAAAAGATCCAAGATTCTAGGCAAAATGAAAAAAGACAAAGCAGGAATAATATTTTTTACAGGAAACCCACCTAACAGACTTGGAGCACACTAAACTTAATAGACAAGGGTTTAAACTGATCTCTTCATCTTCATATACACTACCATTCAAAAGTTTGGGGTCACTTAGAAATTTCCTTATTTTTGAAAGAAAAGCACTGTTTTTTTCAATGAAGATAACTTTAAACTAATCAGAAATACACTCTAATATAAATTGCTAATGTGGTAAATGACTATTCTAGCTGCAAATGTCTGGTTTTTGGTGCAATATCTACATAGGTGTATAGAGGCCCATTTCCAGCAACTATCACTCCAGTGTTCTAATGGTACAATGTGTTTGCTCATTGCGTCAGAAGGCTAATGGACGATTAGAAAACCCTTGTGCAATCATGTTAGCACAGCTGAAAACAGTTTAGCTGGTTAGAGAAGCTATAAAACTGACCTTCCTTTGAGCAGGTTGAGTATCTGGAAAAAATTATTATTTCAAATACAAATCATTATTTCTAACCTTGTCAGTGTCTTGACTATATTTTCTATTCATTTTACAACTCATGGTGGTAAATAAGTGTGACTTTTCATGGAAAACACAAAATAATTGTCTGGGTGACCCCAAACTTTTGAACGGTAGTGTAAGTCAGGGAGGAGGAGGGGGGTAGCGACATTGATCTCAACCAAAATTATGTTTGAAAAAAATTCAGAACACAAAGATAAAGAAGGGAGATTTAGCATGATACTTGGTCGGCTAGAGGGAGAAGATATCACCCTGCTGAATGTATATGCACCTCCAGGGGCTAACTGGAAATTTTATAAAAATGTATTTGACCTAATGATAACTAAAGCCCAAGGTTTAGTGATATGTGGTGGAGACTTCAATCTAAGACTGAATCCATACTGAGATGCATCAGGTAATTCTCCACATCAAAATAACACTCAAAGTAGAAAAACTCGGATGCTACTAAAAGAAATGGGAATCTGTGACGTGTGGAGGGAATTCAACCCCAGTGTAAAAGATTATACATTTTACTCAGCACCACATTCATCATACTCAAGGATTGACTATTTGTTTATGTTTAATAGAGACACTGGAAGAGTAAAAACATGTAAAATAGGACTGATGGATCTCTTTGACCACAGCCCGATCTATATGGACTTAAATATCCAAAAATACACAAATAATACATTTTCTTGGAGGTTAAATTCAATTGTCCTGAAAGGACCACTGAAAGATGAATTGGAATCAGATATTCTCAGATATTTGGAAGAAAATGATAATGGAGAAGTATCCCCTTTAATACTGTGGGACGCATGCAAAGCTGTAACAAGGGGAAAGATTATTGCAAAACTGGCAATCCAAAAGAAACTGAGACAAGAAAAACTAATCACATTAGAGTCAGAACTTAAGAAACTAGAAAAAGAGCACAAAGACAACACTCATTCTAATGACTCGCTCAAAATTAAGGAAATTAAAAAACAAATAAACGAGATCTACACAATAGAAATCCAGAAGAAACTTACATTTCTGAAACAAAAATACTATGAAACAGGTAGCAAATCGGCAAAATTACTAGCCTATAAATTGAGGAAACAACAAATGGAGAGAGCAATCTACAAAATCAGAGACCCAGTATCAAAGGAAATAAAATTTAGAATTCAGGAAATTCTTAAAAGCTTCGAGAATTACTACAAGAACTTGTACTCCCTCAAAAAACACAAAAACGCATCCGAAGCCTTCCTAAATACATTAAATCTTCCCCAACTTACTGAGTCACAAAATAAAACACTACTGTCAGAAATACAACCTAAAGAATTAGAAAAAGCAATTATGAAACTTAAAGCTAACAAATCCCCAGGAGCAGATGGCTATACAGCAGAGTGGTACAAAACCTTTAAACAGCAACTATCTCCTCTCCTCCTGAAAACATTTAACTATATCCTCCACACTGGGGAAATCCCCCCCCTCCTGGAGAGAAGGGGTCATTGTAGTCATACCTAAACCTGAAAAGGATAAACTAGACTGCTCCAACTACAGACCAATTAGTGTGTTAAATCAGGACTATAAACTTTTTACTGCTATCCTTGCCAAAAGGTTAGAAAATATACTGACAGACTTAGTTCATTTAGACCAAACAGGTTTTATAAGACAAAGACAGACACAAGATAACATTAGACGCACTTTACACATAATTCATCATATAAAAAAATATAATTTAAATGCAGCCATATTGGGATTAGATGCTGAAAAAGCATTTGATTCGGTTGACTGGTCTTTCCTATATAGAATCTTATCCAGTTTCAATTTTCATAACAACTTCATTAGAACCATCCAGGCATTATATAAAAAACCAACAGCTAAAATAAGGATTAACGGTAAATTATCTTCATCTTTTGAACTGGAAAGAGGATGTCGTCAGGGCTGCCCCTTGTCTCCACTGCTCTTTGCAATCTTCATAGAACCTCTGAGCCAATAGATAAGACAGAACCAAAAAATTCAAGGTATTACACTTGGTCAGAAGGAACATAAAATAGCACTCTTTGCTGATGACATTTTAATATACTTGGGGAAGCCGGACACCTCTTTTCCAGAACTAATCTCAGTCTTTTCAGAGTATGGAGAGTTATCGGGGTATGAATTAAACATGCATAAAACCCAAATTTTAACATTCAACTATGACCCAAATCAATATTTACTAAGCAAACTCAAAACTAACTGGGAGATGGAATCTATGAAATATCTGGGGGTCAATATCCCGAAACAACTCAACAAAATTATAACACTAAACTATGATCCACTGATGGCAAAAATAAAATCTGATCTAGCAAGATGGAATATGATACCATTCTTGGGTACTGCACAAAGAATTGAAGCAGTCAAAATTAATATACTTCCACATCTTCTATACCTTTTCCAAACAATACCGGTAGAACCTCCCAAAAAAACATGGCAAGAACTGGACAGAAGGATCTCAAGATTCATATGGCAGGGCAAGAGACCTAGAATCAGATATAGAACCCTACAGCTAAACAAAGACAAAGGTGGGCTCGCGCTGCCAAATATCAGGAACTATTTTAAAGCTGCACAAATTAAAACTTTAGTAGAGATATGTAACCCAGTCTACACTGCACAATGGAAGGAGATGGAATGCCAAATAACAAGTGACATTCCCCTACAGGCGATAATAGGGAACAATGCCTTACCTAAACTTTTGAATAACACTAACCCGTGGATAGAGACTATCCAAAAAATTTGGTTTAAGATAGTCAGAGAGAACCAAACTAAAGAACCCTATCGATTATTGCAATGGATTTCCTATGATCAGGACTTTACTCCTAATAAAACAGACACCAGATTTAAAAAGTGGAAAGAGAACGGACTGATAAAATATTACGGATTTTTTTAAAGGGCAAACTTTAAGAAGTTTTGAAGATTTGAAAAAACAAGGTGTAGTAAATCAAGACCTTTACAGGTTCTTTCAGCTTAGACACCACATAAACAAAATACTTAAAAAGGAGGATTTGGAAAGGGCCCAGTCAGGTGTTCTGAAGGTTTTCTTAATGGCATATAAAGGTATCCCAGGGATCAGATACATTTCTAAAATATACCATGATCTTCAAGACTTAAAAGGAGACAACACATCATATATAAAAGAGAGATGGGAAAAAGAGGGGAATTTCACTTTACAACTGGAAATATGGGAAAAGCTAAATAAACAACAATGGAAAAGTACCTCATCCCCGCTGTGGAGAGAATTTGGATGGAAAAATTTGGTAAGATTTTTCAGAACACCTGCACAAAACAAATTTACTCGTAATTGTTGGCACTTGTGTGGCGAAAAGACTGCAAATCATTTTCATGTGTTTTGGTCATGCCCAGTTATCCACCAATATTGGAACAATGTACAGACAATATTGGGGAAAATATTCAAAGTAACAGTTCCCTTTTCTTTTGTAACTTTGTATTTGGGTTTACTACCGGAATCACTGGAAAGACGAGGAGAAAAATACTTATTCACTGTTTTAATATTGGCAAGTAAAAAAGCTCTAACAAAAAAATGGATGTTGAAAGACTGTCCTACACCTGAAGATTGGATTAACGTGATTCAGGACATTTATTCGTTGGAAAAGTTGACATTTGCACTGAGATAGGACATGGATGGGTTCTTGAACTTTTGGCAACCCTGGAACGCATATGAGTCTTCCATCAGATCTAATCTTTGACAAATACCATTTCAATAATGGCACCTCTCTTTGTTCCAATGCTACTCAGATGCTCTTTTATTTTTCTGCTCTTTTGTTTGTTTTTTGTTGTTGTTGTTTTGTTGTTTTGTTTTGTTTTGTTTTTTGTTCTTTTTTTAATTTCTCTTTTTCTTTCACTTAAAAAAAGGGTGTTGTAATAATTTTTTTTCCAATGTTGTCAAAAAAACAAAAAAAGGGGAATATGTGATGAAAATGTAAACAATGCAATGCTGTAATGACATGTATACCCTTTACAAAAACTTAAATTAAAAAAAAGGCTGCACACTCTGTATATGGACGCCTTTGTCATCGAGTCCTCAATAATCATGCAATAACCATCTGCACCAAAATCATGGTTTTTCAGGCCGTTGTTCTTTCCACCCTTCTTTACGCCTGTGAAGCCTGGACCTTGTATCGTCGCGATATCAAGCGCCTTGAGAACTTCCAACAGAGAAAGCTCAGACAAATACTTGGCATTCGTTGGGAGGATCGACTTTTAAACAATGAGATTCTCAAGCGTGCTCTGCTGCCTAGTGTGGAAGCTACCATCTTGCAGCACCGTCTTCGATGGACAGGACATGTCGTACGGATGGACCCCACTAGACTACCACAAATCATGCTCCAGGGGGAGCTTGAGACAGGAAAAAGACCACATGGTAGGCCAAAACTGCGCTACAAGGACCAGCTAAAATGTTCCCTGAAGCAAGCCAACATAGACAAAAGAGTCTTGGGAACAACTTGCCACCGACAGAGCAGCCTGGAGAAGAAGAACTTGGGAAGGCACAAACTCATTTGAGAGGCACAGAAAACAACAGGATGATTATAAACACAAACGAAGACAAGAAAAACAAAACCAACCACGTCCCCCACCCACAATAAAATGTGACTTCTGCCCACGACAGTTCTATCATAGGCTGGGCCTTCAGAGCCACATCCGCCATCAACATCAATCACAGATGGCAACCTCCTGAAAACTAAGATGAAACCAATGCTCGGACACGAGCTGGAGCCGATGACGATGTATATAGTCCTAGTTAGTTTCAAGTGTGTCTCAGGGATGTGTGAATGGCTGTGTTGGGTTGGGGGGTGAGGGTGTGTGTGATTGTGTCTTAAATTATGTTCTTTTTACTTATATGGATGCCTAGAGAAACGTAATTTCATCTTGCCTGCACTACAGTTGTATGTACAGCAACATGACAATAAAGGTTGATTTGATTTGATTTGATTTGATTTGATTTGATTTGATTTGAACTGGGGACCCCAGTGAGACAGAATATCCAAAGGGATGCCATGGAGACGGATGACGTGAGTGGAGAGAAGGTCGGTGGTCTCCGTGGTGAGGGAAGTTTGGGAAGGGCAACCAAGTGGACGGCCTTTGAGAAGCGGTCGACAATGGTCAGGATGACTGACTTCCCGTGGGAGGGGGGAAGGCCGGTGACAAAGTCCAAGGCGATGTGCCACCATGGATGACCTGGGATGGGTAAGGGGTGGAGAAGTCCAGCAGGAGGAGAGGAATCTGACTTCCTCCAGACACAGGTTTGGCAGGCCTGCACATACTCCTGCACATCTCGCCGCAGCATGGGCCACTAGAACACCCACCTAATGAGGTTGGTGGTGCGGGTGATCCCAGGGTGGCAGACAAAGCGGCTGGTGTGACTCCACTGGACTATATCACTACGGAGGGATGCAGGGACGTACAGGCGGTTCCGGAGGCACCCCGCTGATTCGGGCTCCCGGGACTGGGCCTGGCGGACGCTCTGCTCGATATCCCAGGTAAGGGATCTGAGGACACATGAAGAGGGGAGAATAGGCTGGGGGTGGGATGGGGCACTACCTGCCCAGAATCAAACTGACGCGATAGCACATCCGGTTTGGTATTCCGGGTGCCAGGCGGTAGGTGATAGTAAAGTTGAGCCTTTGAAAGAATAAGGCCCAATGAGCCTGCCTGGCATTGAGTCGGTGGGCCGACTGCAAGTACTCCAAGTTCTTGTGGTCGGTCCACACGACTAAGGGGTGAGTAGCCCCCTCTAACCAATGTCTTCATTCTTCTAATGCCAACTTAATGGCAAGGAGCTCTCTGTTCCCTACGTTGTAATTCCACTTGGCCGGCGAGAGCCGCTGAGAGAAACATGTGCACGGGTGGAGCTTCTGGTCAGAGGGTGTGCACTGCAAAAGGACAGTGCCCACCCCTGAATCAGAAGCATCCTCCTTGAGGACAAATTGGAGCTGGGTGTCGACCTGAGCCAAGATAGGTGTTTCAGAGAACAGACCCTTTAATTTAACAAAAGCCTGTTCTGTTGCCTTGGTCTAGCGGAAAGGGACCTTAACAGAGGTCAGCTGTGTAAGGGGCAGTGCTATCCCACTATAGTTCCTGATGAACCTGCAGTAGAAATTCGCAAACCCAAGGAAGTGTTGGAGCTCCCTATGGGAGTGGGGAGTTGGCCAATTAAGCACTGCCCTTACCTTGGCTGGGTCGGCAATCAGTCTCCCTTCAGCCACTATGAAGCCCAAGAAGGTGATAGAAATGGTGGAGAACTCACACTTCTCAGGCTTAACGCAGAGCTGGTTCTCCAAGAGCCTCTGTAGGACGGCTCTTACATGGACCTCATGTTCCTCTGGCGAGTGGGAGAAAATTAAGATGTCATCCAAACAGACAAAAACAAACTGATTCAGCATATCGCGAAGGATGTCATTGATGAGCCACTGGAAGACGGATGGGGCGTTAGTGAACCCAAACGGCATGACCAAATATTCATATTGCCCCAGATGTGTTCTAAAAGCCGTCTTCCACTCATCTCCCTCATGAATGTGAATCAGGTGGTATGCGTTCCTAAGATCTAATTTGGTGAGTACCCGTGAGTGCTGAAGGAGTTCAAACGCAGAGTTCATCAAGGGCAGAGGAAATTTATCCTTAATAGTAATAGCGTTCAACTCCCAGTAGTCAATATACGGGCGCAGAGAACCATCCTTCTTTCCAACAAAAAAGAACCCGGCTCTGAGAGGAGCCGAAGATGACCGAATAAGGCCGGTGTTCAGTGAGTCTTTTATGTAACTCTCCATAGTCTCCCTTTCTGGGCCAGAAATGTTATAAAGCCAGCTGGACGGTAGCCTCGCCCCTGGGATGAGGTCCACAGCACAGTCGTAAGAGTGGTGAGGCAGAAGTGACAGTGCTCTCGACTTGCTGAAAACCTCACCCAAATCATGGTAAGCCCGGGGAACGAGGGTGAGGTCTGGCAGCTCGGATGGGGGGGGGGGGGCAGGGTTGAGACGGCGAGCACTCAGCCAAGCATAGACAGGGGGCAAAACAAAACGGGCTCCAGAAGAAGATGGAATTACGCTCCCAATTAATAATGGGATTATGCCTCCGGTGCCATAGATGACCTAGAACCATTGGGGAAGATGAATTTGGGAGAACTAGGAATGTGAGTTCCTCCCGATGGTTACCGGAAGGAAGGATGGCAATAGGCACTGTGCGCAGGGTGACTACCAGGACCTGCTGGCCAGAAATGGAATTAACTCTTTGATTGTTGGGCAGTTTGAGAGTGGGAATACCCATGTCCCGTACAAGTTGGAACGAGATGAAATTCCCCTCTGCCCCTGAGTCAATAAGCGCCATAATCCTCCCCTCGATCCCCGGTAATTGAACAAGGGTCGAAATACAAAAATTACCGGGGGGAGTAGAATCGGTCCCACCCGGCAGACCCCCTGCGGTTACTGACGGGCCGCATCTTTTAACCTCCAGGGGCAGTCGTCCAGACTATGCTTCATAGAAGCACACTACACGCACGCGCCCACCCTCCTCCTCCGCTGATGCTCTTCGTCAGACAGATGGATCCGACTGAGCTCCATCAGCTCGGGAGGAGCGCTAGCGCCCCCAGTGTCAATAGCTGTGGTGGGTACACGCGCGGCGAATGGGCAAAAGGAGGATTGTCACTCCTTTGCGCACTCACAGTAGCGGTTATCCAAACTGACTGCCTGATCGATTAAGCCATCCAGAGTTTCAGGGACAGCGTGAACCGCCAAGTCGTCGCGGAGGTTCGTGTTCATGGCAAAGAAGGACGCACTGCATAAGGCAACCTCATTCCAACCCAACTCTGCCGCTTCGACCCAGAACTCCACTGCGTAATCAGCCGCGGACCGAGCCCCTTGGCGGAGCGTGAGTACACGGCTGATCACGTTCCATTGCGTCTGTGAATGGTGAAAGGCGCAATTGAATTCGACCACAAATCGCTCAAACGTGTAACGGTGACCCTTGGAAGTATCGATGATAGACCGAGCCCAGCTGAGGGCCCGGCCCCGGAGCAGAAGAGTCAAAAACTGAATCTTGGCAGCGTCCCCCGGGTACCCCCCCACACACACACACACCTGCTCAAAATACAGCCGTACATGCAACAGAAATTCTTTGCATCCCCCCCCCCCATCTCCCCCGCATACGGGGCAGGAGTGGGGACGGAAGTAGTACGGTGCACCACAGATTGAACAACCGGAGCAGGCGGAGCGGAAGGCTCCGGAGGAGGCCAGTTAACCAAATGCTCAGTGATCGTACCCAGCTGCTGCATAATTGTTCCCAGCTGCTGGGTTAATTCGACCACCTGTCTTTCGGTCACTTCCAAGCGCTCCAGCGGGGATGGCCCCGATGCGGCCACACCGGCTGGGCTGAGGTTCTGCCTGGCTCATTTTGTCATGATTCAAACCCAGAACAGCCCACACGCACGGTACAACAGCAAAGGAACACTTGGACACGGGAACACGTTTGGGAATTTTATTAAATTTCAAGAACAGCACGGCTAGAGAAAACGTCACTTGCCAGAGGAACAGCCTGTGGAGAGAATACGAGAGCTGTGAGCTGAGGAATGGAGACAGGGGAAATGGACTAGCCAAATAACCACTTACATGGGAGAAAATGGAGAACCGGCAGAACCCCGAACTCGGGAAGAGATGAACCAGCAGGGTTAAGGGAATGGAGTCGGTGGTGTCTGACCGGGTGGAGAATAGTTGCAGCTGAGCGGTGATGGTGGGGCAGTGAGCGCATGCAGTCCTCAAAGACACACCCGCACAATGGCAGCAACCTGAGGAGAGAAGAGGGAAAGAACAGGTGAGTAACTATACACCTGAATGTGCAATTGAGCTTGCTGAGATCCAGTCTGATAAGGCAGTATACCCAGACGAGCCAGCATTAGCGCACTGAAGAGATGATCCTTTTAAACGCTGGTTGATGAGAAGTAGCAGGTGCGTCTCCTCATCCAGGTGCGTTGATGACCTGGGGAAAAACAACGGGAAGGAGGGGACACACGTTAACCAACCATGACATATATGCTTGATGAGAGTTTTAAGTCATTGCTGGGGTATATTTAAAGTGTGTATATTTATCTCTACCTGTGAATAATGGCATGCTCTAATCAGGTGAATTACGTATCTCACTGGTTATAGTTTTCATTTGTATGTGGTTGGGTGCTGGTCTAGACTAGAGCTGGTTGGTTGCACAGTGTCTGAAATAAATAGAAAAAATGCTTGCTGCAAACTTCTGAAGTCAGGCTTTTCTTTTAAAATGTGCATTGTCTGCTCGAGCCATATGACACATCCCTGTTTTATAAGTGGAGGGGTCCACCATTATTTTAAGTGCTTTTTCGCTTATCTCCCTTGTAATGCACATTTGCCAAAAGGTCTTCGTGTTCATGTTTGTTTTGTCTGTTTGTTTGTATAATTAAAAATCAATTAAAAAAATAAAATGACAAAAAAAATTAAGTTAGTAAATAAATATCAATAGTTTTATTGTACTGAGATTATTGAGGGGAAAAGAATCCACATACTCAGTGCCAGAGAAGAGTAACACTTGTTATGAAATCTGTTAATATGATGTGGTTGATTATGCTGATTTATAAGACTTTTTTAAGTTGCTCATAAAACTAATCTCAACTTTAGTGACAACTTAGATTTTTGGCTTATCATTTTTCTGAAGGTGTTTCTTTGCATAAAAAAAAAAATACACAGTAGCACAACCAGAGGAAAGAGAGCTATCAATAATTATATGCAGAGCCAGAGCTGCTGCTCATTTAAAATAATGAGCAGGAAAAACATCGACAGGGCTGGAGGAACTTTACACCATGTCAATAAGAAATAGAAGACAGGAGGTCTAACCTGGACATGAGTCAACAGGGGACTCATATGGACAGAATATGAATAAGGCAATAGCTATAACTTTCTTTCAGGTGTCCGATAGGACAAAATTATTTGGAAATTTAAATCCAAGTTGAGCTTCAATCAAGTTTTCAATCTTAAGAAATTCTGGGTGACTGACAATTGACATGAATACTGGAAGAGTTTGAAACCTTTAAAGCATATGACAATGACAATAAAGCCTATTCTGTTCTATATGTATCCCTTACAAAACAGTTTGGCTCATGGCGACTTGGGGCTTTTGGCATTAACTTTAAATGTGGTCATGTAGAATATACGTGAATGTCTTTACGTTTAGATAAAGTTGGACAACTCTGACCAGTGACACATTTATCCATACAGTGCATGCCCAAATGGGTGGCCAGAGGTGGAGAGGTCAGTCTCACAGATAAATGATCAAATAGAACAAAATGTTCTTCCAGGCAGATTGTGTTTTATTTATTCATTGTTTTATTTTATGTTCAATTCCAGCATATAAGCTCATCTGTGCACCACACTGTTTCAGTTGGTTTGTTCATATTGGCAAATATGGATCAGTAATCAAGCTACTTTAGCCTACTCAAGTTGCTGCACATTTACAAAGATTTTCACAACACATCTATACTCCTTTTATGTTGTATTCATTTTGCAGATTTTCCTGTAAGATTTACCATTTACAGAGTCGTATATTAGTTACACAATGACCAAATATTTACTTTTTATTTTAATCCTGTACTGCTAAAATGTACTTATGGATTGGAACAAGAGAAATGCATTTAGTCTCCCATTACAGAATGTGCAAAAAGGATGGTTGTGGATTCTGAGTCTGAAGAGTGAATCTACTATGGAAGTGTCTTAAAGGAGTCACTGGTTGCACTTTTTTTTCACATATTAACAGCTGACGTCTTAATGAAATGTTTGTTGCATTTTCTTCAAATTTTCTGTAATTATTTAATTGTTGCAGTAAATTTGTTTTTATTTTTCCAGCCTTTCTGAAAATCCTTCATTTTAACCCTTTAATTGTCCATATATTATAACCACTGTCCATCATACTAGGAACAAAGTCAGGATTGCCTTGAATGGGGATTAATAGAGTAGTTAAATGTGATCTTCCCTCAAGCTTTTTTTGTCATAAACCAGGCCTTTAGAATGTTGCAAATTATAGGGTTATTATCACAGAGATTTCTTACTGACATTAAATTCTAACAAGACAAAAGGCCCAACATTGAACAGGAGGTCTGTGACTTTTCAAGACCCAACCAAACAGAAGCAGGATCATCTTTAATCCTATCATTTTAAGAAAAATCCCCGACCCATTGAACGCCGCCCTCCCTCTTACCTCACTTAGCTGGCTGGGTAGCTCCTAGCATTTAGCTTAGATCAGTGGCACTGGCTCAGATGTATCTTGAGCTGAATACAAGTCAAGTCAGCCCTGTGATCTTTAAGGGTCTACGCTCTCTTTAAGGCCCTGTCACACCTTGACGATTTAGGCAGCATTTGCCAATGTATCAAAATTTCTCTAAAACACTGGCATATGCCCAAAATTGAAAAGTTTGGGTTTATGCATCACATATCCATAATATCCATAACGTATACATATTAGTAACTTAAATAGAAGGTTTCAATAACATGAATATACCAACAAATGCTTAGCGTGTTGCCACCATTCACAACTTATCAGCAACGATAGTCTCACTTATGCATAACTTATATCAGAATCAGAATCAGAATCAGAATCAGCTTTATTGGCCAAGTATGCACAACACATACAAGGAATTTGACTTTGGCTAAAAACTTGCTCTCGTTGTTCAGGTGGAGGATTTAAATAAGGATTCAATGACAACAGAGTATGTACAGTAAATTACAGTCTGTCCACGTTTCTATAAAAGGATGCAAATATATACAGGAATATATGCAGTTATTTACTCAGACTAACCACACTTTGCAGAAATATATGAAAAAATATACAGTCACACAGTATTTTAATGTGGACTCAGATTCAGTGATATAATGTGAATGAAGTAAAAAGCAGTGTGAGAGTTATGTGCAATGTAATAATGGATGAAAAGTCATGAGTACAGCAACAGGTAGGACTAGGTGAATGTTAGGAGTTCATCAGAGTGATGGCTTGAGGAAAGAAACTGTTCCTGTGACAGGTGGTTTTGACCTTCAGTGATCTGTAACGACGACCAGAAGATAGAAGTTCAAACAGTTTGTGGCCGGGGTGTGATGGGTCAACACAGATGTTTCCCGCCCGTTTCCTGGTTATAAGATAAGATAAGATAAGATAAGATAAGCCTTTATTAGTCCCACAACGGGGAAATTCCAGGATTGCAACAGCACAGGGATAGCAACACTCTGAGCAACAATCAGAAGGCAAGAAAAAAAACAAGCAAGCAAGAGCAGCTAATATACATATGTACATATTGTATATATACACACACACACACAGACACACAGTGCAGAGCATTGTAGCTGGATGGAATAAATATATGAATATATGAACACACAGTGCAGAGCATTGTAGCTAGATGGAATAAATATGTAAATATATAAACACCCACAGTACGGAGCATTGCAGCTAGGTGGAATAAATATGCAAGTATATAAACACACACAGTGCGGAGCAATGTAGCTAGATGGAATAATATGTAGATATATAAAAACACAGTGCGGAGCATTGTAGCTAGATGGAATAAATATATAGATATATAAATATAAACACACCCAGTGCTGAGCATTGTAGCTAGATGGAATAAATATATAGATATATAAATATAAACACACCCAGTGCAGAGCATTGTAGCTAGATGGAATAAATATGTAAATATATAAACACACACAGTGCAGAGCATTGTTGCTAGGTGGGATGAAACAGCATAACCGTCTATTTAGTTATCCTACATGGTATGATTATGTGCCCATACATATTCTCACCCTCCATAGCGACCGGTATGTTCCTAGTTGTATGCCGGAGAGGACCATTGTGTAAGTCTATTGCATCTTTTGCATTCAAAAAAAACTATTAGTTTGTTACGTCTTTTTGCTATCTCTGCGAGCAGCCCTGCTTAGGTTGTACAGTCTGACAGCCGTTGGTAGGAAGGACCTACGAAACCTCTCGGTTGTGCACCTGGGATGATGTAGTCTGCTGCTAAATGAGCTCCTCAGTGCATCCAGTATGTCCTGCATAGGGTGGAACTCGGACTCCAGCAGAGATGACAGTTTAGCCACCGTCCTTCTCTCTCCTATCTCCTCCATCGGATCAAGGCGTTGCCCCAGGACAGAGCTAGCTTTCTTAATCAGTTTGTTCAGTCTCTTCCTATCGGCTGCAGTAATGCCACTGCCCCAGCAGACCACTCCAAAAGTGATGGCTGATGCCACCACCGTGTCATAGAATGACTTCAGCAGCGCCCCTTGTACACCAAAAGACCTGAGTCTCCTCAGCAGGAACAGCCTGCGCTGTCCCTTCTTGTAGAGTGCGTCAGTATTGTGTGACCAGTCTAGTTTATTGTTCAGATGAATACCCAGGTACTTGTAGGATGTCACCATCTCGATGTCTGTTCCCTGTATATTTACTGGTGCTGTGAGGGGCTGCCCATGCCTGCGGCAGTCCCGCAGGCATGGACTGCGGGACTGCCGATATATATTATGGACCGATATAAGTTCTCAATGGAGGGTAGGTCGGTACCAATGATCCTCTCCGCAGACTTAATGATCCGCTGCAGTCTGGTCTTGTCCTGTTTAGTGGTAGATCCAAACCAGACAGTGATGGAAAAGCAGAGGACAGATTGGATGATGGTGGTGTAGAAGACAACCAGCAGCTCCTGAGGCAAATCAAACTTCTTGAGCTGACGCAGAAAAAACAACCTCTGCTGGGCCTTTTTCCAGACAGTGTCTATATGGGAGGACCACTTCAGGTTCCGGGAGATTGTGGTACCCAGAAACTTGAAGGAGTCCACAGTGGACACTGTGCTGTTGAGGATGGTGAGTGGGGGGAATGAAGGGGGGTGTCGCCTGAAATCCACAGTCATCTCCACCGTTTTGGCTGGGTTAAGTTCAAGATGGTTCTGGCTGCACCAGAGGATCAGCTGCTCCACCTCCCGCCTGTATGCAGACTCATCATCATCCCAGATCAAACCGATGACTGTGGTGTCGTCCGCAAACTTCAGGAGCTTCACCAAAGGGTCCTCTGAGGTGCAGTCATTGGAGTAGAGGGAGAAGAGCAGTGGGGAAAGGACACATCCTTGGGGGGTGCCAGTACTAATTTTTCGGGAGCTGGATGTAAATCTCCCTAGCTTCACCTGTTGCCACCTGTCAGTCAGAAAGCTGGAGATCCACTGGCAGGTGGAGGGGGGCACCTTGAGCTGGAGGAGTTTCTGATGAAGAATGCCTGGGATGATGGTGTTGAACGCTGAGCTGAAGTCGACAAACAGGATCCTGGCGTACGTCCCTGGGGAGTCGAGGTGTTGCAGGATGTACTGTAGTCCCATATTCACTGCATCATCCACTGACCTGTTTGACCGGTAGGCAAACTGCAGTGGGTCCATCAGGGGGCCTGTGATGACCTTCAGGTGGTTCAGCACCAATCTCTCCAAGGATTTCATGACCACAGAGGTCAGGGCAACAGGTCTGTAGTCGTTTAATCCTGTAACAGAGGGTTTCTTGGGAACTGGAATGATGATGGAGCGTTTGAAGCAGGAAGGCACTTCACGCAGCTCCAGTGATCTGTTAAAGATCCGGGTGAAGATGGGGGCCAACTCGTTGGAGCAGACTCTCAGGCAGGACGGAGACACACCATCAGGTCCTGCAGCCTTCTTGATCTTAAGATAAGATAAGCCTTTATTAGTCCCACAACGGGGAAATTCCAGGATTGCAACAGCACAGGGATAGCAACACTCAGAGCAACAATCAGAAGGCAAGAAAAAAAAAAAAAAAAAAAAAAAAAAAAAATCAGCAAGAGCAGCTAATATACATATGTACATATTACTATAAAATATATATATACACACACACAGACACACAGACACACAGTGCAGAGCATTGTAGCTGGATGGAATAAATATATGAATATATGAACACACAGTGCAGAGCATTGTAGCTAGATGGAATAAATATGTAAATATATAAACACCCACAGTACGGAGCATTGCAGCTAGGTGGAATAAATATGCAAGTATATAAACACACACAGTGCGGAGCAATGTAGCTAGATGGAATAATATGTAGATATATAAAAACACAGTGCGGAGCATTGTAGCTAGATGGAATAAATATATAGATATATAAATATAAACACACCCAGTGCTAAGCATTGTAGCTAGATGGAATAAATATATAGATATATAAATATAAACACACCCAGTGCAGAGCATTGTAGCTAGATGGAATAAATATGTAAATATATAAACACACACAGTGCAGAGCATTGTTGCTAGGTGGGATGAAACAGCATAACCGTCTATTTAGTTATCCTACATGGTATGATTATGTGCCCATACATATTCTCACCCTCCATAGCGACCGGTATGTTCCTAGTTGTATGCCGGAGAGGACCATTGTGTAAGTCTATTGCATCTTTTGCATTCAAAAAAAACTATTAGTTTGTTACGTCTTTTTGCTATCTCTGCGAGCAGCCCTGCTTAGGTTGTACAGTTTGACAGCCGTTGGTAGGAAGGACCTACGAAACCTCTCGGTTGTGCACCTGGGATGATGTAGTCTGCTGCTAAATGAGCTCCTCAGTGCATCCAGTATGTCCTGCATAGGGTGGAACTCGGACTCCAGCAGAGATGACAGTTTAGCCACCGTCCTTCTCTCTCCTATCTCCTCCATCGGATCAAGGCGTTGCCCCAGGACAGAGCTAGCTTTCTTAATCAGTTTGTTCAGTCTCTTCCTATCGGCTGCAGTAATGCCACTGCCCCAGCAGACCACTCCAAAAGTGATGGCTGATGCCACCACCGTGTCATAGAATGACTTCAGCAGCGCCCCTTGTACACCAAAAGACCTGAGTCTCCTCAGCAGGAACAGCCTGCGCTGTCCCTTCTTGTAGAGTGCGTCAGTATTGTGTGACCAGTCTAGTTTATTGTTCAGATGAATACCCAGGTACTTGTAGGATGTCACCATCTCGATGTCTGTTCCCTGTATATTTACTGGTGCTGTGAGGGGCTGCCCATGCCTGCGGCAGTCCACCACCAGCTCCTTAGTTTTCCTCGCGTTGATCTGGAGGCAGTTCCGATGGCACCAGTCCACAAAGTCCTGGATAAGCCCTCTGTACTCAGCTTCATCTCCGCTGGAGATGAGACCAACGATCGCAGAGTCATCAGAGAACTTCTGTAGATGGCAATGTGTTGTGTTGTGTGAGAAGTCCGCAGTATAAAGAGTGAACAGGAAGGGAGCCAGCACCGTTCCCTGGGGGGCCCCCGTGCTACTGATGATCGTGTCGGAAACACAGTCCCGGGTTCTCACAAACTGAGGCCGGTTCGTGAGGTAGTCCAGGATCCATGATGACAGGTGCTGGTCCACCCCTGCGCGCAGCAGCTTGTCCTTCAGGATCATCGGTTGGATGGTGTTGAAAGCACTGGAGAAGTCAAAGAACATGATCCTCACCATATTCCCGGGCTTCTCCAGGTGGGACAGAGAACGGTGAAGGAGGAAGATCACCGCATCCTCCACCCCAATGCCATGCTGGTAGGCGAACTGAAGTGGATCCATCGCTGGTTCCACCAGGGGGCGGAGATGAGCAAGGAGCAGTCTCTCCAGGGTCTTCATCAAGTGGGACGTCAAGGCCACCGGTCTGAAGCTGTTCAGGTCTTTGGGGTGGGAAGTTTTTGGTACAGGTACCACACAAGATGTTTTCCACAGCTGTGGTACCCTCCCCAGTTTCAGGCTCATGTTGAAGATATACGTCACAATCCCACACAGCTGGTCTGCACAGGACTTGAGGAGCTTTGCGCTGATGCCGTCCAGTCCCGACGCCTTCCTCGCCTTGATCTTCCTCAGCTCCGTCCTCACCTGGGTCTTGGTCAGGGTCAGGATGGGGGGCTGTGTGTTGGGAGTGGGGGGGGTATCGGTGGAGTGGGGAGTGGGTAGCAGGACTTGATTTCTTAGAGGCAGCAGTGGTTGTTGTGCAGACAGGGGGGAGGGCGGTTGGTCAAATCTATTGAAAAACAGATTCAGGTTGTTCGCCCACTCCCTGCCCCCCGTGGCCTGGGGGGAGGTATTCTGGAGCCCCGAGATGGTTTTGAGGTTTCTCCAGACCCCGCTGATGTCGCTCTGTTGCAGCTTGTCCTCCATCTTCTTCCTGAAGCTGTCCTTGCCTTCTCTGATCTTTCTCCTCAGCTCCCTCTGTACGGACTTCAGCATCTCCCTGTTCCCCGACCTGAAGATCCTCTTCTTCTCTCTCAGAAGTGTTTTTATCTCAGGGTTGATCCAGGGTTTGTTGTTTGAGTGACGCCGTATGGTCTTGGTGGGAACGGATTTGTCCACACAGAAGCTGAGGTAGCCCGTGAAGGTGTGAGTGAGGCCATCGATGTCCTCACCATGTGGATCGCAGAGCTGCTTCCAGGCAGTGGCTTCAAAACAGTCCTTTAGAGTGTCCATTGTCTCCTCAGACCATAACTCCACAGTGTGCATGGCCGGAGGTTGTCTGTGCACTAGGGGTTTGTACACCGGTCGGAGATGAACCAAGTTGTGATCCGATCTCCCAAGTGGGGGGAGTTGTGATGAGGTGTACGCCTCCTTAGTGTTTGCGTAGAACAAATCCAGTGTTTTATTGTCTCTAGTGTGGCATGTGACATACTGGGTGAAAGTGGGCAGAATGGGAGACAGTGAAACGTGGTTGAAATCGCCTGAGATGAGGAGAAGAGCATCTGGGTGTTCTGTCTGCAGCCTGCTGGTTACTGAATGGATGACGTCACGCGCTGTCCCAGCGTTCGCCGTCGGATTTGCATAAACAACAATGCAGATCACGTGTGAGTGTTCTCTCGGGAGATATGTAGGCCTCATGCTAACAGCTAGCAACTCAATGTCTTTGCTGCAGTGTCGTTGTTTAACAGTGATATGTCCCGGTCTACACCAGTTGTTGTTAACATACATTATCACTCCACCGCCCCTAGTTTTACCACTCTCTGGTGTTCGGTCAGCTCGTATCATGTGAAAACCCTCCAGCTCAATGTTAGCATCTGCTGCTAGTTCAGTTAGCCACGTCTCAGTAAACAAAAGGAGAGAGCACTCCCGGTAAGTGCTATCATAACGGCAGATAGCCGCTAGCTCATCTAACTTTCCCAGTATCGACCGTACATTTCCCATGACAACAGATGGAAGGGAGGGTCTGTACCTTATATTTTTTGTCCTCCGCCTTACTCCAGCCCGGCAGCCGCGGCGTTTTCTTTTGTCTCTGAAAGACCCGGCGCACCTCCTCTTCACAGATCATTAGTGCTGGTGGGAGGTCAGAGTGGAGGAGGGATGGAGTTCTTGGGGCTGCAGATAATCCTTTTGTGTGGGTGGGAGGTGAGAACTGTAGGTTCTTTTCAAACCTGCAGTAAAAGCTGTTTAGGTCGTTAGCCAGCTGGAGGTTTTCCAGAGGGTGGGGGGATGGTCTCCTGTAGTTGGTGATATTCTGCAGGCCTCTCCAGACAGAAGCAGAGTTGTTGGCTGATAAGTTTTTTTGTAACTTCACACTGTAGCTCCTCTTAGCAAGCCTGATCTCCTTCGTCAGCATGTTTCTGGCCCGCTTGTACAGAGTCCAGTCACCAGTCCTGTAGGCCTCCTCCTTGGTCTGACATAGCTGCTTCAGTTTAGGAATGAACCAGGGTTTATTGTTGTTGTATGTGCAGAAGGTCTTGGTCTGCACACACATGTCCTCGCAGAAACAGATGTATGACGTCACAGTGTCAGTGAGTTCATTTAGGTTAATGGCTGCAGCTTCAAAAACACTCCAATCTGTACAGTCAAAGCAGGCTTGTAACTTCAGCTTTGATTCCTCAGTCCATTTCTTCACAGTCCTTACAACAGACTTGGAAGTTTTTAGTTTCTGTCTGTATGTTGGAATAAGATGGAGCAGACAGTGGTCAGAAAAACCCAGAGCTGCACGGGGGACAGCATGATAGGCGTTTCTTAAAACTGTGTAACAGTGGTCAAGTGTATTTGTGTCCCTGGTGGGACATTTAATATGCTGTCTGTATTTAGGAAGCTCATTTGTGAGATTAGCTCTATTGAAATCACCCAGAATGATAAGCAGAGAGTCTGGATGTTTTTCCTCCACCTCTGCTATCTGGTCAGCGAGGTGCTGTAGTGCCTCCGTTGTACAAGCAGCAGGCGGGATATAAATTCCGACCAGAATAAACGAGGAGAACTCTCGTGGTGAATAAAAGGGTTTACAGTTTATGAACAGTGACTCTAGGTTAGGGCTACAAAACTTCTTCAACACTGTGACATCAGTACACCAACCTTTGTTTATGTAGAAGCAGATTCCACCACCCTTAGTCTTTCCAGAGAATTCTCGGCTGCGATCAGCGCGAAACAGTTGGAATCCGTCCAGACGCACTGCGCTGTCCGGGATGTGTTCACTCAGCCAGGACTCCGTGAAACAAAGGGCGCCAGATCTGCTAAAATCCCGGTTTTTGTGAGTCAGGAGCAGCAGTTCATCCATTTTGTTTGCCAAACAGAGGATATTTGCCAGATGGATCGATGGGAGCGGCGTGCGAAATCCTCGTTTCTTCAACCTGACTAGCGCACCGGCACGTTTACCACGCCGCCTTCGTTTCCGGCCAGCACCAATAGCCGCTGCTCCCACAGCTAAGATCGACTGAAAAAACTTCAGATCAGCAGCAGCAACTGGCGGAGAAGTTGCATTGGGAGGTAGTCTGAGTGAAAGTAGTTCCTCCCTTGAATAGGTGACTCGGACAGAAGAGCAGAAGTCCAAAAAAACACACAAAATTATCAAAAACATCAGAGAGCAGAAGCCAGTGGCTGCCATCCGCGGTGCCATCTTGGATTTTTTAGCTCATTTTTTAGCTCATAACAGAGATTTTTTAGCATTTTGGATATATAGCTTATCCTAACTTGTGCATAGCACGGTCATGCCAAACTGCTGTCACCTCCCAATTCATGAATCCTAGGTGTGCGAGAGATCATCTCTGTTCAACCAAGATAATTCTCCCTTCCAAAGACCATCACACGGCAGGGGGCGTGACTGACTTGGCAGATCTGTCAGGTTGGTCAAGTCTAAAACAGCTGATGTGACACGTCACGAATGTCAGATGGCAGTTGTCACAACCTGGCTCAACAGTTACGACAAAGGCATGCGAACGGATGGCGATAAAGTTTATTTTCAATAAAGTGAAAAAACAAAACAAAAAACAAGATAATGCATAGAGTGTGCTTTCGCCGGTATGGACCCCAAAACAGCAGAGAGCCGCAGCCAAGGGAGAGCAACAGGGCCAGCCACCGCCACAGAGGAAGTGGGATTTATCATCCAACAATAGCTGATGGAAAACAGCTGAGCTCTGATTGGATCCACCTCCTCCGGCGTTCTAACATTTTGGCATACCTATCAGCTGATGGTACAGACTGCAGTCAAAGGTAAAAACAGGGCAAGGAGGGCTAAACAGGGATTTGGATCTTCATAATATCCTGTAGTTTGAAAGTGTTACACTTAAGTTGGCTCCAGCAGTCCCCAACAGTTCCCATTACACGAACAAGTATGTGTGTTTAGCTCTATGTGTGTGTATGCGCTGTAGGCAGCAGCTGAGCTAATCATAACAGAGAGCAGGTGGATCTGTGAAAATGTCTACAGAGCACCACAGTCTCTTCAACAATATTATTAGTCAGTTATTTCTACAAACCTATTACAAAATGGTCAGAACACACCTGCAAGTTGGGGTACAAGGAAAGTGCCAAGTCAGCTCTTAATTACTAAAGATGCCACCCAGCCTACACAGAGACCATCACACAGTCGAAACATGTAAAGGTATGAAACATCTCTTTACTTTGTTTGAATAGAAGAACAAAACCAGTTTGACATGGACATCTGCTCACCGTGGAGTAGAGACGGGTTCCTCCTCTGAACCAACGCTGCCAATACACCATTATATGATATTATACGGTAAGTTAGAAACCTGTTCAGTAAGTTACACATAGGTTCAAAGAGTATTACTCATAGGTTAGAAATAAGCTTTGGGTACGCTAGACATTATTTCGTCGTATTTCGACTTAAAAGTAACTTACAAGTAATGTGTGTGAACTTATGCCCCACATATGTGGGAAGTATGAGCCATATGCTGGATATGTTGAAAAATTTTCAGTTTGCTGAAAGCATAGCACAATTTTCAGTATGCTGAAAATTTTTCCAATGAAATCACTGTACATCGATGTATACCAGCGTGCTTCAGTATGCTCTTAACTTATACAAAACTTACTCATAACTAATTCGACATACGCCAGCGTATTCACCAAATTTTTGATACGTCGGGACACACTGCCTAAATCATCAAGGTGTGACAGGGGCTTTAGTACCGGTTCTGTGCTGACCTAGGTTTGACCCCTAAAGTATGGAACTTTTGTCAGTGTGATCGCTCCCTCCCATTCTGTAGAACGGTACCGTTCCCCAGCTTTGGAATGGTTGGAAGAGTCTATGGAACGGAACGAATGCAGATGTTTGCGCATGTATGAACACATGCTTGCACATGTATTGGACTGTCACTATAACCTTGCTATTGACAAACCGACTGGAGGTTGCCAAGCAACTCCAACAGTTGCAGCTGGCTTGTCATTTTTTGTTTTGTTTTTTTCTTGTGAATGTGCATTTTTTTCTCCCACGCCAAATTAGTTTTTTCCGCAAATCTACAGCTCCTTGGCCAGCTGTTGACGTCAGCCTGTGATGAGACTGGGTTAAGTTTATGTACCTGTATTCTAAATATTGTCAACTAAAAAAGTTGGCAGAATTTTTTTTGACTGCTCTCCGCTTCCAACTGGCTGTCTGTGTCTGTTCATTAAATGTAGGATATTTTCCTGTTGAATAGTTGAAATAACGGGGGTCCATGTGGGAAATTCTGCAGATGGGCTGATCCAGAAACCGTTTCTGCTCACTTGAAAAAAACAAATTCTACCAATACAAGCCTACAATATAAACTTTGGAAGGAAGGTGAAAAAAATAAAAGGTGAACAGCACCAGGAGGCTTCTCCGGCTTCACGGAGCTCCGTCGCAGTGTGGGTTAAGCAATTTCAACTATTCAGTAAGAAAATACAGTGCGTCCGGAAAGTATTCACAGCGCTTTCCTTTTTCCATCTTTTATGTTACAGCCTTATTCCAAAATGGATTAAATTCATTTCTTTCCTCAAAATTCTACACACAACACCCCATAATGACAACGTGAAAAAAGTTTTTTTTTGAAATTTTTGCAAATTTATTAAAAATTAAAAACTAGGAAATCACATGTACATAAGCATTCACAGCCTTTGCTCAATACGTTGTTGATGCACCTTTGACAGCAATTACAGCCTCAAGTCTTTTTGAATATGATGCCACAAGCTTGGCACACCTATCTTTGGGCAGTTTCACCCATTTGTCTTTGCAGCACCTCTCAAGCTCCATCAGGTTGGATGGGAAGCGTCGGTGCACAGCCATTTTCAGATCTCTCCAGAGTTGTTCAATTGGATTCAAGTCTGGGCTCTGGCTGGGCCACTCAAGGACATTCAGAGTTGTCCTGAAGCCACTCCTTTGATATCTTGTCTGTGTGCTTAGGGTCTTTGTCCTGCTGAAAGATGAACCGTTGCCCCAGTCTGAGGTCAAGAGCGCTCTGGAGCAGGTTTTCATCCAGCATGTCTCTGTACATTGCTACATTCATATTTCCCTCTATCCTGACTAGTCTCCCAGTTCCTGCCGCTGAAAAACATCCCCACAGCATGATGCTGCCATCATCATGCTTCACTGTAGGGATGGTATTGGCCTAGTGATGAGCGGTGCCTGGTTTCCTCCAAACATGATGCCTGGCATTCACAGCAAAGAGTTCAATATTTGTCTTATCAGACCAGAGAATTTTGTTTCTCATGGTCTGAGAGTCCTTCAGGTCCCTTTTGGCAAACTCCAGGTGGGCTGCCATGTGCCTTTTACTAAGGAGTGGGCCACTCTACCATACAGGTCTGATTTGTGGATTGCTGCAGAGATGGTTGTCCTTCTGGAAGGTTCTCCTCTCTCCACAGAGGAACACTGGAGCGCTGAGGCCTGCTTCATGCTACACCTGTGCTGTCCACGTACATGTAACCGGAAACCTCGTGTGATGAAATTTACATCATTGTCTCCACTCCGCTAATGTCCGAAGTACTCGACGGCGGACGACCACGTGCGGCCCAAATTTTGTGTGCCGCCTGCCCACGACCTGAATGTGTTAAAAAGCGCATGCTCAAGACTGAACATCCCATTCACGAGGTGGCGATATCGACACAGCATACATCAGTAGACGAAGAAGACAACGAGGAGGCAGAAAACGAGAATAAAAGCATACATGAATCATACAAACCTACTTTCTTTTACAGCGGCAGCAACATGTTCATGGAAAAGGAGTGAAAAGCGGGAAGTCAAACAGCAGAAACGGACTCTAAATTTGAAGCGAAACTTTGTTGTTGATGTGTGTTGCTCTCGTATTTTTTCGTTGATGAAAATCCTGACGCGTCAGCGCTTTGGTGCTACCTATCGGGCAGGAGTGAAATTACAAATGATGGTTGTGCCCGTGCATCAACTGCTTGGCCTGGGTAGATGAAAAAAGTGAGCATGAACAACACCGTGTGTGTGCCGAGCTCGTCCAAAGCGTATGCAGACAAAAGCAGACTAGAGGGGAAATGCAGCATGAAGCAGGCTTGACAGAGTGACCATTGGGTTCTTGGTCACCTCCCTGACTAAGGCCCTTCTCCCCTGATCACTCAGTTTAGACGGCGGGCCAGCTCTAGGAAGAATCCTGGTGGTTCCAAACTTCTTCCATTTTTACGGATGATGGAGGCCACCGTGCTCACTGGGACCTTCAATGTCAGGAACCGAGCCGACTTGGTTTCCCCCGGCTTGGTCCTGCCCGCTCTATGGGTTCGTGCCACATTGTATGTATGTTAGTATGTATTTCTGTGTGCTTTGCCATGCCCATAGCCACTGCCTTCTGGCCGCCAGTGGGAAGGCAGCCTCTTGTGCTCACGCTGGAGTGAGCGCTGTCTAACTATCTGCCGGTCGGACCACGGCCTCTCTCTACTGCCACCAGCTGTTCCCACTCCCGTATGCCATCTTCCCGCTCCTCGCCCAGGTGTAACCAATTTGTGAAACCAGCAGTGCATGTTCTTAAGGAGCCTGTCTCCAGCCATGCATTGCTGGGTTATTGTACTCCATCAACGGTTTTCGCATGGAGTCACGTCAACTAAGGACTCTGTTTCACTGTGCGCTTTTCGGACTTACCCGGACAGCTCCAGTCTCGTGAGTATAATCTGTGTGTGGTCTTTCCCCGGTCTTCTCACCCAGACTGTTGAGCATCCTGGAGGTCTCCATAGCCAGAGTGAATTATAGAAACTGTAACTGCTTGTCTGCTTGCCAAATGTGTGTGGTGCTAACCTGCGCATAAATCCTCATCCTTTCTCCCCTCGCGGTGCACACTGGAGAAGTGCACAGGAGGGTTCATGACATTCAAAGCATCAGAAATATTTTTGCACACTTCCCCAGATTTGTGCCTCGAGACAATCCTGTCTCTGAGGTCTACAGACAATTCCTTTGACTTCATGCTTGGTTTGTGCTGTGACATGCACTGTCCACTGTGGGACCTTATATAGACAGGTGTGTGCCTTTCCAAATCATGCCCAATCAACTGAATTTACCACAGGTGGACTCCAATTAAGCTGCAGAAACATCTCAAGGATGATCAGTGGAAAAAGGATGCACCTGAGCTCAAATCTGAGCTTCATGGCAAAGGCTGTGAATACTTATGTACATGTGATTTCTTTGTTTTTTATTTTTAATAAATTTGCAAAAATCTCAAAAAAAACTTTTTTCATGTTGTCATTATGGGGTATTGTGTGTTGAAGTTTGAGGGATAAAAGTGAATTTATTCCATTTTGGAATAAGCTGTAACATAACAAAATGTGGAAAAAGTGAAGCACTGTGAATACTTTCTGGATGCCCTGTATCCTCAAGTTAATGTACAAACTATCAATTATTTTGTTGCCACTCTTTACCAATCAGCTACAAACCTTTAATTAATTGTTAAAATGCATGTCTCCGATGGTATACCGCTGTGGCTGTCATGGAAAATTGTTGACAGCAATACTTAATATTACAAATAAATTTAAAGGAAATCAAACTCACCACTGCAGCCAAAAATTGTCTCCTTGCTGTTTTTAAACTGTAGCTCTCTTGTATCCCGTTTTTTTTCTTGTGAATGTGCCATTTTTGTCACATAAACTTAATATATTTTCCACAAATTTACAGCTTGCTGTCTAGTAAATTTCTGACATTTTCCACTTATAGCCATATTAGACTTTTTTCATGTAAATTTGGGACTTTTTTCTTATCAGTTTTGTTTCGTCATGTCGTCTCTTTACCTGAAGGACATGATGTAACGCAGCCCTGAAGGGGTGTCCCTTGCTCTTCAATTTATGTACAAAACAGTCTATTTCTATACATATTTTGTTGCTGCTCATGAACGACAAACTCGTAATTAGTTTTTTTTTTTTTTTTTTTTTTTTTTTTTTTATTTAAGTTTTTGTAAAGGGTATACAGGTCGTTACAGCAATGCAGTGTTTACATTTTCATCACATGTTCCCTTATTTTCTGATATCTGACAACATTGGAAGATTAATTCTTACAACACCCCTTATTTTTTTTTTTTTAAAGTGAAAGAAAAAGTGAAATTAAAGAGAAAAAAAAAAAAAAAAAACAAATAAAAAAAAACAAACAAACCAGTAAAAAACAAACAAAAAGAAAAAGTAAGTAAATAAAGATAAAAGAGCATCTGAGTAGCGTTGGAACAAAGAGCGGAACCATTATTGAAATGGTATTTGTCAAAGATTAGATCTAATGGAAGACACATATGCGGTCCAGGGTTGCCAGAAGTTCATGAACCCATCCATGTCCTGTCTCAGTGCGAATGTCAACTTTTCCATCGAGTAAATGTCTTGGATCACGTTAGTCCAATCTTCAGGTGTAGGACAGTCCTTCAACATCCATTTTTTAGTTAGAGCTTTTTTGCTTGCCAATATTAAAACATTGAATAAGTATTTTTCTCCTCGTCTTTCCAGTGAGTCCGGTAGTAAACCCAAATACAAAGTTACAAAAGAAAAGGGAACTGTAATTTTGAATATTTTCCCCAATATTGTCTGTACATTGGTCCAATATTGGTGGATAACTGGGCATGACCAAAACACATGAAAATGATTTGCAGTCTTTTCACCACACAAGCGCCAACAGTTCAATCCCTTATGGGTAAATTTGATTTGTGCAGGTGTTCTGAAAAATCTTGCCAAGTTTTTCCATCCAAATTCTCTCCACTGCAGGGATGAGGTACTTTTCCATTGCTGTTTATTTAGCTTTTCCCATATTTCCAGATGTAAAGAGAAATTCCCCTCTTTTTCCCATCTCTCTTTTATATAAGATGTGTTGTCTCCTTTTAAGTCTTGAAGACCTTGGTATATTTTAGAAATGTATCTGATCCCTGGGATCCCTTTATATGCCATTAAGAAGACCTTCAGAACACCTGACTGGGCCCTTTCCAAAACCTCTTTTTTAAGTATATTGTTTATGTGGTGTCTAAGCTGGAAGAACCTGTAAAGGTCTTGATTTATTAGGCCTTGTTTTTTCAAATCTTCAAAACTTCTTAAGATTTGCCCTTTAAAAAAATCGTAATATTTTATCAGCCCCTTCTCCTTCCACTTTTTAAATCTGGTGTCTGTTTTATTAGGAGTAAAGTCCTGATCATAGGCGATCCATTGCAGAAGTCGATAGGGCTCTTTAGTTTGATTCTCTCTGACTATCTTAAACCAAATTTTTAGCGGGGTCTCTATCCACGGGTTAGTGTTATTCAAAAGCTTAGGTAAGACATTGTTCCCTATTATCGCCTGTAGGGGGATGTCACTTGTTATTTGGCATTCGATCTCCTTCCATTGTGCAGAGTAGACTGGGTTACATATCTCTACTAAAGTTTTAATTTGTGCGGCTTTAAAGTAGTCCCTGATATTTGGCAGCGCGAGCCCACCTTTGTCTTTGTTTAGCTGTAGGGTTCTATATCTGATTCTAGGTCTCTTGCCCTGCCATATGAATCTTGAGATCCTTCTGTCCAGCTCCTGCCATGTTTTTTTGGGAGGTTCTACCGGTATTGTTTGGAAAAGGTATAGAAGACGTGGAAGTATATTCATTTTGACTGCTTCAATTCTTTGTGCAATACCCAAGAATGGTATCATATTCCATCTTGCTAGGTCAGATTTTATTTTTGTCACCAGTGGATCATAGTTTAGTGATATAATTTTGTTGAGTTGTTTCGGGATATTGACCCCCAGATATTTCATAGATTCCGACTCCCAGTTAGTTTTGAGTTTGCTTAGTGAATAATGATTTGGGTCATAGTTGAATGTTAAAACTTGGGTTTTATGCATATTTAATTTGTACCCCGATAAATCTCCATACTCTGAAAAAACTGAGGTTAGTTCTGGTAAAGAAGTGTCCGGCTGCCCTAGGTATATTAAAATGTCATCAGCAAAGAGTGCTATTTTATGTTCCTTCTGACCAAGTGTAATACCTTGAATTTTTTGGTTTTGTCTTATCCATTGGCTCAGAGGTTCTATGAAGATTGCAAAGAGCAGTGGAGACAGGGGGCAGCCCTGACGACATCCTCTTTCCAGTTCAAAAGATGATGATAAATTACCGTTAATCCTTATTTTAGCTGTTGGTTTTTTATATAATGCCTGTATAGTTCTAATGAAGTTGTTATGAAAATTGAAACTGGATAAGATTCTGTATAGAAAAGACCAGTCAACCGAATCGAATGCTTTTTCAGCATCTAATCCTAATATGACTGCATTTAAGTTATATTTTTTTATATGATGAATTATGTGTAAAGTGCGTCGAATGTTGTCTTGTGTCTGTCTTTGTCTTATAAAACCTGTTTGGTCTAAATGAATTAGGTCTGTCAGTATATTCTCTAACCTTTTGGCAAGGATAATGGTAAAAAGCTTATAGTCCTGATTTAGTACACTGATTGGTCTGTAGTTGGAGCACTCTAGTTTATCCTTTTCAGGTTTAGGTATAACTGCAATGACCCCTTCTCTCCAGGAGGGGGGGATTTCCCCTGTGTGGAGGACATAATTAAATGTTTTCAGGAGGAGAGGAGATAGTTGCTGTTTAAAGGTTTTGTACCACTCTGCTGTATAGCCATCAGCTCCTGGGGATTTGTTAGCTTTAAGTTTCATAATTGCTTTTTCCAATTCTTTAGGATGTATTTCTGACAGTAGTGTTTTATTTTGTGACTCCGTAAGTTGGGGAAGGTTTAATGTGTTTAGGAATGCCTCGGATGCGTTTTTATGTTTTTTGTGGGAGTATAAGTTCTTATAGTAATTCTCGAAGTTTTTAAGAATATCCTGAATTCTGAATTTTATTTCCTTTGATACTGGGTCTCTGATTTTGTAGATTGCTCTTTCTGTTTGATGTTTCCTCAATTTATAGGCTAGCAATTTTGCCGATTTACTGCCTGCTTCATAGTATTTTTGTTTCAGAAATGTAAGTTTCTTCTGGATTTCTATTGTGTAGATCTCATTTATTTGGTTTTTAATTTCCTTAATCTTGAGCGAGTCAGTAGAATGAGTGTTGCCTTTGTGTTCTTTTTCTAGGTTCCTAAGTTCTGACTCTAATGTGGATAGTTTTTCTTGTCTTAGTTTCTTTTGGGTTGCCAGTTTTGCAATAATCTTTCCTCTTATTACAGCTTTACATGCATCCCACAGTATTAAAGGGGATACTTCTCCATTATCGTTATCTTCCAAATATCTGAGAATATCTGACTCCAATTCATCTTTCAATGGTCCTTTCAGGACATTTGAATTTAACCTCCAAGAAAATGTATTATTTGTGTATTTTTGGATATTTAAGTCCATGTAGATCGGACTGTGGTCGGAGAGATCCATCAGTCCTATTTTACATGTTTTTACTCTACCAATGTCTCTATTAAACATAAAAAAAATAGTCAATCCTTGAGTAAGATGAATGTGGAGTTGAGTAAAATGTATAGTCTTTTACACTGGGGTTGAGTTCCCTCCACACATCACAGATTCCCATTTCTTTTAGTAGCATCCGAGTCTTCCTGTTTTGGGTGTTATTTTGATGTGGGGAATTACCAGAAGCATCCCAGTATGGATTCAGTCTAAGATTGAAGTCCCCACCACATATCACTAAACCTTGAGCTTTAGTTATCATTAGGTCGAATACATTTTTATAAAATTTCCAGTTAGCCCCTGGGGGAGCATACACATTCAGCAGGGTGATATCTTCTCCCTCTAGCCGCCCAGTTACCAAACTGTATCTCCCTTCTTTATCTTTGTGTTCTGATTTTTTTTCAAATGTAATTTTGGTTGATATCAATGTCGCTACTCCCCTCCTCCTCCCTGATTTATATGAAGATGAAGAGATCATTTTAAACCCTTGTCTACTGAGTTTATTGTGTTCCACGTCTGTTAGGTGGGTTTCTTGTAAAAGTATTATTCCTGCTTTGTCTTTTTTCATTTTGCCTAGAATCTTGGATCTTTTAACTGGATTCAGGATCCCTTTTACATTATATGAAATTATTTTGGTTACACCCTGTTTCTCCATTGTGTTGTTTTGTTTAGTATAACTGTGTGGTGGCCCTCTTTTGTGCTACTCAGAAACTGAAAGAACATTAAAAACAAGAAAAACATTAAGAACATAGTGTAAAAAACTTTAAAACAAAAAACTGTCAAAAGAACTTCCTGAGCTGAGGTCTTTTTAAAGACCCTGTAAGAGCCTTGATGGAGTGAAGGCTCTGAGGGAAATTCCTCAAACTCTGTTACGTGTTGAGGGCCCTCTCTTACCACTGAAAGTAGTCCCATGCTTTTAACGTGAGTTTCAGAACCCAATCCAAACTTGTAATGATTTTTTTTTTTTTTTTTTTCCTTTTATGCCTAAACCCTGTGAAATTGTGTGCACCCTCCCACCCCCATCACATCAAACATTCACGCAAAAACAGTATTTGTTAGTATGAGGAGAACATGTGGATTATTGTCACATTTCTATTTTAACAAGTTTTTTTTTTTTTTTATTACAAAGACTTATTTGTTTCAAATAATATAATTGTTCCATGAAATGTTTTACCACATGCTGAATATGCATCTCCTTTAATGTTTGTTACCTTGTATGAGGGGGGTTGGATGTGCGGATTGATTCAAGAGAAAGGAAAAAAAAAAAAAAAAAGGTCGCTATTCCAACCTGAAAACGGATAGTTTATCCGCGACGCTCTGGTGCTGGGTTTCCCGCTGCTGGTCCGTGGATTTTGAGGGTCTTTGTGTTGTCCATGTTTGCGCTTTGATCTTCTCACTCGGGTCTGCTGCGGGTTTAAACACCGTTACCGGGAGCCCTCTTCTCGCCATGTCAGCTGTTGCTTCTTCCGCCGAATTATAGAGACACGTTTCATCGCCGTAGAAGACCCTTAACTTCGCAGGAAATGGTGTCTGAAAGCGCAATTTCTTCTCTCTTAACACCTTTTTCGCGTCATTGTATTCCCTGCGCTTTTTAAGGACCTCCGGGGCGTAATCGTGTTCCACGTAGACTTTTCTCTCCTGGTGCATAAATCCTTTTTTCTGCCAGGCCAGTCTTACAACCTCTTGTTTTATTTTGAAATTGGAAAATCTTACCAACACCGAACGTGGGGGCGCTTCCGCCGCCGGCCTAGCGGCTAATGAACGATGTGCCTTTTCTATCTTCAAGTCGGTGGTTTGTGGAATATCCAATTTCTCTCTTAGTAAGGATTCCACGCATTCTGCCATTGAGTTAAAACCATTTTCGGTTCCTTCTATCAGACCATGAATTCTTATGTTGTCTCTTCTTTGTTTTCCTTCTTGGTCGGTTAGCTTAGCCTCTATAGCTGCTTGTCTTTTGCGTAGGTCCAGCACAGAATCTTCGAGCACTTTTATTCGATCCTCTGTTTCCAAGATTCGGTTCTCGGCCTGGTCCACTCTGCTGTTTGTCCTTTTCAATTCTTCTCTGAATTCCCGAAATTCGGCCGTAACATCTCGGCGAAATCGTCGTAGTTCCTCAAATAGTGATTTCAGGCTAACCCTTTTGTTAGCTATCACCAGCTCCTCGTCTTCTGAACGGGGATCTTCCAGTTCAGATTCTCCGGCCGATACGTGTCCTAGCCTGGAGAATTTCAGTTTCTTCTGTTTTCCTTTAGACATGATGATTTTGTCTTTTGATTTTCACTCCTCCAAAAATCCGTTAAGTTTGATTTTCAAGGTGTTATCCTGGATTGAGTCTGAGAGCTTCAGTGTTAAGCTGCAGTCGCCATGGCGTCCAGACCGGAAGTCTCGTAATTAGTTTTTAAAATGCACGCTGTCTGCTCAGCTGACTGTCAGCTGTCACCATCCACACACACCCTGTTGTGAAAACCTAAGCAGCTTCAAGTATGTGCTCCACCCTCATGCATGACACACACTGTCTGTGCATGACAAGAACAGGAAGAACCATGCTAAAGAATACAATGTGAGTACAGCCGGTGCAGACCCCCTGCTGAGAGTGCTATGTCACCTTAGCACGGAACAAGGTAAACGGCACCAGTGAGAGCATGACCTAATGTAGTGTCTCGCGGAGCAGCAGGTGGAGGCAGGTACTGGCAAGTATTGGATTTGGGGGGTTCCTTTGGGGTTCATGGGGGGTTGTACCATGGTTCGCTGGCAGTGTACAGTATACGGTTGTGGCCAGTTTTTAGGGCTGCAGGGAGCTGGCGGCAAGCTGCGGTGTGGCCCCCCACGAGCCCCAACGCAGCCCCTCGAGTTGCAGCATTTGCCACTCCCCGCTGCTCCATGGGATACGGGGGTAATGGTGCAAGTGGAGAATTAATGTAAAACTGTTAAAAAGACTTTTCTCGGTCACCAACAAAATAAACCAGAATTATGTCAGATATATTGTCGACTGTAGATTAGTGAGCAAGGTGGTAACAGGGATGGCTATTAGGGCAACTAAAATCTGAAGAAATATAACATATAAAATATAAACAATATAAGCCGCACTTGATGAAGTCCCCTCGTACCAGTGTTAGCTCATGGGCTAATACTTTTAGCTCCCTTAAAATCTACATGACAGACAGCTATGCAGGCCAATAATAGAGCAGTGGGCGGGTATCAGTGATGATGCTGGGCTAGGTTTACCTTTTCTTGATGTAGAGGAAAAACACAGAAAGAGTCAAAACAGCTTCTTGGAGAGAAAAACAAGATAAAGGATGTGCGTGTTTGTGAGAGAAGTGTGTGTTTTTATTTTTTTATTTTTATTTATTTATTTTTTTTGGTAATCACATAACCAGTTGACGCATTTCAGATGGTTAAAACCTACAAACACACAATTTTTCAATGACTCTTACCTGCATTCTATATAATGACCAGCAGATGGAAGCACATGTGCCTGCAAAATAAGTTTAACTCATCAATCAATCAAGCAATCAGACTTTATTTATACAGCACTTTTCATACAATGTAGCAGTTCAAAGTGATGTACAAATTAATAAGCAACATACACCAAAAAGCCAAAACATAGTCTCAGCCACCCACACATACATACACATACGAGAGGGGGCTGAAAAGTTCATAGTGGTCATATTTGACCAAATGTGGTTTATTTTTCAACATAGTCTCCCCTTTGGTCCATACACTTCTTCCATTGGTGTTGCAGTGCTTGGATCTCTGCGGTTGAAAAATAGACCACAGTCTATTCTAGTCCATCTAGTGGCATAGGGGCTGGTGTTTCGGGGCCTGCTTGTCCCGGCCACCCTGCTGTTGTCTTGTGGGGTGAGGCGCTTTGTTACATCGCCCCTGGTGTCGTTGGCGGCGGGTGTGTATTGGTGCTTGGGGGTGGTTGGGGGGTCATTGGCGCGGGTTGATGGCCACTGCACGGTGGCGCAGTGGTTTAGCACTGTGGCAGCACAGTTTTACCCTCGGCCGGGGGATCGCAGGGATCGTGGGTTCGATTCCAGCCCCCGACCAACAGTGAGCTGTGTGGAGTTTGCATGTTCTCCCCGTGTTGCGCGGGTTTACTCCGGGATTTCTCCGGTTTCCTCCCGCATACCAAAAACATGTAGGTTTAGGGCGCTCGCGCACGCAGCGACCAGCAGCCGGTGGCTTGTCACCAGACTGCAAACCGAATCTACCTACGGGTACAAATAAGTAACAAAAAAAAAAAAAAAAAAAAAGTTTCCATTGGGTTGCTCCGGGGTGGCTGTGGTTGCAGGGCGGCCTGCAGCTGTTGGTGTGCGTCTGGGATGGGTGGTCGTGGGCCTGTGTGTGCGCTCGGGGGTGTCGCCTGGCGTGTTGGGCGCCTTGTGGGTCCGGCCCATTGTTCACTATTGTGACTGTTGTTGTCCATGTTTGTGTGTGTAAGATGAGTGGAAATATGTTTGGCTGCCCCATCATGTTAGTGGTGCTGGGAGCGCCGAGGCGTGATGCTGGTGGGTCCTGGGCTGCTTCCACTGGCGGCCCTCGCCCTGGGTTGAGATTTGGGGGCAGTGGGTGGCCTCATGAACCAGTCTGCAAGCTGGCTTCTGGGGGGGGATGGCCTCGCTTTTAGACCGCCTACCTCCCAGTCTTATTTCCCGCCCTCCCCCTCCCCCTGACTGTGGGTGGAATATAGATAGATAGATAGATAGATGTACTTTATTGATCCCAAAGTGGGAAATTACAGGTAATTACAGGTAAATTACATTACCCCATACATCTTTTTTGTTACATTTAGGGCTTTGGGGTGGGGGTGTGCTGCACTGTGTCGGTGAAGGGGATACCTTTGCTGCGTGGTGGGGCTGCACTCACCTCAATTTTAATTGCATTTTAGACACTGAGGGCTTGGGGGGATGGGGGCCCTGCTGCCCATCGCAGTGGCTAGCGATGCTCCAATCACTATCCCCCCAATTTTAATTGCACTTTGGTAGTCCACACATTTACACACAACTGTATCATATAACCGACACACACCCACCATGTTCTGTGTGGGGGGGAGGGGGTGGGGGTCTTCCCCCACCCCTGTTGCCCTGCTCTTGCTGGGGGCGTGGGGGCCTGGTGGGGGGCCTGGGACCTATCATGTTGTCAAAATCCCTGGGTGCTACTGAATATATAGATACAACCAAGGAAGTGACAGGGGGGCTGAATATGAGTCTAAGTGAGAGTGAGGGGGTGATGAATGGAGATGGTAATGGTGGGTTGGTTTTGTGCGGCGCTTTGCATGCCGGGTGGCATCTTGGGGTGCCTGCGGTGGTCTGCTGATTGTTCGCTCAGACGGGCGCCGGGGGTGGGGGTCTGCTTCTGTTGTCTGCGCCGGTGGTCTCCCTGGTCACTGCCGGGCACTGGTGCGTGTTCAGGCTCGCTGCATCTGCTTCGTAGCCGCCTTATGAAACAAAGGTGAATGAGGAGTGAATTTGAATGGGTACAGGAGTGAGAGAAAATGGGTCGGTCTGGGTGAGTGAGAGGGGTGTGCATGGGAGCATGTGGGTATGAAGGTGTGGGGAGGGGTGTGTCTGTGAGTCGGGAGGTGCTGGATTAAGGGGGGTAGTGCCTCTCGGCAATGTGGGCTCCCCTGGGAGGGGAGACTTCTTTAGACGTGGGGGTCCCCGGGGTGTGCGACAGAGGCTCTGGGGCGGGCCTGCTGTGGGGGTGCCTGGGGGGGGCTCGCGCGGGGGGGCGCGGGCCGGTCTCTGTCCCGGGGGGTGGGGTCGCTGGCCTCCTGGTGCCTGGGGCCCGGGGGCGGATGTTGACTCCGCTGGGTGGGGTGGGGGTCGGGCGGGTCCGGGGGTGTGGGCTCACTGCGCCAGCCAGTGAGCGGCCTGCCTTCCCTTGATCATCCCTCCGGGGGTGGATGCCTGGCTTTCCTGGAGCTTGCTGACCTCGGGGCTGGGGGTTGGTGGCGTTGCCTTGCCTGCATGGGGTTCCCGGGGGGAGGGCTGCTACGACCGGCCCTCCGCTCGTATGTTTCCTGACAAACCACTCACATGCACACACTTATTTTGCGCGCGTTCTCATATATATGCACACAGACATACACGTACAAGTGTCTCTCCTTTAACAGGTGCGGAAACCAGACTCGTGTCGAGACATCTTCGGTGGAAGAAGCAGTTTGTCTTTTGTTTGTTTTAGTTGTTGGTTTGTTTGTTTGTGTTTTTCTTTTTTTGTCTGTTCCCCTCCCTTTTCTTTTCCACCTTCACACACTTCCTTTCCCTCTTCACCATCCTGTTGGGTCTTCCATGGGTAAAACAATTAAAATAAAGTATTGAAAGTTATTACAGGAGGAGTTTACTACAATATACAATACACAGTTAGGTACTGTATAAGCTCCTCTTGGCAAAGTAAATCTGTTTTGGCACAATAAGGGTGACAGATCCCTGTTGTGTTTGCCTAGCTGCCTGACAGGACAAGGGGGGAAAAAAAAAAAGAAAAATAGACCACATTTGTTCAAATTTGACCACTATGAACTTTTCAGTCCCCCCCCCCCGACACTCACAACACACCAACTCATGGACCTACTATATAAACCCATGTAAAAACCACTATGTAAAATATTAAAACTGAACTGAGGAAGCACTATCAGTGAGAAAAAAACAAGAGGTTGTAAGACATAAAACCAACTAATAACAAGTTTAAAAAACCTATGAGTAAAAAAAATGGTTAAAGCAGGATAAAAGGTGCAAGAAAAGGTAAAAGAGGAGAAAAATGAATACAAATTTAAATAAAAGCCAGGTCAAAAAGTTGGGTCTTGAGTCTGATTTTAAAAGTATCAACATTCTCTGCAGCCCTCAGATCTTCAGGAAGGCTGTTCCACAGGCCATAATGACAGAAAGCCATCTCACTGTGAGTTTTAGTTCTGACTTTAGAAATGATGAAAAAACCTTGACCTGAAGGTTCTTGAAGGCTCATAATGTAAAAGCAGAAGTGGTGTGAAAGAGTGTTTGCCCCCTTCGTGATTTCTCATTTTTTGTATGTTTGTCTCACTTAAATGTTTTAGATCATCAAACAAATTTCAATATTAGACAAAGATAACACAAGTAAACACAAAATGCAGTTTTTAAATAAAGGTGTTTATTATCAAGGGTAAAAAAAATCCAAACCTACATGGCCCTGTGTGAAAAAGTGATTGCCCCCCCCCCCCCCTTTAGAGAAACATACGAAGACTCCAACTCTTCAATTTGGCAGCTGGAACATTCGCACCATGTGCCCCGGATTTACCGCTGATCTCCAACAAATGGACGACTCTCGCAAGACCTCCATCATCAATAAGGAACTGGCACGACTTAACATCGATGTTGCCTGCCTTCAGCAAACCCACCTGGCCGACAGCGGCTCTCTTAGAGAATCAGACTACACCTTTTATTGGCAGGGCCTGTCTCAGGACAAGTCCAGGTTGCATGGTGTAGGTTTTGCAGTGAGGAACTCACTGATCGCCACCACAGAAACCCCTACAGGAGGTTACGAAAGAATCCTCGCCCTCCGCATGAAGACATTGTCAGGCTTTGTGAACATCCTTTCTGTGTATGCCCCAACACTCACGTCTACCTCAAAAGCCAGAGATCAGTTCTACGAGGCTCTAGAAGAAGTACTATCTAGAATCCCCCGCTCTGAAGGTTTATTTTTGCTAGGTGACTTCAACGCTCGTGTCGGAGCAGATTGGCAAGCGTGGCCATCCTGTCTTGACCACTTTGGCATAGGCAGTATGAACGAGAGTGGACAGAGGCTGTTGGAATTCTGCTGTCATCACGGCCTCTGCATTACAAACTCCTACTTCAAGTGAAAAGAGCTGCGGAAGGTGTCTTGGAGACACCCCCGGTCCCTTCACTGGCACCAGCTAGAGCTTGTCATCACCAGAAGAGTTGACCTCAACAGTGCTCTTCACACGAGAAGCTATCACAGTGCTGACTGTGATACAGATCATTCACTTGTTGCCAGCAAGGTCAGACTGAAGCCTAGGAAGATCTACCATGCCAAGACTAAGGGTCGCCCCCGCATCAACACTTGTGGAACTTCCAATCCGATCAAGGCTCAGACCTTTGCTGACAGCCTTCAGAGGAAACTAGAAGGTCACCTCCAGCCCGATATCCCAGGTGACGTGGACGCCAAATGGAACCACCTTTGCGATGCCATCTACGACTCAGCCGTGACCACATTCGGAAAGAAAGAATGCTGACTGGTTTGAGGCTCACTGGGACAAAATGCAGCCAGTCACAGAGGCCAAAAGAAAAGCACTGCTGGCTCACAAGCAAAACCCTTGCCCTGGCACACGCGACACCCTTCAAGCAGCAAGGAGCAAGGTTCAGTAAATTGCCCGCCGTTGCGCCAGTGAGTACGGGCAGAACCTGTGTGCCAACATCCAGGTAGCTGCCGATTGCAGATACGCCAAAGGAATGTATGAGGGCAGCAAAACAGCTATTGGCCCCACAAGCATCAAAACAGCACCACTCAAAGCTAAGACAGGCGAAGCCATCACTGACAAGAGCAAGCAACTCCAGCATTGGGTCGAGCATTATCTTGAATTGTACTCGACCCAGAACATTGTGACAGACGTTGCCCTCGATGCCTTGCCTGGCCTACCAGTCATGGAGGAGCTTGGTGAAATGCCGGCATTGGAAGAGCTCAGCAAAGCCATTGACTGCCTCGCCTGTGACAAGGCTCCAGGGAAATACGTTATCCCCCCAGAAGTTCTGAAACATAGGAAAAGAGCCATCTTACAACCACTATATGATCTCCTCTGCCTTTGCTGGGAGCAAGGTCACATTCCCCAAGATATGAGCGATACCAACATAGTCACGCTGTACAAGAACAAAGGCGACTGCAGTGATTGCAACAATTACCGCGGCATCTCTCTTCTGAGCATAGTTGGTAAAGTCTTCGCTCGGGTCACCCTGTTCCGCCTGCAGAGCCTCGCTTTGCGAGTCTATCCTGAGTCCCAGTGTGGCTTCAGAACCGGAAGGTCCACAGTGGATATGATCTTCTCCCTCCGTCAGCTGCAGGAAAAGTGTCGAGAGCAGCAGCAGCCATTGTTCCTTGTGTTCGTGGACCTGACCAAGGCCTTTGAATTAATTAGTCAAAACGGGCTCTTCCAGATCCTGCGAAAGATTGGTTGTCCCCCAAAGCTCCTTGCAATCATCTCCTCCTTCCACATGGGCATGCATGGTACTGTTTGCTTTGATGGAGCCACCTCAGACACCTTTCCGGTCAGCAGTGGAGTGAAGCAGGGTTGCGTTCTAGCACCGACTCTCTTTGGGATTTTTTTTCTCAATGCTCCTCCACTACGCCTTCGCCGACTGTCCTGAAGGTGTCTACATCCGCAGGAGATCAGACGGAAAACTCCTCAACATCGCAAGACTTTGTGTTAAAACCAAAGTCTACGAGGTCCTCATATGTGAGCTGCTGTTTGCAGATGATGTTGCTCTAGTATCTCACAGCTAGGAGGGACTGCAGCACCTGGTCGACAAACTGTCCCACGCCTGCAAGGAGTTTGGGCTTATGATCAGCCTCAAGAAAACCAACATCATGGCGCAGATGCTCTTTCCTCTCCTGTCATTACCATTGACAATACACAGCTGGAGGTTGTGGACACCTTCACCTACGTAGGGTCCACTGTTTCAAACACGCTCTCGCTGGACACTGAGGTCAGCTCCAGAACCGCCAAAGCAGCTGCTGTCATGGCCAAACTCAACAAGCGTGTGTGGAACAACAATCTGCTGAGTTTGAAGACCAAGCTACTTGTCTACCAAGCTTGCGTCCTGTCCACTCTCCTGTACGGGAGTGAGTCCTGGACAGCTTATGCCAGGCAGGAGAAGCAGTTAAACTGGTTACACCTCTGCTGTCTTCAGCACCTTATGCACATGAAGTGGCAGGACAGAGTCCCCAACACCAAGGTTCTTGAGTGCGCTGACTTGCTAAGCATTGCTGCATTTCTCAGCCAGAGACGACTCTGGTGGCTCAGCCATGTGCACTGCATAGAGCCTGACTACCTGCCGAGAGAAATCCTTTACGAAGAACTGCGGGTGGGCGTCCGCCGTGTGGGCCGACCGCTGTTGCGTTTTAAAGATGTCTGCAAACGCAACATGTGGTGTGTGCAGATCAACGTCAATAACTGGGAGGTTATTGCCAAAGATCGAGTCATCTGGTGCCACAGTGTCAAAAAGGGTAGTCTCAAGATGGAAGCGAACACGAGAGTCCAGATGGCGACGAAGTGTGCGGAGAGGAAAGAATGCACAGCATCAGAATGTGCACCATCAATCTTCATCTGTGCCAACTGCTCCAAAGACTGCCACTCAGGGATTGGGCTGTATAGTCATTCCAGGTGCTGCTCCAACCCTTGACACGCTAACCATCGCCTCTTCGAGACGAGGTTGCCAGAAGAAGGGTCACACTCAGATGTTTCAGATCATCAAACAAATTTAAATATTAGACAAAGATAACACAAGTAAACACAAAATGCAGTTTTTTAAATGAAGGTGTTTATTATTAAGGGTAAAAAAAATCCAAATCTACATGGCCCTGTGTGAAAAAGTGATTGCCCCCCTTTCCCCCGTTAAAACAAATTAACTGTGGTTTATCACATCTTTGGAAAGCTGAGTTCAATTTCTCAAGTCACACCCAGGCCTGATTACTGCTACACCTGTTCTCAATCAAGAAATCACTTAAATAGGACCTGCATGACAACGTGAAGTAGACAAAAAGAGCCTCAAAAGCCAGGCAACATCCAAAGAATTCAGGAACAAGTGAGAAACAAAGTAAATGTTTGTTTCTCACTTTCTCAATTGTTTGTTTCTCACTTCTCGGCAGTGGTGTGAAGAAGATGGCGGCGCGCGTCTGCGCAGCGGCTCTTTGCTCCCAATTTTTGTTTGTATGTACGCTGTTTTTGGATATTGGACCGTGTGAAGCTGGATTTGTGTACAGTCGTACTGAGCTGATAAATATTGGACTTCAACAAATGTCTGCTGTTACAGCAGTTTTTAAGAACACACAAAACATACCGGAGACTATCTGTAGACTAGCAGGATCACCATGGATTGTTGACGGTCCTGGGAAGCGACGCAGACGGAGGAGGGAGAGAAAGAAAAAAGCGGGGATGCCGGTCGGGCCTGCTAGCGAGGCTAAAGAGACAGCCGCATAGACCTCCGCTACCCAGCATTTTTCTTTCCAACGCCAGAAGCATCGTCCACAAGATGGGTGATTTAGAGCTACAGTTGGCAACTAGTAAAACTGTAAGAGACTGCTGTGTGCTGTTGTTAACGGAAAGCTGGCTCCACCCGCTGATCACTGATGCTGCAGTGCAGCTAACAGAGCGCACACTTCATCGTATGGACTGAACAGAGGAATCTGGGAAACAGAGAGGGGGAGGTCTCTGTATTTTTCTTCATAACTCTTGGACTAATCACAGTCGTATTATTAACAATTACTGTTCTCCTGATCTAGAGACAATGTCAGTTTTATGCTGGCCTTTTTATCTTCTGAGAGAGCTGACAGTGGTTATTATAACAACGGTCTATATTTCTCCTTATGCAAATACTAAAGTGGCCCTTAGTCATTTGTACAGTGTTATAAATAAACAGCAGCAGGCCTATCCCGAGGGTGTTCACATCATAGCTGGTGATTTTAATCAAGCATGCTTGAAAACTGTGCTGCCTAATTTCACACAGTATGTGAAATGTGCCACTAGGGGAAAGAATTGTCTTGATCGGGTGTATTCGAACCTGAAGCATGCCTACAGACCTGTGCCGTGTCCACATCTTGGCCTGTCAGACCATCTATCATTGCTCCTCATCCCAGCATACACCCCCCTCAGGAGAACTGCTAGACCTACTATAAAGAACATCACAACATGGCCTGAGGGAGCTCTTTATCAGCTGCAGGACTGTTTTTCAAACACTTTATGGGATTTATTCAAGAATGAGCATCTGGAAATGTACACACAGACTGTATTATGCTACATCACCTACTGTATCAACCAAGTGACTGTGGAAAAACGCATTAGGGTTTTTCCTAACCAGAAGCCTTGGATGACAAAAGAAGTCCAGACACTCCTCAGAGCCCGTGATACAGCCTTCAGGTCAGGGGATACAGATCTGTATAGCACAGCCCGGGCTAATCTGAAGAAAGGCATTAAGGAGGCTAAACAGGCCTATAAGAGGAAAGTTGAGGACCATTTTTCTGATAATGATTCGAGACGAGTATGGCAAGGCTTTCACCATATCACAAACTATAAGGGCAGCAGCATCATTTCCAGTGACATCAGCGCCTCACTGGCAGAAGAATTGAACTGCTTTTTTGCACGGTTTGAGGCAAATACACCTCGCCCGGACCCACTGACGTTATTGAATGCCAGCTCTGATGTGCTTACCCTGCAGGATCATGAGGTGAGACATACACTGAGAGCAGTTCACCCGAGAAAGGCTACTGGTCCCGATGGAGTGCCAGGAAAGGTGCTCAGAGCATGTGCAGATCAGCTATGCTCTGTTTTGACTGACATTTTTAATTTGTCTCTCAAGGCAGCCTTTGTTCCACAGTGTTTAAAATCTGCAGTCATTATTCCTGTGCCTAAAAAACATTATCAGCAGTGTGAATGACTATCGACCAGTAGCATTAACACCCATTATTATGAAGTGCTTTGAGAAAATGGTATTGAAACATCTTTTGCCTAGTCTCTCCTCAGACTTTGATCAGTACCAGTTTGCCTACAGGCGGAGCAGATTCACTGAAGATGCTATTGCTACAGCTCTCCACTCAGCATTCAGCCATTTAGAAGACAAGGGGAGCTATATAAGAATGTTGTTTGTGGACTATAGCTCAGCATTTAATACAATTATTCCCAGCATTGTCATCACTAAATTGCTTCAGTTTGGTCTACCTACTCACACTTGCAGCTGGATTAAGGACTTCCTAACAAACCGAACACAGACTGTTAAATTCCGACCCCATTCCTCCTCTACAGTCATGCTTAACACAGGCTCACCACAGGGCTGTGTGTTGAGCCTTACTTTGTATTCATTGTACACATTGACTGCATACCTGTTCATCCCACAAACATTATAGTGAAGTTTGCAGATGACACAACAGTAGTGGGGCTCATATCAGGAGGAGATGAGTCTGCATACAGAGATGAGGTCCAGAAACTGGTGAGATGGTGCTCAGATAATAATCTGCTATTGACTACAAAAAAACAAAAGAACTCATTATTGATTTTAAGAAGCATAGCAGTGAGCCGCCTCCTCTATATGTATATAGGCAAGGAGTGTGTGGAGAGGGTGGAGGCTTTTAAGTTTCTGGGTGTTCTTATTTCTCACAACCTTACCTGGGCAGTTAACACCATAGCTACGATAAAAAAGGCTCAACAACGTCTACACTTTTTGAGGCTCCTCAAGAGGAATGGCCTGAATGCACAGTTGCTGGTTTTATTTTATCGCTCTGCTATTGAGAGCATTTTGTCATATGGCATCACGGTTTGGTATGAGGGCTGTTCAGCCGCAGACCGCAAAGCCTTCCAGAGAGTGATCGAGACTGCGCAAAAAATCACTAGCTGTTCTCTCCCTTCTCTGGAAGAGATTTCCAGGTCTCGGTACCTCAACAGAGCTACTGCCATTATTAAAGACTGCACTCATCCAGGCCATGATTTCTTTCACTTGCTCCCCTCAGGAAAGCTGTACAGATCCCATAAAACCCGGACTACCAGGTTTAATCATAGTGTTTTCCCAGCAGCATTACGTATTTTGAACGGATTTATGTAACACGTGCAAACTGCTGATGTTATTTTAGGTTATTTTAGGTTATTTTGTGGCAATACCCTTGTGTGTATAAGCTAGTCTTATTTATTTATCGCTCAGTATGTTTTTATTATTGCTATGTACATATTGTATTCAACTTTTTAGGTATTATTGTTTTAAGCATTATTTATTATTGTAATTATGAGAATGTTAAATGCATGAGTGAACTGTGAGTGTGATAATTTGTTTTAGGGAGCAGTATCTCAATTTCGTTGCATTGTTTTTTTAGCAATGGAATGACAATAAAGGCACTTTGACTTTGACTTTGAATTGAGATCTATCAGTCTGGAAAAGGTTATAAAGCCATTTCTAAAGCTTTGGGACTCAAGCGAACCACAGTGAGAGCCATTATCCACAAATGGCAAAAACATGGAACAGTGGTGAACCTTCCCAGGAGTGGCCGGCCGACCAAAATTACCCCAAGAGTGCAGCAACGACTCATCCAAGAGGTCACAAAAGACCCCACAACAACATTCAAAGAACTGCAGGCCTGACTTGCCTCAGTTAAGGACAGTGTTCATGACTCCACCATAAGAAAGAGACTGGGCAAAAATGGCCTGCATGGCAGAGCTCCAAGATGAAAACTACTGCTGAGCAAAAAGAACATAAAGGCTCATCTCAGTTTTGCCAGAAAACCTCTTGATGATCCCAAAGACTTTTAAATCAAATCAAATCAAATCAACCTTTATTGCCATATTGCTGTACATACAACTGTAGTGCAGGCAAGATGAAATTGCATTTCTCTCGGCATCCATATAAGTAAAAAAAAGAACATAATTTAAGACACACTCACACACACCCTCACCCCCCACCCAACACAGCCATTCACACTTCCCTGAGACATACTTGAAAACTAACCAGAACTATAATATACAAACAATATACATAATGTCCATAGGTGCAGTAGTCTGTATGAGAGATTCCGGATCAACTGTTCAGCATCCTAACAGCTTGTGGAAGGAAGCTGTTAATCAGTCTGATGGTTCTGCCTCTGATGCTCCGGAATCGTTTGCCAGATGGCAGAAGTTCGAAGTGTTTATGCAGAGGGTGAGAATGGTCCTTGACAATGTTCAGTGCCCTGCTCCTACAACGGTTCTGAAAAAGTTCTTGGACAGAGGGGAGGGAAACTCCAATTACCCTCTCAGCTCCCTTGACTATCCTCTGCAGGGCTTTTTTGTCTGACATACTGCAGCTGGAGTACCATGTTGCAATGCAGTACATCAGAACACTCTCCACCACACCTCTGTAGAAGGTCCTGAGGATGCAGATGGGGAGAGAGGCCTGTTTGAGTTTCCTGAAGAAGTGCAGTCTCTGCTTGGCCCGCTTCCTGATCCCCAAGGAATTCTTGCTCCAGGTCAGGTCCTGCGAGATCTGCACTCCGAGGAACTTGATGTTCTCCACTCTCTCCACTAAACGGCCACCAATGCTGAGAGGGACGTGTTCAGGCTGTGACCGCCGGAAGTCGATAATCATCTCCTTCGTTTTGTCCACGTTGAGCACCAGATTGTTGTCCCTGCACCAGCCCTCCAGGTCTCTCACTTCTTCCGTGTACATTGATTCCTCATCCCTCTGAATTAGTCCCACCACTGTGGTGTCGTCTGCAAACTTAATAATCTGGTTCCCCTCGTGTCTGGATACACAGTCATGTGTTAGAAGTGTAAACAACAGTGGATTGAGTATGCAGCCTTGAGGGGATCTGGTGCTCAGCGTGATAGAGTTGGAGATGTTATTTCCAACCCGGACAGACTGAGGTCTCTCAGTCAGGAAATCCAGGATCCAGAGACATGTGGTGGTGTTCAGACCAAGAAGGAGTAATTTCACCATCAGTCTCTGAGGAATAATGGTGTTGAATGCTGAACTGAAATCAATGTACAGGAGTCTGGCGTAGGTGTCTTTCTGATCCAGGTGGGTGATGACAGAGTGCAGGGTGGTGACTATAGCATCCTCCGTGGAGCGGTTTGAACGATATGCAAACTGGAGCTGGTCATGTGATGCAGGGAGGCAGGCTGTGATGTGTGGTTTGACAAGCCGTTCAAAACACTTCATCACAATTGGTGTCAGTGCAACAGGACGATAGTCATTCAAACAGGACACAGAATCAGAATCAGAATCAGATTTATTGCCATTGTTCATGTAGTACACAAACTAGGAATTTGTCTCGGTGCAATGCTGCAACATTAAACATGGAGTAGCACTAAAGATAAAAATAAAAAACTACGCATGCAATAAAATGTAGAATATGAATGAGTAATACTAATCTATGCAATTTAAAATATATTAACAAGCAGCAGATATTGTGGAGTTCCACATAGTGCAGTCGGTAGTGCAAAAGAAAACAGTGATAATTATCATGAGTCCGGTTGAGCTGCTGTACGTAGTGCACGAGAGTCTAATAAGTCACTTAGTGTTCAGCAGTCTGATGGCAGAGGGGAAGAAGCTGTTCATGTAGCGGGAGGTTTTAGTCTGAATGGACCGAAGTCTTCTACCTGAGGGGAGGGGGCAAACAGTGCGTGTCCAGGGTGTGAAGGGTCAGCTATGATCCGACCTGCACGCCTCCGGGTCCTGGAGATGTACAGGTCCTGGAGGGATGGGAGCTCCTAGCCGATCACCTTCTCAGCAGCGCGCACAACGCGCTGCAGTCTTAGTCTGTCCCTGGAGGTGGCTCCTGCATACCACACGGTGATGGAGGTGGTGAGGATGGACTCGATGATGGCCGTGTAGAACTGCACCAACATCTTGGTGGGTAGCTTGAGCTTCCTCAGCTGCCGCAGGAAGAACATCCTCTGCTGGGCCTTTTTGATGAGGGAGCTGATGGTCGGCTCCCACTTGAGGTCCCGGGTGATGGTGGTGCCCAAGAAGCGGAAGGAATCCGCAGTGGTGATGGGAGAGTCTGTGAGGGTAAGGGGGGGCAGAGGGGCTGTGACTTTTCTGAAGTCCACGATCATCTCCACTGTCTTCAGAGCGTTCAGCTGCAGGTTGTTGTGGCTGCACCAGGACGCCAGCTGGGCCACCTCTCTCCTGTAGACAGACTCGTCGCCGTTGGAGATGAGCCCGATGAGGGTGGTGTCGTCCGCAAACTTGATCAGCTTGACAGACTGGTGGCTGGAGGCGCAGGAGTTGGTGTACAGGGAGAAGAGCAGGGGGGAAAGTACACAGCCCTGGGGTGATCCGGTGCTGATGCTAACAGAGTCTGAGACAGTCTTTCCCAGCTGCACATGCTGCCTCCTGTCCGTCAGGAAGTCGGTGATCCACCTGCAGAGGGAGTCAGGCACGTTGAGCAGGGACAGCTTGTCTTGGAGCAGAGCGGGGCGGATGGTATTGAATGCAGAGCTGAAGTCCACAAACAGGATCCTGGCGTAGGTTCCCGGGGAGTCCAGGTGCTTCAGGATGGAGTGGAGGGCCAGGTTGACTGCGTCGTCCACAGACCTGTTGGCTCTGTAGGCAAACTGCAGCGGGTCCAGGAGGGGAGTGGTGATGGTCTTTAGGTGGGGCAGGACCAGGCGCTCAAAGGACTTCATGACTACAGAGGTGAGCGCTACAGGTCTGTAGTCGTTAAGTCCAGTGATCCGTGGCTTCTTGGGGACAGGGATGATGGTACAGGTTTTGAGGCAGGCCGGCACGTGGCATGACTTCAGGGAGGTGTTAAAAATGTCTGTGAAGACAGGAGTCAGCTCCTCCGCACAGTGTCTCAGGGTGGAGGGAGACACGCCGTCCGGACCGGGGGCCTTGCGCGGGTTCAGTCTGGAGAACTGTCTGTGCACTTCCTGCTCACTGATGGCAAGGGCAGGGGGGAGGAGGGGGGGCCGCCTTTGATGAAGTGGGGACCATGGAGGCAGTGGAGCTGGGGGGAGGGGGGGAGTTGGACACAGCTGACGAGGTGTCAAAGCGGGCATAGTGTTGGGACAGACTTTGACAAAGGGCTTTGTCATCCTGACCCTTAGAAGCCTGAGGCCGATAGTTGGTGATTTGCCTCAGTCCTCTCCACACAGAAGCAGAGTCGTTAGCAATGAACTGTTGCTGGAGTCTCTCAGAATACACAGATTTAGCTCTCCTCAGCTCTCTGTTAAACCGATATTTAACCTCCCTGTAGCAGTCCCTGTCTCCACTTTTCAACGCTGCTTCCTTCTCCTTCCTGATCTGTCTAAGCTTAGCTGTGAACCAGGGCTTGTCGTTGGAGTATCTCACCCTGGTGTGCGATGGAAGAATGCTCTCCTCACAAAAGTGGATATATGAGGTCACAGTGTCCGTGTATTCATCCAGATCATGCGTGGCTCCTTTAAACATGCCCCAGTCAGTTATTTCCAAGCACGTGCTCAGCTCCTCCCCAGCTTCACTGGTCCATTTCTTCGTAGTGCTCACAACAGGTTTTGTGAGCTTCAGTCTCTGTCTGTATGTGGGAATCAGGTGGACCATCACGTGATCAGATAGTCCGAGCGCAGCGCGGGGAACAGCGCGATACGCGTCCTTAACTGTAGTGTAACAGTGATCCAGCGTGTTCTCTCCTCTGGTGGGGCATTTAATAAACTGTTTGTATCAGGGGAGTTCGTGGCTTAGGTTGCTCTGGTTAAAGTCGCCAACCACAATAACCAGAGAGTCCGGAAAAATCCGCTCCGCTTGTTGAATGTGATCCGCGAGCGCGCGCTGAGCCTCGCGCACATCCGCGTCGGGCGGGACGTAAACAGCGGCCAGGATGAATGAAGCGAACTCACGCGGGGAAGACACCTGGTTTTGGCCGGGGACAGAACTGGTTTCTTTGCCACCGGTACTATGGTAGAGGTCTTAAAGCATCTGGGAACGATGGCCTGACTCAGGGAGATCTTATAAATGTCAGTCAGGACATCCGCCAACTCACTCGCCCAGTCTCAGAGCACACGTCCCGGGATGTTGTCCGGACCTGCAGCTTTACGTGGGTTGACCCTGGTTAGGGTTCTCCGTGTGTCCGCTGTGTTGATGGTGATAGCTGGCCCAACCGATGGTGGAGATGGGCCAGCCCTCCCTCTGATTGTCGGGTTTGATGCTTCAAAACATGCAAAGAAGTTGTTGAGCCTGTCTGGAAGCGAAGTGTCGTCATCATCGACCCCCTGCCTAGACTTATAGTCCATCAGCGGCCGAACTCCCTGCCACATCCGCTTGGTGTTCCTAGTGTCACAGAGGTTTCCCTGGGTTTTCTCCGCATAGGCACGCTTCGCCGTCTTAATTCCCTTTGAGAGTGCAGACCTGACTGAGTGGAGGGCGATCTTGTCTTTCGCTCTGAAGGCTACATCTCTGGCTGTGAGCAGCGAGTGCACCTCTGCAGTCATCCAGGGCTTATGGTTGCCCCGTGCAGTGATAGTCTTCACTATAGTGACATCCTCTGTGCACTTCGTGATGTAGCTGGTGACCGTTTCAGCATACTCCTCCACATCTGTCCTGTCTTCCTGGGAGGCTGCTATTTTGAAGACCTCCCAGTCTGTGTGCAGAAAACAGTCTTTAAGTGCTGAGGTTGCACTCTCTGGCCAAATCCTGATTTGTTTCACTACTGGCCTGCTGCGCTTCAGTAAAGGTTTGTAGGCAGGCACCAGCATCATGGATAGGTGGTCAGAATGGCCGAGGTGGGGGTGAGGTGTTGCCTTATAAGCATCTGTGTTTGTGTACACCAAGTCCAACATATTCTCTCCTCTGGTCTTAAAGTCTACACATTGTTTAAACTTGGGGAGCACAGTCTTTAAACCAGTGTGGTTAAAATCCCCCGCAACCACCACAAAACTGTCCGGGTGCGAAGTTTGAATTTCACTAATAGCATTGTGCAGCTCTCCGAGTGCCTCTTTAGCATTAGCTTTAGCATTAGTGCTAGGCGCTATGTAAACAGCAGCTACACACACGTTGGTGAATTCCCTCGGCAGATTAAATGGCCGACAATTTACAATAAGGAACTCCGCCAACGGAAACCAGTGTTTAGATACTAACGTGGCGTTAACGCACCAGTTCTTGTTAACATAGATGCATAGGCCCCCCCCTCGGCTCTTACTGGAGCTAGCAGCTTCTCTGTCTGCCCGGAACGATGTCGTCCCTTCCAGCTGAATGGCCGCGTCAGGGATGTTGTCGTGGAGCCATGTCTCCATGAATGCAAACACACAGCAGTCCCTCCACTCTCTCCGGGTTTCTCTCAGCAGACGCAGCTCGTCCAGCTTGTTGTCGAGGAAGTGGACATTAGAGAGAAGGAGCGATGGTACTGCTGGTCTGGAGGGGTTAGCCTTTAGCCTAGCATGAATCCCGGCCCTTTTTCCTCCCTTATGCTTGCGTTCGCTCCGTTTACGCTTCCTCCTTTTCCGGGTAGCCTCCAGCGGAATCTCCGACAGAATTCCATGCTGGCGTAGAATGTCCAAGTCACAACCGAGCACCGCGATTCTTGCAGCATGCAGTACCTTGATGTTTAATAAGGTCTCACGGTTGTAAGTTTTACAGGATGTACGTCTGGGATGATCAAAACACTCAAAACTCTCACACTCTTTGATGCCAAGAGGGGCCGCTGCGTCCATGCGCACCGCTATCTTCTAGCCCCACCATCTTCTAGTATTAGGAAAATACTCTGTGGACTGACGAGACAAAAGTTGAACTTTTTGGAAGGCGTGTTTCCCATTACATCCGGCATAAAAGTAACACAGCATTTCAGAAAAGGAACATCATACCAACAGTAAAATATGGTGGTGGTAGTGTGATGGTCTGGGGCTGTTTTGCTGCTTCAGGACCTGGAAGACTTGCTGTGGTAAATGGAACCATGAATTCTGCTGTCTACTAAAAAACCCATGTCCAGCCAAATGTCCAGCCATCTGTTTGTGACCTCAAGCTGAAGTGCACTTGGGTTCTGCAGCAGGACAATGATCCAAAACACACCAGCAAGTGCATCTCTGAATGGCTTAAGAAAAACAAAATGAAGACTTTGGAGTGGCCTAGTCAAAGTCCTGACCTGAATCCGATTGAGATGCTGTGGCATGACCTTAAAAAGGCGGGTCAAGCTCAAAAACCCTCCAATGTGGCCGAATTTCAACAATTCTGCAAAGATGAGTGGGCCAAAATTCCTCCACATCGTTGTAAAAGACTCATTGCCAGTTATTGCAAACGCTTGATTGCAGTTGTTGCTAAGCGTGGCCCAACCAGTTATTAGGGTTCGGGGGCAATCACTTTTTCACACAGGGCCATGTAGGTTTGGATTTTTTTTTTTCTCTTAATAATAAACACCTTCATTTAAAAACTGCATTTTGTGTCTACTTGTGTTATCTTTGCCTAACATTTAAATTTGTTTAATGATCTGAAACATTTAAGTGTGACAAACATATAAAAAAATGAGAAATCAGGAAGGGGGCAAACACTTTTTCACACCACTGCAGTTCTGATAAATAATTAAGGCTAAGACCATTAAGAGCCTTAAAAACTAATAAAAGAACCTTAAAATCTATTCTGAAGCTGACAGGAAGCCAATGCAGAGACTTTAAAATGGGTGTTATGTGTGCTGTCTTTCTGGTCTTGGTCAGAACCCTTGAGTTCTGGAGTAGTTATAGGGGGGCTATAGTCTTTTAAGGAAGACCAGAAAGAACAGCATTGCAATAATTTATTCTGCAATAGAATAACAAGTGCATGGGAAAGTGCATGACAGCTTTCATGTACAAACACACTTCCCAGCCAAGTTTAGCTTTTTTTTTTGCAATTACAAGAACTATGGTAACATTAATTAATAACTATACTGACAATGATGTGAGAATCCACAGTGATGATGATAACCTTCTGTAAACAGCAGAGCCAGACAGGTGCTGGTTGCACCAGAAATTGGCTTCACACTGCACCACACGTACATGAAGTTGGCCCCCATCTATTGCAAAAACTAGGGAGGTATAGTCTCAACCGTGTTTGCAGTGTTTCTACATGTTTGTGTTCTTGAAATTTTCATTTATACCTTTACGGATTTTAAAATATTAAATAACCCTCTCGTGAAAAAGGTCGCAGCGTACCTGTCATGTGGTGGCCCTCTTGTGGCCAAGAGCTTTTCGAAGAAAATATTCGATTTAGATAGCAGAAATTTCAAAGACTGTAACTTGAAAGTAGTAAGACTTAAATGAGAAAAATGTAAATAGTTACTGTAAATGAGAAAAATGTAGAATGTGATCCAAAGTTTTTGATGGGAGTAAATTTACTCATCTAATTTGCATAATGTGACTGGATTTTTTTGTTGTTGTTGTTTGTTTTTGTTTTGTTTGTTTTTTGTTATCTAATCCTCAAAATATATGACCCAGAAAATCAGTAGAATGTAAACAAACAGTGAGTAAAAACATCAGACCTACCATGCGTCATGCATCGCCTTGTGTCCGTGTGCTCATCCTGGTCCTTTATTTCATCTTCTGTCTGTCATTTTCACTTTCTCTCGCACGTCCAGAAACTCTCACATTTATCTTTTGATTTATTCCACCTCAATTTTGGTTAGGCAACGCCGCTGAACTGGTAATAATGTGCTCTCTGTGGTGTGCTGCTCAGTCAACCACGGACACTAGGTGGCTGTCCACCAGTCTATCTTGTGCTGTCGCAGAAGATAAATATTACCCTTCAGAATCATCCTCAGAAGCTAAATAATCCCTTTTAGAACCACAGTCAGCAAAATTCAGAGCAAGTGCATCCTCAGTGTTAAAATACATCATGCAATCGCCCCGGTTTCTCTTCTTCTGCGTTCTGAAACTGGCTTCCAGTTATGGCGGAAGTGGACCCAGTCCTCCATGGTGGAATTGTGCTAGGATTTAAGCTATAGTGTGTCTGGCATCTAGCGATGTGAAATGGTTAGTACATCTGGGATTATTTTTTTGAGTTTTTTTTAATCTACTTTTTCCACACCACGTGACAGGTGCGTATCTGTGACCTTTTCCACAAGAGGATTAAAGCATGTAATCAAACTGCCATTCATCTCAAAAACTTTAAAAGTACAATCAAAAATTTCAATGTACATATGTGCATAAATGATGCACAAACTATTGAAACAATTTCTCCCTAGTCTTAGGGAAAAGGTTGCTCATGCTACACCACCAGTGTGAGATGTCTGTGCTGCACTGCTTGTAGTGATCAGAGCCCCCAAATTGATTTTTTTTTTTTAGCTACATCTGTTGCTTCTGTACATTGTGCATAGAAAAAGGAAGAAAAGAAGAAGAGTGTGTGAGTTCATAAAATTATTCAGCAGATCCTTCTTTTTGAACCAAAGCTTCCTTGAACAGACAGCCAGCTTGAATCAGACTTTCCATCCAAGCGCACTGTTCCAAAGTTCTAAAAGTAATTAATAATAAGTGGTAGAAGATGGCTGGATAATTTTAATTTGGGCACAATCACTCTGTGACGACCAGTTGATGCCTCCAATCATCTCCTCCTCCTTTTACTCCTATGCACTTGGCATCCTATTTGAAAGCAGGTCTATAGAACCCAGAGCTCAGCTTGTGGGCAAACTCTCCCATCACTCTGTCAATGATTCCCGCCCTGCTTTCAGAGCACATGAATGGAGGGTTGGATGTGTTTTAATTGGCTTTCAGTGTTTTGTGTTGTTCATCAAATTCCTCTAAAAATGAACCCTACAATATTGTTTGCACATATTATTGTTATGTTTGCCACATGTTATTGTTGGTTCTAATTTGAACACAATATACTTCGTATCTCGGCATCCTTCAGCCAGGAGGTGGGTATGCGCTAGACAGTTTGCCAATCCATCTCAGGATCAATATAGAGAGGCAGACAACATTCAGTTGTATATTTTCACCTACAGCCAATTTAGAATTACCACTTAAAGTGACAAGCATGTCTACTCCAATGAAGCTGGGTGGAAGTGTAGTGGGTGTTTCCATGTCTGTCTGTCCCTGTGTCTATAGCTTGTAACTTAAGGTGGATTCACACTACAATGTTTGGACCGACTTTTACTAACGTTTTGGCAAACGCTCTGCTGACAAAAGTTGATGATTGCTGGTATTTGTTGGCAAATGCTGGCGAAAGTTGTGTTCTTTGAAAATTTTCAGCCTGCTGAAAATTTACCAATGTTTGGAACTAAATGCTGGTTAAAGCTACAGTACTCATTTTGTAAAAGTTCCTGAGCGCTGAGCTAAGTTGTGCACAGTTTGCCTAAGTCAGCCTAAGTTAAACTGTGTTCACTCTATAGCGTTTGGACCGACTTTTACAAACGTTTTGAAAAATCAGGGAAATACTCAGTGCAGTTCAACTGACATCAGCGTCAGGTGACACTCATACTGTATAAAGATCAGTATTTGAGGGTTTTTTATTTCTATGTGGTTATTTCTGCATACCCTTTCCCCCTGTTCATTCATTCATTCATTCATCTAAAAAAATAATAAAATAATGCTATAGACTCCAACACTAACTCTGCAATTAAAATGTAAATGTGGATGGAATTAAAGAAACTATTAATGAATCCTCATATAAATAAAATGACAGGTGTGTGGTATATATTACTCATATATTCCATACCTGCATACGTTGGAGCATGTGGAAATGTGTGGGGCAACATATGCAAAGGAATTTCACACCTCTGAAAGGACAAAGGAATCTCACCGCCGTGTGAAGACCAATGACATCACAGGACGCCATGGCAACAGACTTGACACCTTCACCCCCTTAGGCGAGGAGAGGTTTTCCCATCACCTCCCAAGACGGAGGGAGGAGTTAACAGGACTAATGGGGATTTAGATAACGGGGGATTTCAGCTTGTGTTTTGCATGTCTTGGATGTGTGCCTGTATTTAACCAGCGAGCTGGGCAGAATTCTTCCTCTTTGCCTTCTGCCAAGCTCTGCACCATGATGAGACAAGATAGAAGAGTTGTTCATTAAAGACTCTGCTTTTGTGATACAAAACCGCCTCGTTATTTCCAGCTCTTCTACACTGGTGACCTTGACGCGAGTATGGACCTGAGGCGTTCTTCAAGCGACTCATCCGCGGCGAATCTGACTTACGCCAGCGACAACGCAGACGAGGGAACAAGCAGACAGCTGTTCCCCCCGGCAGAGGGTACCGAGAGAGCTCAACCGAGCTCCAGCACCGCCGTGAGAGCCGAGGCAAGGCACTCTTACCCGGCGGGCACAACAGTGATGATGTGCACAAACGCCGTCGCTGTTAAACTGCCAGATTTCTGGCGAGAAGACCCGGCCTCTTGGTTTCTCCAAGCCGAAGCCCAGTTCATACTGGCGGGCATCACGGCAGACGATACTAAGTTCTACCATATCGTCTCCAAACTCGACTCCGCCACTTCGAGGTGTGTGCGAAGCTTGATCCAGCGACCACCGGCCCAGGACAAGTATGAGACACTCAAGGCGACCATCGTGGCGAACTACGTCCCGTCGGCGGAAGAAAGAGCTGAAAAAATCCTGGCAGTCTACGGCCACAGAGGGGGCAATCCAAAGACCCTCATGGAGGATTTACTGCAGCTCAAGGAGGAGGACAATGATAATTTCCTCTTTCAATTTATTTTCCTCAGCACGCTACCACCACACATGAGAGGGACACTCGCCAGTATGAAGTACAACAATCATCAGGACTTCCGCACGCTGGCCAACGAGGCTTATCGACTCGTCAACGCCTGCAGAGATTGGACACCCACAGCGGCATCCGCAGACCTCAAAACTGACGCCCCAAACCTTGGAGAGTCACAAACCACGGAGCAGGCTCAACCCACGGTGACAGCAGCACGGCCCAAGCGCAACAAACAGAATGACGTCTGTTATTATCACCACCGCTTTGCCGAGAAAGCCCGGAAATGTGTTCCCCCCCGCAAGTTTACGATGTCGGGAAACGCCAAAGCCGAGGGCCGTTAACGGCAGCGGTTCTCGGCGAGAAAAATAAGCTGTTATATGTGACGGATGGACACACAGGCAAGCAGTTCCTCATCGACACAGGAGCCCAGCTGAGTTTCGTCATGCCCTCCCACGCAGATCGAGCCATGGGCACCCGGGGCAATGGAGCAGTGGCAGCCAACGGCTCAGACATCGACACGTTCGGGGAAAAGAGCCTGCATCTCCTCATTCACGGCCGCAGCTACAGATGGACATTTGTTGTAGCGGCGGTGAGTTTTAACTTGTTAGGCGCAGATTTTCTGTGTGCACACGGGTTATTAGTTGATCTAGCAAATAGGCGCCTGGTTAATGCACTGTCTTTTGCTTCTATTCCTTGCTCAGCTCGAGTCTCTCCACCACCTGTGCAGGCCAACGTCACCACGGCAGGAGGTAAGTTTGAGCAACTCCTCACCCAATTTCCAGCACTCACAACCCCCAAATTCTGAGCCACTGTAGCCAAACACGGGGTTAAACACTTCATTCCAACAACGGGACCTCCCGTTTTTGCCAAAGCTCGCCGCTTAGACGCGGCCAAGCTCAACATAGCAAGGGACGAATTTGCAGCTCTTGAAAAATTAGGCATTGTCCGACGTTCAAAGAGCCCTTGGGCTTCACCACTTCACATGGTTCCAAAATCCGACGGTTCTTGGAGACCGTGCGGAGATTACCGCAGATTAAACAACGCTACAGCGCGTGACTGCTACCCCATTCCTCACATACAGGACTTTTCACTACATTTAGCGGGTGCGCGCATTTTTTCAAAAATAGACTTAGTCCGCGGTTATCACCAAGTTCCAGTCCGAGCCGAAGACATTCCTAAAACAGCGGTTATAACCCCTTTCGGCCTTTTTGAATTCCTGCGAATGCCTTTCGGCCTCAAAGGTGCTGCTCAGACTTTTCAGCGTATGATGGACGCAGTCTTACGCGACCTCCCCTTTGTTTTCGTCTACCTCGACGACATGCTGGTAGCCAGCTCATCGGAGGAAGAGCACGAGCAGCATCTCACTGCCGTTTTTCAGAGGCTAGAAGAGCACGGATTAATAATTAATCCAGCCAAATGCAAATTCGGCGTATCGCAAATTGATTTTTTGGGACACAGAGTCTCCCCGAAAGGGGCAGTTCCGCTTCCAGACAAAATTCATGCAATAGAAGGTTTTCCACGGCCCCAAACAGTCAAATCGCTACAGGAATTTTTGGGGATGGTTAATTTTTACAACCGTTTCCTCCCTCATGCAGCTCAGCTCATGCAGCCCCTGTATGACGCGCTCAAAAAAAAGAGAGCTTCCAACGCGGTCGAATGGACCCCGGAACGCGAACGCGCTTTTGCGGAAGTTAAAAACGCCCTAGCTAACGCCACAATGTTAGTCCATCCAGATCCCTCGGCCCGCATTGCTCTCACCACAGATGCTTCAGACTTGGCCATAGGGGCAGTTGTAGAACAACTTGTCAAGGGGGTCTGGCAACCTTTAGCATTTTTTAGCAAATCGCTAAACCCGACGGAACGCAAGTACAGCACTTTTGACAGGGAGCTGCTGGCGCTCCATTTATCCATCCGCCACTCCCAGTTTTGGTTAGAAGGGCGGAGTTTCACGGCTTTTGTGGACCATAAACCGCTCACTTTTGCTATGGCTAAAATTTCAGAACCTTGGTCGGGCAGACAACAAAGACAGCTAGCTGCGATTTCAGAGTTCACCACAGACATTCGACATGTAGCGGGCAAACTTAACGTAGTAGCGGACTGTCTCTCTCGCGCTGTGGCACCGCCAGAGCACGAGGAGACAGATTACACTGCTTCAGCAGCTGAGCTTTTCTCTAACGCAAACACATATGCAGCACCTATCCATGAAGGGATAGATTATGCAGCCATGGCGGAAGAACAAGGTAGTGATGCGGACGTGCGCGCGCTCCTGTCTGGACCAACAGGGTTAAGGCTGGAGGAAAAAGGGTTGCGCGACGGCGTGCCCCCCCTAATATGCGATGTTTCAACCGGCCGACCTCGCCCGTTAGTACCGGCTGCTTGGCGCCGCCGTATTTTCGACGCAATTCACTCCCTCGCGCACCCAGGTGTGCGTGCCTCGGTCAAAATGGTTGCCGAAAAGTTTGTGTGGCCAGGCCTGTGCAAAAACGTAAAAGAATGGGCAAAAACTTGCATTCCTTGTCAGCGCGCCAAAGTACACAAACACACAAAAGCCCCTCTGGAGCCTTTTCCCATCCCTGCTAGAAGGTTCGACCACATTCATGTCGACCTCGTGGGGCCGCTGCCTTCCTCCCAGGGTTTCACACACCTGCTAACAATGATAGACCGCACCACGCGCTGGCCAGAGGCAGTCCCTCTAGCGGCAACTACAGCGGAGGAAGTCGCTCGCGTTTTTCTAACAAATTGGGTGGCACGTTTCGGCATCCCATCAGATATCACGTCAGATAGGGGGCCTCAATTTGTCTCAGAGCTCTGGTCAGCCATGTCCAACAGTTTAGGGGCAACAATTCACCGTACCACCACTTATCGGTGGTACGGTGCTACAGTGCTAACCACGGCACGGTGGTGCAGTGGTTAGCACTGTTGCCTTACAGCTAGAAGGTTCCTGGTTTGAATCCCCAGGTTGGCAGGGGTTGGAACCTTTTTGTGTGGAGTTTGCATGTTCTCCCTGTGCTGTGTGGGTTTACTCCGGGGGCTCCGGTTTCCTCCCACAATCCAAAGACATGCATGTTAGGTTAATTGGCTGTTCTAAATTGTCCCTAGATATCTGTTTCCTATAGGCCCTTAGAATAGAGGGTTAGTATTAGTGAAAGCGCTTTGAGTGGTCTTTGTGACTAGAAAAGCGCTATATAAATGCAGGTTAGTTAGTTAGTTAGTTAGTTATCACCCTCAGGCTAATGGGTTATGCGAGCGTTTTCACAGGTCCTTAAAGGCCGCCCTCAGAGCCTCATTAACGGACACAAATTGGGTAAATAAACTTCCCTGGGTTTTATTGGGGTTGCGTGCGGCACCTAAAGAGGATTTAGACGCTTCCCCTGCAGAATTAGTCTTTGCTCAGCCTATTAGACTACCAGGTGAATTTTTACCAGAAAACCCGGAACCAGGGCACCTCCCAGTCCCAAGGTTTTTAGGCAGTAACGGACCGGACTCTCTACACGGTCCAGCTCATCACTCCTTTCCGCGAGTTTTTGTTCCTCAAACTTTAAAAAACGCCGAGTTTGTTTTTGTTAAGCATGAAGCCCTTAAACCAACGTTACGCCCAGTATACGATGGCCCGTTCAGAGTGCTGGAAAATGGTGACAAACACTTTGTGCTTGATTATGGGGATAGAAATGAAACGGTCAGCATTGACAGACTCAAACCTGCCTTCTTGTTGAGAGACGAACCTGCACAGTTGGCGCGAGCACCTCGGCGAGGTAGACCCCCCAAGGAAAAAGTCTCAGCCCCCAGGCAGGGAACAGATAATCTCTCTCCTTCCCACACTGCGGATTCCTCACAACAAGGTCCCAGCAGGACGCCTAAACCAGCCTACAGCAGCTTTGGGAGAAGATTGAAACCCAGACTGCACAAGGACTGATTACACCACTCTGCAATTTTTCGCTAATTGTGCCGCAACAGTTTAGGACTGACTTATGATTATACTATGCTGTTATATTTTCACTGAACTCTCTTAGGAGCATGGCTGCTTGGAAGTTTCTTCTGTGACAACAGCTGTAACACGTAGTATGTCTTAGTAATTACCCTAGACTGTGAATCTTTCTGTGTCCTTTCCTAGTTGTTTGGGGGGCCTGTGGTATATATTACTCATATATTCCATACCTGCATACGTTGGAGCATGTGGAAATGTGTGGGGCAACATATGCAAAGGAATTTCACACCTCTGAAAGGACAAAGGAATCTCACCGCCGTGTGAAGACCAATGACGTCACAGGACGCCATGGCAACAGACTTGACACCTTCACCCCCTTAGGCGAGGAGAGGTTTTCCCATCACCTCCCAAGACGGAGGGAGGAGTTAACAGGACTAATGGGGATTTAGATAACGGGGGATTTCAGCTTGTGTTTTGCATGTCTTGGATGTGTGCCTGTATTTAACCAGCGAGCTGGGCAGAATTCTTCCTCTTTGCCTTCTGCCAAGCTCTGCACCATGATGAGACAAGATAGAAGAGTTGTTCATTAAAGACTTTGCTTTTGTGATACAAAACTGCCTCGTTATTTCCAGCTCTTCTACAGGTGATTATATTTTGACTGTTACAACTCTTTCCACTTAAAATAACATAAAATCCCGTTAAATGTCATTTACTTTTTGACACCACATCAGTGCTGTTTGATTCCCACAATAGAAGTGAACCAATAAATCCTGGAAAATGATTACACATGGAGCAGAAAATTAAGAACAGTAAATTTCTCACTGAGGAGATTTTTTTTTTCTTTTGGGCTGTCACATTTTTGTGAGATTATATCTATCTATATCTATCTATATCTATCTATCTATCTATCTATCTATCTATCTATCTATCTATATATATATATATATATATATATATATATATATATATATATATATATATATATATATATATATATATATACACTACCGTTCAAAAGTTTGGGGTCACCCAGACAATTATTTTGTGTTTTCCATGAAAACTCACACTTATTTACCACCATGAGTTGTAAAATGAATAGAAAATATAGTCAAGACATTGACTAACTAACTAACTAACTAACCTGCACTTATATAGCGCTTTTCTAGTCACAAAGACCACTCAAAGCGCTTAATTGACAAGGTTAGAAATAATGATTTGTATTTGAAATAATAATTTTTTCCTTCAAACTTTGCTTTCGTCAAAGAATCCTCCATTTGCAGCAGTTACAGCATTGCACACCTAACATGATTGCACAAGGGTTTTCTAATCATCCATTAGCCTTCTGACGCAATGAGCAAACACATTGTACCATTAGAACACTGGAGTGATAGTTGCTAGAAATGGGCCTTTATACACCTATGTAGATATTGCACCAAAAACCAGACATTTGCAGCTAGAATAGTCATTTACCACATTAGCAATGTATAGAGTGTATTTCTGATTAGTTTAAAGTTATCTTCATTGGAAAAAAGTGCTTTACTTTCAAAAATAAGGAAATTTCTAAGTGACCCCAAACTTTTGAACGGTAGTGTATATATACGTATATACTGTATATATATACAGTATATATACAGTATATATATAGTGGTGGCACAACGGGAGGTCTTACTCCCACCCAGTAGCTTGGGGAATAGGGAGAAGGGGGTGAGAAATGGTAATGCGGAAGAAGAAAGAAGATGCAAAGGTAGGCACCACAGTGGTGGTGGGGGGGGGGGGACTATGTGAAGATGTGCCTTCACACCTGGGATGCCAGGTGTGAATGTATTGTGTTGTGATGTGCTCTGTTGTAATGTATGTACTCCAGGTGCCAAGGAAGAGAGTGTAAGCTGTATAAAAGGTTCACTTTGGCACCCGGAGTTCATTCTGACTTGATGATAGAGGAATAAAGTCTGTGTCTGCAATGCTCGTGTCTCTTCTTGTCAATCCTCTACACTGGTGACCCTGAGACGTGAAAATGGAAGATGGACCAAGCATCTCTGTGGGAACAGCCGCACTAGGGTTTCCCCTCACTGCATTTGCCGTAATGGTCAAACTCCCGGACTTGTGGCTCCATGACCCGGCCGCCTGGTTCATTCATGTGGAAGCTCAGTTCACCCTCCACGGAGTCTCCGCTGATGACACGAAGTACCATTATGTGGTGGCTTCACTGGACCCGCGCTCCATGCACCATCAGTCTGCTCTGACCCCCCAACCCAGGGAAATTATGATGCTCTCAAGCAGCTGCTGCTGTGGCGTTACACCCTGTCCACTGGAGAGAGAGCAGAGAAGCTTCTCTCCCGCCCGGACTTAAGGGACAGATCAGCTGTGGAGCTTATGGAGAGTATGCTGGAATTGCTGGGCGCAGATGACAGATCTTTCCTTGTCGCCCATCTCTTTCTGAGGAAACTGCCAATTTCGGCACGGACAATTTTGTCCAACTCACCGCTGCTGGCTGCCAGGGACTACCGCTCGCTGGCGGAGGAAGCGGATCGCATTATCCTGGCGAGCAGGAGTTTCAGAGTCCAGGCAGTGAGACCGAGATCTTCGGCGGAGCACGCCAAGGCTGAGGAGCCGAAGGTTGTGGCTGGGACAGCCACTCCAGGACGCCAGAACAGAATGGTGTGTTTTTACCATCAATGTTTTGGCACAGATGCGTGGCGCTGTCTCCAACCGTGGCGTTTCAAGATGCCGGAGAAATGGGCCAGCCAGCGGTCAGTAGGGCTATGACCACTAGCAACAGGGAGAAGCTGCTTTTCATAGAGGACACACATTCTGCGAGACATTTTTTGGTGGACTGGGGCTCCCAGAAGAGTCTCATTTTGCCAGTCAGCGCTGATAGGTTGGTGGAAGGCTGTGGCCCGTCACTAACGGCCACCAATGGATTCTACATCAAGACTTTTGGAGAAAGGTTGGTGACGGTGTGTTTGCATAGACGCAACTACAAGTGGGACTTTGTGGCAGCTGCTTGTTCGGTTCCTATCTTAGGTGCTGATTTTCTGTGTGCTTATGGTCTCCTTGTCAATGTTGCTAACAGACGTTTAGTGGATGCTGTGTCTTTTGCCTGACTGCCTTGTATGGTTCGCTGTGGGCGCCATCTTGGATCTTCGATCCAAGATGGCGCCCACAGCGGTCGACATGGTGCTTCGCTGCGCTCTTTGTTTGTTTTTGTTTGTCAATTGTGTGTCTGCTTGCACTTATACCCGTGAAGAACTTTTAAATATCAGGACTTTGACCCCCACGGACCTCCTCCCAGTTTTTCTAGCCCCTGCCGCCGATCTGGTTTATTGTTTGGCTCGGAAAGTGAGACGGCGGAAGAGAGGAAGACGAGCGGGCGCTCTCGTACGACTTCGCAGGAGAGGCTCGCGAACGGCGCTGCCTGGCATATTTCTGTCCAATACCAACTCTCTCTCTAACAAGGTGGATGAACTGAGACTGCTGATGCGTTTTAGGGACCTCGCCTCCTCAGCTGTCCTCTGCTTTACTGAGACCTGGCTCCGGGAAAATATACCGGACAGCGTGCTGCGCCTCGACGGCTTTCAGCTCTTCCGTGCTGATCGTGACACAGAGCTTTCCGGCAAGACCACAGGAGGCGGTGTCTGCTTCTACATCAACTGCAGCTGGTGCTCTGATGTAACGGAAATTTCCAAACACTGTTCTCCTGCCTTGGAATTTCTTGTTATCAATTGCAAGCCCTTCTATTCCCCGCGGGAGTTTGCTTCTTTCATAATGATCGCTGTGTACGCCCCTCCCAACGCGGACACGCGCGAAGCTCAGCGCGTGCTCGCGGATCACATTCAACACACAGAGCGGAGTTTTCCAGACTCGCTGATTATTGTGGCTGGCGACTTTAATCAGTGCAATCTGAGCCACGATCTCCCCCGCTACAAACAGTTTATTAAATGCCCCACCAGAGGATTAAACACACTGGATCACTGTTACACCACAGTGAAAGACGCATATCGCGCTGTCCCTCGAGCTGCGCTGGGATTATCTGATCACGTGATGGTTCACCTCATTCCCACATACAGACAGAGATTGAAGCTCACTAAACCTGTTGTGAGCACTACGAAGATACGGACCAGTGATGCTGAGGAGAAGCTGGAAACGTGCATGGAAATATCTGACTGGGGCATGCTTAAAGGAGCCACGCATGATCTGGATGAGTACACGGACACTGTGAACTCATATATCCACTTTTGTGAAGAGAACATTCTTCCATCACGCACCAGGGTGAGTTACTCTAATGACAAACCCTGGTTCACAGCTAAGCTCAGACAGATCAGGAAGGAGAAGGAAGCAGCGCTGAAAAGTGGAGACAGGGACTGCTACAGGGAGGTTAAATACCGGTTTAACAGAGAGCTGAAGAGGGCTAAATCTGTGTACTCAGAGAGACTCCAGCAGCAGTTCACTGCTAATGATTCGGCTTCCGTGTGGAGAGGACTGAGGCAAATCACCAACTATCGACCTAAGGCTCCTAAAGGTCAGGATGACAAAGCCCTTTGTCAGAGACTGTCCCAACACTATGCCCGTTTTGACACCTCGTCATCTGTGTCCAACTCCCCCCCTCCCTCCAGCTCCACAGCCTCCACATTCCCTACTTCATTTAAGGCACCCCCCCCTCCTCCCCCCCTCCCCTTATCATCAGTGAGCAGGATGTGCTCAAACAGTTCTCCAGACTGAACCCGCGCAAGGCCCCCGGCCCAGACGGCGTGTCTCCCTCCACCCTGAGACTCTGTGCGAAACAGCTGGCTCCTGTATTCACAGACATTTTTAACACCTCCCTTAAGTTATGCCACGTGCCATCCTGCCTCAAATCCTCCACCATCATCCCTGTCCCCAAGAAGCCACGGATCACTGGACTTAATGACTACAGACCTGTAGCGCTCACCTCTGTAGTCATGAAGTCCTTTGAGCGCCTGGTCCTGTCCCACCTCAAGTCCATCACCACCCCTCTCCTGGACCCGCTGCAGTTTGCCTACCGAGCCAACAGGTCTGTAGACGATGCAGTCAACCTGGCCCTCCACTCCATCCTGCAGCACCTGGACTCCCCGGGAACCTACGCCAGGATCCTGTTTGTGGACTTCAGCTCCGCATTCAACACCATCCGCCCCGCTCTGCTCCGGGACAAGCTGTCCCTGCTCAACGTGCCTGACTCCCTCTGCAGGTGGATCATCGACTTCCTGACGGACCGGAGGCAGCATGTGCGGCTGGGAAAGACTGTCTCAGACTATACTAGCATCAGCACCGGATCACCCCAGGGCTGTGTACTTTCCCCCCTACTCTTCTCCCTCTACACCAACTCCTGCACCTCCAGCCACCAGTCTGTCAAGTTGATCAAGTTTGCGGACGACACCACCCTCATCGGGCTCACCTCCAACGGCGACGAGTCCGCCTACAGGAGAGAGGTGGCCCAGCTGGCGTCCTGGTGCAGCAATAACAACCTGCAGCTGAACGCTCTGAAGACAGTGGAGATGATTGTAGACTTCAGGAAAGTCACTACTCCTCTGCCCCCCCTCACCCTCTCAGGCTCTCCCATCACCACTGCTGATTCCTTCCGCTTCCTAGGCACTACCATCACCAGGGACCTCAAATGGGAGCTGACCATCAGCTCACTCATCAAAAAAGCCCAGCAGAGGATGTTCTTCCTGCGGCAGCTGAGGAAGCTCAAGCTACCCACCAAGATGTTAGTGCAGTTCTACACAGCCATCATCGAGTCCATCCTCACCACCTCCATAACCGTGTGGTACGCAGGAGCCACTGCCAGGGACAGACTAAGGCTGCAGCGCGTCGTGCGCACTGCTGAGAAGGTGATCGGCTGCAAGCTCCCATCTCTCCAGGATCTGTACATCTCCAGGACCCGGAGGCGTGCTGGCCGGATCATAGCCGATCCCTCACACCCTGGTCACGTACTGTTTGCCCCCCTCCCCTCTGGTAGAAGACTTCGGTCCATCCAGATTAAAACCTCCCGTCACATGAACAGCTTCTTCCCCTCTGCCATTAGACTGCTGAACACTAAGTGACTCTCGTGCACCATGTACAGCAGCTCAACCAGACTCATGTCAATCATCACTGTTTTCTTCCTGCATTACCGACTGCACTATATAGTTCTCCACAGTATCTGCTGCTGGCTAATATATATTTTAACTGTTGACCAGTATCACTTAATCTTATCCTACACTTTATTACATGTATAGTTTATTTCTCTTATCTTATCATGTTTAATGTTGCAGCATTGTACCGAGACAAATTCCTAGTTTGTGTACTACATGAACAATGGCAATAAACCTGATTCTGATTCTGATTCTGATTCTGATTCTGAGCTGGGCCACCAACACATGCAAATGTTTTAGCCTTGGGGGATGTGTATCAACGTTTGCTTTCCAAGTTTCCCGTGCTCACGGTGCCCACCTTTTCCACTACTGTGACCAAGCATGGGGTCGAGCATTTCATCACTACTAAGGGCCCGCCGGTTTTTGCACGTCCGCGCCGCCTGGACGCAGCTAAGCTAGCCATCATGCGGGACGAGTTTGCTAACTTGGAACGTCTAGTGCAGGGGTCACCAACCTTTTTGAAACTGAGAGCTACTTCAAGGGTAATGAGTACTACGAAGGGCTACCAGTTTTATATACATGAAAAAAGTTTCACCATTTAAGTTTATATATTATATTAACCACTTGCGCTCCGTTGTTCCGCGGGCGGGCAAGTCTCTGCGTCCTATGACGCACGAGGGCGCGCGAGAGCGCGCTCGTGCGCCCTCGTGCGCATGACGCATGATGGTGGTGATGGTGATGTAGTACCGTCCAAGCGCCACCCAAAAAAAAACTGCAGAGACAGCTGCGAACAGATTAGTTCATCTGATTGACCTCTCATTCGACTAATAAGAGCCTTGAATTGGGTTTCTGAAACCTTGAAGAACCAATGAATGAAAATCTAGGAAGGAGAACCCGCCTACTGTGAACGCAGGAGCCAATTAAAGCACAGAAATTCTGGCTGGGTGAAGCGATATTTACTGCTGCAGAAGGACTCTGTACGAATCTCCTACAGACCCAGGCTCACCCAGCAGCATGGAGAACACCCACAAGTGGGACCTGCACTCATTCCAGCAGAATAGACGGAGGCCGACGACAAAAGTCGTAAATCATTCGCCAAAACGGCAATAATGGAATTATGTTTTGATCGGGATCCACGAGCAGAGCAGCGTCGCGTTCGTCTGACGCGTGGGAAGAGCTGTTCGCCACGACTCTGCTGCTTTGAAGAGGTAAGATGTTATAAGCTAAATTATTATTTATCCCTGAAAACTGTAATCCAAAAATGACTTTTGACTGATCGGTAAATTACAACTGTACTGCGCACGAAATACGAAGTGCGTGCGCCACGATAAACGGTTCATTTGCCGTGTTCGGACCGTGAACGCCCCCCCCCCACCCCGCTGCAGAAGAGGAGAGGGGGGGCACGGTCCGAACGCTCCCCGGTCGGCGGGGGGGAAGCATATCAGTCTATTCCATCATGTAGCGATGGCCCTCTTCTGTACCGAGGGGGGGGGGGGCGTTCACGGTCCGTTCACGGTTCCCCCCCCCCCACACACACAGTAGCGAGGGGGGGGGAGCCGCTGTGAAAACATGCAAGGAAAAAAAAAAAAGAGTGTATTCCGTCATGTAGCGAGGGCCGAATTTGGTCCTTGGTAGCGGGGGGGGGGGAACGACCCCCCGCCCACACACACACACACACAGACACAGCCCCGAGTGTGACCTTTCATTAGAGCCTAAAATGAAGATTCTACATTGAATTATTCAAAAGTTACAGACGTTTTTCCAAACTGTGCCATTTGGCACAATTTGGCACAGTTCCATAACGCCTGGGAACAGCCTGAGAACAAAGCTGTGTAAAATATTCATTTTTTGTGGTATTGTTACCAAATTTGGATCTCAGCTGGATAACACTTGGTTCTACATTTCTGTTGCATTTTCCAGCCGGATCGGACAGCTGTGTGTTATTTACAAGCATTTGTATCCAAAAAAACACTGTGTCCAATTTTTTTTTCTTCAAGTTCAGTATGTTTAGATGACTGTAACTCAGTGGCCGGAGCACGTAGAGAGATTATGTTTTTTTTGCCAAAAAATTCAAAGTGTTTTCTTTTAAATGAGACCAACCCCATGAAGATGCTGCAAAGGGTTGAATAACAGCTTTCGATTTACTTTGGGCACGGTTTTTTTGGCATTTTTAGGAAAATTGCCCGGAGTGCAAGTGGTTAATGATTACTGTTATTCATCTATGTGAAAACACTGATCACGTTAATAAATTCCCACAATAATTATTAAAATGATTTAACAAGGTAGGAAGCAGACACATTTTAACATACGGCACTTAATTTCTAATCTCTGTAAATGTCTCTTCTTCTTTGTTTAGATTTGATTGGCGGTTGGCAACCAGCTTACAGGTGCATTACCGCCACCTACTCTATCTTCAGACATCACTCTACAGTTATCACTCTATATCTACTAGAAAGCTACACTAAAGCCTCCATTTATCACTCTCTATATATCTCATTTTCAAATGATCACTTCTACAACATTTTGTAAGAAATCTTCATGTCCCATTTTTAACAAATTGTGAACCATGTTTGTACAAGTTATCAATTATGCAAGACTACAAAAATCAGCTTTCAGATTTTTCAGATTTTTTTGTAATAGTCACCAAATCTACAGGATTTTAACAAAATCATATCTCACACTTTATGAAAATATTTGAAACAACTTTTTAATATTTATTTTTAATCTTGCCATGCCACTACCCATGTTGCCACATTAGCCCCTTTTCCACTAGTACCAGTTTGGTACGGTACGGTACGCTTTGTAGGCTTTTCCATTAGGGACTGTAAAGGTAACGGTTCCGATTTTTCGGACCCACTGGATTGGGGTTTGAAGCATACCATACTGATACAAAAATGTGACGATGTAAAAACACTGCAGGCCACTGATTGGTCTGGGTGTAACATCATGAGAGGGGCGTTTTGAGGCTGATTTTACAGAATTGCGAGCCGCCATTTGCAAAGATTTGTCCGTGAGCCAGCCAGCAAGCGATAGAATATAAACAACAACGATAGAATGGCTTCACAGAAATCAGACCCACCAAAATCAACACAGCGGTCCAGCAGAGTTTTCTGTGCGTTTCGGCTGATGAGAGAATCCAGAGGAAAGTAGACGGAGCTACCCGAACTGAATGTACGGTAGTGGAAGCATCCAACTTCAGCAGTTGAAGCCGTGATATTAGGATATAGACGACAGTGAGTGATGGGATATGATGTGATATTATGCATCTTTTACGTTATTTATCCCAGCAGTGGAAAGTTCACTTTGGACGGACAACAACGTTGTTGCTAGTGTTCAAACGATGAGCTAGCTAGTTAGCTGTCGATGCTAAGTCCATCCTTGTGTGTTGCCTTTGTGTTGACAATATCTGATGAAATAAGCTAGTTGTAATCCTGGTTAAGAAGTCGATTTTTTACATGTTGCACTTCCGTGCTGTGCATGTACATGTACTTAAGTTGTGTTTATTTTCATTGTAGAGTCCGACCAGGATCTGCTTTGACAATGGCTACATTTGGCAGTACACAGCATTTGTTATGACTGTTAAGTTGCACACCTTGTTATTTATAGTCAAATCTTTTGCTTTTTAAGTTGAAGTATAGGTAAAGTGCCAAATTTAAAGTAGCACAATTTCCACTTAATATGAAAGGGACTGAACTGAGATTTTTTTTTTTTTTTTTTGGACTTATTTTGTACCCGTAGGTAGATTTGTTCTGCAGTCCGGTGACAAGCCACCAGCTTTATTTGATTGTGTGAATATTAATTACAGAATAACTGAAAATGAATGGCACATCCAATAGTAGCCACTGTAAAATTAACCGCTTGTTTATTTATTTATTTTTTTTATCAGATTACTTCTGTGCTTCTTTATGAGTTATATTCATAATAGTGTATCTTGCACTTTGGGGAATGGGAGTTGTTCAGTCACCATTATAATTTAGTTTATATGTGTAGTTTATAGTCTTTCATCTTTAAACTCATGAAGTAAAAGGACACATTACAAATATTTGAGACCCATTGTAGTGCTTCCTTTTATATGTTAGCAATACAAGCACAAAACACCACCCATACTTGAAACCAGGGCGACACAGCGGTGGCTAAACTTTTATTGATAACAACTTTATTTCTCAAATATGTTTTAAACCTGCTTTAATTAACCACCACCCTTTTCTGTCTTTCATCTAGGCAAGAGGAAAACGATCCACTCCAACCTGACCTTGCCTCACTATTTACAGAGATGCAGGCTGAAGATCTGCTGAACCGGGTCCAGCTTGAGCAGCACATCCAGTTGCTTCTCAGTGAGGCAGCGTGGCCAGTGTGTGTGACCCGTTCTAATTTCTTTTTTTTTTTTTTTTACAGTTTGAATTTTGCACATTCTAAAGAATCTGGAATTTGCTGCTGATTGTATAAAACAATTTAGTGACTGATGTGTTTGCATCATCATTTTCTATTTTGTCTGTTAAGACACCAGTGGGGAAAAGAGTCAACAGTACAAACCATTTATCAGTGACTTTGAAAATAATGGCTCATTTTTAAGAAAAAGCAACCAAAAACAATTATTTTATTTACTGAAGACTGTAATGTTGGATGTGCCAGAGCAGAAGACACTGTGTACTTTTGTGATAGTATCAGTATATGGAAGAATTCTGGGCCATACTAGCATCTGTATTTCCTAATAATGGGTTAAGGCAGGGGTGTCAAATCATGTGCCATGGAGGGCCAAGACCCTGCAGGCTTTTCCTGCAACCAGTGTCTTCATCAGCAGATTCCACTGAATTTCTTCCACTGATTGCTGATCAGTGAAAACACCTGCTGAAGAGACTGGGTAGAAGAGAGAACCTGCAGGGTCTGGGCCCTCCATGTAACATGATTGGACACCCCTGAGTAAGGGTTTAATGGGATTTAACATCTTAACACAAACTGCTTTATGGTTCATAATTCTGTTGGCAGACTTACACCAAACCAAAAGTGATTTCTCAAACGCTGGATTGTTCTTAGACAGCTTTTCCAATCTTTTAGTATTTAATTTATGTCACTTGGTGGTAACCTTCACACATAGAACAAAAGTGGAGACAGAGCTGCAAAAAGTACAAAGGTTTATTGTCAAAATTCCTAGTGCTATACTACATGAATACATGTATAGTTCACTGCTGATGCAGAGAATATATATTTATACAGTATCATCATGTAGTCAGCAATACTCAATATGTTATATATCCAGTAAATCCATGTATTTCTCCATGTAACCTTGTGACTGCGTTATTTTAATTGCTTTTAATCCTAGATCAAGTTTGTTTTGGCATAAAATGCATCATAATTGTTAAATATATCTTATTATACCTAACTCAGTACTGTTTACCTGTTGAAATATATATTTTACGGCTCATATACTACAATATGGCACCTGACAATCAAGTTTTGGCAGCTGATCATGTTTTGCCATGATACCACTGGCTGGAGCAGGTAAATCCCATGACGTCTCAACAGTCTGTCCATGATTTTGACACAGATCAGAGCAATTTGTTGCACAGGAAGCTAAACATTTCTACAGACATTCTGCAGTTCTGTAACCACTTGGCGTTCGTGAAGCTGGGTGACATCTCATCACCATCTTTCAAGTGGGAGAACTTGCACAATTGGTGGCTGACTAAATACTTTTTTGCCCCACTGTAGATCTTTAATTGTCATTGTCACAAGTACAACGAAATTCAAAGTGCTCTCCAGTCAGTGCCCCATTTATAAAAAAAAACATCGCCCTATTCATAAAAAACATAATCCTAAAAATACTAAAAATCAGATAAAAAATAATTTAAAAAGAATAAATATCTAGCCACATTCACACAAACATCAACACAGGACATCATACACACACAGTCATTGCAAAAAGCATTCAACAACATACAATCATGTCCATTTTGTACATTACTTCCTCAATTTGTTCAGAATGGTTATTGCTGTTGGGTAGAAGCTATGTTTGAGTCTGTTTGTCCTTGTGTTCATTAGTCTATATCGTTTCCCAGATGGCAGTAGTTCAAACAGTGAGTGCCCAGGATGTGAAGTGTCCTTTAAGATATTTTGGGCTTTCTTCTGACAACGAGAGCGGTGTACGTCTTCCAGCGTAAGGAGAGGGCAGCCAATGATCTTCTGGGCGGTGTCGATGACTCTCTGGAGTGCTTTCCTCTGAGCTACTGTACAACTACTGTACCAGATGCATATACAGTATATTAATATGCTTTCAATGGAAGCTCGATAAAAGGACACCAGCAGTCTCTGTGTGATGTTCTCCTTCCTGAGAATCCTCAGGAAGTACAGTCTCTGCTGGGCCTTTTTCACCAGCTAGAGGTGTTCACACTCCAGGACAGGTTCTCCTCTATGGTAACTCCCAGGAAACCGAAGTCAGCTACCCTCTCTACACAGTCCCCGCTGATGATGAAAGGGGGAATCTCTGTCTTCTTCCTCCTGTAGTCTATTATCAAGTCTTTGGTCTTAGAGGTGTTCAGGAGAAGGTTATTATCTTTGCACCATGATGACAACCGCACCACCTCATCTCTGTAAGCAGACTCGTCTCCCCCCCCCCCCCCGAGATGAGACCCACCACTGTAGTGCTGTCTGCAAACTTCACGATGGTGTTATTGTGATGGGCGGGGATGCAGTCATGTGTATACAGACAGTAGAGCAGGGGACTCAGCACACAGCCCTGGGGGGAGCCGGTACTGAGGCTTAGGGCCGTGGATGTATGATGGCCCACACTGACTCTCTGTCTGCGACCAGAGAGAAAGCTGCTGATCCACGTACATAAGGCCTGAGGAAGCCCCAGGTCCCCCAGCTTGACCACCAGTTTGTGTGAGAGGATGGTGTTAAATGCAGAGCTGTAATCCACGAAGAGCATCCGCACATAGTTCCCCTGCTGTTCCAGGTGGGCTAAAGTGGCATGGAGTGCTGTGGCCACCGCATCTTCTGTGGATCAATTTGCTCTGTAGGCAAACTGGTGGGGGTCAAGACTGCGGGGCAGGGCTGCTATGATATGACTACGGATCAGATTTTCAAAGCACTTCATCACCACTGGGGTGAGTGCGACTGGCCTGTAGTCGTTGAGGCTGGAGATGTGAGGCTTCTTGGGTAAGGGGACTATGGTGGAGGACTTCAGGCAGGATGGGACAGTGGACTGTGCCAGGGATTGGTTGAAAATCTTATTGAAGACTCCAGCCAGCTGATCTGCACAGTCCCTCAGCACACGTCCCGGGACGCCGTCCGGACCCGCTGCTTTTCTTGGGTCAATGGACTGCAAGGTGCGCCTCACCTCATGTTCCTCCAAAGTGAGGAATGTACTGCTTTGGGCCTGGTGTAGGTTGGCCGAAACAGGTGCAGCGACCTCAAAGCGGGCAAAGAAGATATTCAGCTCCTCCGCCAGCGTGAGGTCACCTACCGCGGTTCCCGGGTTAGTTCAATAGTTGGCCAGGTGCTGGATGCCCTGCCACACCTGCTGGCTATTGTTTGCTGTCCAGATGGTCCTCAATCCTCCTCCTATAGTCTGCCTTAGCCTCTCTGATGCCCCTCTTCAGGTTGGCCCGAGCTATGCTGTAGAGTTCGCTGTTACCAGACCTGAAGGCAGTGTTTCTCTCCCTCAGCAGTTGCTGGACCTCCCGGTTCATCCAGGGCTTCTGATTAGGGAAGATATGGATCCGTTTGTTCACTGTGATAGTGTCTATGCAGTTCTTGATATAGCACAGTACACTATCTGTGAACAGCTCCAGGTCCTGATGTTCGAAGAGTACCAAGTTGGTCCTGTCGAAGCAGTCCTGCAGCTGCTGGGAAGCATCCTCCGACCATGTGGCAACAGTCTTAGAGATGATGGGAGCAGTTTTCCTGATGGGGGCATATGCAGGAATTAATAGCATGGACAGATGGTCAGACTGGCCCAGATGTGGTAATGGTCTAGCCCTGTAGCCCAGTTTGATGTTTGAATAGACCTTGTCCAGGGTGTTCACACCCCTAGTAGCACACTTGACATGCTGATGGAATTTAGGGAGTGCTGCCTTTAAGTCTGCATGATTGAAATCCCCTGCTATAACTTGCACGGCGTCAGGGTAAATACTCTGTGTATAGCTAATGCTAGCATGTAGCAATCCAATAGCTGAGTTAGCATTAGCATCCGGTGGAATGTAAACAGCTGTTACCAATACTACAGTAAACTCCCTAGGGAGGTAAATGGGTCTGCACTTAACAGTCAGATACTCTATGTCCGATGAGCAGTGACTTTCCATAATCACTGAGTCAGTACACCAGCTGTTATTTACGTACACACAGAGCCCCCCTCCTCTGCTCTTACCGGAATCCGCTGTTTGGTCATAGCACTGTGTAGTGTGCCCCACTAACTCGATAGCCGAGTCCGGGATAAATGGTTGAAGCCAGGTCTCAGTGATAAGAAGAATGCATGCATCCCTGGCACAGTTGTTTGCCTTAGTTCCTCCATCTTGTTCACGAGAGATCTGGCGTTTGAGAGGAAAAGGCTAGGAAGTAGTGGTTTGAATGGCTGCTTCCGTAGCCTTACTAGCGCGCAGGCCCTAAAACCCCGCTTCTGCTTTCTCTCCCTCTGCCGCCTGCACCTCCTCCCAGCTGGGATGGTAATCCACGGAGAGCCGGGGCTCCTCGCTACTTCCACCGGGATCTTGTGTGAGCGGAGAAACTCACTTGTTACTTTCTCCTCGTAGCATATTCTGATCTTCAGAATATCATGCCGGCTATAGGTGATATTCGCTTGGCAGAATATGCACAAAACAAACACGTAAAACTAAAAACACATCCAAATACCGCTCCGACTGGTGAACCACTGAGCTGCTGCAACTGTGTGCGCCGCCATTAGGAATCATTAATCGCTTTTATAGTGACCTTCAGCTCATCTGCATTGCAATAGTTGATTTGAAAGTGCTCTGGATCTGATCTAGATTTTGAGTCAAAAGGACAAGGATCAAGGTTACATGGCCTCTTAATCTGAGTTCACATTCATGACCATTATGTTATCACTATTAGCGTTAGGTTTACCCAATGTGGTACAGTTGTTAAATGCAAGATCCACTTGACCTGACCTACTTTTTAGGTCAAAGTCACAATGTCATCTGCTCTGTAGCTTATAAACAAATGACACTAGAGTCACTAAACTTGGTACACAGGTTGAGCTTAGAACCCTCACCTGTGGCTATTGTTTGGGGATCAAAAGTTCAAGGTTACAAGGCCACCCAGCATGGACGTACATTATGTCACAGTTGATACCAGAAGTTTACAGACACTATAAAAAAGACGCATAACTTTTTATTCTTACTGTCTGACATTAAATCAGACTAAACTTTTCCTGGTTTATTCAGTTAGGATTACCAAAATTATTTCTATTTGCTACAGCAGTGAAGAGAATTAGAGAATTTTTTTATTACTTTTTTAAAAGTCAGAAGTTTACATACACTTAAAGATTACTGTGCCTTTAAATAATTTGGGAAAGCCCAGATAATGATGTCATGGCTTTGGAAGCTTCTGATAGGTTAACTGACAACATTTGAGTTAATTGGAGGCACACCTGTGGATCTATTTTAAGGCACACCTCAAACACACTGCTTTCTTGTGTGAAATATCGGACAAGGTTGCACTGATTGATGTAATTTTAACAAACTCCCCACATACGGGGGGATGCTGAAAAGTTCATAGTGGTCAAATTTAACCAAATGTGGTTTATTTTTCAACATAGTCTCCCCTTCGGTCCATGCACTTCTTCCATCGGGGTTGCAGTGCTTGGATCCCTGTGGTTGAAATATAAACCACATTTGTTCAAATTTGACCACTATGAACTTTTCACCCAACCTCGTATGTATTATTTTGGTATATTCTGCAATGACATAAGTGACCACTGTTTTATTGCTTGTATCCGTAAAGGGCAGTCTACTAAATCCCCGGATACATCAGTCAAAAGCAAGTTATTAAAAATTTTGATGTTCAAGCCTTCTTGCACGATGTGGGTGAAGTGGACTGAATTCATTCAGTTCACTAAATTCATTCCCACTGTAAATAAGGCATGGTTCCTTTTCAGAGATTGTTTTAGTACAGTTATTGATAAACATGCTCCAATAAATAAAATTAAAGAAGATAGATAGATAGATAGATAGATAGATAGATAGATAGATAGATAGATAGATAGATAGATAGATGGATGGATAGATAGATAGATAGATAGATAGATAGATAGATAGATAGATTTAAAAAAAATTTGCAGCAGCTCATGGTTCTCTTGAGATTTGGTGGTACTACTACAGCAAAAAAAAAATGTTGCCTGGCACAAGGCACAGCAAACTGGGCCAGAGATTGATAGGCTTGCTTTTTGTCAAAATCACAGTAAGGTAACACAAGCAGACTGCATCAATTCCACAGCTGCATTGGAAAACGGTAAGGCAGTTAGAAAATAAATCTTCAGGCTCACCTTTGTCACTCACAGCAGACAATATCTTAGTTACTGACAAGAAGCATGTGGCTGACCTTTTCAACAAACATTTTACAAAATCTGGCCTTGTATCTGTCTCTAACCCAAGCTACCGAAACAATAGTTTAGACAATGTGAGCACAAGGCATTCAAATCTAAGATACCATGTGCAGCCTCCATCTCTAACCAGCTTCAGTCTGGTTTACATGCTTCCTCTAAATTTTTTCTTACAACTTATTACTGAAGGAGAAATTATGAAGGAATTGTTGTCTTTGAACTCCAAAAAGCCAGCTGGGTCAGACGGGCTTGCCCCATTGTTTTTTAAAACAGTGCCTCCAATTATTGCACCACCATTAGCAAGTGTTTTTAATCTCTCACTACTTACTGCTGAAATTCCAGTTTATTGGAAGGCTGCCATCATTCATCATCTCTTTAAGGGTGGGGGACCAGGCTGACCTAAATTGTTACAGGCCTATATCCCTTTCACCATGTGCATCCAAGATTTTTGAAAAACTTGTAAATAAACAGTTAAGTCAATACTTGGACTGTGGTGTTCAGTCCGGCTTCCTTTTAGGTTATGGCTGTGTCACCACTGTTTTAAAAGTTATAAATGATACAGGATCTACATTAGACTCCAAACAGCACTGTGCAGCGATATTCATTGACCTAGCAAAAGCCTTTGATTCTGTGAATCATTTAGTTTTATTTCATTTCAGTGAAACTGTAACCACGTGACTATGATCCTCAGGTCAGGAGCATTATACCAAATTAATCACACCTGTGTATGCGCACCTTATATATACCCTCTTACATCCATCCATTCTTCCTCTTTCTATAGTCCTGGTTGGAAAGAACTTATACCAGTCTATTTAATGTTGTATTCTTGTGCTGTTTGGGCTGCCTTACCCTTGGTACCCCATCGCTGTGTCATAAAATTGTTGTGTTTTCTGCTCAGTGAGAGAAGGTTTGCAGCGGTTGTGCAGCGTGATGTGCACTGTCCGTACCTACTTGGCGGTATGTAATATATGCTTGCCTTCTTTCAGAACTGTTAACAATTTAGCAGCATGAGGTATGTACTACCCTTGTCTGCTTAAAGGTTTGTGATATTTTTTTTTTTTTGTGCCTTCTCTTCAGACAGAAAATTGCTTTACACCTTAACAGCATGTGATATACTTATCTGCTTGGGGTATGTGATATATTTTGCCTTCTTCAAGCATGAATTGCTTAACAGTTTAACAGCAAGCGGTGCAATTTGCCGTTAATTCTGTATTGTTTTCTTTTTTGACTGACAGTCGTCTTCTTTAAAAAAAAATCTGATATTGGTATGTTGTCTTCTGGCTAACGCGCTTGTACCTCTTGAAATAGCCCTTTGGCCTGTTTATGATAGTAATAATAACTGTCTTGTTTTCTCTCCTATTGTTCTTGGAGGAATAGTGGCTTCGTTGGGGAGTGGAGAAGGGGGAAGTAACCCAGAAACTGGTATGCCACCAGCCCAGGGCTCCATCCCTCCAGCTTTAGCTGCTCCAGCTGGAACTGGGAAGGCCAGCAGGAAGCGGAAGCGGATTGAAGAAATTCAGCTACGCAACCCACGGGTGGACTTCATGCAAAGGCAATTGGAGGAAATGCATAAGACCATCGAACATATGGCTGCAAATCAACATCGCCTTTTGGGTATACCACACCAGGCTCCCCGTATGTGCCCCGGGACCGCATCTGATGCAATGTCCCTCACGCCCTCTGATAACTTCGGTTAGACCATCAGCTCTGGCTGTGGCTCTATTGGGCGAGTGGATGTCTCTGAGAATGATGATGAGGTCGACAGTGACCCTCCGGTTGAGAAGGACCTTCCTGAGCCCTATGATATATCTGTCAGGGCACTGCTCCTAGAGCAGCATCAGCTGCTGGGCTTCCTCCTCCATCTTTGCGATGCCTATTTCCATATTCCCATAAATCTGGCCCACAGGAAGTTCCTCAGGTTTTTCTTTCAGGGCAAGGTCTTCGAATACAACATCCTGCCTTTCGGTTTGTCCCTGTTCACCAAGTGCATGGACGCTGCACTCGCCCTACTGCGGCAGAAGGGCATTCAAGTTTTCAATTATCTGGGTGATTGGCTGGTTTGTGCGCCATCGGAAGCCATAGCAAGGAGCCATATGGAGACCATATTGGCTCACCTGGTGCCACTTGGGTTGCATTTGAATGCGGTGAAAATCTGCCTGGTTCCAACCAGGATTGTCAAGTACCTGGGGCTCGCCCTGGATTCATTTGCCATGAGGGCATCCCTGACTCCAAAGAGAAGGCATACTATCAGGGAATGCTTCAAGAGCTGCATTTCACAAAGGACTGTATTAGTGCAGCAGTGCCAGAGGATCTTGGGTCTCTGTGCTGCAGCTGCCCAGGTGGTGCCACTGGGTCTTTTACATACTTGTCCCCTTCAGCGGTGGTTCACGCTTCAGAAGGTGGTTTTGCCCAGAGACAAAAGGAGGAGGCTAGTTCTTTCCAAAAAGGGCCTCATGGTTCTCAGGTGGTGGAGACACTTATCAGCAGTCAAGTTAATTATCATTTTCTTCATAAAATTGCATCCACTTTTCTTAACCAATGCTATTTTATGGTTTTCCAATTTCCAGTATACTGACAAATTAAACTATGGTTTATTTGGCTCCACAAATGCTTGATTCATAAGTAACAGTCTATGATGCCCATGATATATGTTGAATTCCCTGTTTAAAGTTATCTATATATGTTAACCTATTCTGACATTTTTTATTAAATCATTGAAAAACATATGGGAGTTACTGTTGGATTTCATGTCCATCTTCTTGATTACCAGAGACAAGAACTCAGAAGGGTTTATTTTGAGACTGATTCATAATTGGTACAAATAAAGAATTAATAAAATTGTCCATTATATGGACTGGTACCCCAACGAGGATTTGAGTGTAATGAAAATAAATCTTCATTCCTACTCACATTCATATTTACATTAATACTTGTACCAACATTAAATTACCTATAAAAACCCCATAAATCCACTACATTATTTTATGGTACTGCCTGGTTGAGGCTCTGAAAAAATCTGAAATGGACATGAAATTATGATTTCATAAGCTAACTAACTACTAACTAACTAACCTGCACTTATATAGCGCTTTTCTAGTCACAAAGACCACTCAAAGCGCTTTCATTAATACTAACCCTCTATTCTAAGGGCCTATAGGAAACAGATGTCTAGGGACAATTTAGAACAGCCAATTAACCTAACATGCATGTCTTTGGCATGTGGGAGGAAACCGGAGAAATCCCGGAGTAAACCCACGCAACACGGGGAGAACATGCAAACTCCACACAGATCACTGTTGGTCGGGGGCTGGGATCGAACCCACGATCCCACAATCCCCACAATCCCCCGGCCAAGGGTACACTGTGCTGCCGCAGTGCTAACCACTGCGCCACCGTGCAGCCAATGTGCAGCTATGTGTGTATAGTCAAATCATCTTTTGCAAGGTAGTCTTTTTTTTATTTTCTCTATTTCTCTATTTTTTTTTTATTTTTATTTTTTTTTTATCTTCTCTATTTCTCACTGGCCCCCTCATGGATCATCACCTTATCATGGTGGGGGGGGTTGCGTGCCCCAGTGATCCCAGGGGCTATGTTGTCCGGGGCAATTTGCTTCTGATAGGGTCTCCCAAGACAAACTGGTCCTGGGTGAAGGGCCAGACTAAGAATGATCCAACAGACTCTCATGATAAATTGTATATCAAGGATTCAGTGTACCCCACCCGGTATGGGGTTACTGGGGCCCCACCCTGGAGCCAGGCCTGGGGGAGGGGCTCGAAGGCTAGCGTCTGGTGGCCGGGTTTCCACCCATGGGACCCGGCCGGGCTCAGCCCGAAGGAGTTACATGTGTCCGCCCTCCAGTGGGCTCACCACCTGCAGGAGGGATCATGGGGGTCCAGTGCTATGTGGATTAGGTGGCGGTCAAAGGCGGAGACCTTGGCGGACTGATCCCAAGCTTTCTAAACTGGCTTTTGGTACGTGGAATGTCACCTCTCTGGTGGGGAAGGAGCCTGAGCTGGTGTACGAGGTTGAGAGATACCGGCTAGAATCTAGCCAGTATATATCTAGCCGACTATAGCCGACTATATCTAGCCGCTAGATATAGTCGGCCTCACCACAACACACAGCTCCGGTTCCGAAACCAGTCTCCTGGAGAGGGGCTGGAGCTTGGCCTTTTCTGGGGTTGCCCCGGGCGAGAGGCGACGAGCAGGGGTGGGTATTCTTGTATTGCCACACCTTGGTGCCTCTATATTGGAGTTTTCCCCGGTGGACGAAAGGGTTGCTTCCCTGCGCCTTCGGGTTGGGAAACGGGTCCTGACCATCATTTGTGCCTATGCACCAAATGATGTTTCAGAGTACCCACCCTTTTTGGAGTCTGTGACTGGGGTGCTGGAGGGTGCTCCTCTTGGAGACTCCATTGTCCTACTGGGGGACTTCAATGCGCACGTGGGCAACGACAGTGAAACCTGGAGGGGGGTGATTGGGAGGAACGGCCTGCCCAATCTGAACCCGAGTGGTGTTCAGTTATTGGACTTCTGTGCTAACCACAGTCTGTCCATAACGAACACCATGTTCAAGCATAAGGGTGTCCATATGTGCACCTGGCACCAGGACACCCTAGGTCGCAGGTCGATGATCGATTTTGTTATTGTATCATCAGACCTGCGACCGTATGTCTTGGACACCCGAGTAAAGAGAGGTGCAGAGCTGTCAACTAATCACCACCTGGTGGTGAGTTGGATCCAATGGCAGGGGAGGAAGCCATTCAGATCTGGTAGACCCAAACGTATAGTGAGGGTGTGCTGGGAGCGTCTGGCTGAAGCCCCTGTCCGGGAGGTCTTCAACTCCCACCTCCGGAAGAACTTCAACCACATTCCGAGGGAGTCTGGAGACATGGAGTCTGAATGGGCCATGTTCTCCACCTCTGTTGCTGAAGCAGCGGCCCAGAGCTGCGGCCGCAAGGTGGTCGGTGCATCTCGTGGTGGCAACCCCCGAACCAAGCGGTGGACACCAGTGGTGAGGGGGGCCATTAAGCTGAAGAAGGAGTCCTATCAAGCTTGGTTGGCTTGTGGGACTCCCGAAGCAGCTGAGGTGTACCGGCAGGCCAAGCGGAGTGCAGCTCGGGTGGTTGCTGAAGCAAAAACACGGATATGGGAGGAGTTCGGTGAGGCTATGGAACAAGACTTTCGGTCGGCCTCAAAGAGATTCTGGCAAACTGTCCGGCGGCTCAGGAGGAGAAAGCAGCTCCCCGTCCACACTGTGTATGGTGTGGATGGGACACTGTTGACTTCGACTGGGGATATCGTCAGGCAGTGGAAGGAATACTTCGAGGATCTCCTCAATACCTCTGATATGCCTTCCACAGAGGAAGCAGGGTTTGGGGACGAGGGGGATGACTCGCCTATCACAGGGGCTGAGGTCGCCAAGGTGGTTAAAAATCTCCTTGGTGGCCGGGCCCCGGGGGTGGACGAGATTCGCCCTGAGTACCTCAAGGCCCTGGATGTTGTTGGGCTGTCATGGTTGACACGCCTCTGCAACATTGCGTGGAGGTTGGGGGTAGTGCCTTTGGCATGGCAAACCGGGGTGGTGGTTCCTCTCTTCAAAAAAGGGGACCGGAGGGTGTGCTCCAACTTTAGAGGGATCACACTCCTCAGCCTCCCTGGGAAGGTCTATGCCAAGGTACTGGAGAGGCGAGTCCGGCCGTTGGTCGAACCTCGGATTCAGGAGGAGCAATGTGGTTTTCGTCCTGGCCGTGGCACATCGGACCAGCTCTTTACCCTCTCGAGAATTCTTGAGGGTTCGTGGGAGTTTGCCCAACCAGTTTACATGTGTTTTGTGGACTTGGAGAAGGCATTTGACCGCGTCCCTCGTGGATTTTTGTGGGGGGTGCTTCGGGAGTATGGGCTATTGGGCTTGTTGTTACGAGCTATTCGGTCTCTGTACGACCATTGTGAGAGTTTGGTTCGTATTGCCAACACTCGGTCGGAGTCATTCCCAGTGAGAGTTGGACTCCGCCAGGGCTGCCCTTTGTCACCGATCCTGTTCATAATTTTTATGGACAGGATTTCTAGGTGCAGCCAGGGAATGGAGGGTGTCATGCTTGATGACCACAGGATCTCATCTCTGTTGTTTTCAGATGATGTTGTCCTGTTGGCTTCATCCAGCAATGACCTACAGCTCTTGCTGGGACGGTTTGCCGCTGAGTGTGAAGCGGCTGGGATGAGAATCAGCACCTCCAAGTCCGAGTCCATGGTCCTCAGCCGGAAAAAGATGGATTGTCCTCTGTGGGTTGGGGACAGGCTCCTGCCCCAAGTGGAGGAGTTTAAGTATCTTGGGGTCTTGTTCACGAGTGAGAGGAAAATGGAGCGAGAGATCGACAGACGGATTGGAGCAGCATCTGCAGTGATGCGGACGTTGTACCGGTCTGTTGTGGTGAAGAGGGAGCTGAGTTCTAAGGCAAAGCTGTTGATTTACCAGTCAATCTACGTTCCTACTCTCACCTATGGTCACGAGCTTTGGGTAATGACCGAAAGAACAAGATCGCAGATACAAGCGGCTGAAATGAGCTTTCTCCGTAGGATTGCTGGACTCACCCTCAGAGATAGGGTGAGGTGCTCAGTCATCCGGGAGAGGCTCAGAGTAGAACCGCTGCTCCTCCACATTGAAAGGAGTCAGTTGAGGTGGTATGGGCATCTGATTAGGATGCCTCCTGGACGCCTCCCACTTGAGGTGTTTCAGGCACGTCCCACTGGGAGGAGACCCCGGGGCAGACCCAGGACTCGGTGGAGAGACTATGTCTCCCAGCTGGTCTGGGAACGCCTTGGTATCCCCTCTGAAGAGCTGGAGCAGGTGGCTGGAGAGAGGGAAGTCTGGGCTTCTCTGCTTGAACTGCTGCCTCCGCGACCCGGACCTCTGGAAAAGCGGTAGAAGATGGATGGATGGATGGATATTTCTCACTGGCTCCCCAGCCAGGCATCTGTGTGAGTGTGAGAGAGCACAAAGGGACCATCTGACCATCTGATCATCTTATCTGCTCAGATTGTCTGTGTGAAGGAGCTGCAGAGGGGAGGGGTTGGAAAAAAAAAATCCGCTCGCTGCCACACTCCATCGACTGTGTTGTGACATGGTTAGGGACCCAGGAGACAGACGCTGACACGAGTAGATATTAGACAATTATTCTTTATTGATATAATGTGTGTGTAATGCGTGGGTGAGTGAGTGCGTGGCTGTCTGGTCACTGGAGCTGAGCATATCCTGTGGCGACCTGGCAACCCTGGAACACACAAGCACAAACAATTACTGCTGTTCATTAGGATGAGAGATCTGCAGCTAGTGATGCTTACTTGCAGGTGCCACAGAGTAAATCCTGCTGGCTCCAAGTGCCCATGCGATGCAGTGCTCGTGGTGCTCGACGTAGCGGAGGTAAGGAGGAACTCCGAGGGGGAGGAGATGGTGCCCCGTCAGCTGGGGTGGCTAGTCCGCCGCCTGGGAGGTCCACCTGTGCACAGGGGAGAAGGCTAGGAGAGGATGAGTGCTGAGGTTGCTTACTTGGCTTGGCTTGGCGTGGTGTCATGATCTTGGCTTTGGCTTGAGGTCGTAATCTCGGCGCATTGCTGGGCAAAGGCGACAGACGACTCCGTGCCGAGCCGTCTGCGGTTCTGGCTTTTAAAGGCCGCTGATTGTCACCTGCCGGTGTGTGCGCAGCTAATGATGATGATGATGACGATGACGGCCCAACGGCCGCCATGACATGTTGTGGGTTTTTTTTAAAAGCATGCTTCAGAAAAGCGTTATTATATGCTGAATTAATTAAAATCAGGCCTGAAAAGATGGGTTGTGATGAAATCTGATCCCTCTTTAGTTCACTCAACTTGTTGGCAAGTTTTCCTGGTGAGGTAAATTGAATTAACCATTGTTTAAGAGTACTCTTGCATGGGTGAAAAACCAGATTAAAGGGCGCCCATCTTCCATTCTTTTAAAAGTTGCTGGCAGAAAGAAGCCAGTAGAAGCGTGAAACAAAGCAAGGCGTGGTCAGTGGGCCGCGTTCACATCCTGGGTGACCGAGTTGCCACGTGTCTGCTCACATTTGCGTGTGACCGAAGCGGCTACCAGATAGGGTGGTGGCTCACTTGACACGGGGAATGGCCACTACGTGGGAGCTGTTTAGGGGTGCACCCCTGGAGGATGTATGCGCAGCCGCTGGCTGGGCTTCTCCTTCAACGTTCACCCACTTTTATAGCCTCAACCAGGTCTCATCAGTCGTCCCCTCATCTGTTCTGGGGGTCGCAGCAGATTCTTAAGTTGCATGTTAGTTTTTCCCTCATTTAAACCGGAATGTGTGCCTTGTGCTCAAAATGTTTTTTGTTCAGCTCCAGTTACCTGGAAGAACCTGCTTAACTTGTACGCATTCAGTGAAGTACAGTAAAGGAGTTGCACTCATCTGGTTGTGTTTGTACTTAATGCCATTGTGCTCCTTCGGCCTGTGGGTGACGCCACCTCCATTCTCCTCAGGACTCATTTGGTATACTGTTGCCACGTGGTTACAGGTTCACTGAAATGAAATAAAACATATGTTTATTGATGTAAACGCGGTTTTATGAATGAAAGTGAACCTGTAATCATTCATTGCCCTTCATCTGTGGAGGCAGGCTCCTCCCAGTTGTTAGAAAGAGGAAGAATGGGTGGATGCAAGGGTGTATATATTAGGTCTGCATCCACAGGTGTGATTAATTTGGTATAATGCTCCTGACCCGAGGATCATAGTCACGTGGTTACAGGTTCACTTTCATTCATAAAACCACATTCATATCCGTAAATGTATGTTTTATTACAAATATTAACCAGTATTGGAATTTCTGGCAGGTCATTGTCATGGTTCTCAAATTACCTTTCCAAGAGGATGCAGCAAGAAAAGCTTGATCTCCATCTTTCTCAGCCCATCCATGTACCATCAGGTGTGCCCCAGGGCTTAATTCTTTGTCCAGCTCTTTTCTGTCATGATCCTGGGCACGGGTGGGCGCCGTGCCCCATCTCCAGTTTAAGTTTAATCTTTTTCTGTCTGCTTCTCTGTTATTTTGTCCAGTTATTGTCATTTTGTATTTGTTTACATTCGTTTACATTTTGTGGTTGTCTTGCTGTCTCATTATGGTTTCCGGTTTGTGTTTAATTTTGAAAGCGCTGTGCAGCATCCGGCTGTCAGACTGTTCGGAGCTGCACAACTGTCATTTATTCTGTTATTTTCTCCACTCATGCATCCACACCTGTCACTTATTATTAAATGGTATAAAAGGGCATGGCAACGGAAAGAGGTTGTCGTGTCCTTCTATCACTGCACATCCTCAGATGTTGAGTCTTGCTCTGAATGTGTTTGTGCTTCACTGTCAAGGAGAGAGGAGAGCTACGTCCAGGTCAGTTTTTGTCTTTTTATTTCCAGCTGTGAGCCCTGCTGTCTTCAGGAGTGCTCTGGCTGGATTCTGCCCTCTGCGCAGCATTCCCAGGGTTCCATTCCCCCGTGACATCGAGCCCCACTCTCCTCCAGCGCTTTATTATTTTGTATGTGTGTTTATCATTCCCTGTCAGTTTGTCTTTACGTTAATAAATGTGCTGAAACCACAGTGTATGTTTGATGTCCTTCAGTAGCCCTGGAAAAGGGTAACTTCTGATGTTTTCTCCATATTTATAAATTACATTCCACAAACGATTAGTAAAGCCCATATTTGGATATTTGGATCAACAACACTGTTGATTCAAATGTGAAATATACTGTCTGGGTCCATATTTATATTCTGCCAGGTAATTTAACTAACAGTAATGCTGTTGATACCATCTAGCTGCAATACTCCTGCACTGTGTATATAACTGTGTACAAATGTATATTTATTTACTGCTTTGGATAACCAGTTCTTATCTTATTTATTGTTGCTCTGAGTGCTGCTATCCCTTTGCTGCTGCAATCCTGGAATTTCCCCCATTGTGGGACTAATAAAGGCTTTTCTTATCTTATCTTATCTTATCTTATTTACATATATGCTGATGACACAATCTAATATGCCACAGGTTCTTCTCTGCATGAAGTTGCAAAGTCTCATACACATAGTTTTTATGAAATACCACAGGGCTTTACTGATCTAAATTTGTTTTTAAATGCGAAAAAAAACTGAATTTATATGGGTTGGTCACAAAGACAGGGTTTCCTCTTCTATCATAGGCTTCACCACAACAAATGGAACCATCATCAAACAGCTTAAGCTACGGTCACAAATACCCTTACAAACGGCTGCGAACACTGTACAAATGATTTCCGGACCATTTCATACAGCCTTCTTAAGGCGGCTGTAGGAGAATCCAGCATTTCTAGACCATTCATAAGTTCTAGGTCAGGTCAATGGTCTTGTCCAAGATTTCTACAAATGCCCCACAAAAGCCCCTCATTGTAGGACGTCCATACAAATGCCATAGGAACAATATAAGAACTACACAAGATGTTGGCTGAAGTATGCCTCAAGAACACCTTAAGTTGCTCTTGAGGGGCCCTTACAGCGGTTATAGGAAATGCTGTATGAATCCCTGTTCCTATAGAGATTCGTACAGCGTACATAAAGTGGTAGTGAGGCGCTCATAAGGCAGAAGTACTTCATTCTTGTGACACCTGTGCCAACAAAATGTGCCGTAAGCCATAAGATCTTCCTACCAACAACTTGAGAGTGCCATGAGTTGCACAAAAATTTTCGTAAGCTGGCAGTAAGTATGCCGCAGGAAGATCCCAAGGCACCTTTATGAAGAACATAAGAACTCTAGGGCCATCGTACGACAGAGAAGCACCTCATATCTCAAGAATTCCTCAAGTTGCTTGTGCAAATTGAACTGCAGCAGTAAGAAACTATGCCCCCTTCACCAAATGTCTGTAAACTGCAGAATTCGTAGGAACTGGGAGATTTTTATGAACACATCGTTTGTAAGAATCTTTGTGACTGTAGCTTTCCAGTCTACAAATATTTAGGAATTTAGATAATGCACTGTCCTTCTCACACCATGTCAACATGCTACAGCCAAAGGTCAAAGCAAGACTTGGTTTTCTATACAGAAATCATTCCTCACTTACATCTCCCGCTAAATGAATGATTGTTGACAAGTCCACCCTTCCCTTATTTGATCAGGGGGATACAATCTATAGACATGCATGCAAAGGAACTCTGCATAAACTGGATACAAGCTGTCACTCTGCTATTCGATTTGTCACAAATGCTCTATTCAGAACTCACCACTGTCTGCTTTACTTTCAGGTCAAATGGACTTCTTTACATACTCCTCATAGTCATTGGTTCTCACTAATCTACAAAACTCTGCTAGGGCATTCATTTCCATATTGGAGCCAGCTATTGCATCCAGTATCTGCAGCCAAGTACAACACACAGTCATCACACTACATCACACTAAAGATCCCCAAAACCAAGTCTTGCTTTGGATTGCTGTCCTTTTCATCTGCAGCTTCAAATGACTGGAACTTTTTACAAAAAAACACTGAAACTTGGTTTTATTTCTGTCCCTGCTTTTAAAGGCCAATTAAAGGCATTTTAATGACACTTGTAAATGTTATACCACAGTTTGATAGTGTTTAATAGTTTTATTGACTTCATTTCACTTATTTGTTAATGTTCAATGTGTTTTTGTATTTTTTTTCCCACTTTCCTTACCCTTACAAGTGTCTTCTGGCACTTGTCAGGCTGCCATTGTAAATAAGAAACTGATCTTAATGTTTTGCCTGGTAAAATAAAGGATTAAAAAACATCATGAGAAAATTAAAATAATAATAATAACAATCATAATAGTAATAATAATAATGGATTAGATTTATATGGTGCTTTACATGTCAAGTGACATCTCAAAGCGCTTACATTGAGTCCATTATTCATTCACTCCAGACAGACAATGGTAGTGGTAAGCTACTGTTGTAGCCACAGCTGCCCTGGGGCAGACTGATGGAAACATGGCTGCCAATCTGTGCTAATGGCCTCTGCGACCACTACCGAACATTTATACACATTCATTCCCAGTGTCATGGACACTGGAGGAAAGGTGGGTAAAGTGTCTTGCCCAGGGAAACAACGGCAGGACGGCTGGGGAGAATGGGATTCAAACCGCCAACCCTCTGGTTATTGGATGACCCGTTCTACCTCCTGAGCCACTGCCACCCACATTTCCCTTCTCCGTTCCATTTATGCTGAGCACCAAGCTGGACGGCAGGAAGTTCCATTTTTTTTGTATGGTCTTTGGCATGACCCGACTGGGACTTGAACCCTGACCTCCCGGTTGTGGGGCGGATGCTCTACTTCTATGGCCTAGAGGTAGAGGCCACCGAAGTGGTGGCCTCTATCAGGAAGAGAATTGTGGACCTCCATAATTCTGGTTCATACTTTGGTACAATTTCCAGATGCCTGAAGGTGCCACATTCATCTATTCAAACAAATATATGCAGGTATAAACACCATGGGAATGTCCATCCATCATACCACTCAAGAAGGAGAAAGGTTCTGTGTCCCAGAGATAAATATGTTTTGGTGCAAAATATGCGTATCAACCCCAGAACAAAAGTAAAAGACCTTGTGAAGATGCTGGCTCAAGCTGGTAAAAAAAGTGTCATCATCCACAGTGATACTACAAGTCCTGTACCAACATGGGCTGAAAGGTCACTCAGCAAGGAAGAAGCAATTACTACAAAAGAAACATAAAAAGCAAGATTACAGTTTGCAAATGCACACAGGGACACAGACTTTAATCTTTGGAGACATGTCCTGTGGTCTGATGAAACTAAAGTTTAAGTGTTTGACCATAATGACCATCATCACATTTGGAGGAAAATGGGCAAAACTTGCAAGCCTGATAACATCATCCCAGCTGTGAAGTATTGGGGTGGCAGCATCATGTTGTGGGAGTGTTTTGCTGCAGGAGGAACTGGTGCACTTTGTTATGTCCACACGGAATGAGGCACAGAGAGTGGCATCTTCTTTGAACACAAACTTTATTACATGTTGTTTAATAATACACTACAACATATTAGCACTCAGCTCCCTGACATGCTACTAGGATGAGCCGCTGTAGAAGACACCATAAGATGGCCGACTCTTCCCCTATATAGCAGGCATGATGACGGCCACAGCTGGCTGTGTCATCACGCCGATCCCTGGTGTTAACCCCTTCACTACAGTCTTCCCCCTCTCCTTACAAAACATAAAACACTTCCACTTCCAATTTTAACCCTCCCCAACTTGGTACACATAAACACCCAAATATTCAAACATCACTAGCTAGAGCTAGCAGGTGGAGCGCCGCTTAACCCAACGCGGCTGAGTGGGTAATTCTGCCACTCGTTCGTCAACCGCGCTCCTATCTAAACAGTCACTTTTTCTTAGTCTTCCATGGAGAAGGCGGTTTTGCTGGAGGGGTTTTGTAGTGGGCCCGTGGCGGCTTCATCCCTGGAGCTTCTGGACCCCCGGGGCTTGGGTCTCATACTGTGGTAGCTGACTCCCATGAAGCCTCGTCATCCGGAGTAGCCACCTGGATATGCCACAGTTGGTTTGCATGCCAAACCGAATCATCCATCAGCCAAAAACACATTGTCCTCAGCGGCGCCCATTGTTTCACTGGCTGCAGCCCGGGCAGTCACCATCCCGGTCTCCTGCCGGTGCAAACCCAAACCCAGTCCGTTACTTTGAGTAGCGCCTTACTTGCTTTCATGCGTTGTCGTTGTGCTCCGGGTGGCTCTGCATGCTCGCTCAGCTCGGAACCTCTGTCGTGCTGCGGCGGCTCCGCTGTCACCGTGTTTGTTGCAGACCCTTCACCCATTGTCTCCATCGTCAGTTGTGGCTCATTGCAGGTACAGAAGGTGTACGGTGCCTCTCTGGTGTCACTCGTTGAAACGGACCCTCCACCCACTAACTCGGTCACTCCTACTACAGCCGGCCGAGCGCAGGCACTGAAGCCATCCGGTTCCTCCACTGAGCTGATGTCCTCCCAAGAGCTTGAAGTGTGCGCTTCGGTGTCGGTCGTTGAAGCGGACTCTTCACCAGTCCGCTCGGTCGTAACCTCCGTGTCGTGTTCGCTCTCCGTGTCACGTTCACCCACCATGCTGTGGTCACTCTCAGTGCGGAAGTCTCCCTTTTTGCTGCGCTCACTCTCTGTACTGTGCTCTTTGGCTGGCTTGTCGTTCTCGATGGGCATGGGCTCCCTCTCCTATGGCTCCGATTCCACCGTGTTAGCTAACGTCGACTGTCCGGGTAGCTTCTGTGTGTTTGGCGCCCATTTAGCTCCGTGGCTAACTTCTCTGTTGCTACTAGCTGGGACATTAGCTCCCCCAAGCTAGCTAGCATCATGTCTTTTGGCACCATTAGCATCTCAACCCACGGCTTTGTGCTACGTGTGTGTTCAGCAAAGTAGCTAGCAAGAAGCTCGACACATCTGCATACGAGTCCGTCGTACCAAGCGTGTGAAAAATTCTCTGACCTTCTACATTGAGTTTGCGAACAGGAAGTGCTTGTTTCCTTACTTTGTCGAATTTACCCAGGCCCAACGCTGCAACGTACGTCTCGAATGCTTCCAACCAGCGAGGCCACAGTACTGCTGGTTCCCCTGGGTACTCAAGGAACGGCTGTAGTGGTGTCACGCACGCCTCCATGAGTTAATCCTCAGTTGCCAAATGTTATGTCCACAAATCCGGAATGAGGCACAGAGAGCGGTGTTCTTTGAACACAAACTTTATTACATGTTGTTTAATAATACACTACAACATATTAGCACTCAGCTCCTTGACATGCTACTAGGACGAGCCGCCATAGAAGACACCATAAGATGGCCGACTCTCCCCCTATATAGCAGGCATGATGACGGCAACAGCCGATTGTGTCATCACGCCACTCCCTGGTGTTAACCCCTTCACTACACACTTCACAAAATAGATGACATCATGAAGAAAGAACATTATGTGAAAATATTGAAGCAACATGCAACAAGCAACAATATTGAAGCTTTTAATGTGGTGCAGCACACACTTCTGCAGCTAAAACTAGTCCTTAATGCTGACAAAACTAAACTGATGTGGTTTTCAAATTCTAGGAAGAGTCCACAAATTTTTCCCACAGTGTCCACTTTTGAGGGAAATGAAATTGAGGTGGTTCACTCGTACAAGTATCTTGGTATCTTGCTTGATGACGCTCTGACTTTTAAACCCCATGTTGAAAATCTTGTGAAGAAACTTAAACTGAAACTGGGTTTTTTATTTCAAAATAAATGTTGTTTTTCTTTTGAGGTTAAAAATCGTCTTGTTACTGCAACTTTTTTATCTGTTTTAGATTATGGAGACCTCTTGTATATGAACGCTTCAGCTCAGTATCTGAGTAAGATTGACTCTGTATATCATGCTGTTTTGAGGTTTGTTACAAATTGTAGAGCCTTGACCCATCACTGTGAACTGTATTTTAGAGTGGGATGGCCTTCTTTGTCCACCAGGAGGTTGACTCACTGGTACATTTTTATTTACAAGGCCATGCTTGGACTGTTGCCCCCTTACATTTGTAATTTGATCAGACTGAGAAGTGTTGATTCTTATGGTTTGCGTTCAAATGATTATTTGTTGCTTTCTGTTCCATTTGCCCGTACTGAGCTGGGAAAAAGAGCTTTCATGTTCTCAGCCCCCTCTACATGGAACATGTTGCAAAAAGACTGGAAATTAACGGAACTTGTTTCACTGAACAACTTTAAATCCAGTTTGAGAACACTTGAGACGGCCTCACTAATTTGTAACTGTTTTATATGATTTGTATGTCATTTTAAGTGTATTTGTGATTTTTTTTTTTGCTGCCTCTTGGCCAGGACTCCCTTGAAAAAGAGGTTTTTAATCTCAACGGGTTTTTTTCCTGGTTAAACAAAGGTAAAATAAATTTAAAAAAAACACCTCAAGACATCAGCCAGGAAGTTAAAGCTTGGGTGGAAATGGGTTTTTCAAATGGACAATGACCCTCAGCATACCGCCAAATTAGTTACAAAGTGCCTTAAGGACAACAAAGTCAATATTTTGGAGTAGCTATCACAAAGCCCTGATCTCAATCCCATAGAAAATTTGTGGGCAGAGCTAGCTGAAAAGACGTGTGCCAGCCAAGCAGCCTACAAACCTGACTAAGTAACATCAGTTCTGTCATGAGGAATGAACCAAAATTCCAGCAAACTATTGTGGGACGCTTGTGGAAAGATACCCAAAACGTTTGGCTCAAGTCATACAGTTTAAAGGCAATGCAAGCAAATACTAAAAAAAGTATGTAAACTTCTGACTTTGAAGAAAGTAATAAAAATTCTCTAAAAAATTATTTAGCAAATAGAAAAATTATTTGTCAAATAGAAATAATTTTGGTAATCCTAACTGATCTAAAACAGGAAAAGTTTAGTCTAATTTAATGTTAGTCAGTGAGGAAAAAAGGTCGTATGTTTTTTTATACAGTGCATGTAAACTTCTGGTTTCAACTGTATGTAAGTACAGTATGTCTGTTTATATCATCTGAAAAATGAGAAAGAGATGGGGGAGCTACTCAGAGCTCTTGTTGTTAGATTGCAGAAGAGAGGTGTGGGTCTGCTTCTCTGCTGAGTGACATTCTAGTTTTGGACTGTGGGAGGGCAATGGCAAACCTAGAGAGATGGGGGGGTATCCAAATTTGTGAGGGAAAAACTAATTAACATGAAAAAGTCACAATTGTACAACAAAAAAATGATAATTTCAAAGAAGAGGATTGCATATTTAAGAGAAAAAACTCAGCTATTACAAAGGTTGACAGTTTATACTTAGCTGTTTTATTTTCATATTAACTGTCAAATATGTTTTCTGGCTCCATGCAGATTTTTAGGCCTAAAAATTTCTCAAAATTGTGCTTTCCATAATTGAAATTCCCCACCCCTGGGTTGTTATATAAATAAGCCAGCCATGTTATCTCGAGAGGTCATTTTGGTAGTAAAAGACAAATTATGACCATTGTCCTTATTTCACAGCAACTGTGGTCTGCTCCAACGTGTCCCTGGTTAAATATGAACAAATGTGAGCATGGAGGATGGGTATTATTAAAAACAATCAGTCAGTCAGATAGCACCACACACTGTCACTGCATTGCTGCCAGCCTTAAGTCGTTTGCGTCTCCATGGAACCCCAATATTGAATAAAGACATGACACAGTCACAGAAAATAGTTTCAACATGCAGCAACAGCGGAAACTTTTCTGTTCCCTGAAGGCAATAGATTTGAGTGTGCCAAATCCCATAGTTCAATGGTCTGGTCTACATGGAAACAGAGATGAGAAGAGGCCTCTGACTGGATTTGAGAGAAAGTTATACAGGGTGAGGCATGTATAGAATGCTTTAACCGTCAAGGTATATTTCTGCACTTCTGCTTTCTTCATAAAACTACTTTTTAAACAGCGTTTGATGCAAAGTTGGGCAGCTGTGTCCCAGGATCCAACCAAACACCACACTGGGATTTCAATAAATCTAAACTTGAGCTGAAGAGCAACTAAGGACATTTCAAACATCATCAATACTCCTGTTTGACAAGTTTACATAGAATCTTGTGAATATGAAAAGATTTAAGCCTGTAGAAGTATTTTTAATGACAGTTAATCAAACATTCTTAATAAGTTAGAAAGTTTTTCTCTCGGTTTTGTCAGAATTGGAGCATAGACCCATAAACGTGTCAACCTGTCAAACACAATCATAAGGTGATTTATTGGACTAAGGTTCAGAACCAGGCATAGGGAGTGTGAAAATCTGCAGTGAATAGTAATTAATGAGAGGGCAAGAGAAGAGCAAAATAAAAAATGGTAAATGGCATTTGCTTATATAGCACATTTTACTCATCACTGGATGACCAAAGCGCTTTACACATCCTGCTATCCACCCTTTCACACACACATTCACACACTGATGACGGCGGAGCTGCCATACACAGGCGCTGGCCTGATCCACCAGGAGCAACTGGGGATTCAGTGTCTTGCTCAAGGACACTTTGATATGCAGACTGCAGACAGAGTGGGAATCGAACCTCTCACCTTCCGATCAGTAGTCGGCCACAGCCGCCCCACTAATAAAGAGACTTTGGGTGTGTCCCAATTCACCCCTCCACCCTACCCCTTAGCCATACCCCTCCGTTTTGCGCATTCACTGTATGTTCAAAGCGGAGGAGTATAGCTAACCCTGGATTTACATTGACAGATGCAATCCGTTGCAGATGCAGTGCGGAAGGAGCCTTGCATCCGTCCCTACCAACTCCATTTGTGTTTTAAAGTGGCATGGATAAGAACAGAATTTGAAATAAAAGATCATGTTAGAATTATACAAAATAATGTGAGATTTCGAGAAAGATCCGAGAGTGACCAAGGACAACCGATTGAGATCACGCGATAACAAGGAAGCATGATGTACCGACTCTCCACCTGGATTTTTGTGCTCCAATAATATGCAAGTAGCCTGTTAATTTTAATTCTATGAAGTGTTTGTATGTTATATTAAAGTGTCTATCTTCTCTGACACAGTGGTGGAGGAGTAGACCTAAGAAAATAATGGCCAATCCTTAAATCATTTTTAATGATCAAACAGCGATTAAATATCGCCAGATACCATGGCATTTCTTTGCAGGTTGGATCCGGCATCTGTCAAAAATAGGTCAAATCTCAATCTCCTGACTAAACTGTTAAGCCCTGAGCACTTGTAGTGTAGTGTAAATTCACTGTTTATGCATTTATCTGTTGAGTAACTACAGATCATATGTTTTATAAGTGTGTCTCTCAAAATATGAATTGTGTGTGTGCTACAACATATGAGTTATTCTTTATCCATACAGTATACAGTAGGGCAAAAAAGTATTTAGTCAGCCACCAATTGTGCAAGTTCTCTCACTTAAAAGATGAGAGAGGTCTCCAATTTTCATCATAGGTATACCTCAACTATGAGAGACAAAATGAGAAAAAAAAAATCTAGAAAATCACATTGAAGGATTTTTAATGAATTAATTGGCAAATTCCTCAGTAAAATAAGTATTTGGTCACCTACAAACAAGCAAGATTTCTGGCTCTCACAGACCTGTAACTTCTTCTTTAAGAGGCTCCTCTGTCTTCCACTCGTTACCTGTATTAATGGCACCTGTTTGAACTCGTTATCAGTATAAAAGACACCTGTCCACAACCTCAAACAGTCAGACTCCAAACTCCACTATGGCCAAGACCAAAGAGCTGTCAAAGGACACCAGAAACAAAATTGTAGACATGCATCAGGCTGGGAAGACTGAATCTGCAATAGGTAAGCAGCTTGGTGTGAAGAAATCAACTGTGGGAGCAATTATTAGAAAATAGAAGACATACAAGACCACTGATAATCTCCCTCGATCTGGGGCTCCACGCAAGATCTCACCCCATGGGGTCAAAATTATCACGAGAACGGTGAGCAAAAATCCCAGAACCACATGGGGGGACCTAGTGGATGACCTGCAGAGAGCTGGGACCAAAGTAACAAAGGCTACATCAGAAACACACTACGCCGCCAGGGACTCAAATCCTGCAGTGCCAGACGTGTCCCCCTGCTTAAGCCAGTACATGTCCAGGCCCGTCTGAAGTTTGCTAGAGAGCATTTGGATGATCCAGAAGAGGACTGGGAGAATGTCATATGGTCAGATGAAACCAAAATAGAACTTTTTGGTAAAAACTCAACTTGTCGTGTTTGGAGGAGAAACAACACCATACCTACTGTGAAGCATGGGAGTGGAAACATCATACTTTGGGGCTGTTTTTCTGCAAAGGGACCAGGACGACTGATCCGTGTAAAGGAAAGAATGAATGGGACCATGTATCATGAGATTTTGAGTGAAAACCTCCTTCCACCAGCAAGGGCATTGAAGATGAAACGTGGCTGGGTCTTTCAGCATGACAATGATCCCAAACACACCACCCGGGCAACGAAGGAGTGGCTTCGTAAGAAGCATTTCAATGTCCTGGAGTGGCCTAGCCAGTCTCCAGATCTCAACCCCATAGAAAATCTTTGGAGGGAGTTGAAAGTCTGTGTTGCCCAGCGACAGCCCCAAAACATCAATGCTCTAGAGGAGATCTGCATGCAGGAATGGGCCAAAATACCAGCAACAGTGTGTGAAAACCTTGTGAAAACTTAGAGAAAACGTTTGACCTCTGTCATTGCCAACAAAGGGTATATAACAAAGTATTGAGATGAACTTTTGTAATTAACCAAATACTTATTTTACCAAGGAATTTACCAATTAATTCATTAAAAATCCTTCAATGTGATTTTCTGGATTTTTTTTTCTTATTTTGTCTCTCATAGTTGAGGTATACCTATGATGAAAATTGGAGACCTCTCTCATCTTTTAAGTGGGAGAACTTGCACAACTGGTGGCTGACTAAATACTTTTTTACCCCACTGTAAAAGAACAGGGTTAGGTTCAAATGTAGAGCTTCCAGAACGATCACTCAGACTCCAATGAAAAGTTTCACAATTTTATTACAAAAACTCACAGAAAATAAAAATGCAAACACTCAAGGAAAAGCTTAACACAAACAACAGATCTTTTGGCCTCACGGGACATTTTGAGACAACGTGACCTGGGACCCCACAATAGAAACACGCCCCCTCCTTTTCTCAATGCCAACACTCCTCCTGAGTCAGATTTGACCTACCAAGTGCCATTGGCTCGGAGGGGGCCGGCGGAGCAGCACCAAGGGGAAGGGCGGCTGGCTGGGAAGCGAGCAGAGAGACAGCTGCCTTCCACTCCTTTGCTCACTCCCTAAACCGGTTGTTGAGGGCCATGGCCTGTGCAATGAGCTCATCCAGGGAGGAGGGAGATGCACAGATAGACAGCTCGTTGCGGAGATGCGAATTCAGACCCGAGAGGAACGCGCTGCGCAGGGCAATGTCGTTCCAGCAAAAGTCTGCTGCAATGACCCGGAACTTGGTAGACAAATCAGCCACGGACCGATCCCCTTACCGAAGCCCTATGAGCGGGTTAACAATATTCCCCTCACTCTCTGAATGGTTCAAAATCCCTGAGAACTCTCACACAAATCACACCAATGAATAACGGGGTCCATCCAGGCTGCTCAAGATGGACTATGCCCGCTTGAGCGACCGGCCCCGCAGCAACAAGGTCATGAAATGTGTTTTGGACACATCATCCCTATACTCCCCCTCCACCTGCTGGAAATACAACTGGCAGTGGAGCAGGAACCCCCTGCAATCCCCCACCTCCCTCCATAGGGGGCAGGTGTGGGAACAGAGATGTTCCTGCGGATGGCAACAGCTGCCGGGGCAACAGGTGCAGGAGGAGGTGCTGCACCAGGAAGCCGACACAGGTGCTTGGTAACAGTTGCCAATTGCTGAGTGATAGTTTGAAGCTGCTCAGAAAGAAACGTGACCTGGAGTTCCGTGGCACCCAAACCCTCGAGTGCTGACTGTTCACCTGGCCGAGCGCTCGCTGAACCTTGATCCTGGCTGGATCGTTCTGTCATGATTCAGAGCAGGGTTAGGTTCAAATGCAGAGCTGCCAGAACGATCACTCAGACTCCAATAAAAACGTTCACAATTTTATGACAAAAACTCAAAGAAAATATATTATTTAGCACCGGGTTCTCCACGAACACGCATCCGTTATCGGGGAGGGGCAGCCACCTTCCGGCTGGGTGGCCACCTTACATTAGTTACCCCTCATGGATTGTCACCTTATCGTGGTGGGGGGATTGTGTCCCCGAGTGATCCCAGGAGCTATGTTGTCAGGGGCAATTTGCCTCTGGTAGGATCACCCAAGACAAACTGGTCCTGGGGGAAGGGCCTGACTAAGAACGATCCAATAGACTCTCGTGATGAACACTAGAACAGGGATCCAGTGTACCCCGCCCGGTATGGGGTTACCGGGGCCCCACCCTGGAGCAAGGCCTGGGGGAGGGGCTCAATGGCTAGTGTCTGGTGGCCGAGTTTCCACCCATGGGACCCAGCCAGGCTCAGCCCAAAGGAGTTACATGGGTCCGCCCTCTGGTGGGCTTACCACCTGCAGAAGGGACCATGGGGATCCGATGCTGTGTGGATCAGGTGGCAGATGGGGGTCCAATGCTGTGTGGATCAGGTGGCGGTCAAAGGCGGAGACCTTGGTGGTCTGATCCAAGGCTTCCTAAACTGGCTTTTGGGACGTGGAATGTCACCTCTCTGGTGGGGAAGGAGCCTGAACTGGTGTATGAGGTTGAAAGATACCGTCTAGATATAATCGGACTCACTTCAACACACAGCTCTGGTTCCGGAACCAATCTCCTGGAGAGGGGCTGGAGCTTGTCCTACTCTGGAGTTGCCCTGGGCAAGAGGCGATGAGCAGGGGTGGGCATTCTTGTCCCCCCCCCCCCATCTTGCTGCCTCTATATTGGAGTTTTCCTCAGTGGATGAAAGGGTTGCTTCCCTGTGCCTTCTGGTTGGGAAATGGGTCCTGACCATCATTTGTGCCTATGCACCAAATGATGGTTCAGAGTACCCACCCTTTTTGGAGTCTGTGACTGGGGTGCTGGAGGGTGCTCCTCTTGGAGACTCCATTGTCCTTCTGGGGGACTTCAATGCGCACATGGGCAACAACAGTGAAACCTGGAGGGGGGTGACTGGGAGGAATGGCCTGCCCGATCTGAATCCAAGTGGTGTTCAGTTATTGGACTTCTGTGCTAACCACAGTTTGTCCATAATGAACACCATGTTCAAGCATAAGGGTGTCCATATGTGCACCGGGCACCAGGACACCCTATGTCACAGGTCGATGATCGATTTTGTTATCGTATCATCAGACCTGCGACCGTATATCTTGGACACTTGGGTAAAGAGAGGTGCAGAGCTGTCAACTGATCACCACCTGGTGGTGACTTGGATCTGATTGCAGGGGAGGATGCCATTCAGACCTGGTAGACCCAAATGTATAGTGAGGGTGTGCTGGGAACATCTGGCTGAGACCCCTGTCCGGTAGGTCTTCAACTCCCACCTCTGGAAGAACTTCAACCACATTCCAAGGGAGTCTGGAGACATGGAGTCTGAATGGGCCATGTTCTCCACCTCCATTGTTGAAGCGGCTGCCCAGAGCTGCGGCCGCAAGATCGTTGGGGCATCTCGTGGTGGCAACCCCTGAACCAAGTGGTGGACATCGGTGGTGAGGGGGGCCAATAAGCTGAAAAAGGAGTCCTTTCAAGCTTGGTTGGCTTGTGGGACTCCCGAAGCAGCTGAGGTGTACCAGCAGGCCAAGCGGAATGCAGTTCGGGTGGTTGCTGAAGCAAAAACTCGGGTATGGGAGGAGGTCAGTGAAGCCATAGAACAAGACTTTCGGTCGGCCTCAAAGAGATTCTGGCAAACTGTCCGGCGGCTCAGGAGGGGGAAGCAGCTCCCTGTCCACACTGTGTCTGGTGCTGATGGGGCGCTGCTGACTTCGATTGGGGATATCGTCGGCCGGTGGAAGGAATACTTTGAGGATCTCCTCAATCCCTCTGATATGCCTTCCACAGAGGAAGCTGGGCTTGTGGACGAGGGGGACGACTAGCCTATCACAGGGGCTGAGGTTGCCAAGGTGATTAAAAATCTCTTTGGTGGCCGGGCTCCGGGGGTGGAAGAGATTCGCCCTGAGTAACTCAAGGCCCTGGATGTTGTAGGGCTGTCATGGTTGACACGCCTCTGCAACATTGCGTGGAGGTCGGGGGCAGTGCCTTTGGTATGGCAAACTGGGGTGGTGGTTCCTCTCTTCAGAAAAGGGGACCGGAGGGTGTGCTCCAACTTTAGAGGGATCACACTCCTCAGCCTCCCTGGGAAGGTCTATGCCAAGGTACTGGAGAGGAGAGTCCGGCCGTTGGTCGAACCTCGGATTCAGGAGGAGCAATGTGGTTTTCGTCCTGGCCATGGCACATTGGACCAGCTCTTGACCCTCTTGAGAATCCTCAAGGGTTTGTGGGAGTTTGCCCAACCAGTTTACATGTGTTTTGTGGACTTGAAGAAGGCATTCGACCGCGTCCCTTGTGGTTTTTTGTGTGTGTGTGTGTGGGGGGGGGGGGGGGGTGCTTCGGGAGTATGGGATATCGGGCTTGTTGTTACGAGCTATTCAGTCTCTGTACGGCCATTGTGAGAGCTTGGTTCGTATTGCTAACACTCGTTCGGACTCATTCCCAGTGAGAGCTGGACTCCGTCAGGGCTGCCCTTTGTCACCGATCCTATTCATAATTTTTATGGACAGGATTTCTAGGCACAGCCAGGGAACAGAGGGCGTCATGCTTGGTGACCACAAGATCTCATTTCTGTTGTTTGCAGATGATGTTGTCCTGTTGGCTTCATCCAGCAATGACCTACAGGTCTTACTGGGACAGTTTGCCGCTGAGTGTGAAGCAACTGGGATGACAATCAGTACCTCCAAGTCCGAGTCCATGGTGCTCAGCCGGAAAAAGATGGATTGTCCTCTCCAGGTTGGGGACAGGGTCCTGCCCCAAGTGGAGGAGTTTAAGTATCTTGGGGTCTTATTCATGAGTGAGGAGAGAATGGAGTGAGAGATTGACAGACGGATCGCAGCAGCATCGATTTACCAGTCAGTCTACGTTCCTACCCTCACCTATGGTCATGAGCTTTGGGTATCGACCAAAAGAATGAGATTGCGGATACAAATGGCTGAGATGAGCTTTCTTCATAGGACTGCTGGACTCACCCTCAGAGATAGTGTGAGGAGCTTAGTCATCTGGGAGAGGCTCAGAGTAGAATCGCTGCTCCTCCACATTGAAAGGACCCAGCTGAGGTGGTATGGGCATCTATCAGGATGCCTCCTGGACGCCTCCCACTTGAGGTGTTTCGGGCACGTCCATCTGGGAGGAGACCCCGGGGCAGACCCAGGACTTGCTGGAGAGACTATGTCTCCCAGCTGGTCTGGGAACGCCTTGGTATCCTCTCTGAAGAGCTGGAGCAGGTGACTAGGGAGAGGGAAGTCTGGACTTCTCTGCTTGAACTGCTGCCTCCACGACCCGGACCTCCAGAGAAGCGGTAGAAGATGGATGGATGGGTGGATGGATGGACAATTTTATTACAAAAACTCACAGAAAATAAAAATGCAAAAACTCAAGGAAAAGCGGACCACAAAAACGCCATCTTAAATTTCCACAAGACAGGTGCCTCCTGGAGCGCATGTAGCCTACCGGAGAGAGCAGACAGAGATTATAAGGGACAGATTCTTCAAAGGGGGAATAATGCGGGAAAGCACACTTACAACTTGAGCAGCAGAGTCCAACAGGGAACTCCAGCAAGGACCAGGGGACAGAGAGAAGACAGAGACCTGGGTGGACATCCTGTTCTTCCTGGTCAGGCGAGCGTGATCCGCTCCGGAGACACACCTGTAGGTGGCAGCAACCTGAGGAAAGAGACATACAAGGTAAGTATAAGGAAACAATAATAACGAGACAGAGCTTGGCATAAACTGTGGCTGCAAACCCAGATGATCCAGCAATGAGCTCTCCACACGCTGGATCTTAAATACGCTGGCTCATCAGATGCAGCAGGTGTGTCCAGTCTTCCGGAGCGGGAAACCAGGAACAGGAGGGGAGGGGGAGCACACTCGCCTGATCATCACAAAAATGATCCTGAAAGTTCAGGTGTGTGTGTCCAGTGTCTCTGGAACTTTTTTGTTTTTCACTCTGTGTAATTTTTTAAAATTAAATCCCAGTTTTGTTTTAAATTGTTGCATTCTTCAACCCATTGTGGAATGGGTTGGGGGAGAAACACAGGCAATGTCCCAACATCCATATATTTAAATCAACATATAAAGAAATGATTTTTGAGCAGTATGAGAATGAAGGGCAGTGATGTTACATTGTGTCTTCAGTGAGGGAAGGTTGTTGTGTGTTATGGTGATTGTGAAGGTGATGGTGTTGTTTGTGTTTGCATTGAACATGCCAGAATTGTATGTTTATTGTTGTTGTAATATTGTTGGATATGGACTGTCATTGTTGTGTCATTTTTGTTGTATAAATTGACTATGGGTGTATTACAGTGAATGTGGTTGTGGGATAATGATGATTATGAGTAATACTGTAATTTGTTTGGTGTGGAGAAGGGGTGGGACTGTATAAGCATTGGCTTCTTCCCACTCCTTTTGAACATTTTATTTTGGTTTGTTTTTTTGTTGTGTTTTGAACTCTTTTTTTCTTTCTTTAACAATATTCAAATAAAAATCAATCAATCAATTCTTCTTCATTTTTCACATCTACATTTAGCAATATTTACATAATCAAGACGTTCAAACTGTGTCTTTTTTTTTCATTTTCAGTGTTACAGCTGTAACAAAATATCTTTTCAACCTATTTATTTTAACCATATTTTTAATTTCTGTGAAATTAAAACATGTGACCAACTATTGTGGGTCTCAGACATTTTGTTTTAAACATACAATGGATATAAAAAGTCTACACACCAATATTCAAATGCCATGTTTTTGTGATGTAAAAAAATGAGACTAAGATGAATCATTTCAAAACTTTTTCCACCATTAATGTGGCCTTTAACCTGTACAACCCAATTGAAAAACAAACTGAAATCTTTTAAGGGGGAAAATAAAAAAAAAAAACTTACAATAACCTGTTTGCATAAAAATCCACACCCTGTTATAACCGAGGATGTGGCTGTGTTTAGAATTTACCAGTCACATTCAAACTCATGTTAAATGGGAGTCAGCACACACCTGCCACCAATTTAAGTGCCTCTGATTAATTCCAAATAAAGTTCAGCTGTAGGCTTTTCCTGCCATTTTTGTAGTCACATCTTACAGCACAAGCCATGGTCCGCAGAGAGCTTCCAAAGAATCAGAGGGATCTCATTGTTCAAAGGTACCACTCAGGAGAAGGGTGCAAAAGAAATTCCAAGGCATTAAATATACCACAGAGCACAGTGAAGACAGTCATCATCAAGTGGAGAAAATACGGCACAACAGTGACATTACCAAGCACTGGACATCCCGCCAAAATTGATGAAAAGACGAAAAGAAAAGTGGTCAGGGAGGCTGCCAAGATGCCAACAGCAACATTGAAGCAGCTGCAGGAATTTCTGGCAAGTACTGGCTGTTTAGTACATGTGACAACAATCTCCCATCTTCTTCTTATGTGTGGGGTATGGGGAAGGGTGGCAAGACGGAAGCCTTGTGAAGAAAAACATCCAAGTCCGGCTACATTTCGCAAAAACACATTTGCTTTGAAAATGCTGGCTAAAAGTAACTGTAAATACTCCACAATTGTTATTCACGCCGGCATTAATGACATCCGTCTCCGGCAGTCGGAAGTCACGAAACTTAATATAGAATCGGTGTGTGAGTTTGCAAAAACGATGTCTGCCACTGTAGTATTCTCTGGGCCCCTCCCCAATCTGACCAGTGATGACATGTTTAGTCGCTCGTCATCCTTGAACCGCTGGCTGTCTAAAACCTACCTTTTTGATATAGCCTACAATTAGGGAGGGATCATGTGTTTCTGAACCCTCCCTTAGTTATGCTGCTAATAGGTTTAGTCAGCCGGGGGACCTCCAGTAATGCACTGGGCCTCACTCCTTTCCTCACTCTCTATGAAATATTTTTTTTTTGCTGGTCATTAACATTTGTTTGTTCTCTCCCATAGATTGAGTCCCCATCGTGCTGTTTGCTCTCTACATGTCTGTTCTTTTCTTCTTCTCTATCCCCTCACCCCCCAGCCAGTCGCAGCAGATGACTGCCCCTCCCTGAGCCTGGTTCTGCTGGAGGTTTCTTCCTGTTAAAAGGGAGTTTTTCCTCTCCACCGTCGCCAAGTGCTTGCTCACAGGGGATCGCCTGATTGCTGGGGTCTTTCTGCAACTGTGGGGGTCCCCCCTACAGTTGATAGTGCTATGAGATGACTGTTGTTGTGAAATGGCGCTATATAAATAAAGTTGAATTGAATTGAATTGAATTGAATTTGAAATCTCCCAAACACATGTGGGAAAATGTGTTTTTGTCTGATGAAGCCAAGGTTGAACCTTTTGGCCATACTGTAATTCCAAAAGGTATATTTGGCGCAAACACAACAATGCTCATCACCAAAAGAACACCATATCTACAGTGAAGCAAGGTGGTGGCAGCATCCCGCTTTGGGGCTGTTTTTCTTCAGCTGGAACTGGGGCCTTAGTCAAGGTGGAGGGAATTATGAACAGTTCCGAATACCAGTCAGTGTTGGCACAAAATCTTCAGGCTTCTGTTAGAAAGCTGAAGATGAACTTCATCTTTCAGCAGGATAATGACCCAAAGCACACATCCAAATCAACAAAAGAATGGTTTCACCAGAAAAAGATTAAGGTTTTGGAAAGACTCAGCCAGAGTCCAGACCTGAATCCAATCGAACATCTGTGGGGTGATCTGAAGAGGGCTGTGCACAGGAGATGCCCTTGCAATCTGACAGATTTGGAGCATTTTTGCAAAGAAGAGTGGACAAATATTGCCACATCAAGATGTGCCATGCTGGTAGACTGCTACCCAAAAAGACTGAATGCTGTAACAAAAGCCAAAAGTGCTGCAACAAAGTATTAGTTTAAGAGTGTGCATATTTATGCAACCAGGTTATTGTAAGTTTTTTATTTACTTTTCCCCTTAAAAGATTTCAGTTTATTTTTCAATTGGGTTGTAAAGGTTCTCTCTGGCATCTGTCAGTCTCGGGAGACTATGGAGTTGCACTCTGGGTGGTTTTGATGCAGCATCGGTGTCGGGAGTAACTGAAAAGTCCGATGCAGGAGTGGCAATCCTTGCCGCACTGGACACAGGTGAAGTCCGTTGCTGGTCGGTCTGCCTGGCCTCGGGGCTTTCTCCTCTGTTGCTTCGCCTCAGCTTGCTGTATAAGTGACTGTTCAAAGCTGGACAGGCCTTTCTGCACAATCTGCCTCCAGGCCGTCCGGTCTGAGGCTACAGCTTCCCACGTGGTGAGGTCGACATCCATGGCCATCAAGTCCCTTTTGCAGACATCCTTGTAACGCAGTTGGGGTCTGCCTGACGGACGTTTGCCTTGAGCTAGGACACCGTAGAGGAGATCCTTGGGGATCCTGCCATCATCCATGCGTATCACATGCCCCAGCCAGCGCATGCATCTCTGCTTCAGCAGCGTGTACATGCTGGGGATTCCAGCTCTCTCCAGGACGCTGTTGTTTGTGACTTTGTCCTGCCAGGTGATGTGTAGGATGCGACGGAGACAGCGCATGTGAAATGCGTTGAGCTTCTTTTCCTGTCGGGCTTGCAGGGTCCAGGACTCGCTGCCATACAGGAGGGTGCTGAGGACGCATGCTCTGTAGACCTGGATTTTGGTATGCTCTGTCAGCTTGCCATTGGTCCACGCTCTCTTTGTCAGTCTGGACATGGTCGTAGCTGCTTTGCCGATGCGCTTATTGAGCTCCGTGTCGAGAGAGAGGGAGTCATTGATAGTGGATCCCAGGTAGACGAAGTCATGGACAACATCTAGTTCATGATCGAAGATACTGATGCTGGGTGGAGAATCCGCGCCTTGTCCCATGACCTGTGTTTTCTTCAGGCTGATGGTGAGTCCGAAGTCGTGACAAGCCTCGCTAAAATGAGTCATGAGCCGCTGAAGGTCCTCGGCTGAGTGGGCAGTGATTGCTGCATCATCTGCGAAGAGGAGGTCACGCAGACATTTTAGCTGGACCTTGGACTTTGCTCTTAGTCTGGAGAGGTTGAAGAGCTTTTCATCCGATCTGGTTCTAAGGTAGATGCCCTCTTTGGCAGAACCAAAGGCATGTTTCAGCATGATGGCAAAGAAGATTCCGAACAGAGTTGGTGTGAGAACACATCCCTGTTTCACTCCGCTTCTAATATCGAAGGCAGATGAAGTTGAGCCATCAAAGACGACTGTGCCCTTCATGTCATCGTGAAATGATTGGATGATGCTGAGCAGCTTGGGCGGACATCCGATCTTGGAGAGGATTTTGAAGAGGCCGTCCCTACTAACAAGGTCGAAAGCCTTCGTCAGGTCAATGAAGGCTACGAAGAGTGGCTGCCTCTGTTCCCTGCATTTCTCCTGCAGCTGTCTGAGAGAGAACACCATGTCGATTGTAGACCTGTTGGCTCGGAACCCGCACTGCGATTCAGGGTAGACTCTCTCTGCCAGAACTTGAAGCCTCTTGAGGATAACACGAGTGAACAGCTTCCCAACGATGCTGAGGAGAGAGATACCACGGTAGTTATTGCAGTCGCTCCTGTCACCTTTGTTCTTATATAGTGTGACGATGTTGGCGTCCCTCATGTCCTGCGGCACTTCGCCTTCTCTCCAGCACAGACAGAGGATTTCATGCAGCTCCGTGATCAGTGACCCTTTGCAGCACTTCAGAACCTCGGCAGGGATGCCGTCCTTCCCAGGGGCTTTGCCAGTGGCAAGGGAGTCAAGGGCCTCGCTCAGTTCATCGATGGTCGGTTCTCCATCAAACTCCCCCAGTACAGGCATACACTCAATGGCGTTCAGGGCATTGTCAGTGACTATGTTCTCCCTGGCATACAGCTCAGAGTAGTGCTCTACCCAGCGCTCCATCTGTTGTGCCCGGTCCTGGATTACCTCCCCTGTGGCAGACTTTAAGGGAGCCATTTTCTTCTGTATAGGGCCCAAGGCCAGCCTGATTCCATCGTACATCCCCTTGATGTTGCCCGTGTCTGCAGCCAGCTGTATCTGGGAGCAGAGCTGAAGCCAGTAGTCGTTGGCACATCGCCTGGCACGCTGCTGGACTTTGCTACGGGTGGCCCGGAGGACTTGCAGGTTGCGTTCACTGGGGCAGGCTTGATAAGCTACCAAGGCGTTCTGCTTCTCCATGATTACTGGGATCATTTCATTGAAGTGACCCTCAAACCAGTCTGCTGACCTGCTGGTTTTCTTGCCAAAGGTGGTCATGGCAGCCTTGTGCACGGCATCTCTGAAGTGCTGCCACCTTTCTTGGGCACTAGCGCCGGAACGGCCTGGGAGAGATTCCTCAAGCACGCGTGCAAATTCCGCCACTTTCTCCTGGTCGTGTGTCTTACTTGTATCAATGCGAGGCCTGCCTTCCTTTATCGAGCGGTGCACTTTCTTGGTTCGCAGTTTGACCTTGCTACATACTAGGGAGTGATCTGTATCACAGTCAGCACTCTGGTAGCTTTGTGTGATCTGGACGCTGGGTAGACAGCTGCGTCTGGTGAGAATCAAATCAAGCTGGTGCCAGTGCTTGGATCTTGGATGTCTCCAGGAGACTCTGTGTTGGGGCTTCGTGTTAAAGAATGTATTTGTGATGCAGCGACCGTGATGGCAACAGAGTTCCAGTAGGCGTTGTCCATTTTCGTTCATCCTTCCTATGCCAAACTGACCCAAACAAGTAGGCCAAGAGTTGTAGTCGGCACCAACTCTAGCGTTAAAGTCGCCGAGGATGAACAATGGTTCCTGTTTTGGGATTTTCTCTATGGCGGTACTGAGGTCATCGTAGAATTTGTCTTTAGCTTCCGCCGTAGACGTCAGTGTTGGTGCATAGGCACTGAATAAACTGACTGTCCCCTCTGAAGAGTGAAGCTGAAGGGACAGAATGCGTTTGCTTCCCTCTGTGGGTGGAATAATGGATCCCAGGAGGGTGTTCCTAACCGCAAATCCAACTCTATGTTCCCTGGTCTCGTCAGGTGGTTTCCCCTGCCAGAAAAAGGAGAAGTCCCTCTCTCTCACAGATCCTGACCCTGCGAGCCTGGTCTCTTGGAGAGCGACGATGTCCATCTGCAGTCTGCTCAGTTCCATGTCGATGACTGCTGTCTTGCAAGTATCGCTGATTTCCTGAAGATTGTCAGAGAAACCTGGTGTCATTGTTCTGACGTTCCATGTGCCCATCTTTAGGGAAGGTGTTTTCTTCTTATAGGTCACATTAATGGTGGAAAAAGTTCTGAAAGGATTTATCTTGGTCTCATTTTTTTACATCACAAAAACCTGGCATTTGAACAGGGGTGTGTAGACTTTTTATATCCACTGTATTACTTTCTTCAGGAATGAACAGAATTAAATGTGCTGCAGCCTCTTAAAATCAATTCAGTTATCTTTACTACATAAATGTGTGTAACTCAGCATAAACTCAAAGTCCTTATTTCATGTATTGTTATTTTGACAAAGATCTTTAATTCATGTCAAGGCAGTATTTTTTTGGGGGGGGGGTAGCAGAGGTGAAGAGGGGGTCAGTGATGAACAGGTGATGAATCAATACCTTTCCCTTGAGAAACCCTGGCATGGCACACCGAACTGTTGGTAATTCCCTTCCCTTAAGTCAGCATAGCTGTTAAGTCCACAAACCTGGGAATGATGATGGACGAGTTCCAACTGTGCTGGAACTGAACTTTATTACATAAATGTCAAATATACAGAGCACGTTAATGAGCACTCGGTTCCTGACTATCCCCGAGTGAGAGTGCTGGCAGAAGACACAAAACATGGCCGACTCCTCCCTTATGTATGTCAGTGTGACGATTGCACCAGCCGGCTATGTCATCACGCTGCTCTCTATTGTAAACCCCTTTACAACAATAGCATGCTGCCTTAGCGAAAGGAGTCATTTAAGGGCTCAATAAGTCAGTAAGTGAACAATCAACCACTTCCTCATTTCAGACTGGGACAGCCCTAAACCCTCAGCCACTTAACGTGAACACGCCTAAAGTCAACAAGTCTGCAAGGATGGAGGTTGAGATTTGGACATAGACTTCTTGCGTTTCATTAGCGATCTGAATCCGGCTCTGTAGTGGTCCGGACCAGGTGGGGATCAGAATATTAATCAGAATGGGAACTATTTTCTGTGGATTTCAGATCACAGCCATAACAGACTGCATCCGGAGTCAGTGTAAATCCAGGGTAAGGGTGAATTGGGACGTGCCCTAAAAACAATATAGCAATAAAGATTAGACACGTCTGACAAATTACACCAGAGACATCCACAGAGAAAAGGAAGATGGGGAGGACTGAGAGGACAAATCACAAACTCACATCTGAGCATGGAGATGGGCAAAGTATGGTAGACTAAAAATGGATGTCCCTGCGACAGGGGGTTTGAGTCCTGCTGTTCCCTCTTCTTCATTCCAACATTGATGGTTCACTTTTGGGCTGTTTCTGTCATATACACATACAGATGCTTAAAATTACACAAATTACAGCAGGTAGTAGTCCAGGAGCCAGACAGAGTTAAATAGAGTACAACAATAAAATATCTTGGTTAGTGTTAGAATATAGGGGTAAGCAAGAGTAAGGAACTATTTTCAACAGATGGCATCCCTCACCATACGTATGTCACATCACTGCATGTAATTATTTTCACAACCACTAGTTGTCACATTTTTTGTAAACAGACAACTATAAAAAGTAATTCTTTTGGGTGAAAATCCAAAAGAATTTCCCACCCCAAAGACCTGAACAGCTACAGACCGGTGGCCTTGACGTCCCACTTGATGAAGACCCTGGAGAGACTGCTCCTTGCTCACCTCCGCCCCCTGGTGGAACCAGCGATGGATCCACTCCAGTTCGCCTACCAGCATGGCATTGGGGTGGAGGATGCGGTGATCTTCCTCCTTCACCGTTCTCTGTCCCACCTGGAGAAGCCCGGGAATATGGTGAGGATCATGTTCTTTGACTTCTCCAGTGCTTTCAACACCATCCAACCGATGATCCTGAAGGACAAGCTGCTGCGCGCAGGGGTGGACCAGCACCTGTCATCATGGATCCTGGACTACCTCACGAACCGGCCTCAGTTTGTGAGAACCCGGGACTGTGTGTCCGACACGATCATCAGTAGCACGGGGGCCCCCCAGGGAACGGTGCTGGCTCCCTTCCTGTTCACTCTTTATACTGCGGACTTCTCACACAACACAACACACTGCCATCTACAGAAGTTCTCTGATGACTCTGCGATCGTTGGCCTCATCTCCAATGGAGATGAAGCTGAGTACAGAGGGCTTATCCAGGACTTCGTGGACTGGTGCCATCGGAACTGCCTCCAGATCAACGCGAGGAAAACTAAGGAGCTGGTGGTGGACTGCCGCAGGCATGGGCAGCCCCTCACAGTACCAGTAAATATACAGGGAACAGACATCGAGATGGTGACATCCTATAAGTACCTGGGTATTCATCTGAACAATAAACTAGACTGGTCACACAATACTGATGCACTCTACAAGAAGGGACAGCGCAGGCTGTTCCTGCTGAGGAGACTCAGGTCTTTTGGTGTACAAGGGGCGCTGCTGAAGTCATTCTATGACACGGTGGTGGCATCAGCCATCACTTTTGGAGTGGTCTGCTGGGGCAGTGGCATTACTGCAGCCGATAGGAAGAGACTGAACAAACTGATTAAGAAAGCTAGCTCTGTCCTGGGGCAGCGCCTTGATCCGAAGGAGGAGATAGGAGAGAGAAGGACGGTGGCTAAACTGTCATCTCTGCTGGAGTCCGAGTTCCACCCTATGCAGGACATACTGAATGCACTGAGGAGCTCATTTAGCAGCAGACTACATCATCCCAGGTGCACAACCGAGAGGTTTCGTAGGTCCTTCCTACCAACGGCTGTCAGACTGTACAACCTAAGCAGGGCTGCTCGCAGAGATAGCAAAAAGACGTAACAAACTAATAGTTTTTTGAATGCAAAAGATGCAATAGACTTACACAATGGTCCTCTCCGGCATACAACTAGGAACATACCGGTCGCTATGGAGGGTGAGAATATGTATGGGCACATAATCATACCATGTAGGATAACTAAGTAGACGGTTATGCTGTTTCATTCCATCTAGCAACAATGCTCTGCACTGTGTGTGTTTATATATTTGCATATTTATTCCATCTAGCTACAATGCTCCGTACTGTGGGTGTTTATATATTTATATATCTACATATTATTCCATCTAGCTACATTGCTCCGCACTGTGTGTGTTTATATACTTGCATATTTATTCCACCTAGCTGCAATGCTCCGTACTGTGGGTGTTTATATATTTACATATTTATTCCATCTAGCTACAATGCTCTGCACTGTGTGTTCATATATTCATATATTTATTCCATCCAGCTACAATGCTCTGCACTGTGTGTCTGTGTGTGTGTGTATATATATATATTTTATAGTAATACGTACATATGTTTATTAGCTGCTCTTGCTTGCTTGTTTTTTTTTTTTTTTTTTTTCTTGCCTTCTGATTGTTGCTCTGAGTGTTGCTATCCCTGTGCTGTTGCAATCCTGGAATTTCCCCGTTGTGGGACTAATAAAGGCTTATCTTATCTTATCTTATCTTATCTCTTAAAATACAATACAATAATTTTCTGAGATACTGAACATTTACACTAACAGCCAAAGTACAGCATGTTATGGTAAATGGTAAATGGCATTCACTTATATAGCGCTTTTATTCTCATCTCTTGATGACCAAAGCGCTTTACAGATCCTGCAATCCACCCATTCACACACACATTCACACACTGATGGTGGCATGCTGCCTAACATGGCGCTTCCAGACCCACCAGGAGCAATTGGGGTAAAGTGTCTTGCCCAGGGACACAACGGCAGGATATCTGGGGAGAGCGGGATTTGAACCGCCAACCATGTGGTTATTGGACAACCTGCTCTACCTCCGGAGCCACTGCCGCCCCCATAAGATTATGTTATAATCACTCTTTATGCTCAGGGCCGGATTAAGAAGGTTGTGGGCCCCTGGGCTAGGGCAATTTTTTGGGGCCCTCCCACATATTTCTGGGAGTATGATATACAAAATGGCCATGTTTACATGCATGGTAATAAATTGTTTATAATCGGATTTCTGGAGTTATCTGATTATTAAAATAGTCATGTAAAACCAGTAATCAGATAAAATGCAATTATTGTGTTTCATAAAGTGAAACGACATTAACACACATAGTTTATTGTCCAATAACCCATTTATTCAGTGCATGTAAACATCTCAAATCCGATTACCATTATCTGTTTATTCCTAGTTATCGGATTATTGTGACCATGTAGCCGGGGCCAATTCAATTCAATTCAATTCAATTCAACTTTATTTAAATAGCACCATTTCACAACAACAGTCATCTCACAGCACTTTCAACTGTAGGGGAAACCCCCACAATTGCAGAAAGACGCCAGCAATCAGGCGATCCCCTGTGAGCAAGCGCTTGGCGACGGTGGAGAGAAAAAACTCCCTTTTAACAGGAAGAAACCTCCAGCAGAACCAGGCTCAGGGAGGGGCAGTCATCTGCTGCGACTGGCTGGGGGGTGAGGGGATAGAGATGAAAAGTACAGACATGTAGAGAGCAAACAGCACGATGGGGACTCAATCTATGGGAGAGAACAAACAGATGTTAATGACCAGCAAAAAAAAAAAATTATTTCATTGAGAGTGAAGAAAGGAGTGAAACCCTGTACATTATTGGAGGTCCCCTGGCTGTCTAAATCTATTAGCAGCATAACTAAGGGAGGGTTCAGAGACACATGATCCCTCCTTAATTGTAGGCTATATCAAAAAGGAAGGTTTTAACCCTATTCTTAAAAACAAAGATCGAGTCTGACTCCCGAATCCAGATTGGTAACTGGTTCCACAGGAAAGGAGCTTGATAACTGAAGGCTCTGCCTCCCATTGCACTTTTGGAGATTCTAGGTATTACAAGTAATCCAGCATCCAGAGGATATCCAGAGGGATATCAGATGTTTTATATTAACAGAACTCAAAAAAAGGGTGGTGGTGTTGCACTGTATATTGATGACCTGTATAGGTGTAAGCTTGTAAATGAAATGTCCTTTGCTCTACCAGGGATCTTGGAATGTGTTACTGTTGAGATTGACCAAGATAAAACAAAAAATCTAATCATAAGCTGCATATATAGAACACCGGGAACTTACATTGAGATATTCAGAGATAAATTAGTCGAGCTGTACAATAATATTACTAGTAAGAAAATGGTAGCAATTTGTGGAGATTTCAATATTGATTTACTAAATCCACATCAACAAAATGTAGTTACAGAGTTCATGAACTCTATGTACAGCATGAGTCTATATCCCACAATAACACATCCCAGTAGAATCACAGTTCACACTGCTACACTTATTGACAACCTGTTTGTCAATGTTATCAATAAGAAAATAGAAAGTGGATTATTGATAAATGATATAAGTGACCACTTGCCAACCTTTGCACTTATCCATGGCCACACGGGGCCCAACGCAGAAAAAATTTCAAAATCGTTCAGATACAAATCACCAAATGCAATCAATTCTTTTAAAGAGGACTTGCTGAAGCAAGACTGGACAGAAGTCTATGTATCAGATGTAAATGAAGCCTATGACACATTTATAAACATTGTAACCACTCTTTATGAAAAAAACTGCCCATTAGTAAAAAAAAAAGCTTAAACACAAATTTGCTGATAAGCCATGGTTAACCAAAGGACTACAAAAGGCGTGTAAAAAGAAAAATTTATTATATAAAGCTTTCCTAAAGAAAAGGACAAAAGAAGCAGAGCAGCAGTATAAAACATACAAAAATAAGTTAACATATATAATAAGATGTAGTAAAAGAGACTATTACAGTAAAGAACTGGAGAAAAACAAAGACAATATTAAAAATACATGGACAATACTCAACAGTATCCTTGGAAATAAAAGCAGAAATACAAGCAACCAATATTCCAATATTTCAATTCCAATATTTCAATATTAATATTCCAAAAAATAATAAAACGACTCAGAGTGTGAATATAGCTTCACCTGCAGATGAATTTAATAATTTTTTTGTTAACATTGGACCTAATCTGGCCCGAGAAATACCCACTACGGTGCCTACAGGTGATACAATATGCAATAACACTGCTGTAAAAGACTCCATCTTCATAAAGAACACAGACGAAAGAGAGGTCATTGAAATTGTTAAATCGTTCAAAAGTAAAACATCTACGGACTGTGATGGTATTGACATGCTATTAGTCAAAACTGTTATCGAATGCATAGTAAAACCACTGACGTACACTACCGTTCAAAAGTTTGGGGTCACCCAGACAATTATTTTGTGTTTTCTATGAAAAGTCACACTTATTTACCACCATGAGTTGTAAAATGAATAGCAAATATAGTCAAGACATTGACAAGGTTAGAAATAATGATTTGTATTTGAAATAATAATTTTTTCCTTCAAACTTTGCTTTCGTCAAAGAATCCTCCATTTGCAGCAATTACAGCATTGCAGACCTATCATGATTGCACAAGGGTTTTCTAATCATCTATTAGCCTTCTGACACAATGAGCAAACACACTGTACCATTAGAACACTGAAGTGATAGTTGCTGGAAATTGGCCTCTATACACCTATGTAGATATTGCACCAAAAACCAGACATTTGCAGCTAGAATAGTCATTTACCACATTAGCAATGTATGGAGTGTATTTCTGATTAGTTTAAAGTTATCTTCATTGAAAAAAAGTGCTTTTCTTTCAAAAATAAGGAAATTTCCAAGTGACCCCAAACTTTTGAACGGTAGTGTATATCTGTAACCTGTCTCTCCAATCAGGTATATTTCCCAATGCAATGAAAATAGCTAAAGTAATTCCGATATACAAGACGGGCGACAGAGGGGAACTCTCAAACTATAGACCAATTTCACTATTACCGCAATTTTCCAAGATACTTGAAAAAATATTCTATGAGAGAATTGACAACTTCATACTGAAGAATGATTTATTGTGTGAGCAGCAATATGGGTTCAGACACAAGAGGACAACTGCATTTGCTCTAATGGAATTTATAGAAAAAATATCAACAGCCATTGAAAATAAAGAGTATTCAGTTGGAGTATTCCTAGATCTTAAAAAAGCATTTGATACAGTAGATCACAATTTATTATTAAAGAAACTACAAAATTGTGGTATTAGAGGGGTAGCACTGTCCTGGTTAAGTAGTTACTTAAAGAATAGATATCAGTATGTATGTGTTAGCAACAAAAACTCAGAGTTACTGAAGGTCACCTGTGGAGTCCCACAGGGTTCAGTTTTGGGACCATTATTATTCAATATGTATATAAACGATATATGTAAAGTTTCAGAAAAAATGGACTTAATACTGTTTGCCGATGACACTAATCTGCTATGCAGTGGAAACAATTTGGAACAACTTCTGGACACACTCGGAAAGGAATTAGGAAAGCTTAAACTGTGGTTTGATTCAAACAAATTAACGCTCAATTTAAGTAAGACAAAATTTATAGTCTTTAACAACCATCACAACAACCCAGTACCCAAACTCAGTGTAAATGGTGTAGAGATTGAAAGGGTATCTGAAACTAAATTTCTTGGAGTAATAATTGATAACAAACTGTGTTGGAAGTCACATATTAATTATATTAAAGGTAAAGTATCCAAACCAATTGCAATATTACACAGAGTGAAATATTTGCTGAATCAACCCACACTATACACCTTGTATCATTCATTAATACTCCCATACATGACATATTGTAATGAAGTATGGGGAAATACATATAAAACAAACATATATCCACTCTTTATGCTTCAAAAGAGAGCTATTAGAATAATAAACAAAGCAGCTTACAGGGAACCAACAAACCCACTTTTTCTTAAACAAAAAACTCTCAAGTTGAAAGATCTGGTTGACTTTAAAACCGCAATAATAATGTTCAAAGTGAAGAATTTATCACTGCCCGCAAATATCCAAAAGTTGTTCCAAACAAGGGAGAAACGATATCACTTCAGAGGAACATGTATATTTCAAAAGCCTACAGTGAGAACAACCACCAAGCAACACTGTATTTCAGTGCAAGGAGTCAGATTATGGAACGATTTTGGACCTGAATTAAAATCATGTACAACGCTTGGACAATTTAAACAAAAACTAAAGGAAGAAATACTCCAAACATATTTACAAGACGACATGTAAACTCACATAAGGATTGACATATCCAGCCTGTGTTGTGTTGTAGCTTAGTTTTTTTTTTTCTTTTTTTTTCTTTTTTTTCTCTGTGACATTTTGTCTTAGATTTGTTTTTGAATAGTAACCGCTTAACTTAGCCTAGCTTAGTTTTCTTTTTTCTCTGTCACATTTTGTCTTAGCTTTGTTTTAAATTGTAATCACTCTTGTCTTGTTTTTCTCTTTTTTCTCTTTTGAATTTTTGGATGGAATATGGGTGGGCAATATAAGCTGCGGCTTCAGCCATCACCCATTTCGGATAACTTACGTGGAATTGTATAGTAGGAGGAGTCTTTGTCTAATTTGACCTTGTTGTTATATTATACAGTTTCTTTTAACCTGTACTGTACTATCCGAAATAAATTCATTCATTCATTCATTCATTCATTCATTCATTCATTTTGGGAGCATAATGCTCTGTTAGGATGATAGGGTAGGTTCAGATCTTTTAATTAAAAAGGGGCCTGATTGTTAAGAGCTTTGTAAGTGAGAAGAAGGATTTTAAACTTAATTCTGAACTCTATGGGAAGCCAATGAAGGGAGGCCAGAACCGGAGAGATATGATCTGTCTTTCTAGTACCTGTTAAAACTCTTGCAGCAGCATTTTGGATCAACTGAAGACTTTTTAAAGATATTTTAGGACAACCTGATAATAAAGAGTTACAATAATCTAATCTAGAGCTAACAAAAGCGTGGTTCAGTTTTTCAGCATCACTCTGAGACAAGATGCTCCTACTCTTGGCAATATTATGCAAATGATAGAAGGCAGTCTTAGAAACAAATTTAATATGTGAATTGAAAAACAGATCTTGATCAAAAATAATTCCAAGGTTCCTCACAGAACTATTAATAGAAGGAGTAACCGCATCCAAACTAAGAGTTTGGTTTGGAAAGGTATTTCTAGGTTTTTTTGGACCAACAAGAATGACTTCAGTCTTATCTGAATTTAATAGCAGGAAATCACAAGTCATCCAAGCTTTGATTTCCTTAAGACAGGCTTCTAACTTGGCTAATTGATCACTATCATCTGGCTTCACTGACAGGTATAATTGTGTGTCACCTGCATAACAATGAAAATGTATACAGTGCTTTCTAATAATGTTGCCTAACAGAAGCATATATGGTAAATGGTAAATGGCATTCACTTATATAGCGCTTTTATTCTCATCTCTTGATGACCAAAGGGCTTTACAGATCCTGCTATCCACCCATTCACACACACATTCACACACTGATGGTGGCATATATAAACATATATATAAACTAAAAACAGTAGGGCCTAGCACAGATCCCTGTGGAACTCCGTGACTAAGCTTTGAGTTGGAAGAAAACTCATTATTGACATGAACAATCTGGAGCCTATCAGACAAATAGGATCTAAACCACTGCAGCGAAGTTCTATTAAGTCCAACATAGTGTTCTAATCTATCAAGTAGAATATTATGTTCGATAGTATCAAAAGCTGCACTAGGGTCTAAATGGACAAGTACAGAAACAAGTCCATTATCAGATGCAATCAGGAGGTCATTAGTGGCCTTCACTAAGGCTGTTTCAGTACTATGATGGATTCTAAACCCAGATTGAAACTCTTCAAATAAACCATTTCCCTGCAAGTGGTCAAATAATTGTGTAGCAATAACTCTTTCTAAGATTTTTGAAATGAAAGGCAGATTAGAGGTTGGTTGACAGTTGGCTAAAACTCCTGGATCCAGCATTGGCTTTTTGAGGAAGGGTTTAATTACAGCAGTTTTAAAAGCTTGCGGTACATGACCTAATGTTAATGAAGAATTGATTATTTGAAGAATAAGGCTACCAATAAATGGGAAGACTTTTTTAAATAACCTGGTAGGAATAGGGTCTAAAAGACAAGTTGAAGGCTTGGATGAGGAAATTATTTTATCTAACTCTAAAAGGTCATCTGGAGTAAACTTATCCAAACAGATACCAATTGAAGGAGTTGTAGTAGTTACTGTATTTAAGTTAATGGTGGGAAGAATCTGACTGATTTTATCTCTAATAGATGACATTTTATGATTAAAAAAGTTCATAAAGTCCTGACTTGTAAGCTCTAAGGGAATGCATTGACAGAGTCCTGATTCTTTGGCGGTAGTGGGGCAGCAGTGGCTAAGGCGGTAGAGCAGGTCGTCCAATAACCATGTGGTTGGTGGTTCGAATCCCGCTCTCCCCAGATATCCTGCCGTTGTGTCCCTGGGCAAGACACTTCACCCCCAATTGCTCCTGGTGGGTCTGGAAGCGCCATGTTAAGTAGCATGCCGCCATCAGTATGTGAATGGGTGGATAGCAGGATCTGTAAAGCGTTTTGGTCATCAAGAGATGAGAATAAATGCGCTATGTATGTGAATGCCATTTGTCAGCCTGGCTACAGTGGTGAAGAGAAACCTGGGATTATTCTTGTTCTCTTCTATTAATGCAGAGTAATAATTTGTTCAAGCTTTTCTGAGAGAATTTTTTTATAAATTAAAAGATGATTTCTCCAAACTGAATAGATTTCATCTAAATTAGTGGAACACCATTTCTTTCTAATTGACAAGTCTTCTGTTTTAAGCTATGAGTTTCTGTGTTGAACCAAGGGGTTAGAAATCTCTGATTGGACTTTTTCTTTTTTAAAGGGGCCACCATGTCTAGAGTCTGATGCAGAGAAGCTGTAACACTATCTACCATGCTATCAATTACAGAAGGAGCAAGCTCTCCATAGCTTATTTCCGTTGTGTTGACACATGGTATAGAGAATACAATCTGCATAAATTTGGTAATAACATCATCTGAAAGACATCTGCTGTAGTAATATTTTTCTTTAGGAATCAAATAGTCAGAAATAGTAAAATCAAAGGTTAACAGACAGTGGTCTGACAGTACAGGATTATGAGGAGACACTACCAGATTTTCTATTTCTATGCCATGTGTCAGAACAAGGTCCAATGTGTGATGGAGATAATGGGTAAAATTTTCTACTTTCTGAGAAAACGCCATCGAGTCTAATATTGAATTAAATGCCATATTAAGACAGTCACTATCTACGTCTACATGTATATTAAAATCCCCTACTATAATTATCTGATTTCAGCACTAAATCAACTAAGAATTCAGCAAATTCGGATAAACTATGGCAAAGAAAATTGAGATTAACCTAAAATTGTTAACATGCCCAATACTGAGGACCAGGCCCTCAAAGGAATTATAACATATTTTTTGCTTTTAATTAACTAGTAATTTAGAATGGTAAATTGCCGCTACTCCTCCTCCATGACTAGAACTTCTGGGATTTTGATAGTTTAAATAACCAGAGAGAGTTGATTCATTTAAACCAACATAATCTTCTTGCCCTAACCAAGTCTCTGTAAGGGATATTAAATCAATCTGATGATCAATTAACAAGTCATGGACTAGCAGAGACTTGGGAGTTAGAGACCAAATATTTAACAAACCACATTTAATTTTTAAATTATGAGGAGGAAGAGATGCCAAATCATTAAATTTAGAGACTTGATGTTTAATTTGAGTTTTACCAACTTTTTGTTTAATCACTTTGGAATGCTTATACATTATATTTTTATTAACTTTGGAGGGAGCAGACAATGATTCTCTGATGGGGAAGACAGGGGCTAAGTTAAGGGGTGGCAGATGAAGAGGAGCTGCAGAGAGGCATGTATTTATCAAGTTATGTTGTATTTGTCTTGGGTTATAATGTTTTGGGTAACGGGAGACAGACACAATCTCTATGGGGTTATGAAGTGAAGACTGATCTAAACAGTGAGAATTATTTGGATTAATAGGATTAATATGGGAAGTGGAAGCAAAAAAGAACTGGTTGGCAGACTCCGGTACTTCAGGGATGAGTAAACACACCAGCTTTCAGTCACTGTACTAAAAAATGCTGAATGGAATAAAACAGATTGTCCCTTAGAACACGTGCACCAAGTCTATTTGGATGGATGCCATCTGGCCTCATAAATGATGGGCGGTTCCAAAACAGGTTGAAATTGTCTATAAAACCAGTGTTCAAAGTAGGACATGTTGAACTCAACCAGGTACTGCTAAAATAATTGCAACCTCTTCTAAAAGGAGCAAGTGGCCCAGAAATAAACACGTCTGCCACAGTTCTTAAGAGTGGACCGAAGGCTCCTGAAGTCTCCCTTTAAGATCTCCGACACTTCATCTGGGATGTTGTTGCATCCAACATGCACAACGACAGTTTTAGCGTGGGGGTATTCATTTAATAGGTCAGGGGTAAGAGCTTCAATGTCTGATACTTTAGCCCCAGGAAAAAAAATTGTAACACAGTACCTGCTTCTGACGTTCCTCATTATTGAATCACCAATTACCAGTGTCGTCTGGGGGGGGGGGGGGACTTTGTCGGTGGCTTGTGAAATGGCGGATAATTTTACCGTTGTTGCTGCAGTGGCGGTGGGGTGCTGATGCAGGGGTGATGCGGGGGGATATGCTCTCTTCTTTTTGGAGCTGGTGTATAGTTTGGCACACCAAAGGTAGTTTTGATCAGGGACTTGTGGGTTTGGGCCGCTGATGAAGGAGTAGGGGCGGCCATGGGAGGAAGATCGACGTCCAGGTGGGGGAAATCTTCCAGGGAAAGGATATCAAATCTATTTTCCAGCAAAAGGGGAAGTGAGGAGGCGCGGTCATGTCTGGTCAATCCCCAACGTTTGCTATTTGGCCCAACCATGGTCCAGGGTGCGCATTGAGGCTGTGAAGAACCACCCGGGGCTTTGGGTTTAGCTCTGAGCTGAAGCCAGTGTCTGATGCTGGAGTTCTGGACAGCTGAGGTGACCGGAGCAGAGGTGGAAGTGGATGGCGATGTGCTAATTTCACCCAGGTAAGCAGCCGTCTCTGCTAGCTGCGAGTCCTTCACTGGGGCCAATGTCCGTCCAAAAATAATAGTGTCCAGGTGGTTTTCAGCCTCCCGAATCTTATAGAGGTTAGAGAGTCTCAATTCCAGCTCAGAAACCTTCTTAGAGAGGGAAACACAGCTGACACAAGTTGGGGATGGAGTCATGGCTTTCCAGGCCAGAAGTAGTTAGCTAGCTAGCTAAAACAAGTTAGCCTAACCCGGTGAACAGTCCTGATCGGGGTCTGATTCACCTGTGTGCCTGTTCGGGCTGTTGTATTTACTAAGCTAATTGTTAGCAACTAGCTAATTGCTAGTTGCAAATTAGCTAATAGCTATACACTCTATGTGCAACACATCAGATTGATTGTCTTTGATTAATTGTCTATGTTTATTGCACTGTCCCTGTCAAATAAACTAATCTACTACTACTACTAAGTAAAAAGTTAATATCAGTAAAAGAGATAAAGAGATAAAAATTTAAAACAGAGCTACAGACGTGGACAAACTTGTTGGTACCCCTCTGTTAATGAAAGAAAAACCCACAATGGTCACAGAAATAACTTGAATCTGACAAAAGTGGTAATAAATAAAAATTCTATGAAAATTAGCCAATGAAAATCAGACAATGCTTTTGAATTGTGGTTCAACAGAATTATTTTAAAAAATAAACTCAAGAAACAGGCCTGGACAAAAATGATAGTACCCCTAGAAAAGATTGAAAATAATGTGACCATAGGGACATGTTCAACCAATATGTGTCCTCTAATTAACATCACAGGTGTCTACAAACTTGTAATCAGTCAGTCGGCCTATTTAAAGGGTGTCAAGTAGTCACTGTGCTGTTTGGTGACATGGTGTGTACCACACTAAACATGGACCAGAGGAAGCAAAGGAGAGAGTTGTCTCAAGAGATTAGAAAGAAAATTATAGACAAGCATGTTAAAGGTAAAGGCTATAAGACCATCTCCAAGCAGCTTGATGTTCCTGTGACTACAGTTGCACATATTATTCAGAAATTTAAGATCCACCAGACTGTAGCCAACCTCCCTGGACGTGGCCGCAGGAGGAGACGGATAATACGAATGGTAACAAAAGAGCCCAGAACAACCTCTAAACATATTCATGGTGAACTCCAAGTGCAAGGTACATCAGTGTGAGATCACACCATCCGTCGTTGTTTGAGCCAAAGTGGACTTCATGGGAGACGACCAAGGAGGACACCACTGTTGAATACAAATCATAAAGAACCCAGACTGGAATTTGCCAAACTGCATGTTGACAAGCCACAAAGCTTCTGGGAGAATGTCCTATGGACAGATGAGACAAAACTGGAACTTTTTGGCAAGGCACATCAGCTTTATGGTCGCCACACATGACACAGACTGGGATGCACATATATAGACAGAGGAATAATCAAGACAACACAGCACAGGTGGGGAGAGCAATCACGACTGACAGCTAACACATGAGGAAAACAGGTGACAGGATGGGCAGGGCTGCATACAAACACAGAAGGAGGACGCACAGAAACATGAACAGAGGATCAGAAGGGAGACAAGACCATGACAATGATAACACTAATAATGACAGACAAACAAAACTGAGGCAGGGATAATGGTCACATTGATAATAATAATAATAATAATAATAATTTAAAAAAGCAGGAACCAAAAACACAGAAAGTCATACAAGAGTTCAGAGCGAGAATGAGGGTTCCAGCCCACGTTCTGACAGTTTTTGTTTTGGGTGTAAAATTTGGAATGCGCTTCATGATGAATTGAAAATGTGTCACTCTCTGTTGAATTTCAAAAATGCTTTAAGGGGTAAATTACTGAATGTAATGGTTCCTGTCTTATCTGCCTGCCTGCCTCGCTCTCCTGGCTAATTGCCCTCTCCTCTCTGCAGCTGCAATCTCCACCTGCAGCCAATCTGGGAGACAGTATAAGTAGGACGCTCTCCCATTGCTCTGTCTGGTCACATCTGAGCTACACCCTACCTGTAACCTGCCTGTGCCTAACCAGTACTGATCTTGTGAATTATTACCTCCGCCAGGCCGCAGGCCGCAGGAGGTAATGTTTTTGCCAGCGTTTGTCTGTCTGTCTGTTTGTCTGTTTGTCTGTCTGTCTGTTGGTTAGCAAGATAACTCAAAAAGTTTTGGACGGATTTCGATGAAACTTTCAGGCGTTGTTGGAAATGGTACAAGGAAGAACTGATTAAATTTTGGGGATGATCCGGATCACCGTGACATGTTTCAGGACCCAAGAGACAGACACAGACACGGGCAGATACAAAATAGTTATTCTTTATTGTCAAGTGTGAGTGAGTGTAGTGCAAGTGTAAGTGCAGATATAGTAGCCTGGTCACCGGAGCTGAGCGATACAGAAGACGACCTGGCAACCCTAGAACACACAAGCAGAAACCGTTAAGGCTGTTCAGCACAAAAGGACAAGTGCAGGTGTGCAGCTTACATGAGGTTGTCTCTGACTGTATCTGGCTGTTCCCCGATGTCTGTGAGCTGTGGTGATTCTGGTGCTTGAAGCTGTGACGGTGATAACTCCAGTAACCGTGGTGGAGTTCGTGGCGAGAGCGATGACTGTACTGACAGCTGTGACGTGGACTGTTCCCGTAGCCGTGACAGTGATAATGTCCGTAACCGTGGTGACAATGACTCCTGTGACTGAGGGAGTGACAGTACCTGCAGCTGCAGTGGAGAGAATTCCTGAATCAGTGAAGGCCAGGAGGAGCTCCGGAAGGGTGAGGGCAATTCTCCGTCCGTTGGAGACACCGGTCCGCCGCCTGGGAGGTCCACCTGAGCACAGGAGTAAAGATTAGGCGTAGAAAAGCAAATAGTCTTCTTACGTGGAAGATCTTGTCGTGGCGTTCTTGACTTGGCTGTGGAACGAAGCTCTGGCTCATACTCAGTCGAGGTAGACAGACGACTCCGTGCCGGGCTGTCCATGACGCTGGCTTTTAAGAGCTGCTGATTAACACCTGTTAGTCTGTGCGCGGCTGGAGCTGATGAGCTGGATGACGGCCCAGCGGCTGCCATGACACACCGTCTGGATCCAGGAATTTTTTAAAGGATTCTTTAACATTGTGACATAGGGCCATTTTCAACATGTGTGCAGGCACAATGGAGGGTGCTGGTCGTCGTGTCTGACGAGCACGATCTCCGCGTTCTTCAAAGTTTTAGGCACAAAAGCACGCGGAAAACAGTGGTGGGCCGGGCCCGACAGCGTGCCTGTGTTTGCGCTACGCTGCAAAAGCTGAGACGAGCAGCTGACCCGCGTGGGATTATTTGGCAAAAATTCCCCGGGCAGCCATAGGGGCTGCGCAAAAACAAGCTCTCTGCCGGGGAAGCTTCCAAATTCTCTTTTGCCGCGGAGCGCAACCCCAATAAAACCCAAGCCAACCTGTCTACCCAATTTGCATCCGTCAGTGAACCCCTGAGTGCTTCTTTCAGTGATCTATGAAAACGCTTGCATAACACATTGGCCTGTGGGTTGTACGCGGTTGTGCGATGAATTGCAACGCCCGCAGCCTGGGAGTTTGGAGATGGAGGAGATGGACACAACAGCAACACTTGAGTTTATTACCTCCGCCAAGGAGGTAATGCTTTTACTGGCATTTGTCTGTTTGTCTGTCTGTCTGTTACCAACATAACTCAAAAAGTTATGAACGGATTTTGACAAAATTTTCAGGAAAGGTGTGTAATGGCACGGGGAACAGATGATTAGATTTTGGTGATGATCTGAGAGTGCATACCTCCACCAAGGGCTTTGTTTGTATTTGTGCAGCAGGATTACACAAAAACTACTGGATGGATTTGGATGAAATTTTCGCCAGAGGTGGTTCTTGGCCTAGAGAGGAACCCATTACATTTTGGGGATGATCTGGGAATGCATACCTCAGCCAAGGCTCTTCTCACAGTCTGTCAGCCACAAAACTCCAAAACTAATGGACAGACTTCGATGCAATTTTCACCACAAGTGGCGATAGGCCTACACACAAGCCCATTACATTTTGGAGGTGATCCATGAGAAACGGAAGGAGCCTTGGCGGAGGTATGCACTCTATGAGTGCTTTTCTAGTTCTGCCATGTACTGACCCTTGCCTGCACCTAACGACTCCTTCCTTGATGTCTCCCATGTTAAACCAGTCTTCTCCAGCTCCCTCTCCATCATCCAAACCATCACCACCCCTGAAGATGGTTGATGGAGGACTGGTCTATGCCGTCACCTGGATCCTGGATGCTCACCTCAGGTGCATGGCATCCAATTCCTCATGGATTGGCAGGGGTATGGTCCCGAGGAGAAGTCCTAGATACGCAAGTCCTTCATCAAGGACAATACTCTCATTCAGCACTTTTATCGCCGCCATCCTGACAAGCCGCGACTGATGCCAGGAGGTGTCCCTTGAGGGGAAATATTGTAATGATTCCTGTCTTATCTGCCTGCCAGCCTCTCTCTCTTGGCTAATTGCCCTCTCCTCCCTGCAGCTGCAATCACCACCTGCAGCCAATCTGGGAGACAGTATACAGTATCTCACAAAAGTGAGTACATCCCTCACATTTTTGTAAATATTTTATCTTTTCATGGGACAACACTGAAGATATGACACTTTGATACAATGTAAAGTAGTCAGTGTACAGCTTGTATAACAGTGTAAATTTACTGTCCCCTCAAAATAACTCAACACACAGCCATTAATGTCTAAACTGCTGGCAACAAAAGTGAGTACACCCCTAAGTGAAAATGTCCAAATTGTGCATAAAGTGTCAATATTTTGTGTAGCCACCATTATTTTTCAGCACTGTCTTAACTCTCTTGGGCATGGAGTTCACTAGAGCTTCACAGGTTGCCACTGGAATCCTCTTCCACTCCTCCATCAGAATCAGAATCAGAATCAGCTTTATTGCCAAGCATGTTTACAGCTGTAAACATACGAGGAATTTGACTTGACATTGGGCGCGCTCAATAAGCGTATCCCAATGACGCGGCAGCCATGCAAGGCGCCTGTCAACAGTGGAGGGTAAAGAGGGGGATGGGGGGGGGGATGACACATTGGGCAGAGAGAAAAAACATAGTTTATCAAAATAAAGCTCGTATGAGCAAAATTGTGATTACATAGAAAAAACCCCTCTAATGCACAATTAGCAGACAATACAGATCTCACAATAACAAAGCAGCGGTTGAGAGAGACAGTGTGAATGTGTGTGTGTCAGTGTATGTGTATCAGTCATGTGATGTTGTATGCAGTGCATGTATCAGTTACTGGTGACAGCAAAAATCCTCCCTGGCAACGTTTAGATGTTATGTCTTTAGTGTCCTCAAAACACAGATAGCATGTCCGTAAGAGTTCATTCTCTCAGTGTGTCACGGCTGGCCCTCACGAGCCAGCATAAGACGCCTCAGTTCAGTAAATTGCAGTTCAGTTCTTTTATTTATAAAGCACAGGACTTAGGTGTACAACATAACTTGCCACGCAGGCTTCGTTACACAACACAACATAAATTCACAATAGGGAGTATGGCAGTGACGAGGAGCTCTCGTCTGCCGTAATTAGGAAGGAACGTCAGCGAGGGAGAAGACAGTTCCAAATAAATCACTTACATGCAGCGGGATACGTCGAGGAACCCAGGGAGCATGTGGTAAGGAGACAGGGGAAAGTCATAGGACTTCTGACGAGACAGCCGCGCCGTCCAGTTCACTCGCACTGACATTTAAAGCCAGCTGCTCATGATTGGAAACTCGGCACAGCTGCCCAGGTTCTGACAGCTGAGAGCTCCCGAGCGTCTGGCCAATCAGAGCCCGGGAAACCCGTGTGACGACACCAGCTGTCAAAAGCTGACAGGGATGAGGAATAACCCGAGCGCGGACAAAGCGCTCGGGATATGACAGGGCCCCTCCCTCTACGCGAACTCCTGGTCGCGCGCAACATCCAGACCCCCCCACCCCACCCCAGGGAAGGTGGAGGGGGAAGCAGGTGGAGGGAGAGCAGGGCCAACTCACAACAAGGGGGCAAACACATCGGGGAAGGGAGGGAGAGAGAAAAAAAAAGGCAGAAACCGTACATAAACGGGGACAAAGATGAATAAAAAGAAAAGTCAACGCTAGATTGACATCACTCACATAACCACAAAAAAGAAAGCCAAGATGAGGGTACAAGGAACACCAGTCAATACCACAAGGCAGGATCAAGGAAATAAAAGGACAAATAATACCTTCTTCTCCAAGTTAATGTGTACAGAAAACCGTCAAAACCAAAAGACAACACAGGTGCCAAAAAAAAAAAGAACTAGACCCGAGTAAGGGAGTAACATAGGAGATAAACAACCACACCCTAAAGAAACATGCAATACTCATGATAGCCATGGCAAGAGAACATATGTCCATCCACGGAAAACAGTCACCTTAAACATGAAGTCCAATCCCCAGTGGGGTATTTCAGTCACAAGTCAGTGGTGGGGCAAGAGAAGGAGAGGAAAAAAAAAAAAAAAAAACCCATTGGGGAATAGAGTAAAACAACTCCGCTCAGGAGGCCTCCCAGCACTCAGCATCCAGGCCGCCAGAAAAGGCAGCGGAACGTGCCCTAACGGCCCAGCCAAACCCCGGGCCGAGGGAAACCATGTCTCCGGTGGGCGGACCAGGGCGCCAAAAGAACCATCCAGCTTGTCAGGAGGCCGGACCCGGACGCCAAAAGGAAAGAGCCGGTCACCGGGTGGTCGGGCAGTATCGGCCTGCCAACAGAATGGCTGGGGGAAGGTCGGCGAACCGGGCCAGCCGGAATTTACCCCCGCAGTCTCAAAGGCGGGGAAAAAGGGGCCACGGCGAGGACGGGGCATGGCCTGGAAAGCGCTCAGCGGCGGGTCAGCTACACAGTCTCCAGAACCCACCTGGGTCAAAACGACCATGGTGCCGAGCTCCGATTGAGCGAGAGCGGCACCCGCGTCGGACCCCGATTGGGCCGGAACCCCCATGACGTCAAGCTCCGATCGGGCGAGAGCAGCACCCGCGTTGGACCCCGATTGGGCCGGAACCTCCATGACGTCAAGCTCCGATCGGGCGAGAGCAGCACCCGCGTCGGACCCCGATTGGGCCGGAACCTCCATGACGTCAAGCTCCGATCGGGCGAGAGCAGCACCCGCGTCGGACCCTGATTGGGCCGGAACCTCCATGACGTCAAGCTCCGATCGGGCGAGAGCAGCACCCGCGTCGGACCCCGATTGGGCCGGAACCTCCATGACGTCAAGCTCCGATCGGGTGAGAGCAGCACCCGTGTCGGACCCCGATTGGGCCGGAACCTCCATGACGTCAAGCTCCGCTTGAACCGGCAGAGCACTCCTGGTGGACCCCATGCCGAGAGCCGGACCCTCCAAGGTGACACCAAGAGCAGGTTCGCCTCCAGTGACCCTGGGGAGAGGCTCAGAGGGACAAAAGGAACCGGGATCAGGATCACCGGCAGCGGCAGGGCCCGGCGAGACAGGCTCGAGCGCAGCAGACGGCTGCACCCGGCTCGCCCCCCCCGAGAGACAGGCAATAATGCTCCAGAAAGAAGAGGAGGGATAGAAAATAGAGCACTTGCCTGATCTCGGGTTCTGCCGCCATCCAGGACTTCGATGCTCCGGGTTCAAACGGGAGGAGGTCGTCGTCCGGTTCCCACTCCGTCGCGACGTCATCCGCCCCTGGAAGAGGGGCTCTTGCAGCTCGAGGACCCCCCGACGTCATCGTCCACGCTAGTTGTTCATGTGGCGTGGAGGTGAGGGGCTCTCGGCCCACTGGACCGGACTGTTCATCTGTGGAGTCCCGGGGACGCTCCGTCGTCGGCACAGGCTCCAACCAATCGTCCGACCTCCTCTGCCCAGAAAATGGCTGCGGGGCTGGGGTCTTCTGCCCGAGGGCCGCAGGCTCACTCCTCGTCTGGTGACGCTCCTCAGAGGTCGAAGCGTGCTCAGCAGGGGGAGACACAGAGGCAGCGGGTTTAATTAACATATCAGCAGGGAGTTGAGGCTCGGGGGGCTGCAAACCCCGAGCCTCACCCCCAGGAGTCAGACAGAACAAATCACTATTAGATGGAAAAAAGTGAACTTGAACTTGCCTGGCTCCCGGAGGAGCGGTGGAACCTGCCGTTGGGAACGTCATTCCATCCTCCTCCCACCGGGTGGTGGCCGGAGACTCTCTTGGAGGAGAGGGGGCCACTCGGGATGGTGTAGCCGCGCTGTCCACTGGAGCAAAACTTCTCAAACTCCCAGCCGCTGGAGAAGGCGTCGAAGCGGAGGGGGCAACAGCCAAGTCAGCCCGGGCGTGACGCGCTGACAGCTCAGCGGGGAAAGCAGGCCCGGGGGGAAAGGCTGCTGGGGTCTCCTCCAGGTGAGACGCCGAAGAGACAGCAGTGGGATGAATGGGGTCAGCCCAGTGAACCGGAGCGGATTCCGGAGGGGAGTCACGCTGAGAACGTCTCTGGCCACGGTGTCGACGTCTACGACGGGCCCCGGATGGTGCGAACTCCAGGACTGGATCGAGGGAAGGATCCGGATTCCAGAGCGGGCAGCGGGAGCTCCGGTCACTCCGCCTTTGGCCTCGTTCCTCCTCGATCTCCTGGAGCACCTCGCGGTGGACGGCGATCTCTTGTCTCCTCGCTTGGACGTCCAAGTGGTCGGTGTAGCGGGAAGACAACCGGTCGAGCGTTCTCTCAGCGCAGTCCAGGTAGTAGTGCGCTTCGGATGAGTCGTCAAGGCTGGCGGAAGCGCTGATGAAGTCATCCACCTCCTCCAGCGCCTCAGGCAGCTGGAGCCAGAGATCACTCCACCTTGCAGCCTCCTCCTCTTCGTACATCAGAATTGTCTGGCGTTGGGCAGCGATGTCGAGTCTCCTCGCGTCGACCTCGGGGTGACCGTTGTAGCGGGAAGGCAGACGGTCAAGCACCTCCTCAGCCCGGTCTAAATACCACTGTTCATCGGGCTGATAACCGAGGAGAGGAGGGGCGAGGGAGGTGTCTGGATGCCCATCGAGGTCGGAGGCGATAATGAGGATTTCATCTACCTCCTCCAGGGCCTTGGTCAGCAGGACGTGGGAACCCCGAGAATGACTCCGCTGAGATGGCATATTACCAACGCCGCGTACCTGGACAGGAAGGACAAAGTTCCCAGAACGCAACTTACTGAGAACGGCGTCTCCTTCTGGCGGCTGTCTACTGTCACGGCTGGCCCTCACGAGCCAGCATAAGACGCCTCAGTTCAGTAAATTGCAGTTCAGTTCTTTTATTTATAAAGCACAGGACTTAGGTGTACAACATAACTTGCCACGCAGGCTTCGTTACACAACACAACATAAATTCACAATAGGGAGTATGGCAGTGACGAGGAGCTCTCGTCTGCCGTAATTAGGAAGGAACGTCAGCGAGGGAGAAGACAGTTCCAAATAAATCACTTACATGCAGCGGGATACGTCGAGGAACCCAGGGAGCATGTGGTAAGGAGACAGGGGAAAGTCATAGGACTTCTGACGAGACAGCCGCGCCGTCCAGTTCACTCGCACTGACATTTAAAGCCAGCTGCTCATGATTGGAAACTCGGCACAGCTGCCCAGGTTCTGACAGCTGAGAGCTCCCGAGCGTCTGGCCAATCAGAGCCCGGGAAACCCGTGTGACGACACCAGCTGTCAAAAGCTGACAGGGATGAGGAATAACCCGAGCGCGGACAAAGCGCTCGGGATATGACACAGTGCACGGCCAATGGTAAACTCCGTGCTGGGCACATAACGCTGTCCTTGAGAGATCAGATTACTGCGCACGAGATGTTTATGTTAGGGAGAAGCAAAAAGCAAAAACTCTCTTCTGCCTTATCTTCATCCAGGAGGAATGTAATCTACAGGGCGCCGAATCAAAGTCTAATAGGCACAGTTCACTCAGAGCATAGAATTTTCATCTCACATGCGATTCTGTGCTTCATAATTTCCATATACAGGCTTAAAAACATTCCCTGGAGAGCACCAGCGACTCCAAGATGTATACCACCTACTGAATCAGCCATTCTGTTCACCATTTGCCGCTATCAGTGCACTCCCCAACTGGTCGAATTTGTTGAAGGAGCTTTGCCGGGTCTGCATTTTGATCAGCTCTCCCAACTTCTTTAATTTCTGATACATCAGGAAACTCCAAAGTAGAAATCCTGTGATCATAAGCCAAACAGATAGATGTCTTCCGCATCTCCAGTCGAATCCCACAGACACATGAGTTCCCAATTGTCCATGAGTCTCCCCACTTGGGCTCCCCCTAGCCCGATCTTCTTTTAAAGTGGTGTCAATCGCATTTAAAGCCCAGCTTTCCAGATCCATAATTTCCGTTTGGATTAAGATTCAGCCAGAAGAAGAGCGACACAGACAAGACACAGCAAGCTGGAATCAGAAGGGAGTAGGAGGGAGAGGAGAGGAGGAAAAAAGCGTCTGCTCTCTCTGAAAGCCGGAAGAAAAAAAAAATGATGACCTCCATGATGACATCACGGAGTTGGTGGATGTTAGAGACCTTGCGCTCCTCCACCTTCCGTTTGAGGATGCCCTACAGATGCTCAATAGTGTTTAGGTCTGGAGACATGCTTGGCCAGTCCATCACCTTTACCCTCAGTTTCTTTAGTAAGGCAGTGGTTGTCTTGGAGGTGTGCTTGGGGTCGTTATCATGTTGGAATACTGCCCTGCAGCCCAGTTTCCGAAGGGAGGGGATCATGCTCTGCTTCAGTATGTCACAGTACATGTTGGCATTCATGGTTCTCTCAGTGAACTGTAGCTCCCCAGTGCCAGCAGCATTCATGCAGCCCCAAACCATGACACTCCCACCACCATGCTTGACTGTAGGCAAGACACATTTGTCTCTGCCCTGTTAAACCACTGTATGGTCTTGGCCACCATGCTGCAGCTCAGTTTCAGAGTGTTGTCAACCTTCTTATAGCCTAGGCCATCTTTACATAGAGCAATAATTCTTTTTTTCAGATTCTCCGAGGGTTCTTTGCCATGAGGTGCCATGTTGAACTTCCAGTGGCCAGTATGAGAGAGTGTGAGAACAATAACACCAAATTAAACACACCTGCTCCTCATTCACACCTGAGACCTTGTAACACTAATGAGTCACATGACACCAGGGAGGGAAAATGGCTAATTGGGCACAATTTGGACATTTTCACTAGGGGTGTACTTACTTTTGTTGCCAGTGGTTTAGACATTAATGGCCTTGTGGGGACAACAAATTTACACTGTTATACAAGCTGTACACTGATTACTTTACATTGTATCAAAGTGTCATATCTTCAGTGTTGTCTCATGCAAAGATATAACAAAATATTTACAAAAATGTGAGGAATGTACTCACTTTTGTGAGATACTGTAAGTGATAAAAGATCACAGATCAGTGATCTGACAAACAAATAAACAAGGGATCTGAAACAGTCACTAATATTGGATGTCCCACTCATTTTCAGTATTTAGCTATTCTGTAATTAATATTCACACTATCAAATAAATCTTAGTGCCATTTACTCCCTTTTATAGTTGTCAAAGTCGAACATGTGATTGCCTACATATAGGAATATTTATGTTCTACGGGCATGCACTAGTATTTAGAATGGCAGTCGTGTAAACATAAAAATTCCTAATGTATTCAAAGTTGTAAAGTCACACTAGCTGAAAAGTTCTTCAAATTTTGTATCTATCAAAGAGTTTAAGCTCAATAAAGGCAGTCTGTATTTCTTTGTGTAGTGTCTCCGTATTTTAAAGGTATACATGTGACTCATGGCTGTATGTTATAAGGTGCTGAGTTATTTTGAGGGGACAGCAAATTTACACTGTTATACAAGCTGTACACTGACTACTTTACATTGTATCAAAGTGTCATATCTTCAGTGTTGTCCCATGAAAAGATATAATAAAATATTTACAAAAATGTGAGGGGTGTACCCACTTTTGTGAAATACTGTAAGTAGGACGCTCTCACATTCCTCTGCACTACACCCTACCTGTAACCTGCCTGTGGCTAACCTGTATTGATCTTGTGAATTATTCTGCCACGTTCTGACCCTTGCCTGTCCCTAGACCCTGTGCCTGCCTGTTGTATTGGATTTGTCTGTCTGCCCTGACCTAGTCTACCGTGCTCTGACCCCTGCCTGCTTTTGGACTCTGGAAATGGTCTTATAGATTGGATTTGGAAACTTTCAGACTGTGCACATCACCTCTTCCCCAAGTAAGTCGACTTACCATCATTTATCATCTGTGTCACCATTCCCCTTCCCCAGCTCCCAGGCCTCACCAGCATCTCCTCCCTGCCCCTCACCTGCACTTAAGGACTCCTTCCCTGATGCTCACCATCAGAGGATCTGTTGTCAGTCCCCGCTGCTTCCACCAGACAAAACCTGTAAGCATAAAAAACAATATTATCCTCCCTGTCACTATTCCATACACTTACAGTTGTCTGTGATCTCTCCCCTGCAGGATTTCCAGATTCTCATCACCATTCACAATATTACAAACATTATTTTCAATAAAGATTATTGTTCACTTACTTAAACGTTGTCGCCCGTGTCTGCTCCTGGGTGTAAGTTTACACCATGTCACTTAAGGGATAAAATGTTTAAATTCTTTTGAGTGTACTTAATGTAAATCAGTATTTTCTATTGTTTAGTTGGGTAATTCCAAGGAAGAGAACAGAATAAGCATAAAAATAAGCTTTGGGCTTCTGCTTATTCATTTTCAGTTAGTTATTTCTGTCTGAAGTAATTATTTCTTATATTCGTGTTTATGGTTATGTGTAACTAAACTGAATAAATAAATCATTCATTCATTCATTCATTCATTCATTCATTCAACATTTGTAATCCTGTGAGAATTCCTAGAGTACAGAATGACTCAAATGTGAACATTTTTAATTTATTGTTTTTTAATTAATACTTAATGAAAATTCACTTTGTTGAACCTTGTGTATGAGTATGTGTTTATATATTTGTATATGCAGACTACACTGAGCAATACAGCAGCAGTTTGGTTTTTTTTTTACTTTTCTTTTTTTTCTTTTCTAGTGTGCAGAGGGAAGAATGAGGGGTAAATTGTTGGGATTTTTTTTTAATTGCTGTCACTGTCTTCTGGGTTTGTATTTTTGTGTTTCAAAAGTAAAACTCATTTTGAAGATTATAGCAACCACAAGTAATCCTGCCTGAAATACTCTGCTGGAATAATTTGTGAGTAAAAAAATTCTTTTTAATGAGGAGAAGGGTTTTAAATTCTAATTTAGATTTTAAAGCATTCAGCATAGAGAAGCTCATAAATGTGACCTATTTCTTTAAGCATCTGTTATCTAAACAGTTGATTTTGTAAGATCTCTGTCCCACCGAAGCACTGAAAGTTTTTCAGTACCAATTTATTTCACATTGTTTCTCGATTCTAAATACCAGTGGGATTAGGACTGAAGACACTGATCCAAACACTTCCCGACCCTTTCCCTCAGTTTCTTCCTCCCTCTATTTTCACATCCCCTAATCCAGCTGATCAGTTGCCTGGACAACTGATAACTGGCAACTGTTCTGGCAGGACTGCAGTGCTGCAGGGTCAGGATGAAATTGCCTGAAGGGAGCAATGCAAATCACCCTTTGCACCCAAGTGAAGAATCTCATAGAAATCTCAGCAGTAAGCCTGCCCTGGGGTTTTTCTACCTGTAATAACCTTACCAGTGAAAGATCTTTGGCAATCATAAATAAATTAGAGCAACTTCAGAGATTATATTTCATTCCCTTAAAGATTATTTTAGTTGTGTGTTTGCTAGCTGGTTGTAAGCATTCACTATTGCAATAACCAACAGCTTCACATTTTAGACTTTTATAATGACATTGTATCTCATCTGATGAAATAATGTTTAGAGGAGGCTTGTTGGAATGTGGAAAGTTGAGTGTGGAGCGAACACATACCATACAGTACGTGTGCATATGCAAAAACTGAGCCTAAGCTGCAAGACCACAATCACGTGCAGCAGGAATGCAAGTACACAAGCGTAATGTTGAGCATCAACAACAGTCATCCGGCTCACTGTTGTCGAGGAATTAACTCCCAACTTTGTGCACTGCTGCAGCTTTCAGGTTCTTTAATAATCTCTGCAGCAAACTTTCTGTGAACTCCGATGTGCATAATACCTTCATTCAGGCGTCAATTCCATGTGGAACAAAAGCACAAAGCTGAAACTCTGATATGTCTTTGTGACAGAAATTGACCAGAAATATGTCTCTAAAGAATTTGTTTCCATGTATATTTAAAGCCACAGTTTTTGTTATAAATGACTATATTTTAAAAGTCCCACATTGCGTAAAATGGTGTTTTCTTGGGTCTTAACCTTATAGCATACAGCCATGGGTCACATATATACCTTTAAAATACGGAAACACTACACAAAGAAATACAGACTACCTTTATTGAGCTTAAACTCTTTGATAGACGCAAAATTTGAAAAAGAACTTTTCAGCTAATGTGACTTTACAACTTTGAATACATTAAGAGTTTTTATGTTTACACGTCTGCCATTCTAAATATTAGTGCATGCCCGTAGAACATACTGTAAGTATTTCTATATGTAGGCAATCACATGGTCGACTTTGACAAATATAAAAGGGAGTAAATGGCACTAAGATTTATTTGATTGTGTGAATATTAATTACAGAATAGCTAAATATTGAAAATGAATGGGACATCCAGCCTTAGTGACTGTTTCAGATCCCTTGTTTATTTGTTTGTCAGATCACTGATCTGTGATCTTTTATCACTTACAGTATCTCACAAAAGTGAGTACACCCCTCACATTTTTGTAAATATTTTATTATATCTTTTCATGGGACAACACTGAAGATATGACACTTTGACACAATGTAAAGTAGTCAGTGTACAGCTTGTATAACCATGAAAATTTGGTGTCCCCTCAAAATAACTCAACACACAGCCATTAATGTCTAAATGACTGGCAACAAAAGTGAGTACACCCCTAGTGAAAATGTCCAAATTAATGCCCAAAGTGTCAATATTTTGTGTGGCCCCCATTATTTTCCTGCACTGCCTTAACCCTCTTGGTCATGGAGTTCACTAGAGCTTCACAGGTTGCCACTGGAATCCTCTTCCACTCCTCCATGATGACATCACGGAGTTGGTGGATGTTAGAGACCTTGTGTTCCTCTACCTTCCTCTGAGGATGCCCCACAGATGTTCAATAGGATTTAGGTCTGGAGACATGCTTGGCGAGTCCATCACCTTTACCCTCGGTTTCTTTAGCAAGGCAGTGGTTGTCTTGGAGGTGTGTTTGGGATGGTTATCATGTTGGAATACTGCCCTGCGACCCAGTTTCAGATCATGCTCTGCTTCAGTATGTCACAGTACATGTTGGCATTCACGGTTCCCTCAATGAAATGTAGCTCCCCAGTGTCAGCAGCATTCATGCAGCCCCAAACCATGACACTCCCACCACCATGCTTGGCTGTAGGCAAGACACACTTGTCTTTGTACTCCTCATCTGGTTGCCGCCACACACGCTTGACACCATCTGAACCTACTAAGTTTATCTTGGTCTCATCAGATCACAGGACATGGTTCCAGTAATCCATGTCCTTAGTCTGCTTGTCTTCAGCAAACTGTTTGCTGGCTTTCTTGTGCATTATCTTTAAAAGGGGCTTCCTTCTGGGATGACAGCCATGCGGACCAATTTGATGCAGTGTGTGGCGTATGGTCTGAGCACTGACAGGCTGACCCTCCCACCCTTTCAATCTCTGCAGCAATGCTGGCAGCACTCATACGTCTATTTTCAAATGACAACCTCTGGATATGACGCTGAGCACGTGCACTCAACTTCTTTGGTCGACTATAGCGAGGCCTGTTCTGAGTGAAACCTGTCGGGTTAAACAGCTGCATGGTCTTGGCCACCGTGCTGCAGCTCAGTTTCAGGGTGTTGGCAATCTTCTTATAGCCTAGGCCATCTTTATTTGGAGCAACGATTCTTTTTTTCAGATCCTCAGAGAGTTCTTTGCCATGAGGTGCCATGTTGAACTTCCAGTGACCAGTATGAGAGTGTGAGAGCGATAACACCAAATTTAACACACCTGCTCCCCATTCACACCTGAGACCTTGTAACACTAACGAGTCACATGACGCCAGGGAGGGAAAATGGCTAATTGGGCACAATTTGGACATTTTCACTAGGGGTGTACTCACTTTTGTTGCCAACGGTTTACAGATTAATGGCTGTGTGTTGAGTTATTTTGAGGGGACAGCAAATTTACACTGTTATACAAGCTGTACACTGACTACTTTACATTGTATCAGTATCATATCTTCAGTGTTGTCCCATGAAAAGATATAATAAAATATTTACAAAAATATGAGGGGTGTACTCACTTTTGTGAGATACTGTATATTCAAAATAGTGAATCTTCACTTTGGGGTATGGGAGTTGTTCAGTCATCATTATAATTATTTTAGTTTATATCATTGTTCAGTGATGGAGTTCAGTGTAATATTGAATTTCTTCTGTGTATCGTCAATAAACTCATGCAGTACTATAACAGGACACATTTACAAATATTTCAGACCCATTGTAGTGCATCAGTTTATACTTAAGCAATATTTTGTTATTAAAAGGTTTTTTTAAAACTTTAATAATAGCGGTGCTTATATTGTCATGCTGGGTCAATACTGAGGACAAATAATGATCTGAACCTTGAGGGTGTGACTGGCAAAGACTGAGCACCACGGCTCTATTGTAAGCATTTGTTTTTTATTCATGCGAGAAGATTATTTATTATATTATTATTCTGCCTAAACTATCACATTTTTGACCCTCTAAACATTAACCAAAATGCATTTTTTTTCACACACACCTCAGACCCAGTGAAAAATTTTGTATACTGGAAAAAATATGTGCCCCATGCTGAAAATTTATCCAGCGTATGGTTGATATGTCCCGCATTCGTGGAGCAAAGGTTGTAGGGCCTCCCCCCACCCCCCATGTTTTTTTTTAATTTGGATCCAATCAGCTGATCGCTGGAAACACAGAGCCCAGCTGTTTTCCATGATAATTCAGCCTCAGGGAAAAAGCACATGCCATGCATAATCTTTTTTCACTTTACTGAAAATAACTTTTTTTTTTTTCATCAGTTAGCATCCCTTTGAGCCAGGTCGTGTCTGGTCACATAATCTGTGTTTGAAAATGGAATACAGAGGTGTAGCCTATACGTATGTAGGCAATGACATGTTAGACTCTGACAAATATAAAAGGGACTGAACTGAGATTTATTTGATTGTATGAATATTAATTAAAGAATAATTGAAAATGAATGGGACATCCAATATTAGCCACTGTTTAAGAACCGCTTGTGTATTTTTTTGTCAGATCACTTATTCGTGTGATCTTTTATGAGTTATTGAGCATTTTTGTGTCCAGTTTGGTGACGGTTGTTATTTAGTCAAACCGTACATGTGGCCGCATATGATATGCCGTTGATCTGGGCATTCTGCTCCACAATTATTAACTTTTAATAATTAACTTTTAATAATTGTGCGAGCACATCGAGAGGAGCGCCATCGGCGATGACGAGTCGTGGTCCTGCAAAGGGACTCCCATCTACCGCTGACTGGGGCAGGCTGGGCGTGCCTCCCCACGAACGATCATGGAGTGCCTGGTTGGACACCGGTGGGAGAAGCAGCAGCTGAACCAGTGGATTGCAGTCCTTCGCAGGGAGCCAAGCTCAGCCTGGCCGGTTAATGGGAGTCTCGGCTGTTGCTTTAGTGTGGTGCCAGCGGTTCAGCTGCTGCTCCACCCCCACCTCCCCCAGCACACCTCATGTTCTCCATGCCGAATTATCCATTAGACCTACATAATCACAGTTTATTTATTTAGCGAATGCAAAGTCCTTAAGCCAAGCAGTTGCCTCCTGGTTTGCTGTATGGAGGGTGTGTAATCCTCCTTCCAGTCTTTGGAGCGGGCAAGCCTCTATGATGTGTTCCATTGTTTGCTCCTCTCCACATGCGCACAGTGGGCTAGGGCTACTGCCCCATCTGTGAAGGCTGGCCAAGCAGGGGCCATGTCCAGTCCTGAAGCGATTGAGTGTAGACCACTGTCTCCTTGGGAGGTTGGTGCCCGGGACCTGTTGGTTGGGATTTATCACCAGCTGTTTGTTTGGGACCTCCTTGGTCTCCCATTCCTCTTGCCAAGCTGTCTGGATGGTAAAGTCAGCTGGGGGAGGGTTTTTCCAAATCGGCCGTCTGGATGAAAGTCGGGCAGTGGGTGGGGTGTAGATATCTGCATGGATTGGTAAGTGAGGAGAATCGTTAACTTTTTGGAGCATCCTTTGAGTTAATGCTGCTCGCCGGATGTGTGGAGGGGCTATGTTTGACAGTACAGAGAGCCAGGGGAGTGGTGTTGAGCGGATTGTTCCAGTTATAGTTCTCATGGTTGAGTTGAGCTGGGTGTCTACATGGTGTGTGTAAGATGACCTGGACCAGACAGGGGCACAATATTCTGCTACAGAGTATGAAAGGGCCAGTGCTGAGGTGCGCAGGGTGGAGACTGCCGCCCCCCATTTTGCACCAGCGAGCTTGCAGAGCAGGTTGTTTCGTACCTTCACCTTAGCAGCCGTCCCCTTTAGATGTTCCTTGAAGGATAAGGTCCTATCAAGGGTCACTCCAAGATAAGTTGGATTTGGGGCATGCTTAAGCTCGAGTCCGCTCAGGTGGATGTTTAGTTCTCTGGCAGCTTTTGCATTGTGGAGATGGAATACACTGGAGACGGTTTTTGCTGGGCTTGGTTTTAGGCGCCAGATTTTGCAGAACTGGTCCAGTTTGGTAAGATCTTCCGTGAGCACCCGTTCCAGTGGTTCAAAGTCTGGTGCTTGGAATGCCAAACAGATGTCGTCTGCATAGATGAATTTGCAGGATTTTGTAGTAGGCAGGTCGTTTATGTAGAGGTTGAACAGAGTTGGAGCTAGAACTGAGCCTTGTGGGAGTCCGTTTTTCTGCATTCTCCATGCACTTGTGTTCTGACTGAGGTGGACTCTGAACCTTCGGTTGGTCAGCAGGGTTTTTATAATTGCTGTTGCCCAAGCAGGGATCGCCTTTATAAGTTTCAGGAGGAGGCCTTTGTGCCAGACCGTATTATAGGCGGCTGTAAGATCGAGAAACACAGCCCCTGTCTTCAGTCTGCTCTCGAAGCCATTTTCGATGAAGGTGGTTAGGGCCAGTACTTGTTCTCCTGTACTGCGGTCCTTGCGGAAACCTGCTTGATCCACACTTAGAATATCCTCTATTTCTGGGGAAATGCGTTGTAATATTAGGCGCTCCATGATTTTGTAAGGAACGCTGAGTAGGGAGATTGGGCGGTAGCTTGCTGGTAGTTTGTGGTCTTTGCCAGGTTTTGGGATGGCAATGACCTTTGCTGTCCGCCATTTCTTTGGGATCGAGTTTGTTTGTGTGATCCTTGTGTAGAACTGTGTCAATCAGGTTAGAGCTCGGGGGCCAAGATTTTTCATGAATTCTGGGAAGATGTTATCGTATCCTGCTGCCTTTCCACATTTCAGGCCCTGTAGGACTTTCTCCAGTTCAGCAGCCTCGAAGGGTTCAGGGTTCGTTTCCTCTACAGGCATTTTTTGGTGTTTTTTTAGCTCAGTTGTAACTGCTCTTCTGGTGTCTTTGTCTTGGGGTGCTTTGGCGATAGTCAGTAGGTGGGATGCAACTTGGTTGGGTGTGACGGATGCTCGGCTTTGGCTAGGGGGCTTCTGTGCAGCTCCTAGGCGACGGATGAGGCTCCAACATTTCCTGCTAGAGTGGGTAAAGCTCCGGTCAGCAACTGTCTCCTCCCATTTCTTTCGCCGGGCTGTATTTAGCGATTCAATGAGATGGTCTGCTATCTCTGGGTCCCCTGATGTTTGATAGGATTGTAGGAGGGCAGCACTTTCTCCGTCCAAACATGGGACATAGAGGGGTCGGTAGCCTCGTGGGATTGCAGTATGGGCAGCCTTGAAGATTACGCTGCAGAAGCGGTTGTATGCTTCATCTACAGTGATGGTGTGGAGTGGGATGGTAACAACGCTCCGGTCCAGAGTTTCACTGAATTTCTTCCAGTTGGCTTTGCGGAAGTTCCAGCGCATCTTCCTTGGGCTGTATATGACTGGAAGTTGTAGGCCAATGTGTACAAGCAGGGGCCGGTGTTGGCTGTGTGGAAAATCATCAAGAATGAGGATCTGTGTAGGATATGGCTCCCCATTCAAAGAGCTGGCCCAACACAGGTCAGGAGAATAGTCCTTCTTCCACCTAGCAGAGTGGAAGGTTCCTCTTTGTTTGGGGTCGTATATCAAAGCGAGGTCATTTCTGGATGCCCAGTCTGAAAGTGCCTCCCCATCACTGTCCACTGCTGGGTACCCCCAGTCAGGGTGATGGCTATTAAAGTCCCCCACATAGATGGCAGGGTGGGGTAGGGTGGGTAAGACCTGCAGATCCCAGTTGGCATTAGGGGGCTTGTACACATTGACAATATGGAAGCCACCAATGATTATGGTGTCTGAGAAATGTGTTGTTATCAGGTGATTTGCTTCAACTATGTCAGAACGCACATAGGTGGCACGTCCATGTTTAGCATGTAGAACATAGCACAGGAGGTCAAAGCCTTTGATGGTGAAGCGGCCAGCTTCTTCTGTGCCAATATGAGTCTCTTGGAGGCAGATTACATCAATCGAATGTTGGAAGGCGAGGACTTCGATAAGGCTTCGCTTGGCTGCAGATAGGCCTTCAACGTTTAGTTGTAATATGCGAAGGGCAGATCCTACCACAAAGTGCTCTTGGGGCTGTTTGCTTTCGGCTTTAGGACTGTGACTAGGATTCTTCTTTGACTTGGCACAGAGGCGTCGTCTCTTCGAATTTAGTCTGCTGGTAGGATCATTAGCTTCCCCAGGCGAGCCTGGGTACTGGCGGAGGGCGTGACGAGAACGCTGATCCATTGCCCCCTAATCACAGTAACTTTATGGTATAATTTTTTAAGCATTAAATCTTAAGTGTTATCTTTTTCTAGTCAAATTTGTCATGTTTCTCTTCCTTGTTGTGCACACGGAGCTTACCGTGATGGCAGTTCAGCTGCTACTCCCCCTCCCCCCCTTCCCCCAGCACACCCGTACACCTCATGTTCTTAATGCCAAATTATCCATCAGACCTATGCAATCACAGCAACTTTATGGTATAATTTTTTAAGCATTAAATCTCAAGTATTATCTTTTTCTAGTCAAATTTGTGACGTTTTGCTTCCTTGTTTTGCACACAGAGCACTGTGGTTACTGATGCGTAATGCCGTGTTATCCAATCAGTAGGAGTCAATCAGAAACCAAACCCCGCTCACACTTGTAGAAGCCTGGGCATGAGACAGAATGGTGGCTAAACTTTTATTGATAAAAATTACATATTTTGACCGAGTGACTCCATATTTAGGGATACACGTCCTTGTAATCTCAGCAAAGCACATTTAAAATATGAGACCAGTCTGACAAACGGTTCAAGAGATATGCATGAAACAGACAGACAGACACACAAACACACAGAGATTTTGTGAATTTATAGATAGATACCTTAGGTCAAAATTGGAATACAGATATAATCAATCTGGTCACTGTGACAATAGAAAACGAAAGTGCTCTTTTGCAACTGGGTTTCCACTTTCCTGTGTCAATTTGTCTCCTGTCCTTTCCTCTTTTCCTCAGTGTCGGTCATTCGCGCTCTGACTCTTAAGAAACACCCAGTTTCTCCTTCTGAATTCTCTCCAACTGTGGTCTTGAGGGCAGATATTTTTTTCTCTATGGATGTCAGATAAAAACAGATGCACAGTGTCTGATATTACAAACTCTTGCCATCAAACATTAAATACACTGCATGTTCCACTCAGGGGTGATTTGCGTACATTTTCTCTCCAAAAGAAACGGTCATACACTGATAACTGAAATTGCAGTTTTGCAGTTTAACATAAAATGGAAGCATAATTTGGTAATTTCCCAATCGTTGGTGGTAGGGTCACAGATGAGCGATCTAAGTGGTTTTATCTGTTTTTTCACAGAGGAATGTGTTATGGAGCTTGAGTATTCAGTGAGACTGAACATTTGGAAGTTAATGATGTGTCTGCACGACGAACAGTACACACAAAATTACTAAAGCCCTTCAGGGCCTCTTCTGTATTTGAATAGTTTAAACATTACAAGGTTTGAAAATGTGCTTGATGTCTCTTTGAAATGAACCCAATGAGTTCAGCTCCCTCTGTGACTTCCCTCCAGCAAAGGTCTTTTCAGTAGAATAGGATCTGACACCTGTTTGAGGGTTCACACACAGATTTAATTTGTGTCACTTTGTGAATCCTTTTTCTCCACACCGCTCCATCACTATGTAGCAGACCTGTAAATACTCATCCTGACCTCGAATAGCCTGACAGTGCACAAGATAATACCGTGGCTTCACAGAGGAACGAAGGAACTGAGCAAGAAAACTCCGCCGGGTGAGAGAGTGGCCGTTGGAAAATTGTCACTGACTTCTTTTTTCTTATTTATCATTCTGACAGTGGGTCCAGAGAAGGGGATGATGGATAGAGAGAGCGGCGTGGTGTGTTGGCTCTGCGTGTTAGAGGGAGCCTGTGATCATGACTGGCAGTGGAGAGGCAGCAGTGAAAGGATGGGGAGATGCAGCCAGAGACAAGAGCCTAGATGGTAATGCATGTCACATCGATGAGGCCTCACAGGGAGAAGTTTGGAATCGGGTCAGCTCCATGTCCCATGTCCTAGTATCTAAGCTTGGGGCTCTAAGTCCAATTTTCACTGCTATCGTTTGTTTAGTCTTTCTCGCTCTCTCTCACTTTAGATGCCCTTTAATCCTCAGCATTCTGCCTCTCTTTCTTCTACTTCCCCTCCTACACTGTCACTCCTGTCTTCATCTCTCCCTTCTCTCATTTGCTTCCAAACTCTTAACAATTCACCACCACCATCAAACTTTACTTACTGAAGGAATGTAAATAAGAAAAATCAAGTCTCAGTTGCTAGTTCCAGTCAAGCCTGAGCCATCTAATGTAAATTTCTCTTCAAGAATGAATGAAGTAAAACATCACTAGTGGGCAGGGATGTGTGGTTTTATTTGTCAATAGGAAATGACCAGTTCCTGAAGTACAATAAGCACAAAAACATTTGCGAATGAGTAGCAAAACTGTTAGCTTCAGCTAGCTGCCTTAGATTCCAGTTTGAGAAAACAAAATTTTAACTAAGATGAAAAAAAAAATGACTAAGAATGAAATATACACTCCCCTCCAAGTATTGGAACAGTAAGGCCAATATCTTTATTTTTGCTGTAGATTGAAAACATTTGGGTTTGGCATCAAAAGATGAATATGAGACAAGAGATCAACATTTCAGCATTTATTTTCAGGTATTTGCATCTGGATCTGATACACAACTTAGAAGGTGGCATTGTTATTATTATTATTAACGGAACATTGTGATACATTCTATGACAGTACACTTTTGTTTAGGAAAAAGGAGGTCTGTCATCAGAAGTGCACTGTTTAATGCTGTTTCTGCGGCGTGTTTTGAAATTGCACAGCTCCTACTAACAGGAGCACACAAAAGGAAACACAGCATGTGCCGGAATTTTCTATTATTTTAATAGAGAGAGTTGTAACAGTTATAATCTACTCACCCATCATTTTATTTTTAATATGATGATACTGTGGAGTGTGTAATTGACGAGGCAGGTTTGTCTCAAGCAGTTTATTACACGTCTCCAACATGAGCATAGTAGAAAGAGAACATCTCAGAAAAAACTCGTCCCTTATATGCCCAGGTCTCCCCACAGCTCATAAGTCACATTGCATTCACATCAAAGGTAACATTGCATTTCCTCTTTACCTTAGTATACCCCTCACAGTCTTTGGCCCACAAAGGATCCTCCAAGCAGTCTCTTGGCACACAAAGGATCCTCCAAGCAGTCTCTCGCATACAAAAGATTACACTTTCACAGCTTCCTGTTATCTCCAAGGAAACTCTGCACTTTGTTCTTATCTAAGATGTGAGGCATTATGTAAGGCATTAAGTAAGTCACATGTGTGGCTACACCACCACCCCGAGCATTTTAGATCGAACAAAAGAATAACAGTCTGCATGCTGTGATAGAATCATTACACATCAATCCACATGCTGCTTGGGCTTCAGTCTTCTCCCGTATCTGCTGTAACCAGGATTCACCGCCTCCGTGGCGCTGTCATGCTGGGGAGCTGCTGCCTGGGGGTGAAAACCTTTTGTCAGTCCCTGCGGGTGTTCTGGGGAAATTTTACTCTGGGAAGCTCCTCGTGGGGATCTTCCACGCCAAGGGGCCCTTGCCAACAGCACTTGCTCGTGCGCCACCACAAAAGCGGGTTTGAGTCTGTTTAAGCCAACCTTTTCCCTCCTACCCCCCAAATCTAGCAAAAAATGCTTGTCCCCTGTTTCCAGCACTCTGAACGGTCCATCATAAGGCGGTCGCAGTGGGGGGCGATGTGCATCGTGTCTGACAAAAACAAACTCCGCGTTTTTCAAAGTTATAGGTACAAAAACGCGCGGAAAACTGTGGTGGGCAGGGCCTGGCAGCGTGCCTGTATCGATGCTATGCTGCAACAGCCACGACGGGGAGCTGCCCGGCGCAGGATTATCTGGGAGAAACTCCCTGGGCAACCGAAGTGGCTGCGCAAAAACGAGTTCAGCTGGGGAAACCTCCAAGTCCTCTTTAGGCGCAGAACGTAACCCCAATAAAACCCACGGTAGCTTGTCTACCCAATTTGCATCCGTCAGTGACGCTCTGAGAGCTGCTTTCAATGACCTATGAAAACGTTTGCATAACCCATTAGTCTGTGGATTGTACGCGGTTGTACGGTGGATTGTGACACCTAGGCTGCGGGCCATTGTTGACCAAAGTTTGGAAATAAATTGAGGGCCTCTGTCGGACGTAATGTCCGACGGAACTCCAAAACGCGCCACCCATGCTGTTACAAACGCATGCGCCACCTCCTCGGCTGTGGTTGACGCCAGTGGAACCACCTCCGGCCAGCGCGTGGTGCGGTCTACCATCGTCAGAAGGTGCGTGCAACCCTGTGATGGCGGGAGGGGACCCACGAGGTCCACGTGAACATGGTCAAACCTCTTAGCCGGGATGTGAAATGGCTCCAAGGGAGCCCTCGTGTATCTGTGTACCTTGGCTCGTTGGCACGCCATGCAGGCTGCTGCCCACTCTTTCACTTGTTTGCGGAGGCCCGGCCACACAAATTTTTCTCCTACCATTTTGACCGGCGCGCGCACTCCCAGGTGCGCCAAAGAATGAATCGAGTCAAAAACGCGGCGGCGCCATGCTGCCGGTATCACGGGACGCGGTCGTCCCGTGGAGACATCACAGATCAGAGGGGGCATACCGTCTTGCAGCACCCTGCTCTCCAGCCTTAACCCTGTTGGTCCAGACTGGAGCGCGTGCACCTCCGCGTCACTAACCTGCTCCGCGGCCATGGCTGTGTAATCTATCCCCACGCGGATGGGGGCAGCCACGGCGCGCGAGAGGCAGTCTGCCAATACATTCAGTTTACCCGACACGTGCTGAATATTGGTATTAAACTCTGAGATCGCGGCCAGCTGCCTCTGCTGCCGGCCCGACCACGGTTCTGAGACCTTGGCCATCGCGAATGTTAGTGGCTTGTGGTCAACAAACGCGGTGAAACAGCGACCTTCTAGCCAGAACTGGAAGTGGCGAATGGCCAAGTGGAGAGCCAGCAACTCCCTGTCAAACGCGCTGTATTTACGTTCACTATCGCGCAAGGTCCTGCTGAAAAGGCGAGTGGCTGCCAAGCCCCGGCTACACGCTGCTCCACGACCGCCCCTATGGCCACATCTGACGCGTCAGTGGTGAGCGCTATGCAGGCTGTTGGGTCTGGATGTGCCAACAACGCAGCGTTTGCCAGGGCTGCTTTGACTTCCGAGAACGCTCCCTCTCGCTCCGGGGACCACTCGATCTTATTCGCGGGTTTCTGATTTTTGAGCGCGGCATACAGCGGTTGCATGAGCTGTGCTGTGCGGGGAAGGAAACGGTTATAAAAATTCACCATTCCCAAAAACTCCTGTAACGCCCTGACCGTCTGCGGTCGGGGGAAGTCTGCTACCGCGCGCACTTTGTCAGGCAGCGGAACCGCTCCTTCGGGGGAGACGCGGTGTCCTAAAAAATCGATCTGCGTCACCCCGAGCTGACACTTCGCTGGGTTGATTATTAAACCGTTCTCTCCCAACCTCCAGAAAACTGCCGCGAGGTGGTTTTCGTGTTCGTCTTCGGACGCGCTGGCTACCAAGATATCGTCCAAGTAGACGAACACGAAAGGGAGATCGCGCAGCACCACGTCCATCATGCGTTGGAACGTCTGTGCAGCCCCTTTAAGCCCGAATGGCATGCACAAAAACTCGAATAGGCCAAATGGAGTTATCACCGCTGTTTTGGGTATGTCCTCAGCGCGCACTTGGACTTGGTGGTAACCGCGGACCAAGTCTATTTTAGAAAAAACACGCGCTCCTGCCAAATGAACGGAAAAATCTTAGATATGCGGGATTGGGTAGCGGTCATGCGCTGTGGCGTTGTTCAACCTGCGGAAATCCCCGCAAGGTCGCCATGAACCGTTGGCTTTTGAGACCATGTGTAGCGGGGAAGCCCATAGGCTGTTCGAACGCCTGATGATGCCCAACCTCTCCAGGTTGGCGAACTCCTCGCGCGCTATGGCCAGTTTAGCTGCATCCAAGCGCCGAGGTTTTGCAAAAACGGGTGGCCCGGTGGTGGTAATAAAATGTTCCACCCCGTGTTTAGCGACGGCTGCTGAAAATGTGGGGACCGTGAGTGCTAGGAACTGAGTGAGCAGTGTGTGGAACTTACCGCTTGCAGCTGTGACGTTGGCTTGTGCTGTTGGCCGGGCCGCTCGAGCTGTACAGGGAATAGAATCAAAAGAAAGTGCATTAACCAAGCGCCTGTTAGCGACATCAACCAACAAACCATGGGAGCACAAAAAATCAGCCCCCAATATATTGAAATTCAATGCTGCTATGACAAAAGTCCACTCAAATGTACGGCCGTGTAGAGACAGAAGCAGAGTCCTCTCACCAAAGGTCTTAATCTCCGAGCCGTTCGCTGCTGCCATCTCAGGGCTGCTGGAACCTGCCAGCCAGTTAGCGTAGGTAGGCGTGATGAAAGTCAACTGGGCGCCGGTGTCCACGAGGAAATGCCTCCCCGAGCGTGCGTCCGTCAAGTAGAGCAGCTTGTTCTCCTCCCCGAGGGCCGCAGCTGCTACCGACCCCCGGTCTTGGCGTTTCCTGAGCGCTTGAACTGGCACGGTGGTATACATTTGTGTGCCTTCTCTGCAAAGCGGCGGTGGTAGAGACAAAGGGTGTCTCCTCCGCGTTCCTTGGCCCCAGCCGCTGCCGTCGTCGGAGGTTCTGCTACCGCTGTCAGTGGCTCCCCGCCATCTCCGGCCGTCGCGCCAAGCTCCGTCGCTGCCGCCGTGGCCGCAAGCTCTCTGCTGGCCATGACAATCCGATGTGCCTCCCGGGCCAGCGCACGGTAGTCCCGCTTGGCCAACAACGGCGAACTGGCCAGGGCCACTCTCGTCGCTGACGGAAGGTTCCTGAGGAAGAGGTGGGTAAAGATGAAGTGGTCGTCGTCCGAGCCTTTCAACCTCAGCATCTTCTCCATCAGGTCAATGGGCGTGCAATCTCCCAACCCAGTCCGCGCCAGGAGTCTCTCTGCTCTCTCCTCAACCGAGAGTGTGTAGTGCTGGATGAGTGCAGCCTTCAACGCGTCGTATTTGTCGCTGGCTGGTGGATGCTCCAGAAGGCTCTCCACATGCTGAGCCATGTGGTTGTCGAGCTTTGCGATCACATGGTAGAATTTTGTGTCATCTACCGATATTCCCCGGAGGGCAAACTGTGCCTCAACCAGGTGGAACCAGGAGCGCGGGTTGTGCTGCCAAAAGTCCGGTAGCTAGACCGTAACGGCATACGCTTGGCTGGGGGCTCCCAACGAGGCTGGCCCCGGGGAATTCTCTTCTTGCTGCATGCTACGTCTTGGGTCACCAGTGTGGAGTGTGTAATTGATGAGGCAGGTTTGTCAAAGAGCAGTTTATTACACGTCTCCAACATGAGCATAGTAGAAAGAGAACATCTCAGAAAAAACTCGTCCCTTATATGCCCAGGTCTCCCCACAGCGCACAAGTCACATTGCATTCACATCAAAAGTAACATTGCATTTCCTCTTTAATCCCTTAGCATCCCCCTCACAGTCTTTGGCCCACAAAGGATCCTCCAAGCAGTCTCTTGGCACACAAAGGATCCTCCAAGCAGTCTCTCGCATACAAAAGATTACACTTTCACAGCTTCCTGTTATCTCCAAGGAAACTCTGCACTTTGTTCTTATCTAAGATGTGAGGCATTATGTAAGGCATTAAGTAAGTCACATGTGTGGCTACAATACAATTAATAGTTTTTTTTTTTATTCCATGCATAGTTTCATTTTAATTGTGGACTCACTGTTGGAGTCTATAGGCATTAATGTATTATCTTCTTACTGAAAAGGGAACGTGAAGATGCAGCACACGGGGGGAGGTGTGGTGAGATACTGTCAGTCTGAAGATTTTAAATGACAAACCTCTGCTGTGACAAAGTATTCTGTCCACTATATATCATCATATCTCATGTCTGTTTGTGCTTATGCATCCCAATTAATGAAATACACTCAGCCTTTGTCATCTGTTAAATGAGGACAATTAAATACAAACTATCTGAAGAAACAGCAGAGTTTTTCACTGCACAAAGAAAAAAAATGGTGTGTGGGTTTACAATTCAGTCCTCTTTTTAATTACCAGACCACAGCAGGACATCCAGCCATCCATTTTTTCCACTTAATCCTTTTTGGATTGTGGGGTGGCTGGAGACTATTCCAGGATCTTTGGGCGAGAGGCAGGGTACACCCTGGACAGATCGCTGGTCCATCGCAGGACCAACACAGAGAGACAGACAACCATTCACTCTCACATTCATACCTAAGGACAATTTAGAATCCCCAGTTTGATGCCAATTCGCCAAACTTGCATGTTTTTGGCATGTGGGAGGAAACCAGAGAAATCCCAGAGTAAACCCACGCAGACACGGGGAGAACATGCAAACTCCACACAGATCACTATTGGTCGAGGCTGGGATCAAACCCAGGATTCCCCAGCCAAGGGTGAGTTGCTGTGCTGCCGCAGTGCTAACCATTCCGCCACCACGCTGCCCACAGCAGGACCAGTCTGCCCTAAACCAGGAAAACAGCTGTCACCATGGCCCCAGAGAAGAGCCAACAGGTGCATGAAAAACATTCATTATTACCTAATGATGACAGCTTTTGCAAATTTTTACTTGATTCACTGTCATTCTTTTAACAGAATAATTCAAAAGGAAAGTATCTCAACAGTTTGTCTCAACAATTTTGCATTCAGCAGAAGAGATTGTGGACCTCAGCTGTCATGGTTCACCCTTTGGGGCAGAGAGCAAGGCCCAGACGCGTAGCAAGCATTCAACATTTTATTAATAAAGTCAAAAACAAGCAGCTTGGAAGCCGAAATAAAAGGCTAAACAGGCTGAACAGGCAGGCAAGAAAACTCACGAGCTTGGAAACCGACAAGGCAGGCAGGAGCGTGGTAAACCGCCAAAATGACAAATGACGCAGCACCCAACTGAGGGGCTGCGTCCTTTAAATAACAGGTGAACTGATAAACCGAAACACAAAACAGCTGTGACTAATCAAGAAAAGAGCAGAGTATGAATCGAGCAGGACTATGATGGAAATAAACACACATAATACAGTCCCAAGATATAACATGAATATGATAAACCAAATGACAAACAGGACCATGAAAACAAACAATACTGAATACAGAAACCCAGAAAATAACTTAATGCAGGGATGAACAAAATACAAAGCCAAGACCATGATAACTGAGAAACAAATACAGAAAAACCCAGAAGATGAACTTAAAGCAAGGATGTGGATTGGAGATCACGTCCTGGTGACAATAAACATAAATTACAACACAAGAAGGGAACATTACTCCAACCCACATCCTGACATCATCTGAGATCAGTGGCTCCTCTTTCTTTGTTTAAAAGAGAAGTTTGGATGAATGATAATATAACTGAAGGAAATTTTACAACCCTGTCAAAATCCTGGACAAAATGAAAGACTGGCATAATCTCTGAATTGTAGTCTACAGCTCTCATCCATGTGTAATTATGATCACATCTTCCAGTGCGAGCAGAGCTGTGGAGGAGGTTAAAAAGCTCCTTACCCTTAAACGCATTTTTACTTTGTGAACAAGCCTGCATTGTCCTCAGTACAAAACAGATTTGTCCTCCCATTTAAATGCTGTCGTATTAATATTAAGCCTTGATCTCACACTCCTGTTTATTAAAGGGAATGAGAGCAAGGACAGCGAATGGTTTATTTCACATTACACTTCAAACACACCTCTGAATAATTAAGAGCATTAGGACAGCCTCTTTGCACTTTGCGCCCCAGCAAAGAATTCATTTTTTGTGCTGCTGCAATATCTAAAAGAACTTGGAAACACTGTAATACGGCCCTCTGACATCACTAAACTTTTACATCCTTTTTGTGTGATGCTTTTCCAGGCTTTTACCACAGTCTCTTTCAGTTGCTTTTGTTTTGGGGGGTTAGTTCCTTCAATCTCCACTTTACCTGATAATAGGCATGCTCCAAACTAAAAAGACTACAACTATGGCGGTGATGACCTCGGTCCCATCAACCAGTCACAGGGTACTTAGTTGTTTGTAGCTACTGTTGTGCCCTGTGATATGCGGTTGGGACTGAGGTCATAGCTACCAGAGTTGTAGTCTTTTCAGTGCACCTACCAAGAACAGAGCAGTTGCAGGCAATGTGGACCCACTCAGGCTGTAGGGGAAGTGACATTCACTCAGTCAAACATTGGTGTATCCTCAGTTTGGTTGCATCTCTCTTTAAATTGGCAGACAAAATGTTTCTGTAGACTTCTGAGTTCATTTTGCTGATGCCATCATGTTTTACATCATCAATGAAGATTAATGCATCCCATCCCAGAAGAAACTAGAAAAGCACTCGGAGAGCGCAGACCTCCGCCAAGCGGCACAGTTCCCCCCATACAGTGTTTGTGTGTACGTTTTCAGATTCCCTGAGCATGAAAAGATATGAGTAGCAATTGGATTCACAATGATTATTTGTTTATTTGACATGGACAGTGCAATAAACAGACAATTAATGAATGACAATCAATGTGATAGTGATAGGATTAGTGGTTCAGTAGTGTAAAATGGGGCTATAAGGGACGGCGGGTTAATAAGGGACACTTTTCTGGGAAATGTTTTAAATGTAATTCTGCTTTTTTTATTTTGAGCAGGACACTGAGTTGTGTTGTTATTGTCAAATATCCATGAATCCTTCATCAAATCTAGGCAGAAGCAAAATTAAAAAAGCAGAATTACATTTAGAAAAGTGTCCCATATTACCCCGCCGTCCCTTATAGCCCCGTTTTACGGTTGTAAAAGCATTGCCTCCTTGGCGGAGGTAATAAACTGAAGTGTTGGTGTGTCCATCTCCTCCACTGACGGATGCAGATTGGTTAGACAGGTTGCCGTGTGTTTTATATTATATTGGGGTTGCGCTCCGCGGCAAAACAGAATTTAGAATCTTCCCCGGCAGAGAGGTCGTTTTTACGCAGCGCCTATAGCTGGGCGGGGAATTTGTGGCAAATAATCGGGCGGCGGACAGGTGGCCGTGTCAGGTTTTGCAGCGTGGCGCAAAAACAGGCACGCTGGCGGGCCCAGGCCAGCAGTGTTTTCCGCGTGCTTTTGTGCCTAAAACGTTGAAGAACGCGGAGTTTGTGTTGGTCAGACACGACGACCAGCGCAATGTGCGCAGCGCCTATGGCTGGCACAGGCACGCTGGCGGGCCCAGGGCACCAGTGTTTTCCGCATGCTTTTGTGGCTAAAACGTTGAAGAAGGCGGAGTTTGTGTTGGTCAGACACAACGCCCAGCGCCCTCCATTGCGCCTGCGCACATGTTGAAAATGGCCGTATGTCACAGTGTGGAAAAATGCTTTAAAAAATTCCTGTATGCAGACGGTGATGCGGATCATCCCCAAAATTTAATCAGTTCTTCCTTGTACCATTTCCAACAACGCCTGAAAGTTTCATTGAAATCCGTCCAAAAGTTTTTGAGTTATCTCGCTAACCAACAGACAAACAGACAGACAGACAAACAGACAAACACACAGACAAACACACAGACAAACCCCGGCAAAAACATTACCTCCTCCTGGCCTTTCGGCCTGGCGGAGGTAATTATGCAAGCCCAAGCCATGACATTGCCTTCACTGTGTTTCACAGATGAGCTTGTATGTTTGGGATCATGAGCAGATCATTTCTTTCTCTAAACTTTAGCCTTTTCATCACATTGGTAAAGGTTCATTTTTGTCTCATCAGTCCATAAAACTTTGTCCCAGAATTTTTGAGCCTTTTCTCTGTACTTTTTCCCAAAATTCCAGTCTGGACTTCCTATTCTTCTTGCTAATGAGTGGTTTACATCTTCTGGTGTACCCTCTGTACTTTGGTTCATGAAGTCTTCTGCAAACAGTAGATTGTGATACTTTCACTCCTGCCCTCTGGAGGTTGTTGCTGATGTCACTAACAGTTGTTTTAGGACTTTTCTTTAAAGCTCTCACAATGTTTCTGTTGTGAACTGCTGGTGTTTGACATAATGTCAGACCCAGGGAACACACACACACACAGGCTCAAGTTCAATACAATTATCTTTATTGATTTACCAGCAGGTGTGTGGGTACGTGTATGTGGTATGTGAGTGCATTGTGGGTGAACGAGCTGCAGCCGGGGGCGAGACAGAGCGCCGTACAGCCTGGCAACCCTAGGGACAGAGCCAAACACAGGTGTTAGATTCAGCCATGTAATTTATGAATGGGAAACTGACAGGGCTTACTTGCAGATGTTCCTGTGCTGGCGCCGGCTTGGGCTTTGGGCCTCCTTCCAGGGAGACAGCGTCTGCAGAGCGCCCTCGGTCATGAGCTGTGATACGCGGCGTGGTGAAAGGAGCGATTCTGCCGCTGCGGGGGAGAGAACTGCCACCAAGGGATCCACCTGTGCACAGGGGAGAGCCTGGGAGAAAAGGTAAGTTTGGATGTTGAGCTTACGTGCCAACGGAGAGTCCAAAAGATGATGCGCAGGGCTGAGAGGAATCAGGCGTGCGCGGGACGAAGATCGTAGCAAAGCAGACGGCTCTGTGCCGAAGCTCAAGGCAGAGCGGGCTATATAGCCCGGGGCAGATTACCCACAAGTGTGCATGCAGCTGAAGCAGGTGACGGCCGAGAGTGAGTCGTAACAGTACTCCCCCCCCAAGCAGCGCCTCCTGGCCTTGGCTTACCTAGGTGCACCTGGTGGAAGTCCTTAAGGAGCCGTTTGTCCAGTACAAATGACTGACACACCCAGGACCTCCACTCGGGGCCATACCCCTCCCAGTCCACCAGGTATTGCAGCCCGCGACCCCGGTGGCGGACGTCCAAGATGGAGTTGACCCTCCATGCCGGGTCGCCGTCGATCAACACAGGTGGGGGTGGAGTCCTAGGAGGGGGGCAGAGTGGGTTGGAGACCATTTGACCTGGGAGACGTGAAACGTGGGACAAACACGGAGAGGGGGGGAGAGTCAGACGCACAGCCACAGGATTCACCACTCTGACAATTGGGAAGGGCCCAATAAAGCGCTTGGCCAGCTTCCTCTTCTCAGCCTTCAGGTTAATATGTTGCGTGGACAACTATACCTGCCTGACCCACCTGATACTGGGGAGCAGGCCTCCTGCGTCGGTTCGCCGTCCTGGTGTTGTGCTCCGCTGTGCGTAAAAGGGCCTGGCGTGTAGCAGCCCAAAGCCGACGACAGCGCCTCAGGTGCGCGTGAACTGAAGGTACGGCCACCTCCCCCTCCTCTTCGGGGAACAGCGGAGGATTGTAGCCCAGCGACGCCCTGTGACATACCAATTGCAGAAGAGAGAGTCAGGTTATGAGCATACTCAATCCACAAAAGATGGCTGCTCCAGGACGACGGGCTAGAAGCGGTGACGCAGCGCAGTGGCCTCCAGCTCCTGATTGGCCCGCTCATACTACCCGTTGCTCTGGGGGTGATGGCCAGAGGACAGGCTTACAGTAGCCCCCAAAGCATTGCAAAAACTCTTCCACACACTGGACACAAACTGAGGACCCCAGTCGGAGACAGTGTCTATAGGGATCCCATGCAGACGCACGACATGCTGCACCAAAAGGTCCGCCGTCTCTCGTGCCGTTGGGAGCCCACGTAGAGGGACGAAGTGGGCAGGCTTAGAGAAACGGTCCACAATGGTCAGCACAATGTCAAAACTGTTGGATACGGGAAGACCAGTTACAAAGTCCAGGGCAATGTGGGACCACGGCCTCCCAGGGACCGGCAAGGGTTGGAGAAGGCCCGCCGGCGGAGATGAAGATGTCTTCCCGGTGGCGCACTGGGGACAGGCATGAACGTAGCCGATGATGTCATTCCGCAGACCTGGCCACCAGAACGATCTCTGGAGCAGCTCCACCAGACGGGAAATCCCAGGGTGGCAGGCGAGTTTAGATGAATGAGCCCAATGGATCACGTCACCCCGAACGGATGATGGAACGAACAGCCTTCCGATAGGGCCTCTGCCCAGATCCGGCTCAGCTTCTTGATCCTTCAGGACCTTGTCCCTGATGGCCCACAAGAGGGCACCCACGACACACGAAGCCGGGAGGATGGTGTGCTTCTGCTTTTCCGAGACCTCCGAGGCGAACTGCCTGGACAGGGCATCCGGTTTTGCGTTCTTTGACCCCAGGCGGTAGGTGATGGTGAATCTGAAGCGCCCGAAGAACAGGGACCAACGCGCCTGGCGAGCATTCAGGCGCTTAGCCGTCCTCAGGTACTCCAAGTTCTTGTGATCAGTCCATACCACAAAGGGTAGCGTGGCCCCCTCCAGCCAGTGCCGCCACTCCTCCAGCGCGAGCTTCACCGCCAGCAGTTCCCTGTCGCCGACGTCATAGTTCCTTTCAGCGGGTGACAATCGCCGAGAGAAGAAGGCGCAGGGACGGATCACCCCATCCACTGGGGACCGCTGTGATAACACTGCCCCCACCCCCGAGTCAGAGGCATCCACCTCGACCAGGCACTGCAGAGTGGGATCCACCTGCGTCAGAACCCGAGAGGAAGAGAATTCTGCCTTCAGAGCTGCAAAGGCTGATGCCGCCTCCTCCGTCCACTGGAACGGACCTTGGGGAAGGTGAGGCGGGTCAGGGGGAGAGCGATCGAGCTATACCTGGGCATGAATCGCCCGTAGAAATTGGCAAACCCCAGGAATTGTTGCAGCTGTTTCCTTGATGATGGGGGGGGGGGGGGAATCCACCACCGCCCTCACCTCCTCTGGGTCCGGGATGACCTGGTTGTGTGAGATGATGAAGCCCAGGAAGGAGGTCTTCTCGGTGTAAAACTCACACTTTTCGGCCTTCGCAAATAGCTTGTTTTCTTGCAGCCGTTGAAGGACCCGCCTCACGTGGACCTGATGCTCCTCCCGGGACTGAGAGAAGATCAGGATGTCGTCCAGGTAGACGAAAACGAAGAACCCAAGGAAATCCCGGAGGACGTCATTGATGAGTCGCTGGAAGATGGCCGGAGGGTTGGTGAGCCCAAACGGCATGACGAGGTACTCAAAGTGGCCACTAGGGGTCCGGAATCCCGTCTTCCACTCGTCGCCCTCCCGGATCCGCATGAGGTGGTAAGCGCTGCGGAGGTCCAGCTTTGTGAACCAGGAGGCCCCCTGGAGGGAGTCGAAGGCAGAGTCCATCAGAGGTAGAGTATACTTGTCCTTAATCGCGATATCATTCAGGGCCCGGAAGTCGATGCAAGGGCGAAGGGAACCGTCCTTCTTCCCAGGAAAGAAGAAGCCTGCCCCCACTGGCGATGACGACGGCCGAATGATACCCGAGCTGAGCGATTCCTTAATGTACGCCTCCATAGCCTCCCGTTCCGGAGCCGATAGGGTGTAAAGGCGGCTCGATGGCAGGGGAGCACCCGGGCGGAGGTTAATGGCACAGTCGTACGGATGGTGGGGGGGGAGGGACAGCGCCTGGTATTTGCTAAACACCGCTCCAAGGTCATGAAACTCTGGAGGCACCCTGGACAAGTCGGGGGGTGGGGGAGGAGAGGGGCACCGATGGAGTTCAAGCTGCTGACTGGAGGCACGCACTCAGGCAGAAGGGACTTCAGGCGAGAACACTTCCGGTCCGCCAGTCAAAGGTAGGGTTGTGCAAGCGCAGCCAGGGGTAACCCAGGATGACAGGGGCAGCCGAGGAGGAGATCACAAACAGCCAAAGGTCCTCTCGATGGTTCCCGGAAATGATGGCTGAGACCGGAACAGTCCGGTGCGTCACCTTTTCCAACAGGGCTTTAGACAGAGTGACGAGGTTAAGGGGAGTCGGCAGAGCTTGGCAGGGAAGCCCCAATCGGGTTGCCAGTTTCTCAGAGATAAAGCTCTGCTCGGCCCCCGAGTCCACCAGTGTGTGTGTGAGGAACTCTGTGCAATTGTGACAAAACCTAATCGACAGGAGACATTTAGATAGGGGATTAGACCAGGATGAGTCCGCGAGACCCCCTACAGCGACTCGCGGACCCCCCCTTTTGGCCAAACCGGGCAGGACTCGATTTCATGCTGGTCATCCCCACAGTACATGCAGAGTCCCAGGTCCCTGCAACGCTGTCTCTCTGCCTGCGAGATTTTAGTCCGTCCCATTATCGTAGCCTCAGGTTCATCTGGGCCCTCTAGCGTGGGCAGCGCCAAGGCTGTGGACTGAGAAGAGCGTTGTGATGGTCTGCTCGAGCGGCCGGAAGACCTCCGCTCGGCAGCTCACTCTCTCAGCCTGTTATCAAGACTAATGGTCAGTGAAATTAGCTCAGTGAGGCGTTCAGGCTTATCTAAGCGGGCCAGCTCGTCCCGTAGGCTAGGGATCAGGCTACGGATGAAGATGCTGCAAAGCGAGGCATCCTCCCATCCAACTTCCGCCACTACCACCCGGAAGTCGACAGCGTAATCGGCCACAGACCGACCACCCTGGCGAAGATTTAGTAACCGGGTGGTTAGCACACTATCACAATCCGAATGGTCAAAAACTTTGTGGAAATCATGGACAAACTGGGCGTAGGTGAGATTGGCGTAGCTGGGTTTCGCCATTATGGCGTAAGCCCATGCTAACGCTCGCCCTTCCAATAGATTAGCCACGTAACCAATTCAGCTGTGATGGGAGGGGAAGTCCCCGGGAACCCGCTGAAATACCGTCTAACACTGGAGGATGAAACCCCGAGCCTCCCCGAGCTTCCCACTGAAGCGCGTGGGCGTGGGGATCGGTGTGAGACGCATGAGCGAGCCCGGGCTAGCCTGGCTAGGTGGAGAGCTAACGGGAGCTGGCCTGCTGCTCTGAACCGGAGGGAATGCCCACTGTCCTTCCAGGTGATCCAACCGGCTGTTTATCTGAACTAATTGGTTCAAAATGACCTGCTGCTGGTGAGTAATTTGATCAGCTCGAGCCTCTAAGATGTTTAACTGGTGTGCGAGCCCGCTGTTCACTGGGTCACTTTGACGGAGCCGTACTGACATAATGTCGGACCCAGGGAACACACACACACAGGCTCAAGTTCAATACGATTATCTTTATTGATTTACCAGCAGGTGTGTGGGTGCGTGTATGCAGTATGTGAGTGTATTGTGGGTGAACGAGCTGCAGCCGGGGGCGAGACAGAGCACGGTACAGCCTGGCAACCCTAGGGACAGAGCCAAACACAGGTGTTAGATTCAGCCATGTAATTTATGAATGGGAAACTGACAGGGCTTACTTGCAGATGTTCCTGTGTTGGCGCCGGCTTGGGCTTTGGGCCTCCTTCCAGGGAGACAGCGTCTGCAGAGCGCCCTCAGTCAACAGCTGTGATGCGCGGCGTGGTGAGAGGAGCAATTCCGCCACCGCGGGGGAGAGAACCGCCGCCAAGGGATCCACCTGTGCACAGGGGAGAGCCTGGAAGAAAAGGTAAGTTTGGATGTTGAGCTTACGTGCCAATGGAGAGTCCAAAAGATGATGCGCAGGGCTGAGAGGAATCAGGCGTGCACGGGACGAAGATCGTAGCAAAGCAGATGGCTCCGTGCCGAAGCTCCAGGCAGAGCGGGCTATATAGCCCGGGGCTGATTATCCACAGGTGTGCACGCAGCTGAAGCAGGTGACGGCCCAGAGTGAGTCGTAACAATGTTTTCCTTGGTCTACCCGTTTGACGTCTGTTACTTCGTACACCAGTAGTTTCTTTCTTCTTCAGGACATTCCAAGTCGTTGTACTGGCTATGGCCAATGTCTATGCAATAGCTCTGATTAATTTTCCATCTCTCAGCTTCATAGTTACTTGTTTTTCCACTCATAGACAGCTCTCTGGTTTTCATGTTGGTTACACCTCTAACTATAAATGCAGTCTGCACAGGCAAAACGCAAATCTGAAACTGAGAGTAGACCATCAGCACTATTTATCGTTTGAATAATCAGTGTAATAAGACACACCTGGGCAACAAAAAACACTCGCCAGTCGCATGTTCCAATAATTTTGCTCACATGAAAAATGGGTGGGTTCAAACAAAATGTGCTGTCTTCTAAGTTGTGTATCAGATCCAGATGTACAGTAAATACGTGGAAATAAAAGCTGAAATGTTGAGCTCCTGTCACACATTCATCTTTTGATGTCAAACTCAAATGTTTTCAGTCTACAGCAAAAATAAAGAAATTGGCCTTATTGTTAGTTTTGGAAGAGAGTGTATGGTCAAGTGTTGAACAAGGATTCCAACGGGGGTGAATAGCATTTATAGAAACAGCATTCATTCAATTCAGGTGGCCTGTCCATGACCTCCTCCCCACTGAGGCAAGCTGTATCCCGGTTATAATGATCAACTCCGACTGCCTGGCACAGTAATGCTAGCGGTTCAATATAGCATCACAGTGAAAATATAACAAAATAAGCCAAAATGATGTGAGAAATAATATCAGCTGTGGATTAGTGAACCAGGTGGGATCAGGGATGTCTCTTAGGGTGACTGAAATCGAAAGAAAATAACAATACAAACAGCGCTTGGTGCAAGGTATCAAGGCGAGTGACATTTACCTTTTAGTGACATTCCAAAGCAAACAGGAAAGTGTTAACCTGTTGAACTCTGTTCAACTTCCCTAAAAATGCCTAAAAATAACATGCCCAAAGTAAATCAAAAGCTGTTCTTCAACCCTTTGCAGCATCTTCATGGAGTTAGTCTCATTTAAAAGAAAACACTCTGAATTTTTTTGGCAAAACAGTCATAATCTCTCTAAGTGCTCCTGCCACTGAGTAACAAGAAAGTTTGCCTGGGTGTTTTTTTAGATACAAATGCTTGCAAATAACATACAGCTGTCAGATACTGGCTGGAAAACACAACAGAAATGTAGAACCAAGTGTTTTCAAGCTCAGGTCAAAATTTTGTAAAAATACCACAAAAAATGAATATATTACACAGCTTTTTTCTCAGGTTGTAACAAGGCTGTGTCTGTACTGGAAGACCGGAAATACAGGTTTTGGGGGGGTTTTCAGTGCGCACTGAGACGCACTAAGATGCAGAGATGTGACCGCCCGCGGAATTCACAGAGTTCAAGGGGTTAAAATGGCCTCTTGGAGAGAAAAACTAAGTAAAGGCTATGTGTGTGTGTGTGTGTGGGGGGGGGGGGGTTAAGAGAAGTGGATGTTTTAATATTTTTTAATAATCACATGACCAATAGACACATTTCAGAAGGTTAAAACTTACAAAAGCACCATTTTTCAGTCAATGGCCCCTATAGTTTTTAACAACCATCACAACAACTTAGTATCTAAACTCAGTGTAAATGGTGTAGAGATTGAAATGGTATCTGAAACTAAATTTCTTGGAGTAATAATTGATAATAAACTTTGTTGGAAGTCACATATTAATTATATTAAAGGTAAAATATCCAAATCAACTGCAATACTACACAGAGTGAAATATTTGCTGAATCAACCCACACTATATACCTTGTATCATTCATTAATACTCCCATACATGACATATTGCACTGAAGTATGGGGAAATACATATAAAACACATATATATCCAGTCTTTATGCTTCAGAAGAGAGCTATTAGAATAATAAACAAAGCTGCTTACAGGGAACCAACAAACCCACTTTTTCTTAAATTAAAAGCTCTCAAGTTGAAAGATCTGGTTGACTTTAAAACTGCAGTAATAATGTTTAAAGTGAAGAATCTATCACTGCCCGCAAATATCCAAAAGTTGTTTCAAATAAGGGAGAAACGATATCACTTCAGAGGAACATGTATATTTCAAAAACCTTCAGTGAGAACTACCACCAAGCAACACTGTGTTTCAGTGCAAGGAGTCAGATTATGGAACGATTTTGGACCTGAATTAAAATCATGTACAACGCTTGGACAATTTAAACAAAAACTAAAGGAAGAAATACTCCAAATATATATACAAGATGACATGTAAAATCACATAAGGATTGTCATATCTAGTCTGCGTTGTGTTGTAGCTTAGTTTTTTTTTTTGTCACATTTTGTCTTAGCTTTGTTCTGAATTGTAATCGCTCTTGCTTTGTTTTTCTTTTGAATTCTTGGATGGAATATGGGTGGGCAATATAAGCTGCGGCTTCAGCCATCATCCATTTTGGATAACTTATGTTGAACTGTATAATCAGAGAAGTTATTGTCTAATTTGACCTTGTTGGATTTTCTTCCCCCTTTGTTATATTATTCTGTTTCTTTTAATCTGTACTTTTATCTATCCGAAATAAAGATTCATTCATTCATTCATTCATTCATTGCCTGTTTGTGCTACACAATCGATGTAACAAGGTTTGACACTGTCATCTTGCATTTGAAATTAATCTATCATAGTTCCCTTAAACTGAACATATAGGAAAAAAAGGCCATCACATGCATTTTCTTCAGACACACTCGGCAAGATAGCATCTAGTTGTTGATGCTGAAAAGAACAGTAGCACAGTAATTTACATGGATAATACAACATACAGTAGATAGAAAGCTGAGTTTGGAATAAAATTAAATGACTGCATTAGTTTAAATAGATTGACCACTGTTAAACTACCAGAAAATCTTGATTTAGACTGGTAATTGAGTGACAGCTCCAGTTTGTTAATAAAATAAAATTGTGTGTATGTATATATATAAAGAGAGATGGGCAGCGCAGTGGCGGAGTGGTTAGCACTGTGGCAGCACAGCAACTCACTGTTGGCCGGGGGATCGTGGGTTCGATCCCAGCCCCCGACCAACAGTGATCTGTGTGGAGTTTGCATGTTCTCCCCGTGTCTGCGTGGGTTTACTCCGGGATTTCTCCGGTTTCCTCCCACATGCCAAAAGCATGCACGTTAGGTTAATTGGCATCAAAACTGGGGATTCTAAATTGTCCTTAGGTATGACTGTGAGAGTGAATGGTTGTCTGTCTCTCTGTGTTGGCCCTGCGATGGACTGGTGATCTGTCCAGGGCGTACCCTGCCTCTCGCCCAAAGATGCTGGGATAGGCTCCAGCCCCCCCGCGACCCGAAAAGGATTAAGTGGAAAAAGATGAATGAATGAATGCATAAAGAGAGATGCATAGCTTACATAATATTCACTCTGGGGGTTTTTGTCTGTTTTGTGTTGATATCTATATTTGACTGGTAGTGTAAAATTATCCAAGGCTCATTAATCTGTAATTATGCCATAATTGGACACAGGTGAAACCAGTGAAAATGTCCCAAATCATTTGTCTTTAAAGAAAATGAGCTCTTAGTTACCACTGGGGCCAAAAAACCAGGGTGAGGCCTAGGAACAACAAATCAATTAAACACCATCCTCAGGTTTAAAAAAATGTTAAATGGAGATATACAATAGTAAAATGCTGCTACAGGTAAGGACCTGTACTTATATAGCACTTTTCATAGTCTTAAAGGCCAGTCAAACTTCTTACTAACAGTCTAGTCTAAGGGCCTATAGGAGACAGATGCATTGGGACAATTTAGAGTCACCAAGTGACTGCATGTCTTTGGATTGTGAGAGGAAACCCACACAGGGAAAAAAAGGTTCCCTCTAGGGATGCAAGTTATTGATTAATTCATTAATCATTAGTTGATTCACCTTACTGATCGATTAACGATTAATTGATAAGCAGCAATTTTCCTCAGAATCTGAATTTCCCTCGGTACAATACAGTCTTTCATTAACATGTAAAAAGTTAATTACTCTTTTTGATATATTGAATAAAATATGAACATCATATTCCTGAATGATTTATGTATTGTAACATCCATCCATCTATCTTCTTCTGCTTAATCCTTTTTGGGTTTTGGGTTGGGGGGGGGGGGGGCTGGAGCCTATTCCAGCATCTTTGGGCGAGAGGCAGGGTACACCCTGGACAGATCGCCAGTCCATCATAGGGCCAACACAGAGAGACAGACAACCATTCACTCTCACATCCATACCTAAGGACAATTTAGAATCCCCAGTTTGATGCCAATTAACGTAGCTTGCATGTTTTTGGCATGTGGGAGGAAACCGCAGAAATTCTGGAGTAAACCCATGCAGAAATGGAGAGAACATGCAAACTCCACACAGATCACTGTTGGTTCAGAGGCTGGGATCGAACCCAGGATCCCCCGGCCAAGGATGAGTTGCTGTGCTGCCGCGATGCTAACCACTCCGCCACCACACTGCTCGTATTGTAACATTTGCATTTTTTATTTTTTTTTTGCTACAGACAATGGCATTTTTTCAGTTTAACAAATTTTGTACTGTATAGTGTATACTACGTTCTTTTACATCTCAGTAAATTACAAATGTCATGATTTTTAATTTATTTTAAAAACTATTACCAATATCCTAAAATTTATCTTTTTTAGTTATATTACCAAAAAAAAAAATAACTTCCACGTTCTAATTTACTGAGATGCACTAGCAGACTGTTTTAACAGGAAAATAAGTTGTGAGCTGCTTCATCTGTTGCATGGTAAACATCATCACAGCACCCTGGCAATCCAGGCAGACCAAGTACGATCTGGGCTCCCTCTGTTGTCTGTTACCTCAGTGGTAACTTGAGTCCAGTCTGCTTTCTCATCGAGCGGCAGGTGGAAGGCAGCAGGGATGGGTTTTTGCACTCCTGAAGATTATTTCTCGCTCCATAACATTTCTCTGCCCTGCTGATTTGAAGCAGGTGATCTTTCAGCTCACGTGCCATTGGAACTTGTTTTGGTTCTATTACCTAACCCTGAAGGGTGAGTTTTCTCACTCTGCACAGCACATGTGCTCTGGTGGCTTGGTGTCTTCTTCTGCTTTTTCTTTAGTTTTGGCTGAAATGCAGCAGTGGGTGACCGCTTGTGCCCCCACCTGGACGGCGACACCACTACATGTCATGCGATAAGCTCCCATTGAATTACCGCTGAATTATCAGTTAATTGACAGCTAGTTTAATTTAGTCGACTAAATTCTTATCAACAATCAGTCGAAAGTCAATTAATCATTAATATCCCTAGTTCCCACCCCTGCCAACCTTGGAATTCAAACCAGGAACCTTCTGGCTGTTACGCAGCAGTGCTAACCACTGTATCACCATGCTGCCTATAATATCTGTAAGACTGATAACCTGTTTCGTTTTGTTTTTTGTTTGGAAGTTTTGCACTTTGTTGATGCTTCTGTAATGTTTACCTGAAAAATGGAAAGATGTTTATTCTGAACAGATAATCTGATAAAATGTGGCAGTGGCTCAAGAGGTAGAGATGGTCGTCCAATAACCAGAGGGTTGCCGGTTCGAATTCCAATCTCCCCAGCTGCCCTGCCGTTGTGTCCCTGGGCGAGACAGTTTATCCACCTTTCCTCCAGTGTCCAGGACACTATGAATGTGTATAAATGTTCAGAAGTGGTCGGAGAGGCCACTGGTGCAAATTGGCAACCATGTTTCCGTCAGTGTGCCCCAGGGCAGCTGTGGCTAAAGTAGTAGCTTATCACTGTCAGTGTCTGTCTGTGGAGTGAATGAATAATGTAAACCATCTTTGAGTGTCCCTGAAAAGCGCTATATAAATCCGATGTATTATTACTATATAAGAGCTTGGCTAATAATCAGTGAGAGGTTATTTGGAATACATAGTTATTGTAAAATTGAAATCTGAAAATAAAGTAATATTTAGCAAAACAAAGAGAAATGTCATTGTTAGATTTAAAGACTCCATGTGTTTTGCATTTTCCAGGGATTAATAATAATAAAATAATAACATCTTTAAAGGCATACAGCACTGTGAGAAAATATTTGGATTATTTTCTCCCATTCTACATTTAAAAAAGTTATAAGAACAGATGTTACAGATGGTGTTTTCAATGTATCTAGAACCCCGAAAGTAAAATACTTATTAATCTAGCACAGAACCAGAGTGTATCCATGGTCGCAACTACAGTGGTGTGAAAAGGTATTTGCACCCTTTCTGATTTCTTATATTTTTGCATATTTGTCACACTTACGTAAATGTTTCAGATTATCAAACAAACTTTGATATTAGACAAAGATAACTCGAGTAAATACAAAATGCATTTTTTAAATGATGATTTATGTTATTAGAGGGAAAAAGCTCTTCAAACCTACCTGGCCCTATGTGAAAAAGTAATTGCCCCCTTTGCTAAATCATGAATTAAATATGATTAAACACTTTTTTTTTTTTTAAATGTTCAGTTTCGTGAGCCACACAGGCCTGGTTACTGCCAGATCTACTGAATCAAAAAATCACTTAAATAGATCATGTCTGACAAAGTGAAGTAGGCTAGAAGATCTCAAGAAGCAACACATCATGCTGTGATTGAAAGAAATTCAAGAACAGATGAGCAAAAAAACCCAGAACAACATCTAAAGAACTGCAGGCCTGACTTGCCTCAGTTTGAACAATGGTCCATGATTCAATAATAAGAAAGAGACCGGGCAAAAATCGCATCCATGGGAGCGTTCCAAGTCGAAAACCACTGCTGACCAAAAAGAAGACAAAGGCTCGTCTTACATTTGCCAAAAAAAAAAAACCATCTTGATGATCCCCAAAACTTTTGGGAAAATATTCTGTGAACTGACAAGACAATATGTAAAATTAACACAGCATTTCATAAAAAGAATATCATACCAACAGTCAAACATGGTGGTGGTAGTGTGATTGTCTGGGGCTGTTTTGCTGCTTCAGGACCAGGATGACTTCCTGTAATTGATGGAACCATGAATTCTGCTCTCTACCAGAAAATCCTGAAGAGAATGTCCGACCATCAGTTCATGACATCAAGCTCAAGCCCTCCAATGTGGCTGAATTTAAAAAATTTATGCAAAGAAGAGTGAGCCAAAATTCCTCTACCGCGATGTAAAAGACTCATTGCCAGTTATCACAAAAACTTGATTGCCGTTGTTACCACCAAGGGTGGCACAGCCAGTTATTAAGTTGAGGGGGGAAATTACTTTTCCACATACGGCCAAGTAGGTTTGGATAACTTTTTTATCCTTAATAAATGAAATCATCTTTTTAAAACTGTATTTTGTATTTATTTGGGTAATCTTTTCTATATTAAAATTTGTTTGATGATCTGAAACATTTAAGTGTGACAAATGTGCAAAAATGTAAGAAAAGGGCAAATATTTTTTCACAGCACTGCTGTTTTAATTTTTTTTTTTTTTTTTAATTTTATGGACTTTATTAACTCCCAGAGGGAAATTACAGGACATCCACCTGGATGGATGAGGCAGCACTAGTGCAGCGCCAACTCCTTCACCATTCACACACACATTCACACCTAGGGCCACTTTAGAGTCTCCAGTTAACCTAACTTGTATGTTTTTGGCCTGTGGGAGAAAACCGGAGTATCCAGGGTAAACCCACGCAGACACTGGGAGAACATCCAAACTCCACACAGAAGGGTCACCGATGGTCAGAGGGTGGGATCGAACCCATGATGGTCAGGGGTGGAATCGATCCCTGTGTGGGGGTTTCTCCGCCCAGAGAAGGCAGGGGTAAGGGGAGAACAATGGACCGAAGAAGGAGGTGTCACTGGGGGGTATCAGACAGGACTGTTCAGTCCATGCACCCCCCACCCCGAGGAGAGTAAAAGCTGCCGGAGCCGCTGAGAGAAGAAGGGTGTGGGAGCGTGCCAAAGTGATATCATGTTAATGTGCCACACATTTTTTTGTTCAAACAGCAATGTATTATGGTCAGAAGTTCCGGGTCTTGATGCATGGAAATAAAAATATAAAAGGGGAATGCACAGAGACTCGGGATTCTCTTTTGCTGTACTGTATGTTGGAGAAAGAATAAAGTTCTTGTGTCGTTCAGCTCATTGCCTCGCCTGCATCCTTTCTCCACACTGGTGACCCCAAGACGTGCCGTGAAGAGCGAGACAAACACCACCCCGGAGACTACCTGGAGGGAGAGCACCAATGCCGCGTGCACTGTTTCAGTCAAGTTCCCGGACTTCTGGCTTCATGACCCGACAGCGTGGTTTTTGCACATAGAAGCCCAGTTCACACTCCGCGGGATAACAACAGATGACACAAAGTATTACTACGTGGTCACTGCACTGGACTCGTGTGCCACTCAACAGGTAACAAGCCTGCTCCAGGAGCCGCCGGCCCAGGGGAAATACGAGGCACTCAAGAGGATGCTTCTCCAGCATTATACCCTTTCGGACAGTGAAAGACCGGAGCGACTCCTAACACGTTCGGAGTTGGGGGACAGATCAGCCGTGGAGCTCATGGAGAGCATGTTGGTGCTGATGGGTAGAAACAACGAGTCTTTCCTGTTCACCCACCTGTTCCTCAGGAACCTACTGGCTGCAGCGAGGGAGATTCTGACCAACTCGCCATTGCTGGTGACCAAGGACTACCGCACACTGGTGCAGGAAGCAGATTGCATCATTTCAGCGACCAGAACTCTCAGCATGAATGCAGCGGCACCGGCGTCCAGGAGGGACTCCAGCGAGGTCGAGGAGCAGTTGGTGGTAGCTGGAGCAGATGCCAGGAGACGCAGAAACGGGGCGATCTGTTTCTATCATCACTGCTTCAGCTCAAACGCCCAGCAATGTGTGCCACCATGCCAATTCAAGAAGGCGGGAAATGGCACGGCCAGCAGTCAGTAGCAACCCGCGACCGCTGGCAACAGAAACAAGCTGCTTTATGTCACAGACACACATTCGGGGAGACGGTTTCTGGTGGACTCCGGCTCCCAGAAGAGCTTCATCCTGCCGGTCAACGCAGACAGGGTGGAAGGGGGCAGTGGTCCCGAGCTTACAGCCACCAACGGATCCACCATCAGGACATTTGGTAAGCGGACACTGACGATATGCTTACACAGACACAACTTTCAGCTGAACTTTAAGGTAGCTGCATGTTCCACCCCCATTTTAGGCACAGATTTTTTTATGTGCTTATGGGTTATTAGTTGATGTTGCCAACAGGAGATTAGTGGATGCTGTCTCTTTTGCCTCTCTGCCCTGTACAGCTCGGGGAGCTGGGTCGACAACACTGGCTAACGTTATAGCTCCAGGAGGTAAGTACCAACAGTTATTCGCACAGTTCCCAGCACTCACGGTCCCCACGTTTTTGGCTACAATAATGAAACACGGGGTCGAACATTTCATAACTACAAAAGTGCCACCGGTATTCGCGCGACCTTGGTGCCTGGACGCAGCTAAACTGGCCAGCAGGTCCCGGTGCGCATGGAAGTCGTTCCAAAAACAGCGGTGATAACTCCTTTTGGCCTTTTCGAGTTTTTACGCATGCCATTCAGATTAAAAGGCACGGCGTAGACCTTTCAGAGGATGATACACACAGTGCTTCACGACTTGTCCTTCGTTTTTGTCTAATTAGATGACATTCTAGTAGCCAGCGCGTCCAAGGAGGAGCACATCGCCCATCTCAAGACAGTTTTCCAGAGGCTGGAAGCGCACAGGCCGATAGTTAACCCGGCGAAGTGCCAGTTTGGTGTGCCAATGATTGACTTTTTGGGCCACCACATTTCGCCTGAGGGTGCGATCCCGTTACCGGATAAGGTGCGCGCTGTGTTGGACTTTCCGCGTCCACAGACCATGAAGGCACTACAGGAGTTTTTGGGAATGGTTAATTTTTATAATCGTTTCCTTCCCCAGGCAGCCCAGCTGATGCAGCCATTATATGCCGCGTTTATAAAAAGAAGCCTGCGGAAACCATCGACTGGACTCCCAAGCGAGACCAGACTTTTACTAATGCCAAAACAGTGCTGGGGGATGCTGTGCTGCTAGCCCACCCAGATCCATCTGCACAGATAGCGCTCACTACGGATGCCTCTGATGTTGCCATGGGGGCAGTGGTGGAGCAGTGCGTCTCAGGTTTGTAGCAGCCGCTCGCATTTTTCAGCCGAACTTTGCGCAACAACGAACCTAAATACAGCACGTTTCATAGAGAATTGCTGGCTCTCCTCCTGGTGACTTGCCATTTCCAGTTCTGGCTGGAGGGGTGCGAGTTCACCACGTTCGTGGACCATAAGCCGCTGATGTACGCAATGTCCAAGGTCTCGGAACCATGGTCAGCCCAGCAGCAACAGCAGTTGGCTGCAATTTTGGAGTTTACTACTGGCATTCAACATGTTGCTAGTAACCTCAACGTCGTGGCCGATTGTCTGTCATGTGCGTTAATCGCCCCGGTCTACATGGGAATAGATTTCCGCACCATGGCCGTGGAGCAAACCGGGGACATGGACATTTGCGCACTCCAGTCTGCGCCAACTGGGTTAAAGCTGGAGAGCAGGGTGGTCCAAGAAGGGTGCCCTCCCTTGCTCTGTGATGTCTCCACTGGCCGTCTGCGCCCGGTGGTTCCGAGCTCTTGGCACCATTGTGTTTTCGAGTCTGTCCACTCCCTTTCACATCTGGGAGTGTGCGCTTCAGTGAAGCTAGTGGGGACGAAATTTGTCTGGCCGCGCTTGCGCAAGGGCTGCAGCTTGCATCATGTGCCAGTGGGCCAAAGTGCACAAGCACACCAGAACCCCCCTCGAGCTGTTCCAAATCCCGGCTAGGAGGTTTGACCACGTCCACATGGATTTGGTGGGACCCATCCCGCCGTCACAAGGTTTCACGCACCTTTTGACAGTCATGGACCGCACCACACGCTGGCCTGAAGTGGTCCCGCTAGCTTCTACCACGTCCACGGAAGTGGCTCACATTTTTTTGTTGTCTTGGGTTGCACGTTTCGGATCTCCATCGGACATCACATCCGACAGGGGTCCACAATTCATTTCAGAACTCTGGCCCACGATTGCCCAGAGCCTGGGGTTCAAAATTCACCACACTACCGCATACAACCCCCAGGATAAAGAGTTATGCGAGCGTTTTCATAGGTCACTTAAAGCAGCGCTCAGAGCTTTGCTCATGGATACAAATTGGGTCGACCACCTGCCCTGGGTTCTTTTAGGGTTGTGCTCCACACCTAAGGAGGATTTGGCAGCCTCCCTGGCAGAACTTGTTTTCTCTAAGCTGCTGTGGAGTTTTTATCGGAAAACCCCACGCCCGAAGCTGATCCACCTGGGCAATTTTTGCACAGTATGGAGGATGTGAGTGTACCGGGCCCGGCCCACCATTGTTTTCCCTGCACATTCATCCCAAAAAGCTTGCAGAACGCCAGATTTGTTTTTGTCAGGCACGATGTGCACAGGACCCCGCTGCGCCCACCGTACAACGGAACATTCAGGGTGTTGGAACCTGGTGAGAAGCATTTTGTGTTAGACTTGGGGGGGCGTAGGGAGACCGTCTGCATCGACAGGCTGAAGCCCACTTTTGTGTTGGCAGACGAGCAGGTGGTGTTGGCCCAAGCTCCCCGGCGTGAATGCCCACCGTTGGTGGCTCCGCAAGGTGATGATCCCTTGGCAGGGACCTGCACTCACGAAGCTAATGTGTTTCCACCCCCCCCCCCTTCTTTCCCTCCACAGACTGACGTGCCCTCCGGTACACCTCAGCAGCAGGGCGTTTCGACTGGATCAGCGACCCCCCGCTACAGCCGCTTTGGGCGCCGGGTCAAGCCCAAAGGACAAGGGGGGTGAGTACCCCTTCTGGGTGTTCGGGGGGGCTGTGTGAGGGCATGGTGTGGGGGTTTCTCCACCCAGAAAAGACAGGGGGAAAGGGAGAACAATGGACTGAAGGAGGAGGTGTCACTGGGGGGTATCAGACGGGACTGTTGGGTCTATGCACCCCCCGGGGATAGTAAGAGCTGCTGGAGCTGCTGAGAGAAGAAAGGTGTGGGAGCGGCGCCGGCATTGTATCATGTTCATGTGCCACACATTTCTTTGTTCAAACAACAATGTATTATGGTCGGACGTTCCAGGTCACCGTGACCTTTTTCTGTACCGCCACAGTACTAACCATTGTGCCACCAAGCTACCCTAAACTGCTCTTGTCTCTAACTTTTAGAGACAAAAAACAGTTCTGTGTTGTTTTACACTTCCTCAGAACATTAGTTTGAAAAGTTCTGTCTGAAACAGTTGGTTTTCAGTCTGCTCATTAATATTAATGAGCCCCTAATCTGATTGGGTAAGTTGTTTTGAGTGGCCAATCACAAATAAGGAGACAGATGGTGCACTGAGACATGTAAAACCCAGAAAGTTCAAGTGAGTTTAGCTAAAGAAAGGCACCGTGTAATTCTTTGTGAAGTTAGCATTTTAGCATTTTAGCCATATACATGTGACTCATGAGCACATTTTAGAAGGTTAAAACCTACAGAAATACAAATCTGCAGTTAATGGGACCTTTAAATATGTATTGAGATAGGATTTACCTGCGAACTTTATATCTAAATAATCTGGCCAAAGGTTATCTTTCTTGATTTTCTAAAGGATCCCAATACTTGTTTTCATACCATGGATGTCAGTAGTCTACGCCAGTGTTGCTTCTCTGCCTCTGACCAACACAATGCCAGGGCAGGTGGCAACCTGGGTGGGCGACATCCAGTTGTCCAAAATCTCTCTACAGCCCACTGCTCCACTGAATGGCACAGAGGAGCTTAGAGGAACAAAGGAAACAGCTCTAGTCACTGCGCACACCCTCATCCTCCACCCTACCCTGTCCTCCCTGTGCCTTCCCGCCTCCTCCCCTCATTAAAATAAGTCAGAGGAGCAACCCAGCATACTGATGCATTGTTAAGCACTCTTAATTGAACTTGAGGGCTCTTAATGTGTCATCGTTCAAATGCTTATTCGTGTGCTCTCAGCTGCTTAGTCCGAATTGCCCTCTGTGCTGCATTTATCTCGGCCTCCTCCACTACACATCCATTCAGCTTTTGGTGGAAGTGGGAGGGAGGTCCCAGGCAGATTTGTAATGTGTGGGCACGGTGGAAAAGGACGCCGACTCCTAATACAACAAGTAGGAACAAAAGCCTTCACTTGGAGCCAGCTGGGAGTTTCATCATCAGCCGGGGGGCACAGTGAGAAGAGAAACGAAACAGTGGGGAAGAGCACAAGGGTGGCGGAAAGTTATTGGACTAGATGGAGCCCAGGTGACATCAATAGCAACCCAAGCAGGGCCACAAATTAGGCAGGCGAGAAGGAGCGCAGCATGGGATCCGACAGCTGAGGCCCCATGTGTAATGCCACCAGGGGATTAGCGGGGGTTTCGGGATCTGACACCAAGGGGATGAGTGTCATGGGCAGAATAAAGAGCAACGTGGGGATTAAAGGGCTTCCAGACACTCCACCAACACTCATGAAGGGCTTAAAGGGCTATAGATATCATTAATGAATGGACAGAGAACGAGAGAGAGAAGGGCTGGGGGGAGTATGTTTTTTATTTCATCCAACTTCACCCTACTATGTTGCATCTCAGATTTCTAACAATCAGACAATCCACATATGTACATTAAAAGTCAATGAGATGCAGGCCAAAGAAATAAAGTGGCATGTTGTTTACTCAGAATAACACACACGGTGATGGATGCTACCTGACAGGGAACTGTATGTTCAACTCATGCCACCCTGTGAAGATTAGGCCTTAAGTATTCATCCAAACATTGTGACAAAAAATCATTTGAATATTTGCACGCTTCTGTGTGAGTACACAGGGAACAACAAGATAGCATTCACTGTGTCATGCACGTGGGTGAGCCGCTGTGAGATGCGCCAGTATCAAATTCTGCATTCAGATATCGGCTGCAGGGCAATATTCTGGTGCCATGAAGCAGTATCTTGTATTATAAAAAGGAAATCACTGTATTTTCTCTCATAAACCTTCTCAGACAGGTTCGGCTCCATGAGCGTGTCTCCACAACAACCGCGGGGATTTGACACCAAGATAACCTTTATTCAGGTAACTCACAGCCCACCAAAGATGAGACAAAGCTCATTAAGCTAATATGATTTTGGAAAACACCACGTGGAACTCAAAGTTTTGTACAGTATCAGCACAATCTGCTGACTTAAAAAATAACCCCGGTGCAGCCTTTTTTCACAGTAATGGCATTGCTTCTGAGGGACATGGGATATCATCAACAGGAAGTCACAGAGAGATAAGTCTGCTTGTTGTTTAGGAACATGGAGCTATCACCATCCACCACCTCCTCCTCTGTGCGTCACACTAATAGAGTCTTTATCATGAAAAAATTGACTACTTATCGCTAGTTTGCTGCTACGGATCAAGGCACAACTGGATTAGCTGAAGGGCCAGAATGCATTTTGATGAACTTCAGACAAAGTTTATAGAAAGCGTATTTGCATGCAGACTTGGAGACTGGTGTGCTTCTTCATTTCTGGGTGCAGGATGGGTGGTAACTTCTCATTTTCTCTACTCCCATTTTGGCAGCTATTCCCATTTCGTCTATTCTCATCCACTTTTCATATATACATACTATTCAAATATACACATTTTTATATACACAAATATACACATTTTAGGGTCCGAGTTCCACCCTATGCAGGACATACTGGATGCACTGAGGAGCTCATTTAGCAGCAGACTACATCATCCCAGGTGCACAACCGAGAGGTTTCGTAGGTCCTTCCTACCAACGGCTGTCAGACTGTACAACCTAAGCAGGGCTGCTCGCAGAGATAGCAAAAAGACGTAACAAACTAATAGTTTTTTTTGAATGCAAAAGATGCAATAGACTTACACAATGGTCCTCTCCGGCATACAACTAGGAACATACCGGTCGCTATGGAGGGTGAGAATATGTATGGGCACATAATCATACCATGTAGGATAACTAAATAGACGGTTATGCTGTTTCATCCCACCTAGCAACAATGCTCTGCACTGTGTGTGTTTATATATTTACATATTTATTCCATCTAGCTACAATGCTCAGCACTGGGTGTGTTTATATTTATATATCTATATATTTATTCCATCTAGCTACAATGCTCCGCACTGTGTTTTTATATATCTACATATTATTCCATCTAGCTACATTGCTCCGCACTGTGTGTGTTTATATACTTGCATATTTATTCCACCTAGCTGCAATGCTCCGTACTGTGGGTGTTTATATATTTACATATTTATTCCATCTAGCTACAATGCTCTGCACTGTGTGTTCATATATTCATATATTTATTCCATCCAGCTACAATGCTCTGCACTGTGTGTCTGTGTGTGTGTGTGTGTGTGTATATATATTTTATAGTAATATGTACATATGTATATTAGCTGCTCTTGCTTGCTTGTTTTTTTTCTTGCCTTCTGATTGTTGCTCTGAGTGTTGCTATCCCTGTGCTGTTGCAATCCTGGAATTTCCCCGTTGTGGGACTAATAAAGGCTTATCTTACTCTTACTTTATCTGTTGACATTTTTATTTATCACTTTTCATAACTAGAAAAGCACTCGGAGAGCGCAGACCTCCGCCAAGTGCCACAGTTCCCCCTGTACAGTGTTTGTGTGTACGTTTTCAGATTCCTTGACCACGAAAACATATGACTAGCAATTGGATTGACAATGATAGGATTAGTGGTTCAGTAGTTATTCACGAAAATGACATTTTCCATAATGGCGGCCATAGTTCCCCCCATACAGTGTTTGTGTGTACGTTTTCAGATTCCTTGACCACGAAAACATATGACTAGCAATTGGATTGACAATGATAGGATTAGTGGTTCAGTAGTTATTCACGAAAATGGCATTTTCCGTAATGGCGGTTTTCTTCTGGACGGTGATCGGGATCACCACCAAAATGTAATCATCTGTAGGATACCCCATTTCTGACAATCTGTGAAAATTTCATGAAAATCCATCCATAACTTTTTGAGTTATCTTGCTAACAAACAGACAACCAAACAGACAGACAAACCAACGCTGATGATCACATAACCTCCTTGGCGGAGGTAAAAATGGATGCGGATGGTCTATCAACTAGGCCACCGCAGTGGTGGCCAAGTTGGTAGAGCATCCGCCCCACAACCGGGAGGCTGGGGTTCAAATCCTGGCCGGGTCATACCAAAGACCAAGTAAAATGGTACTTTCTGCCTTCTAGCTTGGTGCTCAGCATAATAGAAGGGGGAAAGGAAAGTTAACACACAGAGCTACCAGAGGACTGACCCCCTCCACTCCCCCACTGTAGCCTTCACTACCTACAGTAGCTGTGTGGCCTAGGGTCTCGAAACAGAGATAGGCGCCACCCTTCGCCAAAACGTCATTGGCATGGGAATAACTTAACTTTCATAAAAACTCAAGCTATAACTCATTTTTAAGGTTAAAAAAGTGATTTTTTTAAACAAGTATAAATTAAAGCAAGTAGATATAACAAGATTTTCAAGAATAAAAGGACTTTCTCTTATAAGACAAATGTACAGTATATAATATCTGTATATAAATGTATACAGTGGTGTCAAAAAGTGTTTGCCCTTTCCTGATTTCTCATTTTTTTGTATGTTTGTCACACTTAAATGTTTCAGATCATCAAACACATTTAAATATAAGAGAAAGATAACACAAGAAAACATGAAATGCAGTTTCTAAATGAAGGTGTTTATTACTAAGGGTAAAAAAAATCCAAACCTACATGGCCCTGCATGAAAAGTGATTGTCCTCCACCCCCCATCCCCTGTAAAAACAAATTAACTGTGGTTTATCACATCTTTGGAAAGCTGAGTTCAATTTCTTGAGCCACACCCAGGCCTGATTACTGCAACACCTGTTCTCAATCAAAAAAAAATCACTTAAAGAGGACCTGCATGACAAAGTGAAGTAGACCAAAAGATCCTCAAATGCTAGACATCATGCTGCGATCCAAAGAAATTCGGGAACAAATGAGAAACAAAGTAACTGAGAATTTGTAAAAGATTATAAAGCCATTTCTAAAGCTTTGTGTTGTAAGATGTGCCTAATGCAGGTGTTTAGACAGGACAGCTCAGTGCGTGAACGTGAGTGAGTGCGTGCGCGCAGCCGAGGCGCGCCCCAGGTGTGGAACTGCCCTGACGAGTGAACGGTGTGTGTGATTTTGGGCGGATGAGAGACAGAGAGCGAGGCGACCGGAGCAGGTAGAAATCATTGCTATCAACAGTGCAGTCTGTAAATAAAGCCCCAACGCTTCAGCAATACGGCCTGTGCCTCGGTGTACCACCATATCTCCTGCTTAACAAGAGTGAGGTTTTACTCGGGAGTTGACCCCGGAGGAAGAAAAGCGCCTCCGGCCCTGGAGAAGACAGATCTCCCCTGCGTCCCCCAACCACGGTTAGGAGACAAGAAGCAGGAACGGTTAACACTGGCGACCACGAAGGGACTCTCACGTTGTTAAGAGGGTGGTGAGTACAGAAAGAAAAGGACAGCGGCAGCTGGGCCGAGTGACTGTGATGGCAGCTAAGCTAATGAGACATGGCGGCCGCTCGCTATCCCGCCGATATCTACAGACAAGAAACTAACTACTCAAACCCGTTCATGTCGCTGGCTAATCGTCAGGAGTGCAGACGAGGTGCTGTGAGGGCTCATGAATGTCGGGCTGAGACGAAGTGTGGACATTGTGACCCATTTCTGTGTGATGAGAGCTGCGCGGGCGCACCTGTTGGAGAGGATTTGTTCGCGCCATTCGGCAGCCCCGCGCAATTTGCCACCGGCTGTGGACAGGGACCCAGCAGACCAGGACCTCAGCCTGTACAACCTGTTCGCTACCGCCTCCAGTGATGGCCCCAGCAATTCCCGGCCGTCCACTTCACCTGCTAATGCCCCCAATGTGATCGGGTCTCTTCCACCCACTCCTTCCCATGTGATATTTGGCCATGGTGGGGGTGCGGTGGGAGAACCACGCCATCAGGCTCAGCACGTGTCACGGCCCAAACGTCAGCGCAGAGGACCGGACCGTTACGGGGACTGGGTTACTGAGTGAGCCAACTGTGGCAGTTCCTGTTTGCACTAGAGACTCTCCAGTTCACATTTTTGGACTCTAGTTATAATGTTCTATATGTTTGTTTGAAAAAAAAAAAAGCTGAAGTAACAATGCTTCCATATACCACCTGCGCTTGATTCCATTTGAATGTATTGTATGCTGATTGTTCAGTAATACTCCCGGTCGCCTAGAAATAGATTTTAAAGTATAATGTACCTCCTTGTTTAATTAGAAACAATGGTATTCCAAGTATTTGTCCCTCATGTTTTCACTGCCAAATGAGCTAGTTTTACCACTGCATAGATACTCGTAACCTACCTACTTATTTGAATCCCTGTTATATATTGGACACTGCTACTGCTACTGCTAGGCGTACAAATGTAGAGAGTGTGTCCCAATTTTATATGGTTTAAATGGAATGGAATTAGTATTAATTGCCAATCCATGGTGGGGGTAGTGTTGTAAGATGTGCCTAATGCAGGTGTTTAGACAGGACAGCTCAGTGCGTGAACATGAGTGAGTGCGTGCGTGCAGCCGAGGCGCGCCCCAGGTGTGGAACGGCCCCGAGAAGCAGGAACGGTTAACATCTGGGACTCCAGTGAACCACAGTGAGAGCCATTATCCACAAATGGCAAAAACATGGAACAGTGGTGAACCTTCCCAGGAGTGGCCGGCCGACCAAAATTACCCCAAGAGTGCAGCAACGACTCATCCAAGAGGTCCCAAAAAAACCCACAACAACATCCAAAGAACTGCAGGCCTCGCTTGCCTCAGTTAAGGACAGTGTTCATGACTCCACCATAAGAAAGAAACTGGACTAAAATGTCCTACATGGCAGAGTTCCAAGACGAAAACCACTGCTGAGCAAAAAGAACATAAAGGCTCATTTCTGTTTTACCAGGAAACATCTTGATGATCCCCAAGACTTTTGGGAAAATACTCTGTAGACTGACAAGACAAAAGTTGAACTTTTAGGAAGGTGTGTGTCCCATTACATCTGGCCTAAAAGTAACACAGCATTTCAGAAAAAGAACATCAGACCAACAGTAAAATATGGTGGTGGTAGTGTGATGGTCTGGAGCTGTTTTGCTGCTTCAGGACCTGAAAGACTTGCTGTGGTAAATGGAACCATGAATTCTGCTGTCTACCAAAAAATCCTGAAGGAGAATATCCAGCCATCTGTTCGTGACCTCAGGCTGAAGCACACTTGGGTTCTGCAGCAAGACAATGATCCAAAACACACCAGCAAGACCACCTCTGAATGGCTTAAGAAAAACAAAATGAAGACTTTGGAGTGGCCTAGTCAAAGTCCTGACCGGAATCCAATGGAGATGCTGTAGCATGACCTTAAAAAGGCGGTTCTTTCTTGAAAACCCTCCAGTGTGGCTGAATTACAATAATTCTGCAAAGATGAGTGGGCCAAAATTCCTCCACAGCGCTGTACAAGACTGATTGCCAGTTATCACAAGCGCTTGATTACAGTTGTTGCTGCTAAGGATGGCCCAACCAGTTATTAGGTTTAGGAGACAATCACTTTTTCACACAGGGCCACGTAGGTTTGGATTTTTTTTTATCCTTAATAATCACCTTCATTTAAAAACTGCATTTTGTGTTTACTTGTGTTATTTTTGTCTAATATCTAAATTTATTTGATAATCTGAAACATTTAAGTGTGACAAACATACAAAAATATGAGAAATCAGGAAGGGGGCCTTTTTCTGTGCTCCTTCTGTGATGGACTAATTACCTACAGTCCCCAGGAACTTATAGGCATTGGTCGCCAACTCATCTCCGTCATCTCCAGCGCCCATTCCAGTGACTTACACCACATCCCCTAGGAGATTGCCAGACCCCCGTGCGCTCCGTGGTTCATTATGCCCTGCAAGCACAGATGACGACAGGAGAGGAAGAAGAAACGAGGCTGCAGGGCTGGCCTTCATGCCCAGCTGAGCAAACTTTGCTCCAAACCACTGTGACCTTCAATTTTTCTCAGGAATGCCAGATCCCTCGCCAACAAAATGGACAAGCTGCACACGGAGGTTGCCTATAATCGCTATGTCCGGGACTGTTATTTTCTGATTGGGACTGAGTCATGGCTCAAGGAATGTTTTCCGGATGCCGCAGTGGAATTACCTGGCCAAACTACACACCGTCTCAACCGTAACGTTGATTCTGGTAAGGGAAGGGAGGGAGGGCTCTGTGTTTATGTGCTTTAGACCTGGTGTAAAAACAGCAGAATAATTCACAGCCACTGTTCACCGGACTTACAGGCTATGTCCTTCTTATGCAGGCCTTTTTATCTCCCTAACTGCAGTAATTTTAGCAGCCGTTTACATTCCTCCTGATGCTAATGTTAGCTTAGCACTCAATCACCTCCAGCACATTGTCAGCAGGCAACAAAGAGATTGTTCCGACGCAGTCCACATTATTGTAGGGGATTTTAACAAAGCATGCTTAAAGACTGTACTCTCCAAATTCTACCAATATGTTAACCCCCCCTTCTGTCTATGGCACAGCATTGCTCCTGTTAGGTCACCTCCCTCTGGCGGTCAAGATTTTTTTCAAGAAATCATTCAGTTTAGATATGACAAATTCCAAAGGCTCTAACTTGAATGTGGTAAGAGATAAGGCTGCATGACCACCAAACACGTTTTTTCTGCTCTGGGCGACTATTTTCCATTCATTCTCTATGTAGTCCAGTGTTTACAGTGCTGAGCGCCCTTGGCGCTGAAACGCTCTCGGTGATGGCCGTTTTTTGTCACAGTGCTCAGGGGGCTCAGAGCTGAAAAAAGTTCAACTTTTCAGAGACTGCAGCTGAGCTTGTCAATGCCAGACCTGAACAGCCAATCAGAACTGCTGCGTGTGCGGGACATAGGACGCCGGTACTAGTCTGTACTCAGACTCCTGCTTTCCGTGTCATCATATTTTACATCCAGAGCTGCTAGAAAATGTTGCCTGTCCATTGTTATTTAGAGACTGCTATTAAAAAAAAAAGGCGGAAGTGCTGAGCTGAAAGTGACAAGCTGTTGCTGAGATACAGGGCACAGACTTTTTTTTTTTCCCCAGAGTGCCGCGCACAAATGCTGAAAAACAAAAAAAAAAAGCTCAGGGCGGTTGGGTGACAAAAAACGCATTTGGTGGACACGCAGCCTAATGGCTTACTGTCAATTAGAAAGATGTAGAATATGATCCAGAGTTTGAGATAGAAGTAAATTTATGCATCTAATTTGCATAATGCAAATTAGATTTTTTTTTTTCAGGTTCTATAATATAAGGTTTTTGCGCAGCCGTAGTGGCTGCGCAAAAACCAGCTCTGCAGGGGAAGCTTCCAGATCCTCTTTCGGCACGGAGAGCATACCCAATATAAAACCCACGGCAGCCTGTCTACCTAATTTGCATCCGTCAATGAAGCCCTGAGTGCTGCTTTCAGTGATCTATGAAAACGCTCGCATAACCCATTGGCCTGTGGGTTGTACGCGGTTGTGCGGTGAATTGTAACACCCAGCCAATTTTAGCAAACATGAGCGTATTGCCATTTCTGTACGCCAAAAAGAAAAAAAAAATATACGGGAAAAAAAATTATTGACAGTGTGGAGGAACACCTCGTGTGTGACCCCCACAGCGTACGGGCCTGACAGAGCGCTCAGCGTGAGCAATTATCAGAACAATGAGAGGTATGGACTGATCATTATGCAGATGCGCCTCCCTCCCTCTTTCGGCCAGTAATCCTGATATGTGTGACTCTAATGCAAATGTCCATGCTTTCCTGCTGTATACTGTGATGCTAATGTGCCATGCATGCATTGTCTGAGCTGGGTATATAAGTTGACTGCATATCTCTTGCTCTCTCTCTTTTTGATCACTCACATTGTTTGTTGCTGACTTTGAGACACATGGCTCGCTCCAGCACGCTGCCACAGCGCTGAGCGAGTCTCGTAGAGGATGAATAAAGCACCCTTTTAAACTTCAGTTCGCTGTGTAATGTAGGATTAATATTGTAACGTTGGGGCCATTTTAAGGGGGCCAGGGATTTCCCAGCATGCTTTGCCAGTTTGAAACGTTACTGTGTGTGTTAAATGTGTCATTTCTGAGTTATACTGCTGTGTCATTATAACTGCATTATAATGACCCAGCAGTGTTTAGCAGGATTAGGGCAAGATGTATCTGTGTGTGTAACCATGATTCAAACGGAGGTCTGGGAGAATGACCTCCACTCCTCTGTGTGCTTAGAAGCAGGTTGGGGGTCGGGGTGTGTGAAAAATAAATCAGGTTGATCACAGCCATCTGCTCCATTGTCTTTTTGTGTGAACCCTGCAAACGTCACACTGGTGTCAGGAGTGGGATATGGAGCAAGATGAGGATCCAGGCGGAGGTGCAGCGGCCGGAGCGATTCATCGCTCAGCCGGCAACGGAGTGTAGAGCTGAGACGCCGGCCCCTGGAGAGCTTCGCCGCGATGGACGGAGCAGAGCAAACCAGCCCCGTTTCCCGCCCTTTTCAGGGCAGGACGGGCTGGCGATTCCAGAGCGATTAGGAGCGGCAGTCGACCGGGAGATGACCGTCCCATCCATCCAGCAGCGGGCCAAGATTCCCCGCTACAACGGCGAGAACCTGTTGGATGACCGCCTGGCCCAGGTCGAGTTGGCTGCCGCGCTGATCATCAGAGGAAACCACCGTGCTGAGAGCGAGTGGAGGAGGAGCTACGGCAGATCACAGCAGCGCGTGCACGAAGGAAACAGCCATGGCGACGCGAGGAAGGACGGCTTCCGCTGCACAGAGCCAGGGTACATGGCATGGTACTGCCCCGCACACAGCGCACGACAAACTGGCCCCTCGCCGACGTTAAATTAGAGCGAGGTGGCATGGACGGGGAAAAAGCCGCCTCCTGCAGATGCTTCCCCCGGCAGGTGACGTCACAGAGGCCTTTGGAGCGCAGCAGCAGTGGAGCGAGCAGGACAGATCCGGTCTTTTCTCGGGATCGGCAGGGGCTGGACGCGGGCCAGCGGCCGACTGGGAGGTCCTGGCAGCGGTAGGAGTCATGGGACTCACGCTGCCAGAGGAGGAACTGTGCGTGTCCTACCGCCACCCGATGCTTTTCCTTTCGGTGACGTCACGGAGGCCCTCGGCGCAGGAGCGACGCAGCGGAGCGAGCAGGACGAAGATGCGGCCATTTTCCAGGCACGGCAAGGGCTGGACGCATGGACGTGGGCCAGCGGCCGCTTGGGAGAACTGGCAGCGGTGGGAGTCGGCCGGAGCGGGCCTGGGACTCCCGCTGCCAGGGAAGGGACTGTGCGTGGTCCTACAGAGGCTGTCAGATGTGTCCATCCGCCCGCTGATGGCCAAACCGGAACCCTACCCCAACCAGATGCTCTGACCGAGACTCAGATGGCCCGTGCATGCCGCCCTGGCACCGGGCTGACTCGCATTGGATTTCTGAAAGTGGACTTTGAATTTTCTGGGGACAGAAACCAGTCCAGGGGGGGGGCAGTGTAACGTCGGGGCCATTTTAAGGGGGCCAGGGATTTCCCAGCATGCTTTGCCAGTTTGAAACATTACTGTGTGTGTTAAATGTGTCATTTCTGAGTTATACTGCTGTGTCATTATAACTGCATTATAATGACCCAGCAGTGTTTAGCAGGATTAGGGCAAGATGTATCTGTGTGTGTAACCATGATTCAAATGGAGGTCTGGGAGAATGACCTCCCCTCCTCTGTGTGCTTAGAAGCAGGTTGGGGGTCGGGGTGTGTGAAAAATAAATCAGGTTGATCACAGCCATCTGCTCCATTGTCTTTTTGTGTGAACCCTGCAAACGTCACAATATTTATGATGTTAAACACTGTATGGGGGGAACTGTGGCGCTTGGCGGAGGTCTGCGCTCTCCGAGTGCTTTTCTAGTTACCTTTACCTCAGTCATATGGTTAATCGTGTGTTTTGTAACTGTTTTTTTTTTTTTTTCAAATTCTTCTCACTTACTTTATTGTGCAGTAGCCTGGTGGAGCACCCACAATTTTGTTGTGCTGTTCAACTGTACAATGACAATAAAGCCCATTCTATTCTATTCTATCATGAAAGTAATGAGTAGCCATAGATGCAGTCTATGTGCTCCCGTCCCAACAAGTCTAGGGCAGCATACAACCATTTCTTCACCCTCCTCAAAGAAGAGCTGGGAGACATCTCCAACGTGGCCTGAGTCTGCCCAGGGGTCTTCTTACAGGGGGACGTGCCCAAAACACCTCAAGTGGGAGGCATCCCAGAGGCATCCTGATCAAATGCCCAAACTACCTCAACTGGCTTCTTTCAATGTGGAGGAGCAGCAGTTCTACTCTGAACCTCTCCCGGATGACTGAGCTCCTCACCCTATCTCTAAGGGTGAGTCCAGGAATCCTATGGAGAAAGCTCATTTCAGCCGCTTGTATCTGCGATTTCATTCTTTCAGTCATTACCCAAAGCTCATGACCACAGGTGAGGGTAGGAACATAGATTGACTGGTAAATCAACAGCTTTGCTTTAGAGCTCAGCTTCCTCTTCACCATAACAGACTGGTACAACATCCGCATCACTGCAAAGGCTGCTCTGATCCGTCTGTCAATCTCTCACTCCATTCTCCCCTCACTCGTGAATGAGACCCTGAGATACTTAAACTCCTCCACTTGGGGCAGGAGCTTGTCCCCAACCCAGAGGGGACACCCTTTTCCGGCTGAGCACCATGGACTCAGACTTGGAGGTGCTGATTCTCATCCCAGCCGCTTCACACTCAGTAGCAAGCCGTCCCAGTAAGGCCTGTAGATCATTGCTTGATGAAGCCAATAGGACAACATCATCCACAAACAGCAGAAATGAAATCCTGTGGTCACTAAACATTTTTTCCGTTACACATCTTTATTGATGAGGGTGTCATCAATAAAGACTAGTACATACCCATGCATAAAGACATGAAGGCAGGCTTGATGTATATGACATCATAAAGACATAAAGACACATTTGTCTATGTGCCGTCTTATAAGCATTGCGAGTCGTCCTTTGATGCCCGAGTTCATAGGACATCCTATGATGTTCAGGAAGAGATCATAGGCCATCCTATGATGTCCTATAAACGTGCCAGACACACACAGACACACAGAGATTTCTTGCTTTTATAGAGTGATGTGTCACAGAAAAAATGTTATGACCATGTCAATTACTGAATTATATCTGATACTGCTTTGCTTGATTTCTGTGATGAAGATGTTATACAAAAAACCATATAACCATAACGCAACCTCATGATGGAAATCCATATGTCAGCGCATGTGTTTGTGTGTGAATCCACTAGAAATAGCTGCACTGGGTCATTGATTTTGTCACATCTCAGTATAAAGAAAAAAAAATGCTTATTTCCTTCATCCCAGCAGCATTGATATCCCTTTGGCGTGCTCTGTGTGTTTAGTGTTTTGAAAATGGTGCGTACAGGCCTTGTTGCCTCCCACTGTGCACAACCTTAACATCCTCTCACGCAGCTGTGACTGAGGTGGCAAATTTCATCCACATGTGCAGTATCACACCATTGTCCTCAGGCATCCCCAGGCAGGGTGTGTGGGCTGAGCCCTTTTCTTCCTGTCGCCTCTGAACAAACAAAGAGTACATAATCTGCTTGTAATGTGCCCGAGGAACAAAGAAAATAAATGCTGTGTGTATAAAGTTGTATCAATTTGCTGCACTTCTTGTATCCTGATTGATGCTACACAGAAGAGCCTTGTTACAATTACTGTGCTTCTGCTGTGCCACACATGCTTGTGTTTGTGGTGACAGGTGCGTAGGAGAGAGAGCTAGAGTCTAATTTACAAGCAGAAACTCTCATAGATGGAATTATTACAAAACCAATAAAACCGCTCTGCAGTAACAGTGATAAGCAAGTTTTTAAAGAAACATAATATCCCCTTTTCCACATGTTGACATAGTAGTTCCCAGAGGTCTTAATGAAATGTCTGTGAGATGCTTTGGCTAAAATACCTTTGGGTTTAAATACTCCAGTGTGGTGACACAATAAGACGTGGTGTACTCCACCCAGGACTTGAGGTTGGGGGGAAGAGGGAGGTGAGAGATGGTAATGGTGAAGCGGTGAGCAGAGCCAGCGAAGGGCGCTGTAGCGCTAGGGGGTCTTAAACTAAACAAAGACGTGCCTTTGCCCCCTCTGTGACAGGGTTCACACCTGAGGTTGCTGGGGCGCAGAAGTATTGTATTAAGTCATGCTCTGTGTAGTGTTGTGTTGTGTGTACATGCTTTGTGTCTCGTATATTAATGTTTTCCACCCTGGGTCCCAAAGGTGGGAATAAAGAGGATAAAAGTGGTCACTTTGGTACTCAGGGAAGTCTGTTCTTTTTGTTGGAGGAGAATAAAGTTCTGTGTCGTCAGCCCGTTGTCTTGTCTGATTCCATCCTCCACAGTGCTGACCCTGAGACATGAAATGGAGAACAAGCCGAGCACCTCCACGGAGACACTCCCACAGGAGCCCCACACTGCTGCATGCGCCGTTACTGTCAGGCTCCCGGACTTTTGGCTCCACAATCTGGCCACTTGGTTTGTGCACGTGGAAGCCCAGTTCACCCGTCACGGAATCTCTACGGACTACACCAAGTACCGTCACATGGTAGCTGCGCTGGACATGCGCACCACACAACAAGCCATGAGTCTACTCCAAGACCCGGCAGCCCAAGGAAAATATGGTGCTCTCAAGCAGCTACTGCTGCGCCATTATACCCTTTCAGATGCTGAGAGGGAGGAAAAGCTCCTCACCTGCTTGGAGTTAGGAGATAGATCGGCTGTAGACCTGGTGGAGAGCATGCTTGCGTTGATGGGCACGGACGATGGATCTTTCCTTTTCGCCTGCATCTTCCTCAGAAATCTACCTGTTTCAGTGCGAGCGATCCTCGCTAACTCACCGACACTGGCGGCCAGGGAGTACCACGTGCTGGCAGAGGAGGCAGACCACATCATCCTGGCAAACAAGGCTTTCAGCATTCAGGCAGTGAGACCGGAATCTCCAGCAGAGCCCAGCGAGATCGAGGAGCCGATGGTGGTGGCCAGGATGGCCACCCGGAGACACGGGACTGGGACACTGTCTTTTTATCACCACCATTTTGGCAAGGAAGTGCAGCGTTGTCTGCTGCTGTGCCACTTCAAGAAAGCCAGGAAACAAGACAGCCGGTGGTCAGTAGTAACTGCGGCCGCTGGCGACAGGGAGAAGCTGCTTTTCATCATGGACACACATTCTGGAAGACGTTTTTAGACTCTGGCTCCCAGAAGAGCCTCATTTTGCCGGTCAGCGTGGACAGGCTGGTAGAAGGCTGTGGCCCGGCTCTTACAGCCACCAACAGATCCCACATCAGGACGTTTGGAGAAAGGACGGTGACTGTATGTTTACATGGACGTAATTACCAGTAGGACTTTGTGGTAGCTGCATGTTCGGTCCCCATCTTAGGTGCTGATTTTCTGTGTGCTTATGGACTGCTAGGTGATGTTGCCAACAGACGTTTAGTGGATGCTGTTTCTTTTTCCTCCTTGCCCTGCATAGCTCGGTGAGTTGGGCCACCAACACACGCTAATGTTCTAGCTCCAGGGGGTAAGTACCAGAGTTTGCTTTCCGAGTTCCCAGCACTCATGGTTCCCAGCTTTTCCGCTACAGTAACCAAGCACAGGGTTGAGCATTGCATCACAGTGAAAGGTCCGCCTGTGTTCGCACGCCCTCGCCGCCTGGACGTGGTTAAATTAGCCAGCACGCGCAAGGAGTTTGCTAACTAAGAGCGATTAGGCATCGTTAGCCACTCCAACAGTCCTTGGGCATCTGCGCTGCACATGGTGCCCAAGGCTGAAGGGTCGTAGCGGCCGTGCGGCGATTTCCGACATTTGAACAACGCCATGGAACATGACCGGTATCCCATCCCGCACATCCAGGGTTTTTTCCGTGCACCTGGCCGGGACGCGCATTTTTTCAAAAGTGGATCTGGTCCGTGGTTACCACCAGGTCCCAGTTCACGCAGAAGACGTTCCCAAAATCACGGTAATAACTCCTTTTGGTCTTTTTGAGTTTTTATGCATGCCGTTTGGATTAAAGGGCGCAGCGCAAACTTTCCAAAGAATGATAGACGCAGTGCTCCATGACTTGCCATTCGTTTTTGCCTACTTAGACGACATTTTGGTGGCTAGGACGTCAGAGGAGGATAACCTCGCCCATCTCAAGCAGGTTTTCCAACAGTTGGAAGTGCACGGGCTTATTGTTAACCCAGCAAAGTGCCAGTCTGGGCTGCCAGTGATTGATTTTTTTGGGCCATCGCATCTCACTGGAGGGCACGATCCTGCTGCCGGATAAAGTGCGCGCAGTGTCAGAATTTCCACGTCCACAGACCGTGAGGGCGCTACAGGAATTTCTGGGGAGAGTCAATTTTTACAACCATTTCCTCCCCCGGGCAGCCCAACTGCTGCAACCGCTGTACGAAGCGCTCAAAAAAAAGAAGCCCACATTGACTGGACCCCCGAGCGGGTCCAGGCTTTCACAAATGCCAAAACGGCGCTTATTAACGCGGCTTTGCTGGCCCACCCAACTCTGTCAGCACGGATAGCGCTCAACACAGACGTGTCTGACATCGCGATAGGAGCCATGGTGGAGCAGTATGTCTCGGTCGTGGCAGCCACTCACATGTTTCAGCTGTACTTTGCGTGACAATGAGCATAAATGCAGCAACGGCGCTTGGCTGCAATCTCAGAGTTCACTACAAACATTCAACACGTAGCCGGTAAACTTCATGTCATGGCTGACTGCCTGTCATGCGCATTAGTCTCTCCGGTCTACATGGGGATAGATTTTCCCGCCATGGCTGCCGACCAAACCGGGGAAGCAGACATTTGCACGCTCCAGTCCGCGCCTACTGGGTTAAAACTGGAGAGCAGGGCGGTGCAAGAAGGGTGCCCCCCTTTGCTCTGCGACGTCTCCACCGGTTACCCATGCCAGTGGTTCCGAGCTCTTGGCACCACCGCATTTTTGAGTCAGTCCATTCCCTTTCACACCCCAGTGTGCGCGCCTTGGTTAAACTGGTGGGGGCAAAATTCGTCTGGTCACACTTACGCAGGGACGTGAAAGAGTGGGCTGCAGCATGCATCATATGCCAGCGGGCCAAAGTGCACAAGCACACCAAAGCCCCCTTGAGTTGTTCGAAATTCCAGCCAGGAGGTTCGACCACGTCCACGTGGATTTGGTGGGCCCCCTCCCGCCGTCACAAGTTTTCATGCACCTTTTGACAATCATGGACCGCGCCACGCATTGACCTGAAGTGGTCCTGCTGGTTTCCACCACATCGGCAGAAGTGTCTCGCGCATTTTTGTTGGCTTGGGTTGCACGGTTCGGTTCCCAGTTGGACATCACGTTCGACAGGGGTCTGTAATTCATTTTGGAACTCTGGTCCACGATGGCCCAGAACCTGGGGGTTAAAATCCACTGCACCACTGCATACCATCCCCAGGCTAACAGGTTATGCGAACGTTTTCATACGTCGCTTAAAGCAGCGCTCAGAGCTTCACTCAAGGATGCACATTGGGTCGATCGCCTGCCCTGGGTCCTGTTAGGGTTGCACTCCGCACCTAAGGAGGATCTGGCAGCCTCCCCAACAGAACTCGTTTTTTCTCGGCTGCTGGGGATCCCCAGGAAATTTTTACCAGAAAACCCTGCACCCAGGACCGACCTGCTCACGCAATTTTTTCACGATACAGGGCCGGCCAATGTGCCAGGCCCGGCATACCATTGTTTTCCTCACACCTTTGTCCCAAAGAGCTTCCAGAGCGGCAAGTTTGTTTTTGTTAGGCACGACGCACACAGAACCCCACTGCACCCGCCGTATGACAGACCGTTCAGAGTGCTGGAAACTGGGGCAAAGCATTTTGTGTTAGACTTTGGGGGTGTAAGGAAACTGTCTGCATTGACAGGCTTAAGCCCGCTTATGTGTTGGCAGATGAACAGGTGGTGTTGGCTCAAGCTCCCGAGCACGGATGTCTACCTACAGTGGCCCTGCAAGTTGGTGTTCCCCCTGCAGAGAACTGTTGGCAGCAGACTAGGTCTTTCCCCTCCCCACCCTTTCCACCTCCTCAGGACTGCACGCCGGAGGCAGAGTTTGTCTCCTGCCCACCTCAACAGCAAGACACTTCAGCCAGTCCAGCAACTCCACGTTACAGCTATTACGGGTGCCGGCTCAAGCCCAAGGCGCCGGAGGATTAGAGCCCCTTCTGGGTGTTCGGGGGGGGTGCTGTGTGGTGGACACAATACACATGGCACTCCACCCAGGACAAAGGGGTTGGTGGGGGAGAAGATAGTTAGGGATGCTAATGGAGAAAGGTGAGAAGAGCTAAACAAACAAAGATGTGCCTTTCGCCCCCCGCTGCGCCAGGTTCACGCCTGAGGATGCAGGGGTGCGAATGTATGGTAGCAAGACCTGCTCTGTGACGTGTGTGTCAATGCCATGTTAATGTGTGTACATGTCTTTCATGTCTGTATGTTAATGTGTTTACCCTGCGTGCCGGAGGTGGGAATAGAATTGTATAAAAGAGTTCGCTCAGGCACTCAGAGTGAAAAGAGTTTCTGTGTTTTATGTTGGAAGAGGAATAAAGTTTGTGTGTTGTTCAGTTCGCTGCCTCGTCTGCTTTCATCTTCCACAGCATGGTATTTAAGTGGTCTGTAAACATTAAGAAACAACACATGGGGGGAGGAATTCAGCTGAAGAGCCACATATTAAAATGAAGTAAACATACTGTATAAGACATCTGCTTGCATTGAAGGGAATCATTAAACAAAGCAGCTACCTGTGGCGTAACCCCCACAGCAGACTGGGACAGACACAGCGCTCGGCTAGAGCAATTAACAGAACAGTGAAATGTGTGTATTAATGTCTACAGGCAGCCCGCTCCTTCTGGCTTTTTCTGGCTCAGTACTGTGATGTTAATGTGCCATTCATGCATTGTGTTCATGCTTCCTGCTCTTACTGTGTCTCTCAAATGCAAATGCCCATACCTACTGCTGCGAAGGCCTTTTCATGTATTGTTTGTAACTGGATATATAAGCTGACTGAAATCCATGTTCACTCTCTCATTCCTTCAACTGCTGCTGACACACACACACTCTGTGTCTCTTTGCTGAGAGCCTGAGGACCCCGCTCCAGTCTGCTCACACAAAGGCTGGAGCGGAGTTCCTATGATGGCGGTATGATTTAATAAACCTACTTAAAACCCACACTACGCTGCCTTTATTTTATCATCCGCCTCACTGGTGACCCCGAGAATGCACATGCTTTGTGCAACGCAACCTTCTGGTCTGGACAGCCACGCTGGTGACCCGACGCTGAAAAAAGCACGCTGCCGGCGAACGCAGCACCCGGCGGTGATGCTCCGACGACAAGCGAACACAGCAGCTCCCTTCTGCTTCAGGGAACTCTCCGGACATCACCCACAACCGGGAAAGCCGCAGCAAACTTCATGGTGGGATCTGCATGCCTAGATCGGCACATCCTCGCTGGACCGGCCGCGCTCACAGCTTCTCCACACGAGAGCCCATGCACCTCGTCCTTTCTCCACGACAGCGACCTCCACGGCCGACGGAGTACACGTGGACCTGAACGCACCATGACCCATCTTCAACAACTACAACAGGGATGATTAAGCTCCCTGACCCTGGCTCTTCCTCTCCAGCTGGCCCACCCACGCACGGAGCCCCGGCACACACACCGGGGAGTTACGAGGACGGCGCACCACACACGGGACACATACGGCTCCACTGACCGCCTTCCTCCTTCGCCGCTGCACACTCTGGCCCTTCAGGCTTGCTCGTACACCTGAGGCACGCACACAGCTTGCTCACTGGATTTTATGGTCTTAGCCATGGCGTGCAACGGGAATTCAGCAGTCTGCGGTCCCCAAAGGCTTTAAGGTTGTGCCCACACCTAAAGTCAACACGCCAAGTCCTCTTGCTTTTGTTTTTTTTTTCTTACAGCCGCCACGCAGCCTCGTCACTCCTGTTTTTTCTTCACGGCCGCTATTAATCCTTGCAGGACTTAATCGCGAGAGGAGTCAGTGACTAATTTTTCTTCTTGTGGATTTCCGCATGTTCAACGGGACAGCCCTTCAACATTGCAGACCCACAAGCAATTTTTGCGCGGCTCAGATGATTTCACCGTCTCCGGCCTGCATTTACTACCCCCCACCCCCCTCGACCTCCACCTGCCCAGAGCTTTCGCTGCTCGCTGCCAAAACCGGACTATCGAGGCCTCGGCCCCCTGCCGAGCCCTCTGGGGGGGAGCGTGTGGCATAACCCCCACAGCAGACTGGGACAGACACAGCGCTCGGCTAGAGCAATTAACAGAACAGTGAAATGTGTGTATTAATGTCTACAGGCAGCCCGCTCCTTCTGGCGTTTTCTGGCTCAGTACTGTGATGTTAATGTGCCATTCATGCATTGTGTTCATGCTTTCTGCTCTTACTGTGTCTCTCAAATGCAAATGCCCATACCTACTGCTGTGAAGGCCTTTTCATGTATTGTTTGTAACTGGATATATAAGCTGACTGAAATCCATGTTCACTCTCTCATTCCTTCAACTGCTGCTGACACACACACTCTGTGTCTTTTTGCTGAGAGCCTGAGGACCCCGCTCCAGTCTGCTCACACAAAGGCTGGAGCGGAGTTCCTATGATGGCGGTATGATTTAATAAACCTACTTAAAACCCACACTACGCTGCCTTTATTTTATCATCCGCCTCACTACCCCTCCTTTCTTATGCAATCTGGGTTCACTTATAAAGCTGTAGTTGAGAGGGGCTGCTTTGATAAGAAGAGATCCACCATTATTATCTAACCAAGTCTCTGTTAGAAACATAAAATCCTGTTTGTGTTTTATAATGAAATCATTAGGTAAAAATGTTTTTCCTGCCAAAGACCTAATATTTAATAAAGCTAGTTTCAGTGTGTTAAGAACATCATCTGCCAAATTTTAATTTTGTTTAGGCTGTGACTGGGGAAAAATGAACACTAGATTTGATAACTTTACAAGCTGTGTAGGATGGATTTTGTTCCTCTGTAAATTTATCATATACTGTAACTGTACTGTAAAGTGTTTTATTTGTTTTTAAATCCTTGAACAGTCTTGCTTCGCCTTATCTCTGAGCTTCTGCATCCCTACGTTCCCATCCAGTCCCTCAGGTCAGCTGAACAGCTGCTCCTATGGGTGCCAAAAGTGAAGCGGAAGCTTAGAGGGGACAGAGCCTTTTTGATCATGGCACCCAGGTTATGGAATGATTTACCACTGAACATTAGACAAGCATCTTCACTGTCCATTTTTAAAACCTGTCTTAGAACACACTTTTACTCCCTGGCCTTCGACCCAGTGTGAGACATTGATTTTACTAAATGAAATTTATTTATTTATTTATTTAACCTTTTATTTTATTGACTATTGACTGTGGTTCCTACTCGTGCTGAGTTTTGTATTGTCTTGTTGGTTTTATATTGTTTTGTATTAGTGTTCAGCTCCTTGCTTTTATGCTTTTATGTGTGTTCTTGTTGTACAGCACTTTGTATAATAAGTGTTGCTTTTGAAAGTGCTTTATAAATAAAGTTGATTGATTATCAACCTTTTTCTGCTACCTATTAAAACAGGAATTAAGGAAACTACTTCCATACCAGGCCCTGGCTTGTCTTGGAAAGAGTCATGAGTACCAGTGGTATCAGAGCCCGGACCCAGTATATCAAACCCAAGGTCAAGAGCGCTCTGGAATAGTTTTAATCCAGGATGTCTCTGTACATTGCAGCATTCATCTTTTCCTCTATACTGACTAGTCCCCCAGTTCCTGCCGCTGAAAAACATCCCCACAGCGTGATGCTGCCACCACCATGCTTCACTGTAGGGATGGTATTGGCCTGGTGATGAGCAGTGCCTGGTTTCCTCCAAACATGACATCTGGCATTTACGCCAAAGAGTTCAATTTTTGTCTCATCAGACCAGAGAATTTTGTTTCTCATGGTCTCAGTCCTTCAGGTCCCTTTTGGCAAACACCAGGCGGGCTGCCATGTGCCTTTTACTAAAGAGCGGCTTCCGTCTGGCCACTGTACCATACAGGCCTGATTGGTGGATTGCTGCAGAGATGGTTGTCCTTCTGGAAGGTTCTCCTCTCTCCACAGAGGAATGCTGGAGCTCTGACAGAGTGACCATAGGGTTCTTGGTCACCTTCCTGACTAAGGCCTTTCTCCCCCAATCACTCAGTTTTTAAATGGTCGGCCAGCTCTAGGAAGAGTCCTAGTGGCTCTGAACTTCTTCCATTTATGGATGATGGAGGCCACTGTACTCACTGGGACCTTCAAAGCAGCAGAAATTTTTCTGTACCCTTCCCCAGATTCGTGCCTCGAGACAATCCTGTCTCAGAGATCTACAGACAATTCCTTTGACTTCATGCTTGGTTTGTGCTCTGACATGCACTGTCAATGGTGGGACCTTATATAGACAGGTGTGTGCCTTTCCAAATCATGTCCAATCAACTGAATTGATTCGTGGAAAAAGGATGCACTTGAGCTCAATTTTGAGCTTCATGGCAAATGCTGTGAATACTTATGTACATGTGATTTCTTAGCTTTTTTATTTTTAATAAATTTGCAAAAATCTCAACTTTTTTCATGTTGTCATTATGCAGTATAGTGTGTAGAATTTTGAGGAAAAAAAGGAATTTAATATATTTTGGAATGAGGCTGTAACTTAACGTGGAAAAAGTGAAGCACTGTGAATACTTTCCTGATGCACTGTAGATGGTAAAGTGTTTGTGTAAACTAAAATAAAGTGCATGTAAAAGCAATTACCTAAAAGTGAAAGAAAACTTACCTTTAGTTTCAGTGGGAACAGTGTTGGTAGTTACCCTTTTTTGCCAGTGCATCAAAGTTTGGTGTCAGTTTGGTTGTGGCAATTCTCAGGACAGATCTGAGGTGTTCATCAGTTAGTTGGGATCTGTGGGGAGCTTTTCTGATGTTCACACTGAAGGTCTGCTCACACACGTAGGTAGAGCCAAACAACACCAGCATCCTCCGTGCCGTCTTCCAAATGTTCCAATCTAATCCAGTCCACCTTTATTTATAAAATATTTTAAAAACAACCACAGCTGACACAAAGTGCTGTACATCAACAATGAATAAAATATAAATCATGAGACATAAAAACAATGAAATACAACTAAAAAATACAATACAGTACAAATAAATAGTAGTCATACAATAAAAGCAACAAAAGCAAGTAAAATCAAACTGGGTAAAAAGCCAAAGAATAAAAATGGGATTTAAGATGAGTTTTAAAACTGGACAGTGAAGGGGCCTGTCTGATGGACAAAGGCAGATTGTTCCACAGTTTAGTGGCAGCAACAGAAAAAGCTCTGTCCCATCTGAGCTTCCTTCAGTTTTGGTATCTCCAGTAGCAGGTGGTCAGCTCACCTGAGAGACCAAGCAGGGGTGTAAGGATGAAGGAGCTCAGAGAGGTAAAGCGGAACAAGGGCATTTAATGATTTAAAAACAAATAAAAGAATTTTAAAATGAACCCTAAAGTGTACAGGCAGCCAGTGGAGAGAAGCTAAAGGGGGTGTGATGTGGTCCCTCTTATGTGTTTCAGTTAAAAGACATGCAACAGCATTTTGAACCAACTGGAGACATGAGAGGGAAGACTGGGTAACTCCAAAATAAAGTGTGTTACAGTAATCCAGCCGAGATGTAATGAAGGCATGGATTACTGTTTTAAAGTGCTGCCTTAAAAGAATGGGTTTAACCTTTGCCAGCTGCCTTAAATTAAAAAAGCTAGATCTGACTACTGCACTAATTTGGCAATTTAATCTAAAATCGCTGTCCATCTTAAAATCCAGACTAGTAACAGTAGTCTTAAACTGTGCCAAGGGGCCCAAGTCAACAGGGGAGGACTCACAGGAGCCACTGGGTTCAAACACCATCACTTCAGTATTCTTTTCATTAAAATTTAAAAAGTTTAAAGCCATCCAAGTTTTGATGTCATCAAGACATGCAAGAAGTGGTTTAATTGAGAAGGCCTTCTTCTGCTTTAATAGTACATACCTGTAAATCATATACAGCACATATATGGTTAGGTACAATATGGTCTATGTACAATATGGTGTGTAGAAGAGCTTGGAATAACGAGGCGATGTGACTTATAAACCAAAGTTTATTATCAGCTTCGCTCCTCTAACAAGTCTCATCTCAGTGCAGAAGCAGAAGTAGAAAGAGGCAGAACATATTCAGCTCTACATACTTATACCTACACATAACAAAAGACATGCATATCAAAGCTGACATCCCGCATTATCTTAATCCCCCTCCTTTGTCTCCGTATCCCTCCACCTGGCCTTGGGAGGTCAGGGCGATCGATCTGGTCTCCACCGCAGTGCCTCGGATGCTCTTTGATCCCCGCTGGCGGTTGAGACCTCTTTGTCCTGTTCTGAGGTGTGAAGTCGCTTTACATATGTAATCACCAAACATTCTCACATGCTTATACATATGTAGGTTATGGGATATATGATTAATATAGACCACAGCACCCCCCAAACGACTAAGAAAAGGACAATAGAAAAATTCACAGTTTAAGATAATTATTATGACATACTAACTGCTACACCTCTTGACAAGGAAGAAACTTTCCAGCAGCTATGCTCCTGTAGAGAATTCAGTGGTAATCATAACAGCGTAGTAATATCACAAGCCAGTCTTAAACTGTTACAGCACAATTAGTGAACAACTTTTGAGTAGTTTGCATCAGTCCTTGTGCCATCTGGGTTTTAATCTTCTCCCGAATCTGCTGTGGGTCCGCTTGGGCGTCCTGGTAGGACCTTTCTGTAAGGAATCTGCAGCTTGGGGAGGAGAGTGATTATTTGTTCCCTGCAGGGAAGTTGAGTCTTTTCTCTTGGGGGGTCTACCCCGCCGAGGTGCTCTCGCCAACCGTGCAGGTTCGTCTCTCAACAAGAAGGCAGGTTTAAGTCTGTCAATGCTGACTGTTTCTTTTCTGTCCCCTAAATCAAGCACAAAATGCTTATCACCAGGTTCCAGCACTCTGAAAGGTCCGTCGTATGGTGGACGGAGGGTTGGTTTTAAAGCTTCATGCCTAACAAAAACGAATTCAGCATTTTTCAAAGCTTGGGGAACAAAAACCCGTGGAAAAGAATGATGTGCCGGTCCGGGGACAGTGTCCGGTCCGTTGCTGCCTAAAAGCCTCGGGGCTGGAAGATGCCCTGGCTCTGGGTTCTCTGGTAAAAATTCACCTGGGAGCCCGAGAGGTTGTGCAAAAACTAATTCTGCTGGGGAGGCGTCTAGATCCTCTTTAGGCGCAGAACGCAACCTCAATAAAACCCAGGGAAGTTTATTTACCCAATTTGTGTCCGTTAGTGAGGCTCTGAGGGCGGCCTTTAAAGATCTGTGAAAACGCTCGCATAACCCATTAGCCTGAGGGTGATAAGCGGTGGTGCGGTGAATTGTCGCTCCTAAGCTGCTGGCCATGGCTGACCAAAGCTCCGAGACAAATTGAGGCCCTCTATCGGACGTGATGTCTGATGGGACGCCGAAACGTGCCACCCAGTTTGTTAAAAAAACGCGAGCGACTTCCTCCGCTGTGGTTGACGCCAGAGGGATCGCCTCAGGCCAGCGCGTAGTACGGTCTATCATTGTTAACAGGTGTGTGAAACCTTGGGAGGAAGGTAGTGGTCCCACGAGGTCGACATGAACGTGGTCGAACCTTCTAGCTGGGATTCGAAAAGGCTCTAGAGGGGCTTTTGTGTGTTTGTGTATTTTGGCGCGCTGACAAGACATGCAAGTCTTTGCCCATTCTTTTACGTTTTTGCGCAGGCCGGGCCACACAAACTTTTCGGCGACCATTTTAACCGAAGCGCGCACACCCGGGTGCGCGAGGGAGTGAATTGAGTCGAAAATACGGCGGCGCCATGCAGCTGGGACTACCGGGCGAGGTCGGCCGGTTGAGATGTCGCATATTAGGGGGGGCACACCGTCGCGTAAACCCCTTTCCTCCAGCCTTAACCCTGTTGGTCCAGACAGGAGTGCGCGCACGTCTGCGTCACTACTTTGCTCCTCCGCCATGGCTGCGTAATCTATCCCTACATGGATTGGGGCCGCGTATGTGTCCGCATTGGCGAAGAGTTCTGCGGCTGAGGTAGTATAATCTGTCTCCTCGCGCTCTGGCGATGTCACAGCGCGAGAGAGGCAGTCTGCTACCACGTTAAGTTTGCCTGCCACATGTCGAATGTCTGTGGTGAACTCTGAAATCGCAGCTAGCTGTCTTTGTTGCCTGCCTGACCACGGTTCGGAAATTTTAGCCATCGCAAAGGTGAGCGGTTTGTGGTCTACAAAAGCCGTGAAACGCCGCCCCTCCAACCAGAACTGGAAGTGGCGGATGGATAAATGAAGCGCTAGCAGCTCCCTGTCAAAAGTGCTGTATTTACGCTCAGTTTGGTTTAACGATTTGCTGAAAAATGCCAAAGGTTGCCAGGTTCCGCCAACGTGTTGTTCTACAACCGTCCCTATGGCCAGGTCTGAAGCGTCTGTGGTTAGCGCAATGCGGGCCGAGGGATCAGGGTGAACCAACAATGTTGCGTTAGCTAGGGCACTTTTTACTTCCGCGAAGGCGCGTTCGCGCTCCAGGGTCCATTCGACCGCGTTGGAAGGTTTTTGTTTTCTGAGCGCGTCATATAGGGGCTGCATGAGCTGAGCTGCGCGGGGGAGGAAACGGTTGTAAAAATTAATCATTCCCAAAAATTCTTGCAGCGATTTGACCGTTTGTGGCCATGGAAAATTTTTTACTGCGCGAACTTTGTCTGGCAGCGGGACTGCCCCCTTCGGTGAAACTCTGTGTCCCAAAAAATCAATTTGTGACACGCCGAATTTGCATTTGGCTGGATTGATTATTAACCCGTGCTCTTCTAGTCTCTGAAAAACCATAGTGAGATGCTGTTCGTGTTCTTCCTCCGACGAGCTGGCTACCAGCATATCGTCGAGGTAGACGAACACAAAAGGGAGGTCACGTAATACAGCGTCCATCATCCGCTGAAAGGTTTGAGCAGCGCCTTTGAGGCCAAAAGGCATCCGCAAAAATTCAAAAAGACCGAAGGGGGTTATTACAGCTGTTTTAGGAATGTCTTCTGCTCGAACGGGGACTTGGTGATAGCCATGGACCAGGTCTATTTTAGAAAAAATGCATGCACCCGCCAGATGTAGTGAAAAATCTTGGATGTGAGGAATTGGGTAGCAGTCATGCGCTGTCGCATTGTTTAATCTGCGGTAATCGCCGCACGGTCTCCAAGAACCGTCGGATTTCGGGACCATGTGTAGTGGCGATGCCCAGGGGCTTTTAGAGCGTCTGATAATGCCTAGTTTTTCAAGGGTGGTAAACTCGTCCTGAGCTATGGCGAGCTTGGTCGCGTCTAAGTGCCGAGCTTTGGTGAACCCGGGTGGGCCCGTTGTGGGAATAAAGTGTTCGACCCCGTGCTTAGCCACTGTAGCTGAGAATTTGGGAATTGTGAGTGCTGGAAATTGGGTGAGGAGTTGATCAAACTTACCTCCTGCTGTAGTGACGCTGGCCTGCACGGGTGGTGGAGAAACTCGAGCTGAGCAGGGAATAGAAGCAAATGACAATGCATTAACCAAGCGTCTGTTTGCTAGATCGACTAATAACCCATGTGCACACAAAAAATCCGCGCCCAACAAGTTAAAACTCACCGCCGCTACAACAAATGTCCATCTGTAGTTGCGGCCATGAATGCAGAGGGGCAGGTTCCTTTCGCCATAAGTGTCGATGATGGAGCCGTTGGCTGCCATCGCTCCATTGCCCCGGGGGCCCATGGCCCGGTCTGCGTGGGAGGGCATGATAAAACTCAGTTGAGCTCCGGTGTCGATTAGGAACTGCTTGCCGGTGTGTCCGTCCGTCACATAGAGAAGCTTGTTTTTTTCGCCGAGAACCGCCGCCGTTAACGGTTCTCGGCTTTGGCGTTTCCCGAACTCGTGAATTTGCAGGTGGGAACGCATTTGTAAGCCTTCTCGGCGAAGCGGTGGTGGTAATAACAGACGTCGCTCCGTCTGTTACGTCTTGGCCATGTCGCTGCCATGGTGGGTGGGCTCTGCTCAGTGGTTTGTAGCTCCCTGTTGCTCTGGACATCGGCGCTGAGGTCTGCGGATGCTGCCGTGGCTGTCTGTTCACTGCAGGCGTTGACGAGTCGCTGCGCTTCGCAAGCTAGCGCGTGGAAGTCTTGCTGGGTGTTGCATCGCATGTTGGCAAGCGTCCCTCTCATGTGTGGCGGCAGAGTACTGAGGAAAATAAATTGGAAGAGGAAGTTGTCATTGTCCTCTTCCTTGAGTTGCAGCAAGTCCTCCATGAGGGCCTTGGGTCTGCATCCTCTGTGGCCGTAGACTGCCAGGATCCTCTCGGCTCTCTCCTCGGCAGAGGGGATGAAATTCTCCATGATGGTCGCCTTCAGTTCTCTATATTTGTCCTGGGCCGGCGGCCGCTGGATTATGCTCCGCACACATCTCGAAGTGGCGGCGTCGAGTTTGGCGACGATGTGATAAAATTTTGTGTCGTCAGCCGTTATGCCCGCCAGTGCAAACTGAGCTTCAGCTTGCTCCGGCAGCTTGACGGTGACGGCGCTTGTGTAGGCCGTCACTGATGTGTCCGCAGGGTGAGAGTGCCTTGCTTCAGCTCTCGCGGCGGAGCTGGTGCTCGGTTGAGCCCTCTGTGTAGCTTCTGCCGTGGGGGAACGTCGTCCATCTGTTCCCCTGTCTGCATGGGCGCCGGCGTCTGCCAGGGTCGCCTCAGATGAGTCAGTCGCGGGGGAACGCCTCTGGTCCATCCTCGCGTCGGGGTCACCAGTGTAGAAGAGCTTGGAATAACGAGGCGATGTGACTTATAAACCAAAGTTTATTATCAGCTTCGCTCCTCTAACAAGTCTCATCTCAATGCAGAAGCAGAAGTAGAAAGAGGCAGAACATATTCAGCTCTACATACTTATACCTACACATAACAAAAGACATGCATATCAAAGCTGACATCCCACATTATCTTAATCCCCCTCTTTTGTCTCCGTATCCCTCCACCTGGCCTTGGGAGGTCAGGGCGATCGATCTGGTCTCCACCGCAGTGCCTCGGATGCTCTTTGATCCCCGCTGGCGGTTGAGACCTCTTTGTCCTGTTCTGAGGTGTGAAGTCGCTTTACATATGTAATCACCAAACATTCTCACATGCTTATACATATGTAGGTTATGGGATATATGATTAATATAGACCACATGGTGTATATATAACGGTCAGGTACAGGAAATCTTTCCTGCCACATGCCATTTCACTGTACAATAATAATTCACTCTGATGTTGAATTCTGGTCATAACTATGCTGCCATACTGCACCTTGCAGTCTAATTGGTACCTCACATTGCATCCTGAGCCTGTGTGAACGTGTGGCAAGAAAGCGGCGAGGCAAAATCTTCTTTTTCAATTAGTTCAATTTATTTTTAACTCACAAGCTGCGACTGTACCCGACGAATTTGTTCATTTACAGCCTGCCACCTTTGGTCATGGAGAGCAGCTTCCTCCTCCATCTGCCGATCTCGGAGCGTCAGCGAACGTACCACCGATTTTACCAGGCTCGTTAGCTCTTCGAGATCACCCAGTCCGCTGACTCCCGATTCCTCCTCTGTCATACCTGTATCCAGGTCAGACTGCTCCTCCTGCCTCACTTTTCTTCTGGCCATGGAGTCCTCCGTCCACCGAACGCCACGGCGTCCACAGCACGGACCACCGCTGCCACCAAATGTGAACGTCGATGACAGCGGGGTGAGGCCAGAGGCAAGTCTTCAATTCCAATTTTCAATTAGGCAATTTATTTTACTTACAAGGTATATCTCCAGTCTCTCCGGAAAAATCTTCTGACACAGTCTTTCAACAAATGTACTTCCTCAAAACAAGAAGCATATCAAGCAATACCGAATTCCTCAATAACCATTTCATCCATACAACTACTTACTCGATATCTCACACCTATTATATAATGGAGAGATAATTAGAGGTGATTAGCCCCTACCATAATCTCAGGTAAACACTCAACATTCCTTATTCTAAACACATACCCACTAACATCTAAAAATACATAAATAGTTTCCCCTAACATACACAATATAAATATATAAATAACACACAATAAATAGTAATATAAATAGTTCAATAAATAACCTTAACCCCTATTTACAAATATTAAACTACCCCCTAACTTACCAGACATATTTGCTCCCTGCAGGTGTCCTATATAAGACCCTCAACTCCTAGGGTCTTTTAGACCCTATTCCTACCAGGTTATTTAAAGAAGTCTTCCCACTTATTGGTAGCTTTATTCTTCATATAATCAATTCTTCATTAACTTTAGGCCATGTACCGCAGGCTTTTAAAACGGCTGTAATTAAACCCTTACTCAAAAAGCCAACGCTAGATCCAGGAGCTTTAGCTAACTATAGACCAATCTCTAATCTCCCTTTCATTTCAAAAATCTTAGAAAGAGTTGTTGCTACGCAATTATTTGACCACCTGCAGGGAAATGGTTTATTTGAGGAGTTTCAATCTGGGTTTAGAATCCATCATAGCACTGAAACAGCCTTAGCGAAGGTCACTAACGACCTCCTCATTGCATCTGATAATGGACTAGTTTCTGTACTTGTCCTTTTAGATCTTAGTGCAGCTTTTGATACTATTGATCATAATATTCTACTTGATAGATTAGAACACTATGTTGGACTTAATGGAACTTCGTTGCAGTGGTTTAGATCTTATTTATCTGATAGGTTCCAGTTTGTTCATGTAAATGATGAGTTTTCTCTCAGCTCAAAGCTTAGTCATGGAGTTCCACAGGGATCTGTGCTTGGCCCTACTCTTTTTAGTTTATATATGCTTCCGTTAGGCAACATTATTAGAAAGCACTGTATACATTTTCACTGTTATGCAGATGACACACAATTATACCTGTCAATGAAGCCAGATGATACTAATCAATTAGCCAAGTTAGAAGCCTGTCTTAAGGAAATCAAAGTTTGGATGACTTGTAATTTCCTGCTATTAAATTCAGATAAGACTGAAGTCATTCTTGTTGGTCCAAAAAACCTTAGAAATTCCTTTCCAAATCAAACTTTCAGTTTGGATGCAGTTACTCTTTCTCTTAATAGCTCTGTGAGGAACCTTGGAGTTATTTTTGATCAGGATTTGTCCTTCAATTCACATATTAAATTTGTTTCTAAGACTGCCTTCTATCATTTGCGTAATATTGCCAAGATTAGGAGCATCTTGTCTCAGAGTGATGCTGAGAAGCTGATCCACGCTTTTGTTAGCTCGAGATTAGATTATTGTAATTCTTTATTATCAGGCTGTCCTAAAACATCTTTAAAAAGTCTTCAGCTGATCCAAAATGCTGCAGCAAGAGTTTTAACAGGTACTAGAAAGAGAGATCATATCTCTCCGGTTCTGGCCTCCCTTCATTGGCTTCCCATAGAGTTTAGAATTAAGTTTAAAATCCTTCTTCTTACTTACAAAGCTCTAAACAATCAGGCTCCTTTTTATTTAAAAGATCTGATACTACCGTATCATCCTAACAGAGCACTACGCTCCCAAAATGCAGGTTTACTTGTAATACCTAGAATCTCCAAAAGTACAATGGGAGGCAGAGCCTTCAGTTATCAAGCTCCTCTCCTGTGGAATCAGCTGCCAATCTGGATTCGGGAGTCAGACTCGATCTCTGTTTTTAAGAATAGGGCTAAAACCTACCTTTTTGATATAGCCTACAATTAGGGAGGGATCATGTGTTTTCTGAACCCTCCCTTAGTTATGCTGCTAATAGGTTTAGTCAGCCGGGGGACCTCCAGTAATGCACTGGGCCTCACTCCTTTCCTCACTCTCTATGAAATATTTTTTTTTTGCTGGTCATTAACATTTGTTTGTTCTCTCCCATAGATTGAGTCCCCATTGTGCTGTTTGCTCTCTACATGTCTGTTCTTTTCTTCTTCTCTGTCCCCTCACCCCCCAGCCAGTCGCAGCAGATGACTGCCCCTCCCTGAGCCTGGTTCTGCTGGAGGTTTCTTCCTGTTAAAAGGGAGTTTTTCCTCTCCACCGTCGCCAAGTGCTTGCTCACAGGGGATCGCCTGATTGCTGGGGTCTTTCTGCAACTGTGGGGGTCCTCCCTACAGTTGATAGTGCTATGAGATGACTGTTGTTGTGAAATGGCGCTATATAAATAAAGTTGAATTGAATTGAATTGAATTGAATTAACGGAGTCTTTTGCCTGGACACGCACAGGAAGCATGTTGGCAAAGGTATGTGCAATAAATCCTTTAATAATTATTTCACCAGATTCTTAATCATACTAATTATCTCCCAGGGCATTCAAATTAACCAAGATAAATCCTAAACTATTATGTGCATCTTACCAAACAATCATACAACAATACAGATACAACATAATCACACAATATAACCAGACATACAGTGGTGACATCCCATCGTCACAGCCTGATAGTCCTGTATTGTACAGCGAGTACAATTCATGTGTCTATACGGGTCATGATTGAGTCATCTACGATGTATACAGTATATGTTATGTAGGCAGTTTTTACTTTCCATGGGTAATCCCTTTTTGTATTATGCTGTGTGTGTTTCTGTCGTTTTGGTCATCTACTGTCATGCTGCTGTTACACTGTAATTTCCCAGTTTGGGCTCAATAAAGTATATCTATCTATCTATATACACTACTCACAAAAAGTTAGGGATATTTGGCTTTTGGGTGAAATTTATGGAAAATGCAAAAAGTTCACATTACAGTGATATGATGTCATGAAAGTAGGGCATTTAAGTAGAAGCATGCAATGGTGATTTCCTCATCTCAGACAATTTATTGAAACAAAAGCCAACAACAGTGGTGGGTATACCACAACTAAAAATGTCAGTGTTGTGGAGATGTGAGAATGACGAGGCAGAGTTCTCTCTCAAGTCAGCAGTGTGGAGATGTGAGAATGATGAGGCAGAGTTCTCTCTCAAGTCAGCTTTATTCACATCACCATCATCTCAAAGCAGTAAGAGAACCACACAGGAAACTCTCATCCTTAAATATCAGGACTCTTACAGTTCACAGGTCACATGTATCACAGACCACCTTGCATTATAAAGACAGTCACAATGCATCCTCTCTCCATGATATCACTTCCACTGTCTACAATGCATCCCTTCTTTAATCCTTTAATTAAACCCCCCACAGTCTCAAGCCTTGCATACCAAAGCTAAGATTCTTGCAGCTTCCTGTAATCACCAAGGAAGCCTCTTACTTTGGTCTCACCTAAAATGTGAGTCACAAAACAGGTCCCGTATATGTGTCCACCACACAAAGCCCCCCCAACATTTTAGAACAAACAGAACAAACAAGAGAATAACAACATGCATGCCGTGATAGTATCAATACACATCAGTCCACATGCTGCCTAGGTTTCAGTCTCCTGCCGTATCTGCTGTAGCTGGGATTCAACGTCTCTGCGGCACTGTCACGCTGGGGGTTTGCCATCTGGGGGAGGAAACCTTTTGTCAGCACTTGTGGGTGTTCTGGGGAAACATTACTCTGTGAAGCCCCCTGCGGTGGTCTACCTCGCCGCGGGGCCCTCGCCAACAGCACCTGCTCATCTGCCACCACAAAAGCGGGTTTGAGTCTGTTTATGCCAATTTTCTCTTTCCTACACCCCAAATCTAGCAAAAACTGCTTGTCCCCTGTTTCTAGCACTCTGAATGGTCCGTCATAAGGCGGTCGCAACGGGGTTCGATGCACATCGTGTCTAACAAAAATAAACTCTGCGTTCTTCAAAGTTTTAGGCACAAAAACGCGCGGAAAACTGTGGTGCGCGGGGCCGGGCAGCGTGCTTGATTCTATGTTACTCCGCAACAGCTGAGACGGGGAGGCGTCTGGCGCAGGGTTATCTGGGAGAAACTCCCCAGGCAGCCGGAGTGGCTGCGCAAACACAAGCTCCGCTGGGGAGGCTTCTAAGTCCTCTTTAGGCGCAGAACGCAACCCCAATAACACCCATGGTAACTTGTCAACCCAATTTGCATCCGTCAGTGACGCTCTGAGAGCCGCTTTCAATGACCTATGAAAACGTTCGCATAACCCGTTAGCCTGCGGATTGTACGCGGTTGTGCAGTGAATTGTGACACCCAGGCTGCGGGCCATTGTCGACCAAAGCTCGGACACAAATTGAGGGCCTCTGTCGGACGTAATGTCCGACGGAACGCCGAAGCGCGCCACCCAAGCTGTTAAAAACGCGCGCGCCACCACCTCGGCCGTGGTTGATGCCAGCGGGACCACTTCAGGCCAGCGCGTGGTGCGGTCCACCATTGTCAGAAGGTGTGTGCACCCTTGTGACGGCGGGAGGGGGCCCACGAGGTCCACATGAATGTGATCGAACCTCTTGGCCGGAATGTGAAACGGCTCCAAAGGAGCCCTCGTGTGCCTGTGTACTTTGGCTCATTGACACGCCGTGCAGGCTGCTGCCCACTCTTTAACTTGTTTGCGGAGGCTCGGCCACACAAATTTCTCTCCTACCATTTTGACCGATGCGCGCACTCCAGGGTGCGCCAAAGAATGAACCGAGTCAAAAACGCGGTGGCGCCACGCGGCCGGTACTACTGGACGCAGCCGTCCAGTGGAGACATCGCAGATTAGGGGGGGCATACCGTCTTGCAGCGCCCTGCTCTCCAGCCTTAACCCTGTTGGTCCAGACTGAAGCACGCGCACGTCCGCGTCACCAACTTGCTCCGCGGCCATGGCTGCATAATCTACCCCTACGCTGACTGGGGCCGCCACGGCGTGCGAGAGGCAATCTGCCACTACATTGAGTTTGCCCGCCACATGCTGAATATCAGTGGTAAACTCTGATATCGCGGCCAGCTGTCTCTGCTGCCGGCCTGACCACGGTTCAGAAACCTTGGCCATCGCGAATGTTAGCGGCTTGTGGTCAACGAACGCGGTGAAAGAGCGTCCTTCTAGCCAGAACTGAAAGTGGCGGATGGCCAAATGGAGAGCCAGCAGCTCCCTGTCGAATGCGCTGTATTTACGTTCACTATCGCGCAAGGTCCTGCTGAAAAAGGCGAGGGGCTGCCAAACCCCAGTTACATGTTGCTCCACGACCGCCCCTATGGCCACCTCTGATGCGTCAGTGGTGAGCGCTATGCGGGCCGTTGGGTCTGGGTGTGCCAACAACACAGCCTTTGCCAAGGCTGCTTTTACCTCCGAGAACGCTTGGTCCCGCTCCGTGGACCACTCGATCTTATCCGCGGGTTTCTTTTTTTTGAGCGTGGCATACAGCGGCTGCATGAATTGCGCCGTGCGGGGGAGAAAATGGTTATAAAAATTCACCATTCCCAAAAACTCCTGCAACGCCCTGACCGTCTGCGACCGGGGAAAATCTGCCACCGCGCGCACTTTGTCAGGAAGCAGAACTGCTCCTTCGGGGGAGACGCGGTGTCCTAAAAAATCGATCTGCGCCACCCCGAACTGACACTTCGCTGGGTTGATTATTAACCCGTGATCTCCCAACCTTCGGAAAACTGTGGCCAGGTGTTTTTTGTGTTCGTCTTCGGACGCGCTGGCTACTAAAATATCATCCAGGTAGACGAACACGAAAGGCAGATCGCGAAGCACCGCGTCCATCATGCGTTGGAACGTCTGAGCAGCCCCTTTAAGTCCGAATGGCATGCGTAAAAACTCGAATAGGCCAAACGGAGTTATTACTGCTGTTTTGGGTATGTCCTCAGCGCGCACTGGGACTTGGTGGTAACCGCGGACCAAGTCTATTTTAGAAAAAACGCGCGCCCCTGCCAAATGAACGGAAAATCTTGGATATGTGGGATTGGGTAGCGGTCTTGCGCTGTAGCATTGTTTAACCTGCGGAAATCCCCGCAAGGTCGCCATGATCCGTCAGCTTTCGGGACCATGTGTAGGGGGGAAGCCCACGGACTGTTTGAACGTCGGATAATGCCCAACCTCTCCAGGTTGGCGAACTCCTCGCGCGCTATGGCCAGTTTAACTGCGTCCAAGCGCCGAGCTTTTGCAAAAACGGGCAGTCCAGTAGTGGTAATAAAATGCTCCACCCCGTGTTTAGCGACTGTTGCCGAAAATGTGGGGACCGTGAGTGCTGGGAACTGAGTGAGCAGTGTGTGGAACTTACCGCTTGCAGCTGTGACGTTGGCTTGTGCTGTAGGCGGGGCCACTCGCGCTGTACAGGGGATAGAATCAAAAGAAAGTGCATTAACCAGGCGCCTGTTAGCGAGATCAACCAACAAACCATGTGAGCACAAAAAATCAGCCCCCAACATATTGAAATTTACTGCTGCTACAACAAAAGTCCACTCGAATGTACGGCCGTGTAGGGACAGAAGCAGAGTCTTCTCACCAAAGGTCTTAATCTCCGAGCCGTTCGCTGCTGTCACCTGGGGACCTCCGGAACCAGCTAGTCTGTCCGCGTAGGAAGGTGTGATGAAACACAACTGGGAGCCTGTGTCGACGAGGAACTGCCTCCCCGAGCGTGCGTCCGACAAGTAGAGCAGCTTGTTCTCCTCCCCGAGGGCCGCGGCTGCTACCGACCCCCGGTCTTGGCGTTTCCCGAACGCCCGAACTGGCACGGTGGTACACACTTGCGTGCCCTCTCTGCGAAGCGGCGATGGTAGAAACAAAGGACGTCCGATCCGCGTTCCCTGGCCCTTGCCGCCGCCGTCGTCGGTGAGCCTGGTACCGCTGCCTCTGGCCTCCTGTCGTCTCCGGTCGTCACGCCGAGTTCCGCTGCAGCGGCCGTGGCTGTGCGCTGCTTGGTGGCGTTGACAATCCGCTGCACCTCTTGGCCCAGCACACGGTAGTCCCGTAGGGCCAACAGTGGCGAACTGGCCAGGGTCGCTCTCGCTGCTGACGGTAGAGTCCTGAGGAAGAGGTGGGTGAAAATGAAGTGATCGTCGTCAGAGTCTTTCAACCTCAACAACTTCTCCATCAGGTTCGCGGGCATGTCATTTTCCAACTCCGTCAGCGCCAGGAGCCTCTCTGCTCGCTCCTCCGCCGAGGGGGTGAATTGCTGGATGAGTGCAGCCTTCAACGTGCCGTATTTGTCGCTGTCCGGCGGCTGGTCGATCAGGCTCTCCACATGCTGGGCCGTGTTGTTGTCCAGCTTTGCGACTACATGGTAGAATTTTGTGGCGTCTACCGATATTCCCTGGAGGTTGAACTGCGCCTCAATCGCGTTGAACCAGGAGCGCGGATTGTTCTGCCAGAAGTCCGGTAGCTGGACTGTAGCGGCATTCGCTTGGCTGGGGGCTCCTGACGAGGCTGGCCCGGGGGAATTCTCCTCTTGCATGATACGTCTCGGGTCACCAGTGTGGAGATGTGAGAATGACGAGGCAGAGTTCTCTCTCAAGTCAGCAGTGTGGAGATGTGAGAAGGACGAGGCAGAGTTCTCTCTCAAGTCAGCTTTATTCACATCACCATCATCTCAAAGCAGTAAGAGAACCACACAGGAAACTCTCATCCTTAAATATCAGGACTCTTACAGTTCACAGGTCACATGTATCACAGACCACCTTGCACTATAAAGACAGTCACAATGCATCCTCTCTCCATGATATCACTTCCACTGTCTACAATGCATCCCTTCTTTAATCCTTTAATTAAACCCCCCACAGTCTCAAGCCTTGCATACCAAAGCTAAGATTCTTGCAGCTTCCTGTAATCACCAAGGAAGCCTCTTACTTTGGTCTCACCTAAAATGTGAGTCACAAAACAGGTCCCGTATGTGTGTCCACCACAGTGTCTCAATAACTTGTCATGTGCCCTTGAGCATCAATTACAGCATGACAACGACGTCTCATGCTGTTCACAAGTTGACTTATTGTCTGCTGAGACATAGCATTCCACTCTTCTTGAAGGGTGGCCCTCAGGTCATTGACGTTGTGAGGTGCAGGGTTGTGAGCCTCTCCACGGCGACTCAGCTGATCCCATGGGTTTTCTATGGGATTCAGGTCTGAAGAAAGTGCAGGCCACTCCATTTGAGGTACCCCAGCCTCCAGCAGCCATTTCCTAATGATGCGACCTCGATGAGCTGGAGCATTGTCGTCCATGAAGATGAAATTAGGCCTGTGTTGTTCATGCAGGGGCACAGTGACTGGATTAATGAGGTTATTCGGGTAGTATCAGCTTGTCACTGTACCATTCACAAGGTATAGAGCAGTTCTGGATTGACGAGACACACCTGCCCAGACTGTAACATGGTGACAACAGTGGCTGATGCATAGCGCTCTCCTTGACGTCTCCAACATCATTGTCCACCATCATTTCTGCTCAACATGAATCGACTTTCATCAGAGAACAGCACTGAGGCCCACTGGTCCCTTGTCCAGTGGAAATGCTGCCTGGCCCATGCAAGACGATGACACCAGTGCCTGGTAGTGTGGTCAGGTACCCTAGCAGGTCAGCATGCAGACCATGCTGATGTGAACGGTTTTGAATGGTCTGACATGACACTTGAGTGCCTCTCACCTCCCTTAAATGTGCCTGGAGTTGAGTGGCATTCATCAGCCGGTTTCGCAGGGCACTATTCACAATGAAGCGGTCATCAGCGTGGGATGTGGCCAAAGGACATCCACTTCTATGCCTTTCTATGACTCTTTCAGTCTCTTTGTATCTCTGTTGCAACCTGCTGATGACACTGTGACACTCTAAGCTCAGTGGCCACTTCCCTCTGAGAACATCCTGTTTGAAGCCTTGCAATGGCGAGGCACTCTTGATCAGTTCTTAGGTGTCATCTTGGTCTCATGATGTCAAAATGTGAAGAGCATGATGAAGGGGACTGTTTAAAAACCAATTCTAATTAAACCAGAAAATTTATTGGTCAGTTCGTGGATCAAACACCTGTTGTGAATTTTGCCGTTAAGCACCTTGTTAGAGAACAGCAAGTTATGCAAAAAGTACTGAAACATTGAACAGTTGGACATATGCATTCAAAAGGTTAGAGAAGGTCAAGTTAAGTTCACCTGTAAAGGTTATAGTGCAATTTAGGTGCATCCTGAAATTTCATCAAACAGCCAAATATCCCTAAATTTTGTGAGTAGTGTGTGTATATATACAGTGGTGTGAAAAAGTGTTTGCCCCTTCCTGATTTCTCATTTTTTTGTATGTATGTTTGTCACACTTAAATGTTTCAGATCATCAAACAAATTTCAATATTAGACAAAAATAACACAAGTAAACACAAAATGCAGTTTTTAAATGAAGGTGTTCATTATCAAGGGTGAAAAAAGAAACAAGCCCACATGGCCCTGTGTGAAAAAGTGATTGCCCCTAAACCTAACAACTGGCTGGCCCACCCTTAGCAGCAACAACTGCAATCAAGCATTTGCGATAATTGGCAATGAGTCATTTACAATGCTATGGAGGAATTTTGGCCCACTCATCTTTGCAGAATTGTTGTAATTCAGCCACATTGAAGGGTTTTCGAGAATGAACCGCCTTTTTAAGGTCATGCAACAGCATTTCAATTGGATTCAGGTCAGGACTTTGTTTAGGCCACTCCAAAGTCTTCATTTTGATTTTCTTAAGCCATTCAGAGGTGGATTTGCTGGTGTGTTTTGGATTATTGTCTTGCTGCAGAACCCAAGTGCACTTCAGCTTGAGGTCACAAACAGGTGGCTGAACATTCTCCTTCAGGATTTTTTGATAGAGAGCAGAATTCATGGTTCCATTTACCACAGCAAGTCTCCCAGGTCCTGAAGCAGCAAAACAGCACCAGACCATCACACTACCACCACCATATTTTACTGCTGGTATGATGATCCTTTTCTGAAATGCTGTGTTACTTTTAGGCCGGATGTAATGAGACACACACCTTCCAAAAAGTTTGTTTGTCTCGTCAGTCCACAGAGTATTTTCCCAAAAGTCTTGGGGATCATCAAGATGTTTTCTGGCAAAACAGAGACGAGCCTTTATGTTCTTTTTGCTCAGCAGTGGCTTTTGTCTTGGAACTCTGCCATGCAGGCCATTTTTGCCAAGTCTCTTTCTTATGGTGGAGTCATGAACACTGACCTTAACTGAGGCAAGTGACGCCTGCAGTTTTTTGGATGTTGTTGTGGAGTCTTTTGCGACCTCTTGGATGTGTTGTCGCGGCGCTCTTGGGGTAATTTTGATCGGCCGGACACTCCTGGGAAGGTTCACCATTGTTTCATGTTTTCACCATATGTAGATAATGGCTCTCACTGTGGTTTGCTCGAGTCCCAAAGCTTTAGAAATGGCTAGAAAATTCAACTCAGCTTTCCGAAGATGTGATAAACCACAGTTAACCCCTTGCACTCCGGTCAATTTTCCTAAAAACGCCAAAAAATAACGTGCCCAAAGTAAATCGAAAGCTGTTCTTCAACCCTTTACAGCATCTTCATGGGGTTGGTCTCATTTAAAAGAAAACACTTTGAATTTTTTGGCAAAAAAAAAACATAATCTCTCTATGTGCTCCGGCCACTGAGTTACAGTCATCTAAACATACTGAACTTGAAGAAAATAAATTTGGCCACGGTGTTTTTTTGGATACAAATGCTTGCAAATAACACACAGCTGTACGATCCGGCTGGAAAATGCAACAGAAATGTAGAACCAAGTGTTATCCAGCGGAGGTCCAAATTTTGTAACAATACCACAAAAAATGAATATTTTACACAGCTTTGTTCTCAGGTTGTTCCCAGGCGTTTTGGAACTGTGCCAAATTGTGCCAAATGGCACAGTTTGGAAAAACGTCTGTAACTTTTGAATAATTCAATGTAGAATCTTCATTTTGGGCTCTAATGAAAGGTCACATTCAGGGCTGTGTCTGTGTGTGTGTGGGGCCCCCCCCCCCCGCTACAAAGGACGGAGTTCGGCCCTCGCTACATGACGGATTACACTCATTGCATGTTTCCACAGCAACGCTGTCACAGCGGCTTCCCCCCCTCGCTACTGTGTGTGTGTGGGGGGGGGACCCCCCCCCCCGCTACAAAGGACGGAGTTCGGCCCTCGCTACATGACGGATTACACTCCTTGCATGTTTCCACAGCAACGCTGTCACAGCGGCTTCCCCCCCTCGCTACTGTGTGTGTGTGGGGGGGGCCCCGCTACAAAGGATGGAGTTCGGCCCTCGCTACATGACGGATTACACTCCTTGCATGTTTCCACAGCAACGCTGTCACAGCGGCTTCCCCCCGCGGACCGGGGGGCGTTCGGACCGTGAACGCCCCCCCTTCCCCCGCTCCTCTTCTGCAGCGGGGGGGGGGGGGCGTTCACGGTCCGAACACGGCAAATGAACCGTTTATCGCGGCACACGCACTTCGTACTTCTGCGCCGTACAGTTGTAATTTACCGATCAGTCAAAAGTCATTTTTGGATTACAGTTTTCAGGGATAAATAATAAATTTAGCTTATAACACCTTACCTCTTCACAGCAGCAGAGTCCTGGCGAACTTCTCTTCCCCATTGTCACACGAACGCGACACTGGTCCGCTCGTGGATCCCGGTCAAAACATAATTCCAATATTACCGTTTTGGTGAATGATTTACGACCTTTGTTGTCGGCCTCCGTCGGTCTATGATGACGGAAGAGAATCCTAAACGTCTATTCTGCTGGAATGAGTGCAGGTCCCACTTGTGGGTGTTCTCCATGCTGCTGGGTCTGTAGCAGGTTCGTCCAGCGTCCTTTTTTTCATTTGCTGCAACAGTAAATCTCTTTTCACCCAGCCCGAACTTCTGTGCTTCAATTGGCTCCTGCATTCACAGTAGGCGGATCCTCCTTCCTAGGTTTTCATTCATTGGTTCTTCAAGGTTTCAGAAACCCAATTCAAGGCTCTTATTAGTCGAATGAGAGGTCAATCAGATGAACTAATCTGTTCGCGGCTGTGTCTGCAGCTTTTTTTTTTTCAGTGGCGCTTGGACGCCAACACCACCTACATCACCACCATCTGGACTATGCGATGGACTGCGTCCGAGAGCGCACGAGGACGCACGAGTGCGCCCTCCTGCGCCCTAGGATGCAGAGACTTGCCCGCCCGCGGAACAACGGAGCGCAAGTGGTTAATTTATGTTTTAACAGGGGGGCAATCACTTTTTCACACAGGGCCATGTAGGTTTGGATTTTTTTTTTACCCTTAATAATAAACACTTTCAATTAAAAACTGCATTTTGTTTTTACTTGTGTTATCTTTGTCTAACATTTAAATTTGTTTGATGATCTGAAACATTTAAGTGTGATAAACACACAAAAAAAAATTAGAAATCAGGAAGGGAGCAAACACTTTTTCACACCACTGTATATTTTAGTGGTGTTGCTGTTACCGTGTTAATCACCCATTAATACTTTGCCCCCCCTCAGCAGCGACAAATTTTGTGATCTCGGTTAACGGCAGTTAATAATAGAAAGCGCAAACAGTACTTTTTGGCCTAGCAGCTTTCTGTACCAAAGCCGCTCTGGCTACAGACACAGCGCGCCATGCAGACATTGCGAAGTCAAACAAGCTGGATTACAGCCAAGGAAATCCCCAAAGTGCTGTCATGTTTAAGTTTACAATGTTATCTGTCGGAGCTTTCACTTGGATAATTGCTACAGCCTTTTCCAAAACTTCGTCTGGATGTTGGGTTGTTCTTCTGTGGAAGCTGGCTAGCTGGCTAGTAGCTACATGCTAGGTTGTAGCTGACCTTCAACAGCTGACACGGACAGAAATTTGCCTGTTTTCATCCTCAGCTTTGGGTCCAACTGTTGGTGAGTACCAGTCTAAAAAAAATTCTCAAGCTGTGTTCGTAATGTCCATTCACTTCCCTGCCATTTTTGCAGCATGGTGGGGTGTCATCACGGGCGAGATAGTTGTTTATGTTTGCAATTTCTCTGCTAAAAGGGAAATTGTGTCTGTTGTGACACACAAGGTCCATGGTTTTGTGTTGATCTGCTTACAAGTTGTACATGTTTGCTATGGGAGAAAGAGCTAGCTCCATTTGTGGCTGCTGACTGGCTGGAAGCTGAATTATGTCACATTGACGTTAATGACCCCTGGCATTCCGTTGTTTGTACATGCAGTCTACTTTTGAGAATTTTCTGGAGAATTTTCTGGATAGGTTTTGTCATTTTGGATATGTTGAGAGCTTTAATAAACCTGCAGGTGAAGACAGTAAGCATATTTGTCCACTCCCATGTTAACAGTATGATAAACACTGCAAAAACTGAAATCTTAGTAAGAAAAAATATCTTAAATCGAGGATATAATTCTTGTTTTTTGTCTGACATGATATTTTTTCTTGTTGTGCATTTTTCTGTAAGGAAATTTTACTTGTTATAAGATTTTTTTAACTTGTTTTAAGCAGTTTAATCTGGTTTTAAGTAAAAAAAAAAAATCTGCCAATGGAGCAAAAAAATTTTACTTATTAAATTGCTTTAAACAAGTCTAATGAAATTTTTACTTGTTTCAAGCAATGTGATAAGGAAAATTTTCTTGCTCCACTGGCATTTTTTTTTTTACTTAAAACCAGATAAAATTGCTTAAAACAAGTAAAAAATATTTTATATCAAGTAAAATTTCCGTACAGAAAACTGCACAACAAGAAAAAATATCTTGTCAGACAAAAAACAAGAATTATATCCTTGATTTAAGATATTTTTTCTTACTTAGATTTTAGTTTTTGCAGTGAACTTGAAAAATTACCGACTTACAGTACACTGTATCTGTATGGAAAAACACATGATTAACATGTTATTAATCACAATTAACTCAATATTCCAAATGATTAACTGCGATCAAAAATTTCAATCATCCATATGTGTGTGTGTGCGTGCATGTACAGCTCTGGAAAAAAAAATTAAGAGACCATGAGATCACTGCAAAATTATCACTTTCTGGTTTTACTATTTATACATGTTATATACTGTATGTGTTTAAGTAAAATGAACAATTTTGTTTTATTCTCTAACCTACTGAAAACAGCTTACCCATATTCCAAGTCAAATATAATCATTTAGGGCATTTATCTACAGACAAATAACTGGCCAAAACAACACAAACTATGCTGCTTTTAGATGTGCTTTAAGATGTGTTTTTAGATAAATAATGCAAAGAAATCAAGTTCATGTTCATTCTTAAGCACTACAATATTCAAGTTTTAACTTAGGAAGAACTAAAAAAAAAAGCTGTATTTGGATAATAACTTTGATTTTATTCACAGCTTTCATGCATCAATGATCACCTAATCAGTACCTCCCTTAAGCAGACTGAGGTGTCCTTGTGTTGGAATTCAACAAATACTCAAATTTAATGACTGACATACCTGTAGAGATGCTAATTTACTAAAGATTTTGCAGTGATCTCTTTTTTCCAGAGCTGTGTGGTGGCTCTTGAAGCACTGACTCCAGCTGCAGTCCACCCCTTGTGAATCTCCCCCAAATTCTTGAACGGGCTTTGCTTCACAGTCCTCTCAAGGCTGCAGTTATCCCTGTTGCTTGTGCACCTTTTTCTGCCACACTTTTTCCTTCCACTTAACTTTCCATTAATATGCTTGGATACAGCACACTGTGAACAGCCAGCTTCTTTAGCAATGACCTTTTGTGGCTTACTCTCCTTGTGGAGGGTGTCAGTGACATGACTGTGTAGACTACTGAGCCAGACTGAGAGCCCATTTAAAGGCTCAGGAAAGCTTTGCAAGTGTTTGGAGTTAATTAGCTGATTAGAATGTGACACCATGAGTCTACAAAATTGAACTTTTTCACAATATTCTAATTTCTTGAGAAACTGAATTTGGGGTTTTCATTAACTGTAACCCACAGCCATCAAAATTAAACAAAATAAACACTTAAAATCACTCTGTGGGTAATGAATCTATAGACGTTTCATATGTTGAATTGAATTATTGAAATAAATCAACTTTTTGATGGCATTGTAATTTATTGAGATGCACCAGTATATCAGATACTCAAATTCATGTCCAAAAAACACTGAAAAAATACAATATAATGAAATAAAAATTACAACATAAAAACTATTATTCAAAAGCAATAGTAATAGATTTTGAATGCCGCTAAATTGCTTCTTTGTCTGCGATACAATTTGTTAAAAATAGAATCAGGAGTTTTGTTGCTGATAAATCTCAAAGTTACACCTTTAAAGAGAAGCATTAGTATTGAGCAAGCGTTAAAGCTTGGGAAGGCAGTAGCATAGTCATTACTGCCTCCCATTTTCACATTGAGATTTTAATCATCAGCTACAGTATTTCTGATTGATGTGTGTATGTGTGTTTGTGGGGATTACATGCACACACACACACACACACCCACACACACACATCCATGCACATGGAGGGTTGTAATACATCTTTGTAATTAGTCTTATAATTATAAGGCAATAAAGCTGCAGTACACACGGGAGACTGATCCATCTCTGGGATACAGCAATTACCAGGCTAAGATGTGTTACTGTGACAAATCTCGAAGAAGAGATGTGCACTGTTAAAACAACACAGATTTACTTTGGTTTTACGCCAACTAATGTGTGGGGGGGGTGTAAATATGTCAAGACGGGAGGTTTATCTGGTTTATTTGGCCTGTTTCTTGAAGCAGACATGGAGTTATTATGGAATAATCCCCACCAAAAACACCAACTATAACCTGATTTGTTCCCCATTCCTATGGCCTCTTCATCATCTCTGATATTTTTATTTTCTGTAAGGCCTGTCTAGACTGTGCAATCCAGTCTTGGAATACTGATGCACACCTTCGTCAAGATCTTGTCAATCTGGTCAATGTGGTGATATCAGACAGCCGCTGAGTGAGTCTAAATTGGCTTTGCCTCCATTAGTTCCAACAGTGCCTCATTATCAGAAGCCAAGATCTAGCCTGCAGGGCCAGACTTCTGCTACTTTGCCACCCACTAGTTCCATATCACACACATTCATGCCCCAAATTCACAGGTATGCACAAGCTCCTTCTTTTAGGGATCCTCTCACACTGTCTTTCGCACTCTGACGCTAATGCTTCCATTTCCATATCTTTGATTATGCCAGCAGGACGTCCAGGAGGCGACTGAGCACATATGCTCTCAGAGAAGACACCCACAGAGGACGATGGATATTTATCAGCTGGAGAGAGAAAAGGAAATCACTGTTCTCCCAACTTGTGGACAGCTGAGATAGCAATTGTGACAAGGCAGTGGACTCATGGAAATGCTAAGCAGGTCCTATTGTGTAAATATGAATGATTTAATTAGATTAATAAAAGTAAGGGTGAATCCCGGGGCTGTGGGGAGCAGCTGAAACACCAACAGGGTTATTAACCACTCACACACAGATGTACAGTGCATGCAAGTATGCCAGAGCAAAGGTTTCATTTACTTAAGTCACATGAACACACAGAACTACAAATGTCTCTTGACCTTTTCTAACATCCTGCAGACCTTTTTCTCATTCAGAGGAGAAAAAGACCTTCATCTTGTCTCATTCCGATGAGATGAAGTCAGATTTAAATTTTGATGTGGCATTTAGGTGTAATTTTTTATTGAATTCATATTTGGGTATTGATGGGAAAATTCTATGCTACACTAAGTTATATGAATTTGTGTGTGTGTGTGTGTGTGTGTGTGTGTGTGTGTGTGTGTGTGTGTGTGTGTGTGTGTGTGTGTGTGTATACAGACTCAGGAAATCCTGTTACCATATTTGGAGTTGTTGAGTAGTGGAAAAAAACAGATTGAAGGATGCTGATGTAACAGGTTATCAACTGTGAATGTTCAGTTCTATCACTGTGACTGTGTCCATCCCTATTACTAATGTCAACTGGTTTCCTGCATGTAGTCAGTACAATCTGAGTCATGAATGAAATCAAACTTTATTTGTATAGCACTTTTAAAACATTAGATGCTGCACAAAGTGCTTTACATAGATAAAAACAACAGACACATTTAATTACATATTTTACATGATACAGCCCCACCCCTTCCAACCCTCCCATAAACATACCCACAAACACAACACACTCAGGCACATACATCACCCCATACTTCTCTTACACACATATAAAATAAAGGAGACATTGCTCGGCACCGAGGCATCACGTGAAGGAGCAACCATCCTGAGGAAACACTGGAGCTAAAACAGATAAATACAAAATAAAACTAAGAACACAAAGAGCAAAGGGAACTAACTAACTAACTAACCTGCACTTATATAGCGCTTTTCTAGTCACAAAGACCACTCAAAGCGCTTTCATTAATACTAACCCTCTATTCTAAGGGCCTATAGGAAACAGATATCTAGGGACAATTTAGAACAGCCAATTAACCTAACATGCATGTTTTTGGCATGTGGGAGGAAACCGGAGAAATCCCGGAGTAAACCCACGCAACACGGGGAGAACATGCAAACTCCACACAGATCACTGTTGGTCGGGGGCTGGGATCGAACCCACGATCCCACGATCCCCACAATCCCCCGGCCAAGGGTAAACTGTGCTGCCGCAGTGCTAACCACTGCGCCACCGTAAAGACCCATACTTAGAAACTGAGCTAAGAACACATCAAAATAAGAAAATCTAAAAGCAAATGGAGCTAAGAAGAATGTAAAAAAAAAAAAATGGAACATAAATGACTACTTCAATAATAGTTAAACTGTTTGTTAAAAGCCAAAATTTAAAAAGGTACAAAAAGAACTAAGAACTCATAAAAACAGGAACTAAAAAAAAACCTTACTTAAAAAAAAAAAAAACTGAACTAAACACATCAATAAGAAGATGAGAAAATCTAAGAACAAATGGCTCCAGAAAGAACATAAAACAATGGAACATAAATGACTACTTCAGTAATAGTTAAACAGGTTTATTAAAAACCAAATTAAAAAGTTGGGTCTTGAGCCTGTTCTTAAAAACATCTATTGACTCTGCGGCCCTGAGGCTCTCTGGCAGGCTGTTCCACAGACAAGGACCATAATAGTGAAAGGAAGCTTTGCGGCGGCATGAAATAAGGCAGCGTTGTGAAGGTTTTAAGCAGGTTTATTAAATCATACCGCCGTCACAAAGCTCGCCCAATGGGCGGCTCGGAGGCTCTCCAGCAAAGAGACACAGAGTGTGTGGGTCAACAGCAGTTGCAGAGTGAGAGAGAGAGTTACAGGATCGTGCAGCATATATACCCAGTTACAACAATACATGAAAGAGCATTCACAGCAGTTGGTATGGGTATTGATCTCAGACTCTAGGTCACAGTAAGGACAGGACGCATGAACACAATGCATGAATGGCACATTAACATCACAATGCATGAATGGCACATTACATCTCAGTAGTGCAGCAGAAAAAACCAGGAGTAGCGAGCTGTCTGTCCTTAGTCTGTTGTGGGGGTTTTCCCAAACAGGCCACACTGCTCCCCCCCAGAGGGCTCGGCAGGGGGCCGAGACCTCGGTAGTGCAGCTTGGCAGTGAGCATAAGAAGCTCTGTGCAGGCGAAGGTGGAGGGGGGTGGGGGGTAGTAAATGCCGGCTGGGGACGGCGAAATCGTCCGGGCCGCGCAAAAATTGCTTGTTGTCCCGCGATGTCGAGGAGCTGTCCCATTGAGCGTGCGGAGATCAAAAGAAGAAAAATTTGTCTCTGACTCCTCTCGTGGCCATGAAGAAAAACAGGAGCGGCGAGGCTGCGTAGCGGCTGTAAAAAAAAAAAAAAATAGAAAAAAAAATAGAAGCAGAGGGACTTGGCGTGTTGACTTTAGGTGCGGGCGCAGCCCTAAAGCCCTTGGGAAAAGCTGACGGCTGAATTCCCTTATGTGCCGTGGCTGAGATCATTAGAAAATCCTGTGGGCGAGCTGCGTGCGTGCTTCAGGCGTGCGAGCAGCCCTGAAGGTTTTGTGTGCAGCGGCGAAGGACGATGGCGGTCTGAAGAGCCGTATTTGTCCCGTGCGTGGTGCGCCGTCCTGGTATCTCCCCGGTGCGTGTGCCGGGGTTCCGTGCGTGGGTGGGCCGCTGGGGAGGCAAGTCAGGGTCCAGAATCGGTGGAGATCAGCGCAATCGGCGCCGATACTATCCAAGTTGAGCTGTGGCTGCAGATTGGCCATGATGCGTTGGAGCGGTGAGAGGGAATAGACGATCTTTGTCCCTCGGGCTCGTGCAGATGCGTTGGAGCGGTGAGAGGGAGGAGACGATCTTTGTCCCTCGGGCTTGTGCAGATGCGTCGGAGCGGTGAGAGGGAGGAGACGATCTTTGTCCCTCGGGCTCGTGCAGATGCGTTGGAGCGGTGAGAGGGAGGAGACGATCTTTGTCACCGCTCGGCCATGGTGCGTTCAGGTCCACGTGCTGCGTTCTCCGCCGGCCCTGGAGGTCGCCGTCGTGGAGAAGGGACGAGGTGCATGCACTCTCGTGTGGAGGAGCTGCGAGCGCGGCCGGTCCAGCGTGGATGAGCAGATCTCAGACATGCAGATCTCATCATGAAGAACGGGTCACCAGTGTAGCTGTCCAGACCAGAAGGTTGCTTTGCACAAAACGTGTGCATGTTCGGGGTCACCAGTGCGGCGGCATGAAATAAGGCAACGTTGTGAAGGTTTTAAGCAGGTTTATTAAATCATACCGCCGTCACGAAGCTCGCCCAATGGGCGGCTCGGAGGCTCTCCAGCAAAGAGACACAGAGTGTGTGTGTCAACAGCAGTTGCAGAGTGAGAGGGTGAGTTACAGGATCATGCAGCATATATACCCAGTTACAACAATACATGAAAGAGCATTCACAGCAGTTGGTATGGGTATTGATCTCAGACTCTAGGTCACAGTAAGGACAGGACGCATGAACACAATGCATGAATGGCACATTAACATCACAACGCATGAATGGCACATTACATCTCAGTAGTGCAGCAAAAAAAACCAGGAGTAGCGAGCTGTCTGTCCTTAGTCTGTTGTGGGGGTTTTCCCAAACCCGCCACAGCTTCACCAAAGGTCTTGGTCTTGACTTTGGGAACCATTAAAAGGCCAGTACCAGAGAACCTCAGGGTTCATGAGGGCTCATAAGATAAGAGCAGCTCAGATAGATAAGAAGGCCCAAGACCACTGAGGCATTTAAAAACTACTAAGAGAACCTTAAAATCAATCTTAAAATGCACAGGGAGCCAATGCAGCAATTCTAAAACTGGTGTAATATGCACCCGCCCCTTGGTCCTCGTAAACACTCGTGCTGCTGAATTTTGGAGCAGTTGGAGATGTGATATTCTTTTTTGAGGAAGACCAGAGAGAGCAGGGCATTACAATAGTCTATACGACTAATAATAAAAGCATGCATCAAGACCTCCGTGCTAGCAAGAGAGAGAAAAGAGCAGACTCTGGCTATATTCCTAAGATGGTAAAATCCGATTTTTGTTACATTTTTAATGTGTGCAATAAAATTAAAGTCAGAGTCTAAAAGAACGTCCAGGATCTTGACACAATGTGTAGGTTTTAGACCTAGCAATTTTGGTAGAAGTTTCTCTCTCTTGTCTTCAGGAACAATGATTAAAACTTCTGTTTTGCCCTGGTTGAGCTGTAGGAAGTTCTCTGCCATCCATGACTTTATATCTAAAATACAATTCAAAAGGGCATTAATTGGTTTTGTGTCATCAGGAGACGTGGCAATGTACAGTTCAGTATCATCAGCATAGCCATGAAAATTGATGCCATGTCTCCTGATAACATCCCCAAGTGGTAACATTTAACAAGATTAAAAAGTATTGGCCCTAAAATTGAACGTTGGGGTACCCCAAACTTGATTTCATGGATTGCTGAAGAACATGCATCCATACTTACAAAATAGCGGCAATCTGTGAGATAGGAATGAAACCATTCAAGAACAGTACCTGAGAGGCCCACCAGGTGTTTGAGTCTGCATAATAAAATGTGGTGATCTACTGTATCAAAGGCAGCACTGAGATCTAGCAGCACCAGGACAGACAGTTTGTGGGAGTCCATGTTATAACTGATATCATTAACGATTTTTAAAAGGGCTGTCTCGGTACTGTGGTTTGTCCTAAAACCAGACTGAAATTTTTCAAGAATGCTGTGGTCCATAAGAAAATTGTTTAACTGGACAAAAACAATTTTTTCTAAAACTTTACTTAAAAACAGTAAGTTGGATACAGGTCGATAGTTACTGAGGATATCAGGATCTAAATTACTCTTCTTCAAAAGGGGCTTCACCACAGCTGTTTTAAAGGCAGCGGGGAAAACACCAGTCTGAAGAGAGCAATTTACAATGTTTAAAATCTCATGTTCAAAAAATCCATAAAATGTTTTAATGGAATCGAATCCAAAAAGCAGGAGGTCAAGTTTTCCTGGGAGAAAACTACCAGGTGTGGCAACCTGGGGAGTGCATAATGGTTTACCATCTTAGACAGGAACAAAGGACGTGAAGTTAACCTTTTGTGTGTGAGAAGTTTCTAGATGCCCTAGTAAGATAACAGGGAGGTGTCAAGGATGAATGGACTGACTGCAGTCGGGGGAGATTATTTTTTGTGTGTGATGAATGGACTGACTGCAGTCGGGGGAGATTATCTTTTGTGTGTGAGAAGAGTCTGGAAGGATGTCATGTTATTTAAGGGAAGAGTTCTTACTTGTATGCCATTCTGTCTATGCTCTTCGTGTGAGTCGTGTAATAAACCGCTTGAACCAAATCAGCCTCATTTTTTACACGCTCCACACTGGTGACCCAAGACGAATCATGGAATACGACGGAAGATCCCCGGAGCCAACCTCGACTGGAACCCCCAGCTTCGCGTGCGCTGTAGCAATCAAACTACCTGATTTTTGGCAGCACAACCCGCGCTCCTGGTTCCACCTAACCAAGGCGCAGTTCGCCCTCCGAGGGATATCGGCGGCTGATACGAAATTCTACTATGTGGTTGCAGCGCTCGATGACAGTACGGCTCAGCACATCGAGAGCCTGCTCGATCAGTTACCCGCCGACGGCAAATATGACGCACTGAAGGCTGCCCTCATCCAGCACTACACGCTCTCGGATGGTGAGAGAGCAGAGAGGCTTCTGACGCGGACCGAGTTGGGAGATGGTTCGGCCGTGGACGTGATGGAGAAGATGCTGAGGTTAAAGGGCACGGACGACGACCACTTCATCTTCACCCACATTTTCCTCAGGAACCTTCCGACAGCAGCGAGAGCGGCCCTGGCCAATTCGTCGTTGCTGGCCAAATGGGACTATCGGGCACTAGCCCGAGAGGCAGACCGGATCATCGTCGCCACCAAGGCTTTCGTGACCATTGCGGCAGCGACGGAGCCCGGCACGTCGACACGAGGAGGCGAGGAGCCGCCGACAGCAGCAGCAGAACCACCGACGGCAGCAGCAGCGGGGGCCAAGGAACGTGGAGGTGACACGCTTTGCTTCTACCATCGCCGCTTTGCAGAGAGGGCACGCAAATGTATACCACCGTGCCAGTTCATGCGCTCGGGAAACGCCAAGAGCGGGGGTCGGTAGCAGCCGCGACCCTCGGGGAGGAGAACAAGCTGCTCTATTTGACGGACGCACGCTCGGGGAGGCATTTCCTCGTGGACACCGGCGCACAGAGGAGTTTCATCCGGCCGACCTACGCTGACCGGCTGGCAGGAGCCAGCGTCCCCGAGATGGCAGCAGCAAACGGCTCAGACATTAAGACCTTTGGTGAGAGGACTCTGCTCTTGTCTCTACACGGTCGTACATTTGAATGGACTTTTGTTGTAGCAGCATTGGATTACCATATACTGGGGGCTGATTTTCTATGTGCACATGGGTTGTTGGTAGATGTCGCAAACAGGCGCCTGGTTAATGCACTGTTTTTTGACTCTCTCCCCTGTATAGCTCGAGTGACCCGGCCAACAGCACAAGCCAACGTCACAGTAGCATGCGGTAAGTTCCACACACTGCTCGCTCAGTTCCCAGCACTCACAGTCCCGACGTTTTCAGCAGCTATCGCTAAACATGGGGTGGAGCATTTTATCACCACCACCGGGGCGCCCGTTTTTGCAAGACCTCGGCGCTTGGACGCAGCTAAACTGGCCATAGCGCGCGAGGAGTTCGCTAACCTAGAGAGGTTAGGCATCATCAGGCACTCAAACAGCCCATGGGCTTCCCTGCAACACATGGTCCCTAAAGCTGAAGGTTCGTGGCGACCTTGCAGCGATTTCCGCAGGTTAAACAACGCTACAGCGCATGACCGCTACCCAATTCCCCACATTCAGGATTTTTCCGCTCACCTTGCAGGAGCGCGCATTTTTTCTAAGATAGATTTAGTCCGTGGTTACCACCAAGTCCCAGTGTGCGCTGAGGACATACCCAAAACAGCGTTAATAACTCCGTTTGGTTTATTTGAGTTCTTGCGCATGCCGTTTGGGCTTAAAGGGGCAGCACAGACGTTCCAACGCATGATGGATGCAGTGCTGCGCGATCTCCCTTTCGTGTTCATCTACCTGGACGATATCTTGGTAGCCAGCGCGTCCAACGACGAACACGAAACCCACCTCACGACGGTTTTCCATAGGTTGGAAGAGCACTGTTTAATAATCAACCCAGCGAAATGTCAGTTCGGGGTGACGGGGATTGATTTTTTTAGGGCACCGCGTCTCTCCTGAAGGAGCAGTTCCGCTGCCTGACAAAGTGCGCGCAGTGACAGATTTTCCCCGACCACAAACGGTCAGGGCGCTACAAGAATTTTTGGGAATGGTGAACTTTTATAACCGTTTCCTTCCCCGCGCAGCGCAGCTCATGCAGCCATTGTATGCTGCGCTCAAAAAACAGAAACCCTCGAATAAGGTTGAATGGACCCCGGAACGAGAGCAGGTGTTCTCGGAAGTTAAAGCAGCCCTGGCAGACTTCCTGGAAGATGGCGGAGAGACATAACGCTTAAACAGAGAGCTCTCCCTAGCCGGATTAAAAATCATCGGTAAATGGCCAACTCGACATAAGCGGATCAATAAACTAAGGGATGAAAACACGAAGGAGCCGGGCACAAGGACAAAAGCAGAGTAAAATTAAAGAATTCCTCTTCAACAACGCAGGAGAAACCGCTGAACACGGGGCCCAAAAAAACGAGGTGACCGCAGCAGAGAAAATGGAAGACACACTCGATACCATGAACACTGGCATCGCCAATTTGGGTAAAGAGTTGAGAGACTTCAAACGGCAGCTACAACAGGATTTAGCGGCTCTTAAGGAGGAGCTGAAAAAAGAGATTAAGGAAGAAATTATGGGCCTCCGAAGAGAAATGGAGCGCAAGCTAGCAGAAAACATGGAGGAGCTGCGCTCCCAGCGGGCGTGTATGACAGAAGCGCAGGCCCGAATATCAGAGCTGGAAGATTGGAATAGCGAGGCAAGCGAACAGCTGCAGACCCTGACGGCACAAATGCAGAGGATGCAGGAGAAAGTAACCGACTTGGAGAGCAGGTCCAGACGGGGCAATATACGCATCTTCGGGATCCCGGAGGGCATTGAAGGCAACTCGATGACGAAATTCATGGATCAGTTCTTAAAAAAAGAGCTGGAACTGCCCAGCGAAGCGGATCTGCAGATTCAACGAGCGCACAGAGCCTCGGCACAGAACCCGAACCCACGCTCTACACCCAGGTCAGTTGTGGTAAACTTTCTGAAATATGATGTAAAGGAAAGAATCCTGACACAAGCGTGGAAAAAAAAGATACGAATCGGCGACAAGCAGATATTCTTTGATCATGACTACCCGGCGGAAATTGTGCAGCAGCGGAAGAAATATGCCAACATTAAAAAAACGCTGAAAGAAAAAAAAATTAGATTCCAAACGCCGCTAACGAAGATGAGGATTCATTGGGAGAACGGCGTAAGAACCTACAACACAGCCAGAGAGGCAGCGCAGGACATGATGGAGCGGGGCCTTGAGGTGTACGTGCCGGAGGAAACGGTAGGAGCAGCGGAGGCCCTGAACGCATCACGACAGCCGGAGTGGAGGCGAGTGAACGGCAGAAGACGGGGGGAGACGTGGCGCAGCGGGCCCAGGAAAGACTACAAGGCTTTCAACTGAAAGCCTAGATTATAACAAAGATTAAGAAAGACACAGAAGAAATGAAGGCCAAGAAGACAAGGTAAAAGAGAAACAGACGGCTAGGAGAGGTTTAAGTGATATTTGTTGGACATTTCTAGACTAATGACTATTTCTTGGATAGTAAATACAGGTCTAGGGAGGGCCCTACACTCGGTGAGGACAATCCCTCCACCCACCAACAGGGACCAGTGGGCAGAAGAAAGGCCCAAAGTACGGAGGTCGAGATTTTTTAATGTGTTTTTATATAAATATGTGTTATTTTTGTTGTTAAAGGGGCTAGGAGCACAAGTTAAAAAAATGGAAAAACATGATTATGGGTAAAAATCTTAAGATAATAACACTAAACGTGAATGGTCTGAACTCACCTGTTAAAAGGGAAAGAATAATAAGAAAATTCAAGAAAGAAAAAGCCGAAATTATATTTATGCAAGAGACACATTTGAGCAAGACAGAACATGTGAAACTAAAGAGATTTGGCTATAAGAACTCCTACTACAGTTCATTTAAGGGAGGAACTAAAAGGGGGGTTATGATACTAATCTCAAATAAAATACAATTTGAATGTGAACAGGAAATCCAGGATAAAGAAGGCAGGTATGTAATAATAAAGGGTAGCATAGATGGAATGCAGATCACATTAGTGAACATCTATGCCCCACCAGAAAGTGACAAGGGTTTTTTTCAACATCTGTTTGATCTCATAGCAACACACAGTGAAGGAGTCCTAATTTGTGGAGGAGACTTAAATGCTGTCATGGATCATGAAATTGATACAACAAGTGTTAAGAAGACAAAAAAACATGTAACAAAATTCATAAGAACCTCACTGGCAGAAATGGGTATGGTAGACATTTGGAGGGACCTGCACCCACTCGAAAAAGACTATACACATTATTCAGCAGTCCATAAAGTACACTCTAGAATAGATTACTTCCTTATGAATGAAGATGACAGACACAGGGTGAGAAATTGTTGGATTGGAGGGGCAGAAATATCAGATCATAATCCTATATACATGGAAATAAATTTAAACAATAGAAAACGACAAACAACATGGAAACTTAATGTAGGACTGTTAAATGATGATAAAATGAAAGAAAGAATAAAAGTAAACATAAATGAATATATCCAAGAGAATGACAATGAAGAAGTGGACCCAACAATACTATGGGACGCACTAAAAGCCGTGTTAAGAGGTAAATTAATTGTTGAAACAGGAAAAGCAAATAAGACTAAACTGGAAGCATATGAACAAAGATGTGAGAGACTGAGGGAATTAGAACATAAACATCAAAGCACAAATGACCCAAAAATATATCAAGAAATTAAAGAAGAAAAAATAAAGATAAAAGAAACACAAATGGATGAAATTGAAAGGAAAAATAGATATCTAAAGCAAAAATATTATGAAACGGGACCAAAAGCCACAAAACTGCTGGCAAAACGGTTAAGAAAACAACAAACAATGAATAATGTATATAAGATTAAAGACCCCACCACAAATAAAACCACAGTTAACCCAGAAAACATCGAAGAAATATTCCATAATTTCTACCAAGAACTATACTCGCAACCTGAAGAAACAAATACTAAAGATATTAAAAAATTTCTATGCACATTGGACTTGCCATCAATAGGAAATCAACAAAATGAAAAGCTAACAGCAGAAATAACAACACAAGAGATTAGAGATGTGATTAAGTCACTTAAAAACGGTAAATCACCAGGTAGTGATGGATACCCCTCTGAGTTTTATAAACTGTTTATAGAAGAACTCACGCCACAGCTTCTAAAGTCATTTAATTGGACGTTGAACAACAACAAAATACCTCCATCATGGAACGAAGCCATTATTTCAGTCATTTTAAAGCCAGGGAAAGATAGAGAACAATGCGGAAACTATAGGCCAATCTCTTTATTAAATGTGGATTATAAAATATATACAACAATTATATGTAAACGAATAAAGACATTCTTGACGGAATTGATAGAAGATGATCAAACTGGTTTCATAGAGGGACGCCAAACACATGACAATATCAGGAGAACAATACATATAATTAATCAAATACATAAAGAAAAGAAAAGCGCAGTAATAATGAGTTTAGACGCAGAAAAAGCATTTGACAGGGTTAACTGGAAATTCCTATATAGTGTGCTGGAACGCTTTGGATTTAACGAAAAATCAGTACAATGCATAAGGACACTGTATCAAGAACCTGTGGCAAGAATCAAGATAAACGGTAGCTTAACAGACAAAGTAAATATACAAAGATCAACTAGGCAGGGATGCTGCTTATCGCCCACCTTGTTTGCTCTGTTCATAGAGCCACTGGCTCAAGCGATACGACAAAATAAGAAATTAAAAGGTGTAACAATAAAGGGGGCGGAACACAAGATTGGGCTATTTGCAGACGATATTATAGTTTACCTTGAACAACCAGATGAATCAATAATGGAAATGATGAACTTGATAGAAAATTTTGGAAAATTATCAGGACACAAGATAAACATAACAAAAACACAAATACTGACATTCCACTATAACCCTCTAAACCAGATAACTGATAAGATCAAACTAAACTGGAAACAAAAAGAAATAAAATACCTTGGAGTGAACATACCTAAAGATCTAAGCAAAATCTATAAAGCAAACTATGATAGGTTGGAACAAGAAATAAAAAAAGATATTGATAGATGGTCAATCTTAAATATGGATCTGAATTCAAAAATTGAGACAGTCAAAATCAGCATACAACCTAGATTACTTTACCTCTTCCAGGCTATACCAACAGAGATTCCAGATGCCCAATTCTCAAAGTGGGACAGGATGATATTGAGATTTGTTTGGGGAGGTAAAAAACCAAGAGTGAAATATAAAACTCTCCAGTTACCAAAAGAGAAAGGAGGCATGGGCCTACCGAGTCTAAAGGAATATTACTACTCAGCACAAATAAGATATATCATATGTTGGTGCGACGAGGGATATGAGGCAAAATGGAAAGAAATGGAAAAGGAAATTGAGGGACTCCCAGTACAAAGCATAATAGGAGATAAAGATGCATATAAGCAAATCAAACAAATAGACCCAATCACTAAATTTACTTTAGAACTGTGGTATAAAATAGTACAAAAGTATAATATAAAGGAAGACATAAAACTATTGAAATGGGTAGCATTTGACAGTCAGTTTGAACCGGCAAAACAAGATAGGGGATACAAAAATCTGGTGAACAAGGGAATCACAGCATGGGGCAATATCGGAAAAAAAGATCTCGGGAGCTTTGTAAACATCAGGAGAAAATTTAAACTAGAAAGATCGGAATTCTTCAGATATCTGCAGATGAGAGACTATTATATGAAGAAGATTAGGCATAACCTCCAAACAGATGTGAGCGAGATTATACAATTCATTTTAAGCTCATATACAGGAAATAAAACAAGAATTATTTCAAAGCTATATCAGAAACTTATGGCAAACAATCATTCAAGTAACTATATAAAGGAGAAATGGGAGAAAGAGCTCAATTTAAACATAACAGAAGAAAGCTGGCAGGAAATATGGAAAACACAACACACGTCAACAAATTCAAGAACATGGAGGGAATTTGGATGGAAAAACCTGATTCGCTTTTTCATTACACCACAGATTCAAGGAAAGTATACAAATACCCAATCTATATGCTGGAGGGGATGTGGGGCTCAAAATGCAGACCACTCGCATATGTTTTGGAAATGCTGCAAAATCTCATCATTCTGGAAATCTATACATGTGACAATACAGAGGATATTAGGATATAATATACCAATGAACTGTAACTTGATGTACCTATGTGATCTTAAAAGAGGCAATGTTATACAGGCTGAGGACAGATATCTAGTTAAAATCTTGTTGATTGCATGTAAAAAAACAATCACAAAAAAATGGCGATCAGAAGTTCTTCCTGACCAAGAGCAATGGACTGACATTATTGAGGACATACGTATGATGGAAAAACTAACATATCGACAAAGAATGCAAGAAGGACTATGGGGAAAAAAATGGCGGAAATGGACACACTACAAAGTGCAACAACGAGACAGATATTGAAAGAATAACCAAAGACGCTGGAAAAACCAGAAGAATTAAGAGATGGAAACTAAAAACTTGATGCTCCAACATTTGTCCCCCCCCCCTTTTTTTTTTTTTTCTCCTTTTTCTTTTTTACTCTAGCCCCTTTGTTTTTTTTAAATGTAGACTGTGATCTGAATGCAATATATATAATGAAAAATGAATAAAAATCTTAAGTTACAAAAAAAAAAAAGCAGCCCTGGCAAACACCGCATTGTTGGCACATCCAGACCCAACGGCCCGCATAGCCCTCACCACTGACGCCTCAGATGTGGCCATAGGGGCTGTTGTGGAGCAGCGCGTCGCCGAGGCTTGGCAGCCGCTTGCCTTTTTCAGCAGAACCTTGCGCGACAATGAGCGTAAATACAACGCGTTCGACAGAGAGTTGCTGGCTCTCCACCTGGCCATTCGCCATTTCCAGTTCTGGCTGGAAGGGCGCAATTTTACTGCGTTCGTTGACCATAAGCCACTAACATTCGCGATGGCCAAAGTTTCAGAACCTTGGTCGGGCCGGCAGCAGAGGCAGCTGGCCGCGATCTCAGAGTTTACTACCGATATTCAGCATGTGCCGGGCAAACTGAATGTAGTGGCAGACTGCCTCTCATGCGCCGTTGTGGCCCCGGTCTGTGTAGGGTTGGATTACGCAGCCATGGCCGCGGAGCAGGCTAGTGACGCGGACGTGCGCGCGCTCCAGTCTGGACCAACAGGGTCAAGGCTGGAGAAGAGGACGCTGCTTAACGGCATTCCCCCCTTAATCTGCGACGTCTCCACGGGTCGCCCACGGCCTGTGGTTCCGGCTGCGTGGCGCCGCCGCGTGTTTGAGTCGGTTCACTCTTTGGCACACCCAGGGGTGCGTGCGTCGGTCAAAATGGTAGGAGAGAAATATGTGTGGCCGGGCCTTCGCAAACAAGCGAAAGAGTGGGCGGCAGCCTGCGTGGCGTGCCAACGATCCAAGGTTCACAGACACATGAAGGCTCCTTTGGAGCCGTTTCGCATCCCGGCTAAGAGGTTTGACCATGTCCACGTGGACCTCGTAGGCCCCCTTCCGCTATCACAGGGGTACACGCATCTCCTGACAATGGTGGACCGCACCACGCGCTGGCCAGAAGCGGTTCCGCTGGCGGCAACCACGGCCGAGGAGGTGGCGCGCGCGATTTTAACAGCATGGGTGGCGCGTTTTGGAGTTCCGTCGGACATTACGTCTGACAGAGGCTCTCAATTTGTTTCTGAACTCTGGTTAATCATGGCCCGCAGCCTAGGTGTCTCAATTCACCGCACAACCACGTACAACCCGCAGGCAAATGGGTTATGCGAACGTTTTCATAGGTCGTTAAAAGCGGCTCTGAGGGCTTCACTGACGGATGCAAATTGGTTAGACAGGCTACCATGGGTTTTATTGGGGTTACGTTCTGCACCTAAAGAGGATCTGGAAGCTTCCCCAGCAGAACTCGTTTTTGCACAACCACTCCGGCTGCCTGGGAAGTTTCTGCCAGATAATCCTGCGCCGGGCAGCTCCCCGTCTCAGCTGCTGCAGCGTTGCATAGACTCAAGCACGCTACCGGGCCCTGCCCACCACAGTTTTCTGCGAGTTTTTGTGCCTAAAGTTTTGAAAAACGCGGAGTTCGTGTTTGTCAGACACGACGCCCACCGCCCCCCACTGCGCCCACCTTATGATGGACCGTTTAGAGTGCTGGAAACAGGGGATAAGCATTTTTTGCTAGATTTGGGGGGTAGGAGGGAAAAAATTGGCATAGACAGACTCAAACCTGCTTTTGTTGTGGCTGACGAGCAAGTGCTGTTGGCGAGGGCCCCTCGGCGTGGAAGACCCCCACGGGGCGCTTCCCAGAGAAAAGATTCTCCAGAGCACCCACACGGACAGTCAAAAAGTTTTCACCCGCAGACATCAGCCCCCCAGCATGGCAGCGCCACGGAGGCAGCGAATCCTGGCTACAGCAGATACGGCAGAAGACTGAAGCCCAAGCAGCATGCGGACTGATATTGATTGCTCTACAGCATGTGGACTGATGTTAATGGTTCTATCACAGCATGTGGACTGTTACCCTTTTGTCCTATCTAAGTTGCTGGGGGGGGTGGCAACCTGGGGAGTGCATAATGGTTTACCACCTTAGACAGGAACAAAGGACGTGAAGTTAACCTTTTGTGTGTGAGAAGTTTCTAGATGCCCTAGTAAGATAACAGGGAGGTGTCAAGGATGAATGGACTGACTGCAGTCGGGGGAGATTATCTTTTGTGTGTGATGAATGGACTGACTGCAGTCGGGGGAGATTATCTTTTGTGTGTGAGAAGAGTCTGGAAGGATGTCATGTTATTTAAGGGAAGAGTTCTTACTTGTATGCCATTCTGTCTATGCTCTTCGTGTGAGTCGTGTAATAAACCGCTTGAACCAAATCAGCCTCATTTTTTACATGCTCCACACAAGCATCTTAGCATCAACCAGGGCAAAACAGTCCAGCATTTCCTCAGCTAAAGGTGAGTCCAAGATTCCATTAAAAGCAGTCTTCTGGTCAGATAAAATGTTGGATCTAATAGAATCAACCTTGCACTTTAAGTGCTCTGCAAAACTCTCACAGAGAGTCTGATGGCAGGTTTGTGTTTTTATTAAAATCTGAGTTGATTAACTGATCATTGGTTGCAAAAAGAACTTTAGGGTTATTGTTATGGGTTGAGATTATGTTGGAAAAATATTCAGTTCTCAATATCTTGACTGCATTATTGTATAATTTTAATTTATTCTATTGTATAATTTTAATTTATTCTGTAGTACTTGGTAATTCATAGTTAATTTGTTTTTCCTCCAATTCGTCTCAGCCATCCTGCATTCTCTTTTCAGTTTTTGGATTTGGTTATTTCTCCATGGAGGCTTTGGTTTATTCCTAACTGTCGTTGTGATTATTGGGGCAACTCTGTCAATAGTTGATCTTAATTTACTGTTAAAATTATCAACAATAAAATCACACGATGCAGGTGAAATAACTGGGGTAGTGTTGCGTAAGAGTTTGATAAAATCAGCAGCCACTTCAGGTGTCAGATGGCGCTTCCTCACAGTTCGCACTGAGGTCTCCCGTTGCATAAAACCAGTGATGTTAAAAAACACACAGTAATGGTCAGATACAGCCAAGTCAACAACAGAGGACACACTTGTGGGCAGGCCATGGCTAATGACAAGATCCAGAATGCATCCCCTGTTGTGAGTCGGCTGCATGACATGTTGAGTAAAATTCATGGATGTGAGCAGGTCATTAAAATCTGACATATGGTTGCCCTGCTTATCAATGTGTAGATTAAAATCACCAGAAATGAGAATAAAATTATATGAGGAGTGGATTATTGATAAAAACTCAGAGAACTCATTAATAAAAACAGGGCAGTATTTGGGTAGTCTGTAAACTGTGATGCATAAAATTGCGGGGCTGCTAAAGACAAAAGTGTGGTGCTCAAATGTGATATATTGATCAAGTAAAATTTGCTTTACTGCAAATGAGGAAGAAAAAATTGATGCAGTACCCCCACCCTTCCTGCCCTTTCTTATGGAAAAAACTGAACTAAAATTTGGTGGGGAGGCCTCAGTGAGAACCACTGGTGCATCCGTGCCGAGCCACGTCTCCGTTAACAATAGACAGGCAATCTTTTTCTGTTTTCTGTTGCATTATCGACTGCACTATGTGGTACTTCACATTATCTGCTACTTGCTAATTTTTTAAAACTGCCTTGACTAGTACTACTCATTATTACTAGTATTATTATTAGTATTATTATTATTATTACTTATTATTACTTATTTTTCTACACTTATTGCACGTTTTTAGTCCTTTAGTTTTTTAGTTTATCCCTTTTTCTCATCATGTTTTTAATGTTGCAGCATGGCACCGAGACAAATTCCTAGTTTGTGTACTACATGAACAATGGCAATAAATCTGATTCTGATTCTGATTCTGATCTTATCTAAAATTAGGTCATTGATGATAAAAGTCTTGTTAGGGAGTAACTGTATATTTAAAAGAGCCATATTTAGGGTAGGTAGTGAGTTATTTATGGGTGGGTAATTTGTTTTATGTGGATTATTGTTTGGAGACTGATCCACAGAACATAGGCAGCATGGGCGTGAGTTCTTGTGAATTGTATGTTTTATGGTTGGAGATCTGTCCGTGATCAATGTCCTAATGGGGAAGGTGGGTAGTGAATTAATTTCCAGACCAGATGGTGGAGACTGACAAAAACAGGACTCGTGCTGGATAGTCTTACTGGGGGTCAGAGATGTGAGTGGATCCGGAGGGGAGGGGTCGTGGGATGTAAACAGTCAATTGCGTGTTGTGGTTTGAATGATATTCATCAGGTTTGCTGCTAAAAGCTGGCTACCTGATGCATTTAAATATATGCCATCAGATTTATAGAGATTGTGGCAGCCCCAAAACAAGTAAAAATTATCAATAAAATTAATGTTGCTGCTGCAGGCAGAGTTGAGCGAAGTTGAGAGGGCAAGAATACGGCTAAAACAGTCTGATCCACGGCGCAGTTTGGGAATGGGGCCAGAAATAAAAACAGACTTTCTGCTATATGATAAAATATTTAAAAGTTTGCAGAAGTCATTTTTAGTGATTTCAGACTGTCTGCGGGTGGTGTCATTAGTCCCTACATGAATAATAATCCGTGTGATGGAAGGAGGTTGTGACTGCAGCAGATCCAGGAGCTTTTCTAACAGGTTGGGGACAGTAGCTCCTGGGAAACAGTGAGTGATAGAGTTAAAATACCTGATGTGCCTGATGATGGAGTCACTGACGATCATCGTGGTTGGAGGAAAAAGCGGGCGGGATATTGGTGGTTGCAGGGTCCCCTGGCAAGAGTCAGTGCAGTGAGGTGGCAGCAGAGTGGGGGTCCCATCATTGGGGCAGGTGGTTCCACTTACCTCACCAGCTGACAAGCAGGGCAGCAAAGAAACGGAGGAGGGATTCCCCGACTGCTCCGTGCAGTGTGGCCTCCCGGAGTGCCAGCGAACACCCTCCCTCAGGATCATACGTCAGGCACAGGACTCTCCAGAATAGGGCCGGAGCTGCTGTGGCTCAGCTGAGGCCACGCCAGCCGCCCCACTGCTGTCAGTCCTCAGCGGAGGAAAGGCCGCCAGGTCTTCCAGCGAAGGGACGGGTGCAACGTCAGCGGGGGCTGCGTGTCGAGCAGAGCCCGGGCGAACCGGAACTAGTGAAGCTGAAGCATCGGTGGAAGGTGAGTAATCATAATCAATAATCAAGAGGTTCAGCAAACTTTATCAACTGAGTCATGAATGAACTATCAAGAAGTGACCTCATGCCGACAGTCCCTTGGATATATATATAGCCAGAATCACTCTGTTAGTTAAGCCAGTGCACTGCAGCTGTACTCTGCATTGTCTTCTGCTGATCAGTGCATATTAAATTTGCTGAAACTTTGATCCTGCCTGTTTCTTGACTACTGGTTGAAGAGATTTTTCCAACATACTTGGGGCACCGAACAAGGGACTCCAGGTACCCCTCTCCTCCTGGTTCCAGCGTTTTTGGACCGAGACAGCTAGTGCACAGCTGCTGAGAAGACCTCCCCCACCGATTCCAAAGGGTCGACTTTGCGGAAGTGAGGCAAGGTCCGGAGATGCTTGAAGCGGACCAGAGGGTGAAGGAGCTGAACTGAAGGCAGATTGAAGTGAGTAAATTTAATTATTAATGGTTTAAATAGACGTCTCACGCCGGTTCGAGTCTGGCTGTTGTAATTACGCGTAAAAGTTGAGATAACGTAGCACTGGTTCAAGTCCAGTCATTGTAATTATGCGTAAAAGTTGAAATAAGGTAGCGCCGGTTCGAGTCCGGTTGGGTAAAAGCACCGAAGTTATACAGAACCGCTCAGTGAAAATGCATTTTTACTGGAATTTAGTTTGAGTCTAAATTCGGGAAATAGGTGCACGGAAGGATACAGAGTACTGCAGAGTGCAGAGAAAATGAAATAAATGAAATAAATAAATAAATATAAAAAAAAACTGACACTAGGCCCCTATGGATGTATTTTTCTTTAAATGAATGTGTTTTCTTCTTTTGATTTTTATTTTTCTCTCCTTGGCATACGCTTTTGCCGGTTTTAAATTTTTAGTAATAATTCTGTGGCTCACATTTTACATTTTATTTTCACTTTTATTGTTGAACTTGTGACTTTAAGTCCAAGGATGCAGAAATTCATATGGCCCTATGAATCTAAGCAGAAAGCATGTTTTATTTTATTTTGGTTTATTTTAGGTTCATTGCAGTTCATAAAGCAAACATGAAACTCACATCACATTATTCTGCACAAGCAGCTGAATTAGTTGCTCTAACTGAGGCTTATAAAATAGGCCAGGGAAAATCACTTACAGTATACACTGACAGTCAAAATGTTTTTTTTGTTTGTTTTTTGTTTTTTTTTTTTTTGTTTTTTTGGTTTTTTTTCACAAGGTCACACAGGAAATCACACCTCAGCATCTCTTCTTTTGACATTAACAGAACAACTATCACATGGCCTGCTCACTAATGCCCAGGAAACATCACCACAAGCTGTAATTTACCCCTGGATAAAAAAAGGGGGGGTAACATTTGACAACATAATAGTATCATTTATCAAGGTATACTATATTATAATCTAATTTACCTTTTTCATTGTACTTAATAATCTTATAATTCTACACATTTTTTAATCAATTTCAAGGAATCACATATTCAAATTGTATTAAGACAGTAACCTCACAGACCGACACCCACAACAGAGAAACAGTGGCATTTTATTTAAGTCCTAGTTACAATTTTCGTGTGGATGATATATGAACAGAATATACGTCTCAGAAATCTTTTTCTCCTTGGTATTTTTTTTTAATAGGGGTGAACTGAACCATGGCAGACCAATGCTATCTTTATTGTCTCATTGCTCCTCTGACCCCAGCATCATCACCCAGTGTCAACATCAACGTCATCACCAAATCCATCCATCAACCAGCACTACAGCATGCACACATCCTGAATGAGCAGCTCTCTGGCACAATGGACAAAGAACTTTCTTGCTAGTCACCGGCGGGTGGCTGAAGACAACAGGCCAGTATTGCTTTGCTTGTGGCAACTGCCTGTAACCAAGAACTGCTGAGTGACATAACCCCACCTCTGTAAGTGGGCCATGAATATTCTTTGCTCTATGTGTGTGTGCCGAAGAGATGATAACAGCCCAGAGCCGAAGAATGGACAAAGACAACGATAAGATGGACATTCTCTGGGTGCTAAAGAGAGGGACAAATGGACACTGTTTGCCATGGTTTACTAGCCCAACAGATAGGAGAAGAAAAAAAAACAAAACAAAAAAAACAACAACAAAAAACCCCTGTGGTAAAATGCACCTACACCAACAATTTTTTTCTTCTGTTTTGTTGTTTGTTTTTCCTGTCAACATGATATATTTTTATACATAGGACAATAGTCAGACCAAGTACATACACATCTGAGATATAGTTTACAGTTATGAGTACACGGTAATAAAAGTATTTAAGTAATCACACCTTTACTCTTACAAAAGAATAATAATGATAATAATAATGCCCTCATGCCTAATTGATTACACACCAGACAGATTACAGACCAGAACTGGAGTAGACAGATGAGTGAATGTGTGAATGAGTGAAAAAAATGCTTGATGAGCTGCAAACCAGAGAGAGAAAAGTTTTTAAACCACCAGTGTTGATAAATTTTAATCAAAAGTTATGTGCAACATTATCTAAAATGGCAGCCAATGAGTTTGAGATAATGTTTAACCTTTTAACATCTAAATATGCTTCTAAAGTGTAAAAGTGTAAAAGTATATGCTTATATTTGAATTTCAAAATGATAATTACTAAAAGTTTTATCTAAACCATGCATGGAATAAATATATTTTGAGATCAAAATGTAAAAAACAGAAACTGAAGAGCTCTTCCATTGCCTGAAAATTAAGACTCTTACTCATACCCTTCTCAGATTTTTGCCTTCAAGGGTGACTACAAAATAATTTTAGAAAAAATGATTGTTTTTTCTCATTACAGGACAAACTTGAGAACGGATTATGGAGAAAATCTTGAAAAATTGGCATCCAAAGGAGGCAGTCCTGTGAACTGTATGATTAATTGATTTCATAATATGTTTATCAACAAAATAGAAACTATATAAAGTCTAACAAGTAATTAGAGTATTTTTGACTATATGGCCATAAATTGAAATAAGTAAATTTTAATTTGGTTTGTAAAGCAAAGATTAATCTGTGATCACATACGTACAAAATTTAAAAGAAAACAATTATTCAATGACTGTATTTCAAATTTTTAAGATGGATAAAATTACATCACAATAACAACAGGTATGACACCTGGATAAAATAATAATGTTTATCTTTTTCTTTTTGAGACACAGACCTTAGCTTTATTAGAATCCATGCCCTAAGTAACAGTGATATTCAGTGTTTCACAAGATGTTTTGACACCATGGTTAAGTAAAGATAATATTGATGAAGGATCCATTCTATCAGCACGCTTAATCAAAATGCAGGCTCCCCTGATGACACACTATCAGTGGGAGAAGGCCTCGAGACAATCTGAATGAAATATAGTTTGATTCTAAAGTAAACTGACTATTGACATTTTGAAGTTTGACATTTAGAGACTGGACTTAGATGGCCTGATTATTACATTTAGAATGACTTCAGATGACACTGATATTCTACCTTCTTCTACCTTTTCTGTTCTTCTTTCTTCTTTTGTTTGATGTCTGTTTTGTCCTGAATTATTTATTTGATCTATGTTTGTCTACCTCCCCTTGGGGTGATGTAAAAGAAAAAAAAAAGGAAAAAAGAGGGGGGGGACAATATCTGGAATATATTTTATGAACACTTACCTTATTTGTTGGCAATTTTTTTTATTTTTCCCTATATATTCATTTTGAGACAATATTATAAGTTTGGCAAATATTATTAATTTAGAGACAAAACTGATTAAATTTTGGCTGGATTAAAATACACTGTTATAAAAGAAGACAGTGTTTGAAGAATAAAAGTTATCGGGGATTAACAATTATTGATGTAGGTTAAATTATTTGGCAAGCAAACAAATTAAATTATAGCTAAATTAACTTGGATAGCTATATATACATATATATATATATATATATATAGTGTATATACAGTGTACAGTACACAGTGTATATACTGTATATGTACAGTGGTGTGAAAAAGTGTATGCCTCCTTCTTGATTTCTCATTTTTTTGTATGTTTGTCACACTGAAATATTTCAAATCATCAAACAAAGTTAAATATTAGACAAAGATAACACAAGTAAACACAAAATGCAGTTTTTAATTGAAGGTGTTTATTATTAGGGGTAAAAAAATATCCAAACTTACATGGCCCTGTGTGGAAAAAGTGATTGCCCACCTGTTAAAACATAAATAACTGTGGTTTATTACATCTTTGGAAAGCTGTTCAATTTTCTAGCCATTTCTAAAGCTTTGTGACTCCAGCAAACCACAGTGAGAGCCATTATCCACAAATGGCGAAAACATGGAACAGTGGTGAACCTTCCCATGAGCGGCCGGCCGACCAAAACTACCCCAAGTGCACAGCGACAACTCATCCAAGAGATCACAAAACACCCCACAACAGCATCCAAAGAACTGCAGGTCTCACTTGCCTCAGTTAAAGTCAGTGTTCATAACTCCACCATAAGAAAGAGACTGGGCAAAATGAAAACCACTGCTGAGCAAAAAGAACATAAAGGCTCGTCTCAGTTTTGCCAGAAAATATCTTGATGATTCCCAAGACTTTTGGGAAATACTCTGTGGACTGATGAGACAAAAGTTGAACTTTTTGGAAGGTGCGTGTCCCATTACATCTGGCCTAAAAGTAACAGCATTTCAGAAAAGGAACACCATACCAACAGTAAAATATGGTGGTGGCAGTGTGATGTCTGGGGCTGTTTTGCTGCTTCAGGACCTGGAAGACTTGCTGTGGTAAATGGAACCATGAATTCTGCTGTCTACCAAAAAATTCTGAAGGAGACTGTCCGGCCATCTGTTTGTGACCTCAAGCTGAAGCACACTTGGGTTCTGCAGCAGGACAACGATCGAAAATACACCAGCAAGTTCACCTCTGAATGGCTTAAGAAAAACAAAACGAAGACTTTGGAGTAGCCTAGTCAAAGACCTGACCTGAATCCGACTGAGATGCTGTGGCATGACCTTAAAAATGTGCTTCATGCTTGAAAACCCTCCAATGTGGCTGAATTACAACAATTCTGCAAAGATGTGTGGGCCAAAATTCCTCCACAGCGCTGTAAAAGACTCATTGCCAGTTATTGCAAACGCTTGATTGCAGTTGTTGCTGCAAAGGCTGCACGGTGGCGCAGTGGTTAGCACTGTGGCAGCACAGTTTTACCCTCGGCCGGGGGATCGCGGGGACCGTGAGATCGTGGGTTCGACCCCTGCCCCCGGCCAACAGTGATCTGTGTGGAGTTTGCATGTTCTCCCCGTGTTGCGTGGGTTTACTCCGGGATTTCTCCGGTTTGCCTCCCACATGCCAAAAACATGCAGGTTAGGGATAAGGGGCGCTTGCGCACGCAGCAACCGGCAGCTGGTGGCTTGTCACCAGACTGCAAAACAAATCTACCTACGGGTACAAAAATAAGTAATAAAAAAAAAAAAAAAAAAAAAAAGGTGGCCCAACCACTTATTAGGTTTAGGGGGCAATCACTTTTTCACACAAGGCCATGTAAGTTTGGATTTTTTTTTCCTAATATTTAAATTTGTTTGATGATCTGAAACATTTAAGTGTGACATAGGAAAAAAAAAGAGAAATCAGGAAGGAGGCAAACACTTTTTCACACCACTGTTCGCATATTGATTTATTTTTTTATTATTTTTTTTTAAAGGCAGAATGATTGTTCTGAGATCATTTGTGGGTATGTTTTCTGTCCTGTTCTGGACATCAGTGGGGGGACACCCCTCCAGGAAGATTCCTGCCTCTATACCTCGACACAAATTGGTCTGAGACGAGGGGGACTGATGTCCAGCTGGAGGGGAGCTGACTCTGCTATGATAATCCATTTTTGAAAATAATTTTTGTATGCCTGATAAGAATGGGAATTAATAAATTAGTAAATTAAAAGGGTATTTTACTGAATCTATTGATAACTTGTTAGGATGAATGAAGTACTTTGTTGACTCTAAACCAAAGTTGTTGAATTTAATGACTTTTTAACAGACTGGTAAACAGGAAAAAACCGCTGAAGAAAGTTAAATACTGACATAAATGGTGAGTATATTATGGGTAAATGAAATCTAGAAAATTACTGGTTTAAACATTCATGTCTCAGGAAAATGCAGACCAAGGGTCCATCATCATCATCATGGCAGTCTGTCGGGGGTGACAACGACTGTTTCATTTAGGTCTGATCAGATTCCTCCACGCAGCTGTGTCCTTCGCCTTCTGCTGCCAGGAATTCCTGACCTTGTTAACCCAGGCGACGTTCGAGCCGGTATGAGTTCATCAAGCAGGCAATTAAATGTCTTTTTTTTTTTTTTTGAGGTCAACCCTTACTGATTGCATGAACTCTGACTGAAATCCTGAGCTTAATCTGCCATCTTTAATCCATCCCATACAGTATGTGAATGATGACTAACCTATAAGCTGCCTTGTCATGCCTGCAGTCAAAACATAACAATGTTTGCACAGTAACACATTTTAAATAAATTTGGTTTAGATTGCATACAGGTAAGTGGTAAGTATTTAGAGATATGGTTGCTTTTGTTTTTCTTTCTCCATAGGTAAAAGCACTAAACAAATGTAGCATTATATGAGTTAATAATTATGATCAGGTATAAAAATTATTTAATTTATATTAATGTATTGGAACCTGAGATGAATTCTCGGTTCATATACACCGGAAAAGTTAATAACACTCGTGGGGCACCACCTTCTATCTCTAAGAAGCAATTTAGTCTATAATTTCACTTTATACCTGTTTAATCACTCAATAAATTAATCAATAATCAGTCTCAAAATTTTAGTGAATTTGATACTGGGGACTTAAACCAGACTCAGAATGAAATAAATTCCCAACAACTTCTCTCATTTTTCACATATTTATTAAATGAAATGATGATTAAAAGACATTGCAGTGATTTCATTAACCATAAAATTAAACTTGTAAATGATAGATTAACAATGTCAACATTCGCAGACCCAGGGTTAACTGTGAAATGAATTTAGATCAGTTTGAAGTTAACAGATTATGGAAACAACGCAAATTTATGAGGAAAGTTTTACTAATTATATGAAAAGTTCTGGATTACTCTTTAAAAAAAATGAAAACGGGATTTTAATGAAAAGAAAGGTTATGTTAATGATTCCTTAATTTGCATCTGATTAGATATCAAATTATTATCGAACCTCAGAAGTTTAATTCAGCAGATGAATAAAATTGCAGCTCACGTGACTGGCGTTTGGTGGTCGAAACTGAAGATCCTTCTGCGTTGTCCTCGTGAAGCTTTCGTGGATGTAAAGGGGAAATATCTGCCCGCAGATATTTCAGGGTCCACAGTTCGACCTTTATAGTCAAGTGGTCAACCAGGCTGGATTTTTGACTGTATGACACTCAGTTGTAGCTTAGGTCGATCAAAGATGGTGATGATTGTTTCTTCAGCTGCTTGGTAAAGGGGCTGCACGTCCTTTCTTCTTCGTTGGCAAGCAGCTTTCCCAGGGGATTCGAGGATAATTTGTAATATCTAATCTGATATCAAAAAAAGTTTCGTACTTTAGAGAAAAAAACTTCTGGTATGGGATTGGTCATAGATATAAAACGCTAGATTGGCAGTAGGTCACTGGAGCGCGAGATTTCCGGCCGCCATATTGGTACAGGAATCACAACAAATCCACAGCTCAGCTTAACGCGCAACACTCTGATTAAGTCTTCATTTCTGTCACCATGGGATGAGATGCCTGGTTTTCCGGCGCTCAGACCATGTCCCTTCTCATCCCTGTCTCTCATTGGGCAGCGTCTCTGCGGGCTCCCAGCTGTCAGTGTTACAGGACGGCTGGGGCCCAATTAATCCTCATCAGCTGAGGCGCTGCTAATGAGGATAAAAAGGAGCAGCTTCGATCACTCGGGGCTGCGACTTAAGCACTGTTATGCTGGATCCCTTACGGTAAGTGTCGAGTATTTGTTTTTAAATAATTTAATGGCGTGTTGTCAAAAATAAAGGTAAAAACTCTGATTTTCATTTGGGAGGTCACTGATTTCTGTACATGCATGACTGCCATGAGTGTAATATATATTGTAATTCAGTATCGATAGTTATGGCAATATTTCTCATGTAATATTAGTATACAGTGATACATTGTGTTCTTTGTTACTGGGTCAGTACTGGTAGCCAATATTATCAACAATGAACTTTGGGTTCTTGTAACTAGTTTGGTAGTTACTCAAATAGCGTGAGGACAGTTTTTCTTTTTCCTGTATACACTTGGCCTAATGAAAGATTTAGGTTTATCAAACCGTCTTTACACAATAATTACACATATATGTGTACAAACATCTACCTCCTGTATCAGACCAACATCATGAAGGTTTGCAGATAGTAATTTACAGATATGTTATTTGAAAATTGAAACTTTACAGATAGAATTTTACATTACCTATTTCGCATTTGTCTATTACAGGGAGGGGGTACAAGAAGATCTGGTGATGATTAATGCAGTCATATCTCATAGACATTACTATTTCTGTCTTATATTACATTTTGCCTGACATTACTATAAATATTTGCTATGATGGATAGGAGGGGACAGGGTGGATATTACTTGTGATGAAGATGAAGATGATGGTGATGATGATGATGATGGTGATGACGATGGGCTGGGCTCTGGGTTAAATTAATAAAGCCTACATCTACTGCTTTAAACTGTGTTTAGATTCAATTAACACTTCACCTCACTTTGCAATTGATTAATATGAGCTTGCTGCTTTCATGTTGAGTGCATTATTCTATGCAATAAATTTAATAAATTTGTAATAACATTGGTGTATTGTATAAATTTGTTATGTGGGCCTAAAATCAATAAGAATTTCAAATTGATTTTAAACAACTGCTATACAGATCCAGGTAGATTGGGGGTGGGGGGGGGAGTGTATAATGTCTGTCTAGTTAAATGAAGAAACTTGAATTGATTTGTAATTTTTTATTCTCTTTATTTATTTCAAAGTTTACATATCTAGGCCAATTTGTATAGCACAGGCTGAAATATTTCTTTGATAAACATTTTTGACAATGGGGGGGGGGGGGGCAATAAGCTGGTTGCCTGGGGTGGCAAATATAACAAATACAGCCCAGGACAAAGTATGAATTAATTTCGGCCATATATTTATGCATAAATGGCCACAATGAAAGAGGTAGGCTTAATTATTAATCAGGGGGTATGGTAACTTCTTTTTCAGCTCATTTGACAGTTCTTGATTGAGACACTGCAAAATGCCATAATTTAATAATTATGAAGCTCTTAAACACCTAATATTTATGCAGATTATGCTGAAAGTAAACCACTATGCGCTGTGTTGTACTGTGTTGTAAACATGTTCACTGAAGCCTGTCAAACGTTTAACAAAGGAGAATGACCCAAGCAGGTTTCTGCTCTGGACCACAGGGATGTGCTACACATATCCTGTACCAAGATGGCGGACGCACGTCACGCCACCGCAAGCACGGACTGGCCAGCGCTGCCAATCTAGCCTTTTATATCTATGGGATTGGTCAATAAAAATATTATAAAAATAAAGTCAAGATTAAAGCTTACATTAAAATTAAAATGGTGGTTTTACAGAAAGTTTAACAGGAAAAGTTATAAAAATAAACATCTAGGATTGGAGTTTTAACTCTTAATTAGAATTGAGCTCAAGAAAGAAAGAATTCCTAGGCATTTAAAGAAAAACATTAAAAGTACATGAAGTTACAGAACGCAAAGTTATGAGTTATCTACTGTGTAGACTATAAGACAAAAGAGAAAAGAGCTGAAAGAGACTGAAGGGTGTTGTTTCCTTTTTATCTGGGGAAACTTTCGTGGGTCTCCGTGATTGACAGGAGCCCCCAGCCAATAGGCTTTCTTTGTGGGCGGGTTTTATGAACTGTTGTCCAATGAGCAAACCGTCTTTTGTCTGAACCTAGAGAGAGCTGTTGTCAAGCAGAGATTGGCTGCTGGCAGTCACATGATTTGAGATACGCTTTGCAAATCTAATACACATTTTAATACTGGAATATTCCTCTGTACCCTTATGTATAAACTAAGATAACCTATTTCAGTGTCCATGCAACTTATAATCAGTGCTTCTAAATTAACATGCAAGAATAAACATTTATTTAAACATTTCAGCATGCACATATTTAAATTAAAGATTAATATATTTCAAACCCATTGATTATCCAGATCAAAACATCAAGAGTCCATTTGCTTTTCATGGTCATGGAAAAGAACAGAAATGTTGAGAAGTGAGTCGTAAAGATGTGGTTAAAAGGTTTACTGGTTAAATCCGGCATGTCCCAGAGTTGCCAGTAGGGGCAATGTTGAGCTGTGGACATTTGTGGGCCATATGAGGGTTCCATAAAGGTCTGTTCTTTGTCCAAGTTATATTGGGCCATGAAGTCAAAAAGGAAGTGCATTAGGGTGAATTCCTTAGACTGGTTTTAACAAAGGAATGTGAGTTCAGCTGTGGCCTGGGGTAAAAGAGCAGTTCCTGGCTGTCCTTTTCCTGGGTGAAACAATGTCTTTAAGCTGAAGAATAATTCTTATTGATGAGCCAAAGTGAGATGATGCTACACAAAATAAAACTAAGAAGATGATTCTTCTATTGGTGGGGTGTAGAAGGAGACTGAGGCAGATAAGGAGGGGCCCAGATTGTCATCGTGGGGACATTGTGAAGATGCTGGCGGCTTCATTTGAACGAGCAATAATTCAAGTGCTGTGGCCGACACACATTGTGGGCTCACGCTGCCACAGAGACAGGACTGAATGTGTATTGTGGGGTGTCACGTCTGCAAGGACTGAGGACTCGAATCTACAGGAGGTAACAAGGAAGTGTGAGATTTGTCTCTTTGTCCCACAGAAGACGCCCCGGAGGGTATTCCGGTTCATCAGGAAATGAGAGACAATGGTGAAGCTTCAAAGGGATGCTTTGTAACTGTATGTTGACTGAAGACACCATGTGACTTGAATTCTGATGCTGGAAATGTATAAAAGGGTGTGGAGATATGATTCTTTCTCTTTCCTGCTTTGAGAATGCTAGAAGCTGCGTTCTGTCAAATAAAGCTGGTTTTATGACTGAAACTCAGCCTCGTTATTTGAGCATGCTTCTACACTGGTGACCTACGACGGAAAATGAGCAGACAGAATTCTCCCGAGCGGGGCTCGGTGGAAGCCAGCCTGATGGCCGCCTCCCCGATCCGGCTGCCCGATTTCTGGCAGCACAGCCCGCGCTCATGGTTTAGCGCAATTGAGGCGCAGTTCAACCTCTGGAGAATCTTCAACGACGACACAAGATTCTACCACGTGGTAGCGAAGCTGGACAGCGACACGGTCCAGAGAGTGGAGGATCTGGTTAATCATCCACCAGACAGCGACAAGTACAGCGCATTGAAGGACGCGCTGATCAGCCATTTCACCCCCTCAGTCCAACAACGAGCAGAGGGGCTCCTGGCACTGACGGAGGCAGAAAATGATAGACCTGCGGACCTGATGGTGAAGATGCTGCAGCTCAAAGCCTCTGAAGATGGCGAATTCATTTTCGCCCCCCTTTTCCTTCTAACCCTACCACCAGTGATTGGCCAAGCGAGACTACCATGGGTTGAGCAAGGAGGCGCAGAAGTTGGTCGACGCCCACAAGCGGAACGCGGTTTCGGCCGCGGCGGCCAGTCCGGGAACGGCGTCCGGAGACAGCGCGGGTCCAGTGGCCGCGGCGCCAGACGCACCAACAACGGCGGCGACAGGAGCCAGATGACACGGAGCGGAGGACGGCTCCTGCTTCTACCACCGCCGTTTTGCAGAGAGAGCGCACAGGTGTGTCCCACCGTGCAATTTTAAGCGCCAGGGAAACGCCAAGACCGAGGGCCAGTAGCAGCTGCGACCCTCGGCAACGAGAACAGGCTGCTTTACCTGACGGATGCACGCTCGGGGAAACAGTTCCTCGTGGACACGGGCTCTCAGCTGAGCTTCGTCACACCCACCTACGCGGAACGGCTGTTGCCTTCTAATGCCCCCTGGATGTCAGTGTCAGCAGCGAACGGCTCCACGATTAAAACGTTTGGTGAGAGGACCATGCTTCTGTCCTTACAGGGCCGTTCATTTGAGTGGACATTTATTGTAGCAGCAGTCAGTTTCAACATGTTAGGGGCTGATTTTTTGTGCTCACATGGTTTATTGGTTGACCTTGCTAATAGACGTCTGATTAATGGACTGTCCTTTCATTCTATTCCCTGCACAGCTCGGGTGGCCCCGCCAACTGCACATGCCAGCGTCTCAGCTGCGGGTGGTAAGTTTCACACTCTGCTTGCTCAGTTTCCAGCACTCACAGTCCCCACGTTTTCAGCAACGGTGGCCAAACATGGGGTAGAACATTTCATAACAACCACAGGCCCTCCCGTTTTTGCAAAGTCTCGGCGCTTGGACCCAGCTAAACTGGCCATCGCGTGCGAGGAGTTCACTAATCTGGAAAAACTAGGCATTGTTTCCAGCACTCACAGTCCCCACGTTTTCAGCAACGGTGGCCAAACATGGGGTAGAACATTTCATAACAACCACAGGCCCTCCCGTTTTTGCAAAGTCTCGGCGCTTGGACCCAGCTAAACTGGCCATCGCGTGCGAGGAGTTCACTAATCTGGAAAAACTAGGCATTGTTAGACGCTCCAAGAGCGCTTGGGCTTCACCGTTACACATGGTCCCAAAGGCTGACGGCTCGTGGCGACCTTGTGGCGATTTCCGCAGGTTGAACAACGTTTCAGCTCATGACCGCTACCCGATTCCGCACATTCAGGATTTTTCTGTTCATTTGGCGGGGGCGCGCATTTTTTCTAAAATAGACTTGGTGCGCGGCTATCACCAGGTTCCAGTGCGTGCGCAGGATGTACCCAAAACAGCGGTCATAACGCCTTTCGGCCTTTTTGAGTTCTTGCGCATGCCTTTTGGCCTCAAGGGGGCCGCGCAGACTTTCCAACGCATGATGGATGCAGTTTTACGCGACCTGCCTTTCGTGTTCGTTTATTTGGACGATATTTTGGTAGCCAGCACGTCCGAAGGCGAACATGAAAAACACCTCACAGCAGTTTTCCAGAGGTTGGCAGAGCACGGGTTAATAGTTAACCCAGCGAAGTGCCAGTTTGGGGTGGCGCAGATTGATTTTTTGGGACATCGCGTTTCGGCAGAGGGAGCAGTTCCCCTTCCAAATAAAGTGTGTGCCATAACGGATTTTCCGCAACCTCAAACGGTCAAGGCGCTTCAGGAGTTTCTAGGGATGGTTAATTTTTACAACCGATTCCTCCCAAGCGCAGCACGACTCATGCAGCCATTGTACACCGTGTTAAAAAAACAAAAGCCCGCAAATAAAGTTGAATGGTCTCCGGAGCGGGAGCGCGCTTTTGCCCAGGTCAAATCAGCCCTGGCAAACGCAGTTTTGTTAGCGCACCCAGTTCCAACGGCTCGCATGGCGCTCACCACTGACGCTTCCGATGTAGCGGTGGGGGCGGTAGTTGAACAGTTTGTGGCAGGTACCTGGCAACCCCTCGCGTTTTTCAGCAGGACTTTGCGCGATAGTGAACGGAAATACAGCGCGTTTGACAGGGAGCTTTTGGCCCTACACTTGGCCATTCGTCATTTTCAGTTCTGGTTAGAGGGGCGACGTTTCACCGCTTTTGTGGATCATAAACCGCTAACGTTTGCGATGGCCAAAATTTCAGAACCCTGGTCAGGCCGGCAACAAAGGCAACTAGCCGCAATATCGGAGTTCACTACTGATATTCAGCATGTCGCGGGTAAACACAATGTGGTGGCAGACTGCCTCTCGCGTGCGGTAGCGCCGCCAAGCCCCATAGGGGCAGACTCTGTAGCCATGGCCGCGGGCCCGGGCAGCGATGCGGGAGCGCGCGCAGCCCCGGTCTGTGTTGGGTTAGATTATGCAGCCATGGCTGCGGAGCAAGTTAACGACGCAGATGTGCGCGCGCTCCAGTCTGGACCAACAGGGTTAAGGCTGGAGCACAGGGTGCAACAAAACGGTATGCCCCCGCTAATCTGCGATGTCTCCACGGGACGGCCCCGCCCTGTGGTGCCAACCGCGTGGCGTCGCCGTGTTTTTGACTTGGTCCATTCTCTCGCGCACCCGGGGGTGCGCGCATCGACCAAATTGGTGGGGGAGAAATTTGTTTGGCCCAGGTTGCGCAAACAGGTCAAGGAATGGGCAGCAGCCTGCGTAGCGTGTCAGCGAGCCAAAATACACAGACACACTAAGGCCCCGTTAGAACCTTTCCACATCCCCGCTAAGCGTTTTGATCACGTGCATATTGACCTGGTCGGCCCGCTTCCGTTATCACACGGGCACACACATCTTTTGACGATGGTAGACCGCACCACGCGCTGGCCAGAGGCGATTCCTCTGACATCAACCACAGCGGAAGAAGTTGCGCGAGCATTTTTAGCAGCATGGTTTGCGCGTTTTGGTGTACCGTCGGACATAACATCCGACAGGGGTCCCCAATTTATTTCCGAGCTATGGTCATCGATGGCCCGCAGCTTGGGGGTGAAGATTCATCGCACCACCGCGTATAACCCCCAGGCTAATGGTTTATGCGAACGCTTTCACAGGTCATTGAAAGCAGCCCTCAGAGCGTCGCTAACGGATACAAATTGGGTAGACAAACTTCCATAGGTTTTATTAGGGTTGCGTTCTGCACCTAAGGAAGATTTGCACGCTTCCCCGGCTGAATTAGTTTTCGCTCAACCGCTCCGTTTGCCAGGGGAATTTCTTCCTGATAATCCCGCACCTAATGGCCCCCCCGCTCAGCCGTGGCAGAGCGGCTCAGGAGCAAACACGCTTCCTGGCCCAGTCCATCACAGTTTCCCACACGTTTTTGTGCCCAAGGCTTTAAAAAATGCAGAGTTTGTTTTTGTTAAACATGACGCCCAGCGTCCAAGTTTGCGGCCGTTTTACGACAGACCGTTTCGAGTGCTGGAGACCGGGCAGAAGCATTTTCTGCTAGATTTAGGGGGCAGAAGGGAGCTGATTTGCATTAACAGGCTCAAACCCGCTTTTGTTCTGGCTGACGAGGAGGTGCAGCTCGCGAGGCCCCCCCGCCGGGGCAGGCCACCGAGGAGACATTCTCCAAAGTCTTCACAGAGAGGTGTTAACAGCTTTAATCCACAGGTGCAGAGAGACGTTGCAGGTGCAGCCAAGCCAGGTTGCAGCAGATTCGGCAGAAGATTAAAACCTAGGCAGTTGGTGGATTGATTAGCGATGTATGGAGTGCTTTGTGTTTTTCTTTTTGTTATGCCATGCAGATTTTGCCTTACTAGACGTTTGGGGTGGGTAGTGTGGCCAACACACATTGTGGGCTCACGCTGCCACAGAGACAGGACTGAATGTGTATTGTGGGGTGTCATGTCTGCAAGGACTGAGGACTCAAATCTACAGGAGGTAACAAGGGAGTGTGAGATTTGTCTCTTTGTCCCACAGAAGACGCCCCGGAGGGTATTCCGGTTCATCAGGAAATGAGAGACAATGGTGAAGCTTCAAAGGGATGCTTTGTAACTGTATGTTGACTGAAGACACCATGTGACTTGAATTCTGATGCTGGAAATGTATAAAAGGGTGTGGAGATATGATTCTTTCTCTTTCCTGCTTTGAGAATGCTAGAAGCTACGTTCTGTCAAATAAAGCTGGTTTTATGACTGAAACTCAGCCTCGTTATTTGAGCATGCTTCTACAGTGCGACTATATAACGGAAAGAGGATCATCTGTCTGAAACTATCCCCCAAACGTCCTGTCGATGGCCTTCACAGCTGTCAAGGTTGCAGAAAGATCCACCTGGATCTCCACAGGGGAATCGACCATTGCAAAAAGGTCCCGAATCTAGGACTCATCAACAGTGCCCACCAACCACTAGTTAACTCTTTTGCTGGTCACCTGGCGAGGTGATTGAAGCAATGGGACAATGACCATGATGTGTAGTTGAAATGTACTACCTGTAAATACATTTATGAAGTTTCAAATGTTACTTTTTTTTTGTTTTTATTTTTATCTTTTTATTCTTTTATCTTTATATGGGCTGCAATGACCCATATCCTTATTATCATTTTGATTCTAATATCTCCTTAGTTTTTATCATGCCTGTTTATTATTATTATTTTCTGTTATTAGTTTTATTACTGTTCTATTTTCCTCCTAAAGGACTAATTGTTAGACAGCGCTTGGGGCAGCAGGGTCGATGGTGGACTTTCCCCATCACTAGCTAGTTGGGGTCTGTTTCACATAAAATGCACTGGGGCTTAGCATAGCTGCCATATAGGGTTTTAGATGCCATAACTTGCTATCACTTTTCTTTTATGATGCCTTTTGGCCATCAAAGGGGGGAAATGGTGGAAAAATTCTATGCTACACCGAGTTATATATATATATATATATACAGTATATACTGTATGTATATATATATATATATATATAAAGCTTAATGTTTATACTGACTCAGGAAATCCTGTTACCATATTTGCAGTTGTTGAGTAGTGGAATAAACAGATTGAAGGATGCTGATGTAACTGTTTGGTTATTGACTGTGAATGTTCAGTTCTATCACTGTGACTGTGTCCAGCCCTATCACGAATGTCAACTGGTTTCCTGCATGTAGTCAGCAGATACAATCTGAGTCATGAATGAAATAATCAAGTGGCTCAGCAAACTTTATCAGTCATGAATGAACTATCAGGAAGTGACCTCACCAAGATGGTTCTTTGGATATATATAGCCAGAATCACACTGTTAGTTAAGCCAATGCACCTCAGCAGTCTGTGAAAGCTGTACTCTGTATTGTCTTCCACTGATCAGTGCATATTAAATTTGCTGAAACTTTGATCCTGCCTGTTTCTTGACTACTGGTTGAAGCGATTTTTCCAACAGTATCCTGTAACCATGATAAAATTAAACAATATTACACAAGAGGGAGTACAGTACCAATGAATATATAACTTCGGTGAGTCATCGTAGGCGGAGGGCCAAAGATATCAGCACAGTTCTATATCATGATACCATACGACCTTGAGTGTAATATTGCTTTTATACAACAGATCAACAAGCACAGTTTATTAAAAGACAGCCATACAGGACAAACTATGATTTATTTGTTTAACCAGTTAATTTGCACCGCTGAGAGAAGTAGTCCCCTCTGAATGTACCTAGTTAACTGTTGCCAAGCACCTTAATGAGCACTTTGTTCACTGGTGTGAGGATTCCTACCTGCAGCTGAATACAACAAAAACTAAAGATATGATTATTGACTTTAGGAGGAAAACTCCCAGGCACGAAGTCACTGTACTAAAAGGCCAGACCATTGAATGTGTACAATCCTACAAATATCTTGGGATAATTATTGATAGTAATTTAAACTTTGAAGAGAACTGTGAAAGGGTGTGCAAAAAGGGTCAACAACATTTGCATCGTTTAAGGAAACTCGCACACTTCCAAATTGACCAAACCATAATGACAGTGTTTTATCTGGCTTTTATTGAATCTGTTTTATCCTTTTCTTTAGTGTCATGGTTTGGTCAGATAAAACTGAAACAGAGGAAATCCTTAGACCAGGTAGTTAGATGGTCCAGTCGTTTGCTTGGTGAGTCACAGCTGAGCCTGACATCCCTGTACACCAGACAGGTACAGAGGATTGCTACCTCCATTTTAAATGATGACTCCCACCCTTTGCACTGCCACTTTCTGCTTCTTCCCTCCAGATGGAGGTTTATTGTCCCAAAATGTAAAACCCAGTGCTACAAAAACAGCTTTGTTCCTGCTGCTGTCAAAGAGTTGAACAAGATGTAGCAATATATTGCACATAATTTAGTTATCTATTTATTAATTTTTATTTTATATTTATTTATTTTTGTAGGTTTTTTATTTGGGTTTTAAATCTTTTATTGGGTTTTAGACTTTTGAGTCTTTAATCTCTTTGACTTAGTTTTTAACTTTTTTAAAATGACCCTTCTCTCTTAGCCCTTTGTTTTTTCTCTTATCTCTTTGTCTTATGTCCTGATTGGTGGAGCCTTGAGTACTTTCATCGTGTTTACAGTCAGTTTCATGTGTGCCTGTGTTTGTGTTCATGTTGAATGTAATTGTGGTTTGTAAATATGTGGCTAAAAGGATGTCACCTGACTGCAAAACAAATCTACCTACGGGTACAAATAAAGTAACCTGAACCTGAATATAGAAAGGTCTATAGTCATTTCACATATATGTAACCATATTAAATATTGCCCAGTGCAGAAGTCAGTGTTTAAGTACATACCACTCCACTTGTTGACTGTGTTTTGTGGGTCATGTTGAGTTATGGTGGTGGCTAGTTTGTTGTTAGCGTTTTAAGCATCTTCCCCGCACTTCACTCGCTTTTTCTTGGCATTTTAGATGAAACAGAGTCCATTACCACAAAGTTGTTATGGTTGGCTAATCGAGACAATAAATCGAACTCTATTTTTTTTTTGTTTAAACAGGCATAAATTACAGAGCCTCACTGTGGAAATGAAGGTATCCAACACAGTATTACAATTCTCACATAGAAGAAGCCACTGATATTAACACCTAACACAAGGATTGTAGTATTGAAAGTAAAGGCATGAATCCACACAGTGGCTTTTATTTTCTTTTTCTTTTGGTAAAGAGATGGTGGTGGTTAGTTCATAACTGATATCTTCTTCCACAAATGCTGAAATACTTTTTCAAAAAAAAAAAAAAATCCGTTTTCCTTGAAAGACTGATGTAACTGAATGTTAAACAGTAAAAGTAAACTTTTAATCTGAATGTTGATGTTGCCAAGATGAATTTGTGAAATAGGTTATAAAACATTATAAGCTTCAAAATGTTACATTTAGGAATGCACAGATATATCAGCCTAACATTGATATTGGCTGATATTCACCTTATTGACTGATATCCACTTTCAGCAAGTAAGTTATCAGCAGTGGCCAAAATTTTTTCTAATGTGTCGCAGTTGTATGAAATTGATTTTGCCCTGAAACAGACAGCAGCCTACAACTGCAAATTCAGAAAACATCAAGGACTGAACCATTTTAAAGTATTTCCGCTCTGTTTTTTGTTCATGTACATTTCTTTGTCTCCCCGATATTAAAGACAGAATAGACGACAACAAAGACAAAAGAAACTGTTGGTATCAGCCAACTTATATTTTTTGTATACTTTATTGAGCCCCAGAGGGAAATTCAGGGCATTCACGTGGATAGATGAGGCAGCCACGGTGCGGCACCAATCCCTTTATCATTCACACACACATTCACACCTAGGGCCACTTTAGAGCCTCCAATTAACCTAACTTTTGATTTTAAGCATCAGTACTGTATTGGCCCAAAACTGCACAATCGATGCATCATTAAATTAAATGTAGTGGACCATGTATGTTGCCTTTAAGTCAAAAGTGGCTGCAGACACTGGCCCCTGCATCCATTAACTCTCAGAGCTGGACCTCTTCACTGTATTCCAGGAGTTGGGAAGTTTTAGGGAACTTTATTATTTTTGGCTTATTTCACAGCCAAGGTTTTGTTTTGTATAGGCACAGAGCCTTAATTAATATAATTAATAATGCCTGTGTACGTATACTGATTGTTCCTTGTCATGAGTGAATTATTATTCATCTGTATTATCTAAAATACTTTGTCAGGATAAATTAACAGGAATTGACCTCAGTGTCAGAAACTTCTGCATTCCCAGGATGCATCTGACAAAGCTAGGTGTTAGCTGATAATTTAACACTCCAGCCTCCCCTTACAGAAAAGCTTCATGAATTCCAGGAGTGCAAAAACACACATGAAACATACAGTATCTCACAAAAGGGAGTACACCCCCTCACATTTTTGTAAATATTTTATTATAACTTTTCATGAGACAACACTGAAGATATGACACTTATACAATGTAAAGTAGTCAGTGTACAGCTTGTATAACTGTAAATTTGGTGTCCCCTCAAAATAAGTCAACACACAGCCATTAATGTCTAAACCGATGGCAACAAAAGTGAGTACACCCCTAAGTGAAAATGTCCAAATTGTGCCCAATTAGCCATTTTCCCTTCCCACTGTCATGCGACTTGTTAGTGTTACAAGGTCTCAGGTGTGAATGGGAAGCAGGTGTGTTAAATTTGGTGTTATCGCTCTCACGTTCTCTCATACTGGTCACTGGAAGTTCAACATGGCATCTTATGGCAAAGAACTCTCTGAGGATCTGAAAAAAAAAAAAAATGTTGCTCTACATAAAGATGGCCTAGGCTATAAGAAGACTGACAACACCCTGAAACTGAGCTGCAGCATGGTGGCCAAGACCATACAGCAGTTTAACAGAACAGGCTCCACTCAGAACAGGCCTCGCCATGGTCGACCAAAGAAGCTGAGTGCACGTGCTCAGCGTCATATCCAGAGGTTGTCTTTTGAAAAGAGATGTATGAGTGTTGCCAGCATTGCTGCAGAGATTGAAGGGGTGAGGGATCAGTCTGTCAGTGCTCAGACCATACGCCGCACACTGCATCAAATTGGTCTGCATGGCTGTTGTCCCAGAAGGAAGCCCCTTTTAAAGATGATGCACAAGAAAGCCCACAAACAGTTTGCTGAAGACAAGCAGACTAAGGACGTGAATTACTGGAACCATGTCCTGTGGTCTGATGAGACCAAGATAAACTTATTTGATTCAGGTGGTGTCAAGCATGTGTGGCGGCAACCAGGAGAGGACTACAAAGACAAGTGTGTCTTGCCCACAGTCAAGCATGGTGGTGGGAATGTCGGGCTGCATGAGTGCTGCCGGCACTGTGGAGCTACAGTTCATTGAGGGAACTATGAATGCCAACATGTACTGTGACATACTGAAGTAGAGCAAAATTCCCTACCTCTGGAAAATGGGCCGCAGGGCAGTATTCTAATATGATAACGACCCCAAACACACCTCCAAGACAACCACTGCCTTGTTAAAGAAACTGAGGGTAAAGGTGATGGACTGGCCAAGCATGTCTCCAGACCTAAACCCTATTGAGCATCTGTGGGGCATCCTCAAACAGAAGGTTGAGGAGCGCAAGGTCTCTAACATCCACCAGTTCCATGATGTCGTCATGGAGGAGTGGAAGAGGATTCCATTGGCAACCTGTGAAGCTCTAGTGAACTCCATGCCCAACAGTGTTAAGGCAGTGTTGGAAAATAATGGTGGCCACACAAAATATTGACACTTTAGGCACAATTTGGACATTTTCACTTAGGGGTGTACTCACTTTCGTTGCCAGTGGTTTAAACATTAATGGCTGTGTGCTGAGTTATTTTGAGGGGACAGCAAATTTACACTGTTATACAAGCTGTACACTGACTACTTTATGTTATGTCAGTAAAGCGAGAACCAAGGACGAGACTTAATGTTGAACTGAACACGACTTTATTGTAGACTCACTCTTATAATACAAGGCGCTGTCGTCAGGCTGAGAGGAGGTCAAGAAACCGCCCCTCTTCCTCACAGCCCTCTTATACCCTGGGTGGCAGCGGAACCGGAAAGGTGGAGCCACCACCCGTGTCACACAATAGTATATCCCAATAACATAACACACCCCGCCCTTCAAAAAAATGGTCCAACATACACATACAATCGAAACCCTCACCAATTTGGAACCCGAATCATGCACTAAAACTAAGCAGAAATACCTAAACAATCTATCACACTCTCTCAACACAACTAAAACTAGGGGGGGAACAGGTGGACTACCGTCTCACCCCCACACAGTAGAACAGATTATTCTGCCATCTGAGCTAAATAAAAAACAGTCCATATAAACTAAAATACTGCCGTGTTCCTCATCATCATCATCATAGCAGTCTGTCGGGGATGGGGGCGACAAAGACTGTTTCATTTAGGTCTGATCAGATTCCTCCACGCAGCTCTGTCCTTCACCCTCCGCTGCCAGGAACTCCTGACCTTCTTAACCCGGGCAACGTCTGAGCCGGTATGAGTTGCTTTCTGACATAGTATAAAACAACCCCTTTTACAGAACTAATTTACAACTCAGTTATCCCCCATTTCCATACATCATATACACTTTCCCAGCCATCAGTCTGCCCCAGTAGGGAAACCACCCCCCGAAAAACCTTCAGATGGTTCCCCCCCGGTGTACCGTCTTTTCTTCGCTCCCAGGGATGACCCACATTGGAGCCCAAACGCCTTCTCCTCACGGGCGTGCCGCAGCTCACTGGGATGTCTCCAAGACCAATCAGATAGCTGGAGATAGCCATCCTCCCCAACAGCCACCACCTGCAGCCGCCCCTGGTCATCTTCTCATCGGCATTTGCCCTGAACACCTTTTGACCAGGCCTCCTCTCTGGGTCGAACCAAATCCGTGACCCTCAGAGGAGCCCTACTCGGCTTCCAGTGTCTCTGTTTGGGACGTCGTTTTACCATGCCAGCCAGTCCGGCCCCGCTCTCTTTAATTTTTGCAGCCGGCGAAGCTGTTGTGACCCCCTGCTCACTGGTACCTTCCAGCCAAACTCCAGGAACAGAATGGGCCATCCACTCGGCTCCACCTGCCATCACGGGTGTCCCACCGCACCGCCCAGTTCCCTCAGCTAGGGTTACTTGGGCACTGGCATCGGGACCCTCCCACAATGGCTCTGGATGGGGTTGGTCCTACTCATCGTCCAGAATACTAGGCAACGGTTAGTCCCACACAGCTTCGTCCACCACTTGCGGAACCGGCCGGTCCCACAAACCACAGCCCGACCACTCTTCTCCAATGCTGCTGGTGATGGTGAAGCCCAATCCATAAAAGAGATCACACCCCATGATGTTCTCACCGCTGGCAGTCAGGATGAACTTCAAGCTGGACACCTCTGCCGACTTGTACCAAGCAGTCAGTTCCACCGACCCCACTGTAGCCAATCTTCCTCCACCATACCCACACAGCGGCGCTGAATGACCTCTCACCCGACAATGCGGGAAGAAACTCCCTACGGTGGACCAATTCAACACAGATCTCACTGCACCCGTGTCAGTCAGTAGCGGTATCGCTACCCCGTCCAGTTCCACCATACAATAGGAATGACCATTGGTACTCGGGGACACGGTGTGAATGACGGTGGGAGTTGTAGCAGGGTGGGGGGTGGGGGTCCTTGTTGCGTTTTGGATCCCCTCACTTGAACCTATAGCATGCCCTGGCAAAATGATGCAGGAGTCCGCACTTGCTGCAGCGTCTTCCTCTTGCCGGACACTCTCTAGCCTTATAACAGTGCTTGGTGGACCCACAACCCAAACACCTGGGCGATCCTGGGGCGGACCTCAATCTCACAGCATTAGCATTGTCTCCATCTTCCATGCCATCATCGCTGTCCGGATCCACTGCCTGTGCCGTCGACTGTAGTTCAAAATGGCGGAGTGCTGCTCTCTCGCTGAGCTCTCGTGATAGCTTGTCTGCCGCCTCACACTGCTGAGCTAACTCGATAGCCATGGGTAACGTCAGCTTGCCCGAGTGTGTTAGGAGCTTTGACCTTGCCACCGAGCAAAGGGTATGTTCTGCTAACTGGATGCGAACCATCTCTTCCTCTAATGCTCTGAACTGACAGTCCTTGGCCAGGTGACGTAGGTCTGCTACATACCGCTGCACTGACTCGCTGGTCCGCTGGCGGCGCTGCCGAAACTGAATCCTCCTGACGATGATGTTTTCCGGGGCGCAAAAATGTCGCGCCATTAGCTCAACCACTTCATCAAAGCTATCACTGTCGTCCAAGTTACTAAGGATACGCTGTCCTTCCGTTCCCAAGTTGTGAACCAACAGTTCCCGTGCCTGCAACTTCTCCATACTGCCAAGGTTCAATGCCACCAAGTAATTCTGAAATGCGGCGAACCACCTCACCCAAGGGACTGGCGGCTCACCAGGGAGCTCCAAAAATGGCCAAATAGTAGAAACCCCCATGTCCATACTTTTACCCTCGTCTTCAAATGTTATTTTTTAGATTTTTTTTTTTAGTATACTTTATTGATCCCCAGAGGGGAAATTGAGGGCATCCACCACCTGGATGGATGAAGCAGCCACGATACGGCGCTATCCCTTAACCATTCACACACACACTCACACCTAGGGCCACTTTAGAGTCTCCAATTAACCTAACCTGCATGTTTTTGGCATGTGGGAGGAAACCGGAGAAATCCCGGAGTAAACCCACGCAAACACGGGGAGAACATACAAACTCCACACAGATCACTGTTGGTCGGGGGCTGGGATCGAACCCACGATCCCACGATCCCCACAATCCCCCGGCCAAGGGTAAACTGTGCTGCCGCAGTGCTAACCACTGCGCCACCGTGCAGCCACGGTGTCGCACGGTGTCACTTTATGTCGGTAAAGTGAGAACCAAGGACAAGACTGAATGTTGAACTGAACATGACTTTATTGTAGACTCACTCATAATACAAGGCGCTGCCGTCAGGCTGAGAAGAGGTCAAGAGACCGCTCCTCTTCCTCACAGCCCTCTTATACCCCAGGTGGAGGCGAAAGCGGAAAGGTGGAGCCACCACCCATGTCACACAATAATATGTCCCAATAACAACATAACACTTTACATTGTATCAAAGTGTCATATCTTCAGTGTTGTCACATGAAAAAATATAATAAAATATTTACAAAAATGTGAGGGGTGTACTTATTTTTGTGAGATACTGTACATGTGTGGAATACAAGAAACATTTTGTTTTAAAAATTTCTGTGGACTATTATGTGCATATATGTGCATTTGTCCAGATGCAAATCCCATGACATTCTCTGGATATTGGCACTTTTGAAAAAGCACAATGACATTATATCAAGGGCCAATATCAATAGAAGCATTAGTCCACAGACTAATAATTGATGCAATGTTTCCTGAGTGTAGTATGTAGGAGTTCAGAGCTTACAAGCTTCAGCAGCACTAAGAGAAAACAAAAGGCTACAGGTTTGTTAAAACACCTTTAAACAAGCTGAATACATGCAGCTTAAAAAGATACTCTATACTTGTGTATGAAACGCTCATTGGTAAGTCATATTTTGCTGTATTGCAAGTACTTTGCCATGGATTCTGGTATTTTTCAGCATAATAAAATACAACTGAATTTATGGTTCCATCCATCCATTCATTTTAGGCTTCTCTGCTTGAGCTGTTGCCTCTGCGACCTGGAATTTACAGTTCTTTGGTGCTATTTGGGAGCTTGAGGTGGAGAGGGTGAGCAGCTTTAAATACCTGGGCATCCACATCAGTGAGGACCTTACATGGACACACAACACCACAGAGGTGGTTAAGAGAGCTCAGCAGCGGCTGTACTTTCTGAGTAGGCTGAATAAGTCCGGCATGTCCCCCAGGATCCTCAACAATTTCTACAGCTGCATCATCGAGAGCACCCTGACCAACTGCATCACTGCGTGGTACGGCAGCACTACTGCCCTGGACGGCAAACGCCTGCAGAGAGTGGTGAAGATAGTGGAGAAGATCATCAGGACTCCACTCCCCTATCTGCAGAGCATCTACCACCGCAGAGTCCAAAGGAGAGCTGACACCATCCTCCAGGACCCCACCCACCCCCAGCACAGAATGTTCACACTTCTACCCTCAGGCCAGAGGTACAGAAATGTGAAATGCAGGACAACCAGACTGAAAAACTTCTTTCCCACTGCCATCAGACTCCTGAACAAACAACAAACTCCCAAAACTCCGCAACACAGCTTTGCAAATAGGAACTCACACACACACCGGTTGCTAAATTTGCATATTGATCACTGGTACAGTGTGCATAGTCTCACCCCGTCTGATGTCCAGATCATCTCTGCTGCTAATTATCATGTACAGTCTACTGGTATTATCATTATAGAAAAATTCTCACATTGGGTGCTAATTTGTAATTTTTATACTGCTCATTTGCACACTGTACATAGGCTTATGCTATCTCAGGTTCATATCATCACTGATATCAATATACCACTGTCCACTTTAGTCATCCAGTGAACTTTCAATTTCACTCTTCTTGTTTCCTCTATTTTGACTGCTTTAACTGCTTTAGCTGTCCAAATTGCCTAATGTGTATTAGTATTCATTAGTATTAGTACTTAGTATCGAGGTGTGCTAAGGTGTCCTCATTGCTTAACTGTGTGTATAGTGTGTGTTATTAGTATCCATGAGTATTAGGTGTGTTATTACCTTATTAATATGTTGTGTACCTATTACCTTGGCATTCGTTCGGAGAGCAGAGTAAGAATTTCATTGCTCAGAATATGTTGCATTTCTTAACTTTGCACATGATAATAAAGCCTTTGACTCTTGAATCTGAATTTATTTTTGGTTATCTACAGTAAGTATTTTAAAATCATATATTTGTTTTTCTGCTGTGATGCTTTAGATATTATATTGGTGATTTTGACACTGGTCATCTTGTCGGTCCTCAGGGCCTCCCGGTTGCACCCAGTTTTGCACAATAGACCGAGTGGTTCGTAATGTTAGCCAGCTTTGTAGTGGTATCTGTGTGACTACTAGCAGCTGCTGTAAAATGACTGCAGTGGCCCATACTGTAGTGTAGCTTCTCACTGCCTGATCTTTCTATCTTGTGTGTTTTGAGGAGGAATTTTTACAGTCTGGTGTATAAACTTATTTTCTTTTTTGAGTGTTTTTTTTTTGTACTGCTGTGACAGCTCAAGTACAAGTGAATTAGTAACTCCTTCATTGATAACGTGTTTAGGCTAAATACAGCTGAAACCAGAGGTTTACAGACACAGTTTAAAAAGACACATAACCGTTTTTTTTTTTCTCATTGACATTAAATCAGACTAAACTTTTCCTGTTTTAGGTCAGTTAGGACTACCAAAAATAACTCTATTTGCTAAAGAATTTTTTAAAAGAATTTATTATTTTCTTCAAAGTCAGAAGTTTACATACATTTCCATAGTATTTGGTAGTATTGCCTTTAAACTGTATAACTTGAGTCAAGCATATTGGTTTTCCTTCCACAAGCTTCTCACAACAGTTGGCTGAAATTTTGTCCCATTCCTCCTGGCCTGATTCCTCCCACCCACGATACATAAAATGATTGTATCGCACATATTCAAGTATTTGTCACATTAATGTGAGCTGCTGAAGTCTAAGCAGCAGCTCCGCATGGCTGCCCCCCCCCCCAGCTTACAGAGAAATCTACACTGCAGCAAGCAGAGATAAAAAAAAAAAGAAGATAAGAGAATAAAAGTGGCCCACCTTAAGCACAGGAAATAGGGGGAAGCCAGGAGAAGATAAACATTTCCAATCTGAACTCTGCAGGTGTAAAATCAAGCTCACTTAATGAACAAACTTTCAAAATAAGAGCTCCTATCTGGTCTTGGAACCCTTCAAAATATAGTGACTCACCAAATAAAGAAATGATGGAATGTAGACACATTAAAAAAATAAGTGACAAATTATACTTCTGTCACTTATTAGGCCACAAAGTATTAACTATGTGTGGTAAACAAACATTTTTACCCATGTGGATAAACTTGATAATGTGAGTTCTGTTAAGCAAAGGGAAAAAAAGAAATTATCTCAGTTGCATATTGTTGTGAAGAATTTTCTCTGATACAAGTTTTCATTTTATTATTTAGCTTTTTCATTAGTGAAATCAATTATATGTATACAGTGGTGTGAAAAAGTGTTTGTCCCCTTCCTGATTTCTCATTTTTTTGTATGTTTGTCACACGTAAATGTTTCAGATCATCAAACAAATTTAAATATTTGAAAAAGATAACAAGTTAACACAAAATGCAGTTTTTAATTGAAGGTGTTTATTATTAAGGGTATTAAGGGTCATGTTAGGTCAGGCACTGGTTTGCTTGCTACCGGATAACCATGAAAACCGGTACTACCTGTCTCATGGGTCGGGCCGTCGGTGACTCAACCAGCAACCCCGCCCTTCCGAGGGCGTGAAGGGTGAAACTGGGCATCCTGGCAGAACTAAAAACATCTGTCACAGGTCTGTGGTGGACCACTCCCAGTTACATGGGGTGACACTGGACATCCTGGCAGATAAGCACATCTGTCGCAAGGTCTGTGGTGAACTTTTGCCAGTTGATGCATCGTGACATGCACTACACAAAGAGCAGAGATAAACAAACCTATCATCTGGTCAGTCACTGCAACAGATACAGTGGGGCAAAAAAGTATTTAGTCAGCCACCAATTGTGTAAGTTCTCCCACTTAAAAGATGAGAGAGGTCTCTAATTTTCATCATAGGTATACCTCAACTATGAGAGACAAAATGAGGGAAAAAAAATCCAGAAAATCACATTGAAGGATTTTTAATGAATTAATTGGTAAATTCCTCAGTAAAATAAGTATTTGTTCACCTACAAACAAGCAAGATTTCTGGCTCTCACAGACCTGTAACTTCTTCTTTAAGAGGCTCCTCTGTCCTCCACTCGTTACCTGTATTAATGGCACCTGTTTGAACTTGTTATCATTATAAAAGACACCTGTCCACAACCTCAAACAGTCAGACTCCAAACTCCACTATGGCCAAGACCAAAGAGCTGTCAAAGGACACCAGAAACAAAATTGTAGACCTGCACCAGGCTGGGAAGACTGAATCTGCAATAGGTAAGCAGCTCGGTGTGAAGAAATCAACTGTGGGAGCAATTATTAGAAAATGGAAGACATACAAGACCACTGATAATCTCCCTCGATCTGGGGCTCCACGCAAGATCTCACCCTGTGGGGTCAAAATTATCATGAGAACGGTGAGCAAAAATCCCAGAATCACATGGGGGGACCTAGTGAATGACCTGCAGAGAGCTGGGACCAAAGTAACAAAGGCTACATCAGAAACACACTACGCCGCCAGGGACTCAAATCCTGCAGTGCCAGACGTGTCCCCCTGCTTAAGCCAGTACATGTCCAGGCCCGTCTGAAGTTTGCTAGAGAGCATTTGGATGATCCAGAAGAGGATTGGGAGAATGTCATATGGTCAGATGAAACCAAAATAGAACTTTTTGGCAAAAACTCAACTTGTCGTGTTTGGAGGAGAAAGAACACCATACCTACTGTGAAGCATGGGGGTGGAAACATCATACTTTGGGGCTGTTTTTCTGCAAAGGGACCAGGACGACTGATTCGTGTAAAGGAAAGAATGAATGGGGCCATGTATCGTGAGATTTTGAGTGAAAACCTCCTTCCACCACCAAGGGCATTGAAGATGAAATGTGGCTGGGTCTTTCAGCATGAGAATGATCCCAAACACACCGCCCGGGCAATGAAGGAGTGGCTTCGTAAGAAGCATTTCAAGGTCCTGGAGTGGCCTAGCCAGTCTCCAGATCTCAACCCCATAGAAAATCTTTGGAGGGAGTTGAAAGTCCGTGTTGCCCAGCGACAGCCCCAAAACATCACTGCTCTAGAAGAGATCTGCATGGAGGAATGGGCCAAAATATCAGCAACAGTGTGTGAAAACCTTGTGAAAACTTACAGAAAACGTTTGACCTCTGTCATTGCCAACAAAGGGTATATAACAAAGTATTGAGATGAACTTTTGTTATTGACCAAATACTTATTTTACCGAGGAATTAACAAATTAATTCATTAAAAATCCTTCAATGTGATTTTCTGGATTTATTTTTCTTATTTTGTCTCTCATAGGTGAGGTATACCTATGATGAAAATTGGAGACTTCTCTCATCTTTTAAGTGGGAGACCTTGCACAATTGGTGGCTGACTAAATACTTTTTTACCCCACCGTACTGGAGTCAGTTTGTCTTGGCCTGTCCTCATCACTGATAATACCTCTGTCTGCCAAGTATGTGCTGCTAGTCCAGCAAAAGCTAGCAGTACTCAAATACTTGGCAAGCATTTTCATGAAATGATGAATCAGAAAGCAACTCATACTGGCTCGGACATCACCCGGGTTAACAAGGTCAGGAGTTCCTGGTAGCAGAAGGCAAAGGACAGAGCTGGTTGGAGGAATCTGATCAGACCTAAAGGAAACAGTCATTGTCACCCCCGACAGACTGCGATGATGATGATGATGATGATATTAAGGGTAAAAAAAAAAAACAAACCTACATGGCCCTGTGTGAAAAAAGTGATTGCCCCCCCCCCACATTAAAACATAAATTAATAAATTGTGTTTTATCACATCTTTGGCAAGCCAAGTTAAACTTTCTAGCCATTTCTAAAGCTTTGGAATTCCAGTGAACCACAGTTAAAGCCATTATCCACAAATGGCAAAAACATGGAACAGTAGTGAACCTTCCCAGGAGTGGCCGGCTGACCAAAATTACCCCAAGAGCGCAGCGAAGACTCATCCAAGAAGTCACAAAACACCCCACAACAACATCCAAAGAACTGCAGACCTCACTTGCCTCAGTTAAGGTCAGTGTTCATGGCTCCACCATAAGAAAGAGACTGGGCAGAATGGCCTGCATGGCAGAGTTCCAAGATGAAAACCACTGCTGAGCAAAAAGAACATAAAGGTTCCTCTCAGTTTTGCCAGAAAATATCTTTATGATCACCAAGGCTTTTGGGAAAATACTCAGTGGACTGACGAGACAAAAGTTGAACTTTTTGGAAGGTGTGTGTCCCATTACATCTGGTATAAAAGTAACAACATTTCAGAAAAGGAACATCATACCAACAGTAAAATATGGTGGTGGTAGTGTGATGGTCTGGGGCTGTTTTGCTGCGGTAAATGGAACCATGAATTCTGCTCTCGACCAAAAAATCCTGAAGGAGAATGTCCGGCCATCTGTTTGTGACCTCAAGCTGAAGCACACTTGGGTTCTGCAGCAGGACAATGATCCAAAGCAAACCAGCAAGTCCACCACTGAATGGCTTAAGAAAAAAAAAATGAAGACTGTGGAGTGGCGTAATCAAAGTCCTGGCCTGAATCTGATTGAAATGCTGTGGAATGACCTTTAGAAGGTGGTTCATGCTCAAAAAACCCTTCAATGTGGCTGAATTACAACAATTCTGCAATGATGAGTGGACCAAAATTCCTCCACAGCACTGTAAAAGACTCAATGCCAGTTATCGCAAACACTTAATTGCAGTTGTTGCTGCTCAGGGTGGCCCAACCAATTATTAGGTTTAGGGGGCAATCACTTTTTCCACACAGGGCCATGTAGGTGTGGTGTAATCTAAGGATTACATATGTGGAGCCACTAGGGGGCGACACAGACCGGATGTTGTCAAGTGTACAACAGGACGGATATTAACATGGCGGAGTTCGTGTGTTAATGTTGTTCCAGCCAGTTAATAAAGGAGGCTCCGTGTTCACCCAAAGCAGCAGTCTTTATTCATAAAAGAACCCAACACAACATGGTGTCAGAAGTTGGTGCGCTTTGAGGTGAGAAAAGTCAGCTTTGCAACCGGCTAGCGGCTATGCCAGAAGAAGTTCAAAGAGCTGCAGCTGCGCCAATTGATCCAGTAATGGCGGCGGCTACTCCAGCGGCAACCTTCACCATTAAACCACCGGAGCCCTTCGACTTTGCGAGACCCCAAGAGTGGGAAAAGTGGATAAGACGTTTTGAGCGTTTTAGACTGGCAAGTAACCTGAATAACTCAGCTGAGGCTAACCAAGTAAATACGCTGGTTTATTGCATGGGAGATGAGGCTGACGACGTGCTAAGAGGGCTCGAGCTAACGAGTGTGCAGCGCCTGCAGTACGATGCCGTTAAAACAGCCTTTGATAGACATTTCGTTCCCAGAAAGAACGTGATTTATGAACGAGCAAAATTCAACAAGCGAGTGCAACAGCCGACAGAACCAGTAGACTCGTTCATAACAGCACTCTACGCACTGGCAGAAAACTGTGAGTACGGTGTACTTCATGATGACCTCTTGAGAGACAGGCTTGTAGTGGGTCTGAAAGATTCGTCGCTGTCAGAAAGAATGCAGCTTGACAAAGATGAGATGAGATTGAGATGATGAGATTCAACTTTATTGTCATTACACATGTATGAATACAAGGTAACGAAACGTGACTTGGCATTTGGGCACGCTCTGCAGAGCACATCCAAGGCCGGGGCAGCCGCTAGGCGCCAGTCATAAAGAAGAAAAGAAAAAAAGAAAAGAAATGATATGACACAATAGGCGAGAGAAAAAAACATGTTTTATCAAATTGACGCTTAATGGGTAAGCGAAATTTTGATTGCAGGCAAAAAAAACCTCAATTGCACAGCGGTTTCTGACCAAACATTTGAAATCTTCAAGAAGAAAAATGAACAGTTGGAAAAGGCACAAAAACCACTCTACGGACCGGGTGGAACTGCACTAACCGTGTTGGGGTCTATGACAGAGACTATTACATACGGTGACAAGAGCGCTACTGAGAAAATCTATATTGTCAAAAACCTGCGCATGGCACTACTGAGTAGAACAGCTTCCGTGAGACTGAAACTAATTGCCAGAGTTGACACTATAGACCAAGAGACAGTGAGAAAAGCGTACCCCAAGTTATGCGATGGACTTGGGCTTGTTCAAAAGCCATACACAATTAAACTGAAACCTGATGCTAAGCCCTTTTCGCTCAAGGTGCCAAGGCGTGTGCCACTGCCGCTCATGGGTAAAGTGAAAGAAGAGCTCGAGAGGATGGAAAAGTTGGGAGTCATCAGTCGCGTGGAGCAGCCAACAGATTGGTGCTGTGGCATGGTTGTAGCTCCCAAAAAGGACAAAGAAAAGGTGCGTATCTGTGTGGACATGACACCTTTAAACGAGTCAGTGTGTCGCGAAAGATACATCCTCCCGTCTGTGGACCAAACGCTAGGCATGCTCACAGGTGCTCAGTATTTTTCAAAGCTTGATGCAAATATGGGATTTTGGCAAATACCACTGTCTAAAGAGTCGGCCTTTCTCACCACATTCATTACGCCATTTGGCAGATACCACTTCAACCGTTTGCCATTTGGTATTTCCAGTGCTCCTGAACATTTCCAAAACATGATGGTAACAGAGGTTACAGCGAGTCTCGACGGAGTCGTCTGTCACATGGATGATATCCTGGTCTGGGGATCCACCAAGGAGCAGCACGACACAAGACTGCACGCTGTCTTGAAACACGCGGAGAAAGCCGGCGTTACGCTGAATATGTCAAAATGTGAGTTTGGCAAAAGAGAGGTCAAATTTCTTGGGTTTATTGTTTCAGCAGAAGGAATGAGGCCTGATCCAGACAAAACCCAAGCTGTTCAGGACATGAAAGAGCCAAGCAACGTGAGTGAGCTCAGGAGCTTTCTCGGAATGGTGAACCAGCTGGGGAAGTTCATTCCGAACCTTTCTGAAAAGGACAAACCATTGAGAGACTTGCTTTCAACAAAGAACATGTGGTACTGGGGGCATGAACAACAAAATGCGTTTTGTAATCTCAAACAAGAACTGTCCTCTGCTCCTGTATTGCAGCTCTATGACCCAAACAAACCACAGAAAATATCTGCAGATGCCTCTTCATACGGATTGGGGGCAGTCATGCTACAGAAGGAGAGAGACGTGTGGTCACCAGTTGCTTACGCTTCTCGATCATTGACACCTACAGAGCAGCGCTACGCACAGCTGGAAAAAGAAGCGCTGGCTCTCACGTGGGCCTGCGAAAGATTCAATGACTTTATCCTGGGTCTGCACTTTGAACTAGAAACTGATCATAAGCCACTAGTGAGTCTACTGGGAGGACAAGCTTTGGATGCGCTTCCACCGCGTATACAGAGATTTCGTATGCGCCTAATGAGGTACTCATACACTATAAAGCACATCCCTGGCAAAAGTCTAACCACTGCCGACACGCTCTCACGCTTACCGCTCACAAACAGTGTTACTCACACAGACACAGATCTTATGGAGGACACTAACATTTATGTTGACTCTGTGCTAGAGGGACTCCCTACAAGCAGCAAATATCTTGCAGATCTCCAAGAGCAACTGCAGTCCTACAGCGTCTGTTCACAAGTCATGAAATACTGCACAGAAGGCTGGCCGGATCGTAACCAGCTACAGGGAGCGGTGAAGCACTACTGGTCTGAGAGAGCCGTTTTGAATGTGCATAACGGACTACTACTGAGAGGCACGAGGTTAGTTATCCCCGCTAACATGAGAAATGCAGTTTTGGACAAGATACATGAGGGCCACCAGGGGGTGGTTAAATGCAGAGAGCGCGCCCGTCAGGCTGTATGGTGGCCAGGTTTAAGCAACCAGATTAGTGAAATTGTACTCAAATGCAGAAAGTGCATACTGGAAAGAGTTAATGTGAGAGAGCCTTTAATGCCCACAGATTTACCAGAAAGGCCATGGCAGAAGTTGGGAGCTGATTTGTTCACGCTACAAGACAAAAACTACCTGTTATTAGTGGACTACTTCTCTAGGTATATAGAGATTGCCCAGCTCAGCCCAACTCGCTCTGCCAATGTCATTGTGCATTTAAAATCAATGTTTGCACGTCACGGAATACCAGAGATACTGATCACGGATAACGGCCCGCAGTTCGCAAGTCAGGAAATGGAAGACTTTGCAAAGGAGTACTGTTTTGAGCACGTGACCAGTAGTCCCAGGTACCCCCAAAGTAACGGTGAGGCAGAAAGAGCTGTCAGAACAGTCAAAAATCTTATCAAAAAAGCCAGTGATCCATACCGAGCACTGTTAGCCTACAGAACCACAGCGTTGGCAAATGGCTACAGCCCAGCACAGCTTCTCATGGGGCGTAGGCTTCGTACCACCCTGCCAATGCTTCCAGAGGCCTTGCAGCCATGCGTGCCGAATCTGCAACAAATTCGTCACGTGGAAAAGGAGAGACGGATGAGGCAAACAGAATGTTTCAACAAAAGACACAGAACGAGAGATTTGGATAAACTGTTACCCGGAAACTCTGTTTGGATTACAGATGCAAAAGCACAGGGCACAGTGACATCTGTCCACAAAACTCCACGGTCCTATGTCATTAGTGGACCACAAGGGACAATCAGGAGGAATCGCACTCATCTTGTGCCTATGTCGATACCAGAGACTGAGATGGAACCACAACGGACCCAGTCAAATGGAAAAGACACTCCTACAGAAACTGTTTCTGAGCCCAATGCACAGGGAACACCAGGTGTTGTTAGAACCAGGTCTGGTAGAGAAGTGATTAAACCAAAGAGACTGGATCTGTAGAGTTGCATGTTAATATTTGTGAAAACAGAGTTGAGTTCTGAAAATGCCTTCTTTAATGATGTTGTAGATGTTGTTTTTTCTTGCCTTCTGATTGTTGCTCTGAGTGTTGCTGTCCCTATGCTGTTGCAATCCTGGAATTTCCCCATTGTGGGACTAATAAAGGCTTATCTTATCTTATCTTATCTTATCTTAAATAGAAAATAAGAGGCCTTTGCATAATATGTTCTTACATGGCAACAGTGTTGAGAAAAAAAAAAAGAAATGTTATATTTTGTGTTTTCAGCTAAAAGGGGTCAACTTGGCTTCAGTAAGGGGGATGTGGTGTAATCTAAGGATTACATATGTGGAGCCACTAGGGGGCGACAGACCGGATGTTGTCAGGTGTACAACAGGACGGATATTAACATGGCGGAGTTCGTGTGTTAATGTTGTTCCAGCCAGTTAATAAAGGAGGCTCCGTGTTCACCCAAAGCAGCAGTCTTTATTCATAAAAGAACCCAACACAACAGTAGGTTTGGATTTTTTTCCCCTTAATCATAAACACCTTCATTTAAAAACTGCATTTTGTGTTTACTTGTGTTATCTTTGTCTCATATTTAAATTTGTTTGATGATCTGAAACACTTAAGTGTGACAAACATACAAAAACATGAGAAATCAGGAAGGGGGCAAATATTTTTCACACCACTGTGTGTGTGTGTGTGTGTGTGTGTGTGTGTGTGTGTGTGTGTGTGTGTGTGTGTGTGTGTGTGTGTGTGTGTGTGTTTCTTTCTAATAAAATTGTAAGTAAAACCAAATTTTAAATGACATTAAGTACACATATCGCGATATGTATCGTGATAGAGAAATTATATCATGTTACATTTTTTGAGCTATATCTCCCAGCCCTAAGGTGTGCCTTAAAGTACACTTGATTGCAGTTGTTGCTGCTAAGGGTGGCCCAACCAGCTATTAGGTTTAAGCCTTATTGATGCTGCATTTCCCCTCTAGTCCGCTTTGGTCCGTGTGCGCTTTGGATGAGCCCGGCATGCACGCGGTGCTGTTCATGCTCACTTTTTTCATCTACCCAGGCCAAGCAGTTGATGCATGTGCACAACCATCATCTGCAGTTTCACTCCCGCCCGATAGATAGCGCCAATGCGCTGACGCACCATGATTTTCACTAACAAAGAAACGCTGCTTGCTTTCTGCTGCTTGACTTCCCGGTTTTCACTCCTTTTCCACGAAGATGCTGCTGAAGTATTATTATGATTAATGTATGTTTATTCTCGTCTTGTTCTACCTCGTTGTCTTCTTTATCTACCTTGTCTTGGTGTGATGTGCCGATATCGCCACCTCGTGTTGCACATGCGCTTTTCAACGCGTTCAGATCGTGGGCAGGCGGCGCGGTCACAAAATTTGGGCTGCACATGGTCATCTGCGGTCGAACACTGCAGACACTTGCGGAGGAGGAGACAATGACAAATTTCATCACACAAGGTTTCCCATTACACGTACCCAGACAGCAGAGGTGCAGCATGAATCTAGCTTTAGGGGGCAATCACTTTTTCCACATAGGGCCATGTAGGTTTGGACCTCCCCCCCCCCCACCAAATAATAAATACCTTCATTTAAAAACTGCTTTTTGTGTTTACTCTTGTTATCTTTGTCTAATATATACATTTGTTTGATGATCTGAAACATTTAAGTGTGACAAACATACAAAAACTGAGAAATCAGGAAGGGGGCAAACACTTTTTTTTTTTTACACCTAGATAGATTTACTTTATTGATCCCAAACTGGGAAATTACAGTGTATTTAGCAAATATAAAAATTATTTAGCAAATAGAAATAATTTTGGTAACTGTAACTGACCTAAAACAGAAAGAGCTCCAAAGATTCAAAGACGTTATCATGTGCACAGTTAAGAAATACAACATTTCCTGAGCAATGAAATTCTTACTCTGCTCTCTGAACGAATGCCAAGGTAATAGATGCACATCAATACTAATAAGGTAATAACATACCTAATACTAATGAATACTAATAACACACATTAGGCAATTAAGACAGTTAAAGCAGTTAAACTAGAGGAAACAAGAAGAATGAAAATTCACTGGATGACTATAATGGACAATGGTATATTAATATCAGAGATGATATGAGCCATAAGCCTACATACAGTGTGCAAATGAGCAATGTGCAAATGAGCAGTGTACAAATTAGCACCCAGTGTGAGAATTTCTTTGTAATGATAATACCCAGTAGACTGTGCAATGATAACACAGGGTTACAAAAATAACTTTTTGGTAAGTTGTCTGTGTTTTTTCAACTGATTTAAGACAATTTTGCACCGCTGAATCTGAAAATGACATCCATTTCTCTCGATAAGGTGCAAAGTAAAAACCTGTACTTACTTAGTACTGTGCATGTACTTACCTTTAAGGTAAGTACATATAAATTGAATGTTAAGTCATCACTGTTCAAAATTCAGACAATTTCAAGACAAAAAAGAATTTTGCATCATATAAAGCGAAAATACCCGTACATGTAAACAAAAATGTATAAAACATGTGGCCATAATTCAAAAAGCTTACCTGATTGAGCAAAACCAATGTGATTTTCGGATTCAGCACATCAAAATTGTCCTAAATCAGCTAAAAAAAAAAAAAACTTGAGACAATAAATTTGGTGTTGACCAGTGTTAGACAGTCTACTGGGTATTATCATTACTGAGAGTTTAGTCTGATTTAACCCCTTGCACTCCGGTCAATTTTCCTAAAAACGCCAAAAAATAATGTGCCCAAAGTAAATCGAAAGCTGTTCTTCAATCCTTTGCAGCATCTTCATGGGGTTGGTCTCATTTAAAAGAAAACACTTTGAATTTTTTGGCAAAACAGTCATAATCTCTCTAAGTGCTCCGGCCACTGAGTTACAGTCATCTAAACATAGTGAACTTGAAGAAAATAAATTTGGCCTGGGTGTATTTTTGGATACAAATGCTTGCAAATAACACACAGCTTCAGATCCGGGCTGGAAAATGCAACAGAAATGTAGAACCAAGTGTTATCCAGCTGAGGTCCAAATTTGGTAACAATACCACAAAAAATGAATATATTACACAACTTTTTCCTCAGGCTGTTCCCAGGCGTTTTGGAACTATGCCAAATTGTGCCAAATGGCACAGTTTGGAAAAACGTCTGTAACTTTAGAATGATTCAGTGTAGAAGCTTCTTTTTGGGCTCTAATGAAAGGTGACACTCAGGGCTGTGTCAGTGTGTGTGTGTGTGGGGGGGGGGGGTTGTCCCCCCCCCTCGCTACAGAGGATGGACATCGGCCATCACTACATGATGGATTAGCCTCATGTGGGACAGCAGCTCAGTCACCGCCCCCCCCCCCGCCGCTACAGAAGAATAGTCAGGAATAAAGAATAATTTAGCTTATAACACCTTACCTCTTCACAGCAGCGTCCTGGTGAACTTCTCTTCCCCATTGTCAGACGAACGCAACGCTGGTCCGCTCGTGGTTCTGGTCTCGCGACCCGATCAAAACAAAATTCCATTATTGCGGTTTTGTGCTTCCATGATTGCGGTTTTTGGCGAACGATTTTTCAAAACAAATAACAGTAGTAATTAAAAAAAGACTGGCGAAGGCGTGTGTGTCACTCAGCCTTCGTCGTCAGCCTCCATCGGTCTATGACCATGGAAGAAATCATAACGTCTACTCTGCTGGAACCAAAACAAAATAAGCACCGCCTGTGGCCGAACATGCCGGTGCGCGAATGGCACTCCCTGTCACACAGGTTGCATTTGTGGATGGTCTCCGTGCTGCTGGGTCTGTGGGGTTCTTCCTGCGGGTCCTTTTTTGATCCGCTCCAGCAGTCAGTCTTCACCCAGCCTTAAAAAAAACAGCTCGCGAACTTCTCTGCTTCAATTGGCTCACTGCATTCACAGCCTTGGTAGGCAGGTCCTTCTGGCTAGGTTTTCAGTCATTGGTTCTTCAAGGTTTCAGAAACCCAATTCAAGGCTCTTATTAGTCGAATGAGAGGTCAATCAGATCAACTAATCTGTTCGCGGCTGTGTCTGCAGCTTTTATTTTCAGTGCGCGCTTGGACGCCATACACCACCTACATCACAATCTCCATCATGCGTCCTAGAGCGCACGAGAGCGCCCTCGTGCGCTCTAGGACGCAGAGACTTGCCCGTCCGCTGTACAACGGAGCGCAAGAGGTTAATGTCAGACAGCAAGAAAAAAGGTTATGCATCTTTTTATACAGTGTATGTAAACTTCTGGTTTCAACTGTGTGTTTTGTGCAGTCTTATTCAAAGCATCACTATATAAGATTTTCACCTTAAAATCAGGTTTTCATAATTATTTTGATGGTACATCAACCCTGACCAGCTGAATGTCACTTCCCAAAAACCTGATGGTACATGTCTACCTGGGTGTGTATTTTTTCGCCTCCAGTTCACTGTCTATGTAGCATGCCCCACATGCATTCTGGTCACATTGTGTCTAGAATCTTGAGCTGTTATCTGGAGGTTCCTGCTCCTCATTTGCATGATGTCACAGACCTCTCTACTTTATGCATATGACGAGTGGGAGCATGGAGCTGAACGTTTCAGGGAGTGTGTGTGTGTGTGTGTGTGTGTGTGTGTGTGTGTGTGTGTGTGTGTGTGTGTGTGTGTGTGTGTGTGTGTGTGTGTGTGTGTGTGTGTGTGTGGAACTTTTAAAATAGCGGGTGTGAGTAAAAAGTAAGCACATATTCAGCAACTACACCATTTATTTCTCACCTCGATTGTTTTCACAAACATGCTTTGCTGTTTAATTTTGAAGATAAGGAGAAATATTGATGTCCTTGGATGCAGGTGAACAGACTGGAACAGCCTGCCCACTGGGGGACACCTTGACCAACGTACAGGCTGTGTTTTCAGCAGAGCAGGTCAGGGGAGAGTGAAGAAATTCAGGGAGAGCAGAGCGCACACACACACACATTGACATCTGCGATATTCTTTTGTACCTCAAATACAATAAAGCAATCAGAAATATTTTTTCTTCTCTCGATGGCTGACAAAAGACTTGTCTCATGCAAAGAGACACAACCGGGCTGTGACTCTGCCTAGTGACTGTCACCTGGTTATGCCCCTTTCACATGGATCCCTGATGCAGAGGTGGTGCAGGAACCTTCCGTCAACAGATGCCCAGGTGTAGACATAGCTTCAGTGAGCCTACCTAAAAAAAAGCTCTGTTCTCAGGAGGATCACTGAAAGGACTACAACTACGGTGACTATGACTTTAGTCCGAACAGCCAATCACAGGGCACAGCTTGACCCACCAACAACTAAACACCCTGTGATTAATTGTTGAGACTGAGATTATAGTCTCCATAATTGTAGTCTTTCAGTGTTCCTACCCAGAATAAGAACGTTACATAGCGCTGCTTTAAGATTCTGCTGATAACAGTCTGTGTGGTCGAGTGAGTGTACCAACATTTATGCCACTGCTTCATTTTTTTTGTGTTACAGGAAGGTACAGTGTGTTCTCTAACCCACCTCCAGCCAAACTCAAAATCTGCATTTCTGAATTAACTGGAGCACAATTAGCACAAAAAGCAGATGTTGAAATGTCTAAGTTACCATGATCCCACTAAAACAACTGATAATTAAACTAGTGGAAGCAGAGTGAGCAGGTAAGGGGGAAGTAAACAGTAACCAAGGCACAGGGTTAGGAAAATGAGTTTCATTTTGGCAGTGAAGGAATACCAAAACACAGCTCTGCCCCTGACAGCACAGAGGGCAGCAAAGAAGAATTAAAATGATAGAAGAGCAAGTATGCTGATAAGGGCTAATTTGATTCCCTTGTAAGAGGGAAGTTTGTAGAAGCAGCCACAAGGGTAGCCTTTATGAAGCTTTAACTGCCTTTAACTGACAAAAACAGACTCCTGTGGGATCATGACTCTTGGTGCAGGATGAAACACAGCACACATAAAAGGTGACATTTTTCCTAAAACTGTGGGGCTGCTTTCCTTTTTTCTTAACTGCATGTGTTATAGTACCATCCATCCATCCATCTTCTACCACTTATCCGGGGATTTGGGTCACAGGGGCATCAGTCCAGGCAGAGTAGCTCAGACTTCTGCCCAGTTGACATAGCACCATGATTTCTATGATCCCTCCTGCAGTCCTGCAGGTGGTGAGCCCACTGGAGGGTGAACCCATGTGCCTCCTTTAGATACACTGGGTCCTTGATGTAACGTTTTCCATGGAGATCCACTGGACCGCTCTTAGTCTGGCCCTTCACCCAGGACCTGTTTGCCTTGGGAGACCCTACCAGGGGCAAGTTGCCCCCGACCACGTAGCTCCTGGGATCATTTAGGCACTCAAACGCCTCCACCACAATAAGGTGGCGATCCACGGAGGGGGTGTTATCGTACATAATGTCAAATTTGAGAAGCTAAATTCCCTGTTAAAAGACACAGTGACCAATTTCTTACTTCATGCTTTTTGGAAGATGGTCCAAAAAAGTGACTTGCTTAAAAATATGATTTTGTGACCTTTAACATCAGTTTACAGGCATATTGTAAGGTCAGTAACAATGGAGACGCATGGCAGGAAATCTCGGAATGAGTCATACTGCAATGAATGTTGATAGCTATTGAATCATCCTGCTGTAAATAATTGAAATGACAAGTCAGGGCGCTCAAAGGAAACAGCTCCAGACCCACCTCAGCCCAAATTTGAGGGTTTAAGAAAAAAAAAAAGAAACTATTAATCCTGTGTTTCTTTTGTTTTGATTCATTCATTCATCATCCATACAGCAGGGTCTGACTGAAATTTCCTTGAGCACGTTCCTGTAACCTCGGTGTATTTACAGTGGTGTGAAAAAGTGTTTGCCCCCTTCCTGATTTCTCAGTTTTTTGTATGTTTGTCACACTTAAATGTTTCAGATCATCAAACAAATTTAAATATTAGACAAAGATAACACAAGTAAACACAAAATGCAGTTTTTAAATGGTGTTTATTCTTAAGGGTAAAAAAAAAAAAAAAAAATTCAAACCTACATGGCCTGCGTGAAAAAGTGACCCCACCCCCCCCCCCAAAAAAAACAACATAAATTAACTGTGGTTTATCACATCTTTGGAAAGCTGAGTTCAATTTCACTAACCACACCCAAGCCTGATTGCTGCCACACCTGTTCTCAAACAAGAAATCACTTTAAACGGGACCTGCCTGACAAAGTGAAGTAAACCTAAAGATCCTCAAACGCTACACATCATGCTGCAATCCAAAGAAATTCAAGAACAAATGAGAAAAAGTAATTGAGATCTATCAGTCTGGAAAAGGTTACAAAGCCATTTCTAAAGCTTTGGGACTCCAGCAAACCACACTGAGAGCCATTATCCACAAATGGCAAAAACATGGAACAGTGGTGAACCTTCCCAGGAGTGACCGACCGACCAAAATTACCCCAGAGTGCAGCAACGACTCATCCAAGAGGTCACAAAAGACCCCACAACAACATCCAAAGAACTGCAGGCCTCACTTGTCTCAGTTAAGGTCAGTGTTCATCACTCCACCATAAGAAAGAGACTGGGCAAAAATGTCCTGCATGGCAGAGTTCCAAGACGAAAACCACTGCTGAGCAAAAAGAACAAAGGCTTGTCTCAGTTTTGCCAGAAAACTTCTTGATGATCCCCAAGACTTGGGAAAATATTCTGTGGATTGATAAGACAAAAGTTGAACTTTCTGGAAGGTGTGTGTCCCATTACATCTGGCGTAAAAGTAATACAGCATTTCAAAAAAGGAACATCATACCAACAGTAAAATAGGGTGGTGGTAGTGTGATAGTCTGGGGCTGTTTTGCTGCTTCAAGACTTGGAAGACTTGCTGTGGTAAATGGAACCATGAATTCTGCTGTCTACCAAAAAATCCTGAAGGAGAATGTCCAGCCATCTGTTGACCTCAAGCTGAAGTGCACTTGGGTTCTGCAGCAGGACAATGATCCACAGCACACCAGCAAGTCCACCTCTGAATAGCTTAAAAAAAAACAAAATGAAGACTTTGGAGTGGCCTAGTCAAAGACCTGACCTGAATCCAATTGAAATGTTGTGTCATGACCTTAAAAAGGCGGTTCATGCTCGAAAACCCTCCAGTGTGGTTGAATTACAACAATTCTGCAAAGATGAGTGGGCCAAAATTCTTCCACAGTGCTGTAAAAGACTCATTGCCAGTTATCGCAAACGCTTGATTGCATTTGTTGCTGCTAAAGCCTCATTCATGCTGCATTTCCCCTCTGATCTGCTTTGGTCCGTGTGTGCTTTGAATGCGCCGGTGCACACGCGGCGTTGTATGTGCTCACTTCATTTTTCATCTACCAGGCCAAGCAGCTGACGCATGTGCACAACTGTTATTTGTAGTTTTGCCCCAGCCCTATGGGCAGCGCAAATGCGCTAACACGCCAGTTTGTTCACCAGCTATAAACACAAGCGATGCACTTTTTTTTTTTTTTTTGTAGCAACAACAATGGTTTCATTTCAAGGAAAATGAGGAATTACCATTTTCCAGTGCTCTTTTCCGCTCAAGCTGCTGCTGCAAAAGGATTCATGTATGTTTATTCTCATCGTCCGCCACCTCGTTGTCTTCTTCGTCTACTTTGTCTTTGTATGTTGTGTCAATATCGCCACCTCGTGAATGGGACGTTCAGTCTTGCGCATGTGCTGTCAACGTGTTCAGGTCGTGGGCAGGCGGCGTGGTCACAAAATTTGGGCTGCACGCAGTTGTCCGCAGTCGAGCACTGCGGACACTAGCAGACTGGAGACAATGTCATAAACTTCGTCAAACGAGGTTTCCGGTTGCACGTATGCAGTCAGCAGAGGTGCAGCATGAATCCAGCTTAAGGGTGGCCCCAACCAGTTTTTAGGTTTAGGGGGCAATCACTTTCACACAGGGCCATGTAGGTTTGGATTTTTTCCCCCTTAATAATAAACACCTTCATTTAAAAACTGCATTTTGTGTTTACTTGTGTTATCTTTGTCTAATATTTAAATTTGTTTGATGATCTGAAATATTTAAGTGTGACAAACACACTAAAAAAAAAAAATCAGGAAGGGGGCAAACACTTTTCCACACCACTGTATGTAAAGCACACAGCCCTGACTGAGCAGACAGGACAGCTCAAGTGAGAATGGAGTTTGGTTTAATTCGGGGGGGGGGGGGGGGCTCCTCATCAGCTCCTCTTGTCCAAGAATTTACACTTCACCTCCAGTCAGATCGGATCAGAGATCATACCATGGCCTCACAAAGTCATCCTTACACATGATCGTGTCTTCACCCAGCCTGACTTATTACATTGTACTGTTTCCATGTCATTTCCTTTGGTTGTGGTTTCTCTGAACTGCTCATTTCTGAGCACAGCAGCTCCCCGGCTCTCACATTTAACACTGGCTTTACCTTCACAGCCTGCTGCGCCATCCTACGAATACCACGTTTATCACAGAAAAGTGAAAGACACCAAGGCAGGAAGGAAAGGGCCCTTGGTTGCCCGACTGTGCACATGTGGTGGCATACAAACTGAATTCAGTTGTGTTGAAAAGAGGAAAAGAACAAATGCTGTAAAACTAGGCCACAGGGCTTTGAAAAAAAAAAAAACGAGCACAACTTCAGCACAGCATGGAAGTGAAAGGAAGTGGCCATTGTGCAGACAGAAAAAAATAAAACAAAAAACATTCCAGTCTCAGACAAATACATTCTGACCCTGGGTTAAAGTGCTGGAAGACCCGTCTAAAATTTTAATACAAGTGGGCTGTTCACAGTTAAACATGAAAGAAAGAAAGAAAGAAAGAAAGAAAGAAAGAAAGAAAGAAAGAAAGAAAGAAAGAAAGAAAGAAGGAAGAAAAAAGTTTTGAGTTGCAGCACTGGAGATGGAGGATAGCTAATGAATGCAGTGTAGGCTAGTTAATTTTAGAGCTACAAGGGCTTTTGGAGTTTTCATTACGCTCTGTAATCTGCAGGAAATGTGAAATGACTCTCACAAACATGATTCAGGTGAGTGGGTTGAGAAAATGGCCTGACAAACAGAACCCCACAGCGCTCCCATCTCCGTCCACGGTAGATGAAACCCACTAATATCTTTACAGTGAACTCCCTGCCATGATCCGTGTACTTGTCAGCATTGGCAAATTCTGGGAACAATCGCCATCTAAACAATCACTATCATATCTTACAAGTGCACCTTCTCCCCCTGCAGCCATTCATAAATCCCATTCTTTACCAGTTAAAGACGAGTCCTGTCTTATTGGCAGGATGCCGTTTGAAAAGACCGAGTGGCAGATAAATGGCAGTCCAATCAAACCCTTAGGTGAGATTCAAACTTTAAATAGAAATTGTCAAATGTCCTCATGGCATCCACCGTTACACTTTGCCGTGTTTGTCCCCACATGGATCAAGATCACATCGTAGCTCAGGGCCTCTCCTAAGCTACGCTCCCTCTTCCTGTAGGCCTGTCAGATACCATCTCCTCGTAAGCGCCGACATATTTGCGTGCAGGAGGAAGTTGCATTTTGTAAACACAGGCTGGGTTTGATTGGAGTTCTGGCTTGTCTCCAATGTCTGTAATGTTGCCAGTTTTTCCAGAAGGGTGTGGGCTTTCCTCCAACCCTCAAAGGAAACAGGACAGCCTCACTGGCCAAAAGGCTGACATGGATAAGTCAAATGTGTCAAATAATAATAATAAAAAAGCTCCCCTGGTTGGAAGTTGTTTTTTTAATATCACTGTGAAAAGAAGGTTTTGAATCATAACTCTCACAAGTCACATCTCATTGACTTTTCTGAGATAATTTGAGGTCCGTTGGGGGGGGCGGGGGTAGCTCAGGACAGAATGTGAAACTGATGGGACTTATGTGGAGATGATGACCTAAATTACAGGGACCCTGTGGAGCTTTTGACCACTGAAGCAATGCGGTCACTGACTCCCTGTTTTGTTTACATCAAAAGGGCACTTTTGCAACTCTCCGCTTATCTACAGCTGATGACACACTAATGTGCAATCGCATCAGCCAAATTCAGCATGTTGCAAAGATGTACACAGCGCATTTCAGTGAGAAGCAGTCATGTAAACAGCAACTTTGTTTTGCAAGAAAACTCCATGGCGCTGCTTTAAACTGACCAAGCTGTACAATAAAACTGCATTTTTAAAAGGCCCCATATTGTGTAGATTTGGGTTTTAACATCCTCAAAGACACGTGTAGTTTTAAAGACCAAAAATCGTGTGTTGTTTGACAGGTTCATCAAAGAGGGTGTCTATAAAGCTCTTAGAAACGGTTTCAATGCACAGTATGTAAAATTTTGGGTATTCAGAATTCTGGAATTCAATGTAGCATAAAATCTTTAACTGTGTTTTCATTGTTACATAATCACTTTTAAGTAAAACTTTTCTGCATTTTCTGTATCATGTAGGTTTTCAAATACACAGGAAGGGGTCCATCTCCAGGTGGGTGGCCATTTTGGGCCACCATAATGTCTTCTCAAAGTTTTATGTCAAAGATGAATTACAGAAATGGTTTTGACATGTTCTCCTATATGCTTTGGATGAGTGTGATGACTAATAAAATGTGAATTGGTTGCATTTTGGAATCTGGCATCTAAACAGCTCTGAATATTACACATAGTGTGGGGTCACCCCCACAGCCTACAGACTAGCAGAGCGCACAGCTGGAGCAATTAGCAGAACAATGACTGATATCAATAGGCAGCCTCTCTTTGTCTAGCTCCTTCCTGCCAGTAATCTGCTTTTGATATGTGTGACTCAAATGCAGGTGTTCGTGACTTCCTGCTCTGTTCTGTGATGCTAATGTGCCTTTCATGTATTGTCTGTAACTGGGTATATAAGCTGACTGAAATTCACATGTTCTCTCTCTCTCACTGCTCATCTGACCACACGATTGCCTGAGAGCCTGAGGGCTCGCTCTGGCGCGCCTGCACGGCGCTGGAGTGAGTTCTGTGATGGCGGGATGAATGAAATAAAACCCACTTCTAAACTCTCAGTTCGCCGCTTATTATTTCATACCGCCACACTGGTGACCCCAAGAAAGCACACACTTTGTGCAACGCAACCTTCTGGTCTGGACAGCCACACACGGTGACCCGACCAAGAAAAGAACACGCTGGCAGCCCCCGGCGGTGACTCTCCGACGACAAGCGAATGCAGCAGCCTGACGCAAATGATCTGCCCTTCCTTCTGCTACAGGGAGACCTCGACGCAGAGCCACCACCAGGCAAACTCTCCGGAGATCATCCACGACTGGGAATGCTGCAGAAAGCGTCATGGTGCGACCCTCGCCTGAGATCGGGACATCCACGCTGGACCGGCCGAGGGACACAGAACGTTTTCTCCTTCTCACCGCTCCTCCTCCCTCTCACCATTCCTCCGCATTGACACGAGCCCGAGGGACAAAGATCGTCTCCTCCCTCTCACCGCTCCTATGCATCTACACGAGCCCGAGGGACAAAGATCGTCTCCTCCCTCTCACCGCTCCAACACACCATGACCCGGCACGAGCGAACGACGCAACAGCTTCAACAGGGATGACCATCAGCGCCGACGACGCTGATCTCCAGCAAGCTCCCTGACCCTGACTCGCCTCTACAGCAGACCTGCCATGCACAGAACCCCGCACGCACACCGGGGGGTTATGAGGACAGCGCACCACGCACGGGACAATACCGGCTCCACACAGACCGCCATCGTCCTTCGCCGCTGCACACAGAACCTTCAGGGCTGCTCACACACCTGAAGCACGCATGCAGCTTGCTCACAGGATTTTGTATGGGTCTCAGCCACGGCGCACAAGGGAATTCAGCCGTCAGCTGTCCCCGAGAGCTTTAGGGCTGCGCACACACCTAAAGTCAACACGCCACGTCCCTCACAGCTGCAGCTCCTTTTTTTCTTCATGGCCGCGAGAGGAGTCAGAGACTAATTTTTCTTCTCACAGCCGCTGTGGATCTCCGCACGTTCAACGGGACAGCCCCTCAACACCGTGGATCCATATGCAATTTTTGCGCGGCCCAGACAACTTCGCCGTCCTGGGCCGGCACTTGCTACCCCCACCCCCCTCCCTCCACCTTCGCCTGCACAGAGCTTTCCCCGCTCGCTACCAAAGCCAGACTATCGAGGCCTCAGCTTCCTGCTGAGCCCTCTGGGGGGGAGTGTGTGGGGTCACCCCCACAGCCTACAGACTAGCAGAGCGCACAGCTGGAGCAATTAGCAGAACAATGACTGATATCAATAGGCAGCCTCTCTTTGTCTAGCTCCTTCCTGCCAGTAATCTGCTTTTGATATGTGTGACTCAAATGCAGGTGTTCGTGACTTCCTGCTCTGTTCTGTGATGCTAATGTGCCTTTCATGTATTGTCTGTAACTGGGTATATAAGCTGACTGAAATTCACATGTTCTCTCTCTCTCACTGCTCATCTGACCACACGATTGCCTGAGAGCCTGAGGGCTCGCTCTGGCGCACCTGCACGACGCTGGAGTGAGTTCTGTGATGGCGGGATGAATGAAATAAAACCCACTTCTAAACTCTCAGTTCGCCGCTTATTATTTCATACCGCCACACATAGTACCTTTATAGATACTGTCTAGATTTATATTTATATATTGCTGGGTAATTTAACTTAACTGTAATGCTGTAAATACCATTTAATTGCAATGCTCTTGCACCGTGTGTATATATATATACTGTTTTCTACCCAAATTTTATCATCTTATTTTTGTTATTATTGCTCTGAGTGCTGCCATCTCTTTGCTGCTGCAATATTGTAATTTCCCTGTTGTGGGACTAATAAACGTTTATCTTAGGTTTAATGACTAAAATTAATGAGCCCCTAATCTGACTAGATAGATTTTTTTTTTTAATGAGGCACTATAAGCCAATCATAAGCAACAAGGTGTAGCCTGCAGCAGAAGTAATGTTTAATGGTCAATACGTCTGTGGTTGGAGGGGAACTGAAGCCATAGCAAACACAGAATGGCTCTATCCATCTAATCTGACTATGTACATCTACATAAAAATGTTGGCTGTACACGAGTTACATCGTTAGATGGCAGAAATTGGCATGTTTGCATGGCCATTTTGAATGACTGCATATGGTTGGACCATGAAAGCTTCCGTTTGATTAGTTGGCAACGATATACCTGCCCTTTTGTCATATAGGGGCTATGTTTGATTATTGTGTGGTCACTGGCGCGCTATGACCCCATGCGCACAACAGCATTTTTCCCCCAAACTGGCAAACTTCTTCTACAGTTTGGCTGCCCCTGCATAAGACGCTGGGATTTTGGAGGTGTGAAAGTGTAAAGGTTTTTTTCCACCTCTGCGTGAAAAACAGTGATGGCGACATCAGCGTCACAGAAGCATGAATGGGTCATAACCACCTGAGCCACAACAAATGATTAACCTATGGGCTGACTGTGTGTGGCAAAGCACTCAAGCTGCACCTCATTGGTCAACACACTCCCCTTGTGGATGATCTGTTCAGCTCTGTTCACCCATATCCAAGATGGCGCCAAGACAGTAAACTTTCTCCTATATCTTCAAAACACTGAAAAATATTTCTGAAAACAATCAAGGCAAGAAATAAATGGTGTAGTAGATGAATGTGTTTAATTTTCACAAACAACCACTATTTTAAAAGTGCATCACAAGATCCCTGAAGCGATTCAGTTGACAGGAAGTCATTTATACAGGATGCTGTAAAGTTGCACTGGCACCTACAGGCCCGGCATAGTTACAACAGTTTTCACACCTTGGGTGGTCCCGTGTGAAAGTGCCATTGTTTCTATGATGTTGACGTGTGCACAAAGACCTTTTTTTCCCCCTCCACTTTCAATGAAAACATCGTGTGCATAACCCCCATGTTGTGGTCACATGACTTATGTTAGAACTACACACCAGTTAGGCATGTTATATGCAGCTGTTAAGCATTTAGACCAGTCCATTAGCCTGAGAGAGATACATCTGCAATGTTGGATGTGTTCACTGGAAAACAGAAGTTGTAGTAGAAGATAGTGTTTTAGTCAAGACCAGAGTCACCAAAGACAAGACCAAGACTAAGGGACCAATGTGAAACCAGGGCCCTCATGCATAAAGGATTGCACAGCTTTCATACTGAAAGATGGCGTACTCACAAAATTTGAAAAGAATGTGCGCACAAAAATTCAGATTTATAAAACTGTGCGTATGCCCGATTCGCCGCGCTTCTTTATACATCCCACCTCACATGAAAAGTCAGCGCACGATCTCTTTGCTCCACCTCCATTCCTCCCACTAATGACTATGTAAATGAAGAAAAACGCCTTGTCTGTCACTCTATGTCACCCCAGCTTCACAAACGCTCAGTGGTTAGAGAGCTTAAGCATGTCTATAGAAATGTTTAGCTTCCTGTGCAACAAATTGCTCTGATCTGTGTGAAAATCACGGACAGACTGCTGAGACATCAAGGGATGTAGCTTCTCCAGCAGCACTGAGTCTGTGGTGGTATCATGGCAAAAAATGATCAGCTGACAACTTGATTGCCAGGTTGTAGTTATGGGGTTATATTAGCCATTAAATATATTCAAAAGGTAAACAGTACTGAGTTAGGTATAATAAGATATTTGACAATTATGATGCATTTTAGGCCAAAACAAACTTGATCTAGGATTAAAAGCAATTAAAATAATACAGTCACAAGGTTACATGGAGAAATACTTGATTTACTAGATACATGTACTGTAGAAATATATATTCTCTGAATCAACAATGTACTATACATGCATTCATGTAGTATTGCACTGGGAATTGCACTGACAAACCTTTGAAATTTTGGCAGATGTGTCTCTTGTTTTATGTGTGAAGATTACCACCAAGTGACATAAATTAAATACTAAAAGATTGGAAAAGCTGTCTAAGAACAATCCAGCAGTTTGAGAAATCACTTTTGGTTTAAGTCTGTCAACAGAATTATGAACCATAAAGCAGTTTGTATTAAAATGTTAAATCCTATTAAACCCTAACCCAGGGGTGTCCAATCATGTGCCATGGAGGGCCAAGACCCTGCAGGTTCTCTCTTCTACCCAGTCTCTTCAGCAGGTGTTTTCACTGATCAGCAGTCAGTGGGAAGAAATTCAGTGGAATCTGCTATTGAAGACACTGGAGGTAAAGCCTGCTTGGCCCTCCATGGCACATGATTGGACACCCCTGCCTTAACCCATTATGATAAAGTACAGATGCTAATATGGCACAGAATTCCTCCATATATTGGCACTATCACTAAAGTGTGCAGGGTCTTCTGCAGTGGCACATCCAACAATACCGTCTTCAGTAAATAAAATAATTGTTTTGGTTACTTTTTCTTAAAAATGAGCCATTATTTTCAAAGTCACAGATAAATGGTTTGTACTGTTGACTCTTTTCCTACCGGTGCCTTAACAGACAAAATAGAAAATCATGATGCAAACACATAAGTCACTAAATTGTTTATTACAATCAGCAGCAAATTCCAGATTATTCAGAATGTGCAAAATTCAAACTGTAAAACAACTTAGAATGGGTCACACACACCGGCCACGCTGCCTCACTGAGAAGCAGCTGGGATGTACCGCTCAAACTGGTCCCAGTTCAGCAGATTTTCAGCCTGCATCTCTGTAAATAATGACGCAAAGTCCAGTTTGGGGTGGATCGTTTACCTCTTGCCTTGACCAAAGACAGAAATTGGTGGTGGTTAATTAATGCAAGTTTAAAACTTATTTGGGAAATGCACTTGCTGCTAAAAGCCAGTGGAGGAATGTGACAAAGTACTTCGTTGTTGTATTTAACCACAATTTTCATGTAGCTGTGCTTCAGTAAAGTAGATTTTACAAGGGCTGGGTTATGTTTAAAATCATTTGTTTTTACTGTGGCCTCAGCAGTCAGAATGAATTAATACATTCACTTGAATGAAATATAGTACTTTAACTGAGGGTGTGCATCACCGAGTATGGAGTCGCTCAGTCAAAATATGGAATTTTTGATCAATAAAAGTTGAGCCACTGTTCTGTCACCGCTGTGTCTCTTCTTGCCCTGGCTTCAAGTATGGGCGGTGTTTTGTACTTGTATTGCTAAAACACAAAAGGAAGCACTACAATGGGTCTCAAATATTTGTAATGTGTCCTGCTATTATAGTACTGCATGATTTTATTGATTATAGACTATAAACTACCCATATAAACTAAATTATATTGATGACTGAACAACTCCCATTCCCCAAAGTGCAACATACAATTATGAACATAACTCACAAAGGCTCACACAAGTGATCTGACAAAAAAAAATAAATACATTAACAAGCGGTTTATTTTACAGTTGATGTGCCATTCATTTTCAATTATTCTGTAATCAATATTCACACAATCAAATAAATCTCACTTCAGTCCCTTTTATATTAAGTGGAAATTGTGGTACTGTGGAGAGTGTGGGAAATGAGGAGGCCAGTTTACGAACAGACGAAGTTTTATTAACACTCTCACATCAGTCATACACAAAAAGCAATGAATCAGCCAAGCCAGGTTTCTCCTTATAAACTCCACAGATCATCTCACATCTGCATGACATTTCATATCACACTGCATGATATCTAACCCCACATTTACCTTAAACCCCCAGCTCCCCCTTCCTGCCAACTCCCCATGACGTCCCTGTCTATTATTCTCTTATGTTTACCACTGCATCCTGACTGAGACGCTGTCTGCTGACTCCTCTACAATATGCATTGCCACCCCCCCAGACAGAGTTTCAGTCGGCACGTCTTTTGGGCTTCAGTCTCCTCCCATATCTGCTGTAACGGGGGTCTCTGTGCCGGCGGGGGACTGCTGGACGTGTGTCTGGCTGCGGGTGGGCCAAGGCGGGGGTGGGGGGGGGGGGGGGAAACTTCGCTCTGCCCGTGTGGCTGTCCTGGTGAATCATTTGCCTGGGGAGCTCTCAGTGGGGGTCTTCCACGCCGAGGGGCCCGGGCCAGCAGCACTTGCTTGTCCGCCACTACAAAGGCGGGCTTAAGTCTGTCTATGCATATTTTTCTCCCGAACCCCCCCCCCCCCCGCAAGTCTAGCAAAAAATACTTGTCCCCTGTTTCCAGCACTCTGAACGGGCCATCACAGGGTGGGCGCAATGGCGGGCGGTGGGCATCGTGTCTGACGAACACGAACTCCGCATTCTTCAACGTTTTTGGCACAAAAGCGCGTGGAAAACAGTGGTGGGCCGGGCAGCGTGCCTGTGTCTGCACTGCGCTGCAAACGCTGAGACGGGCAGCTGTCCAGTGCGGGATTATCTGGCAAGAATTACCCGGGCAGCCGCATTGGCTGAGAAAAAACCAGCTCAGCCGGGGAAGCATCCAAATCCTCTTTTGGTGCGGAACGCAACCCCAATAAAACCCATGGCAACCGGTCAACCCAATTTGCATCCGTCAACGAAGGCCTGAGTGCTGCCTTCAGTGACCTGTGAAAGCGCTTGCATAACCCATTTGCCTGTGGGTTGTACGCGGTTGTGCGATGAATTGCAACACCCAGGCTGCGGGCCATCACGGACCAAAGTTCGGAAACAAACTGAGGGCCCCTATCGGACATGATGTCCGACGGGATTCCAAAACGCGCCACCCATGTTGTCAAAAAAGCACGCGCCACGTCCGCGGACGTGGTTGCCACCAGCGGGACTGCTTCTGGTCAGCGTGTGGTGCGGTCCACCACTGTTAGAAGGTGCGTGTACCCCTGCGATGGCGGGAGGGAGCCCACGAGGTCCACGTGAACATGGTTGAATCTTTTAACCGGTATACTAAACGGCTCCAAAGGAGCCTTTGTGTGTCTGTGTACTTTGGCTCGTTGGCACGCTACGCAGGCTGCCGCCCACTCTTTCACTTGTTTGCGCAGGCCTGGCCACACGAATCGCTCCCACCATTTTGACTGACGCGCTCACTCCTGGGTGCGCCAAAGCGTGAACTGACTCAAACACGCAGCGGCGCCACGCGACTGGGACTACCGGGCGCCCCGTGGAGACGTTGCAGATTAGGGCGGGCTGCCGTCTTGCAGTACCCTGCTCTCCAGCCTTAACCCTGTTGGTCCAGACTGGAGCGCGCGCACGTCCGTATCGCTAATCTGCTCTGCGGCCATGGCTGTATAATCTATCCCTACGCATACCGGGGCCACAACCGTGCGCGAGAGGCAGTCCGCCACCACGTTCAGTTTACCCGACACATGCTGAATATCGGTCGTAAACTCCGAGATCGCGGCCAGCTGTCTCTGCTGCCGGCCTGACCATGGCTCCGAAACCTTGGCCATCGCGAACGTCAGCGGCTTGTGGTCCATGAATGCGGTGAAGCTGCGCCCTTCCAGCCAGAACTGGAAGTGGCGTATAGTCAGATGGAGAGCCAGTAACTTTGTTGAACGCGCTGTATTTACGCTCACTGTCGCGCAAAGCCCTGCTGAAAAAAGCGAGCGGCTGCCAAGAACCGGCGACACGTTGCTCCACGACGGCCCCTATGGCCACGTCCGAGGCGTCGGTAGTGAGCGCTATCCGGGCCGCCGGGTCTGGGTGCGCCAACAATGCGGCGTTTGCCAGGGCTGCTTTCAACTCAGAACACCTGCTCTCGCTCCGGAGTCCATTCGACTCCATCCGTGGGTTTCCGTCTCTTGAGCGCGGCGTACAGTGGCTGCATGAGCTGAGCGGGGGAGGAAACTGTTATAAAAGTTAACCATCCCCAAAAATTCCTGCAGCGCCCTGACCGTCTGAGGCCGGGGAAAGTTCGCCACAGTGCGCACTTTGTCGGGCAAGGGTATCGCTCCCTCCGGTGAGACGCGGTGCCCCCCCCCCCCAAAAAAAAAAAATCAACCCCCGTCACGCCGAACTGGCACTTCGCCGGGTTGATGATTAACCCATGCTCCTCCAACCTCTGGAAAACCGTCCTGAGGTGGGTTACGTGTTCGTCTTCGGACGCACTGGCTACCAGGATATCATCCAGGTAAACGAACACAAACGGGAGATTGTGCAGCACCGCATCCATCATGCGCTGGAACGTCTGTACCGCTCCTTTTAATCCGAAAGGCATGCGCAGAAACTCGAACAAGCCGAACGGAATTATTACCGCTGTTTTGGGTATGTCCTCCGTGTGCGCTGGGACCTGGTGGTAACCGCGGACCAGGTCTATTTTAGAAAAAATGCGTGCTCCGGCGAGGTGAACGGAAAAATCCTGAATGTGGGGAATTGGGTAGCGGTCGTGTGCTGTGGCATTATTCAACCTGCGGAAATCACCGCACGGTCGCCACGACCCCTCAGCCTTAGGGACCATGTGTAGCGGGGATACCCATGGGCTGTTCGATCGCCTGATGATGCCCAACCTTTCCAGGTTGGCAAACTCCTCGCGCGCTATGGCCAGTTTAGCTGTGTCCAAGCGCCGAGGTCGTGCGAAAACAGGCGGCCGGGTGGTGGTGGTAAAGTGCTCCACCCCGTGTTTAGCGATGGCTGCTGAAAACGTCGGGACTGCGAGTGCTGGAAACTGAGTGAGCAGTGTGTGGAACTTACTGCCTGGAGCTGTGATGTTGGCTTGTGTTACTGGCCCGGCCCCTCGAGCTGTACAGGGGACAGAGTCAAAGGACAGTGCATTAACCAGGCGCCTGTTAGCAACATCAACTAATAAACCATGTGCACACAGAAAATCAGCTCCCAGGATCGGGAAACTCAATGCTGCTATGGCAAAAGTCCACTTGTATGTACGGCCGTGTAGAGATAAAGCCAGTGTTCTCTCATCAAAGGTCTTAATGTCCGAGCCGTTTACTGCTACCAGCCCGGGGCCGCTAGGTCCTGCCAGCCGGTCAGAGTAGGTCGGCAGGATGATGCTCTTCTGGGCTCCGTTGTCTACAAGGAAACACCTCCCTGAGAGCGAGTCCGTCACGTAGAGCAGCTTGTTCTCTTCGCCGGCGGTCGCAGCTGCTACCGACTGCTGGCCCTGGCATTTCCCCGAGCGCTTGAATTGGCACGGTGGCGCACATCTGCGTGCGTTCCCTCCAAAACGGCAGTGGTAGAAGCAGAGCGTGTCTCTCTGGCGCTCCTTGGCCCCCGCTGCAGTCGGTGGCTCCTCACCTCCTCTGGTCGTCTCGCTGGGCTCCGATGCCGCTGCGTTCACCGTGAGTGCTCTGGTGGTGAGGATGATCCGGTCTGCCTCCTGGGCTAGCGCACGGTAGTCACGCACGGCCAGCAACAGCGAATTGGCCAGGACCACTCTCGCCTCTGTTGGAAGGTTCCGGAGGAAAAGGTGGGCAAACAGAAAATGCCCATCGTCTGTGCCCATTAATGCAAACATCTTCTCCATCAGATCGACGGCTGAACCATCTCCTAACTTGGAACGCCTCAGGAGCCTCTCTGCTCTCTCACAGTCCGAGAGCGTGTAGCATCGGGTCTGCGCAGCTTTGAGAGCCACGTATCTGTCGTGGGCTGGGGGCTGGTCGAGCAGGCTCGCTACCTGCTGAGCAGTGCGAGCGTCCAGCGCTGCAACCACACGGTAAAACTTGGTGTCGTCTGCCGTTATTCCCCGGAGGGCAAACTGAGCCTCGGTGTGGTGGAACCAGGAGCGCAGGATGTGCTGCCAAAAGTCCGGTAGCTTGACTGCAACAGCGCACGCGTTGCTGGAGGTTCCCATCCGGGCCGTCTGTGGGATGCTTGCCGCGTTGCTGGGGCTTCCCGCCTCGTGTTCCATAATACGTCTGGGGTCACCTGTGTGGAGAGTGTGGGAAATGAGACCAGTTTACAAACAGACAAAGTTTTATTAACACTCTCACATCAGTCATACACAAAAAGCAATGAATCAGCCAAGCCAGGTTTCTCCTTATAAACTCCACAGATCATCTCACATCTGCATGACATTTCATATCACACTGCATGATATCTAACCCACAATACATTTCCCTTAAACCCCCAGCTCCCTCTTCCTGCCAACTCCCCATGACGTCCCTGTCTATTATTCTCTTATGTTTACCACTGCATCCTGACTGAGACGCTGTCTGCTGACTCCTCTACAATATGCATTGCCACACTACTTTAGTTTTGGCACTTTACCTATAAAAGCAAAGGATTTCAGTACTTTCCACAGTGGCAAGGTCCGTTGTGGAGTGGCTGCTTTTCCCTTCCTCTTGCCTAGACCAAAGACAGAAATGGATGGTGGTTAGTTAAAGTAAGTTCAACACATATACAGTACATCTCAAAAAATTAGAATATCATGAAAATTCAATATTTTTTGTCACTCATTTCAGAAAGTGAAACCCATATATAGATTCATTACATGGACAGTGATATATTGCAAGTGTTTATTTTAATTTTGAAGATTATGGCTACAGCCCATGTTAACCAACATTTCAATGGCCAACATTTCTATTTAAAAACTATTTTTAAAAATTAATTTTATGCAATATTCTAATTTTTTGAGAAACTGAATTTGGGGTTTTCAGGGGCTGTAAGCCATAATCATCCAAATTAAAATAAATAAACGCTTGAAATATATCACTGTGTAATGAATCTATATAATATATGGATTTCACTTTCCAAAATGAGTGACAAAAAAGTATTGACTTTTTCATGATATTCTCTAATTTTTGGAGATGTACCTGTGTTAGGGAAACACACTTGCGAAAGTCAGTGGTGGGATGTGACAAAAATGCTTTGTTTCCCTGACCAGTGAGCACCGCAGGATCCACTCTGTACATATACAAGTACATTATCAATCCAGGGATTTATGGTGGAACAGAAACAGCACAAAAACACTGTTCCAACACTTTTTTTGGAAAATCCACAGAATAGATGTTTGGGTCTATTCTGACGTTTTAGAAAATTATATGAATCACTTTATAAATCACTGGTTTGACAATGCACTTGTATATGTTGAGATTTTGGATCCTGGGGTCCTCTTGACCTGTAAAAACGCAACACTCCGAGGGCGGCTAACCCCCGGCATGTGGAAACAGATTCTAGAAAGAAATTACACACAACTTAATGCACAGCACCAAAGTGTAACACATACACAAACCAAGATTAGCATATTTCAGCGTTTTGCTCTCACAAGCGAATACTTCGGATAGAGCAAGCGCAAATCAGCGGAGTTAGCTACTAGCTAACACTTGTTAGCCAGCACAGGACGGCATATTGCTCAAAAAAGTGAGCTTACCACCAACAGGATAAATAAGCGAAAAGACGCACAATATCACAAGTCACTCACCATCGATGTTTCTCTCACTTTCATCTTCAGCTTGTCCGTAGCCCGGTTCTATGCTGGGCTGCCCTCTGCTTCAATGCGGGGTACCTCCATGTCCCTCTGGATACTGATATCTGCCACCAAGCACAGAAAACTCTGCACCTCTTCGTTGGACCACGGTGTAGATTTCCGCGAAACCTACAATGCCATCTCTATTAATATCTTGTTTACTTGGTGACAGAGTTTACTCTGTGAACTTTTGCAAATGCTGGTTTGGCGATTCTTCAGAAGATAGGACGCTTTCATGACGTTACGCCCTGACCAATCAGTGGTCTGCAGTCTGGTAACGTCACATTTTTGGCTCGATTTAGCGTTGCTGTACCCTGGCCTCTAGTCGGTACTAAAAAAAGTACCTGGTACCAGGTACTAATGGAAAAGGATACAAACTGAACCGAGTAGGGCCAAGTGGGTACTAGTGGAAAATGGCCATTAGTAGTCTGCAGTCAGGGGCTGCTCATTGCCTCGGCACATATTGTGCTGGAGCTGGGGCTCAATTAGAATGCAATTTGCCAAACAGAATTCCTCCCAGGAGACATGATCTGTGCGCGTTGCCTTATGAGTCATCTGTATAGTCTGGTAATTTTTTATTTATTTATTTTTTTTAATCTCTGTGACATTTACAGAGATGGGATCAAGTTTCCAGTGGCGCTGGTTTTGGACCATGAATGAGGAAGGTTATATCTGAGGGAAATTAGTTATTCATCGGGGTTTTACTGCACTCAATAAGCAGAGTTGTGGAGATACACACATGGACAAAATTGTTGGTACCCCTTTGTTAATGAAAGAAAAACCCACAATGGTCACAGAAATAACTTGAATCTGACAAAAGTGGGAATAAATAAAAATTCTATGAAAATTAACCAATGAAAATCAGACAATGCTTTTGAATTGTGGTTCAAAAGAATTATTTTAAAAAACAAACTCATGAAACAGACCTGGACAAAAATGATGGTACCCCTAGAAAAGATTGAAAATAATGTGACCATAGGGACATGTTCAACCAAGATGTGTCCTCTAATTAACATCACAGGTGTCTACAAACTTGTAATCAGTCAGTCGGCTTATTTAAAGGGTGACAAGTAGTCACTGTGCCGTTTGGTGACATGGTGTTTACCACACTAAACATGGACCAGAGGAAGCAAAGGAGAGAGTTGTCTCAGGAGATTAGAAAGAAAATTATAGACAAGCATGTTAAAGGTAAAGGCTATAAGACCATCTCCAAGCAGCTTGATGTTCCTGTGACTACAGTTGCACATATTATTCAGCAATTTAAGATCCACAGGACTGTAGCCACCCTCCCTGGATGTGGCCGCAGGAGGAAAAATGGAAGAGACGGATAATACGAACGGCAACAAAAGAGCACAGAATAACCACTAAACACATTCATGGTGAACTCCAAGGTCAAGGTACATCAGTATCAGATTGCACCATCCGTCGTTGTTTGAGCCAAAGTGGACTTCATGGGAGACGACCAAGGAGGACACCACTGTTGAAAACAAATAATAAAAAAGCCAGACTGGAATTTGCCAAACTGCATGTTGACAGGCCACAAAGCTTCTGGGAGAATGTCCTATGGACAGACGAGACAAAACTGCAACTTTTTGGCAAGGCACATCAGCGCTATGTTCACAGACGCAAAAATGAAGCATACCAAGAGAAGAACACTGTCCCTACTGTGAAACATGGAGGAGGTTCTGTTATGTTCTTGAGCTGCTTTGCTGGATCTGGCACAGGGTGTCTTGAATCTGTGCAGGGTACAATGAAATCTCAAGACTATCAAGGTATTCTAGAGAGAAATATGCTGCCCAGTGTCAGACAGCTTGGCCTCAGTTGCAGGTCATGGGTCTTGCAACAGGATAATGACCCAAAACACACAGCTAAAAACGACCAAGAATGGCTAAGAGCGAAACATTGGACTATTCTAAAGTGGCCTTCTATGAGCCCTGATCTAAATCCTACTGAACCTCTGTGGAAGGAGCTGAAACATGCCATCTGGAAAAAGCACCCTTCAAACTTGAGACAACTGAAGCAGTTTGCTCATGAGGAGTGGGCCAAAATACCTGCTGAGAGGTGCAGAAGTCTCATTGGCAGTTACAGAAATCGTTTGATTGCAGTGATTGCCTCAAAAGGTTGTGCAACAAAATATGAAGTTAAGGGTACCATCATTTTTGTCCAGGCCTGTTTCATGAGTTTATTTTTTTAAAATAATTCTGTTGAATCACAATTCAAAAGCATTGTCTGATTTTCATTGGTTAATTTTCATAGAATTTTTATTACCACTTGTCAGATTCAAGTTATTTCTGTGACCATTGTGGGTTTTTCTTTCATTAACAGAGGGGTAGCAACAATTTTGTCTACAGCTGTACATCTTGTAATAAATAATCATGTTTTTCAACCACTAGCTCGTAGACAAATCATTTTAACTGAAGTAGAAATGTTATTTTAACACATTCTGTGAGTTTCAGCCGTTTTGTAGTTTGTATCAGGTGGATCTGTTAAACAGAATTTTGCGGACAGTCCACAACTTCTCAAGGCAGGTGGAAACTGCAACTCGGCCCGCAGATTCTCAAGTCATGTTTTTAATACAGCCCGCTGTGTACGTGAAAATCAGCGTATGCCGTTTTTGTGTGTGTGCACAGTTTATACATGAGGCCCCAGGTCATGACCAAGACCTACATGCACAATGGTCTTGGGCCATTAAAGTCTTGGTCTTTCTACATGATGGTGTCAGTCTGGTCTCGACTACAACGTTAGTCAAAGTAGTAGTATAACACGGTGAGTGGAGGGACAACTGGCAAGTGAAGGAATAATGGTTTGACAAGTTTTGTTTTAAACTGTAGTGGTAATGTAAATCTATGAATACCCCCCCCCCATTTCTGCCATTTAGTGTACAGATATAATTTTTGTACACATGTACAGACAAACATACATAACAAGCTATTTAGCTGTATAAAGGCAGGACAAAAACCAGAACGGCAACATGCTTGTTTCTTCAAGAGTTTAAGTAAATAAAGGCGGTGTGCATTTCTCCACGAACAGATCATTTATGTTTTAACAGCACAAACCATGGACATATCTTATGGAGGTTAAAAATTTTTAAAACACCATTTTGCACAGTATGAGCCCTTTAAAATGATATTACCTCAGCACAATTGATGGCTTCTCTCAGAGCCGTCTTTTCATCATGTACCAGTTTTTAATGTGTCTGATAAGGCCTTGGTCTTTAAAAATAATACAGAATAAATCTAATTGAAGGTAATATACGATGTACGTGTAATTCCATTTTGGCTGTGTCACATGATGAAAAATGGGAGTTAATATTTCCAATTACCCCATCGCACTGGCAGCAGCTTTGCCGCCATGCGCTTCACTCTGCCGCTCAGATTCCTGTAGTGCTAAAAAAAAAAAAAAAAAAAACCCGACCAATAATCATAAATATGCATCATGCAAGCACACATACACAATTCATATTTCATCACCGTGGTAGACCACAGAGAATTGAGGAAATGCTAATGTGTCCGGCAGTTCTCCTATTTGGTGCCGCTGCTGCTGATGATAATCCAGCTCTGGCTCCCGTGGGACCTTACCTGCAACAAAATAACTACAGCGGCACCTCCATGCAAATATCACCTGAGGAAAACGTAACTCATCTACCCAGTAGCCGTGAGGGCTGTGATCAGCAGCTTCCTCTGTAGCGGGGGGGGGGGGGGGGGGGGGGGGAAACAAGAGGTCTAGTGCTACAACACAACCTTGCTGCCAGCTGTAATTTCTGCTGCTGCCTTCATATGTGAACACACTGCAAAGTGGTTCATAAGCATTTACTGGTCGACAGTGCCATAGGTATCCCTGCTTGGGAATCCATCGCTTTGGTGCATCAACATTAAATTAGTCATAGGTTGATTTTATATACACACACATATACACTATACTTCTATAGAAAGAAAGGGTTAACACCATTTAAAATTGAGGTTATTCTTGCTGCACCATAGCTCTGCTTTAATGAATACTGTAATTTGAGATGAACAGAAGGAAACCCAAATGCGGAACATTTTTAGCATCTGGCTAAACTTTCAAACAATATAAATAAATAAAAAAAAACCATCTTCAGACAGCAGAGGTGTAAACCGAGCAAAATGTCCAGCACAGTTTGAACACGACTTGACACAAGCCAACAAAGCTGATGTTACAGTGGTTTCAGGGAGCTGCTACTGCTGCGAGGCAAATATTTAGATGAAAACTGGCAGCTGTAACTGTGTGGGCTGTCGACACTCAACCACACAAACAAAAAGCAGCAGTTAAACAGGTAGAGCTGTGGCTTTTTCTGGGTGCAGCTCCCAGATCACACCAACAACACTGGTTCTGGATGTGGAACATATAGAATGGCCTCTGGTACTTCTGCTTCAAAGTATCCTGATTAATCCTATTCCAAGATCAAGAAAAGTAAACTCATCTTCAAATATATATTTATTTCCATATGCCTGCATACAAACATCTATTTGTTCCAAAAATAAACTGCAAGAAACAGGATAATCAGTAAAAGTGCAGAGTCGTCATTAACAGTGTCCACAAAGCAGTCAGAGAAAGTAAAGCTGCATAATGACTGGGCTAAAACGATGGAAGGGAATCCTCAGGGTCGGGACGTGGTGAAGACAAGTGTCTCTCTGCCACTCTGTGGACTGGTCTCCTACACCTGAGTAGTCCAGGAGCAAACACTCAGCAGTCAGCAGAACAAGGACACGTTTGGCTCCTCTGTGCAAAGATTCACTAGATTAGAAAAATAACTATGGGCAATTAAATTCCGACCTCTTCCCAAAGTGATGAGACAGCAAGTTGAATTTGTCTACCATTACAAATTACTTGTAAAAATCTAATTTTATAGAGAGAGAGAAGTTAATCTGAGACAGGGGCGAGTCACTTGTTTTCAATGCAAATTAAAGTATGGAAATTTTCCTTCTTCTTGGCTGATGCATCTAAAAATGGTTACCATCCCAAATGTCAGGGCAGTTTGAGGTAATTCCCTCTGAAAATGCGCTGCGGCTTCCACAGCACCCCCACGGCTAACTGGTGCATTAACCCTGCTGTGCCTCCCCTTCAACATTCAAGTTTCCACCATCAGTTCACAAAACGCTCATCTTTGATTTCATGTGTGGAATTCAAGTGGTTGGCCAGCTCCCGCATCACGGCGTCTTTGCCAGTCTGATCGTTCCTCCTCTTTTCCATGATCACGTCCTCCAGGCTCTGGAACTCCAGCACGTGGCTCTTCTTCTCTGAAAACTGCAGTTTTAACCTGTAAGGCTGCTTGCCAATCCGTATCTCCCCTCCCATTTTGAATTCCCGTTTGCCAAAGCGACACCAGGCGGCAAAACACTCGGAGTTCCTCCAGTACAGCTCCCGGTCTCTGGAGCCGACGTGGTCAAGCGCGTTACGCACGATCACCTCCGGCGGGAGCGCGCGGTACCGGTAGAGGCCGTTCACTATCCTGCCTTTTTTACCCTGACTCACGTCGGTGAGAAAGTTGTTCTTTATTTCAGCCCGGTGCAGATGAACCACCTGGAAGTCCCCGACGTAAACGGCCCAGTGCGGGTACTGTCCGGTGGCCACGAACTCCAGCAGGTCCCCCTTCCTGCACTTGTTCAGCAGACTTTCCGCGGAGTGCGTCGCCGCTCCGGTCTTCCGCTCGAAGACGCACTCCTCTCGGTAGAAAATTGCGCACTCCAGCTCGTCCTGCAGGTTGAAGGGCTTCTCGTCGTGGTGCACCGGACGAACGTTAGGCGGAAAGTGATCCAAATTATCGTCCTGGTCATCGTCGTCGTCGTCGTTGGAGAAAATATAAGAGACGCCGATCCGCGTTCCGTCGTCATCCGGGTCGAACCCGTTTGGGTCCGACGTTGGCACCTCTGCGTAGTTCAGATGCGTTAGTTTCTCCACCTGGTTCCCCATGGCGGCGGACGAAGCGGGTGTGCGGCACAAACGGGATCCACCTGTTCCCACTTCGCCCGGGAGAGACGGCAGCAGCTAGACCCAACGAAGCGGCGCGGAGCGACACCGACCATCCATAGTCAGCCCCGCAGCCTCCAGGCGAACGGCGGCCGTGCGGACCTGTGTGGAGACAAACACGGAGGCAGATTTACCACCAAGCTGAGCAGCCCCACAGCGAGGCTCAGTGCAGGTTCCCAACAGGTGTGACCTGACGCACCTGTTGGCACTTTCCCTCACCGACATAAGCGCAGCTATTTTTACTCTGAATCCCGCCTCGCCTCTTTAACACGTTCACCACTGCCGTCATCCCAGTTAACTGCTACTCTAGAATTTCATAGTTTCTTCAGGTCGGTCACCGGACTGCAGACACTCACCTGCAGTTCAGCAGAGCGCCGGCAGCTGCTTCCGCATCCGCTCCTCTCTGGTGACTCAGCCCAGACTCCCCTTCCTGGACGGTAGGGCTGTTCACACTGAACAGGAGTTGCGGTGAAACTCGCCCGGGATCCAGCAGCCGCCACGGGGAGGTGGCGTTTAAAGCCACACGACTCACCTCATTTGCATACTCAGTTTTTACTGCTGCCAGAAGCCAGACTTCACTGAAACCAGTTGCATTAATTCATTCAAATTCAAGTGGAAGATACAAGGTAATTTAAACGGGAAAATGTATATGGAAAAACAAACACTATTGTAAGATGTGAATCTCATATTTTTAAAACATAGTTTTATTGCAAGTCTGCAAAAAAGTCTAAAGTTAAGAAGCACAATCCACCTTATTCCTGGGGGTGCCGCTGTAGGAACGATTATGGGCGGAGCTTCCGGTTTCAGCTGCTTTAGTGTTAAATCAGAGTGGAGTAGTAGGAGCATCTGAAATAGCGTTTATTTAAAGTTTTTCAAGTTCATTTTAATGTATAGTCCGCATACGTGTTTTGCACTCAAGTGGCAGCTAATTTCAGCTCTTCATTTTCTGAATGTTTTGGCATAGTTCTGGTACTTGCTGGTGTTCATGGTTGTGCCAATAGACAGGATAAATGGAGGCTTCTCACCACACGGTGACGTGGCGTACCTCTGCTCTAAGATAAATTTGATTATGTCCAACATATTTTAACAAAATGCAGCCGACCTTATTGCGATGGAGACGTGCTGGTCTGAATGCGCGCCATGTCATTATGAGTACAGGCAACGAGAAGTCATAAATCATGACTCTTTCTTTGTTTGGTAGTGGCAAAGTCCTGGGAAAACCCCCGTGAGTGCCTGGAATCATTGGAAAGCTTAGAAATTGTACTTTCTAAAAATACCTGTGCTTTTGCAAAAGACGTAACTCCCGACCAATCGAACGCGAGTTTTCAACCTAGCTAAAATATAAACAAATCGCCTTTTTCTGGGTCAGTTTTCACACACTTCCTACAAATTAAATATCATTTTGAAGGTCTTCCAATACAGAATATGAAAATAATGTTACATCAGTTTTGAAAATGTCCTCAAAGCGACTCATTTTCCCAGCACGGGTCATTTGTTTACAGCGTTGGCATCTTAGCAGCGGCGCTAACTAATGGAGCTACTGTGTACGAGGCCACTTTTTAAGGTCATCTTCCCATCCCTCGATAGTCGTGGGAAGTGGTATGATTATATTACTGTTTTGAGTTGCAAGAGGCCGTTTTCCCACATTTCTGATGCCAAAGTTATTGTTTTTGAACAAGGAAAAGTCTCCCGTTTCAGTGACAACCATATGTTCTAAACTAGTACCGAAAGTTACTACCATAATTCATGCAAGGCATCATGGGGCCTAGGAATAAGGTGGATAGATTGGACCACAAATTAGGCTTTGATGGATTCAAGTAAGAGGGCGGAAGGATTTTAAATAAGAAATGGCATCTATTTCACAGTACACCACTAATGTCAGTTTATTTCTACTTGTCGTGATTTAAAGGAACTATCAGTAAGTTTATAAACTTAACTGGCAGCTGAAAAACTAGCTCTTGCAAAAATCAGATCAGCCTGTATATTCCCAACTGAAAACTTCACAATCCGTCCCAAAAAGTTTTTTTTTGTTTTGTGCTGACAAAACTACTTTCTAGAGCCAGAGCCAGCCACGTTTTGACCCACAGTGATGCCAAAGAATAGATGGGTAAACTTCTGTGGGAGAAACATGGTGTGCTGAAGTCAGAGACAAGCTAGAGATGATTTCTACCACACTTACAAATAACAGCTTACTGTTCTGTAGTCGTCGCTTGCCAGTGTGTGCTATACACATCATCTCAAAAAATTAGAATATCATGAAAAAGTTCAATATTTTTTGTCACTCATTTCAGAAAGTGAAACCCATATATTATATAGATTCATTACACAGAGAGTGAAATATTTCAAGTGTTTATTTATTTTAATTTTGATGATTATGGCTTACAGCCCATGAAAACCCCAAATTCAGTTTCTCAAAAAATTAGAATATAAAATTAATTAAAAAAATAGTTTTTAATAGAAATGTTGGCCAACTGAAAAGTATGTCCATGTACACACTCAATACTTGGTCAGGGCAAATTTTGGATTAATTACTGTATCAATGTGGCGTGGCATGGAGGTGATCAGCCTGTGGCACTGCTGAGGTGTTATGAAGGCCCAGGTTGCTTTGATCGTGACCTTCAGCTCATCTGGATTGTTGAGGCTGGTGTCTGTCATTTTCCTTTTGACAATACTCCGTAGATTCTCGATGGGGTTTAGGTCAGGAGAGTTTGCTGGCCAATCAATCACAGTGATGCCATGGTCATTAAACCAGGTTCTGATATTTTTGGCAGTGTGTGTGGGGGGGGGGGGGGTGCCAAGTCCTGCTGGAAAACGAAATCAGCTTCTCCATAAAGTTTGTCAGCAGACGGAAGCATGAAGTGCTCTAAAATCTCCTGGTAGACGACTGCACTGACTTTGGTCTTGATAAAACAGTGGACCAACACCAGCAGATGACATGGTTCCTCAAATCATCACTGACTGTGGAAACGTAACACTAAACCTTAAGCAACTTAGATTCTGTGCCTCTTCACTCTTTCTCCAGACTCTGGGACTTTTGATTTCCAAATGAAATGCAAAATTTACTTTGATATGAACAGAGGTCATCTGCTGGTGTTTGTCCACTGTGTTTTATCAAGACCAAAATCACCACAGTCGTCTACCAGGAAATTTTAGAGCACTTCATTCTTCCCTCTGCCAGCAGGACTTGGCACCCCCCCCCCCAAACACACACACACACACACACTGCCAAAAGTATCAAAACCTGGTTTAATGACCATGGCATCACTGTGACTGATTGGCCAGCAAACTCTCCTGACCTAAACCCCATAGAGAATCTATGGAGTATTGTCAAGAGGAAGATGAGAGACACCAGACCCAACAATGCAGACGAGCTGAAGGTCACTATCAAAGCAACCTGGAACTTCATAACACCTCAGCAGTGCCACAGGCTGATCACCTCCATGCCACGCCACATTGATACAGTAATTAATCCAAAATTTGCCCAGACCAAGTACTGTGTACATGAACATACTTTTCAGTCGGCCAACATTTCTATTAAAAACCTATTTTTTAAAATTAATTTTATGTAATATTCTAATTTTTTGAGAAACTGAATTTGGGGTTTTCATGGGCTGTAAGCCATAATCATCAAAATTAAAATAAATAAACACTTGAAATATTTCACTCTCTGTGTAATGAATCTATATAATATATGGGTTTCACTTTCTAAAATGAGTGACAAAAAATATTGAACTTTTTCATGATATTCTAATTTTTTGAGATGATCTGTATATCCTGTCCACAACTTGGCAACTTGTGTGTCAGGAGATGAGGGGGTAACACTCCACAGCCTTTTGAATTTGGGCTGCAGTACAGTTTTAAAATTATCACTGATTTTAAAATGATTAATATGGGAAATAAGATGTTCCTTCAATCTGACCTGAAATACTTTCAAACAATTGTGCTACAGTTGTATAATTTGACATTTTCCCCAAAAAATATTCAAAACTAATAGCTTTTGTTGTGCATGACATCAAGCCCAATTTTGTGTGAATGATTACCTAAAAGAAGCTCTACATCCTTAGAAATCTTGCCTGCATATCTGTCAAGCTACCGCATAAAGGACAAGGCCTTTTACCTAAAAGTAGTTCCAGATTTGGTTAAAAGCTTGGTGTTTCCCAGTGTCTCATTTTCCTTGAAGTTTTCAGCAACTAAACCTGCTATATAGGATTAGTTTTATTGACTTCAAAAATATAGTTTCCCAGACATCTGTGGATCAACAGCACACAGGCCAGTTTCTGTTTTCTGTGAGGTCAACCTGGCTGGCAAAAACAAGTGGAATAAATTGATGACACCTGGGTCAGGCAAGAATTTTGAAATGCTGCTTTTATGTGAGCCCCGCTGTTCTTCCATCAGGCTCAGGGCCAAAACTGGAGAGGATGTCCACTTCTGGCCAAAAGGTCTGAATATCCAGGCCAAAAGCAACCATTACACCCGTTATTACACCTGTTTCTTAGAGCTTTTAGAAGAGATGAGCGTGAATTCCACATCAAACATGAACAGAGAAGCAAAGGTGGTGAGGAAGGTTTTTTTCTCAGAATTGCTGTCCCACTTTGCTGTTTTCTTTCAAATGTGCATAGATCTACTGTACATCCTTGCAAAGAAGGAGCTTAACAGGTTCCTCTGTGAACAACTGCAGTGTATATTTTCTAAGAAGTGAACTGCAGTTAGAAAACTACCACCTAAGCACGCTGACCAGCAAACGACTGTTTTTGCTGAACAGCAACCCAAAATGAAGTACAGTGCAAAAATGAATAAGTCAACACTGGCAGGACCTCACTGGTGAAATGCTCTTAGTGCTGCGTGACGTACTCGCTGTAGGGGAGAAAAAAGCAATTAAGAGATTTTTAAAACATGCCTGATGCAAGGTTATTAAAAGATTAGCCTCAGCTAGTTCCATCTCAACACAGCCTTTGTTTGTTTCTCTTTGGAACAAAGACCCTTCACAAAGACCCAGAGATTTCATCACGTAAGTGCATTCCTACGGACAGTCACAACAGGTTGTTTATGGACATGCACAAGGTAGAATGTAAGGTTTTCTTTAATATGCATCTCTAAAAAACTGTCTTTTACAGGCTCAATAGTTGCTAATTTCTTACCTCACTATTGGTGCCAGCTGAGAAACTGTAACACGGAATGACAAGTGCGCTCACTTTTAGCAAATGCTGCTCTCTGGTGGTACAGTTCACTTACTGCATCCAACAGACAAAGTATCAAATATTTACTACATGACAGCAATACTTTATAAAAAAAAAAAATCAGTTCTGCTGTTAATAAACTTTAATAACACTGACCAGAACAAAGAACATAAACAACATGGGGTCATCAGCTAAGTCCGACTGCGCGCTCTCTTCTGGCTCTGGATTCTTCTCCTCAGCACCTGGTCTGGAATGAGGTCCGATTCTTTTACATCGGCGTTCCCACAGCCAACTATAGGACAGCTAGAGGACAGAGGCAGAGAAACAGTGTGCTCTGAGAGCATTTAATACACAAACTAAAAAAGTGTGACTGTGTATGACTTCTCAAAAAAAGTGGGAAACATTCAGATGTCTGGATATATTTGTTTTTTCTGTTAAAGGAAGAGCTGAAATGTTTTAGACAGAGGAGCAGCACCAGTATACTTTAGGATTATTGTGATCTTAAGAGTCATGAAACGTTAAACTAGCAAAGTTTAAGAAAAAAACTAACATCATGCTGAAAATGAGTACAGTGGAACCACTTCAGAGACTTAGAATGTTCATTTGCCAGCCTAAAATTTAATCACAACAGAGAAATCGTATTGCTGCAGTTACTGCACACAGGGACCACAGCCAGCATTCCAGATGGGCAAGTTTCTTTACCAGCAACATAACCGGCACTAGGATTTCATTGGTGATCCTCCAGGACTGGCTACCTTTAATTTGATTCCAACATCAAAGCAGAATAATAAAGAAACTGTGGCAGCCTGCTGGTCCCACGACAGCCTGCTGAGTTGTTTATGGCTGCCAAACTTCCTCCAAGGGAGAGTTTCTTACCGGCATTTCTTTTGCTGGGCGTGTTTTGTTTTGATCAGGCCCACTATTGCATCTTCCTCGTAGTGGTGGTTACACTTCATATTCTTCACAGGGTTTGTCATTTGAACCTTGAAAATAGATAGACTTTGTTGATCCCAAATTGGGAAATTGCAGTGTAACAGCAGCATGACAGTAGACAACCAAATGACAGAAACACACACATGACAGACAAAGGGATTACCCAAGGAAAGTAAAACTAACACTACTATGAAAGCCTATATACAGTGGTGTGAAAAAGTGTTTGCCCCCTTCCTGATTTCTCAGTTTTTTGTGTGTTTATCACACTTAAATGTTTCAGATCATCGAACAAAATTTAAATATCCGACAAAGATAACACAAGTAAACACAAAATGTAGTTTTTAAATTAAGGTGTTTATTACTAAGGGTAAAAAAAATCCAAACCTACATGGCCCTACGTGAAAAAATGATCCCCCCCCAAACATAAATTAACTGTGGTTTATCACACCTTTGGAAAGCTGAGTTCAATTTCTCGAGCCACACCCAGGCCTGATTACTGCCACACCTGTTCTCAATCAAGAAATCATTTAAATAGGACCTGCCTGACAAAATGAAGTAGACCAAAAGATCCTCAGAAGCTAGATGTCATGCTGCAATCAAAAGAAATTCAGGAACAAATGAGAAACAAAGAAATTTGAGATCTATCAGTCTGGAAAAGGTTATAAAGCCATTTCTAAAGCTTTGGAACTCCAGTGAACACAAATGGCAAAAACATGGAACAGTGGTGAGCCTTCCCAGGAGTGGCCGGTCGACCAAAATTACCCCAAGAGCGCAGCGACGACTCATCCAAGAGGTCACAAAAGACCCCACAACAACATCCAGAGAACTGCAGGCCTCACTTGCCTCAGTTAAGGTCAGTGTTCAAGACTCCACCATAAGAAAGAGACTGGGCAGAAATGGCCTGCATGGCAGAGTTCCAAGATGAAAACCACTGCTGAGCAAAAAGAACATAAAGGCTCGTCTCAGTTTTGCCAGGAAACATCTTGATGATCCCCAAGACTTTTGGGAAAATACTCTGTGGACTGACGAGACAAAAGTTGAACTTTTTGGAAGGCGTGTGTCCCATTACATCTGGCATAAAAGTAACACAGCATTTCAGAAAAGCAACATCATACCAACAGTAAAATATGGTGGTGGTAGTGTGATGGTCTGGGGCTGTTTTGCTGTTTCAGGACCTGGAAGACTTGCTGTGGTAAATGGAACCATGAATTCTGCTGTCTACCAAAGAATCTTGAAGGAAAATGTCCAGCCATCTATTCGCAACCTCAAGCTGAAGCGCACTTGGGTTCTGCAGTTCTGCAGCAGGACAATGATCCAAAACACACCAGCAAGTCACCTCTGAATGGCTTAAGAAAAACAAAATAAAGACTTTGGAGTGGCCTATCAAAGTCCTGGCCTGACTCCAATTTAGATGCTGTGGCATGACCTTAAAAAGGCGTTTTATACTCAAAAACCCTCCAATGTGGCTGAATTACAATTCTGCAGAGATGAATGGGCGAAAATTCCTCCACACGCTGTAAAAGATTCATTGCCAGTTATTGCAAACACTCGATTGCAATTGTTGTTGCTAAGGGTGGCCCAACCAGTTATTAGGTTTAGGGGGCAATCACTTTTTCACACATGGCCATGTAGGTTTGGATTTTTTTTTTTCCCTTAATAATAAACAACTTCATTTAAAAACTGCATTTTGTGTTTACTTGTGTTATCTTTGTCTAATATTTAAATTTGTTTGATGATCTGAAACATTTAAGTGTGACAAACCTACAAAAAAATGAGAAATCAGGAAGGGGGCAAACACTTTTTCACGCCACTGTACATCATAGCTGAAAAGATGGTGATCCGTATAAACACATGAATCATACCCGCTGCACAATGCAGGACTATCAGGAGCAGAGTGAAATGTGAGGTACCAGGTAGACTGTAAGGTGCAGTATGGCAGCTTTGTTAAAGTCAAAGATCGGCAGAGATGTTACATAATGAAATCCAAAAAAAAACAACCAAAAAGGCATTTTGCTTGTTTAGCTGATCATGAAAGGTATGTTAAAAAAAAGACAGGTATTAAAATTTTTTTTAAAAAAATACATTAAAACTGGAATTTAACTGAAGCCAATTTAAAATGAAACTAGATGCCAACATTCATGTCTCTTCTAAGTCTACTGAGGATTTCAACAGGGAAAGATCACTCAGTTGATTGATTTTTTTCTTCTTCTAGTTAAGACATCTTTTGTTGAAATCAAGAATACATTTGACTACCAATTTCTTATCTGTTCATACTTAAGATCACGTGAACATTTTTCCATCCATCTATCCATTTCTACCGCTTTTCTGGGGGTCCAAGTCGTGAAGACAGCAGTTCAAGCAGACACCCAGACCCCCCACCCCCCCAGCTCTACAGAGAGGGCACCAAGGCTTTCCCAGGCCAACTGGGAGACTAATCTCTCTAGCACGTCCTGGTCTCCTCCCAGTGGGATGTGCCCAAAACACCTCAAATGGGAGCCATCCAGGAGGCATCCTGATCAGATGCCCAAACCACCTCAGCTGGTTCCTTTCAATGTGGAGGAGCAGTGGCTCTATTCTGAGCCTCTTCCGGACAACTGACCTCCTCACTCTGTCTCTAAGGGTGAGTCAGGCAATCCTATGGAGAAAGCTCATTTCAGCCACTTGTAGCCATGGTTTCATTCTTTTGGTCATTACCCAAAGTTCATGACCATAGGTGAGGGTAGGAACATGGAATTGACAGCTTTGCTTTAGAGCTCAGCTTCCTTTTCACCACGACAGACTGGTACAACGTCCGCATCACTGCAGATGCTACTCCAATCTGTCTGTCAATCTCCCGCTCCATTCTCCCGTCACTTGTGAATAAGATGTTCACTCATTATTAACAAGTGAACAATTTTTTCAGATGTACTAAAAGCAATGACTTCTGAGGCAAGAACTGTGTACATTAATCATTGTGTACGAGTTTAAAAATTAGGGCAATAGCTTAGGAGGAGTAACAATTTTCATAAAATCATTGAAGCGCTGAGATCTCCTGACCTTTGACCCTGACCTTGAGCACAATGTGGATGTAGACCCACCTGAAGACCATTGTGTTCAAATTTAGTGAGCATCGGGGAAAATGCCCAGCAGTAGTGATTGCCATAAAATGTGGATAGACAGACAGACAGACGGATGTCATGTCATTGCATTAGCTCCTATCAGCTTTGCCAGAATCAGCTAAAAAAATGGATGAGGTCAAATCAGTGACCTTTGATGATTAGAACATGATAATTTCTCTTTTTTTTTAGTCCACTGCTTTTAATAAAGCTCACTGAAGGAATTAAAGAAATACTGAATTTATGACTGTAGGACAAGCAAAAACAAAAACAAAAAAAAAAACATAATTCCTCTTACTGCAGTGAAGCATGAAAACAGATCAGCACCATGGATAAATGTACCTGTGTGACGGGGCAGATGAAGTTGACTTGGCTCTGCGAAACAGCAATGTCCTCATCGAGTTCCTCCATGCTATTTGCTGACTCTTGGCTGGCTACAAACACAACATACAGTTTGTTTCCAAATAGTCAATCACGGTAATAAATCATGAACTGGATGATTTTCAAGATGGCAGGAAAATGTATAGCAGGAAGACGTGAGTTGAATAAAATTATACATGCAGGAAATAATTTGTGCTACTTATGGAGTAAGACATTTAACACTACAGTATATTGTTAATGTTCTTATCTACAGTATATATAAAAAAGATTCATTCAAAAATACAAACAACCAACTTCCCACATTTTTCCAATACCACAGTCACATACTCATGTAGTACAGTCAGTCATATATAGTCATGTGAGGGGGGGGGAAATCATGACACCCTATGAAAACCTGTCTTTATAAACAAGAAAATAAGAAGACTGTAGATGCATGTGAGTCTGGGAATGGATGTAAAAAGAGATCTTTACAAAATGTTAAATCCGTTATTCTACTGTCCAAAGAATAATTTACAAGTGGAGAACATTTTAAAAAACAACTGCTAACATGGTCAGGTCAGGGTGTCAGAGCAAGTTCAGCCAAAGTGATGACAGTGCGATGATTAAATCAGTTTACAACAATCTCAAAATGTCATCACAGGACCTACTGGAAACTTTTGCAAAAGTTGATGGCAAAGTACATACATCTACCATTACAAAGACACTGTACTGATTTGATTTCTATAGGAGATATGCAAGGAGGAAAAGTGTGCTGTGAAACCAAATATCAGGGCAAGACTTAAGTTTGTCAGTTAACACAGACAAAGACCAAGAATTCTGAATTGACGTGCTTTGGACAGAATGAAATTGATTGAATTTTTTTAGTGGACAAAGTAACAGGTCACATTTGACATAAACCAAAGAGAGCATTTGAGCAAAAAAACCCTATTCCAACTGTTAAGCATGGGGGTGGCAATGTCATTGTTTGGGGCTGCTTTGTTGCAGCAGGGTCTGACCAACACACCACATTCACTATGAATTCCTCATTGTGTCAGTGGGTCCTTGAGGAAAATGGAAAATCATCACATTCCAGCAAATATACTAAGGAATGGCTCAACAGAAAGTAATGGAGAAAATTGGAATGGAATCTTGGATATTTCCAGTCAGTATCAGCAGCTGGGAGATGTTTTGCATTTTTTTAGCCATAGGGTTAAAAATTAAAGAAAAAAAGAAATATTTTTAGATATAATTAATACTAGGGCTGAAACGATTAGTCAACGTTGTTGATAATAAAAATTTGTCGATGCAGATTTTTATTGTCCACAAATCGCTTAATTTTAAAGTTTATATGCATGCCACAAAAATGTTCAGTTGTAACTGCAATGCATGACCAGAACTGCTGCAGGCAGTAGCACCTCTGTTGTCCGGCATGCGTGAACAATTTCCAGCAAAGAAGAAGATGGAAGAAGCATGGCGAAGCGAAAAGACAAGTCAAAGTGGAGCTAAAAAAAAAAAAGCAGACCCAAACTTTCTATATAGTATGGGAACACTTCACACAAAACAAACGCGAAACAAGTAAAATGCAGACTCCACAAAGCAGACTTGTCTTACCACGGCAGCACTACAGTAATGCATGAGTATCTGAAATGGAGACACCCCGGAACCACAGCATTTACTGCCTGCTTCTGCTTGGTAAGCTTTAGCGAGTAAAGAAAGTTAGCGCTGCTTATTTTCCAACTGTTTCAAGCTTTAGAAAAATGACAATACTGTTAGTACGTGTTGTTTATGTTATCTTTCTTGTTTGACAATAAGCTCTCTGGTTGCTGAGGGCTGAACTCTTTAAGTCATGGCTAACGTGTTGAATGCAGCAAATGACAATTACAGGAGTCGCCTCTCTTTTTCATCTTCGTTAATATTAGCCCGCATTCTGAATATTAGTGCATCTGAGTTAATTAGAATAGCCTAATTTGTAATTTAATAAATAAAAACCTACAACAATAATTATCAAAATTAAATCAAATGGCTTGAAATAGGACTTCCGGTTATGGCGGCCGCCTAGAAGGACACGTATCACTCTGCTCTGCTCCTGGAAATAAAGATTCGGCAAATAACTCTCTCATTTGGAACAGAACTTTTCCCAGCGTTTGGGTGAGGATATGCCGGTGAAGACTAAGGCTGGGAAATCAGGAGGGGGAAAAATTGAATCGCCGAAGCAGTCCAAATTAACGGACTTTAAAGTTTGTGGCGCAGTAGAAAAAGCTGCGGATATGGCGGATGAAACTAGCGGTGGTGCGGTAACTGCTGCTGCTGACGATGGCGGCACAAGTGCAGTGCTGGCTGCCATTAGCTCAATGAGAGCAGACTTTTCCGCTAAACTTGATGGGATTATGGCAGCGTTGGATGCAATGAGAAAGGAGTTGGGTGACTGCGTGGAGCGAGTGACGCAGGCGGAGCTTCGTGTTTCAAGTGCAGAGGATGAAATCAGCGGACTTCAAATAAAGGTGCGCACTTTGGAAAAAAAAAATAAAGATCTGGAAAATAGCGTTCTGGACTTGGAATCCCGGTCCAGACGGAACAACCTGAGGCTGGTGGGTTTACCGGAGGGAGCCGAAGGTCGTGATTCATGCTCCTTTTTGGAGGGGTGGATCCCGGAGGCGCTGAACAACGCGGAGCTAAAATCATCAGTCGTCTTGGAAAGCTCCCACCCAATTGGCCCACCGAGAGGTAACAAGGCAGCACCGAGGACGTTAATTATGAAGTTTCTCAGCTACAGAGACAGGATGACGATCTCCAACGCGGTGCGGGCCAAAGGAGAAATTAAATACCAAGATCAGCAGGTGCGGTTCTACCCAGATTTGGCCTCAGGAATCCAACAATTAAGGAAGCAGTTTGACCCCATCCGCAAAGAACTGCGCAACCTTGAGATTCGTCATGGAGTGATTCACCCTGCAAGACTTCTGGTCACATATGAGGGCAGAACACACATCTTCAAGACCCCCGAGGAGGCGCAGGAGCTCATCAAGAAGATCCAGGAAGAGACTGGTGGGAGCTAAGCATGAACAGAATATAGGGTAGAATATTTGAGCATTTAACTGATTAGAAGCATATAACAAGATTACAAAATATAGATTGTATTACATATTTTAAAAAAAAGTACAAAATTGCTAAAAAATTTTGGAGTTAAATTGGAAAATTACAGAAGAGAGTTAATGTTACGTTATTAAAAGCAGTAGAGTTAGGGTGATTGGGAGGATGAAGAAGGAGTGGCTTTGGCTGATCCTCGTGGGTGTGGAACGGTCGATGGCTATATCGGGAGACGGAATTTTTCTTTTGTTTTTGGGGGGATTGCCACAAATGTGGGAAGGGGGAATTTGTTTGTGTGTAGTTTGTAGGGTGAATGTTCAACCACTCATTTTTTTGCTTTTCTGTTTGAGCATGTTTACACTGCAAGGTAATCCCAAACTCCCTATTGATCATAAATCAAAGCGTTAATCTTAATTTAACTTCATGGAATTGCAGAGGTCTACAAAATTTAAAAAAACTTAAACAAGTTATGAATAAAATAAAAGACATGGGTTCAAAAATTGTGTTTTTACAAGAAACTCATCTAATAGAGGAAGATGTAAAAAGAATTAGGAGTAGATGGCAAGGAAATGTTTTCACCTCATCATTTTCATCCCGAGCCAGGGGAGTTATGACTCTCATACATAAATCAGTCCCATTTCAAGTGAAAAATGTAATTGGAGACAAATTTGGAAGATATGTAATCATTCAAGGATCTTTGCTATTAGAAAACATAAATTTGGTGAACTTATATGGTCCCAATATAGATGATCAAAAGTTCTTTGCTAATTTATTTCTTATCTTATCATCACTTACAGGGCAACATATAATAGCAGGGGATTTTAATTGTACATTGAATCCCGGTATAGATAGATCAACAGGACTGGACTGTATGCACAATGGATGTAGGATGACCATTAATCATTTTATGAAAGAATTGAAATTGATAGATATATGGAGAGAAATGAAACCACAAGTTAAAGCCTACTCTTGTTATTCCAATACCTACAAGACATTCTCACGTATAGATTATTTTTTGATCTCCACAGAATTAAGGTCCAAGATTCAAAACTGTTTTTATGATAACATCGTGATCTCTGATCATGCACCCTGCTGTCTAATATATGTAGATAAGAAATTGACAAAGGAACCAGGTAGATGGCAATTTCAGCATAAATGGCTTCAGGATGAGGAATTTGTTAAGTATATAGAAAAACAGATAGATGAGTTCTTTGATATCAATACTACACAAACATCAGCATGTGTAAAGTGGGAGGCTTTCAAAGCTTTTGTTAGGGGACATATTATTAGTTATACAGGTTCAAAATCTAAGAAGACTCGAGAGGAGAGAGTCCAATTGGAACATAAAATAAAAATTCTTCAAGAAAGAGTATATGCAGGAAGAGATCCAAGGTTGGAGAACGAATTACTGATTTTGAGAGCTGAATATGACAAAAAATCAGCGAATAGAGCTGCCTCGAGTCTTCTAAGATTGAAACAATCTTTTTATGAACAAGGTGAAAAATCAGGAAAGTTATTGGCATGGCAGATTAAACAATTAGAATCTAAAACACCAATTACCAGTATTATAAGTAAAGGACAGGTAGTTATAGATCCTTTAGAAATTAATAGAGCCTTTAGAGATTACTATGAAAAATTATATGATACCAAAAATGAATCTGACTTAACAAAACTACATGGGTTTTTGAACGAACTATTTATACCGTGTATTCCAAATGAAAATAGGGAGATACTGGAGTCTAAAATTAGTCAAGAAGAAGTTGGACTAGCCATTGATAATATGAAATCAGGAAAAAGTGCAGGACCAGATGGTCTTCCAGTTGACCTTTATAAAAAATTTAAGAATAAATTAACAAAACCTTTTTTGGAAATGGTTTTAGAAGCATTTCAAAATAGTAATTTACCATCATATATGAATAATGCCTTAATTATACTGTTGCCAAAACCAGGTAAGCCCTCTAATAAATGTGAAAATATGAGACCAATAAGCCTATTAAACGCCGACCTTAAGATAATCTGTAAAATTTTAGCAAGACGAATACAAGAAATTTTACCAAATATTATTAATCGAGATCAGAATGGCTTTATAAAGGGAAGACAAGGCTTCCATAATGTAAGAAGACTATTTAATATTATTTATTCTAATAAAGAAGCACCGGATACAGCTCTCTTATCACTGGATGCCGAAAAAGCCTTTGATAGAGTTGAATGGCCCTTTCTTTTTGAAGTCTTACAAAGGTTTGGACTTGGAAATAATTTCATAAAATGGGTTCAGATAATATATAATAATGCTACTGCAGAAATCCTAACAAATAACAATATTTCAAAATCAATAAAAATCAATAGAGGATGTTGACAAGGCTGTCCACTTTCACCTTTACTGTTTACTATGGCAATTGAACCTTTAGCGATGGCGATACGTCTACAGTCACAAATATATGGAATTAAAGTTGGACCAACAGAACATAAAATCTCCCTGTATGCCGATGACATAATTTTGTTTATGTCGAATCTTAAAAAATCAATTCCGACCTTGTTGAATTTAATAAAGAATTTTGGGGAAATATCAGGATATAAAATAAATAAAACTAAATCTTCAATATTAATGCTAAATGAGACCCAGAGAAATTACCCAGCCCCTGAGGTAAATCAATTCAACGTTGTAAATCAGTTTAAATATTTAGGAATCCAAATTGTGCCTAAGCTAGAATCAATCGCCAGTGTCAATTATGAAGCCTTAATGACAGATATTGATGAGTTACTTCAGAGATGGATGTCACTACCAATGTCGATGATCGGGAGAATTAATATACTTAAAAGTAATATCTTATCTAAAATACTTTATTTATTTCAATACATTCCCTTACCACCACCTTTAGATTTATTCTCAAGAATTAAAAAAAAGTTAGTGGAATTTATATGGAACAACAGGAGGGCTAGATTACGTCTGTCTTTATTATATTTACCATTTGATCGTGGAGGTCTGAAATGTCCAAATTTTATGTTGTATTATTGGTCGGCACAACTGAGGTCTATGACATATTATTTTTCATCAAATGATCTCCCTCACTGGACTGAAATGGAATCATACAATTTACCTTTACCTCTTCCCATATTCATATACTCAGATTCGGCAAAAAAATTACAAAAACAAGTTAAAAATCCATTTGTAAAGCATATGATCAAAATATGGTGTGAAGCTAAAAACTATTTAAAAGAACCACAGTTATTGTCACAATTTAGTCCAATATGGGGTAATCAATATTTTAAACCAGGGAGAGCGGACGCTGTATTTAAAGTATGGAATTTAAAAGGGATACAAAAGATTCAGGATTTATATTTGCCATGTGCAGAAAACATAATGTCTTTTGAAGAGTTGAGGATCAAATTTAATCTCAATAGAACACATTTTTTTAAATATCTTCAACTTAGAAACTTTATTCGATCAAATCAAAATAAAGCTCTCACTCGACCTATCTATTCATCCTTGGAAAAAATGTTGATGAAAGATAGTAAAAGAAAGGGTACTATTTCAGAGTTTTATAACTCATTGACACTATTTTCAAGTGAAAATTCACTGAAAAGATTAAACTACTGGAAAGAAGATCTGCAAACTGAAATTTCAGAGGAACAATGGGAATTGGCTTGTACAGAAGCTCAAACCAAATCAATAAATGTACGCCTTAAATTGATACATTTCAAATGGTTAATGCGGATGTATGTTACACCGGAGGAGTTAAATAGATATAACAAAAATATACCAGATACATGCACAAAGTGCATGGAAAGTAAAGGAACTCTATTTCATTGTGTATGGGAATGTAGATTAATAAGAATGTTTTGGGAAGAGGTGAGGGTAACAATTGAAAAAATAATCTCAAAACAAATCATATTGAATCCTAAACTGTTTTTGTTGGGTCTGTACCCAGAAAAGCATAATTTTAATAAAAGTGAAAGAACATTCATTGACCTCAGTTTGCTTAATGCCAAAAAATGTATTGCACTATTATGGAAAAAGACTCATAGACCAGATGTGACTCAGTGGTTAAGACAGATGTTAACAAACCTTCCATTAGAAAGAATAACATATATACTGAAATCAAAGGAAATTGTGTTTGAGAATATATGGAGACCTTTTATTGATTATGTAAAAAATTTAAACATAACTCTTGAAGAAGAAGGTGAATGATGTGTGTGGACCTTGTAAATTCCAAACTGGTGAACATAATATGTATACTAATGTGTTGGATTGTCTAGACTAAACAGAGGAGCATTGTTGAAGATTTGATTTTGTTGGTGGTTGTTGGTGTTTTTTAGTGCATTTTTTTTTTTTGTAGTACTTTAGTGTTAGTGTTTGATTGTTTGTATCATGTTTGTTTAAAAAAAAAAAGGTTCAATAAAGATATTGTGGAAAAAAAATGGCTTGAAATATCCCTCTTAAGTGCAGTGAATACTGAATATGAAGGTTTACCCTTCTGAATTATATTGTTAAAAATGGCGTTATAGAAAACTTCCACCTAATGTTAGTTTGTGGGTTGGAGCAGATCAGTGATTCAGATGTAAGATATTTAATCAATTGTTTAATTGACATTAGGTATTATGTTGTCTGTGATAAACTGATATATAACCTTAAACTTGTGATAATTAATACAGATTTCTTGGGGGGGGGGTGTATTTAGCTCTGGAAACTGCTTATAAAATGTTATATTAAAGCAGGGACTGACAAGGTGATTTTCACAGGTGTGCAGGCTTAAACAGCTGGTGACATAAAATATGCACTAGAGCCCCAACAGGAAGCAAAGATGGTGGACATGACAGAAATAATCATGATTAGTGGACTAATTGAAAAAATAGTCATTAGATTAGTCGACTACCAAAATAGTTTGTTGCAGCCCTAATTGATACAGCTCTAGAAAAAAATAAGAGACCACTGCAAAATCTTTCTTAAATTAGCATCTCTTCTGCATGTATGGAAGCCATTCAATTTGAGTATTTGTTGAATTCCAACACAAGGACACCTCAGTCTACTTAAGGAGGTGCTCATTAGGAAATCCTGTAAGCATGGTAAGACACATGAAAGCCATGAATAAAAATCAGTTATTCCACAAACACAAATTTCTGAGTTCTTCCTAAGTTGAAACTTTAAAACTTATTTAAATTTGAAAACAAATATTTAAAACTTACTTTAAATCTTTATTGTAGTATTTAGGAATGAACATGAACTTGTTTTCTTTGCATTTTCTGATCTAAAGGCAACATCTTTTTCGTTGTTTTGACCAGTTGTCACTTTCTGTACATAAATGCTCTAAATGATGATATTTTGACTTGGAATTTGGGCGAGTTGTTTTCAGTATAGAGAATAAAACAAAATTGTTCATTTTACTCAAACACATACATATAAATAGTAAAATGAGATCAACTATAATTTTGCAGTGGTCTCTCTGGCCTTAGTTTCTTTTTTCAGAAGCTGTAAAATTTGAATCACAGATGAAATATCTAATGGGGTGCTCTATTTCTTTCACACAGCTGTTTAGTCACATGCAGGGCATTGCACTTACAGTTGCTGGCATGCACATATAATTTTTATCTACTAACATATACACAGACCTTTAATGTACTCCAATGTACAAAATTCTGATATTTAATAGCATTTTAGTATTTGATAAAATCTACTGCAGTTGTCCTGGGACAGTTATGACTATTAAATGACTCCAGGGCCATCCTAAACTTGATCCTTGGCCAAGGTTTTAAAATAAGAAACTATAAAGCATGCTGTCTTTATAAGCTCTGCCAGACAGTTATACAACACAGCATATTTTAGTGGCAGCCTTAAAGAAGACCAAAAAAAAGATCTCCCCTCAAAGGGAGAGTTAAGAGTTTGATGGATTCAGCTTTTGCATATGAGAATACATCGGCAGTATATCATCTCATAATCACCTACAGTACCTCACAAAGTTAAAACCTCAAAATAAATTCTCACACTTTTATACAATACAGTTTTGGGCGATGAGCAAGCCTGAGAAAATGATCCAGTCCATGCACAAATGTAAACTTATTTAGCTAGATCACCACAAACCAAGACACTGTATCAACACGGGCTCATTTTAATCAAAGCTATAATAAAGACGACAATTAAAAAACAAAAGTTTCAAACTAATCACATTTATCAGGGCTATGGTTGGATAAATTATATACCAACACCTCTGTAGCTGACACCGTACTAATTTAAGCCAAAATAGCTGCTGTGAAACAGGCCTTTAATTGGACTTTTATCCTTAGCCGAATTGTCCTGTGTGGTTATTATTCAAGTTAATCAATAGCTTCTGAATTCACTGAACCAAGTCCAGCACTACAGACACTCAGACAATTTCGCCTCAAATCATCTTTGCACCATCCTGTGCCTTACCTTGTTTGAAAAAGTTCTTCATGCTGTCCTTAAAGGCAACAACCTTTTGGTGAGCGTGCACTTCATCATCAGAGAGTCTGGCTATTCTTCCTTCAAACTGCTCCTTCATTCTAGCAGACAGGTTGAACATGGTCTCAGGCTGCTGTGGGGTCACCTACAATAATGGAAGTTTGTTTGATTATTTCTCTAACCTTTACAGTTAGCCAAATTTAGGCTTTCCCTGACCTTTGAGAATTGTGACAGAAAAAAAAAAAAGCCTCTCTAAATTAAGGCTTTCATATGCTAAAGAGTTATTTATAATGATGTGCAACTGTCAGAATAAAACTGAGCACCTTCTTTAGTTCATATTACAGATTTAGTGAAAAAGCTAAAATGCTGTTGATCCATTAGCCGGTACAGGGGTCTTTTATCAGTTTCTACTAAACTCACCATCTAGAGCCCAAAGCCAAAAACCTTTTGCAAAGATACAAACCACTGACATGGTAAGATCATAATGGAAACTTAAACGTCCTACATTGTGTATTTTATGGGGATTTGTGTATTTTATGGGGATTCAGACATGGCTGGTTTTAAAATTCCAATACCATTTCTGTGCTGTTTTACAGCTTCTCAAAAATGCTGTCCGTAAAGCTGTGTCTAAAACAGTCATTTTCCAGACTGTTAAATAATAATGAGCCCCTAATCTGATTGGGTAAAAGTTTTTTGAGTGATCCAATGACAAGAAGGCAGCAGGCAAGATTTAATATGCTTTGCTAACTTGGAGAACAGAAGGTGAGGCTTGTTGGACCCATCAACTTATTCCATAGGCTTGAAACACACAAAAACTAAATTTTACACAATATGAACTTTTAAGCCACATTAATGCACAATATAAAAAATATATTTTAGACCTTAATCTGTGTTTGGCCAGAATTATATTTCTATGGTTGTAATGTCGAAGGAATTTAAAATATGTACCACATTATCCTTCATCTAGTAGCATTTAGTAACTGAACTAGTCAGCCGTAGAATATCATTACTTTAAAAAAAAACAGGCTGATGAAATGCAATAAAAACATAGTGAAAGTTTCCCTTATAGAGTTAACATTTGTATTTTTCCAAAAACTGACAGTTCTTTTCTTGAGAAACAGTCATGTTTCATGCATCCAATTATCTGTGTTAACAGTGAAAATCACCCGACTTTTATTCCTAAAGTTAATTCAATGTTTTGGATGAAAACATTAAAAAGATTGTTCACAAGTCCAGTCTGAAGTCCTTGTATATGTTACTTAAGTGTGACGAGTCCAAATCTCAACCCAAGTCCCTGTCTCTAGAATGCATGTTTGCACTGTCAAAACAGGATTATCTGAGAGCATGTAGAATAATGATCTTGTGTTTTGGTTTATTCAAACAATGGTGACAGACAATGATAGAGATGAAGCTAATAAATACTGAACAGCAAATTGTATGCAGGGCCACTGAACCGCTGTTATTTGATAATCTGGGATGAGGACGAGCAATAAAAATGTTCATATCTGCAGACTTCCTCATTTAATCTCGCTTTGATTTGGTCTGTTGTTTATTTAACTCGATTTGGAAGTGGTGCCACAGAGAATGAGTTGAAAAGAAGCAGGAAATGTGTAGGAGTTTACGTGGACTAATCACACTTGTTGCAGTATGAATCGCTGCAATGGGTAGCTACATTTCTGGAGAGGTGGACATCAGGTTACAGCATAGATACAGCATAGGGTCCACTGCTACGCCAGAGCAACAGCGCTGTTTTGATGCGGGGATATAAATCAGGCTTTACACTGCTTGCATTGCAGCCAAATGATCTTCTAGTAACAAGACCTGCACTGTGTGTGTTTATATATTTACATATTTATTCCATCTAGCTACAATGCTCTGCACTGGGTGTGTTTATATTTATATATCTATATATTTATTCCATCTAGCTACAATGCTCAGCACTGGGTGTGTTTATATTTATATATCTATATATTTATTCCATCTAGCTACAATGCTCCGCACTGTGTTTTTATATATCTACATATTATTCCATCTAGCTACATTGCTCCGCACTGTGTGTGTTTATATACTTGCATATTTATTCCACCTAGCTGCAATGCTCCGTACTGTGGGTGTTTATATATTTACATATTTATTCCATCTAGCTACAATGCTCTGCACTGTGTGTTCATATATTCATATATTTATTCCATCCAGCTACAATGCTCTGCACTGTGTGTCTGTGTGTGTGTGTGTGTGTATATATATTTTATAGTAATATGTACATATGTATATTAGCTGCTCTTACTTGCTTGTTTTTTTTTCTTGCCTTCTGATTGTTGCTCTGAGTGTTGCTATCCCTGTGCTGTTGCAATCCTGGAATTTCCCCGTTGTGGGACTAATAAAGGCTTATCTTATCTTATCTTATCTTCTAGTAACAAGACCAAAAAAAAACTCTTAGGGTGTAATATTGCAATACTTTGTGGTGGTGGTGATACTGTAATGATTCAGAGACACACACCTGTATTGTAATACTTTGTTAAATATTATTAAATGCTGCAAATGCAAATTTAACTATTTTGGTACCAGAGTAATAATAACCAACTGATGATAATATTGCATCGTGCGGCCTCTGGGGATTCGCACCCCTACCAGAATATAATAACAGATCACCTCAGCAGTGACTTGCTGAACAACATCAACAAAGTAGTCAATTTCTCTGTCCAACTTTGCACACTCCAGAATCATGGCCTCCATTTGTTTGAGAGCAGAGTTCATCTTTTCATCTGTGACAAAAGAGCATACACAGTGTCAAAAGATATATTCAGAGATATTGGGCTTACATGAACGGAACAATGCATTCTAAAATTACTTTAATCATAATACTACACATTTCCTTCAAAAGAAACATGTTTGGTCTAGGGCTGAGCAATAAAACAATAACGATCATTATCGTGAAATAACCTTTCCTCAATACAGACATAAGACATGGTCAACAGAACGTCAACAGAACTCATTCAATCTGTGTTTTGACAGACAACACGAAAAGCCAATGATAATGAGAATACACTGCATCAAACCAATCATGTGGCTAGAATACAGTTAGTCACGTTCGACTGGCCCACACAGCAGCACATGTAGGAGCGTAGGAGTAGCAGCCGGAGCAGCAGCACACCTGCTAATGTTTGGGACAGCGCAGCCGTGCAGGAGTTGGAGCGCGGTTAAAAAGAAAATGGCAACAGAAAATGTTAGTGAAAAGAAACAGCATTACCAAAGAAGATGCCGAAAAGGATGCCACCCAATGCTCAATGGACAGGGAGATTGTTGAAAAGAAGGGTCTGAGGAATTCAGCTTAGCAGGCACTGCAAACTGTGTCGCAAGCACGTTCCCACAAAATCAGGTAACACTACAAATCTTTTTTACCATCTAAAGCAGTGCCATCCTATTTATTTATTTAGCGAATGCAAAGTCCTTAAGCCAAGCAGTTGCCTCCTGGTTTGCTGTATGGAGGGTGTGTAATCCTCCTTCCAGTCTTTGGAGCGGGCAAGCCTCTATGATGTGTTCCATTGTTTGCTCCTCTCCACATGCGCACAGTGGGCTAGGGCTACTGCCCCATCTGTAAAGGCTGGCCAAGCAGGGGCCATGTCCAGTCCTGAAGCGATTGAGTGTAGACCACTGTCTCCTTGGGAGGTTGGTGCCCGGGACCTGTTGGTTGGGGTTTATCACCAGCTGTTTGTTTGGGACCTCCTTGGTCTCCCATTCCTCTTGCCAAGCTGTCTGGATGGTAAAGTCAGCTGGGGGAGGGTTTTTCCAAATCGGCCGTCTGGATGAAAGTCGGGCAGTGGGTGGAGTGTAGATATCTGCATGGATTGGTAAGTGAGGAGAATCTTTAACTTTTTGGAGCATCCTTTGAGTTAATGCTGCTCGCCGGATGTGTGGAGGGGCTATGTTTGACAGTACAGAGAGCCAGGGGAGTGGTGTTGAGCGGATTGTTCCAGTTATAGTTCTCATGGTTGTGTTGAGCTGGGTGTCTACATGGTGTGTGTAAGATGACCTGGACCAGACAGGGGCACAATATTCTGCTACAGAGTATGAAAGGGCCAGTGCTGAGGTGCGCAGGGTGGAGACTGCCGCCCCCCATTTTGCACCAGCGAGCTTGCAGAGCAGGTTGTTTCGTACCTTCACCTTAGCAGCCGTCCCCTTTAGATGTTCCTTGAAGGATAAGGTCCTATCAAGGGTCACTCCAAGATAAGTTGGATTTGGGGCATGCTTAAGCTTGAGTCCGCTCAGGTGGATGTTTAGTTCTCTGGCAGCTTTTGCATTGTGGAGATGGAATACACTGGAGACGGTTTTTGCTGGGCTTGGTTTTAGGCGCCAGATTTTGCAGAACTGGTCCAGTTTGGCAAGATCTTCCGTGAGCACCCGTTCCAGTGGTTCAAAGTCTGGTGCTTGGAATGCCAAACAGATGTCGTCTGCATAGGTGAATTTGCGGGATTTTGTAGTAGGCAGGTCGTTTATGTAGAGGTTGAACAGAGTTGGAGCTAGAACTGAGCCTTGTGGGAGTCCGTTTTTCTGCATTCTCCATGCACTTGTCTTCTGACTGAGGTGGACTCTGAACCTTCGGTTGGTCAGCAGGGTTTTTATAATTGCTGTTGCCCAAGCAGGGATCGCCTTTATAAGTTTCAGGAGGAGGCCTTTGTGCCAGACCGTATCATAGGCGGCTGTAAGGTCGAGAAACACAGCCCCTGTCTTCAGTCTGCTCTCGAAGCCATTTTCGATGAAGGTAGTTAGGGCCAGTACTTGTTCTCCTGTACTGCGGTCCTTGCGGAAACCTGCTTGATCCACACTTAGAATATCCTCTACCTCTGGGGAAATGCGTTGCAGAATTAGGCGCTCCATGATTTTGTAAGGAACGCTGAGTAGGGAGATTGGGCGGTAGCTTGCTGGTAATTTGTGGTCTTTGCCAGGTTTTGGGATGGCAATGACCTTTGCTGTCCGCCATTTCTTTGGGATCGAGTTTGTTTGTGTGATCCTTGTGTAGAATTGTGTCAACCAGGTTAGGGCTCGGGGGCCAAGATTTTTCATGAATTCTGGGAAGATGTTATCGTATCCTGCTGCCTTTCCACATTTCAGGCTCTGTAGGACTTTCTCCAGTTCAGCAGCCTCGAAGGGTTCAGGGTTCGTTTCCTCTACAGGCATTTTTTGGTGTTTTTTTAGCTCAGTTGTAACTGCTCTTTTGGTGTCTTTGTCTTGAGGTGCTTTGGCGATAGTCAGTAGGTGGGATGCAACTTGGTTGGGTGTGACGGATGCTCGGCTTTGGCTAGGGGGCTTCTGTGCAGCTCCTAGGCGACGGATGAGGCTCCAACATTTCCTGCTAGAGTGGGTAAAGCTCCGGTCAGCAACTGTCTCCTCCCATTTCTTTCGCCGAGCTGTATTTAGTGATTCAATGAGATGGTCTGCTATCTCTGGGTCCCCTGATGTTTGATAGGATTGTAGGAGGGCAGCACTTTCTCCGTCCAAACATGGGACATAGAGGGGTCGGTAGCCTCGTGGGATTGCAGTATGGGCAGCCTTGAAGATTGCGCTGCAGAAGCGGTTGTATGCTTCATCTACAGTGATGGTGTGGAGTGGGATGGTAACAACGCTCCGGTCCAGAGTTTCACTGAATTTCTTCCAGTTGGCTTTGCGGAAGTTCCAGCGCATCTTCCTTGGGCTGTATATGACTGGAAGTTGTAGGCCATCCTATTGAACACACAGAGTGCAAGACTTTACAGTCCCAGACTCAAGCAAGTGCTCAGTCCTCCTAAAACTACTAGTGTGATACCTGCGCAACAACAACAGACCATAGTTGGCCTTATGGCAAAAAAAGGGCTGGTAGCCCTAGCCCACTGTGCGCATGTGGAGAGGAGCAAACAATGGAACACATCATAGAGGCTTGCCCGCTCCAAAGACTGGAAGGAGGATTACACACCCTCCATACAGCAAACCAGGAGGCAACTGCTTGGCTTAAGGACTTTGCATTCGCTAAATAAATAAATGGCAAAAAAAAATAAATAGACAGTGATATTACAAACGCAATAGCCTATTTTATTGCAAAAGACATGCTGCCATTAAGTACGGTGGAAAACATTAGATTTAAGCAGCTGATTAAAGTAACTGACCCTCGTTACCAACTCCCTAAATACTTCTCCCAGACGGCACTTCCCCCGGCTGTACAAGGAGTGTAGAGAAACAGTTGTTCTCCTGTAACACTTGAAACTTTTGACTGAATTAAGAATCAGAATTAAAATTTTAGTTTATTACATATACCCATTTTATAATTACTTGAAATACAGTTGTATAATGTTCTACAGTACGTCTGTCATGTTCAACTGAATATAAAATAAATATTTAAACCAAGATTAATCTTGTGATATCTTCACATCTCACTTAGGAGTAAAAAGGAACCTTTAAGCTTGACAAAAATAGTGATTTGATTTATAACGCAATATATATCAATATCAGCGGATATGAAAAAAATTTATTGTGACTGGATTTTTTTCATATCGCCCAGCCCTAGTTTGGTCTATAGCAATCAATGTATGGAACACTTGTTTTCACTCACATTTTGTAGACGCTGTACTAAACGATTCTTATGATAATTTCTGTGCACAAAAAAGTAATATGTTGTCAATGTTAAGCCTTTTTGAAAAGGCATGACTGCACCACTGGTATACTTTTGGTTAGTACAAAAGGCCACTATACAAGTGCTTCTCAATAAATTAGAATATCATCAAAAAGTTAATTTATTTCACTAATTCAATTCAAAACGTGAAACTCAGATTCATTACACAGAGCGTGATTTCAAGCATTTGTTTTTATTTTGATGATTATGGCTTACAGCTAATGAAAACCTAAAATTCAATTTCTCAGAAAATTAAAATATTACATAAGACCAAAAATATATATATTTTTAATAGAAATATTGGCCTACTGAAAAGTATGTCCATGTATGCACTCAATACTTGGGTCTGGGCTCTTTTTGCATGACGTACGACATCAATGTGGCGTGGCATGGAGGCCATCAGCCTGTGGCACTGCTGAGGTGTTATGGAAGCCCAGGTTGCTTTGATAGTGGCCTTCAGCTCATCTTCCTCTTGACAATAACCTATAGATTCTTAGGTCAGATGAGTTTGCTGGCCATTCAAGCACAGTGATACCATGGTCATTAAACTAGGTACTGGTACTTTTGGCAGTGTGGGCAGATAAGTCCTGCTGGAAAATGAAATCAGCATTTCCATGAAGCTTGTCAGCAGAGTGAAGTATGAATTGCTCTAAAATTTCCAACACTGACTTTGATAAAAACACAGTGGACCAACACCAGCAGATGTCATGGCTCCCCAAATCATCACTGGCTGTGGAAACTTCACGCTGGACCTCGAGCAACTTCAATTCTGTGTCTCTCCACTCTTCCTCCAGACTCTGGGACCTTGATTTCCACATGACAGGAATGGTGAGCTTTGTCATCTATGTTGTTGGTCCACTGTGTTTTATAAAGTCCAAGGCCTTGGCACGTGCCCACACTGCCACAAGTACCAATACCTGGTTTAATGACCATGGCATCACTGTGCTTGACTGGCCAGCAAACTGGCCTGATCTAAACCCCATAGAGAATCTATGGAGTACTGTTAGTGGAGTTTCGAGGGTGCTCCGAGCTTGTCCAGGAAATATTTGGCAAAGCGCGTTTCAAGGCATGTATTGCTGATATCGTACCAGGTCAGGAAGCCATTCATGATTTTGCAGGCAACATGAAATAAAGTGAGCAGCGATACACAACGGAAATCCCCGTCCCTCACATTTTGTGTTGTTGATATTTGACTGTGTAAAGGATTTGTCACAGCCAATTTTCAGATGGAGCCGGCACCAAAAACACGGACTTCTCCCATTGATATATTTTTCACAAATAGTGGATATTTCTTGTAACTGAAGTGATGGCCTAGCAGTAAAGCATCTGCCCTGCAAATGGGAGGCTGGGGTTCAAATCCCAGCTAGGCCATTCTTGTAATTTTTATTTGCAAGGTGAAGTGTCTGTTGTATTTCAAAGAGCTTGGATCATTATTACACATCATTATGCTGAGGCACTATTGTGCCCTGCATGAGAATAAGGACAGAGGTAAATGTACTGGGAGAGACAGAAACTTGTCTACCCTACACTGTACAAAATTGCAGTAGCCTTCCTTTGCACACCTGCATCCTCTCTGCTCTGAGAGAGTATTCTCCAAAGCTGGAGAAATAATCCAAAAAAAAGTAACTGCCTTAGTCCAAAAACTGTTGAAAAGTTATTTCTTAATAAAAATGGATAAGTAGCACAAACACATTCACTGCAGTCACCGAGTTTTATTTCTTTTTTCCCTTATGATCATTGAGATTTCTTAAGACGGTGCATTTATTGAAATGGAAAAAAAATACACATGAAACCAATAATGCCCTTGTAAAAATCTGCATGTTGTATACGTTTTGTCCACTAGATAGCCTAGTACAGAAAATGAAGTTTCACATGAGGCCTCGTCTATATGAACCATTCTGATGAAAGGTCTCAAGTCCTCTAGAAAGCCTCATCTGGCCATCACTAAGTATTGTCAAGAGGAAGATGAAGGTCACCAGACCCAACAAAGCAGAGGAGCTGAAGGCCTCGATCAAAGCAACCTGGGCTTCCATAACACCCCAGCACTGCCACAGACTGATTACCTCCATGCCACACCACAGTCATACAGCAATTCATGAAACTGGAGCCTTGGCCCTGAGTACTGAGTGTCAACATTTCAATTCAACTTTATTTATATAGCGCCATATCACCACAAGCCATTTCTATTTAAAAAATAATAAAAGAAATGTCTTATGTAATATTCTAATTTTCTGAGAAACAGAATTTTATGTTTTCATTAGCTGTAAAGCTGAATGGCATTAAGATTACAGAAATGCCCAAAAGTTGTTTTTTTTCTTGGTAAAACCACACATTTTTGAGTGGCCTTTTGTGCACAGCCCCAAGCACACCTGATTAGTTATGATCGAGGTAAAACATATATTGTGGTGACACAAAGGAGACGACACTCCACCCAGTACTTTGGAGTGTTGGGGGGTGCTAGCCAGGGGCGCCAGAGCACCAGGGAGAATGTAGTAAATAAAGATGTGCCTTTCGCCCCCGCTGAGCCAGGCTCACACCTGAGGACACAGGGGCACAAATGTGTTCATGTGTATGTTCACACTTGGTAACAGGCATGTACATGTGTTTACCCTGAGTGCCAGAGAATGTATAAAGCAGATAGATCCTTTAGCACTGGGAGTTCTGCTGTTCTGTGTTGTCAGCTCGTGTCTCGTCTGCTTTCATCCTCCACAATATATATACATACACTGATGGGAAATCAGACCAACTATACTTTCTATCAGTAACAAAGCTCAAGCTCATGTAAAGCAAAAGAAGCTGCTACGTTTTACCAAAAAGAAAAGAAAAATCAAAGACAAACAGTCACTGTGGGAGGTATTTACCCCGAGTTTCAGCCAGGTCCATAGCCACATCTGTCACTATGTCCATGCCTGTCAAAATATCCGCCTGGCAGTCTTTCAAGCTAGAAACTGCAGAGCGAACGGTGTTCAGAGACATGACTGTGGTAAATGAATCCTCCAAAAACTAAACACAACCTGAACGCAAACTTAAGGAGCGCGGGCGGTGGTGCGCTAGCCTCGTTGGCTAACGTTAGCACCGGCGATTCATTATTTCTTATCAACCGACAAGACATTAATTTATGAAGCGAAATTAGAAAACGTGAATTAAACTCACGGTACTTATCAATCAAAAGTCTTAAAAAATGAGGAAAAAACCAGTACACTTCACTTAAAATGTGTGCCCTAAGTAGTGGAGTAGCAACAACGGCTTAGTTCTTACTTCCGGGTAGTTTCACAATAAAAACCCGTGACGCAATCAACACCGTAAAATAGAAAAAATCATTTATTACAATTTCATTTTTAAAATGGCACATAAGCATTATACACAACTTAGCAATGTGATGTTAGATTACACGATGTTGTATTTTTTTATTAGTATCATGATGTAAAAAATTGACACTGTGCTGAATTAATTGTTAAACCACATGAACTTGGTACATAAGGCAGAACAACCTACAATCTCTTACAAACAGGTTAGAAAATGTTGCACTCTGAGCTTACAGCATTAGCATCTGATAATCTGACCCAAATGTTGCTCAAAGATGAAACTTATCTTCTTCATATGATGTTTTTAATTTGTGACTGAAGGCAGAGGATTACAAAATCATTCAATTGCAATAATTACCATAAGAGTGATTCATTAGCAGGAGCACTCTTATATAGATTTTATTGGGTTATTTTGCTTTTAGAACACTGTGGTCCCTGTTTTACCCATGTGTGGTCAAAATAATGAAATGGAAGTAAATAGTTTAATAGGCCTTTCATCTGACATGCCGCCGTAACGACATGGTAGATAATATCAGAGCTGGCTGGACTCTAGCTTGCTGTTTCAGCTCACCGAGTTTAATGCAGGCAGACTCACTGTCACAGTTTACTCAAACACTAAAACTGAACAAATCAACTGTTAATGTTCTTAGTAACAAAAGTGCTTTCCCTGCTCTGACTTTGTCTGCAGTGAAAGGGAAGGCCAATCTTCATACAGGACTTCACAGGATTGTTCGGAACTCATCAAAAATGAAACTGGGCACATGGGCTTCGGCCACCTTCAAAAACACAGACAAAACAAGAAATGCATATCATCACCAGAGACATAAGAGAAAGACAGCACTCAGGATACTGATGGCAGAATCTCTTAACAGAAAAGATGGTGAAAAAGTACTTTATAAGAGCAAAATTTAAAATTTCCCCACCTTACGTGACAGCTTGGTGTACTTCACATAGTCTTCAAGGAACATTAGAGCTCCTACCACATCGGAAGGCATGTCAGGGATTTTCTGACTATATTGGGATCAAGTGTAAACTCATTAGTTCACGTTGTAATAACTGGATGCATTTATTAACAAGGAAAAATAAGATCAATGAATCAACGGTGAGGGTAACTGGTCTTACATGAAAATTTAAAAATAATTCATAGGGTTTATTTTTGTTACCTTGTGCACTGCTCCATGATGGAGCGGATGAACTGACCAACAAGAGCCAAGAACTGCTGCGTGTATCTAGAGTGGAACTGCTTGAGCAGAGTGAGCAGGCCGAGCACCAGTGGAGGCCAGTCAACCGGGTCTGTGGCTTTTCTGCACGTCATCCCTGCCGTGACACAAACCATCATCCAACGACATGGGGACTAACACACTAGACTGACCTTGTTCACAAGCAGCTGCACGAGACTGTATCTGCTGATCATGAGAAGTTTAATTCTTTTTGCCAGTTATGATACAGAAAATAGAATAATAAACCTACCTTGGTTTTTGGTGTACTGAAGTTTAGGCAGCTGAGCAATAATAAATAGAAAGTTGATGATGGGGAAGTACGGGAGGCGCTTTGTAGTTATGTAGATCTGCATGCAATATGAAGAAAAACAATGTTTAAACATCCTCTTATGTTCTGCATAAACAAAAAACAAACAAGCAAAACAAAAAGCACAATTTTTGTGTTCAACAACACAAGACTAATTTTGATTCCAGGTCAAGTGTGGGATTAGGAGAAGACTAAACTGCTATCTGGGAAGCAATACAGATAATCTCCAAACCTTATTAAGAGGGTTGTGAATGCCTGCGGCCTCCAGATAGGCAGTGATCTCATACAGAAGTGTGTTGTCCTCTTTAGGGTATGGCAGAGACGGGTCTTGATAGTGGGCTTCAATGTCTGCCAGCAGAGATCTAGCAGTATGTGGGGTAAGAAAATTAGCATCTAAACCAATAATCATTTTTGTTGTATTAATGCTCTGCACAGGGGAGAGAAAAGATTCTTTTCCGAGCAAACGGCAAAAGCATTTTATCATGTAGTCATTAATACAAAGCAATATTTGGGTAAGAGATGTATCTCACACCGCGGCGAGCGCTGATGAACGTTGACGATCGTTGCGATCGCTGGAATTTTGTCAGGCTTCATAAAAGGTTGCAAAACAGTTCACCAACAGGTTTTACACTAGTAAAGTTTTTCTTGTCACAAGTAAATTTTGAAAAAAACCTGTTGGCGAACTGTTGTGCAACCTTTTACGAGCCCTGACGAAACCCAAAAATTGCAAGCGCCGTCAACAATCTCTGCTCTGTGAGATACATGCCTAAAGAAAACATGGCAATACTTGAAAAATTATCCATTATCGGACTCCAATTCAATCAACAGCTAATAAACAACAAAAAGGAACAGCAGTATAGAGCTCAGTCTGCACCCTTTTATGAAATATGGCCAAAATCAGCAGTTACAGTAAAAATGATGTCCCAAACTATAATAGTTTGCCTTATCTAGAGGGAAGAGACTTACTTGTTGAGGTTTTCTAGGGCAGCAGCCAAGTGTTTGGAGTCAAACTTGCAGGAGTAGTTAAGCTTGTTAGCAATCTGCTGTCGGAGGATCTGCATCTGACCAACCTACGCCAAACACAGAGATATAAAGCTATTTATACCATGTTGTCCTTGACTGACAATAAGTATGACTGTTAGTTTCTGTTCGCCAACACAAGAAAACAACACGAATCTGTACCTTCATGATGGCTTCCAGGTATGGACCCCAGATTTTCTGGGTTTTGGCCACAGCACTACTGTACACCTTACTGGCATTAGCTACAGCAACAAAAATATAAATAGTTCGTACAAGGAATGAAATATCCCAGCAAGCTCCACATTTTCCTTTGTCAACACCTACCCACAATGCCTTGGACTGGGTTGACAGAACCCAGCATAGTTCTGAAGATCTCCACCACAGCTCTGTCCTTTAGGATGGTCTTCTGAAGTATCGTTAAGAAGTTCTGTTGAGACATTTAAATTGCAAATACATTCAGAAACCACAGTTTACACTATGAAGAGGGTCTCTGGGTTTTAGTTTTGACACATTTTTTTGAGAGGTAAATACCTGAAGTTCTTTGACAATCATGAAGCAGAGCAGGCGGTCCAGTCCGCTGAGGCCAAATGTGCCCAGGGTATTCTGAATCTCAGAGAAGAGCCTGTTGTTGGTTACTTCCTGGTGGCTCTTCAGGTCGTACCAGGTGTTCATCTGGTCGATGTAGCATGTTGTCCTATAGAAAGAGCCAAGTTTGTTCAGTGTTTCTAAACACTGCAATATCTGACACATAGCTTCATCTTTAGATTAGGAGTTAGCTGTTGTGCTGTTAATAGGATTTTTAGTAAGTCTTGGTTGTAATTGAGAGGATTTACTTGGGATCAGTAATTCGTAAGATCTCTCTACACAAACGGCCGATGAAGGTAGCAGACTCGTCCACGGGGGAGAACTTGGGAATAGGAATGTGGGTTGACTGGTGCACGCTCTGCCAGTCCTGGATCTGAAGTGAAACAAGACAAAAAAAACCCCCAAAAAACAGTCTACAATCAGGGCATTTTTGATTAGCTACACAGTGCAACACTCTCATCAAAGCATTGCTCAGGGGTGTTTTTAGAAACTTGAGGATCACTGCTAGGGATTAAAATTTGACCTTAGTCCTGAGAAAACTGTTGCACTCTTGTTCCACGTTGTAGTTGATGATACGAGACACTTCCTCCTGCCAAATTTTCAGCCCATAAATGCTGACATAGTCCTGGATGTACTCAAATGACCTGTAGAAGCCGTCCATGGTGGCTGCCATCTCTTTTAACTTGGGCATCAGTTCACTGGACTGAAAAGAGTGTTTGGTATGAGTATGTATGCCTGTGTATTGTACCGGTATTTGGTTTAGATTTAGGCTTTTTACTTATTTATTACAAGAGATAGTATGGCCATCGGTTCATAACATGCAGCTTATATATTGGTTGGTTACCTTAGCTTTGGGGTTGAAGATCAAGCCTTTGTGCAAAGCATAGACCACCTTCTTCACCAACTCCTTCCTGATGCCATCCTCCAGAAGCTGCTTAGGATCCACCTAAAACATCACAGCAGATCAACAAATGCAGTGAGTTCATTTTCTCAGAGCAAGTCAGATTTGTTCATGGTCAACAAATACTTTAAACCTGTGAAACTGATTTTTTACTTGTGAAGTCAGGCAAACCTAGGTAAGACTGACTCGGAGTCTGTACTGGAAACCAAGATGGCTGCACCCATGACCAGTGCATCAACAAAGGAGTAAAATGTAAAATTTTTTGGCACTTCTGTTTTATTTCTGTCATCTTTTCAGTCATGCATGCAGTACTGCCCAACTTCTATTTTTGAACATGTTGCTACAGTGTTTCATACGCAAATGACAACATACTGTGTCGTTTTCAGTGGGCGCTGCTAGCAAAAGCTCATGGCTAACTGCCTAGATCAACTTCCCCACCTTGCACAATAAAAAAGGAAAAAATTAACTGGAAGAGCAATTTATAACAAAAGTTGAAGCATTAAAATTCTATTTACACTGGGTTAGGTCAGTTAAATGATGATGTGTGTGTATTTTGATTAAATTTGCCTGAAAACACAGGTAAATGATTTTTGTTTTCTACACTGTAATTATGGAATGGCGTAGATGTTATTTCATTAGCTGGTTTTCAACACAGAATGCAGTAAGAAAACTCAACTGTGGTTGATGGCAACAAATTTATCCCCACATACAGGTATTAATCTTAAATATACGGGGGGGGGGGGGTTGCTGAAAAGTTCATAGTGGTCAAATTTGACCAAATGTGGTTTATTTTTCAACATAGTCTCCCCTACGGTCCACACACTTCTTCCACAGGTGTTGCAGCGCTTGGATCCCTGCGGTTGAAAAATAAACCCCATTTGGTCAAATTTGACCACGATTAACTTTTCAGCCCCCACCCCCCTGTAAATGACTAAGTCACAACAATTACCTTAATAATTCCAACAAGAGTGGTCTTCATCATCAAGATGCCCTCAGTGAAAATAGAGATGTCATGGGTGAGTTTTGCCACCTGCAATCATATCAAACAGACGGATGTTTAGGCACCCAATGACAAGTAGGAGATTTAAATTAAATACGTGCAGTAGGACAGTGGAGCATAAGCAGAGGACTAAACACTTTGCAAGTGTCTTTATAAAGAAAGATAACTTCTAGTGGAACTGCACACAAAAACTTTCCAGTGTTTTCTTTAAAGTTTGTTAAACTCTTTAAATGCCACATTTAATTTCAATGCATTTAAAAATAGGGCTTGCAAAAATCTGAAAAATAACATCAGTGGGTTATTTTAACAAATGCAATTCAAATTAGTCTGCAGGCCCAATCTGTTTCCACATCAGCCTCCCCTCTCTAATTTCTATCTCCATCAAAAGCAGTGGGTAAGATTGAAAAATATTCTAAAATGCCAGCTAGCGTGATTGCTTTAGACTCCCATACAGCAGATGTGTCGACATCAAAACAAGAATAAAATGAGCCCTCTTATCTACATTTTTCAGTTTATGTAAGATCTGAGGACTTTTTAAAATGTTTCTTCAGTGACATTTTCAACAACATGAGCAGCAGGCGTCAATTTCAACAATAGTTGTTTTTACTTCGTAGCGAGCCCCCAACTGCGAGTAGTCCTTCAGCTTGTCCTTATCCAGGCGTGTGGGCACCTCCATGATGTCGTGGGTCTGAAGTTTGATGATTTTGGCCAGAGAGGTGAACATGCTCTCCGGGATAATTTGTAACACCTGGAAGCAAAAGGGTAAAAAATGCAAAACTCAGCGATGAGAGGGCTTGATATCAGTACTAAAAGCAGATGGAAAGAAAAGTTGTGAATGAAGGATCTGGCACAGAGCTGGAGGGAACAAATGTTTTAACATAAAGATGCACAGTGTGTGTCTAAATGCAGCAGAAGTGAAGCCCCTCTGAAGGCATCCATCCACAGTGTTTCTGTTTGGGTACATTTGCCAAACAGATGTTTTCACAAACATCAATCATTGCTGCAGCTGTTACAGCACAGACAATGCACAAGCATTTGAATGCACACTGAGCTCATTTGTTAAAATTACAGAACTACATTAACTACAAGTTAATAGATCAATCTACAAGTGCCACGAAGAAAACACAAAAGTTGTGCAGTACCTTTCTGACATAAGACACCAGCTCTCCAGAGTAAAACTGCGACACACTCAGCAGGTCGGCACTGTTGGCCTGGTTTATACGGAGCAACGGGAGATCCAATGCAGATGCCAGCTGTTCTCGCATACACACACAAAATCAGAGGTAGGAGTACAGGGATAACTTCTTGTTATTATTCTTTAATTAGGGAGCACGCGTTAGAGGCAAGTAGTCATCACCTTCAAAAATGTAGCTCGAAGTTTGGTGACCATGGACGGGTTGACCCTGATGCTCTCCTGCATTATAGAGGTAAAGCTGTGGAATAAAAATGAATGAGAAAAAGGGGGCGGGGGGGGAAACTTGCTGAAATCTGCTATACAGTCAAAACAAAAATGCAAGCAAATTAAATCAAAATCAAAACAAATTCACCACTTTTGTTTGATGTGTTTGGCTGACTGGGTGAAAACTGAGCTGTGTAGCAGCACTGGCTGTAACTTTATTTATTCTTCCTGCGCCAGGGGTCTGCCGCCTGGCCCCCCAAAGAAACATGTGGCTGTTTTGCCCATAACAACCGACTCCCTGTGGCCTTGACACCCCCCCCCCGTCCCCATCCCCCAAAAAACTTACAAATCTGTGTGTGTGTGGGGGGGGGGGTCTCAATTTAAAAATTTAAAAAAAAAAAAAAAATTTCAAGAAAAGTCTCAAATTTATAGGAAAAGCTGAAAAGGACAAAACTATAAGGAAAAAATAGCATTTTAAAAATAAAACAGGAGCAACTTATCATGGAAAGGGCTCAAATTTAACAGTGTAAATCTGTAATTTACAAATTTATAGTGTTGCAAATTTACAGTTAAAGATGCAAATGTATATTTAAAAAAGCCTAAAATTTACAAGCAAAAAACTGTAAAAAAAAAAAAAAAAAAGACTATTAACAGCAAACTGACAAGAAAAAAGTTACAAATTTACATTAAAAAGACAAAGATTTTCAAGAAAAATGATTTTTTTTTTAGGTTTTAATTTACAAGAAAAAAACTAAAAAGAAAATAATGCACTATAAGAAAAGATGGGAATAGAAGGTTAGGGTTAAAAACTCACCTACTATCAACCTAATCTTGACAAGCCATTATATACACGGACATCCCAGCAGCTTTACCTCCATTTTAAGGGTCAAATATTCATATTTTGAGATTTCTTTGACCACAAAACATTCTGTTGTTTTTCTGTCTATATAACACCACAGATATCTAAGTATTATGCACAAGTTTATCATTTATCAGTGAGTAAAGACCTGTCAATTATCTGCCACGCGTATGACAGGTCTCCAACTATCTGCATCGTGATGAGGACTTCCTCTTTGATATTGATGGTGCGGATCATTTGGTGTAAGAACTTCCTGGTGTCAGCCAGGAACTGACAGACCTGCAGGTTAGACTCTAACTGGTGAAATTCCTGAACCTGAAGACAAGAGAAAAAAAAAAAAAAAGTTTTGCAATCTCACTATTTCTAGATGGTTTGAAAAATATACTGTATACATTTGGATTCATGTATATGAATATCTGGAGAGGATACGTTGGCATTGACCCAGAACACTGTTCTGTGAACTAGTTTACTTGGCAAACAGTTTTTCGGTTTCTAATTTCCCTCTAGATGATGTGGTAGACAGCAGAAAATGAGGGCAGTGAAATCCATTGAGCCAACAGAACAGCCCTCACATGTATTCTGATTTACATCCTTTTAAAAGCAATTAAATTGGTGCTTTCTCTTTTTAGCTTGACTTCTCATCATCTCCTATAGCCCGTTTCAATCTGCCCCAGCAGTCCACCTCAACTTTGCGGATATTTGAACAGGAAAAAACTATAAACGTGTGATGAATTAGATGTCACTATCACCACTTCACAGCACAGCAACGGAGAGTGTAAATGAATGCAAAGGCTGTGACACAGACAGCTGTGTGTGCTACAATTACACAAACATCACAGCAGCAGAGAGTGATAGGTTTCTTCTCAAGAGCACTTTTTTCAGTCACTTCCATAGAGCCTCCAGCATCTCTGATCATCTCCGGTTGCTGTGGAGCCGATACCAGCCTGTCCTGGTTCAGCGCGGGGCACTCTCCCTGTTCAGCTCCGCTTTGTACTCCTTTGTGCATGCCAGTTCCACTTATTCTCTGCTCCTTTTCTTCTGTGACACTCCCCTCCAAAATAAAACATATCCTGCTCTGTGTGGTGCTGGACATGAAATGTGACATACAAACACACGTCCCATCAAATAAATATGTAAATATGAAAGCTATTCAGTGCCAAAATGAAAAAAAAAAAGATTTATGTGAAATGTCGGGTGCATTTTGCAACCCTGTCCATTAAAACTGAGGATAAAGAGCAGAAACCATTGAACTATATACTGTAGATCAGCTGTGTATTCCTATATCTACCACTGACCTGCGCCAAGTTTGACACAGGGCGACAAAATTTGAAGACTAAAAATGTCGGCGACTCTCCAATCAACAGCAGCCAGTATCACCAGCTTCCAGGATGACTGGCACATTCATGTGACATCAGCAATGGGAGAACATGAAATTTGTTATGCCTGAGAAATGCACCGTTATCTGCGGGAAATCGGACCTGCATCTCCTTGAAGTTTGAAAAAGCCATGGAGGGTTGGTGAGGTGTTAATTTATGCTAATAGGGCCTGCCACTGCAGCTCGCCAATTGTAGTTTGGTTCTGCTTGAGGTTTCTTCCCGCTAAGAGGGAGTTTTTCCTCTCCACCATCGCCAAGTGCTTGCTCACAGGGGATCATCTGATTGCTGGGGTCTTTCTGCAATTGTGGGGGTTTCCCCTACAGTCTGACAGTGCTATGAGGTGACTGTTGTTGTGAAATGGCGCTATATAAATAAAGATGAATTGAAATTGAATAGTCTAAAAGTGGCTCATGAGTATGGCTAAGGAAAAATACCTATGAGTACTCAAAGCTGAGTAGCAACATGATTTTTGTGTTAAACTGATTTAATCTTTAAATGTAAAAGCATTAAAAAAACAGAGTTATCCTCCTCACCTCAACTAGAGCCTGTATCAGCTGAACTGTCTTCCTGCCAGCAGCCGTTGAGTCCTCATAGTTCAGAGACTCAATCTGCTTTGAGATTTCCCTGAACCAGGCCTGTAAGTTCTCTGTGAAGGGAAGCGAAGGTGTGCAGCACAAGCAATTAAATGTTATCAAAGCATTTCACGTGGGGCAGTTAAGAAAATTGGGTTTCTCCACTGGAGCTAAAGGTAAGCAGGAATGATGTAAATGCACTCCACCTGCCGGCGTGTGAAGCCTGTTTACCAGCCTCGAGTGTTTCTTACTGAACAGCTCCAAGCTTAAAAGTCATTTAAACTTTTGTGTTCTAGCACTGAAAGAATCCCTGCTATTTAAATGTGAAACACAGCTTGGTTTACGCTTTGGCAGTCAAAACCCATTCTTTCCTGTGTGTGCAATCCTCAACCTTCTGCAACGCCACAGTGTAACTCACCATTTTTCTCAACCCTGGTAAGAGGTTTGACACCGGAAAAGACTTCGGCCAGCTCAGTCATTCGCTCGGATCCCTCTTTCTTGTAGCTCTCCCATTTGAGCTGCTTCTCCGAGAGCATCTGCTTGAACATCTGGAATTGGGATAGCGCAGATGCTGAGTTGATGAGGAAGGATTAGCTAGATGAGATGTGTAATAGGAGCATTGCTTTTGTGTCCTCTCCTAATGATAGACTGGGTAGCCATATGCTAGCTCACAGCATGCTACAGGGAAACAGGGCACACTGCAAACTTAACCACAATTTGAAACAATCATCCAGGAATTAATTTCACAGTTTCCCTCCATTTGGAGGAGGGAAATGTGATTCACCTAAGCCTCATGCGGTCCCTTTAAAATACCCTATACGGGGATACACAACTAGCTGTTAGCATATTATTTTCCCCCTTCCTCCATGTGTCATCATTTACATTATGTACCATTGATGAAAGTCTGTCACCTCTTTGAGTGTAAACTCAAACTGTGCTGTGTCAAGCAGCAGCTGGAACAGGATTTTTGGATTATACTTGGAGTCATTAAGTACTTGGTCTTTGATCTGACGCAGCCGCTTGTTGTTTGGATCATAGGCTGTGAAAGAAAAAAGGGTTTGTTTGAGAAAATGATCAACAACCTACTTTCATTGCTACTGCTATCTCTGAAAACTCAAATTTAATCTGACATTTACCGCAAAAAAAGGCACAAGGTTCACAATTTGCAAGCTATCAAAAACTCATCCCCTACATGTTCTCATTTTGACTTACTCTGTGCTCAATTACACAATCAAAAGCCACCTTCACTTCCTCCAAGCAGCTAAATTTGCTCATCCGTAAGCTGCCCGTCCAGCGCCTGGTGAGGGAGATCACTCAGGACTTCAAGACCGTCCTGCATTTCCTGAGCTTCGCCGTCATGGCTCTGCAGGAGACCAGCGAGGCCCACCTGGTGGTCTCTTCCTCGCTAAGGGGGTCACCATCATGCCCAAAGACTTCCAGCTGGCCCGCCGCATCCGCGGAGAGAGAGCTTAGACTTTCTGTTGCACATTCACCAACCAACCATAATGCTCTGCACTGTGTGTCTATATATATACATTTATAGTAATATGGACATATGTTTACTAGATGTTGTTTTTTCTTGCCTTCTGATTGTTGCTCTGAGTGTTGCTATCCCTGTGCTGTTGCAATCCTGGAATTTCCCCATTGTGGGACTAATAAAGGCTTATCTTATCTTATCTTATCTTATCTTAAATCTGCACAATATTCCTACCTGACTCTGCAGAGTGCAGCATCAGCCAGCGAATAGCAACATTGCAGTCCCTCAGACAGTTAAGCAGTTTGGGAATGTTGTCCAGGATAATCTCCTCCCTGAGGAAACCCTCCTTCAGCAGCTGCTGCACCTGAGGCCTCAGGCTGTCCACACTGGCTGCATAACGAGAGGCCTAAACACATGGTGAAAACAGGATTCTGGTATACAGTAAGATGATTAATTATTCATACAGCCACTCCCAATGGTGATCATTAGGAAGAATGGCAATGTCTGCAAGTGACAGACTAAAAAAAGGACAATTTAGTTGTCTCCTCCTGCTGTGTGTGCACTTCTTCATGATGGGGACAATGCAGCTCTGTAAGCTTCCCACACTTACATCCACAGTCTTTTAAACTAACTTTTTTAATGTCCTTTTTAAGTCAATGGTTTGATTAATACCCTTGTGTTTTCATTTAGATTCTGTGCAGTCACATGAGATGACTTACACGTTCTTGGGACATAGTCTTTATTACCCGCATACAATAGATAAGAACACCAGAGGACTGCAAATGAAGGAATCTGAAGACTCTGTGACATTGAAGCTAATAAATTTTTTAATACCTGCTCTTTGATGTTTGCGGAGTCCAGGGTGTAGTTGAGAGCGGTCTTGGCTGCTTTGTATGGTTCCCAGGCTTCGACCAGATTCACTGTGATTCCCATGTAGATGCTAATGACCTGCAGATGCACAAAACAAACACTTCAATGCAATACGATACAAACACGAGCCAATGTGTATCATCAGCACAGGAAAAAGCAAATTAGTTAAGTTCTCAAAAAGCATTCAGATGGAAAGTAGCAGTAATATGAAGAACAGCTTAAATACAGAAGACAGAGTAAAAGAAAAGTGATGACACAACAGCTATCTTACCCAGTTATCAGGGAAGTATTTGTCCACTATCTCCCTCATCTTGGCCTGCTGAGTGTGCAGTATGAAGGGACTGAAATAGAGGCAGACATAGAGCATGGCTGCCTGGTTAGCCAGTGCTGTGCTGCGATGCTCTGGTAGTGGGTAGGCAGAGACCTGAGGGAAGCAGGGGAAACTTTTGAATCAGATCAAGGCCAGTGTATTTGCTTCAATATAGCCCAAAAAAGGAAGACACAGGTAGACATTTTTTGTTATCTTCAGAAGATAATTCAATGGAAAACATAGCTCTATTCTAAAACACACAAGTGTATTTCAGCTGTGATATGAGCCAAAATACAGGTCAGGTGCATGAGTGATACTATTTTTAAATTCTTTACCCCAACCTTCACTGCTTCCTACTGCTCCTCTCGCTCCCCGGTTTCATAAACCCATCAACAAAATCTTGTGAAGCTGCTGACTGAAGCTGGTAAAAGTGTCATAATCCACAGTGAAACCAGTCCTGTACTGACATGGGCTGAAAGGCCACTCAGCGAGGAAGAAACCATTACTCCAAAAGCAACATAAAAAAAAAGCCAGATTACAGTTTGCAAATGCACACAGGGACAAAGACCTTAATTTTTGGAGACATGTCCTGTGGTCTGATGAAACTAAAATTGAACTGTTTGGCCATAATGACCATCGTTACATTTGGAGGAAAAAGAGGGAAGCATGCAAGCCTGAGAACACCATCCCAAATGTGAAGTATGGGAGTGGCAGCATCATGTTGTGGGGGTGTTTTGCTGCAGGAGGGACTGGTGCACTTCACAAAATAGATGGCATCATGAGGAAAGAACATTATGTAGAAATATTGAAGCAACATCTTAAGACATCAGCCAGGAAGGTAAGCTTGGACACAAATGGGTCTTCCAAATGGACAATGAACCTAAGCATACTGCCAAATTAGTTACAAAGTGGCTTAAGGACAAAGTTAATGTTTTGGAGTGGCCATCACCAAGCCCTGATCTCAATCCCATAGAAAATTTGTGGGCAGAGCTGAAAAGACGTGTGTGAGCAAGGCGACCTACAAGCCTGACTCAGTTCCACCAGTTTTGTCAAGAGGAATGGACCAAAATTCCAATAAACTATTGTGAGAAGCTTGTGGAAGGATACCCAAAATGCTGGACTCAAGTCATACAGTTTAAAGGCAACGCTACAAAATACTAAGGAAATTTAATTAAACTTCTGACTTTGAAGAAAGTAATAAAAAATTCTCCAAAAAATTATTTATCAAATAGAAATAATTTTAGTAGTCCTAACTGACTTAAAACAGAAAAGATTTAGTCTGATTTAATGTCAGACAGTGAGGGGCAAAAAGGTTATGTGTCTTTTTATACAGTGCATGTAAACTTCTAGTTTCAACTGCAGATGAGTTTAAATACCTGCGGTCAACCATCCAAAGCAATGTAAAATGCACAAGACAGGTAAAAAAGGAGTTTAGGCAGGGTGGAGTGGGTGCAGACGAGTGTCAGGGGTGATCTGTGACAGAAGAATAGCAGCTAGAGTGGAAGGGAAGATTGACAAGACGGTAATGAGACATGCTATGATGTATGGTTTGGACAGGGTGGCACTGACAAAAAGACAGGAGACAGAGCAAGAGGTGGAAGAGTTGAAAATGCTAAGATTCTCATAGGAAGTGACTAGGAGCGACAGGATTTAGAGCTGAGTATATCAGAGGGACAGTTCAGGTTGAGCAATTTGGAGACAAAGTAAGAGAGGCACGGCTGAGATGGTTCGGACATGTGCAAAGGAGGGATAGTGGATATATTGGACAAAGGATGTTGAAGATGGAGCTGCTAGGCAGGAGGAAAAGAGGAAGACCAGAGAGAAAATTCATGGATGTAGTGAAGAAGAGCATGGAGAGGGCTGGTGTGAGAGAAAAGGATGCAAGCGATAGGGTGAGATGGAGGCAGATGAACCACTGTGGCAATCTCTAAAGGGAGCAGTCAGAAGAAGAAGAAAAGAAGAGTTTTATTGTTGAAAAGTGTTACCATGACTGGTTTTGAGTGTAAGTTTCAGCCAAGAGCGGCTCTCCCTTCTCTCCAGTACTAACAGTACTGGACCGGACCAACCCACTTTTACCCCTTGTCAGATGTGAGTAATTTTCCCTGGTTTAAACACTTTGTGATGTGTGACTTTTCTAAGTGTTCTGGAAGACAGTATGCACAAGTTTCTTACCTGATTGAAGATGTCATCAGAGCGCAGCCTGCCGATGACCATGCTAATGAATGTGGCACTGATGGGAACCCTCTGGAAATAGCTCTCTGGGTAGTTGGCTGGTCGTTTGGCTCCAGGCTGGCTGGAGTAACCTGTACTGCGAAGGAGCTTGCAGATGTCATCCAGGTTGGAGTCAGCTGATGAACGAGCAGCACTAAAGAAAAAAAAGATCAGGATAAGAATATTGTCTTTGTGTTTGTGTGTGTAAGACTGCAGATCACTCAGCTCAACGAGCTGTTAGTGATGTGAGCAGACTGAAACTGAGTCACTAAGACAATGTCGTATAGGTGTGTGGGGATGTGTGAGTAAACAAGTGCACCTGTATCTATAATAAGAGACCAGCATCCTCTCTCTGACCTCCCCTTCTATTTTTTGGTCAATAACCAGCAACATGACTCCATACAGGTAGAGGGCTTCACACTAGGTGGAAAAGAAAAACACATAAAATGAACTCCTGCAGTTTCTTTAGTTAGTTTTAAATCACTGGGGGGGTTTTTCTAAGTGATCCCCACATCACTAACACAGTTAGTCTTCTATCAAACAAATGAACTGATCTGCTTGTGTGTAATGTTAACGTCTTTTGTGGTGTTACAGAATTAAGATTAATCTGCATCTGTGTTACTTACAAGAAGTTGTTTCCCGTCCTCATTTAGAAGCACAGTCTCCAAGGTCTGCTGAATATAAACACCCTCAGATAGGTCATCCAAATATCTGGAGAGATGAAAAATAGCACCAGTCACAGTTTTGTGGTTTGATTTAAAAAAAAAAAAATTATTATACCTCAACATCAAGAACTTTTTATTAAACACATCCATTTTGCAGAATAACTTCAAAACATACAGGCTAGATATAGTCGACTTCACCTCAACACACAGCTCCGGTTCCGGAACCAGTCTCCTGGAGAGGGGCTGAAGTTTGGCCTACTGTGGAGTTGCCCCGGGCGAGAGGCAACGAGCAGGGGTGGGTATTCTTGTAACCCCCCCCCCCCCCCCACCTTGCTGCCTCTATACTGGAGTTTTCCCCGGTGGATGAAAGGGTTGTTTCCCTGCGCCTTCGGGTTGGGAAACGGGTCCTGACCATCATTTGTGCCTATGCACCAAATGATGGTTCAGAGTACCCACCCTTGTTGGAGTCTCTGACTGGGGTGCTGGAGGGTGCTCCTCTTAGAGACTCCATTGTCCTACTGGGGGACTTCAATGCACACATGGGCAACGACAATGAAACCTGGAGGGAGGTGATTGGGAGGAACGGCCTGCCCAATCTGAACCCGAGTGGTGTTCAGTTATTGGACTTCTGTGCTAACCACAGTTTGCCCATAACAAACACCATGTTCAAGCATAAGGGTGTCCATGTGTGCACCTGGCACCAGGACACCCTAGGTCACAGGTCAATGATCGATTTTGTTATCGTGTCATCAGACCTGCAACCGTATGTCTTGGACACTCGGGTAAAGAGAGGTGCAGAGCTGTCAACTGATCACCACCTGGTGGTGAGTTGGAGCCGATGGCAGGGGAGGATGTCATTCAGACCTGGTAGACCCAAACGTATAGTGAGGGTGTGCTGAGAACGTCTGGCTGAGGCCCCTATCCGGGAGGTCTTCAACTCCCACCTCCGGAAGAACTTCAACCACATTCCGAGGGAGTCTGGAGGCATGGAGTCTGAATGGGCCATGTTCTCCACCTCCATTGTTGAAGCGGCTGCACAGAGCTGCGGCCGCAAGGTCGTCAGGGCATCTCGTGGTGGCAACCCCCGAACCAAGTGGTGGACAACAGTGGTGAGGGAGCCCATTAATCTGAAAAAGGAGTCCTATCAAGTCTGACTGGCTTGTGGGACTCCCAAAGCAGCTGAGGTGTATCGGCAGGCCAAGTGGAGTGCAGCTCAGGTGGATGCTGAAGCAAAAACTTGGGTATGGGAGGAGTTCGGTTAGGCCATGGAACAAGACTTTCGGTCGGCCTTGAAGAGATTCTGGCAAACTGTCTGGCTTCCCCCTCCTGAGCCGCCAGAGTCTGGCGGCTCAGGAGGGGGAAGCAGCTCCCTGTCCACACTGTGTTTGGTGCGGATGGGGCACTGCTGACTTCGACTGGGGTTATCGTCGGCGGTGGAAGGAATACTTCGAGGATCTCCTCAATCCCACTGACACGCCTTCCACAGAGGAAGCAGGGTTTGTGGACAAGGGGGACAACTCGGTGATCACAGGGGCTGAGGTCGCCAAGGTGGTTAAAAAACTCTCTGGTGGCTGGGCCCCAGGGGTGGACGAAGATTCGCCCTGAGTACCTCAAGGCCCTGGATGTTGCAGGGCTGTCATGGTTGACATGCCTCTGCAACACTGCGTGGAAGTCGGAGGCAGTGCATTTGGCATGGCAAACCGGGGTGGCGGTTCCTCTCTTCAAAAAAGGGGACCGGAGGGTGTACTCCAACTTTAGAGGGATCACACTCCTCAGCCTCCCTAGGAAGGTCTATGCCAAGGTACTGGAGAGGAGAGTCCGGCCGTTGGTCGAACCTCGGATTCAGGAGGAGCAATGTGGTTTTCGTCCTGCCCGTGGCACATCGGACCAACTCAATACCCTCTCGAGAATTCTTGAGGGTTCGTGGGAGTTTGCCCAACCAGTTTACATGTGTTTTGTGGACTTGGAGAAGGCATTCAACCGCATCCCTCATGGTTTTTTGTGGGGGGTGCTTAAGGGAGTATGAGGTATCGGGCTTGTTGTTACGAGCTATTCGGTCCCTGTACGACCATTGTGAGAGTTTGGTTCGTATTGCCAACACTAGGTCAGACTCATTCCCAGTGAGAGTTGGACTCCACTAGGGCTGCCCTTTGTCACCGATCCTGTTCATAACTTTTATGGACAGGATTTCTAGGCACAGCCAAGGAACAGAGGGTGTCATGATTGGTGACCACAGGATCTCATCTCTGTTGTTTGCAGATGATGTTGTCCTGCTGGCTTCATCCAGCAATGACCTATAGGTCTTACTGCGACAGTTTGCCACTGAGTGTGTAGCGGCTGGGATGAGAATCAGTACCTCCAAGTCCGAGTCCATGGTCCTTAGCCGGAAAAAGGTGGATTGTCCTCTCCAGGTTGGGGACAAGCTCCTGTCCCAAGTGGAGGAGTTTAAGTATCTTGGGGTCTTATTCACGAGTGAGGGGAGAATGGAGCGAGAGATTGACAGACGGATTGGAGCAGCATCTGCAGTGATGCGGACATTGTACCGGACTGCTGTGGTGAAGAGGGAGCTAAGCTCTAAGGCAAAGCTGTCAATTTACCAGTCAATCTACGTTCCTACACTCACCTATGGTCATGAGCTTTGGGTAATGACCGAAAGAATGAGATTGCGGATACAAGTGGCCGAAATGAGCTTTCTTCGTAGGACTGCTGGACTCACCCTTAGAGATAAGGTGAGGAGCTCAGTCATCCGGGAGAGGCTCAGAGTAGAACCGCTGCTCCTCCACATTGAAAGGAGCCAGTTGAGGTGGTATGGGCATCTGATCAGGATGCCTCCTGGATGCCTCCCACTTGAGGTGTTTCGGGCATGTTCCTCTGGAAGGAGACCCCAGTGCAAACCCAGGACTCGCTGGAGAGACTATGTCTCCCAGCTGGTCTGGGAACGTCTTGGTATCCTCTCTAAAGAGCTGGAGCAGGTGGCTGGGGAGAGGGAAGTCTGGGCTTCTCTGCTTGAACTGCTGCCTCCACGACCCGGACCTCCAGAAAAGCGGTAGAAGATGGATGGATGGATGGATGGATGGATGGATGGATGGAACTTCAAAACATGTTTTTGTATTAAAGGATAAACTGCACTAAAGCTGAGCTGAGCAACATAACCCAGGCTTACCTGTTAAGATCTACTATATATTTGTGAACACTCTCAAAAGCCAAGTAGAACCTTGACAGAATCTCAATGTTGTTCTCTCGAAACTCTTCATCCAAATCCTGAAGCTCGGGTTTGGCTTCCAGCTTTTCCTCGTAGCACTCAGGACCCTGGAGGAACAGCAACACTCAGCAACAATGAAACTATAATTGCAAATAATGCTCAAGAATTTAAGGAAATATACAAACCCACAGCTAATGAAAGCAAAGTCAGAGTTCTTCAAATCAGTGTTTAACAGTAATGAAAGCAGTAAAGTAATTCATACCTTAAAATAACTGAAGTCACAGATGATGTCTGCATATTTCTGCTGGTCACTTTTGTCTTTCAGTCTAAAAACTGCAGGTATGAAATCAGAGAGACGCAGGAGCTCTGCGATGATGGCGTTTCCTCTGGAAACTATCCTGAGGATGGCCTGGCCACAAAGGTTGTTCTCTGCCAGGAAGTCCACCATGGTTGATGATGGCTGGGAGAGGAAGAGGAGGAAGATCCCTCCTTAGCACTGTGCTCTTACTGTAAATACTTCAGATGTTCCTGAAAATTAAAGAGTATAAAAAAGGAAGGTGTTTGAAAACAATATCTTGCTACCTTGATGACTTTAAATGCTGTGTTTTTCCCCCCAAACATCCAGGTTCTATCAAGTCAGTAGAAGTGGCTTCTAAATACATGTCTGCAGACTTCACCTTAAATTGAATTGTACATAGGCTTGTTTAGTCTTATCTGTGAATAAACGCATCAGACACTGGTACTCTCAGGGTATTTTGGACAATTTATAGAAATGTGGAAAGCAGCTGGTTGGTTGAAGTGAAGACCTTTTAAGATGTGAAACCTATCTGAAATTTAACACTTTTTTTTTTACCATCAACTTGTACAACATGAACAGCATGTTGTGTTCACTCATTTGTAGACTGAGACAGTCAAAGCTGTCTGGACGTTTAAATATATAATCTTTGCTGCTGTCATGGCTAGTACTCTGACCGACAGTGGATATAAAAAGTCTACACACCCCTGTTCAAATGCCAGGTTTTTGTGATGTAAAAAAATGGGACCAAGATAAATCAGTTCAAACCTTTTTCCACCATTAATGTGACCTATAACCTGTACAACCAATTGAAAAACAAAGTGAAATCTTTTAAGGGGGAAAAAAATTACAATGACCTGGTTGCATAAATATGCACACTAATACTTTGTTGCAGCACCTTCGGCTTTTATTACAGCACTCAATCCTTTTGGGTAGAAGTCTGTCAGTGTGGCACATCTTGATGTGGCAATATTTGCCCACTCTCCTTTGCAAAAACGCTCATCTGTCAGACTGTGAGGGCATCTCCTGTGCACAGCCCTTTTCAGATCACCTCACAGATGTTCGATCGGATTCAGGTCTGGACTCTGGCTGGTCCACTCCAAAACCTGAATCTTCTTCTGGGGAAGCCATTCTTTTTTAATTTGGATGAGTGCTTTGGGCCATTTACCATTATTTATGCAACCACGTTGTTGTACATTTTTTATTTTTCATTTTTCCCGTTAGAAGATTTCAGTTTGTTTTTCAATTGGGTTGTACAGGTTATAAGCCACATTAATGGTGGAAAAAGTTTTGAAATGATTTATCTTGGTCTCAGTTTTTTTACATCACAAAAACCTGCCATTTGAACAGGGGTGTATAGACTTTTTTATATCCACTGTAGTTAAAAAGACATAATTGAATGCCTTCTTTCGGCTGCTCCCTTATCAGGAGTCGCCACAGCGGATCACAGTCTGCATATTTGATTTGGTAAGGATTTTACGCTGGATGCAACCCTCCCCATTTACCCGAGCTTGGGACCGGCACTAGGAGAACACTGACTTAAGCTCACGTCGGATGCCAGTGGACGTTTTTTCACTGGGACATGTACCCTGCATGAATAGTCATACACAATACAGCCATTTCTTCATTTTTTTAGATTTCTTATCCAGTTCAGGGTGAAGGAGTACACCCCGGACACATTCAGACCTATGAGCTACCCCACACAGAAAGGCTTCCATCGATAAGAGTCTCAAACCAAGAACCTTCTAGCTATAAGGATGGCTGCAGTGTTAACTGGCATACTAGGGGTGGAGGGAAATAATAATTTTCAAATGCAATGAATTAACATATGTGGAAGATTCTGATTTGATGTACAAATGGCAAAGAATTGATTTTTAAATGTACAAAAGTCAGCCAGAACTGAAAAGGAAGTAATCAAGTAGTGTAGTTTCTGTGGTGGGTGACACAGAGTAAATGTAATATTCCAGCTGACTTGTTATAGCTCTCTTCCATTTGTTTTATTAACAAAAAATACTGGAACTAAATTTATCATGGGTCATTACAAATACTTTGCTTTGAAAGGACCAAATAGTCACACAGTGAGAAGAAATTAATTCTGAAAAAAAGATGCATTGTTTTATAATCACATTGCAGCCCTCTGAATCGTAACTTAATCGAATCGTGAGGTGGCTAGAGATTCCCACCCCTACATCATACCACCCTATAGTGCTGTGAAAAAGCATTTGCCCCCTTCCTGATTTCTTCTTTTTGCATATTTGTCACATTTAAGTGTTTCAGATCATCAAACAAATGTTAATATTAGATAAAGACAACCCGAGTAAATACAAAATGCAGTTTTTAAGTGATGATTTAATTTATTGTATGTGAAAAAGAAACTGTCCCCCTTGTTACATCATGAATTAACTGTAATTAACATTTTTTGGAGAGCTGAGTTCAACTTCACTCGCCACACCCAGACCTGATTAATCAAGAAATCACTTAAATAGAATCTGTCTGACAAAGTGAAGTAGGCTAAAAGCTCTCAAGAAGCAACACATCATACCACAATCTAAAGAAATTCAAGAACAGATGAGAAACAAAAACCCAGAACAACATCTACAGAACTGCAGGCCTGACTTGCTTCAGTTTGGACAGTGGTCCATGATTCAACAATAAGAGAGAGAATGGGCAAAAATGGCATCCATGGGAGAGTGCCAAGGTGTAAAAACCCCTGCTGGCCAAAAAGAACACAAAGACTTGTCTCACATTTGCCAAAAAAAACATCTTCCTGATCCCCAAGACGTGGGAAAATATTATGTGGACTAACGAGAAAAAAGTTGAACTTTTTGAAAGGCATGTGTCCCATATACATCCAGAGCCACCTTAATGAATGAGCTAGGCTAGGCTGAAGCCCAGGGGTCTACGAAGATCAGGGCCTATCATGAGCCAGTGAAAAAGATAACATTGTTGTTAATTGGTCAAAGTCTATGTCCATCACTTGATATTCACGTGTGTCTGCTGATTGGACTAATTTGCAAGTGCCTCATGTGGGTATCACATAACAATAGCCTATCAGAGGAATTGTTTTGACATGTGACTACGCAAGCACCAGTGAGAGGTAAGAAGTAATTAGCTCGGTCAAAATGTCTGGAAAAACGTTTGAAAGTGACGCTCATAAAATTACTGAGAGGAAAAAAACTTAGGGAACACAAATTGCTCAAAAAATCCCAAAGCATAAAGGATTTTTCTAAGCAAGAGCATCAAGTGGAGGCGGAGCTGCTAATTACTGCATGGAGGAGACAGGTGGGCCGTTAAAGCACTCACCTGGAGGAGAAGGGCGAAGGGAGAAGAAAGGCCATGCTTGCTTACGTCAGACAGCTGTGCGTGGGACAGTGGACTCCAAACTTGGTAAAAAGTAGACTGGATCAAGTATGCATCCAGAGTATAACAATATTCGTGAGCTGGACTTAAAAGGACATAATGAAGGATTTTTCTTTAAAGAAGGACAGAAGAAAGTACTTCTAAAATGGTAAAACATGCTGTTTGCAGTGCTTTCTAGCCACCTGTGCAGGTTTTCCGTTGCTGCTGTTGTGCTTATTTGAATCAGGAATACTTCACTGATGTAATTTAATACCGAAGGCAGAATCTGTCACACTGTAAAAAGGGAAATCTCAGTTAGATAAAATGTCCTAAATCAAAGCTTTATGCTTGTTTTTCTCTCACAAGAAATTATGACAAAACAAGAATTTCTTTTTGTTGTGCAGTTTTCCATAAGATTTTACTTGCTTTCTGAAAGTTTTTACTTGTTTTAAGCAATTTAATCTTACTTTGTTGGCAGATATTTTTTCTAATTTTAACTAGAATTGTCTATTGCCAGAATTTTTTTTGTTTGTTTATTTTAAGTAAATTTATCTGCCAGGAGAGCAAGAAAATTTGACTGATCAAACTGCGTAAAATAAGTCAAAACTATTGGAAAGCATGTTAAATTTTCTTACACATAAACTGCGCAGCAAGAATAAATATCTTGTCAGACAAAAAAGCAAGCATAAACAGCTTTAATTTATTTGAAGAGTGTGTGAAATAATTCAACCAAGACATCATTAGAAAGAAGAACTACTGTGTTTTTATTCTGTGTAGACAAAAAAAATTAATAAAATTTTGTTTCCATATACTACCATAAATTACATCGTGATGCAGACTATTGCGATGTTCATTTGTCAAAATTGGGTCAAACGCCACCGCCATTTTGTGACGTAATGAGGTGAACCAAAGATGTAAACAAGCATGGCTGAGCACACTGAAGCGGAGGAAGTTGTGAGTGATTTCAGCAAAGATTTGAGCAATTTGTTGATAGTTTTTGAGGAAGAAGCAGGATTGAGTGATGAAGAAGAGTGAGTTGGTTCTAACGAAGGACTGCAGCCCTATTTATTTGAACCATATCGTTCAGGAAGTGAAGACGACACGTTTCAGAGGATGAAGGGTCCGACAGTGAAGGGTTAGAGAAGGACATCGGTCACCTCCAAAACGCTGAATGGTAATATACAGATAGATCTAAATTTCCCTGATCGGGTAGTCAGGGAAATAAAAAAAAAAATGCTCAGATATTCAGTTTCAGTAGGCAATGAGATTTATAAAAATGAAAACTGAAAAAAGTAATATAACGTTTTTTTAACACAAAGTCATTCCATTTGGAGTAAAGTCAACACTCAGCTTCAAAATTCAAAGGGGAGGATTTTACTTTCAGTGGAAAAAATATAATAAAATCACAATCGCCTTATGTGGGGAAAAAAAATCAATTACACCAACTCTTTTCCAGGTGAGTTTTGACACTGTTGCTTCTCTGCGCTGCTTTGATATGTTGATATCATCTTGAGCTGTGGGATTTTCGTTTGAAAACCGTAGGTATGGCAGTCGGTTTTAGAACCCATTTGTAACGAACTTTCAAGCCTAAAGATTCCTGTATAGCAGGCGCCTCCTCAAACCTGTCTGCAGTGAAATGATCGCTACAGAGTCCAGAAGATGGTGTTGGTTGCCATTTGTCCCTTGTTCTCTGTACTTGCTTCGCCCATTTTTTAAGAAGATCTGGATCAACTGGGGATTCTAAATTGTCCTTAGGTATGACTGTGAGAGTGAATGGCTGGCTGTCTCTTTGTGTTGGCCCTGCAATGGACTGGCCATCTGTCCCCATCTGTCCAGGGTGTACCCTGCCTCTCGCCCAAAGATGCTGGGATAGGCTCCAGCCCCCCCATGACCCGAACAGGATTAAGCAGAAGAAGATGGATGGATGGATCTTTTGGGAAATGAGAACAGGCTTATACGTTCACTGAAGCAATTAGAACACCCAGCCGCCATGCAACATTTCGCCATTTCTTCGCTGATATAGAAGCTAAACAGCTTGTTTACACTGACAGCACACAGATCAGCCGAGATGAACTTCACCTCACGACGTCATATCCGGAAACGAGGCGAGTCTCAGGAGATCGCGTTAGTGCAACACGGCACTAAATTTGAATTCACTTGGAAATATTTTTCCACTTATTTAGCGTTCTAAGTCAAAAGAACCAACTATATGGACGACTGAAGATAAATTCATACTGAATATTGATCCATAGTTCCTAAATCGTGTCACAAACACTTTAATTTTACTTATATTTGACTTTTTGCAATGTAATTGTGTTTTCTAGCTCAAAGTTGCATTATTTCTCAAAGAGAAACAAAAATGAGGCAGCAGTGGCTCAGGAGGTAGAGGAGGTCGCCCAGTGACCGGAGGGCTGGCGGTTCAAATCCCACTCCCTCCTCCTTGCTGTTGTGTCCTTGGGCAAGACACTTTACCCACCTTGCCTCAGGTTCAGTGTGTTCATAGTTCATGACACTGATGTATGAACGTGAATAAATGTTCAGTGGTGGTCGGAGAGGCCATTGGCATGGATTGGCAGCCATGTTTCTGTTAGTCTGCCCCAGGGCAGCTGTGGCTACAGAGGTAGCTTACCACTATCATTGTCTGTGGAGTGAATAAAATAATGGACTCACTGCTGTAGGGCTGTTGCGATAACCGCAATTATGTAGTACCGTGCTATGGACAAGCCTACCGTGGAGGATAGCGAGCAACCACGGTGTTCACTTTTTTTGTGTGTATGATCCTGACAATTGAGCTCTGAGAGCAAAACAACTACTGTATAGTGCATTGCTTGTTTGAACGTGATTTTTCAGACAGCGGCAAAAATCCAAAAATCATGGAGACAAAAGCCACACAGGGCCCTGTACAGAGGCTGTCCTGTTTAAATATGCTGAATGTTGCTGCAGTCTCCAGTCCACACACCCTATAGATGAAATACTGGAGTTACCGCCACTGCTTTGTGAAAATTTTCTTTTTTTTTAACAGAATCAGCAGTTCATGCCTAGAAAGACCAGAGCTCTGCACAATTGTCACACACGTACATAAAGTTGAGGGCGGAGCTACAGTGAGTTTCTCACAGCTTCCATCGTTTGCCACATGAGTTATGAACCCTGTTTAAATTATGAGACCACAGGGTCCTAAAATCATTTGCAATAATACCGCGGTGTTGAGCTATCCACCGTCACCGCAGGGGAAATTCCTCTACCGCGACAGCCCTACATTGTAGCGTCTTTGGGTGTCATGAAAAGTGCTATATAAATGCAATCCATTATTAAAAAACATAGCTATTATACATTTTTAAACTGAGATTCTGTTGGGGGGGGGGGGCTACAAAACCTCTCAGCCCTAGGGCCTAACGGCAAATTAAAGTGGCCCTGGTTACATCATAAAACCAACACAGCATTTCATAAAAAGAACATCAAACAAACAGTCAAACATGGTGGTGGAAGTGTGATGGTCTGGGGCTGCTTTGCTGCTCCAGGACTAGGATGCCTTCCTGTAACTGATGGAACCATGAAGTGTGCTCTCTACCAGAAAATCCTGAAGGGGAATGTCCAGTTGTCAATTTGTGACGTCAAGCTCAAGCCCTCCAGTGTGGCTGAATTAAAACAATTCTGGAAAGAAGAGTGGGCCAAAATTCCTCTGCAGCAATGTAAGACTCATTGCCAGTTATCACAAACCCTTGATTGTGGTTGTTGCCTCCAAGGGTGGCAAAGCCAGTTATTAGGTTTTGCGGGCAATTACTTTTTCACACAGGACCAGGTAGGTTTGGATAGCTTTTTTCCCTTAATAAGTGAAATCATCATTTTAAAAATGCATTTTGTATTTACTCGGGTTACCTTTGCCGAATGTTTTAAAATTTGTTTGATGATCTGAAACATTTAAGTGTGAAAAATACGCAAAAAAAATATAAGAAGTCAAGAAGGGGTAAATACTTTTTCACAGCACCGTATATACCCAGCAGGCGTCAGGAATTTAAGTGATTTTCCCATATGCACTTTTACCTTCTAGCTGCAGCCAAAGAGTTGCGAATAACAATCTAAAGAAATTGCTATACACACCAGACTCATGGCTTGGATGAACGGATGGATGCGCGCTGTACGGCAACTGCGGTGTCCAGCATAAATGTGCTCACGGGGACAGCTGCCTGTGGTCCAGGGACCTCTCCTGTCAGTCCTACAGACTACATATCTTTTTCTTTTACCATAGCAGTGTCCAGCCTGCCATCAGGGTCCAACACTTCTTCTCTGGGGTTCAGAGGTTCCTCTACAGATGTGCACAGAGCACCCCATCACCACGAAACAGCCAAAGATTTTTTTTTAAGCGCTTCGGATCATATTAAATGTGTAACAAACTTGGGTTACAAATCACGGATGAACCGCGCAACTTTTTGACATTTTGTTTCTTAAGCAGCAATAGGAAAATGGAGTGCAACTGCCAACAGACCTCTTGGTTTGTGTAAATAGTCTAAATTTGTGAGCCTGGTCTGTTTATGCAAAGACCCACCACCGACAGCTAGCGTTAGCATGTAGCCTGCTAACGCTCGCCATCTATATGACGATGCACACCCGATCGCGTGTTAACCTGAGCATATTTTGTGGCTAACTAAGCACTCTACAGTTTGATCTTTGACGTGAAATGTGTGACATTTAAAAAAATAAATAAATAAAAGCATAACCAAAGGAGAAAGTACTCACCCCATTTGGAGCACCTCTTCCCTATTTACTTCCTCATGACCAACCACGTGACTTTGCTCATGCGCTCAGCCTCTTTTGGGCGTCAGCACGATCAGCTTCACTAGGTGGCGAAAAAGATCCACTACACAGCCGCTTTGTCTCTCTCACTCCCTCAGTCTCTACTCCCCCACTTTTAGCTTTGGTTTCTTGTATGCAGGTTTTGCCTCCGCTGGGATTCATTGTCTTGCAGAAATCACAGTCTCAGAGATCAATGAAGAAACGACTGTTTCCTTTCACCTTAGCAGCAAAACCATTCATCATCAGCCATTCCATTAAAAAATAATTTGCCTGACATGTTGATTAATAATCTCCTTTGTAAACGTCCAACATGACATGGATAAATGGCTGTAAGCATTTATATTGCCTTCAGATTGCGGTTAAATTCTGTTTTATTGCCAGTAATTCTATCACGATGGCCGGCTGTTCCTTTCAGTACAGTGTGAGCCAGAAGTTAATGGTCGTCATATGTGGGAGCTGTTTGTTTGACCTGGAGCAGAACAAGGTTCCATCACAACTATGAGCAATCGATGCTCTCATGTTGCTTTGTTAATTTATTTAAATTCAACTCACTTTTCACATGTTAAAGTTGTTGTTAATCTTTTAAAACCACTCTGTGCATCAGGTAAATTCAGGGATTCTCAGCTTCGGCTATTGTATAGATTATCTGGAGCACTTTTGTCTCAAACATCTTTGCAGAACGGTGAGTATCAAGGAAATAGGAGACGGAGTGCGGCATATGGCAAAGGTGGTCCACGCTTAACGCCCTGAATAATGTGCACCTTTCTTCACTCAGTTGCTCCAGAGCTGAAATTTCAATACATTTGATAGTGGGGGGACCGGGGGGAAGACAGGTCTAGACAGAAGCCATTTAGATTCATAGCTTGCCTCCTCATTGACCCGGCTGTCCACAAACTACACACTGTGTCCCTGCGGCTGCTGGATTCATTACCCGTTTACCATCACACCAAGGTCACATTCTCAGCAGCACCTGGGTCAGCTATATGGGCTTCCTGGGAAGCATCATGAAAGGTTTTCACTAATGAGGTCTCTTATTACACCCCTTCTTCATTAACCTTCAAAGGCCTTGAGGGTTTTCGCTTCTTGTTATCTTGATTGCTCTTTGCAGATCTGCTTTTAATGTAACATATCACTTTGTCTTGTGATGAATAAAAGTGATTTGTAGGCCATGTGTGTCATATGCAGCGATAAACCAATTTTACCCAACAGTAGGAAAAATATCCCAAAGCACGTACTGTTTTTCTGTTTGGCCATCAACTGAAGAGTAACCAAACGACCCTCCCATATTGTTTCTGTCCGTTCGGCACACTGCGACACATCTCTTCTTCGTTACCCCCGAGCAGCAAAATCCACATATTTGCTAGCAATGACCTACCTGTGTTAACAAACCCACCAAATTAACAACACTGAATCTCTCTTTTTTTTTTTAGAATCACAGATTTAAACATGGTGCACTAATGTCTATTTAGCAAACACGATAATGCAAAGGCATGTGCTGTATGTATCAAACACACACAGTGCACACGTGTCCCCTTAGGCCCCGTGTGCCCTTGACCAGCAGCAAGTTTTGACCCTATCCAGCTTGACTAGTGATTAAACCTTTTCATGGCTGGAACTTTCCCACTGCTGTGAACTGTGTGAGGTGATTAAAAGCTGCTCAATTTGTAGTCCAGTCCCACTGCTATTCTTCTACATTGATCTTTTTCAGACCCCTGAAGTGAGAGCTGTATGCAAGCAGGCTTTTCTTATTAAATAGGACAGGATGCATGTGTTCTTTCTGTCTGGCATGCATCAAAACTAATTATAGTTAACAACAGCTTCTATGTATTGTTGTTGTTTTGTAGGATTTATGGGTTTTACTTCAGTTTTTTTGCTGCTGGGTCCAAACTGAAACCCAGTACCACAGCAAATTCACCATCTACCATCTATATAGCCTCCACAAGTTCTTTGACTTTGACAAGTTTGTTCGATTTGACTCAGTTTGACCCCATAGACAAATCTGAGCATCCCCCACCTTAGGCATGAATGCACAGAGGAGAGAAAGGGTGAGAGGAAAAAAAAAAACCCAGAAGTCTTATTACATCACCAACGCTACATGCCAAAACACTTCCCGCTAGGAGTTATGAAGCTAACAAGTGGTTTCAAGACAAATAGCAAAGGCTGATTGTAGTAATACTCTAATATCAGACTCGATCAAGCAGCAGATGTCTTTTTATTGCAAGTCATTACTGCTGTCATACTTATTAGCATATAAATGGTTTCCAGGCCTACAGAGACCTAAAAGTTATTGCATGTGTAATTGAACCTGATCTCTGCTCTGTGATTGAGATGTCTCAACACACACACGCGATGCCTGGTGCGCAAAGAGGTGGACATATTGTGCACAACCATGAATGTGCATTTTCTCACATCCACACAGTGATTACACCATTAAGTACAATGTCCATATTTGCATGCCATAATAGCATGCATTTTTTAAACAAATCCAAACATGAAAGGAAGGTGAAGAGGATGATGTGACTATAATCTTTATATTTATTCTGGTTATTTTAGTTAGATTAGGAGCAACAACAACATGAGCCTCTTGCAGGCTTTTTATGCAGTTACATGACAAACATCCAAATGAGAAAAACAACATTACATATATATTTATATGTTAGATAACCCTTCCAGTCTGAACCAGAACCTAGGGTGAAAATGCTTATTTTCAGAAATCAAGTAAAGGGTAATGGTATACTCTTATTTATTTGTATTTAATATTACCTTCATGTTATCAGGAAGACCCATTGAGATTAAGATTTCCTTTTCAAAGGAGGACATTACATTCTTTTTAATTTCTTTGAATTCAAAAATAAATATAAAGTTGAAACTTTTCTGCAGAATTATGTCAAGCCAAAGGCCCAGAAGGAGAAAATGCAGCATTTTCCTCTCAAGTTGTAGCACAGAAGGGTGTTGAAGTTGGAAGTGTACCCCTTATAGCTTTATTTAAGAAAATATAGTGTTGCTTTCAGCTATAGCAAGAAGAATGCGGTGCTGAGTGATACATTTTGCCTTTCTTTTTTTTAAAAAAAGATTCATTTTAGGCTATTTTTTAACCTCGATTGGACAGATACAGTTGAGAGAGACAGGAAAGGGGTTGAAGAGCACGAGACAAAAATTCAGGAAAGACCACTTTGCTCAGGAATTGAGCCAGGGACACTGCGGTTGAGCGACTTGGCTCTTACAGTACCTACGTGTACTAGGCCACCAGACACACCCAAAGTTTGTCATTTCTAGAAAACAATATAATCCATTATACACAGAATCAAGGCTTCATAAAACACGGAAAACATCACCAGCCAGTCCCCATGAAGAAATGCTGCCTATATTACAGAGTAGCAATGTGCACATCAAATGAAAACTTCTCATATCCTATACCTAGATATTTATGAGTTCACCCTTTAGATGGAGTTACCATCAGCGTAACACTCCTCAAGTGTTGCTCTTTTAAAAGGGACATTAACCTGTGATGGATAATGATAAATCACTCTGAATTTTAACTGGGCCATAGCAAGATGAAAGATTTTTGTGGTTTCTCCACAGATTTATGAGACAGGTCTTCGTGACTATAGCACCTCACAGACATGATCGCAGAACACGGATACTGACATCCAATAGTGCTCCCCTTCTGTTATGGTTCCTTTGTGATACATACTGTATTTTATGTTTTAATTCTGTTTAATACTGGGCAACTAAATCTTGAGGGAGTTATGGAGACCTCAGAGATTTATTTTTGCAACCTTGCTTAGTGTGGTAACACAGGTTTGTCAATCTGTCAGTCTACTACTTTGACCAAGGTAGAACTATTTTACAAATGGTTCAATAAATGGTGCAACTCCTGTTTCCCAGTGGATGATTCTTGGGAAGGGGGAGGGGTATTTATCCTCCTACTTACAGCTACAAATACATACAGCTACAAATCTATAAATAAAGCTATAAATAAAATCTATAAATAAATCTATAAACAAAGCTATAAATACATACAGCTACAAATCAAAATATATCTGCTGAGTCATATCTATTCAGTGCCTGCACATGTGAAATTAGTGCAAATCCTATTATAGAACACCTATTAGGTTTTGTGGGGAAAAAACAAAAATATATATATACAGTGGGGAAAATAAGGAAAACTTCAACACTTTTCTCATTAAACATATTTCTGATGGAGCCATTGACCTGAGATTTTCACTAGATATCAGTAACAACCCAAGTAATCCATACATACAAGGAAATCAAGGCAACTGGGCTCACAAAACAAGTTACATTTAATAAAGTGGAATGACACAGGGAATAAGTATTGAACACGCTAAGTGAAATTCTTTTAATATTTACAGAGCACCCGGAAAGTATTCACAATGCTTCACTTTTTCCACATTTTTTTATGTTACAGCCTTATCCCAAAATGGATTAAATTTATTTTTTCCTCAAAATTCTACACACAATACGCCATAATGACAACATGAAAAAAGTTTTTTTTTTGAGATTTTTGCAAATTTATTAAAAACAAAAACCTAGGAAATAACATGTACATAAGTATTCACACCCTTTGCTCAAGACTTTGTTGATGCACCTTTGGCAGCAATTACAGCCTCGAGTCTTTTTGAATATGATGCCACAAGATTGGCACACCTATCTTTGGGCAGTTTTGCCCATTCCTCTTTGCAGCATCTCTCAAGCTCCATCAGGTTGGATGGGAAGTGTTGGTGCACAGCCATTTTCAGATCTCTCCAGAGATGTTCAATTGGATTCAAGTCTGGGCTCTGGCTGGGCCACTCAGCAACATTCACAGAGTTGTCATGAAGCCACTCCTTTCATATCTTGGCTGTGTGCTTAGGATTGTTGTCCTGCTGAAAGATGAACCATCACCCCAGTCTGAGGACAAGAGCACTCTGGGCAGGTTTTCATCCAGGATGTCTCTGTACATTGCTGCATTCATCTTTCCCTCTATCCTGACTAGTCTCCCAGTTCCTACCACTGAAAAACATCCCCACAGCATGATTATACCACCACCATGCTTCACTGTAGGGATGGTATTGACTTGGTGATGAGCGGTGCCTGGTTTCCTCCAAACATGATGCCTGGCATTCTCACCAAAGAGTTCCATCTTTGGCTCATCAGACCAGAGAATTTTGTTTCTCATGTTCTCAGAGTCCTTCAGGCGCCTTTTGGCAAGTTCCAGGCACGCTGTGTTGTGTCTCTTACTAAGGAGTGGCTTCCGTCTGGCTACTCTACCATACAGGCGTGATTGGTGGATTGCTGCAGAGATGGCTGTCCTTCTGGAAGGTTCTCTTCTCTCCACAAACAGTGCTGGAGCTCTGACAGAGTGACCATCGGGTTCTTGGTCACCTCCCTGACTAAGGCCCTTCTCCTCCGATCACTCAGTTTAGACGGCTGGCCAGCTCTAGGAAGAGTCCTGGTAGTTCTGAACTTTTTCCATTTAAGGATGATGGAGGCCACTGGGCTCAATGGAACCTTCAAAGCAGCAGAAATTTTTCTGTATCCTTCCCCAGATTTGTGCCTTGAGACAATACTGTCTCGGAGGTCTACAGACAGTTCCTTTGACTTCATGCTTGGTTTATGCTCTGACATGCACTGTCCACTGTGCGGCCTTATATAGACAAGTGTGTGCCTTTCCAAATCATGTCCAGTCAACTGAATTCACCATAGGTGGACTCCAGTTAAGCTGTAGAAACATCTCAAGGATGATCAGTGGAAACAGGATGCACCTGAGCTCAATTCTGAGCTTCATGGCAAAGGCTCTGAAGACTTATGTACATGTGATTTCTTAGTTTTTTATTTTTAATAAATTTGCAAAAATCTCAAAAAAACCCAAAACTTTTTTCATTTTGTCATTATGGGGTATTGTGTGTAGAATTATGACCAAAAATGAGTTTAATTCATTATGGAACAAGGCTGTAACTAACAAAATATGGAAAAAGTGAAGCGCTGTGAATACTTTCCAGATGCACTGTATAGAAAAGTCTTTGTTGGTAATAACAGCTTCCAGATGCCTCCTGTATGGAGAAACTAGGTGCAGGCATTGCTCAGGAGTGATTTTAGTCCATTCTTCCACACAAACTGTCTTCAAATCTTGAAGGCTCCGTGGGTGTCTTCTATGAACTCTGATCTTAAGTTCGTTCCATAGATTTTCAATTGGATTCAGGTTAGATGATTGACTGGGTCATTCTAGCAACTTTAATTCCTTCTCTGGAGCCAGTTGAGAGTCTCCTTGGCTGTGTGTTTGGGATCATTGTCTTGCTAAAATGTCCACCCTCATTTCATCTTCAGCATTTTGGCAGATGGCAAAAGGTTCTTATCAAGGATGTCTCTGCACATTTGTCTGTTCATCTTTCCTTCAATTATATGAAGTCTGCCTGTATCATGTGCTGAAAAACACCCCCAGACCACAATGAGATGTGCAGTGCAATTTCTCCTCCAAACACGCTGTGTGTTGTGACATCCAAAAAGTTCAGTTTTAGTCTCATCTGACCAGGCTATATTCTCCCAGTATTTTACTGGCTTGCCCAAACGTTGTGGAGCAAAATTTAAACGAACTTCAACATGCTTTTTCTTCAGCAATGGAGTCTTGTGAGGTGAGCAGACATAGAGCCCATGTCAGCTGAGTGCATTACTTATTGCTTTCTTTGAAACAGCAGTACCTGCTAACTCCAGGTCTTTCTGGAGCTCTCCACGAGTGGTCTTTGGCTCTTGGATAAGTCTTCTGATAATTCTTTTGACTCCTTTGTCAGAAATCTTGCGAAGAGCTCCTGGTCATGGCCGGTTTATGGTGAAATGATGTTCTTTCCACTTCCGAATGATGGCTCCAACAGTGCTCACTGGAACATTCAGCAATCTAGAAATGCGTCTGTAACCAATGCCATCATTATGTCTTGCAACAATAAGGTTGCAAAGGTCTAGAGCAGGGATGGGTAACTATGTGCCATGGAGGGCTATTCCACTGCAGGTTTTCTGTTCCACCCAGTCTCTTCAGCAGTTGCTATCTCTAATTAGCAATCCTTGAAGCTCATCAGTGCGAACACTTAATGAAAAGACTGAGTGGAACAGAAAATCTGCAGTGGAATGGCCCTCACTGCCCGTTACTGGTCTAGAAAGAGCTCTTTGCTTCTACCCATCATGACTTCTTTGTGGTGTGACAATCTGATATTCACATACCTTTTTAAAGCCTATCAGTCAGGCGTTAACCAGTACATTTGTCCAGTCATCTTTCCATCAATTATATGAAGTCTGCCTGCACCATGTGCTGAAAAACACCCCCACACCATGATGCTCCCACCTCCAAACTTCACTGTTGGTATGGTGTTTTTAGACTGATGTGCAGTGCCATTTCTCCTCTAAACATGCTGTGTGTTGTGACATCCAAAAAGCTCAATTTTGGTCTCATCTGACCAGACTATATTTTCTCCCAGTATTTTACTGGCTTGCCCAAATGTTGTGCAGCAAACTTTGAACCAGCTTCAATATGCTTCTTCTTCAGCAATGGAGTCTTGCAAGGTGAGTGGCCATAGAGCCCATGTCAGTTGAGTGCATTACTAAGGCTGTGTGTCCATCAAATGTGTTTTTCCACTGTGGGTGACTATTTTCTATTCATTCTCTATGTAGTCCAGCATCTACAACAGTGAGAGCCCTTGGCACTGAAATGCTCTCAGCAGTGGCCATTTTTCGTTGCGGCACTCAGAGTTGAAAAAATTTAAACTTTTCAGTCTGTAGCTGAGCTCGTCAATGTCTGATCTTTCTAAGCAGCCAATCATAATAAGGAGGGGCAGGACATAGCACGCCGGTACAGTCTGTACTCAGACTCCTGTTTTCCGTGTCATCATATTTTGCATCCAGAGCTGCTACCAATGCTAGAATACATTTCTTGTTCATTGTTATTTAGAGATTGCAATTAAAAATAAGTAGAAAGTCTGACCATAGGAAAAGCGGAAGTGCTGAGCTGTGAGTGACAAGCTGTTGTTGCAATACAGGGCACAGACTTTTTTTTTCAGAGCGCAGCACACAAGTGCTGAAAAAAAGACAGCGGTTGGGTGACAAAAAACATGTTTAGTGAACACGCAGCCTTATTGTTTTCTTTGAAACAGCAGTACCTGCTAATTCCAGGTCTTTCTAGAGCTCTCCATGAGTGGTCTTTGGCTCTTGGATAACTCTTCTGATAATTCTTTTGACTCCTCTGTCAGAAATCTTGCGAGGAGCCCCTGGTCGTGGCTGGTTTATGGTAAAATGATGTTCTTTCCACTTCTGAATAATGGCTTCAACAGTGCTCACTGGAACATTCAGCAGTTTAGAAATGTGCCTGTAACCAATACCATCATTATGTTTTGCAACAATAAGGTGGCAAAGGTCTAGAAAGAGCTCTTTGCTTCTACCCATCATGAGTTCTTTATGATGTGTTCAATACTCCCTGTGTCATTCCACTTTATTAAATATAACTTGTTTTGTGAACACAGTTGTCTTAATTTCTTTGTATGTATAGATTACTTGGGTTGTTTCTGATATCTGGTGAAAAATCTCAGGTCAATGGCTCTATCAGAAATATCTTTAATGAGAAAAATGTTGACCTGTTCAATACTTATTTTCCCCACTGTAAATAAATAGACTTACCTGTATGAATACTGTATGACAGAGCTAGTCTATGAAATTATTTTCACTCCTGCTCTGAATATTATCACACAAGAGAACTGTGTGGAACAGCTGTGGGCACAGCTGAGTGCAGAGAGGAGAGAAACATTACTTCATCTCTTCTAAAATATAAGTGCAAATTCTTATGTTTGACATGTATACTTTTAAAATGACCAGGCAACTAACAATTAATTAAACACTTTATTCATTTATCTCACTGATGCCTGTGATAGAACCGATGAGCTTATTTATATCATGTATAAATTTAAATTATTTCCATCAGCCTGAGTTCACCCCAAAGATACACATCATGGATTTCTTCTACCTTTCTTCTGCCTTTAATGTCTTCTACCTTTACTGACAGTTTTAATGTTGGCACACACTACTTTATTATTTTTATTAAGCCTCAGATGGAGGTCAGCTGGTCAAATCAGTGGTGTTGCAACACCTGCCTCATTCTTGAGCATTGAATGTGACTTTTGAGGAAGACACACAACACTAATTTTTTTACTTCTCTTATTTCTCTGCAACTCATCTGCAACAATTAGAGTCTTCTTGTCAACTGGAAATGCTTAAATATTCACAAATAATAACTGAAAATGAAATATCCACTATAAACAAGCACAAGCCAACTTCCGATGCCCCAGACAATCCCATACTGGTCTGCCCACGTCAAAGATGGTGGTATTTGCAAAAGGGGCCGTGGGAAGAGAGCCGCAGAGGGCAGGAAGAAATTCGGGGTGTGCTTGATTCTTCTCCGGGCGTACACCTCAACGGGGGTTATATGAGCAAATTATAGTAAATAAAGGTTAATATAGTTAATTGCAAATATAGTTTCAGTGTCCCAGCACCTGATCCTCCATCTGCCTGTCAGTCCACAACACCTGTATTTTAGAGACAGACCCGCGGATCCTAAACTTTACCAACCGTATCAGGTGCGCTTGATTCCTCCACCAGCGTGCACCTCCACTGGTAATGGTCGGTTAAAAAAGGTCACCTTTGACCTCTTTAATGCTCAACCATGTCAGGACACTTCAGATATTGTGGCATTGCCATGCATAAAATGAGAGCCTATGGTCAAGTGACTTCTGTGTTAGTAGGAGAATAAAACTTCTGCCACATACATATGTACATACCCACACCGCAGAATCCCTTTTATATATATTTATATATATGTAGATGTTATATATTCTAGGATTTAAGGCACCATAATGGGCATATCTGCACCGAGACTCAGATTTTTGTCACTCAGCCCTTCATTCCTTCCTTTCACTCTTTCTTCTCGCTAGGCTCCGATGTGATTTGTTTCATTTTAGTGTCAACACTGATGGATGAGGTTCTTTACCAAGGCTGTCAGTCTTCTTCAGGAGGGCCATGAAATTATCACAGCCAAGGTAATATGACACACAAAGGAAGCCAGGGAGCAGAAAGCATTTACACAGTCACTAAAAAAACGCCTGTGTGCCTGCTGTGCATAACTATTACAATCATATTTTTAATAAGAATGTTTAAGTTGGTTTTTAATAGATTTTTACTGCAGCAACAGTAAATTAATGACCCCAAAATGTACTCAGAAGGAAATAATAAAACTCCATGTGGCTTCTGGCTGGCTAACTCGCAGGCTGGCTGGGAAAACTATGCTGACCTGGGTGCATCCAAATTAGATATTGGCATGGTTGCGTGTATTACACAGTGGGAGTGCTGCTCTGGCTCAGTCACCCCGCTGCTCTGAATCTGGCCAGTACTCAGTTCAGCAAACACAATGCAACAGCAGGGACACAGCATCTCCACATTCCCATTAAGCTGCAGATAATAGTTAGACAAAAGCAAAATCCCAATTGTTGTTAATGCATTTTGTTTCCCTTCTGAATTCAAGTTGTTTGAATTATTGTGGATTTATCCTTGCTGTCATCCTGTTGTTGGGTTTAAAGTGATTCATCCCGGCTTACTGCAAGTGCAGAAATAGCTAGACATAAAAGAGAGCCGCTGTCACATTTCCACATGAATACATCACTTATAAGAGCTTCGATTTAAACTGGGCGACTTCTAAACAAAGCACATCTGATCATGCAACCGGGACCATCTTGGAGGCAAAAGTCAAGCAGCATCCACCTATTCTCATCAATCACCAACAGCACCCCCATCGTAAATCAGCCAGAGGGATGAAGGAGAGTAGAGATGGAAAGAATGCTAGAGAGTAGAAGGGATGATGGAGAGTGGGAAAAGCAGCAGTGAGACAGACAGAGGAGAGACAGAGAGAGTGAGGAGGCAGAGAAGAGGAGGCCATCATATCCCTCTGTCTTTGATCACTGGTCCATGGGGAATGGAGGCACTGCAGATTGCTGGTCCACAGCTCCTGAGGAACGCAGCTTCACATTCCTCCTTGCTCTTTTGTCGCTTCTGCAAAATCACTTCTAGCCTTTCAGACCACAGCAGCTGTGAAAACACATCAGGGCTAACTACATGCCAGAAAAGACCTGCCTAATACACTGCAGAGCCATTGTCCCACCGGTCCTCATTTACTAGTGCAAGTCCTTTAAGGGCCAACAATTAAGTTGTTGCATGCAATTTTCTTAAGTGTTGTATCTCTGAAGGATATGATTTTTGTTTTCTCATGTTTAACACTTAATGAAAGGTTCAGAAAGGTATTGTCAGCAGAAGAGCTGGTTTACCTTAGGGGTCCATTGTTTGCACAAGCACATTTTTGATAAAAACGGGTGCAGTGTTTTTTTAAGACATAGCCATGCATTTCTCCACAATAAAATACAGTGATGCTATTACTACTTGTTCTACTGAAACCCACTGCATTACTAATAATCATGATAAATCACTAACTGGGAATGCAGTGGTTATAAAAAAAATATCATAAAGCTAGAAGACTCTTGGTTTGACCATTTTGGTCATCAAAGGTCTTTCTGTGTGGCGTTTTCATGTTCTATAGTGGTGGTCTGGTCTGGGTTTTCCAATATCATGCACGCTGTTTCAATTAATTCTATATTGCGAGTGCTGGACTGAGAAACAGTGAGGCTGCCTGTCAGTGCAGTTTATTGCACAGTGCACACTGCTTAATTCCACACAGCTATTTTTCCAGTCTTACACCAGTAATTTTCCACTGGGAAATAACTTGCACTGAATTAATTTTGGTTGAAAATTAATTTCATTGGTTTTATTTAGTGTTTGTTCTTGATCACAAAAAGAATTAATTTGCTCAGCATCTGCATATACAGCAGGAGAGACTGTGATTGGAAATGCAGTGAACAAGAAAATATGAACATCTATCAATTCCGATAAAGTTTTCTCATGTTGCTATATCCACTGTCCCTTTGCACATATTTTTGTTTTATTATGTTGTATATTCAGTTTGTATGAGTGCATGAGCATATGTATGCTGTGATGTCTGTTTACAGATGTTTATAGCTTTTTGTCTATTTATATACAGTATGTCTGTCATATTACTAATGGCACCAGAAGAAAGATGATGAACCAAGAATTTCATTGTACAAATATTTTTGCTACTTCTCCATGTGGCAATTAAGCATTTGAATCCACTGAATCCGACAGTACTCAAGATCGGTCTTGGTTTTGAGACCAGTCTTAAGACCACATTTTCAGGGTCTCGGTCTTGTCTCAGAAACAGTCATTTTTACTTGGTCTTGTCTCAGTTTTGGATAAAACAGACTTGGGATTTTAAATCAAGACCATTCAAGACCAGGACCTGTTTATTTGTCCAAACACTTATGCCGCAGTCTTCTGTCACGAATCACCCCTGAGGGCAGAGAGAAAGGCCCAGATGCTGAACTGCAGTTTGTGGTATTTATTAACAAAAACACAAAGTCCCAAAAAGTGCACCAACACAAAAAATCCAAACAGATAATGAAGCAAACTTACACATGGGAGAATTGTAACAAATTCACCAGAACGGGGAAAGGTTTCTGGTGGCAAGGAGGAAGTGTAACTTAAGACTGTGACAACCAGAAATTAAAACAACCATACTTAAATAGGGTCAGAAACAAATCATACAAGTAATGACAGGTGTGGGTCACATGAGCGGGCAGAAGGTAACAATGATCAATAATTTGGACCAGCTGAGAGCAATGAGAGGGGAGCGACCGGAGCTGACAGCTGACAGTGGCAACGCCCACATGGAGCACAAACCCAGAAACGCCACTGACAGCTGTCAACCCAGAGGGAGAAAACAACAGTATGGGATATAAAGAAGAAAATATCAACAAATGCAGACTGAGGTATAAATACAAATTAATACAAAATAAGAGCATAACAAAACTAAGACATAAACAGGAAAATAGAAAACAGTACGAGAATTACAGAAACCAAAAAGCACAAAATACAACAAATATATAAATATAGAGAAAAAAGCCATGAGACTGAGCATGGTGGAAACCTCCAGTGCTCAGCTCATGACAATATCTTTCCTGACATTATCCATCCATCTCTTCTTTGGTCTTCCTCTCAGCCATCTTTCTTGAATTTTGATGTTCATCACACTCTTCACTGGGTTTCCATCATCCATCCTAATCACATGGCCATACCATTTCATCCTGATCTCCCTCACCTGCTCATTAATGTCGTTTACACCTAGCTCTTTCCTGATGTTTTCACCTCTTTCTTTATCTTTCAGTGTTACTCCCTTAATTCTCCTTAACATCCTGATCTCTGTTGCTTCCAATATCCTTTCTTCCATCTTTCCTGTTGTCCATGATTTTGTGCCATACAGAAGGGTTGGTCGTATGATGGTCTTATACAGTTTTATTTTCAACTTTCTTGGCATTTTCTTGTCTGTAATAACCCCTGACAATTCTTTCCATTTCACCCATGCTGCAGTCACTCTTGTGCTTACAGCTGCTTCAGATCACCTTTCTCATCAGTTGTCACTTCCAAATACTTGAACTTGTCCACCTGCGTCAGACTGACATTATTCCTGTCTTTCATGTCTGCTCTTGTCTCTGTTCTACTCCTGACCAATACCTCTGTTTTCTTGGTGTTAAACTTCAAGCCTTTGGATTCCATCCCATTTTGCCAGCTCAACCACTTTCTTTGCATCTCTTCCTCACTGCCATCAAGGCTAGGTCATCTGCGAACAGCAATTCCCACAGCAGCCCTCTTCTAAGCTCATCAGTGATAACATCCAGTACAACAGGTGAACAGGAATGGGCTAAGGCCTGAGCTTTGATGTAGACCAACTTTAATAATAAACTCCTCTGTGCTTCCATACTTGGCCCTCACTGTTGTTCGTTCTTCATGATATGTACTGTAGCTCTTACTAACCTAACCAGTCTCTCTGGAACGTTCCATTTCTGTAGGCTCCAATATATCAAGTCTCTTGGGATGCAATCATATGCTTTCTCCAGGTCCACCAATGTTAAATACAGGTCTCTATTCACCTCTAGATGTTTCTCCTGCATTTGTTTGATGATAAACACAGCATCTGTTGTTCCCCTTCCTGGGCTAAAGCCAACTTGCATATTGTCGATAGCTGTGAGTGTATGCAGTCTCTTCTCTATGATCTCCAAAATCTTCATGCTATGTTCCAGCAGCTTGATCCCTCTGAAATTTCCACACTCCATAGGATCACCCTTCTCTTTGTAAATGATCGCAATCTGAACACCCACTCCTTTGCCATTTTTTCTGTACTCCAAATTTTCTGTAAAAGGGTGTGCATCATTTCTTCTCCCTCCTTACCAAGATGCTTCAATAGGTCCACAGGTAGGCAGCTGGATGCTTAGGCATCCAGCTGCTCTACCACTTTTCATGTTCTTCAAAGCATCTCTGACCTCTACAAGTGATATATCTTGCAATGGGCCTTCTGTTGGTGGACACTCTTTCAGCAGCTCTCTGTCATTTTCTACATTAAGAAGATCTGTCCATCTGTCTGTCCGTCCACATTTCACGGTAATCACTACTCCTCCTAGTCAGTTGCCCTGATAATCACCAAACTCACACATAATGACCCTCAGATGGCTCTGCCTCCAGGCTGTGCTCAAGGTCAAGGTCAGGAAATCTGGGTAATTAAGATTTCACAAAAATCATTACTCTTCATGGCAATTGCCTCAATATTCAACAAACCCATGCACAATGATCCTCAGGTAAGTCTTCATCCAGGCTATGCTCAAGGTCAGGCCAGAATGAGCCACAGTGTCAGTGATGGTCTGGTTCTGTTGAAAACATGTAGACTATTCATGTTTGCAATAATTACAGTTGAGGATTTCTTAGTCAATTAAAGATGCTTATTTTGATTTCAGCACCCTTTTATTTACTCAGAGAAGGAACTGATATACATCTATATAATATATACTGTATATATGGTCTTGGTCTTGACTCAGTCTCAAACCCTTGAAGTCTTGGTCTTGGCACACTCAGATCTCGGTCATATCTCAGTCAGTGTGGTCTTGACTACAACACTATTGAATCCTTAATGCCAATAAATCTGTACTCAATAACTGGTTTCTTACATTTTCATTAGTCTGATACTGTTCAACAGGGACTATCAACATTTCAGTTACAAAAGTTATGGAACTATCACTCTGCAAAGATGTTCATTCAGCTACTTTAATAATAATAATAATAATAATAATAATAATAATAATAAATCACAGATATGACACAACATTGATTTGTGGCTTTGAAAAACATCTTTAAAATTTTGAATAGAATTAGTGCAATTAATGGCAATTTTTTTTCCAGATCAATTTAAGATTTTTTTTATTTAACTGATTTTTTTGGGGAAAAAAATAATCATCTGGTAATTTCCATGAAAAAAATATACTATTGGAAATATAAATATGCAAATGAGTTTGTTGTTAGGAAAATCCTTGCAGACCTTAATGACTGTCTGTTTCACCTGGCTGATTTATGAGGAAGCATGGACATAACAAGAGCTGCCAATTGAAACAATGGAAAAGATTTTAAAAAATCCTTCAAGAAGGTAATGTAACACAAAGTGTGGCAAAAGAGTTTGGTAGATGTGGGTCAGCTGTGTCAAAATTTGGAGCAAGTATAAACAAAATGGGAAGCTTATAAAAGGGTAAGTCAAAGCAGACATCAGACCCTCAAGACAGAAAGCTCAAAGCAATGCCTTAAAAATAGAAAACGCACAAGAGAAATGAAAAACAAATAGGCACAAAAGGGAGTCACTGTCTATTGACAGAAACAGTAACAGGTGTGACAGCCAGCAATCAGAATCTTGACACCTGGAAATAACACAACACACTGTCAAAATAAAAGCACAGGAGGATAAGGCAAAAAAGTAGTTGACTATAAATAAGAAGAGATTACAAAATGAAGCACAGACCAGATAACACAAACAGGGAGACATAACCACGAAGGCAAGGACAGAGTAATACGAAAAACGAGAGATGCAAATACCATACAAATATCAATATGACAAAAAGGGGATCAAAGGATAAAGGTGAGGATAGGCTCATGTCAAACCAGATGAAATAATAAAGTGGAACCAGATGGCCAAGGATGCATGATATTAATAACAGAACCTCACATAAACAGATAGAGCCACATAACAAACTCAAATGACAACATACATCCCAAACCAATCAGAATAAAAAGCTAAACTAAAGTGGGGGAAATACAGAAAATAAACAAATTAATAAAGGAGTGTGAGCATGGTTCCCCAACTGTGCTCCACATCATGACAGAGCCCCTCCCTCAAGGGATGGAATCCAGACACCCCAGGGTAACACCAAAAAGAAAAAAACAAAACAAAAAGATAACCCCCCCCCCCCCTCAACAGGAACAGAAAAAAATAACCCACCCCAGGAGGGCGGTGGGGGAACCCAGGTTAGGACGGACTGAAACAAAAACACACGCTCATGACCCACAAAACAGAACAGATAAGGTGTAACAGAACTCTAGGAATACTGGAGAGAAGAATAAGGAAGTTCAGGCGGTCTACAAAAGTCCCAGAACCCCCTGATCACATGGTGGAATGAATCGGGTGGCCTCACAGAGTTCCAGAGCCACCCAAGCAGACGACGTAGTCTATCGGGTGGTCTCCCAGCATCCCTGAGCCAAAGGACCACGGGGCACAACGCGCCCTCTCCTGGAGGCAGCAGTTGGAACCCGTGCCTCCCAGTCCACGGGAGGCATGGGCATAGGTCACCTATGGTCAGCAACGACCATAGGTGATGACTGATGGCCAGTAACGACCTCAGGCCCAGATAGATGACCCTTGGCGACCTCAGGTGGAGATGGAGGACCCATGGTGACCTCGGATGGAGATGGAGGACCCACGGCAACCTCGGGCAGAGACGGAGGACCCACGGTGACCTTGGGAGGAGAAGGAGGACCCACGGCGACCTCGGGCAAAGAAGGAAGACCCACAGTGACCTCAGGCAGAGAAGAAGAACCCATGGTGACCTCAGGCAGAGGGCCAGCAAGGAACCCAGGTGAAACAAGATGGCTGACCCACGAGAAAACCAGGCAAAGAAGATGTTTGATCAGCGGGGAACCAGACGAAGGTGGAGAAGGAGGACCCACGGCAACCTCAGGCGGAGATGGAGAACCCATGGCAGCCTCAGGCGGAGATGGAGGACCCACGGCAACCTCAAGCGGAGATGGAGGACCCACAGTGACCTCAAGCGGAGATGGAGGACTCATAGTGACCTCAGGTGGAGATAGAGGACCCTCGGTGACCTCCGCCAAAGACTAACGATCCTCGGTGACCTTGGGCAAAAGGACAGAGACAAACACCGGGTCAGAATCACTGGCAGCAGTGGAGCCCAGCGAGGAAAGCTCTGAAGCAGTTGGCTGCTGGGACTGGCTCTCCCCACAAAGAGCCAAACAAGACCTCTCCAATACCAACATAGTGAATACAAAAAGAGGACTTGCCTGAGCTCGAGATCCACCGCTGTCCAGGACTCTGGCAATCCAGGCTGGGGAGTTCCGAATCCACCTGTGTGAGGATCCAACCCTGACACAGCCACCTCGGATGAAAAAGAAGTGAAAAACACCAGAAAACAATTACCAGCAGCAGTGGAGCCCAGCGAGGAGAGCTCGGAAGCAGAGGACGTCTGCAACCGACTCTCCCTACTACAAGCTGAACAAGATTTCTCTAGATCTGCAGATGTAAAAGCAGAACAGAGTACTTGCCTAGACTCGAGCTCCACCGCTGTCCAAGACTCCAGCAACTCTGCTGCGGTGACCCCAGCAACAGGCGTGATGGTGGGTGCAACTGAAGGACCTCCAGGCATTGCGACCGACGCTGGTGGAACTCCCGGCGTGGCTGCTGATGCTGGAGGTTGCCTCACCAACGGCGCTGAGTCCTATGCAGCTGAAACCAGGGCACACTCTCCTGTCAGCTCAACTTTCAGGGCACAGGGAACACTCTCTTCCCATCCAAGATGTGGCTGTGGGGCTGGAACGGAACTCTCCAGGGCCACAGGCTCCTCCAACGTCTGGCGGCTCCATCCCAGGACTGGCGGACACTCAGGGGAAGCAGGGGGAGACACAGGAGAAGCAGGTGAGGAAAAGGTGGCAGCAGCAGGTGGAAAGGAGTCAGCTAAAGTAGGCTGCTGATGCTGAGCCTCACCACGGGGAATAAGGCAAGACAGTTCATTTTTAAATGAAGGAGAATGAAAAGAAACTTGCCTTAATTCCCTGGGCGTGATGGTTGCTGCTGCTTTGGGTCCAGACGAGGTCCTTCCGGAACTGCGGAGGTAATCTGGCAAGGAAGGCGAGGCTTTCATACCCAGGGACGCTTCCTCATTGGCACAGGCATGGACGGGACACAGTGCGGAGTGGGGGCTGACTCTGGAGGCATCTGCAACCAGGGATGCTCTCTTGTCGGCTCAGGTACAGACAGTAGTGAGCCCCCCTCCAGCCTGCGGAGCATGCAATGGGAGTTGGAGACTGACACGAGGAGGGACGTGAGTTCCGGATAGCTCCACAGGCTGGTGTATGCCTCTATGACTTGTGCCGCACTGTCAAAAACTTGCAGAACCTCCTCGGGAGTGTGGGCAATATGAGGGTCCGATATAATATCCTGTAATAACTGCCCAATACTCTACCTTGTCTAGCCCCAAAGTCCATGCAGGCTGACATCCTCGCAGAAACGGACTTTAACAAAAAAATGAGGAGGGAAAAAGAAAAAAGGAAAAGAGCAAACTCACAGCTGCTGGTGTCCACACTGGCAGTGGCATTCTGTCATGAATAGCCCTGGCAGGGGTGGACTGAAGACTCCAAATGCCAGCTGTGAGTTTGCAAGTTTACTAAAGGAAAAACACAAAATATAACAACAGACACAGAACTTACAGGGCTGGAGAAACTGGGAGGTAATGGCGTGCAGAAACACCAGAGGCAATGGGGCTCACGTCCAGAAATATAGAAGAACAGCCTGGACGGACCCAAGCTAAGGCATGCGGAAATGCCAGGAAAAAAGAGAAAAGAGAACCAAACAGAGCACACCTGACTGAGAGAAATTATGACCGGGGATTCCTGTCTGGACACACAGTATGCTGCTGCAACGGACTGTGTTGCAGCGGAGCTTAAATAGGGCAAAAGGAATAAACACAAATGATTAACAGGTGTGGGTACACGAGCAAGGATAATCAGGTCAAACAGTAATAGGTGTGACAGCCTGCGAACAGAATCTTGACACCTGGAAATAACACAACGCGCTGTCAAAATAAAAGCACGGGAGGATAAGGCAAAAAAGTAGTTGACTATAAATAAGAAGAGATTACAAAACAAAATGAAGCACAGACTAGATAACATAAACAGGGAGTCATAACCACGAAGGCAAGGACAGAATAATACAAAAAACAAGAGATGCAAATACCATACAAATATCAATATGACAAAAAGGGGATCAAAGGATAAAGGTGAGGATAGGCTCATGTCAAACCAAACAGATGAAATAATAAAGTGGAACCAGATGACCGTGGATGCATGATATTAATAACAGAAACTCATATAAACAGATAGAGCCACATAATAAACTCAAATGACGACATACCTCCCAAACCATTCAGAATAAAAAGCTAAACTAAAGTGGGGAAATACAGAAAATAAACAAACTAATACAGGAGTGTGAGCATGGTTCCCCAACTGTGCTCCACATCATGACACCAATCACATTCAAACTCATGTTAATGGGAGTCACCTGCCATCATCTAAAGGTCTGATGACACGATTTTGACATTTTTTAGCATGTTGTGTAAACCCAAAAGTCATTATTGATGATCAATATAATATTTACAATTGCGCCTGCATAAACTAGTTATCATCAAAAAACTGCAGCCACTGACTGGACTGTGGTGCCGCCCACCAAATGAAGGGTGGCACCACCATGACCTATGCGACAGAATGGACGCCAGTGTTGTTGTGTACTGGAATGACAGCAGCTTTGTAGCTCACAGTTTCTCTGGTTTCTTGTTTTCATTTCTTTATGCTTGTTTGTAGGTGACCAAATACTTACAGTGGGGGAAAAAGGTATTTAGTCAGCCACCAATTGTGCAAGTTCTCCCACTTTAAAGATGAGAGAGGTCTCCAATTTTCATCATAGGTATACCTCAACTATGAGAGACAAAATGAGAAAAAAAATCCAGAAAATCACATTGAAGGATTTTTAAAGAATTTATTTGAAAATTATGGTGGAAAATAAGTATTTGGTAACCTACAAACAAGCAAGATTTCTGGCTCTCACAGACCTGTAACTTCTTCCTTAAGAGGCTCCTCTGTCCTCCACTCATTACCTGTATTAATGGCACCTGTTTGAACTCGTTATCAGTATAAAAGACACCTGTCCACAACCTCAAACAGTCAGACTCCAAACTCCACTATGGCCAAGACCAAAGAGCTGTCAAAGCACACCAGAAACAGAACTGTAGACCTGCACCAGGCTGGGAAGACTGAATCTGCAATAGGTAAGCAGATTGGTGTGAAGAAATCAACTGTGGGAGCAATTATTAGAAAATTGAAGACATACAAGACCACTGATAATCTCCCTCAATCTGGGGCTCCACGTAAGATGTCACCCCGTGAAGTCAAAATGATCACGAGAACGGTGAGCAAAAATCCCAGAACCACACGGGGGGACCTAGTGAATGACCTGCAGAGAGCTGGGACCAAAGTAACAAAGGCTACCATCAGTAACACACTACGCCGCCAGGGACTCAAATCCTGCAGCGCCAGACGTGTCCCCCTGCTTAAGCCAGTACATGTCCAGGCCCGTCTGAAGTTTGCTAGAGAGCATTTGGATGATCCAGAAGAGGATTGGGAGAATGTCATATGGTCAGATGAAACCAAAATAGAACTTTTTGGTAAAAACTCAACTTGTCGTTTTTGGAGGAGAAAGAATGCTGAGTTGCATCCAAAGAACACCATACCTACTGTGAAGAATGGGGGTGGAAACATCATGCTTTGGGGCTGTTTTTCTGCAAAGGGACCAGGACGACTGATCCGTGTAAAGGAAAGAATGAATGGGGCCATGCATCGTGAGATTTTGAGTGAAAACCTCCTTCCATCAGCAAGGGCATTGAAGATGAAACGTAGCTGGGTCTTTCAGCATGACAATGATCCCAAACACACCACCCGGGCAACGAAGGAGTGGCTTTGTAAGAAGCATTTCAAGGTCTTGGAGTGGCCTAGCCAGTCTCCAGATCTCAACCCCATAGAAACTCTTTGGAGGGAGTTGAAAGTCCATGTTGCCCAGCAACAACCCCAAAACATCAATGCTCTAGAGGAGATCTGCATGGAGGAATGGGCCAAAATACCAGCAACGGTGTATAAAAACCTTGTTAAGACTTACAGAAAACGTTTGACCTCTGTCATTGCCAATAAAGGGTATATAACAAAAAGTATTGAGATGAACTTTTGTTATTGACCAAATACTTATTTTCCACCATAATTTGCAAATAAATTCTTTAAAAATCAGACAATGTGATTTTCTGGATTTTTTTTTCTCATTTTGTCTCTCATAGCTGAGGTATACCTATGATGAAAATTGGAGACCTCTCTCATCTTTTAAGTGGGAGTACTTGCACAGTTGGTGGCTGACTAAATACTTTTTTGCCCCACTGTATTTTACCGAGGAATTTACCAATTAATTCATTAAAAATCCTTCAATGTGATTTTCTGGATTTTTTTTTTCTCATTTTGTCTCTCATAGTTGAGGTATACCTATGATGAAAATTGGAGACCTCTCTCATCTTTTAAGTGAGAGAACTTGCACAATTCCTGGCTGACTAAATACTTTTTTGTCCCACTGTACATACAGGACATACAGGAGAATTGAAATGGCATTTCTCTCTCTCTTCATTGGTATGCACAATACAAAAAAGAAAAAGGAATAAGGCTGGAAAAACAACAACAGCAGTCTATGTACAGCAGTGCAACCCGTAGTGCAAATGGCGACAAAAGATAGACCCAAACCTCCCATAGTGCAAATAAAGATAAACAATGAACAATGAGATGCTCTGAAATAAATATGTAAGGACTTAAATATGAAAATGTGGCTCATATAACTGTTTATTCAGTGCATGGTCAGCAGAGCCAGGGTGTGATGTTGTGTTTGGTGCCTTTAGTGTGAAGTGTGGTGTAGTGGCGGCCACTTCCCAGGGATGAGAATGGGGTTTGGGAAAAAAAGAGGAAACTAAGCCGGGGGTCTTGGGGGATGCAGGCCCCCAAGCCGGATCCAAGGCGGAGCCTTGCCCCCCAGAAGCTAATGAAATCTGGTGTTTTAGAATGCTCAAATGTGGTCTTATATTCAAAGTTAGAAGTAAGTACAAATGCATTTATAGTTTACCTTTTTAATCTGCTGCTGCATCACATGTGTAATCATGTTCAATACTGTTTTGATTCAGTGTCACACTTTATTGAGAAACAGAAAATGTCACTTCCATATTTACATGCCTGTGCTACTACTCTATGAACTGATGTACAAGTCAACGTATTCTTCACATCTAATTGTGCAATTTTTTCTTCTTGGCTACCAAAGCCTGGAGCCGTTCTGTAGCCTTCCTCTTCTCTGATTTTCTGTGGGCAAGCAGTGCCTGCTTAGCTGCAGCTTCTCTGTTCTTTTTCATGGCTGCCTTGCTTGCCACAGAATCATGTTGAAGATTGAGCTCTTTCTGTTTCATTTCCTTCTCTTTCCTTTTTTCTTCCTTTTCATGCCTGTAGGCACTTGCTGCATTTTTGAAGTTGACACACAGCCTTTCATCAATTTTGGAGTGCTTGACATCATGTTTCTTGAAGAAAGCAAGTGATGATGTGTCTCTAGCCTTGAGACTGTACTTCACAGTTTGAATTGAGCTGAATGTGTTAATGTTCATTCTAGTTGACCTTATGTCAATGATATCTCCCATGGTGTTGAATGATGACTCAACTCTAGGCCCATGGAAGCAGCTTAGAGACACCATAGCCATCCTAGAGAGAGCTGGATAGTTGTTTGTTGTGAAGACTTTTCCCCACCAGACATCTACTCTTCCTTCCTCCAAAGTTTGTTTCAAGCTTGAGTCTACCTGGAACTTCCTGATTTCCATAGACACTGAATCCTTCTCCTTGTCTGTCAGGAAAGGGCCCAGGAGCTGACTGAGTTTCTCTAGGGCCTTGGTACCTTCACTGTGTCCCTTAGCAGCAGGATCAAGAGCAGACCATTGCTTGAAGCAGTGGGTTGTTGAGGGGCAGTCGCTTCTGCATGTGCTTTCCACAACTGATGTATGCAGTTGACGCTTTTTTGAGAAATTCCAGGCACACATGTGCATTTGTTAGTGTCACTAGGAATATAAAAAAAGTTGCATATCAGTATATTTTAACCCCTTGAACTCTTGTGAATTCCGTGGGCGGTCACGTCTCTGCATCTTAGTGCGTCTCAGTGCGCACTGAAAAAAAAAGCTGTATTTCCGGTCTTCCAGTACAGACACAGCCTTGTTACAACCTGAGAAAAAAGCTGTGTAATATATTCATTTTTTGTGGTATTTTTACAAAATTTTGACATGAGCTTGAAAACACTTGGTTCTACATTTTTGTTGGGTTTTCCAGCCAGTATCTGACAGCTGTATGTTATTTGCAAGCATTTTGTATCTAAAAAAACAACCAGGCGAACTTTCTTGTTACTCAGTGGCAGGAGCACTTAGAGAGATTATGACTGTTTTGCCAAAAAATTCAGAGTATTTTCTTTTAAATGAGACTAACTCCATGAAGATGCTGCCAAGGGTTGAAGAACAGCTTTTGATTAACTTTGGGCATGTTATTTTTAGGCGTTTTTAGGGAAGTTGAACAGAGTTCAACAGGTTAATATTTGAAAGATAATCTAAGACAGTAAGTAAAACCTAAAAGATGTTTAATATTTTTATGCAATGACCATAAAGAAATTATGTTTACTAATAAAAGCAAAGATATCTTAGGAAAGGCAACCCATCACCACCCATGACAAAAAAAACTTAGACATGCATTATGTAACTCCTCCTAGTGAAACAAAAAATGATAAATTATATTCAAAATTCTTAGATTGCATTTCAAATTGTGAGAAAATATGTAATAACATAACAATCGATAATCAGCATTCAAATGCAATTAGTGTTTCAAAACAGGCATGACATCACAACTTACACATGCTATTTCATAACAAATTCATTACACGAAAATTCTCAAGTACATTACTTATAACGAGAAAAAAATCTTACCTCGGAATGTGTCTTCCGATCACTAATTGCTGTAATCGGGGCCGATTGTGATGAACTTTGATTGACTGGCATCTGAATTTGACCGTGTACATCGATCGTTTTGAATGCAGCACGAGCGAGTAGTTCGAGCTCCTTGTAGCCACAATTTTGAGATGTTTCTGTTTTGAACAGTGTTCAACTAAGGCAACACAACAACGAGATCCTTAACTCAAGAAATCGTTGCGATAAACACAATGGGCTTTCCCTGGTACTTCACATTTTGCTATGAAGTCGGCCATTTTTTCAACCACAACTTCGGTATTTTTACCGATCTTTACAGTCATTGACAGTTTTTTCGAGCCATTCCAAACGAAACTTGTTCCTTATCCCTTTGTCGATTTCTAAAATTCTTGCTTTGTTGTCTTTCGTGAGTTTTAGGTTCACTATTTTCACGAAATCGGGAAAACTCAGTTGATTGAACTGATTGAACTGTCCGCCATTTGCATTTCACTCCGTGTGTTGGATATGACAAAGGGAATCTAACAAAATCGCCGATTGGTTGCTTCAGTAAGTATCAGCCAATCAGTGGCCTTGTTACATTACATTACTGATCTCGCTGGGTAGCACGCTCTGCGTGGTGGAGCCGATCGAAAATACGACTCGCCGCTCATAGCAGACCTCACCCCCCCCCCCCCCCAAAAAAAAATTCTCCTCGAATTTAGACGATTCACGAGAATGACCCTAGACATGATCAAATCCCAGGAATTCCGCGGATCCGCGGAGGATTCTCATCCCTGACTTCCTCTTCCGCCACTGCACCGCCCTGTAAATACCAGGGGGCATCTATTTTAGGCTCTCTTGCCGATGTCCCTGTCATGAGTCTGAGCGCAGTGTCTCCACCAGCTCAGACTCTTAATTTATGTTTAAGTATTTTTTGTATATCATGATTACTTTTGTCTATTTTTGTGTGTATTTTCTGGTTTGTTGACATTGAGCCTTCCTTCTTCCCAGACACTCCCCCCAGTCACTCATTGTCTGTTTCCTTGCCATGTCAACTGTGAGAGATCTGGTAATTAGGTCACTTGCTCGCTCATACAGCTCACACCTGCAGCTCATTTTTGAGTTTTCAAGTACAGCCTGTTCACTGTTGTATTGCGGCTATATTGGTTCCTCTACTCATCATTCTACTCCTCCCAGCCTCTGAAGTGCTTTTACTTTTCCAGAGCACTCCCAGCTCTGAGGCTCACTCTGTAAGTTAGTCTTGTTTTGCATTTTTTTCTGTATTGTTGGCACCATTTTTGGACTGTATGTTATTTTTGTTAATAAATGTCACAGATACAATTCGATGCTTGGGTCTGTCTCTCTGCCCCATAGGGGCAAACATGACAGCCCCTGCCTGGTGGTTGTATTGTGTGTCCAACCTTCAATAAAGCTGAGTTCAACTGTTCACCCTGTCTCCTCAATGCACCAAGGTATTTACAGACATAACATTTTGCCAACGAGAATAAACTATGCAGGCGTGCATTTCACTGCTTTGCCCCTTCCTGGAGCTCCCAGGCGAGCTGCTGGCGCCTTGGCCATGATGGTTCGCAGCCTTTCAAAATTACATCATTGCACTCGACCTGGGTGAGCTAGATAAACTGACAGCATGTGCACTCCTGGTGCATAATTTGGGGATTGAGGGCCAGCGTATCCTGCGCACACTCTGGGCTTTGGACTCGTATGAGGACGTAGTTGAGTTGCTAGCGTGCCATTTTCACACCCCGGACAGCATGACTGTCCGGAGGATTCGGTTTCGGCAGCAACACCAACGGGCAGGTGAGCCTATCTACCAGTTTGTCGCCGACCTGAGACAGCTAGCCAGTGAGTGTCATTTTGGGCCACTGGAGGAAGAGATGGTGCGTGACCAACTGGTGGAGCACACAAACAGCGCTGCTATACGAGCAAAGCTACTCACGACACCAGGTGACTTAACGCTAACCAGGGCTATCGAGCTAGCTTGCCAATTAGAAGCCGCGGACAAGCTAGCCTCGGAGCGAAATTAGCGCCAGTCACAACGGAAGCTGGAGCCTTCCACCGCGGCACTAGTAGCGGACCCGGACAGCGAGGATAGCATCGACGACGACGTTATGGAAACGAATGCTACCAGCCGAAGGTCTGCCCCGGGAAAACCCTTGTGCATGGGTTGTGGGTCCACAAAACACTGATACAAGGCTAGGAACTGCCTGGTAAGAGGGAAGCATTGTGGCAAGTGTGGCTGCTTGAACCATTATGCTAGAGTGTGCTCTGTATCTGAGCTGGAGAGCCAACAGAAGAAATCACTCTGCCCGTCACCAACAACTATCCACATGGTGTCCCCCAAGTACCAACGGGTACACGTTTTGCAGAGTAACACTGGACGGCGTGGAGGTGCCGCTGCTGCTCGACACGGGGGCGGAGGGATTGCTGCTGAATTGGGCCACAATGCGGAACTTTTTCCCCCACTACAGGATAAGAGGTAACCCAGTGCCACTTTGCGGTTATGGAGGTGGCAGGCTGTGCATGGTTGGAACACTGGAGTTAATGGTTCGGTACAAGTCGGCGGTGATGGCTGATTTCACGTTCCACGTCACGGCCCAAGGTGACAACATCATGGGCTGTGACCTGTTTTACGGACTGAGTTTTGCCATCAAAGACGACGCTGGGGAAGAGTGGTCCGGTTGTAGTCAGTGGAACCGTCCAGTTACGGTGGCGGAGGACAACGCTGTGTGGGATGAAGACCTAACAGACACCACGGCGGTCAAGCAGGACCAGCCTCACTCAGGTTCAACGCAGGAGGGTCTCAGTACCGGCACTCAGCGAACGGTAGGAGAGGGCACCAAGCGTGGCAGCAAGGTGCCTCCGTCGGCGAGTGATGCCAACGTACTAGCCCCAGACTCCTCTGGAGCTTGGCCACAGAAGGCTGGAGGATCTGCAGCTACCATGGCGACCCTGCAACGGCTTTAGAAGATCGGGGCCAGACCGACAGGCACGGAGAGACCATGTGCCAATCGGCACTATTGTACGCCAAGCAGAGCCCCTCTTAGAGTTATGGACTTGGTCTGGGCTCGAGGAGAGGAACGTCCACGGTGGGTACGAGCTAAGCGACAGCCAGCAGAACACCAAGGACTCCTGCGCATCGTGGCTAAGCAGGGCGCAGCTTACTTCGAACTGTCGGATGGCTTGAGGAGGCACGCCAACGAGCTGCGGCGTGTCCAGGAGAAGGCTTCTGATGGCGGGTCCGGACGAGAGAGGCAATCGGTGGCGATGAGAAGAAGCACTTTCGTCCATGAGGTCAGCTGCGACCCTGGGGGCATGCTGCTTCCAGGGGCGGGTCTGCTGAGGGGCTGTCCTGGGCCCCCGACAAGACCGTTCTACCCTTTCCTGCCAGAAGGACAGTAGTGTAAATTTAACAATTAGTTCTATGTTCATATGTTTGTGCATTTTTTTTTTAAAAAAAGAAGAAGAAGAAAGCAGAAATGTTATGGTCTTGGGTGTTTTAGTTAGTATAGGAACATGGCAGTAATTTTGAGTTATTAATGGACTTTATTTAGTTTACAGGTGGCAGAATAATCCACCTTTTGTCGTGTGGGGCAGGACAGTAGTCCACTCGTCCTCCCTAGTTTAGGTTTTGTTGTGTGTTGTTTACATCAGTGATGCCTGGTGCCGTGACTCAGTTGTTGTTCACAGTCATTGCTCTCCCTTAGTGGACTTTATGATCATCAAGTGCAGACCCTTTTACATGTCTAGAGAAATTTCCTGTGTTCTACTTGCTGCCATGTATGTCCCACCCACCGGCGTCAGCGAAAGGAGGGAAGCTCTGAAAGTACTCTATCAGGCTATAAGTGACATGATTTAGTGTATAGACCCAGAAGCAGACGACAGACTCTGGTACAGTTTACAATGACTTTATTGTAAGCAAGTGTGGGCTGTGCGGGGAGAGTCTGGCAACCCTGCAAGGGAAGAGGGAGAGGGAGAGAGATGAGAAGTCTGCAGCACACAGTGGGACAATGATATATTAATTACAGCCTTTCGGAGTGTAGAGCAGCTGGTTGTGAGCTATCAGCAGCCCCACGTCTTCTCCAGGTTGTAACGGTACCACGAAGGTGAAAGTAGTTCTTGTGTAGATATTTACAGTGAGCTGTGCAGGAAGATAATCCTCGGCCGAGGTGTGAAGGGGAACAGTTCAGTCCAAATAATTAAGTGCACTTACAGGACGGTGTAGGGAGAGTGGGAGCTCTGAGGAGAAGATCCTGGTCCGCCGTGGGGAAGGACTCCAGTCTGCCGGGGATAAGGTCCACCTGTGCACAAGTAAGTCCAAACAAACACGGAGGAGAATGCAGAGGTGAGGAACAAACAGAGAAGTAGCTTACGAAGTCCTGCATCGGAGGAGAGGGTCGTAGCTGGAGAGGGGAGAAGCTGTACACAGTGGCGAGGAGCTCTCTTGGCTGCATGCATGCGTTGACGTCTCTGTGCAGGAGTGGAGGGCCCCCTCAACTTAAAGGCTGCTTAACTGGGAAGAGCAGGTGTGGATGAAACCGCAGCTGTGGAAAATAAGCAATGAGAGGAGGGAAAAAAAACAGTGTGCAGCTTGGATCACTACAATAAGTGAGACACAAACAGCACATCCAGATGGATTTCTCATCACAGCGGGAGACTTCAGTCACCCAGATTTAAAGGCCCTCCTACCAAGCCTATAGCAACATGCAAACTTTGCAACAAGAGGAGACAATCTGCTGGATCTGGTGTACACAACCCATAAGAATGCATACACCCCCCCCCCCCCCCCAGGCCTCTCTGATCACCTCACCATCCTGTTAAGGCCGGCATACAAACCTAAAGTGAAAGCCATCAGACCAACAAAAAGGCAGGTATGTGTATGGCCAGAAGGGGCCTCTGATGCACTGAAAGACTGCTTCAGCACTACAGACTGGGACATTTTCAACCATGCAGCCACTCACAATGGACACACAAACCTAGAGGAGTACACTTAGGCTGTTGTGGCATACATAGCCAAATGCATTGATGATGTCACTCACTGCAAAACCATCACTGTTTGTGCTAACCAGAAGCCATGGATGACAGCAAAGGTCCACAGACTCCTGAGGGCTTGGGACACAGCCTTCAGGGCTGGTGACATCACAGGCCTAACAACAGCTAGGGCCAACCTGTCCCGTGGCATCAAGGAGGCAAAATGACAGTGCAGCAAGACAATATCTGGACACTTCAGCAACACCAGAGTTGCATGCTCTCTCTGGTGTGGCATACAGACCCTCACCAACTATAAACCTCCACCTCAGACCTGTGCAAGTGACATCACACTGCTCAACAACCTAAACGACTTCTTTGGCTGATTTGAAGCACAAAACAGCATACCAGCACAGAAGACCACTCCTCCTCCGGATGAGCAGACCATGAGTCAGGATCCGGCTAGCATGAAGAGGACCCTCTGCAGGATCAACCCACGCAAGGCAGCTGGCCCAGACAACATACTGGGTTGCATCCTGAAGGACTGTGCAGAGGAGCTCAAGAATGTCCTGGCCAACATCTTCAACATCTCCCTGTCTCAAGCTGTTGTCCCCACGTGCTTCAAGAGTGCCACCATAATACCAGTCCCAAAGAAGCCCGTCCCATCCAGCTACAATGATTACCGGCCGGTAGCACTGACCCCCACTATAATGAAGTGCTTTGAGCAGCTAGTCACGCAGAACATCAAGTCCACCCTGCCTCCCTCCCACGACCCATTCCAGTTTGCATACAGGCCAAACAGATCCACAGAAGATCCGTGAAGCTGCACGGTGGCGCAGTGGTTAGCACTGTGGCAGCGCAGTTTTGTCACGCAGGGCTCTAGGGAGCCACGCAATAAGAGCCAAGGGCGAGCCAGTGAGTCGTGATGTTTTATTAAAGGTAAGGGGTGAGGGATGAGGAAAGCACAGATACTCGTACAGAGGTACACTCACGAGTTGCACAGCGCAGGAGCAGGGAGCTCGTACCGGACGTAGGGGTAACAAGGCATACATACTGTCAGCGGGTAACAATCACAGGAATGCTGTAAGAGGAGTAGAGACTGACACCAGACGTAGGGGCTTCAGCCTAGCAGTGCTTATGTCGCAGCCCCGAGTGATCAAGGCTGCTCCTATTTATTCTCATTGGCAGTGCCCCAGCTGATGAGGATTAATTGGCCCCAGCTGTCCCGTAATGCTGCCAGCTGGGAGCCTGCTGAGATGCTGCTCAATGAGAAGCAGGGATGAGGAGAAACATGGGCTGAGCGCCGAGACGGCGTCTCATCCCATGGTGACAGAGCCTCCCCCTCAAGGTCGGGCTCCTGAACGACCAGGAACATCCCAGCACCCCCCCCCCCCCCACCTAGGGTGGGTGGAAGGGAGGCAGGACTGGAGGGGGAGAAGCAAAGGGAAGGACAACACCAATGGACCAATGTAGAGTAACAGGGCAGAGAAAAGAGGAGAAAAAAAAAACCCAAATACAGTACTCTACATCGCACAAGAGAAAAAAAAAAAAAAAAACCAGGGCACAGATGGGGAGAATACAGAACACGGGAACAGATAACAACCCACCAAAAGAATGACAAAAACAGATAAAGCAATTACAGAGTATGGATAACAGAACAAACACTACTCCATAATGCACAGACAAAACTAAGAACAGGACAAGAGTGATAAAAAACGCTGAGTACGGATACTGAAGGGGGGAAGAAAAAAAAACCCACAATACACAGCACCGTATATATATATATATATATACATATATATATATATATATATATACAGTGGGGCAAAAAAGTATTTAGTCAGCCACCAATTGTGCAAGTTCTCCCACTTAAAAGATGAGAGAGGTCTCCAATTTTCATCATAGGTATACCTCAACTATGACAGACAAAATGAGAAAAAAAAAAATCCAGAAAATCACACTGAAGGATTTTTAATGGATTAATTGGTAAATTCCTCAGTAAAATAAGTATTTGGTCACCTACAAACAAGCAAGATTTCTGGCTCTCACAGACCTGTAACTTCTTCTTTAAGAGGCTCCTCTGTCCTCCACTCGTTACCTGTATTAATGGCACCTGTTTGAACTCGTTATCAGTATAAAAGACATCTGTCCACAACCTCAAACAGTCAGACTCCAAACTCCACTATGGCCAAGACCAAAGAGCTGTCAAAGGACACCAGAAACAAAATTGTAGACCTGCACCAGGCTGGGAAGACTGAATCTGCAATAGGTAAGCAGCTTGGTGTGAAGAAATCAACTGTGGGAGCAATTATTAGAAAATTGAAGACATACAAGACCACTGATAATCTCCCTCTATCTGGGGCTCCACACAAGATCTCACCCCATGGGGTCAAAATGATCATGAGAACGGTGAGCAAAAATCCCAGAACCACATGGGGGGACCTAGTGAATGACCTGCAGAGAGCTGGGACCAAAGTAACAAAGGCTACATCAGAAACACACTACGCCGTCAAGGACTCAAATCCTGCAGTGCCAGACGTGTCCCCCTGCTTAAGCCAGTACATGTCCAGGCCCGTCTGAAGTTTGCTAGAGAGCATTTGGATGATCCACAAGAGGATTGGGAGAATGTCATATGGTCAGATGAAACCAAAATAGAACTTTTTGGTAAAAACTCAACTTGTCGTGTTTGGAGGAGAAAGAACACCATACCTACTGTGAAGCATGGGAGTGGAAACATCATACTTTGGGGCTGTTTTTCTGCAAAGGGACCAGGACGACTGATCTGTGTAAAGGAAAGAATGAATGGGGCCATGTATCATGAAATTTTGAGTGAAAACCTCCTTCCACCAGCAAGGGCATTGAAGATGAAACGTGGCTGGGTCTTTCAGCATGACAATGATCCCAAACACACCGCCCGGGCAATAAAGGAGTGGCTTCGTAAGAAGCATTTCAAGGTCCTGGAGTGGCCTAGCCAGTCTCCAGATCTTAACCCCATAGAAAATCTTTGGAGGGAGTTGAAAGTCTGTGTTGCCCAGCGACCGCCCCAAAACATCACTGCTCTAGAGGAGATCTGCATGGAGGAATGGGCCAAAATACCAGCAACAGTGTGTGAAAACCTTGTGAAAACTTACAGAAAACGTTTGACCTCTGTCATTGCCAACAAAGGGTATATAACAAAGTATTGAGATGAACTTTTGTTATTGACCAAATACTTATTTTACCGAGGAATTTACCAATCAATTCATTAAAAATCCTTCAATGTGATTTTCTGGATTTTTTTTTTCTTATTTTGTCTCTCATAGTTGAGGTATAGCTATGATGAAAATTGGAGACCTCTCTCATCTTTTAAGTGGGAGAACTTGCGCAATTGGTGGCTAACTAAATACTTTTTTACCCCACTGTATATATATACACACACAGTCACCTAGAGGAGTGAAGGTGACTGGGACAAACGGACAATTACAGAGTATGGTTTGATGGGAAACAAAACACATAACTCTATAACGCACAGACAAAGCTACGAACAAGGCACAAAAAGGAAAATGCTGAGTACGGACAATGGAAAACAATACACAGCACTATGAATATATATTCACCAAAAGGACAAAATATTACACCCGAGTGACCTTAATAATAACAAAAGAAAAGCGACACCCGAGGAATATGGCAGGCAGAGTCCAAAATGGCCGAGGTGGCTCCGGAGGTCTCCCCGCCCATTGTCCAGTTGGCGAACCAGGGAAAGGGAAATGTTCGGACGGCGAACTCCGGACCCAGATCCCAGAAACCCAGTCTCCGGTAGCCGAGCCAGGCCACCCAGAAGCAAACACAGATCATCAGGGGGTTGGACCAGATCACCGAACCGAAAGTCTTGTGGGTCGAGCCGTCGACCCGCATCACTCAACCACCAGGACCATTGAGACGGACGAAGGGTCAAAGCGGGTCCCGGTGGAAGAGGCTCAGGGGAGAGCCGATGACGAGGGCGACGAGCGTCAGGCCGCAGGGAAACTGCCACCTCCTCACCGGACCTGGACAACACTGGGGCAGCACCCACGTCGGACCCCGATTGAGCCTTAGGCGAACCCACGTCGGACACCGCTGGAGCAGCACCCACGTGGGACCCCGATTGGGTCTCGGGCGAACCCACGTTGGACGCCGCTAGAGCAGCACCCACGTCGGACCCCGATTGGGTCTCGGGCGAACCCACGTTGGACACCGCACCAGAACCGACCTCCAACGTTGAACCTGGACCCTCCAGCACCACGAGGAACGGCAACTCCTCGCCGGTGACCCTGGAAGAAGGCTCAGGAGAGAAAACAGAACCGGGATCAGGATCACCGGCAGCGCCAGAACCCGGCGAGACGAGCTCGGACGCAGCGGGCGGCTGCATCTCCCCTAGAGACAGGCTAAAGTGCTCCAAGATATAAAGGGAGAAAAGAAAGGAGAGCACTCGCCTGATCTCGGGTTCTGACACTGTCCAGGACTGTGAAGATCCAGGATCCGTCGTCAGGAGGTCGTTGTCAGGCTCCCATCCAGCCGCGTCGGGCCCCGCAGCCAGCACGATGGTCAGCGCAGCTTGAGGTTCCTCCAGCTCCGGTAACCCCGCCGATGATCCACTCGGCGTGAAGCCAGAAGAATCTCGTCCCGCTGGACCGAACCGCTCCTCCGTGGAGACCCGGGGACGCTTAGTTGTCGGCGCAGACTCCACACAGCAGTCAGTCCTCCTCCTCCGTCCGCAACGTAGCTGCGGAACCACAGGCCCTCTCCTTATCCCACCACGTTGACCCGGAGCTGGGGATCACTCGGCGGAGAGAGACACAGAGGATGCAGGATTAGGAACACAGGTTACAGCAGGTGGGGGGAGTTCAGGGAGCTGCGAACCCTGAACTCCTCCTCCAGGAATGTGACAGAGCAAATCATTAAGCAGATGTGAATAAACTATGACTTGCCTGTCTCCTGGAGGTTGGATATCGCCTGCTGTGGTGGACGCTGCTTCTTCCTCTCCCCGCCCGGCGATAACGGAGGACCCCCTAGGAAACCGTCTGAGGATCGCTCGCGTAGTCTCCAGCAGAGAGCTCACCAGGCCGAGATTCCAGGCACACACAGCAGTCGGGAAGCGCGTCGAGGAGGAGGGGGAAACAGCCAGGATGAGCCAGCCCGAATGTCCTGGAGTGACAGCGGGGGAACGAGGCTCAGGGAACGAGGCTGTGAAATCTCCACACTGACGAGACGAGGAGGTGACAGCTGCGTGGGGGGAAAGGTCCTGGCGGCAGCCCAGAACTGGATCCGGACGGGGTTCGTGCAGAGGTGACTCAGCGATGTGATGACGGCTATTCCCAGGGGACGAAGCGAGGGGGAAACCCAAGAATCGCCGCTCCTGATCGGAGATCGAGGCGAGGAAGGCGTTGAGCACGGGAAAGCTTCGTAGCCCTGGAGTCCTCTCCACCAATCTCACTGCCGCAGCCACATGCCCGAAGATGGTGACAGGATGCACAGTGGAGCTTGCGACAGCCGCTCGGCCCCAGACGTAACTGCTGTCAGCTGCGGCTCCTTGGAGGGAATCCCGAGTGACGTGGTGCAGGTCGGGGGAAGCCCTCTGGTTGGCGCGAACTCCCAGGCTGGAATGGCAGCAGGAATGGGATCCCGAAGCGGGGGGCAACATCATCCACTTCGTCTTCCTGCCGGGATTTCCATCCAACCCGCGGAGCTTCTCTCGCTGTGTACCTGTGGCGTCTATCTTGGCACTGTCCTCAAGATGGAACAAAGAATGAGGGTAACAGTCCAGGAGATCCTCAGCACGGCCCGGATGCCAGCGTCTCGAGTTGGAGGCGTCAAGCAGGGTGAAGAGCGTCCTGTCGACAGCCCCCGAGATGGACCTCAGCTCGTCGCCCTGGCGTCGGGAGTGACTCCTGGGAAACGGCATGCTAGCAGCGCTGACACCCGGACAGAAAGGTACAATTCCACAGCGACTCACAGCCACCGGCAACTCGTCGGGCTGCGACATACTGTCACGCGGGGCTCTAGGGAGCCACGCAATAAGAGCCAAGGGCGAGCCAGTGAGTCGTGATGTTTTATTAAAGGTAAGGGGTGAGGGATGAGGAAAGCACAGATACTCGTACAGAGGTACACTCACGAGTTGCACAGCGCAGGAGCAGGGAGCTCGTACCGGACATAGGGGTAACAAGGCATACATACTCTCAGTGGGTAACAATCACAGGAATGCTGTAAGAGGAGTAGAGACTGACACCAGACGTAGGGGCTTCAGCCTAGCAGTGCTTATGTCGCAGCCCTGAGTGATCGAGGCTGCTCCTATTTATTCTCATTGGCAGCGCCCCAGCTGATGAGGATTAATTGGCCCCAGCCGTCCCGTAATGCTGCCAGCTGGGAGCCTGCTGAGACGCTGCTCAATGAGAAGCAGGGATGAGGAGAAACATCGGCTGAGCGCCGAGACGGCGTCTCATTCCATGGTGACAAGTTTACCCTTGGCCGGGGGATCACGGGGATCGTGAGATCGTGGGTTCAATCCCTGCCCCCGGCCAACAGTGATCTGTGTGGAGTTTGCATGTTCTCCCCGTGTTGCGTGGGTTTACTCTGGGATTTCTCCGGTTTCCTCCCACATGCCAAAAACATGCAGGTTAGGGATACGGGGCGCTTACGCACGCAGCGACCGGCAGCTGGTGGCTTGTCACCAGACTGCAAAACAAATCTACCTACGGGTACAAAATAAGTAAAAAAAAAAAAAAAAGACATCTCTGCTGCTCTCCATCCAGCCCTCACCCACCTAGACTCAAAGAACTCCTATGTGCGAATGCTGTTCTTGGATTTCAGTTCAGCATTCAACACAATCATCCCCCAGCACCTGATACAAAAACTCAGACACCTAGGACACAAAACCTCTCTCTGTAACTGAGTGCTGGACTTTCTCACAGGGAGGCCACAGCACATGCAGGTTGGCAGCAACACCTCCCAGACCATCACACTGAGCACAGGGGCCCCACAAGGGTTAGTGCTCAGCCCGCTGCTCTTCACCCTGCTGACCCATGACTACATACCAGCCTACAACACCAACCACATCATCAAGTTTGTGGATGACACAACGGGGGTGGGCCTCATCACCAACAATGAGGAGGCCAACTACAGAAATGAGGTGAGCCAACTGGTCCAGTGGTGTAAAGACAATAACCTCTTCCTGAATGGGAGAAAAATCAAGGAGATTGTGGTTGACTTCAGGAGGGGTCACATACAGCACCCCCCTCTGATCACTGATGGTGCAGCTGTGGAGAGGGTGAGCAGCACCAAGTTCCTGGGGGTGCACGTTTCTGAGGACCTCACCTGGTCCAACAACACCGCATCACTAGCCAAGAAGGCCCAAACTCGCTTCCATTTCCTCCGTAAACTGAGGAGAGCACGAGTCCCGCCCCCACATCATGCAGTCTTTCTACCGGAGCACCATTGAGAGCATCCTCACCAACTGCATCATGGTGTGGTATGGAAGCTACACCGTCGCCTGCCGGAAGACACTACAACGCATAGTAGAAGCAGCCAGCAAGATCATCAGTCCCCCCTGGCCCTGCCCCTGCACCCCCTCAGACATCTACCCCACCCGCCTCACCCGCAGAGCCATCAGCATCACAGGCGACACCTCCCACCCCCTACACTCCCTCTTCAGCCCCCTGCCCTCGGGGAAAAGGTACCGAAGCCTCCAGGCCCACTGAACAGCTTTGTTCATCAGGTGATCAAGACCCTGAGTTCACCCCCCCCAGACGGTAACACAATCACCCGCACAATAACTACCTCAGCTGGTGGCACAGAAAGACTGGCACACCAACAGTAATACTGTTGTTTGTTGTACTTTTGCTGCTGTATGTCTCTGCACATTAACCACAACCATTTGCACAAATGTCATATCTGCTGCTGTCTGTCTGCCACTGCAATACTGACCACATGCAATCATATCTGTCACTATCTGCACCTACACTACTGCACTGAAATGCAACTACGGGTATTCATCTCTACCTTTCTGTATATACAGTGATCCCTCGCTACTTCGCGCTTCACCTTTCGCGCCCTCAGTGCATCGCGGATTTTTCAAAAATATTCATCAAAAATTCAAAATTGAGAAATAATGGGCGGGCGCTAGCAGAAGGCAGGGAGACTACATTATAACATCAGGTATCAACACTGAGAGCCCGTACAACTCAAAATCCACCTCTCTGTTCGCTGTTCTCGTGTTGGCTCGGCTCGGGAATCTCGCAAGCTGATTGGCCGAGACGTTTCACCCCACAAGCTGATTGGCCGAGACGTTTCACCCACCTTCTCTCCCTGCCGCGCCCATACCCAGCGAAGGAAGACCGCATTCATTGCTCTTTATCGCTCGTGTTGCTTAGTCTCGCCGCGTGGAACTTTTTGCTGTTCTCTTGTGCCATTTTGTGCGAAATAGTCTTCCCATCGAGCCACTACGCTGCCTCCTGCAGCTTCTCCAGCTCTATCAGAAGCTGCCCTCGACGATGCTGCGCCTCTAGCACCTGACGATGAGGCGTCACCTGAGGAGCAGTAAAGCTCTCATTAACCTGTGCAGTAAATCATCATCTTGAGTTACGTATCTTGTTATAAGAATAAAAGAGTTCTAAAAACATATTTATGTACACTCTATTTACATCTACGTATGTATGTACACTTACACACACACACACACACACACACGTATCACATGAGAGAGAGAGTGAGAGAATGAACATACGTATTATTTATGGGTGACGTCATTAGGGGTGACGCTACTTCGCGGTTTTTCACTTTTCGCGGTCGGTTCTGGAACCAATTAACCGCGATAAGTGAGGGATCACTGTATAGGATTGCTGGGTTTTGTAGCTCATGTATTTTTACCTACATTTGTATAAGCACTATGGGATGCTTGAGATTGCATGTGTGGATTGACCTCACGTCTTGGATGGAACAATATGTCTGGACTGCCTGTGGATAACAACAAGAAGACGGAGGTACGGCGATAAGGAGCTGAAAAGACTTCCTGACCTCCTGGGGGCCAGGCAGAGGACTGAAGGACGCGGGGGGAGAGTTATTGTCAATAGGGGGTTTTGACGGTGATATGTGATTCTTCCTTTGTGCTTGGATGTATAAATAAGAAGGTTTTGACTCAGCTCTCTCTCTTCTGTTCTTGAGAGATAGCTGGGGATGTGATGGTGACATTAAAACCTGAATCAAGAAATAATTCAGTCTCGTTATTTCACGCTCCCCACAGGTTTATTATTTATTATAGCTAATCATTTATCTCTATGGAGATCAGGGTCCTTCTGGCTGCCATTGGCACCACGGGTTGCATTACTGTACATAGACTGCTGCTGTTGCTGTTTTTTTTCCAGCCTTATTCCTTTTCTTTTTTATAAAATGCACACCAATGAAGAGAGAGAGAAACACCATTTCAGTTCTCCTGTATGTCCTGCACATATAGTAGTACTGACAATAAAATCTTTGAATCTTGAATCTTGAATGTGGTAGGCCATTTAGTAATTTCAATTTAGCTTTCTTAGTGCGTGATTTGGGTCCTAAATTGGGGAGGGTCTTAATTGTGTGTGTGTTTTTGGACTTTCTACTGGGTGGGGGGGATGTGATGTTGTGTTTGGTGCCTTTAGTGTGAAGTGCGGTGTAGTGGTGGCCACTTCCTCTTCCGCCACTGCACTGCGCATAAATACCTGGGGCATCATTTTAGGCTCTCTTGCCGATGCCCCTGCCTGGTGGTTGTATTGTGTGTCCGACCTTCAATAAAGCTTAGTTTGACTGTTCACCCTGTCTCCTCATCGCACCAAGGTATTTACAGACATAACACAGGGGCTGTTACAATCATACTGTATATGATTATGATGATTGCATCAGGGTTTCCTCTGGTAACATTTCTGGGTGGCAGCCCATCACACTTGAATTTATTCCACCACTCTTTGAGGAAATATAATTTCAAAGCACTGCTTTTACATGAGTAGAATTTCTGGCTACTATACCCACCTCTGATCATATAATTTAAGTATGCATGAGTAAATTACTATTATGAATGTTTTTTTTTCCTTCCCTACTCTCTCAATGTAAAAAAAAGTAACACTAGAATAAAAATACAAAAAATACACATTTTTTTGTCATTTATGTAAACCATGACAAAAAAATTCTTGCAGGGCAAAACAAGACACTTCATATTTTTTAACCTGTTTGTATACCACCATAGACAGAAAGAGAACCTGAAGTAGACAGGGCTCAGAGAGGGCAAGATGAGACAGAAGAGAAGAGCCAAGGAGAGCAAAGTGTTCAGGCAGAGGGTCCAGGAGAGGTGAGCGCAGAGGGAGGAGAGAAGGATGACACCAGTAAAAAGTCCAAACACAGGACGTCTGGGTGGGACCCCAACTGGCCCAGTGTTCCAACATTCAACCCTCAGTTGTACAGTACTTCAAATGGTAAGTTCCATATGCAAAGTTACTGTGCAAAATTTAAAAAAAGAAATAAATAGTATAAAATTTAACATATTCTGGTTACAATAGTGTCATATTGCATGCATTGCTATATGTGAGCCATCATTTCAACAATAGTTTGCTACGTTTCTAGTTAAAACAATTTAAAGGTTTAAACACCTCTGCACAGTAAATATATACATTAAAGTAGAAAAGAGAAACACAGTGATTAAAAAAGGAATATACCTAAATAATAAAATTTTGCATGCACTTGAAAACACTTACAAAAATGGGTTGACAGAGAAAAAGCTGCTGTGTATGGAAGCTACGAAAGCCCATTCCCGCCACTGTGAAAAAAATGTATCCTGTAAGTCATAATTAAGACTTAGCTATCTCATAATCATGATCTAGCATCTCATGACTTAGGATCTCATAATTATGAGATCCTAAGTCATAATTATGAGATAGTATCTCATAATTATGACTTAGTCCATCCATCTTTTACAGCTTAATTCTTTTCGGGTCGGTGGGTGTGTGTGTGTGTGTGGGGGGGGGGGGGGGGCTGGAACCTATCCCAGCATCTTTGGGCAAGAGGCAGGGTACACCCTGGACAGATCGCCAGTCCATCGCAGGGCCAGCACAGAGACAGACCATCATTCACTCTCACAGTCATACCCAAGGACAATTTAGAATCCCCAGTTGATGCCAGTTAACCTAACCTGCATGTCTTTGACCTGTGGGAGGAAACCGGAGTACCCGGAGTAAATCCGCGCAGACACGGGGAGAACATGCGAACTCCACACTGGGTCACCGATGGTCTGGGGGTGAGATCGAACCCACGATGGTCGTGGTGGAATCAATCCCGTGACCTTCTTGCTGTGCTGACACAGTGCTAACCACTGCGCCACCATTATGACTTAGTATCTCGTAATTATGACTTTGTATGTCATAATTATGACCTAGTGTCTCATCATGGGAACGGGCTTCCATACTTAACTTCTCATCCTCTTCTGCTGCCCCTTTTCTCTTTTGCAGCCCCGCGGAGCGCTCAATGTACCTCAGACAACACAGAACTGCGCAACAATAACGCAGGTCCGACTCAAGCAGTCTACACCATGGCCAGTCCACCGGGAATTCTTCCTGACGGCCTGTCCGCGCCTGATTGTAATAACTTGTGAATGGCAAGTGGCAGCTTGTGAAATTTGATAATGGCATAACTTTGTGCAAAAATTCAGCCAGCCAGCGCTTTTGTGGCCCACAAGCAGAGAGGTACCACAGGTACCACAGTATTTTTAGAGCGGTTTAAGCTTTAAAAGTTAAAATAATTGAATATCCTCGAAGACTGGTGATTTCTTCTTTTTTTTTTTTTTTTGCCAAGGTAATAAATTTAAATCACACAATCACCGCAAAACTCAATTCTCTCTGGGATTGAAAGGGTGCACTTTAAGCACCGCCCACCTCCTGTTGGGAACCAATGGTAGCACATAGTACCGCTGGGAGGAACGTCACTGCGTCATCTTGAGATTGAGCAGCCGAGTCTGTGGGACGGCCAGTAGCTCTGGCTGGGTAACAGTTTCCTCAGTCGCCGCTGTCTGTGAGTGTGAGCTGCCACTTGGACACTTCACACGACTGGAGAAATTCTCGGAGGAATGACTCTGCCAGCTCCGTGAGAAGAGCGAAGGATAAATCATGGACGTGCTGAGAGCTATGGGTTTTAGAAGGAGAGGAGAGACGTTGCTGCTCCGTTAAAGCCCCTTTGATTAACCGAAGAGCTAGCAGGCTAACCGGGGAATGTTTTCAGAAACTAGCTAGTTAGTTAGCCTGCTAGCTAGCGGAATAAACTGGAGAAATTTGGTGCGTAGAATTGGCAATCGATCATAATGATGGCAGTGTCTTTTTTAATTAGAAACAAAGCATGTTTTAAAGCCGTCTCAGAATAGGCTTTGTTAAGTGTTTATAGCTTCGATGCCCAACCGGTTCCTAATTTCCAGCAGTGACTATGTAACTGTCCAGGCAACAAGTCCGACACACACCGCTGCTTCGACTTGTCCAAGTTTGTTCTTATTTCATCTTGCGTTGTTAGTAGTTGTGATGGCTTGAAACGATCGTCATGTTTTAAATTGTTTCAGCTACGGCTTAGTAAAGGTGGCGTTCTAATAAGAAAAGTAGGGTGCGATTTCAAATGCACAGATTTGATGGCACCGGGTCACGCATGGTTGTATTGAAATACCTGTAGTCACTTAATCGGAACCCCCCCATTGAAGAGGAGACGAGCTGAATGAACTTTATAAGTCGCCCACATGCGTTGGATCAGTTCCCGGGCTTGTGAAAGGTATCTGAAGCAGAAGGAGGGAGACGTGAACGCACAGCCCTTGCAGCCCGGGGGAAGATGGCGGAACTCTCCCTCTGGAAGTGGTGAAACTTCGGAACTTTTTGCATTCATCGCCGGGCATCTGATCACAGACCGGAGGACACATGCAGGCCAAAAAACGGTACTTAATCCTGTTCTCCACCGGTGCGTGTCTCATCCTCTTGTTTTGCTTAGGTGGAATAAAACTCCCTCTGTCGAGACGAGGTCCCAACCGGCGTGATGGGCGCAGCTTCCCCGGTTATCACCCCAGGGCGCGGTGGCGTCCTTCTATGGGGTACCTACAGCCTTTCAGCTCCTGGGAACAGCAGCGTGGCGATGACCTCAGTGAACACATATCTCCGAGGCAGAAGAGGGACGCAAACTCAGGCCTGTATGCGGGAAAACGCTGCAGAATGGAGTCCTGCTTTGATTTCTCACTGTGTGAGAGAAATGGATTTAAAGTTTATGTGTACCCCCAGCAGAAAGGGGAAAAGCTTTCAGAGAGCTATCAGAACATTTTGTCCTCCATTGAAGGGTCCAGGTTCTATACATCTGACCCAGGACAGGCATGTCTGTTTGTTCTGAGTTTGGACACTCTTGATCGGGACCAACTTTCACCTCAGTATGTACACAATCTGAGAGCAAAGATCCAGAGCCTTCCTCTGTGGAATGGAGGCCGAAACCACATCATCTTTAATTTATACTCTGGTACATGGCCAGACTACACAGAAGATCTGGGATTTGACATTGGCCTTGCCATGCTGGCCAAGGCCAGCATCAGCACAGAAAACTTTCGCCCCAAGTTTGATGTTTCTATCCCCCTCTTCTCTAAAGATCACCCCAGGACAGGAGGGGAAAGGGGCTATCTGAAACGCAACACAATCCCACCCTATAGGAAGTACATGCTTGTTTTTAAGGGTAAGAGGTACTTAACTGGAATAGGTTCGGACACTAGAAATGCTTTATATCATGTTCATAACTCAGAAGACGTAGTCCTCCTCACCACCTGCAAACATGGGAAGGACTGGCAAAAGCACAAGGATGCCCGATGTGATAAGGACAACACAGAATATGACAAGTGAGTACCCAGTGGTTAAATATATTGTGCTTACTCTAAGACCTTACACAGTTTAACTTGTGTGTCCTACGCCTTGCATTTTATACTTCTTTCTACTCTCGTCCATTTAGATTATGACAGCGTTTAGGGTTTTAAATATCTTTGTTATATATCAACTTGGCATGGTATTATTTCCCGTATGTGTTACACAGATGCACAAAAACTGATGTTTTTATTACCTCCGCCAAGGAGGTTATGTTTTCATCGGCGTTGGTTTGTCTGTCTGTCTGTTAGCAAGATAACTCAAAAAGTTATGGATGGATTTTCATGAAATTTTCAGAGATTGTCAGAAATGGGGTATCCTACAGATGATTAGATTTTGGTGGTGATCCGGATCACCGTCCAGAAGAAAACCGCCATTACAGAAAATGCGATTTTCATGAATAACTACTGAACCACTAATCCTATCATTGTGAATCCAATTGCTAGTCATGTTTTCATGGTCAAGGAATCAGAAAACGTACACACAAACACTGTATGGGGGGAACTGTGGCGCTTGGCAGAGGTCTGCGCTCTCCGAGTGCTTTTCTAGTTACCTCCGCCAGGCCGAAAAGGCCAGGAGGAGGTTATGTTTTTGCCAGGGTTTGTGTGTTTGTGTGTTTGTCTGTCTGTCTGTTTGTCTGTTGGTTAGCAAGATAACTGAAAAAGTCTTGGACGGATTTGCATGAAACTTTCACGCGTTGTTGGAAATGGTACAAGGAAGAACTGATTAAATTTTGGGGGTGATCCGGTTCACCGTCTGGATACAGGAATTTTTTTAAAGCATTTTTCAACACTGTGACATAGGGCCATTTTCAACATGTGCGCAGGCGCAATGGAGGGCGCTGGTCGTCGTGTCTGCAACACAAACTCTGCGTTCTTCGACGTTTTAGGCACAAAAGCACGCGGAAAACACTGCTGGCCTGGGCCCGCCAGCGTGCTTGTGTTTGCGCGCAACTGCAAAACCTCACACGGGCAGCTGTCCGCCGACGGATTCTTTGGCAGAAATTCCCCGGCCAGCCATAGGAGCTGCGCATTTGGCAGAAATTCACCGGCCAGCCATAGGCGCTGCGCATTTGGCAGAAATTCCCCGGCCAGCCATACGCGCTGCGCAATAACGAGCTCTCTGCCGGCGAAGCTTCTAAATTCTCGTTTGCCGCGGAGCGAAACCCCAAAATAATATAATATAAAACCCACGGCAACCTGTCTACCCAATTTGCATCCGTCAGTGGAGGAGATGGACACAACAGCAACACTTCAGTTTATTACCTCCGCCAAGGAGGCAATGCTTTTACTACTGAACCACTAATCCTATCACTATCAGATTGATTGTCATTGATTAATTGTGTGTTTATTGCACTGTCCCTGTCAAATAAACAAATAATCATTGTGAATCCAATTGCTAGTCATATGTTTACATGCTCAAGGAATCTGAAAACGTACACACAAACACTGTATGGGGGGAATTGTGCCGCTTGGCGGAGGTCTGCGCTCTCCGAGTGCTTTTCTAGTTCCAGATTTGTTTTCAGTCTAGTTTATCAGAAAAAAAGGGATATATTTTGTTGAGCCTCTTATACCAGAGATATTGATAATAATTTGACCATGACATAAAGTTTGATAGAGTGCACTATCACACCTTTGTTTGCTCTGGTCTGAATCCCTTGATGAGATTTTAAACTTGTAGCATTTTCCCCTCGGCTCAGTTTCTTTTCACACAAAGAAAATGCAGGCATACCAGATATGTAACTTAAAACCACACAAATATGTCCTCTCCATTTATTGGTTAGATGTGTGTGCTGGGAAAACAGGAAAAGTAAATACTGCAAGTGTATTGGCTTTTTCCTTAGAAGTGTTACACCTAAGTCTGACTCATCAGAATCGGTGACTACATAGGGTCAAGTTGTTAATTCATGCATGTTGCCAGTTAAGCTGGATTCATGCTGCACCTCTGCTGTCCGCTTACATGTAACCGGAAACCTCATGTGATCAAATATACGTCATCGTCTCCACTCTGCTAGTGTCTGCAGTGCTCTTCCACGGATGACCACATGCAGCCCAAATTTTGTGCCCGCACCGCCTGCCCATGACCTGAACACGCTGAAAAGCTCATGCGCGAGACTGAACGTCCCATTCACGAGGTGGCGATATCGACACAGCATAGTAAGACAAAGTAGACGAAGAAGACAACGAGGAAGCGGAAGACGAGAATAAACATACATAAGTCATACATGCATACTTCAGCAGCAGCATCTTGATGGAAAAAGTGTGAAAACCAGGATGTCAAGCAGCAGAAAGCAAGCAGCGTTTCTTCATTGGTGAAAATCCTGGCGCGTCAGCACATTGGCGCTACCTATAGGGCGGGAGTGAAACTACAAATGATGGTTGTGCGCATGTGTCAACCGCTTAGCCTGGGTAGATGAAAAAAGTGAGCATGTACAGCGCCGCGTGTGTGCTGGGCTCGTCCAAAGCGCATGCGGACCAAAGCGGACTAGAGGGGAAATGCAGCATGAATAAGGCTGCGTGTCCACCGAACGCGTTTTTTGTCGCCCGACCGCCCTGAGCATTTTTTTTTCAGCGTTTGTGTGCAGCGCACTGGGAAAAAAAAGTCTGTGCCCTGTATTCCAGCAACAGCTTGTCACTCTCAGCTCAGCACTTCCGCTTTTCCTATTGTCAGACTTTCTACTGATTTTCTTTTAATAGCAGTCTCTAAATAACAATGGACAGGAAACATTTTCTAGCAACTCTGGGTGTAAAATATGATGACACGGAAATCAGAAGTCTGAGTACAGACTAGTACCGGCGTCCTGTGTCCCGCCCACGCAGCAGTTCTGATTGGCTGATTGGTCTGACATTGACAAGTTCAGCTGCAGTCTCTGAAAAGTTGGAACTTTTTTCAGCTCTGAGTGCCATGACAAAAAACGGCCACCGCCGAGAGCGTTTCTACGCCGAGGGCGCTCAGCACTGTAAATGCTGAACTACATAGAGAATGAATGGAAAATAGCCACCCAGAGCAGAAAAAACATGTTTGGTGGACACGCAGCCTTAGGCTTTAAAAGTAGATGTGTCCAGGTTAAAATGAGAGGAGTACAGAGCTCCATAAAATGTGTACTATCATAATTTTGAATCAGTTATTATGCAGTGATGATGTCACAGATTTTGGTGTAACACCAGAACGCCCCTGTTCAGAGCACTTTTTGTATGCTTGACAGTTTTTAGTCTTGATGTGGCATCATGCAGCAGTCCCCTAAAGCCTGTTTTTTTCCCCCTCGTGAACTGTTTGAAAAGCTTGTATTTTGGTGTGTTGTCAATAGTTGTGCGCATGTGTAATCATTCAGCCAGTTTGCATCACCTCATGGTGCATATTCATGATTCATCCTGCATCATGTTTTGGGTGTGTAAACCATATAAATTAAAATTTACTAATAGAATAGGCTTTATTGTCATTGTACTGTTGTACAGTACAACAAAATTGTGGGTGTACCACCAGGCTACTGTGCAGTAAAGTAAGAGAGAAGGATTTGATAAAACACAGTTATAGAATACACGATTAAACATACGTCTAAAATAAAAATAAAAATAGCCCACAGGTATTGTAGTGGCTTCACGGATGGAACTATGTACATAAGAACGATTGAATAAATTTTACGATGAATTTTACGATTGAATAAAATGGCCCAAGGATTATGGAAAATGTACACAGGAATGGTAGTGGTTTCACAGATGGTTCAATGTACGGTTGGGTCAATACTCTAATGCCCTCAATTAATGTTTTTGGTTCAGTTTTAGTTGTATACTTTCTCATTGGGAGAACTATACTAGTTTGCCAGATGATTCAGATCAATACCATCTCTTTTTGGTGGTCTCATTAGAGTTTTCTTTCACACCCAATTGTGATTACTGTGTTCATACCAAATTATATAAACCATATAAAGGGAGAAAGTGAAATTGAGTTCAGTCTATAGGTGTGAAAGCACTCTTAGATGAATTCCAAATTTAACGTTGCATTTGCCTAGTGTTAGTTTGCCCCCATCCCTTCCCCCAGGCCACAGTTGTAAATAAGAACGTGTTCTTAATCTGTCTTGCCTGGATAAATAAAGGTTAAAAAAAATAAAAATAATGTGTCTAGGGCTTTTTCAATGATCTGTGCTATTTATTTTGCACACTTGATTTATTCACTTAAACTAACATAGGCTGCAGTGAATTTGCCACCTTCTGTCGTAAGGCTTTATTTACAGTGAGCTAGCAGAAGGCACAGATAAGTAGATTTGCTTTAATGGTACCCACTGGAACTCACCCTTTTAATTTAATTCAAATTAAAATCCCAGTTGGTCTCTGCATTTCACTGTTAAGCTGTGAATGACTTGCCCCCCCCCCCCCCCCAACACACACACACACACACACCCTTGATGTCCGCACATTTTAAAATTTCCTGATAATCCCTGGCAGACATTTTCAGACTCTCGATGAAGAACAGGTAACTGTTTTATTAGCGAAATGTTATGCACTGCTCAGCAATGCTGTCTCTGCAACCTATTCATATCCCTTAGGAAGGTAATGCAGTGCTCCAGTTTTGCAGCTAAGCCATACTGTTTTCCATGCTCCAATCTGATGAGCAAACTGGCATCTGTCCTCTCATCTTTGGCCCGTGGGATTAATTTCATGTCACCCCAGTCCCTGCTTTGTTGGTATTGGTGACTGTTTGGAGCTGTGTGTTTGACTGTGGCTTTTTGGAGTGGATTATAAGGGACAAAGCACTGGTGCCAGTAAGGGGAAGCCACTCTGGCCTCTGTTTGCTCAGTCATTTCCCAGACAAACCCGGCTACATCAGCCAGGAATGCCATGCCCCAAAATGGTGCCCTGCATGACCCTGCTGTTATTTGGGTCTTCAGAGCTTTGCGGTATTGTCAAGTTGTTTGGTTCGGCTGTGAGCAGTGAAACTAGGCTGCAAGATGCATTTATCCATGCTTGCTCTGATCAAGTGTCAGTTTACAGTAACTGCGCACAGGATTGACTCTGCAGAAAGAAAAGCGCTATTGAACTCCTTTCACTAGTTCTGCACATACGAGTCTCATCACTCTTGAGAGATGAATTGCCTCCTCTCTGCTATAGTTTGCCAGTGCTGTGCTTGATGCCAGGTGCCGCCAGGTAGAGATCTCACACAGTGAAGTCACAGGAGGCGTTGGATCCATAACCCGAAGGGGAAATTAATCCTCCTGTCATTAAGTTGTGTTGAGGGAGAAACATGTTCCGAGTATCTCTTTTGCCCCTGCCAGCTTAGCTTTAGTGCATGGTTTATTATATGTTTAGTCCCCCTGAGCACATCCTCAGCAAGGTACACCTCGATCAGTCTCCAGGCTTTAGCCCATTAAGATTCTTGTAACATTATGTAGCATTATTTAGTCATCCTACTGTTGCACTGTGAATGCAAACGGGACTATCCAGCAGACCAAAGGGTGGAAGTGCCCCTCGGCGTTTGTGTAACCATAGCAACACGCAGTCTGAGAAGAGTAAGTGGCGTTTACCGTAGTGCATTTTGGGAAGAAAATAACAATAAAGACAACTGCACGAATCCAAGAAATCCTTTTTCCAGAGAAAGCCAAGGAGAAGAGTTATAAAATGTCTCCCGGCTGAAGGAAACGGATTTCCGTTTTCAGTCCTGGCCAGTCGATGAGCTGGATTTTTATTCTTTGCCAAAATTTTTTCTTCCTGGTCAGTGGTGGTGTCAGCTACAACGCCTCAAACAAGCAGTTGTTGTGACTGTGTGTTGTTGTCCAGGCAGTTTGGTCTGCTGCAGTGTGAATGCAAACCAAACGAAGATGCGAAAATTCTCGGCGTTCCCCGGCCAATCGAGTCGAGACCCTTGGACTATCCTGCTGTGAATGCAGCCTAAATGTACGTTTGTTACTTTGGATTCCTTTTAAGGTCATAGTCACTAAAATGTGGTGCGTTTATGATTTTTAACATTCAAAGATACATCCATGGGTATTAAAATCTGCCCTTACTTAGAAATGTTTATATTTTTACGTTTTGGCTGAATAAGATAAGATAAACCTTTATTAGTCCCACAATGGGAAAAATACAGGATTACAGCAGCAAAGGGATAGTGACACTTAGAGCAATAATAACTAAGATAATGAATAAGATAAAGAAATTGGGTAGACAAACAGTAAATATACATATGTACACAGTATAGATACGCAGTGCAAGAGCATTGGTGTTAAATGGTTTTCACAACATTACAGTTAGTTAAATTACCTGGCAATGTATAAATATAAATCCAGACAGTATATTTCACAGTTGAATCAACAGTGTTGTTGCCACCTTCAATAATTATTATTATTATTATAAGTATTAGTGCATTAGAAGAGAATGATCCCTATTGTGCAAAGTAGTGGTGAATAAGCAGAAGTTGGTATAGCTATTCTGAGTTACATTTTCTGACATCATTAACACATCTTCAGTTGCGACCCATCAGTGTGCTGTTGGCTGTAATATCAATTTAGTTCCCACCCACAGTTTCTGATTCCACTGTGTTCGCTTCAGAGCTGAAAGTGCTAGTGTGGAGTTTGCTTAGAGAGTGGGCTTTATTTAAATTTTCTTTAAATTCCAGTCTCCACTACACACCACCTTTTCCACCTGGTTCAGAGTTGACCTGTCTACTGCATTAGAGTTTGCTACAGTGGGGAAAGACCAATAGGTCAGGCTGTGGTGGTTTTATTAGGGGTGGCAATCGCCAGAGACCTCACAATATGAGTGCAATGAGTCACAATGCAATACTATCACATTGTGATGACTTAAATTTTTTCCTCTTATTCAGCATCAAACTGTGTCCATGTAAAACTGTCAGCATCTGTTTCATATATTTGAAGTATTCAATTTATTCAACACCAGGGCAGCGCGGTGGAGGAGTGGTTAGCACTGCGGCAGCACAGCAACTCATCCTTGGCCGAGGGATCCTGGGTTCGATCCCAGCCCCCGACCAACAGTGATGTGTGTGGAGTTTGCATGTTCTTCCGGTGTCTGCGTGGGTTTACTCCGGGATTTCTCCGGTTTCCTCCCACATGCCAAAAACATGCAAGTTAGGTTAACTGGCATCAAACTGGGGATTCTAAATTGTCCTTAGGTATGACTGTGAGAGTGAATGGTTGTCTGTCTGTCTGTGTTGGCCCTGCGATGGACTGGCGATCTGTCCAGGGTGTACCCTGCCTCTTGCCCAAAGATGCTGGGATAGGCTCCAGCCCCCCCACGACCCAAAAAAAGGATTAAGCGGAAGAAGATGGATGAATGAATTTATTCAACTCACCTTGGTCATGTTGTTATGGTGCCTTGAGGATCTCAGTCATCTGTGAGAAGGTGTGGTGTTGTCATATGTGGGTTCCAGAGGTCCACGTGCTGCGGGTTGTTGTGGCCTTTGTTTTGTGCAGCACTGTATGGATGCAAGAATTTGCATGTGAGGTGCGTAGTAGGCTGTTGTCTTCTTGGCTTGCTCGGCGTTTAAAGGGGTCTTTGTCTAGCTGGTTGTTTATGGAGTTGGTTGACTTTTCCCTTGCACTGTTTTTTCTTGATGGTCACCTGTTAACACTGCTACCGCTGGGTGGTCCTGAGAGGGATGTGTCTAGGGATGTGATTTTTCCGCTAATTCGCGGAATTCCGCTTTTTTTTTATCTTCCAAAAATTTTCAGACCAGATGGCGGCGCATGCACAACACGAGGCTCAGCGTCTCTTCAGATTTTGTAGATTAGCAGCGATATTTCTGCTCATTTCGGGTCTGTTCGTTCAGAACAGCTTCGCTTTTACATCCTACACCCGAAATGAACTTTTGGACATTGGATTACAAAATAACGACCTTTTTATCAGCAACCTACGTTTCATCCCTGAGCTCTGGAGAACACCCGACGCTAGGTAAGCTACCCGGCCGACCGGAAGTGCTCGCAGGCGGTGTAGAGACCGTAAACAAAGGCGGGGGAAGCGCGGAGGGCTAAGAGCTAAGCTGAAGCTAACACCGTACCGGCTTTCTCTACCCAGCATTTTCCTCGCTAATGTACGGTCAGTGGCGAACAGAATGGATGAGCTACGGCTTCGGATCACCAACGATAAGAAACTTATGAACTGCACTATCATGATTTTCACGGAAACATGGCTACATAGTGGAGTACTTGACGGTGCTGTCGAGCTGGCTGGACGGCACACTCTCCGGGCAGACAGAGCAGCTGATGACTCCGGTAAGACCAGAGGTGGGGGAGTATGCATTTATATTAACAAGGTTTGGTGCACGAACTCTGTCACTGTTGGGAGACACTGCTCAGCTAACCTGGAATTTCTCATGGTTGAATGTAGACTTTTCTATCTGCCACAGGAGTTCACTTTTCACTTTTCTTCATCTTGCCTGCTGAAGATGTTTTGGACTTTATTTAAAAAATATTTTTAATGCCACACGTGATGGATAATGCTTGTTGGAATATTTTAGGAATGCTATCTTCTTGGAACATAAGTCAATATTATACAGTAATAAGTGACATTCAGCTGTTTGTTTTGTGTCATTTAAGCACAGTTCTGGTACTTAAAAATCATAAAAACCCAGGAGCTTCGGGGGGTTTCGCCCCCCTTGCCCCCCCACCGGGGCTCTGCCCCAGACCCCCTTCTAAATTTTCAGATAATTTCCCCAACTCCAAATCACATCCCTATGTGTCAGACCAATGTGTTCGTAGTGTTCCCAGAGGGATTTGGCTTGATTGTCATCTGCTAACTGTACTGCTACTGGATGATGCCGAGAGGGGTGGGCAGCGACCCTCATGTTTGTGATGTTCCCCGAGGGCTTCTTTTTTTTTTTTTTTTTTTTCCCCCTTGTGCGGCAGTTCTTGTGGGTTAAGTGCGTCATGTCAAGGTCTTTCCATCTTTATTATAAAATCCAAAATAAAAGTACAGACATTTGAATTAAACTTTTTTAGTGTATTTCTCTGGTGTTGTTCCTCAATGACCTCTCTTAATTAGTATACCTGGCTGCACATCTCGTGAGAAAAGCTATGGGTAGTATCTCACTGGGCTGAGACAGCTCGCAGCTAGTTGGAGATAAAACAAAAAAATCAAAAACATGAGACAAGCAAGAGAATTTGCAACACTTCTCACTTGGAATCACACTGTTTCAATAATGTCGCACAAACTCCAAATGTGTTTTTGGCCAAAGGTTTCCGGGTGTTTGCATATATGTCATGCAAGTGTTGCAGGACATTCTCGCATCATGTGTGTGACAAAATTTAGTTTTTTTTTTACCCTCACGAGAGTCCTGTAATGGCTGCCCAACACTCAAGACGAGGTTGAGACACCTGCAATGACTCCTGAGACTATTTTGAGAGAAAGCTGTTGCTTAAATTTTTTGAACATGTTCAAAATTCCTGCGAGACGAGCATGAAATCCTGTGGCTCGAGAGGAAAAATGAGAACAGCCGAGAATGTTTGGAGACATTTTGGAAACCCCCTCTAGAATGCCGTTCTCTAGCTAGTCTCAAACTGTCTCAGCCCAGTGAGATACTACTCGATGACTTCACCTGACAGTGTGTGCTTACTTTGCACCATCTAGTGCAGGGGTTCCCAAACTTTTCAGCCCATGACCCCCAAAATAACGGTGGCAGAGACTGCCGACCCCCACTATCCCCGGAGGTGACTGAAACATAAAAAAATGTACACAGGACTCACGCACTAATAAGCATAAACAGACACGGGCATAACAACACAAAAGAAGAGAACAGCCTGACAACCATCCATCCATCTTCTTCCGCTTAATCCTTTTCGGGTCGCGGGGGGCTGGAGCCTATCCCAGCATCTTTGGGCGAGAGGCAGGGTACACCCTGGACAGATCACCAGTCCATCGCAGGACCAACACAGAGAGACAGACAGCCATTCACTCTCACAGTCACACCTAAGGACAATTTAGAATCCCCAGTTTGATGCCACATGCCTGACAACCATGATATGATTTTATATATAACAATTTACTAAATTATTAAAGCAGAATACATTAATTTCTATGTAATTTAGGAGTGAACATTGTTGCTGTCATGCAAACTTAATTTTGACACAGTGCTTTCATTTCCATGTTAGCAGAACAATCAGTCAAAGTAAAAGCCATAAACTGTAGCATTGCGTAAACATGTGAACATTGTTACGGCGCAAATGTATATTTTGGCAAACTATATTTCAGCGTTAATCTCACCTGATGAGATGGGTGGGCAATATGTGTAGAGCACAACAAGTCAATTCTGGGTTTAATTTTGGAGATGGCCACTAGGAGATGATCCTCCACGTTTAGACGCGATCTGTATTTATTTTTAATATGTCAGTGTCGAGAAAGTCTTTTCACACAGGTACGTAGAGCCAGACGGCATCAGTACGTCCATTGTGGCCCTGGATAGCTGTGGATATTCTCTCTCGACTGAAATCCAGAACTCAGCAAGCATTTTTGAATGAAAAGCTGTCTTTAAGGTGCGGTCACTTGACAGTTCAATCAGTGCGTCCTCCATGTCGGATGGCAGATGACTTGCGGCCATTACAGTGAATAGTGATCTTATCCAGTCATACTTTTCCGGAGTTGTTTCCTTGGGGAAAAACTTGTTCAAGTGTTCCAGGAGGGCTTGAAGGTGGGTAGTGATGGACCTCTTCAGTGTTAACTCAGATTATGTTCCTCCGTGAGCTCCTCCAGCTCAGGAAACATATCAGTCCTGCCCATCTCAACTCTCACAGTCCAGTGATCCACTTTCCTTTTGAATGCACGGATTTTATCATTCAGCAACATCATGCTTGTGTTTTCATCTTGCAATGACATGTTAAGTCCGTTCAGTCTGTCAAATATGCAGGACAGATACGCTAGCCTTGTTAACCAGTCAGGTGGTCAGTGAGCTGGGACCCGTTCTCTCTATCAGAAATAAGCGCACCTCATCCCGCAGTTCATACAGACGGCTGAGGACATTTCCTCACGAAAGCCACCTGACCTCTGTGTGGAACAGCAGGCTCTGATGTTCCGATCCCAGTTCACTGCAGAGAGTAGCGAACAGCCTGGCGTTAAGTGGGCTTGATTTTATGTAGTTAACAATTTTTATGGCAGTCTCAAGAACACTCTTAAGATCTGGGTCGAGCGTTTTACTCACAAGAGCTTCTTTGTGAATAATACAGTGCATAAAGTTTACGTGGGGTGCCACTTGTAAGACTCTTGCTTTTAATCCTTTCTTTTTCCCCAGCATTGCTGCAGCGCTGTCTGTACACACACCGATGCACTCATCCCAAGACAGTCCCTGTTCTTTTAGTTTGTTGTCAAGTTTCATGAAATTGTCCTCACCTGTGCACTTCACATCCAGCAGGGTGCAAAACAGCATGTCCTCATTAAGTTTTCCATCAAAACTGTATCTGACAAAAACAAGCAGCTGGGCTGAGTTTGATGTGTCTGTGGATTCATCTAACTGCAAAGCATATTTCCCTTTCTTCACTCTGTCAATCAACTGACACTTTATGTCCTGGGCCATGTCTGTGATGTGCTGGGATATGGTCCCGTTAGACAGCGGCACTGCTTCCAGCTCCCACGCCTGTTTATCCCCATGCATTGACCGAGTCATAGTAATAGCAGCAGATTTTATTAGGGTTTCTCCGATTGTGTGGCTTTTTTGCCTGTGCAGTTGAATATGCCACCTCATATAATGCCTTTTGAGCTTTGGTTGTGGATGTTGTTTGGTTAGCTATGACTTTCTTCTGGCCTTGCAGTTTCCTTTCGGTGGAAAAAATCTGCTGGTTTAGCGGCAAGAGATGGGTGCTTAGTTTTCAAGTGTCTGAGCATTTTTACGGGCTTTAAACTGTCATGTGCAAGCACCTCGGTGCACACTACACATTAGGGATATTGTACTTCATTGGTAACGATGCATGTGAATCCATACTGAATATATTTCTCTCGATACTTGCAACACTTGGAGGAAGGCTGGTCTGACTGCTGGAGCCCTTTACTCTTACGGTGCCCCCCCCCACCCCCCACACGCACACACACCAGACGTCGGCCTTTCTGGCGGCATGTCTCTGCTCTCCTCTTCTGCTGTCTCTGCTGGCCTCGCTTCATTGTCTTTAGTCGGTATTAACCAATGTTTCATTTTTAAAAATAATATCCTGGGCTTAAAGCGTAGTGTTGTGGAGGATGAAAGCAGACGAGACATGAGCTGACAACACAGAGGTTTATTTCTTCTCCAACACAGAACAGCCTAACTTTGAGTGCCAAAGCGATCTGCTTTATACATTTTCTCCCCGCCTCTGGCACTCAGGTTAAACGCATTTACATACCTGTCCCAAGTGTGAACACACATCAACATACACAGATTAACACATTTGTGCCCTTGCATCCTCAGGTGTGAGCCTGGCACAGCGGGGACGAAAGGCACATCTTTATGTACTACATACCCCCGGTGCTCTGGCGCCCCTGGCTAGCACCCCCAACACCCTGAAGTACTGGGTGGAGTGTCATCTCCTTTGTGTCACCACAGTGTGTTGATTTGAGCTGTTCAGATGAAATCTACTTGTGATGTTTACTGTGGCGCAGTTAAAGTGACATGTCACCTGAATAATCACCTAAGGATTCTGAAAATCATCTCGCAACACCCCCCCACTCCCGGTGTCTTGGGACCCCCCAGGGGGTTGTGACCCCCACTTTGGGAATCTCTGATCTAGTGGACTGAAAACTCGATTGGCTGAGTGATACCCAAGAATTTGCAACATTTACACATGTATAATTAACAAGCGATCGATTCATGCATTTAGAGATTGATGATGTATTATCGCAAGTGCCAAGTGTCATGATATTATGCCATATCGATCTTTTCACCCACCCCTAGGTCTTATCATTATTTTCTATATATTCTGTCTACCTTTACCAAACATTCTGGTTACTATGCAAACACTTGACGATATACTATGTCATTTTTAGACAATATTTTAGCTTACTTTACTATAGTTATTATGCTTTGATGGGACCAGAGGTGGTTAGCTGACCTTAGCCATGATGAAAGAGGGAGGGTGAGGTGAACTGGAGTTCATGAGGATTTAAAAAGACATGCACTGAAATGAACCATTCTAGAGATGGCTGCAAAAGACGAATGAGATTGATGCAGCAATAATTATACTCTGAGCATTTTGACATGCTTTGGCCTGTGGTGGGAACTATGTCATAGTGGGGAATTGTGTCAACATGTTGAAAAAGTGCATTATCAGATGAAATCTGGATTTGGTATTCAACAGTTATGACTCTCGTGTCTGTATTGTACGTTTTCTCATTGGTGCTGCAGTGATGATGCACTGTAAAGCTTGAGAGCTTAGAGAGAAGCAACACTGACAACTGAGAGCACTGCCAATGGGTGCATCATAGAGCATATGATGGGAGTATCTGGTAGTTGCACAATCACAGTTTCTGATGTCTGGATTAAAAAGAAATAAAAGAATAGTTAATTACTTTAAATGCACATACAGTACATTCAGATTTTCTTTTGTTTTTGACTACAGTGAGAGTAGGCAAGAACAAAAGAAAATCATTGTGTGAACTATTTAGTCTCACCTAGGGATGCAAGTTATCACTTAATTCATTAATTGATAATTGAGTCACCTTATCAATCGACTAATGATTTATTGATAAGCGGCATTTTCCTGAGAATCTGAATTTCTTTAACATATAAAAAGTTGCTGTTTTTTCATATACTGAATAAAACGGGAACATTATATTCCTCAATGATTTATTGTTTCATTTGCATTTTTTTTTTTACTGCAGACAATGGTATTTTTTGTAGTATAACACAGTTTACACTGTATAGTGCAAAATGTGTAAATTACAAATGTCATGATTTTTAATTTATTTTATAAACTACCAATATCCATCCATCCATCTTCTTCCGCTTAATCCTTTTCGGGTCGCGGGGGGGCTGGAGCCTATCCCAGCATCATTGGGCGAGAGGCAAACTGCCAATATCATAAAATTTATTTTAAGAGTTATATTAAAAAACTTTCACATTCTAATTTACTGAGATACACTGGTAGACTTTTAACAGGAAAATAAATTGTGAGCTGCTTCATCGGTTGCATGTTAAACATTATCACAGTACCCCGGCAATCCAGGCAAACCCAGTACAATCTGAGCTCCCTCTGTTGTTACCTCACTGGCAACTTGAGTCCTGTCTACTTTCCTGTCTAGTGGCAGGTTGAAGGGAGGCAGGGGGAATATGTTTTTGCACTCGTGTAGCCTGCTGCAGTCTGTCTCTCCGCCCTGTTGATTTGACAGGTGGACACTGGAACGTGCTATTGGAACTTGTTGTGGCTCTCGGATGTAACCCTGAAGGGCGAGTTTTTTCGCTCTGCACAGCGCATGCACTCTGGGGGCTTAGCGTCTTCTTCTGTTTTTTTTCGGTTGAAATGTGGCAGTGGGTGACCGCGTGCGCCCCCGCCTGGACGGCGACGCCACTACATTTCGTAGAATAAGCTCCCATTGAAAAGGACTGCTGAGTTATCAGTTAATTGACAGCTAATTTAATTTAGTTGACTAAATTCTTATCGACAGTTAATTGAAAGTCAATTAACCATTAACATCCCTAGTCTCACCTCTTACTTTCTCCCATTATACTGTGCATTTAGACTACAGTTGAGTACATATTTTACTTTATTTTTGTTGTCCATCAAGAGAAAAGTGTATTGATTTGCTACCTTATTAAATAAGCTGTGTATTAAATAAAATATGTACTCACCGCATTGCCTTGACAACACAGGGAAAAATACAGGATAATGATGGCAGCCACAGCTAGACTGACATTTAAATTGTTTAATAAGAAAGCTAGAGGCCTGGCTGGACCAAAGAAAGGGCATGATTCAACTTCAGATGAAAAATGTTTCTGACTTATAATGTGCCATAAACAACACAGTGGTTGGAGTACTGTAAGCTTCTTGGGGGATGCTGCAGATTGGGAAAATGTTTAACGGGCTGAGCTCTTAAAAACATCTCACCAGATTTAAGTGGCTGCTCGTCAGATGGACAGATTTAAACACTGGTTAAAACATTAATCAGTTTGTTGCTGAACTTGTTCAATTTTTAAACAAATGTGTGCCACATGCTTCATTTAGTTATACTCCATGTAATGAAGTTGTGGAGGGTATGTTTTTGACCCGTCCATTTGACATTTTTTATAGTAATATGTACTTTTTATAGTAATTTGTTTATAGTTTTTTATAGTAATATGTACATATGTATATTAGCTGCTCTTGCTTGCTTGTTTTTTTTTTTTTCTTGCCTTCTGATTGTTGCTCTGAGTGTTGCTATCCCTGTGCTGTTGCAATCCTGGAATTTCCCCGTTGTGGGACTAATAAAGGCTTATCTTATCTTATCTTATCTTATCTTATCTTATTTTGTGTTGTTGCAAGTATAGCTTCTGCATTTGATCGGATTGACTCCAAATTGATATAGAAGCTTTAACTTATCAATACCTTCTAAAATCTAAAACAGTTCCATACTGAATGAAGGCTAAAATTTAGAGTTCCTACATTTTACCTGTTGTCCTCTTATCAAGTGAATGTGTCAACTTTACATCCACACTGTGTAGAACTGTTGAAACCTTCCAAAACCACATTATGAGAGCTATGATTAATCACAAGCTTACATCATGTCTATGACTACTTCATCATATTTATCATCATTAACTCCAGTTATGCCCATTGTGAAAAGTAAAACTCTGAAGCGGGATGGTCACATTAAATGTTCACAATAAGGCCTTTTGAAAATGTCTTGAAGGCATAATTAATTATGGCAAAAGAAACAGAGGAAGACGACGCAGATGTTGGTAGGATAATATGTATGAATGGTCTAAAATACAGTAACAATCTAAATCAGGCACCTAGGACAGATATCAGTGGAACGACATCTCCCATGTCAGTGCGCAATCTGCCGCAGGTGGAGATGGTGTTACGTGATGAACCTTGGATGGGTTCAGTTTAGAGATAATTCACTGAGGGGTTCCATTTTTTGGGGGAGAGGGACTTGTGCTTTTTTTTTTTTTTTAGTCCATTTTACATTGTCGCCACAATGGCATCTACATTTCTGACTTCCTATTTATACAGAAGCTTTGACTCAGATGAGGGGTGCCATTATGATTGGAGGGGGACTTTTTTTCCAGTCTACTTTATGTTGATCAGAGTTCTCATTATAGGGGCCCCTGATATGGGGGAAGCGTAGGGTAGGTTAAGGTTCTTCATTTTTATACACCTTTCATTTTTATAATCCTAATTTCACTTAGCTCGGTAATGCGGTGGTTAGCACTGTGGCAGCACAGCAAGGAGGTCGTGGGTTCGATCCCACCCCTGGCCAGCGGTGACCCTTCTGTGTGGAGTTGCATGTTCTTCCCCATGTCTGTGTGGGTTTTCGTTGGGAGTTGATGTTTAACTTTGACTGGGTTGCACTGTTGTTATGTGCAGCACTGTGGATCAGACGGTGGCAGTCCTGTGGTCTAACTGGGTGGAAGTAATAGCTTCTGTGCCTGGATGTGGCCCTTTTGTGCAACAAATCCCTGTTATCCGCTTCCTCTGACAGCAAGGAAGTTGTGACAGACTGAATGTACTCTCTCACCATAATTACTATGTATTAACCATGCCGTTTTTGTTTAAGGCTTTATGTTCCATTTGTTGCCTTGATATTCATGTGGGACGGTTGTGGCGCAGGTGTAGTGTGGCCGACTACTGATCGGAGGGTCAGGGGTTTGATTCCCACTCTGTCTGCAGTCTGCATGTTGAAGTGTTCTTGAGCAAGACACTGAACCCCCAGTTGCTCCTTTTGGGTCAGGCCAGCGCCAGTGTATGGCAGCTCTTCCACTATCAGTGTAGGAATGGGTGTGTGTGAATGGGTGGATAGCAGGATCTGTAAAGCGCTTTGGTCATCTAGAGATGAGGAAAAAAGGCACTATATAAGTGAACGACATTTACCATTTCACCAGTAGCCTCCATAAGCAGAGGCATCTTTATTGGCTAAAGACATTTTTTATGTTGAGAAGTATGGTTTAGTTCTTAAGAGCTCCCTTGCAAAGCAAATGTTTTTCTGATTCCTGATATGTATTTTTTCCTTCAGAAATGAATATTACTGTTGTGCTGTTAATTAAACGGATTTGCAAATCAATTTTACATGTCATTGTGCTTTGGCGGTGATTACAATGGTGTTAATCATGCCAGGTGATGCTGCATTTTTTAAAAAAAAAAGCTCTTCCAAAAAGGAATAGAAATGTCTGTACTAGCTACTTGGTTATATATGTGATGTGCTGATGTCATTCAAAGCCTCTACACTTCCTATTCATTTTTGAAACCTATAACCCTAAAGAAACATTGTTTAAAATCTTCTCTTCTGACATAGTGGTCACTGTTCTCTAATTTGGTTATTTTTTTTATTTTTTTATAACAGAATAAATGTTTGTGTTGAAATGCCTTGGTTCTTAAAAAAAAAAAAAAAAGCATGCTAGTACAGCAGTGGTATAGCCACAACTGATATTCTGTCAAATTCTGAACCATGAAGAATAACTTATGTTAAAATAAATCAAGTATTAATACATTGTTCTCTAATTTTCATCTCCGCTTTGTGTGTGTGTGTGTGGTTGGGGGGGGGGGGGGGCAGCTCTGGAAAAAAAATTAAGAGGCAACTGCAAAATCTTTCCTAAATTAGCATCTCTACATGTATGACAGCCATTCAGTTTGTGTATCTGTTGAATTCCAACAAAAGGACACCTCAGTCTACTTGGAGGTACGGATTAGGGTGATCATCTAAGCATGGAAAGATGCATGAAAGCTGTGAATAAAAATTGGTTATTCCACAAATGCATATTTCTGAGTTCTCTCCTAAATTAAAGCATAAGTATTATAGTGTTGAAGAATTAACATGAACTTGTTTTCTTTGCATTATTTGATCTACATAGCAACATCTTCTTTTGTTGTTTTTGGCCACTTCTGTTAATAAATACTCTAAATGATAATATTTTAACTTGGAATTTGGGTGAATTGTGTTCAATAGGGTAGAGAATAAAACAAAATTGTTAATTTTACTCAAACATATGTATAAATTGTAAAACCAGTAAGTGATAATTTTGCAGTGGTCTCCTTGGCCCCATTTTTTTTTTTTTTTACAAAGCTGTATATTTTGTGTGAAATCACTTGCAAGAGACACAAGGTTTGTTGTTCAAGAACTTAAAATGTCAGGTTGTATGTTTTAGTAAACACAGTAAGCCTCAGTTTTGCTTGTGTCTGTCATGTCATTTCTGTTTCCAGCCAGAGGTTGGTCATCCTTCTGCTTTCCGTTTCACCACAGTGTCCCTTTTTTTTTATACTGACACTCAGCCACCATGCACAAACTTATAATACAGCCAAAGGAAAAGAGAACATACAGCAGGAGGCAGGTCAGATGCAATTTTAACTTGGAACCTCCAAGTTCTCTAACAGTTTGGTTTCCAATTAAGAGACCCTGCAACCATGAGCGCATGAACAGGATGGTGAGAGGAGTCACATAAAAGTGCAAATGAACTGAGTGGCAATTGTGGGGGGAGAAATGGGAACACAAAACAGTGAGATGCTGCGAAGCTAAAAGATGGATGAAGAAGGTAAAAGGGCGATGGGCTTGGGGTGGGGGGTGACACTTGCACAGCTATCTGGCAGTGCAAGGTGAATGGAGTAGCTGGGCTGGATGCTGACGTTGGGCTGTTAAGTGTATTTATAGACTTGCGGGGTTTTAATCCTCAGTATTGGCCAGATGCCCTTGGCAGAAGGCTGCAGGCCAACTGATGCAGCTTTACAGAGCTTGGGGAGAATGGTTGTTGGGGAGTAAGGTCAATTTTTTTTTAGTTCTTGCACATTAACTATTGTTGGAAAAATTCTCTTCAACCAGTAGTCAAGAAACGGGCAGGATCAAAATTGTCAGAAATTTAATATGCACTGATCAATGGAAACAATACAGAGTACAGCTTTCGCAGACTGCTGCAGTGCATTGGCTTAACTAACAGTGTTTCTGGCTAATATACGTATATCCAAAGGGACGAGGTGGGGTCTCTTTCTTGATAAATCATTCATGACTCAGTGTAATAAGGTTTGCTGAGCCTCTTGATTATTTCATTCATGACTAAGATTGTATCTGCTGAATCCATGCAGAAAACACTAGTGATAAGCTGTACAGTCAGTGATCAAACTGAACATTCACAGTCACATCAGCATCCTTCAATCTGTTTGTTTCCACTACTCAACAACTCCAAATATGGTAACAGGATTTCCTACTGTAGGTATACACATTAAGCTTTATTAAAAAAAAAAAAAAAATCATATAAAAATTCATATAACTCAGTGTAACATAGAATTTTTTTCCATCATTCCCCCCCTTTCCCCACAAAAGAAAAGTGGTTACAAGTTATGACGTTAAAAACCGTGTTTTTAATAATTCTTTGTCCCACTGCTTCAATCACCTCGCCAGGTAACCAGCAAAAGAGTTCACTAGTGGTTAGTCAGCACTGTTGAGGAGTCCTGGATTTGGGACCTTTTTGCAATGGTTTATTCCCCGCTGTGGGTCTTTCTGCAACTTTGACAGCTGTGATGGCCATCGATAGGTCCTTTGTGGCGTGGTTTCAGGCAGATGAAACCACATTTCCGTTGTATAGTCACACTCAAATTATTGCTCGTTGGAATAAAGCCGTCAGCATCTTCACAATGTCCTCACGATGGCAATCTGGGCCCCTCCTTATCTGCCTCAGTCTCCTCCTACACTCCGCCAATAGAAGAATCATCTTCTTAGTTTTATTTTGTTTACTGCTTTTACCTATGGAGAAAGCAAAGCTAAAACAACCATATCTCCAAATACTTACAACTTACCTGTATACAGTCTAAACCCAATTTATTTAAAATGTGTTCTTGTGCAAACAATGTTATGTTTCGGCAGTAGACATGGCAAGGCAAGCTTATACTGTAGGTTAGTCATTCATTCATTAATCTTCTTCCGCTTAATCCTTTTCGGGTCGCGGGCGGGCTGGAGCCCATCCCAGCATCCCTGGGTGAGAGGTAGGGCACACCCTGGACAGATCGCCAGTCCATCGCGGGGCCAACACAGAGAGAAAGACAACCATTCACTCTCACAGTCATATCTAAGGACAATGTAGAATCCCCAGTTTGATGCCAATTAACCTAACTTGCATGGTTAGTCATCATTCACATATTAGTTGTGTCGATGACGGGATGGATTTAAAAGTAGCAGATAAAGCTCAGGATTTCAGTCGTTGTTCATGCATCCAGTAAGAGTTTACCTCAAGGAAAAATAGACATTTAATTACCTGCTTGATGGTCCCTTGGCCTGCATTTTACTCAGACATATAATGAATATTTAAACCAGTAATTATGTAGATTTGATTTACCCATAATATACTCACCTTTTATGTCGGTATTTAACTCTATGAGTGTGTCTTTCGCCAAATTGCAACAAAACCCCTAGTGGTCAAGAGTGGTAAATATTTTTGTCAATAAAATAGTTCAGATTCCAAGGCTTAACTTGAAAGTGGTAAGAGATAATGGCTTACTGTCAATTAGAAAAATGTAAAATATGATCCAAAGTTTCAGATAGGAATAAATGTATGCATCTAATTTGCATAATGTCACGGCACCTCTTTAAATTCCATAACTCAGTCAAAACTGGACTTTGGACGTATTTACACAAAGAATGGTTCAGTCTTTTGACACCGTTTTTTGTACAGAGGTACCTCATCATCTTCAAAGTATAAGAACAAGAAATCAGTACATTAAAAAAAAAAACAGAAATTCCTCACTTGCCTTTGACAAAGGGGAGCTGGCTGGCTGGTGGGCTGGCTGGTTGGCGTGGTCACTGCTTTTTCACCCATCATGGTCGTTATTTTGTGTTCTGTCAGTCATTTAAAGTCTCTATCACATCTACAAAGTCTTATGATTATCCCACATAAATTTCGCTTGTATCTCATGGCTGTTTTCCGTGTATAAAGCCGACAAAGTGATGGTGACTGATGACAGCCATATTAGCTTTCTGGGCTAAATTGCTAAAAACAGGAAAAGGAAATGGGTTCTTCTTCTTCTTTGGTGTATTACGTGTCATCCATTGAGTCCTCCAACTGATGTCTGCCACCTTCTGAAACTGGCAAATCAGTACAAAGCCCCAATGAGGCCGATCTGTCAGAGTGAGACGACAGGCGCAGTGCCATGCTCTGCCACTAGGGGCACGCAAATTCACAACACTCAGAGGGTTAACTTTCTTCAGCTTCATTTTCCTGTGTTTACCATCCATTAAAAGGTCATTAAATTCATTAACTTTGGTTTTAAATCAACAAAGTACCCTCATTCATCCTACCATGTTATCAATGGATTCACTAAAATACTCTTTTAATTTACTAGTTTATTAATTTAGAAATTCCCATTCTTATCAGGCATACAAAAATATTTTTCAGTGACGGGTTATCATAGCAGAGTCAGCTCCCCTCCTGCTGGAACATCAGTTCCCCTCATCTCAGACCAATTTGTGTTGAGGTATAGAGGCAGGAATCTTTCCTCAGAGGTGTCCCCCCATGATGTCCAAAACAGGGCAAATAACAGGCCCACAAATGATCCCAGAACACACATTCTGCCTTTTATATATGTATATATATATATATATATATATATATGAGAGAGAGAGAGAGAGAGATTCTGCCTTATATATATATATATATATATATATATATATATATATATATATATATATATATATATATATAGAGAGAGAGAGAGAGAGAGAGAGAGAGAGAGAGAGAGAGATGTGTATATATACGTGTGTGTATATACAGTATATATTAAGTTAAATTAGGTATTATTTAATTTTTGCTTGCCAAATAATTTAACGTATATCAATAATTGTTAATCCCCAATAACTTTTATCCTTCAAACATTGTCTACTTTGATAACAATGTATCTTAAACTAACCAAAATTTAATCAGTTTTGTTTCTAAATTAATAAGATTTGCCAAACTTATAATGTTGTTTCAAAGTGAATATACAAAAAAAAAAAAAAATGCCAACAAATAAGAAAACTTTTCCTAAAGTATATTCCAGATACTGTCCCCCACCCCCTCCTTTTTTTCTCTATATCACCCCAGGGGAGGTAGACAAACAGACCAAATAAACAATTCAGGACAAACAAACATTAAATAACAGAAGAGAAGAAAAACAGAAAAGCTAGAAGAATGTAGACTATTGGTGTCATCTGAAGTCATTCTAAATGTAGGAGATAATAATCAAGTCATCTAAGTCCAGTCTCTAAATATCAAACTTCAAAATGTCAGTAGTCAGTTTACTTTAGAACCAAACTATATTTCATTCAGATTATCTTGAGGGCTTCTCTCACTGACGGTGTGTCATCAGGGGTGCCTGCATTTTGATCAAGCATGCTGCTAGAAAGGATCCTTCGTCAATATTATCTTTACTTAACCATGGTGTCAAAACATCTTGTGAAACACTGCATATCACTGTCACTTAGGACATAAATTCTAATAAAACTAAGGTCTCAGTGTCTCAGAAAGGAAAAGAAAACATTATTGTATCCAAGTGTCATACTTGTTGTTATTGTGACATAATTTTATCTCTTAAAAATTTGAAATACAGTCATTTAATAATCGTTTTCTTTTAAATTCTGTATGTGAAAACATAGTTCAGATTAATCTTTGCTTTACAAAACAAATTATAATTTACTTACTTGAATTTATGGCCATGTAGTCCAAAATACTCTAATTACTTGTTAGACTTTGCAGTTTCTATTTTGTTGATCAACATTTTATGAAATCAATTAATCATACAGTTCACAGGACTGCCTCCTTTGGATGCCAGTTTTTCAAGATTTTCTCCATAACCCATCCTCAAGTTTGTCCTGTAATGAGAAAAACAGTCATTTTTCTAAATTTATTTTGTAGTCACCCTTGAAGGCAGAAATCTGAAAAGGGTATGAGTAAGATTCTTAATTTTCAGGCAATTGAAGAGCTCTTCAGTTTCTATTTTTGTCATTTTGATCTCAAAATATATTTATTCCATGCATGGGTTAGATAAAACTTTGAGTAATTATCATTTTGAAATTGAAATATAAGCATATACTATTACACTTTAGAAGTACATTTAGGTGTAAAAAGGTTAACCATCATCTCAAACTTGTTGGCTGCCATTTTAACCCCTTGCACTCTGGGTACATTATTTTTAGGCGTTTTTAGGGAAATTGACCAAAGTAAATCAAAAGCTGTTCTTCAACCCTTTGCAGCATCTTCATGGGGTTGGTCTCATTTAAAAGAAAACACTTGGAATTTTTTGGCAGAATAGTCATAATCTCTCCAAGTGCTCCTGCCACTGAGTAACTGTCATCTAAACATACTGAACTTGAAGAAAATAAAGTTCGCCTGGGTGTTTATTTGGATACAAATGCTTGCAAATAACACACAGCTGTCATATCCGGGCTGGAAAATGCAACAGAAATGTAGACCCAAGTGTTATCCAGCTGAGGTCAAAATTTTGTAACAATACCACAAAAAATGAATATATTACACAGCATTTTTGTCAGGTTGTTCCCAGGCCTTTTTGAACTGTGCCAAATTGTGCCAAATGGCACAGTTTGGAAAAACGTCTGTAACTTTGGAATGATTCAATATAGAAGCTTGATCTTGGGCTCTAATGAAAGGTGACACTCAGGGCTGTGTGTGTGTGTGGGGGGGGGGTTGTTTATTCATTCATGAATGAATGAATGAACAAACAAGCCCCCACACACAAAGAAGCATGCCACGTAAAAAATGTGGCTTTTTTTACAAGAAAAAAAAAATAACCTACAGTACACTAAAAATTATACTAAAATATCTGTAATGTAGAGGATAACAACTCCCCCCCCCCCCGCTACAGAGGACGGACATCGTCCATCGCCACATGACGGACCGCAGGGACGGTGCGCCGCGGTCTACTACGCACAGTTGTACGAAAATATCTGCAATATATCTGCAATCCGCTACAGAAGAGTAGGGTGGGGGGGGTGGCATTCACGGTCCAGACGCGGCGCATGGACCGGTCCGTCATGTGGCGATGACGCACAGTTGTAATTTACCGATCGGTCAAAAGTCATTTTGATTACAATTTTCAGGGATAAAGAATAATTTAGCTTATAACACTTACCTGTCCACAACAGCAGTGTCGCTGGCGAACTTCTCTTCCTCATTGTCAGACGAACATGACGCTGGTCCGCTTGTTACGACTCGTGGTTCTGGTCACGCGACCCGGTCGAACCATGATTCCATTATTGCGGTTTTGGCAAACGATTTTTCAAAACAAATAAGAACAGTAGTAAGAAAAAAAGACTGGCGAACGCGTGTGTGTCACCCAGCGGCTTACACAAAACAGATTTTACACACGGGACGCACGCTTTCAATCATCGAACTTCTCTGCTTCAATTGGCTCGCTGTATTCGCAGCCATTGGTAGGCGGGTCCTTCTTGCTAGGTTTTCAGTCATTGGTTCTTCAAGGTTTCAGAAACCCAATTCAAGATTCTTATTAGTCGAATGAGAGGTCATTCAAATCTAAACCAATCAAAGCACTCCGTTGGCTTTCTGTTCGCGGCTGTGTCTGTAGTGGAAGAATGGAAATGCAGCTTCTTTTTTTTTTCCAGTGCGCTCTGAGACGCACAGTGTGCGTCCTAGTGCGCACGAGGGCGCGCTAGGACGCAGAGTCGGGACCGCCCGCGGTATCCCGGAGTGCAAGAGGTTAAATACAGCCATGGACAAAATTGTTGGTACCCCTCTGTTAATGAAAGAAAAACCCACAATGGTCACAGAAATAACCTGAATCTGACAAAAGTGGTAATAAATAAAATTTCTATGAAAATTAACCAATGAAAATCAGACAGTGCTTTTGAATTGTGGTTCAACAGAATTACTTTAAAAAACAAACTCATGAAACAGGCCTGGACAAAATTGATGGTATCCCTAGAAAAGATTGAAAATAATGTGACCATAGGGACATGTTCAACCAAGATGTGTCCTCTAATTAACATCACAGGTGTCTACAAACTTGTGATAAGTCAGTCGGCCTATTTAAATGGTGACAAGTAGTCACTGTGCTGTTTGGTGACATGGTGTGTACCACACTAAACATGGACCAGAGAAAGCAAAGGAGAGAATTGTCTCAGAAGATTAGAAAGAAACTTATAGACAAGCATGTTAAAGGTAAAGGCTATCAGACCATCTCTAAGCAGCTTGATGTTCCTGTGACTACAGTTGCACATAATCAGAAATTTAAGGTCCACAGGACTGTAGCCAACCTCCCTGGACGTGGCCACAGGAGGAGATGGATAATATGAATGGTAACAAAAGAGCCCAGAGCAACCTGTAAACACATTCATGGTGAACTCCAAGGTCAAGGTACATCAGTGTCAGATTGCACCATCCATCGTTGTTTGAGCCAAAGTGGACTTCATGGGAGACGACCAAGGAGGACACCACTGTTGAAAACAAATCATAAAAACGCCAGACTGGAATTTGCCAAACTGCATGTTGACGAGCCACAAAGCTTCTGGGAGAATGTCCTATAGACAGACGAGACAAAACTGGAACTTTTTGGCAAGGCACATCAGCTCTATGTGCACAGACGCAAAAATGAAGCATACCAAGAAAAGAACACTGTCCCTACTGTGAAACATGGAGGAGGTTGTGTTATGTTCTGGGGCTGCTTTGCTGCATCTGGCACAGGGTGTCTTGAATCTGTGCAGGGTACAACGAAATCTCAAGACTATCAAGGTATTCTAGAGAGAAATGTGCTGTCCAGTGTCAGACAGCTTGGTCTCAGTCACAGGTCATGGGTCTTGCAACAGGATAATGACCCAAAACACATAGCTAAAAACAGCCAAGAATGGCTAAGAGCGAAACATTGGACTATTCTAAAGTGGCCTTCTATGAGCCCTGATCTAAATCCCATTGAACATCTGTGGATGTAGCTGAAACATGCCGTCTGGAGAAGGCACCCTTCAAACCTGAGACAACTGGAGCAGTTTGCTCATGAGGAGTGGGCCAAAATACCTGCTGAGAGGTGCAGAAGTCTCATTGACAGTTACAGAAATCATTTGATTGCAGTGATTGCCTCAAAAGGTTGTGCAACAAAATATAAAGTGAAGGGTACCATCACTTTTGTCCAGGCCTGTTTCATGAGTTTGTTGTTTAAAATAATTCTGTTGAACCACAATTCAAAAGCATTGTCTGATTTTCATTGGTTAATTTTCATAGACTTTTTATTTATTACCGCTTTTGTCAGATTCAAGTTATTTCTGTGACCACTGTGGGTTTTTCTTTCATTAACAGAGGGATACCAACAATTTTGTCCACGTGTGTAACGTTGCACATAACTTCTGGTTAAAATTTATCAACACTGGTGGTTTAAAAACTTTTCTGTCTCTGGTTTGCAGCTCGTCAAGCATTCATTCATTTATCCACACATTCACTCATTTGTCTACTCCAGTTCTGGTCTGTAATCAATTAGGCATGAGCGCATTATTATTATCATTATTATTCTTTTGTACTAGTGAAGGTGTGACTACTTAAGAAATACTTATTACCATGTAAACTATATCTGTAAACTATAACTGTAAACTATATCTCAAATGTGTATGTACTTTGTCTGACTATTGTCCTACGTATAAAAATATAGTCTGTTGACAGGAATAACAAACAACAAAACCAAAAAAAATGTTGGTGTAGGTGCATTTTACCAGTTTTTGTTCTCCTATCTGTTGGGCTAGTAAACCATGGCAAACAGTGTCCATTCCTCCCTCTCGTCGGCACCCAGAGAATGTCCATCTTATCGTTGTCTTTGTCCATTCTTTGGCTCTCAGCTATTATCATATCTTTGGCACACACACATAGAGCAGAGAATGTCCATGGCCCACTTACAGAGGTGGGGTTATATTACTCAGCAGTTCTTGGAGATGATTGCCACAAATGAAGTACACAGAGGTGGAGTTATCTTTGTCTCTTAGCAGTTCTTGGTTACAGGCAATTGCTAGAAGCAAAGCAATACTGGCCTGTTGTTGTCTTCAGCCACCTGCCGGTGACTAGCAAGAGAGTTCATAGTCCATTGTGCCAGATAGTTGCTCATTCAGGAGATTCAATTCAATTCAACTTTATTTATATAGCGCCATTTCACAACAACAGTCATCTCATAGCACTATCAACTGTAGGGGGAACCCCCACAGTTGTAGAAAGACCCCAGCAATCAGGCGATCCCCTGTGAGCAAGCACTTGGCGACGGTGGAGAGGAAAAACTCCCTTTTAACAGGAAGAAACCTCCAGCAGAACCAGGCTCAGGGAGGGGCAGTCATCTGCTGCGACTGGCTGGGGGGTGAGGGGATAGAGAAGAAGAAAAGAACAGACATGTAGAGAGCAAACAGCACGATGGGGACTCAATCTATGGGAGAGAACAAACAAATGTTAATGACCAGCAAAATAAATATTTCATTGAGAGTGAGGAAAGGAGTGAGGCCCAGTGCATTACTGGAGGTCCCCCGGCTGACTAAACCTATTAGCAGCATAACTAAGGGAGGGTTCAGAAACACATGATCCCTCCCTAATTGTAGGCTATATCAAAAAGGTAGGTTTTAGCCCTATTCTTAAAAACAGAGATCGAGTCTGACTCCCGAATCCAGATTGGCAGCTGGTTCCACAGGAGAGGAGCTTGATAACTGAAGGCTCTGCCTCCCATTGTACTTTTGGAGATTCTAGGTATTACAAGTAATCCTGCATTTTGGGAGCGTAGTGCTCTGTTAGGATAATACGGTAGTATCAGATCTTTTCAATAAAAAAGAGCCTGATTGTTTAGAGCTTTGTAAGTAAGAAGAAGGATTTTAAACTTAATTCTACACTCTATGGGAAGCCAATGAAGGGAGGCCAGAACCGGAGAGATATGATCTCTTTCTAGTACCTGTTAAAACTCTTGCTGCAGCATTTTGGATCAGCTGAAGACTTTTTAAAGATTTTTTAGGACAGCCTGATAATAAAGAATTACAATAATCTAATCTCGAGCTAACAAAAGCATGGATCAGTTTCTCAGCATCACTCTGAGACAAGATGCTCCTAATCTTGGCAATATTACGCAAATGATAGAAGGCAGTCTTAGAAACAAATTTAATATGTGAATTGAAGGACTAATCCTGATCAAAAATAATTCCAAGGTTCCTCACAGAGCTATTAAGAGAGAGTAACCGCATCCAAACTGAAAGTTTGATTTGGAAAGGAATTTCTAAGGTTTTTTGGACCAACAAGAATGACTTCAGTCTTATCTGAATTTAACAGCAGGAAATTACAAGTCATCCAAGCTTTGATTTCCTTAAGACAGGCTTCTAACTTGGCTAATTGATTACTATCATCTGGCTTCATTGACAGGTATAATTGTGTGTCATCTGCATAACAATGAAAATGTATACAGTGCTTTCTAATAATGTTGCCTAACGGAAGCATATATAAATTAAAAAGAGTAGGACCTAGCACAGATCCCTGTGGAACTCCATGACTAAGCTTTGAATTGAAAGAAAACTCATTATTTACATGAACAAACTGTGCATGCTGTAGTGCTGGTTGATGGATGGATTTGGTGATGATGTCGGTGATGATGTTGGGGTGACGGAAGCAATGAGACAATAAAGATAGCACTGGACTGCCATGGTTCAGTTTGCCCCTAAAAAAACAAACAAACAAAAAAAACAACAACAACAAAGGAGAAAAAGATTCCTGAGATGTATATGCTGTTCATATATCATCCACATGGAAATTAAAACTAGGACTTAACCACTTGCGCTCCGTTGTTCCGCGGGCGAGCAAGTCTCTGCGTCCTATGACGCACGAGGGCGCGCGAGAGCGCCCTCGTGCGCATGACGCATGATAAGGATATTGATGATGATGATGTAGGTGGTGTGCCCTCCAAGCGCCACTGAAAAAAAAATCTGCAAACACAGCCGCGAACAGATTAGTTCATCTGATTGACCTCTCATTCGACTAATACGAGCCTTGAATTGGGTTTCTGAAACCTTGAGGAGCCAATGAATGAAAATCTAGGAAGGAGGACCCGCCTACTGTGAACGCAGGAGCCAATTGAAGCGCAGAAATTCTGGCTGGGTGAAGCGATATTTACTGCTGCAGAAGGACTCTGTAGGAATCTCCTACAGACCCAGGCTCACCCAGCAGCATGGAAAACACCCACAAGTGGGACCTGCACTCATTCCAGCAGAATAGACGGAGGCCGACGACAAAAGTCGTAAATCATTCGCCAAAACGGCAATAATGGAATTATGTTGATCGGGATCCACGAGCGGAGCAGCGTCACGTTCGTCTGACGTGTGGGAAGAGCTGTTTGCCACGACTCTGCTGCTTTGAAGAGGTAAGGTGTTATAAGCTAAATTATTATTTATCCCTGAAAACTGTAATCCAAAAATGACTTTTGACCGATCACTGCGCACGAAGTGCGTGCGCCGCGATAAACGGTTCATTTGCCGTGTTCGGACCGTGAACGCCCCCCCCACCCACTGCAGAAGAGGTGCGGGGGGGGGCACGGTCCGAACGCTCCCCGGTCCGCGGGAGGAAGCATATCAGTCTATTCCATCATGTAGCGATGGCCCTCTTCTGTAGCGAGGGGGGGGGGGGCGTTCACGGTCCGTTCACGGTTCTCCCCCCCCCCCCCCACACACACACAGTAGCGAGGGGGGGGGAGCCGCTGTGAAAACATGCAAGGAAAAAAAAAAAAAAAGAGTGTATTCCGTCATGTAGCGAGGGCCGAATTTGGTCCTTGGTAGCGGGGGGGGGGGGGGAACGACCCCACACACACACACACACAGACACAGCCCTGAGTGTGACCTTTCATTAGAGCCTAAAATGAAGATTCTACATTGAATTATTCAAAAGTTACAGACGTTTTTCCAAACTGTGCCATTTGGCACAATTTGGCACAGTTCCATAACGCCTGGGAACAGCCTGAGAACAAAGCTGTGTAAAATATTCATTTTTTGTGGTATTGTTACCAAATTTGGATCTCAGCTGGATAACACTTGGTTCTACATTTCTGTTGCATTTTCCAGCCAGATCGGACAGCTGTGTGTTATTTACAAGCATTTGTATCCAAAAAAACACTGTGTCCAAATTTTTTTTCTTCAAGTTCAGTATGTTTAGATGACTGTAACTCAGTGGCCGGAGCACATAGAGAGATTATGTTTTTTTTTGCCAAAAAATTCAAAGTGTTTTCTTTTAAATGGGACCAACCCCATGAAGATGCTGCAAAGGGTTGAATAACAGCTTTCGATTTACTTTGGGCACGTTTTTTTTTGGCATTTTTAGGAAAATTGCCCGGAGTGCAAGTGGTTAAATAAAATACCACTGTTTCTCTATTGTGGGTGTCAGTCTGTGAGGTTACTGTCTTAATACAATTAGAATATGTGATTCCTTGAAACTGATTAAAAAATGTGTAGAATTATAAGATTATTAAGTACAGTGAAAAGGGTAAATTAGACCATAATATATACCTTGATAAATGATACTATTATGTTGTGAAATGTTGCCCCTTTTTAAAACTGCAGCTTGCGGTGATGTTTTCTGGGCGTTAGTGAGCATGCCATTTGATAGTTGTTCTGTTAATGTCAAAAGAAGAGATGCTGAGGCGTGATTTCCTGTGACTTTGTGCAAAAAAACAAACAAAAAAAAAACCCACCCCACAACATATTGACTGTCAGTGTATACTGTGAGTGCTTTTCCCTGGTTTAATTTACAAGCTTCAGTTAGAGCAACTACTGTAAATCAGCTGCTTGTGCAGAATAATGTGATGAGAGTTTCATGTTTGCTTCATGAACCACAATGAACCTAAAATAAAACAAAATAAAATAAAACATGTTTTCTGATTAGATTCATAGAGCCATATGAATTTCTGCATCCTTGGACTTTAAAAGTCACAAGTTCAACAATAATCAACAATAATATGGGTACATAATCATACCATGTAGGATAACTAAGTAGACGGTTATGCTGTTTCATTCCATCTAGCTACAATGCTCCGCACTGTGTGTTTATATATTTATTCCCATCTAGCAACAATGCTCCACACTGTGTGTGTTTATATATTTACATATTTATTCCATCTAGCTACAATGCTCCACACTGTGTTTGTATATCTACATATTTATTCCATCTAGCTACAATACTCCGCACTGTGTGTTTATATACTCATATATTTATTCCATTTAGCTACAATGCTCCGCACTTTGTTTATATATTTATATATTTATTCCATCTAGCTACAATGCTCCACACTCTCTCTCTCTCTCTCTCTCTCTCTCTCCCTATATACAGTGGTACCTCTACTTACGAACGTCTCTACATACGAAATTTTCAGGTTACGAGACGCCTCAACGGGAAAATATTGCCTCTAGTTACGAACAAAATTTCAGGATACGAAAGGCAAAAAAAGTACACGCTCCTCGCAGCTCCCGTATTTTACCGAACGTAAACATACCTGTAGCTGCTCTGCCATTGGCTATCGCCTAGCATCTTCCTGGTATCCCATTGGCCACGAATGGGTGCGTTTGGTTGATCTCGCTTTATCTTATTATTATTTACTATTCTTACTACTTTATTTTATCCTTCTTACCTCTTGTAAGACTGTTGACTGAACTACACAATTTAGAGAAAAAAAAATTGTTAACTGCCATGTTTATCACCATCTACGTTATAACTCTGTACTTTCACCTTGTTCTTAATAAAGTTTTGGGGGAGAAAAAAAACAACATCAACGATCAGCACGGTATTAAAACAAAAGGAAGCCCTTACAAGCCGATAAAAGCAAACGTCCTTGGATCGTTTCATCACAAAACGTCAGGCAAAAACCACTGATGAGACAGAACATGAACCAAAGAAGGCAAAAGGTGACGCCGACGCCGACGCTCGCAGTTAAAAGGTAAATGAACATAATTTTTATTATTCTTTCTTTTATTATTCTTTCTCTCATTTTAAACTCTCATTTTATGTTTATTGTGCAGTAATCTAATTGTAACATGTATTTGTTACATGTTTTGATGCGTTTTTACGATTTATAAAAAATTTATGCCCGAATTTTGGGGGCTTGGAACGGATTACGGCATTTACATGTAAAACGCGCCTCTACTTACGAATTTTTCACGTTACGAGAATTCTTCCGGAACGAATTAAATTCGTAAGTAGAGGTACCACTGTATATATACTCATATATACTGTATACTCGCTGCTCTTGTTTTTCTCTTGCCTTCTGATTGTTGCTCTATATATATATAACTCGTATATAACTGTGTACAAATGTATATTTATTTACTGCTTTGGATAACCAGTTCTTATCTTATTTATTGTTGCTCTGAGTGTTGCTATCCCTGTGCTGTTGCAATCCTGGAATTTCCCCATTGTGGGAGTAATAAAGGCTTATCTTATCTTATCTTACCTTATAAAAGTGGAAATAAAATGTAAAATGTGAGCCACAGAATTATTACTAAAAATTCAAAACCGGCAATAGGGTATGCCAAGGAGAGAAAAATAAAAATCCAAAGAAGAAAACACATTCATTTAAAGAAAAAATGCATTCATAGGGCCTTGTTTCAGTTCTGAAATATTTATTTATTTATTTCAAATCCTTCTGACTTTGCTCTAATACTTAGGGTCATACAAGCATTTTAATAGCCCACACCTCTAATTGATTCAAACCAGATATTGTTGGTAAAATAAATATCAACTATATAGTTAGCAAATAGGCTTTTGTTTTCACTTTTATAACTTCTTGTGTACACGTTGCCACATTCTCATGCCATGTCCTGTGAAACTAACTTACTTTTCATGTACGTGATGTCATAATTTATTTAGATGGAAGGAGCTCTCTTTTATTTATATACATTCTTATTTTCTGCTTTTTCTCATCTAACTTTTCTTTCAGATAATGTAATTGATGGAGACTAAATGATCCTCCATCCGGAAAACCCATTTCAGACCAGATGGGCACCAGCCAGGCACTTTCATCACCATATTTTTGCCTCATATTTTTATATATGGGAATTGCTGTAAGGGCTCACACTCTTCCTTTGAGATTTTCCCATATTCCATCAAAGTAAAACCCTAGAGATGTTATTTATTTAAAAAACAAACTGCAGTTATTTGTTTTATTTATTATTTTGTCTTAAAGGCTATTTTATTCTATTTTAAGCTTATTTTAAGTTATATCTTATGGCATTTTAGTTATTGTTATTCGTTGGCCTCCGTCGGTCTATGATGACCATGGAAGAGAATCCTAAACATCTACTCTGCTAGAACAGCACCGCCTGTGGCTGAACAGGCCGATGCGCGTGGCAGTCCCTGTCACACAGGTCGCACTTGTGGGTGGTCTCCGTGCTGCTGGATCTGTGGCGGTTCTTCCCGCGGGTCCTTTTTTCATCTGCTGCAGCAGTCAGTCTCTCTTCACCCGCCTTGAGCTGCCTGGTCAGGGCGCCTCTCCATTTGGAGCGGTCCGTTGCAAGGTCCTCCGTTGTTATTATATTAAGGTTATTCCTTATATTAAAGTTAATTGTCTTTATTTTAAACCTATTTCTTATTATAACCATTTTTCCCTCTGTTTTTCTCTATTTTTCTTATATTTTTTCTTATTCTTCTTTGGCCGTTAATATCATTCCGCGGTGTATGCTTCAATGTGCCTATTTCCTGACTTTAGACTCGAACTAAATTCCAGTAAAAAGGCATTTTCACTGAGCGGTTCTGTATAACCGCGGTACTTTTACCCAACCGGGCTCAAGCCGGCGCTACCTTATCTCAGCTTTTACGCGTAATTACAATGACCGGACTCGAACCGGTGCTACCTTATCTCAACTTTTATGCGTAATTACAATGACCGGACTCGAACCAGCACTACTTTATCTCAACTTTTATGCATAATTACAATGACCGGATTCAAACTGACGTGACATGTCTGTAAACTATTAATAATTAAATTTACTCACTTCAGTCTATCTTCAGTTCAGCTCCGTTACCCTCTGGTCCGCTCCCAAAGTCTCCAGACCTTGCCTCACTTCCGCAAAGCCGACCCTTTGGAATCGGTGGGGGAGGTCTTCTCAGCAGCTGTGCACTAGCTGTCTCGGTCCAAAAATGCCAGAACCAGGAGGAGAGGGGTATCTGAAGTCCCTTGTTCGGTGCACGAAGTATGTTGGAAAATTCTCTTCAACCAGTAGTGAAGAAATGGGCAGGATCAAAGTTTCAGAAAATTTAATATGCACTGATCAACGGAAGACAATACAGAGTACACCTTTCACAGACTGCTGCTGTGCATTGGCTTAACAGAGTGTTTCTGGCTAATATCTATAGCCAAGGGACCGTCGGGGTAGGGTCTCTTCTTGATAAGTTCATTCATGACTCAGTGTGATAAGGTTTGCTGAGCTTCTTGATTATTTCATTCATGACTAAGATTGTATCTGCTGAATCCATGCAGAAAACACTAGTGATAAGCTGTACAGTCAGTGATCGAACTGAACATTCACAGTCACATCAGTATCCTTCAATCTGTTTTTTCTACTACTCAACAACTCCAAATATGGTAACAGGATTTCCTAGGTATACACATTAAGCTTTATAAAGAAAAATTCATATTCATAAAAATTCATATAACTCAGTGTAACGTGGAATTTTTCCATCAACTATAAATGCCTTCCTTTCACCATATTATGTGCTCCTTCAGTGCCCTCTTTTTCAGGGCTATTTTTTTTTTTTTTTTTTTGTCTTTTGGCAGCTCCCTTTCAGGGTTGCCACAGCATATATTGTGATGAGTCGCATGTCGATTTGCAAAAGATTTTTTTTTAAATTTTATTTATTTTTACTCTGGATGCCCTTCCTGATGCAACCCTCCCTATTTATCTGGGCTTGGGATTGGCACAGGGAGTACACTGTCTTGTGCTCCCTCTGGCTGGGTAACCAACTTTCTTTCCCCTGTTCCATTATGCTGAGCGCTAAGCTCGAAGGCGGGAAGTACCATTTTTTTAATATGGTCTTTGGTTTGACCTGGAGGGGGCTTGAACCCACAACCTCTCAGTTGTGGGGTGGATGCTCTGCCTCTCGGCAACCACTCCGGTATAGAGGTCATTTTTTAATTTTTATTTGTTTATTTATTGCTCTTAGTTAGCCACAATTTAAAACTGCACCGAAATGGTTTTGTTAGGCACCACACAAAAGAAATGACGTAAGTCAAACATGACTTAATGAGCAGCAAGAAAGTTGACCCACTAGCTTTCATGAGGGCGTAAATTATGCTAGCTGCATGTATACAGATGTAGGGAAACCCAAAACAAATGGCCTCAGCACCATTTTAACAAAACAAAAAACAACAAAGGACAAGGTCAACAAAGGCCTTAAACTGGAAATCAACATCAGTGTCCACAAGGCCACATAAATTTCATCATTTTTGGCCCATTTACACTTTGTATTAAGTTGGGGTTTTTTTTATGAATAGATTACTATTGGCTATAGCAGAGTATAGGAGGACAGCTGCGTTATAGAAGGGCAGCTCGGTGGCGCAGTGGTTACCACTGTGGCAGCACAGCAAAAAGGTCATGGGTTCAATCCCACCCTTGACCATTGTGGGTTTGATCCCACCCTTTACCATCAGTGACGGGTCTGTGTGGCGTTTGAATGTTCTCCTGTGTCTGCGGGGGGTTTCTCCTGGTACTCCAGTTTCCTTCCACAGGCTAAAGACATGTACATTAGGTTAACTGGCATCATCTGGGGATTCTAAATTGTCCTTTGGTATGAGAGTGAGAGTGAATGGTTGTCTCTCTGTGTTGGCCCTGCGATGGACTGGCGATCTGTCCAGGGTGGACCCTGCCTCTTGCCCAAAGATACTGGGATAGGCTTCAGACATCCCCCCCAGCACCTCGAAAATGATTAAGCGGTAGAAGATGAATGAATCTTACAAATGAAAATCAAAATTACTGTAGAAGTAGTTTGACAGCTCAGATCACAATTTATCATTTTGTAAATTTACACTTGTACATGGTGCTCTCTGATTGCCATCTACTCTTACAGATGCACATTTTAGTTCTGGCTGGAATTGCTGTTTTTTTTTTTTTCCTTTTCTTTCCACACACGTCATTGTTCAGTCATTGCTACAACTGTTTCTTAATAACCCATTAACTAAACAGGCGGCTAGTCTATTTGAGTGGACACCTTAAATTATATTTTTAAACCTTGAGGCTTTTACAGTTGCAGAATTATTTCTTGTATTTCACCACCAGTTAAACAGATACAACTTCCATCCATCCTCAACCACTTATCCGGGGATTGGGGTTGCGGGGTCATCAGTCCAGGCAGAGTAGCCCCAACTTCTGCCCAGGTCACATAGCACCATGATTTCCATGATCCCTCCTGCAAGTGGTGAGCCCACTGGAGGGTGGACCCATATGCCTCCTTTAGATACACTAGGTCCTTGATGTAACGTTTTCCATGGACATCCACAGGACCACTCTTAGTCTGGCCCTTCACCCAGGACCTGTTTGCCTTGGGAGACCCTACCAGGGGCAAGTTGCCCTCAACAACATAGCTCCTGGGATCATTTAGGCTCTCAAACCCCTCCACCACAATAAGGTGGCAATCCACGGAGGGGTGGCTAATTACAACTCTAACTCTGAATATTAACTTGATAGTGGTGATCTTGGCCTCGGGTCATTTGCTATGAATTGACAAAAGCAATTCTGAAGCTCTGTGGTCACATTAAACAGTCACAATCAGACCTTTCAAAAATATGTCTTGAAGGCATGATTAATAATGGCAGAAGAAACAGAGGAAAACAACACAGATGATGGCGGGATAATATTTATGAATGGACTAAAGGGAACTTGTATATCCTAAATCAGGCAACCCAGGACAGAGATTTGTGGAAAGACATCTCCCACGTTGGTGTGTAATCTGCCGCAGGTGGAGATGACATTACATCAGTCTATAAATGCAAAGAATCTGTGTGTGTGTGTGTGTGTGTGTGTGTGTGTGTGTGTGTGTCTGTCTGTCTGTCTGTCTGTCTGTCTGTCTGTCTAACTGTTCATCAGACTGATCTGAGATTTTTTTTTTTTTTAAGTGCTTTGCTGAGGTTACGAGGGTGTGCATCCCCAAGTATATGGAGTTGCTCAGTCAAAACATGTAATTTTTATCAATAAAGGTTTAGCCACTGCTGCATCTCATGCCCAGGCTTTTATTTTAAACTCAAACCTTTTACTGAAAGATTTTGACTTAAAAAAGCTTGCGTGGAGCTTTCTGTGAATTATTTTGCTGATCATTTGATAGTTTGATATTTAAATCAAGATAAACGAGACCTACAAAGGCTGTTTAGCAGGTTCTGGCTACAGTAACCTATAAAATTCAATGGCATTTCTACAAAGATGAAGATATGGCATTACTTTAGCTTTTTTATTTTTTTGTATTTTTTTCACTGCAAGTTGTTAATTTCTATCTAAATAGTTTTTAGTAAATTCCAAATGATAAAATTACACTTTTTCTCTGGATAGAAATAAAATTGGTGTTGGAGAAACCGTTGATGAGTTAATTGAGTGATTACATTGTTCTCAAAGTATGATTTACCAGTGTATTATGTACATTCAGGCTACATTTTTTGCAAAGCCCCCCTAGATTATTTTTACATGTAAATGTTTGATGGAAATTAGTTCATGCTTATTAGTTAATGCATGTTGGCTTTTCATATATTGGATCACTGACTTTTTGGGTTGCTGCAGTATTCTGCAACAGAGCTACACACTTTGGCACACCAGTGTGTATTGGTACATCATCAAGGAACCGCTGTTAAAGATGGAACTTCACTGTATGAGGATCACAGATTTTTGGAAACACTTCTTTATTTTCCACTCTTTGTAAATCAGTTCTGCCAGTAAAGCAAAGCTGTAACAGTTGGGCCTGGTGGGAAGAGCTGAATAATGCAGGAGGCAGTGAAGGAGGTTGGTAAACCACAAAACCACTCCTCACAGCACATGTGTTTAGAATTCATATACACTGGCCAAACTGACCTAGAAATAACACTTTGATTACCACACAATTTTCAAATGGTCATTTCTTTGTGCACTCTTTCTGATGAATTGTCTGCTCAGTTTATGTATGGAAGTGAAACAAAGTGTTGAGCAGACGAAGGCACATTCAGGCATAGAGAGGCAAATAAGGGCTAGAGGAGACATGGCTAATGTTTTTATGACAAACAGAGGCGCCATGTTGGGTAGGTAATTGTCATTTTGACAGCTCCTGTAGTATTGTGATAACAAGATATACAAACAATTGTTCATTGTATTTATTGTAATCATATAAGTAAACTATGTATATGGAACATTATAAGTCAAAGTGCCTTTATTGTCATTCCATTGTTGATAATGCAAAGAAATTGAGATGCTGCTCCCTAAAAACAAACTATCACACTCACAGTTCAGTCATGCATTTAACATTCTTATAATTACGATAAATAATGCTTGAAACAATATTACCTAAAAGTTGAATACAATATGTACGTAGCAATAATGAAAACATACTGAGCGATAAATATAAAAGACCAGCTTGTACACACAGGGTTATTGCCACAAAATAACCTAAAATAACAAAATGATATCAGCAGTCTGTGCGTGTTGCATAAATCCGTTCAAAATACGTACTGCTGCTGGGAAAAAACTATGATTAAACCTGGTAGTCCGGGTTTTATGGGATCTGTACCGTTTTCCCGAGGGGAGCAAGTGAAAGAAATCATGGCCTGGATGAGCACAGTCTTTAATGATGGCAGTAGCTCTGTTGAGGTACCGAGACCTGGAAATCTCTTCCAGAGAAGGGAGAGAACAGCCAGTGATTTTTTGCGCAGTCCCGATCACTCTCTGGAAGGCTTTGCGGTCTGCGGCTGAACAGCCCTCATACCAAACCGTGATGCCATATGACAAAATGCTCTCAATAGCAGAGCGATAAAATAAAACCAGCAACTGTGCATTCAGGCCATTCTTCTTGAGGAGCCTCAGAAAGTGTAGACGTTGTTGAGCCTTTTTTATCGTAGCTATGGTGTTAACTGCCCAGGTAAGGTTGTGAGAAATATGAACACCCAGAAACTTAAGCCTCCACCCTCTCCACACGCTCCTTGCCTATATATAGAGGAGGCGGCTCACTGCTACGCTTCCTAAAATCAATAATGAGTTCTTTTGTTTTTTTTGTATTCAATAGCAGATTATTATCTGAGCACCATCTCACCAGTTTCTGGACCTCATCTCTGTATGCGGACTCATCTCCTCCTGATATGAGCCCCACTACTGTTGTTGTCTGCAAACTTCACTATAATGTTTGTGGGATGAACAGGTATGCAGTCATATGTGTACAATGAATACAAAGTGGGGCTCAACACACAGCCCTGTGGCAAGCCTGTGTTAAGCATGACTGTAGAGGAGGAATGGGGTCCAAGTCTAACAGTCTGTGTTCTGTTTGTTAGGAAGTCCTTAATCCAGCTGCAAGTGTGAGTAGGCAGACCAAGCTGAAGCAATTTGGTGATGAGAATGTTGGGAATAATTGTATTAAATGCCGAGCTATAGTCAACAAACAACATTCTTACATAGCTCCCCTTGTCTTCTAAATGGCTGAATGCTGAGTGGAGAGCTATAGCAATAGCATCTTCAGTGGATCTGCTCTGCCTGTAGGCAAACTGGTACCGATCAAAGTCTGGGGGGAGACTAGGCAAAAGATGTTTCAATACCATTTTCTCAAAGCACTTCATAAATAATGGGTGTTAATGCTACTGGTCGATAGTCATTCAGACTGCTAATAGTATGTTTTTTAGGCACAGGAATAATGACTGCAGATTTTAAACACTGTGGAACAATGGCTGCCTTGAGATACAAGTTAAAAATGTCAGTCAAAACAGAGCATAGCTGATCTGCACATGCTCTGAACACCTTTTCTGGCACTCCATCGGGACCAGTAGTCTTTCTCAGGTGAACTGCTCTCGGTATCTGTCTCACCTCATGATCCTGCAGGATAAGCACATCAGAGCTGGCATTCAATAACATCTGTGGGTCGGGGCAAGGTGTATTTGCCTCAAACCGTGCAAAAAAGCAGTTCAGTTCTTCTGCCAGTGAGGCGCTGATGTCACTGGAAATGATGCTGCTGCCCTTATAGTTTGTGATATGGTTAAAGCCTTGCCATATTCGTCTGGAATCATTATCAGAAAAATGGTCCTCGACTTTCTTCTTATAGGTCTGTTTAGCCTCCTTAATGCCTTTCTGCAGATTAGCCCGGGCGGTGCTATACAGATCTGTATCCCCTGACCTGAAGGCTGTATCACGAGCTCTGAGGAGTGCCTGGACTTCTTTTGTCATCCAGGGCTGTTGGTTAGGAAAAACCCTGATGCGTTTTTCCACAGTCACCTGATTGATACAGTAGGTGATGTAGTGTAACACAGTCTGTGTGTACATTTCCAGATCCTCATTCTTGAATAAATCCCATAGAGTGTTTGAAAAACAGTCCTGCAGCTGAGAAAGAGCTCCCTCAGGCCATGTTGTGGTGTTCTTTATAGTAGGTCTAGCAGTTCTCCTGAGGGGGGTGTATGCTGGGATGAGGAACAATGATAGATGGTCCGACAGTTCAAGATGTGGACACGGCACAGCTCTGTAAGCATGCTTCAGGTTCGAATACACCCGATCAAGACAATTCTTTCCCCTAGTGGCACATTTCACATACTGTGTGAAATTAGGCAGCACAGTTTTCAAGCATGCTTGATTAAAATCACCAGCTATGATGTGAACACCCTCGGGATAGGCCAGCTGCTGTTTATTTATTACACTGTACAAATGACTAAGGGCCGCTTTAGTATTTGCATCAGGAGAAATGTAGACGGCTGTTATAATAATCACGCTCAGCTCTCTTGGAAGATAAAAAGGCCGACATAAGACTGACATTGTCTCTAGATCAGGAGAACAGTAAGTGTTAATAATACGGCTGTGATTAGTCCAAGTGTTGTGAAGAAAAATGCAGAGACCGCCTCCTCTTTTTTTACTGGATTCTGCTGTTCGGTCCATTCGATGAAGTGTGCGCCCTGGCAGTTGCACTGCAGCATCGGTGATCAGCGGGTGGAGCCAGCTTTCCGTTAACAGCAGCACACAGCAGTCTCTTACAGTTTTACTAGTTGCTAGCTGTAGCTCTAGATCATCCATCTTGTGGACGATGCTTCTGGCGTTGGAGAGAAAAATACAGGGTAGCGGAGGTCTATGCGGCTGTCTCTTTAGCCTCGCTAGCAGGCCCGACCGGCATCCCCGCTTTTTCTTTCTCTCCCTCCTCCGTCTGCGTCGCTTCCCAGGACCGACAACAATCCATGGTGATCCCGCTGGTCTACAGAAGTCCAGTGTTTATCAGCTCAGTACGACTGTACACAAATCCAGCTTCACACGGTCCAATATCCAAAAACAGCATACATACACACAAAAATAGGGAGCAAAGAGCCGCTGCACAACCGCGCGCCGCCATCTTGTTGAATTTAAAGCTCAACACAAATACATACAGTGGGGAAAATAAGTATTGTCCAGTAACAACCCAAGTAATCCATAACTAACTAAATCCATACATACAAAGAAATCAAGGCAACCGTGTTCACAAAACAAGTTATATTTGATAAAGTGGAATGACACAGGGAATAAGTATTGAACATGCATGATGAAATTCATTTAATATTTAGTAGAAAAGCTTTTGTTGGTAATAACAGCTTTCAGACGCCTCCTGTATGAAGAAACTAGGTGCAGGCATTACTCAGGAGTGATTTTAGCCCTTTCTTCCACACAAACTGTCTTCAAATCTTGAAGGCTCCATAGGTGTCTTCTATGAACTCTGATCTTCAGTTCATTCCATAGATTTTCAATTGGATTCAGGTTAGGTGACTGACTGGGCCATTCTAGCAGCTTTATTTTCCTTCTCTGGGGCCAGTTAAGAGTTACCTTTGCTGTGTGTTTGGGATCATTGTCTTGCTGAAATGTCCACCCTTGTTTCAGCTTAAGCATCTTGGCAGATGGCAACAGATTCTTATCAAGGATGTCTCAGTACATTTGGCCGTTCATCTTTCCTTCAGTTATATGAAATCTGCCTATACCATGTGCTGAAAAACACCCCCACACCATGGGATGTGCAGTGCCATTTCTCCTCCAAACATGCTGTGTGTTGTGGCATCCAAAAAGTTCAATTTTGGTCTCATCTGACCAGACTGTATTCTCCCAGTATTTCACTGGCTTGCCCAAATGTTGAGCAGCAAACTTTAAACGAACTTCAACGTGCTTTTTCTTCAGCAATGGAGTCTTGTAAGTTGAGCGGGCATAGAGCCCATATCAGTTGAGTGCATTACTTTTTGTTTTCATTGAAACAGCAGTACCTGCTAACTCCAGGTCTTTCTGAGCTCTCCATGAGTGGGTTTTGGCTCTTGGATAACTCTGCTGATAATTCTTTTGACTCCTCTGTCAGAAATTTTGCGAGAAGCTCCTGGTCGTGGCCGGTTTATGGTGAAATGATGTTCTTTCCACTTCCTAATGATGGCTCAAACAGTGCTCACTGGAACATTCAGCAGTTTATAAATGCGTCTGCAACCAATGCCATCATTACGTTTTGCAACAATAAAGTTGTGAAGGTCTAGAACAGGAAAGGGCAACTATGTGCCATGGAGGGCCATTCCACTGTAGGTTTTCTGTTCCACCCACGCTATTTAGCAGTTGCTTTCTCTAATTAGCAATCCTTGAAGCTCATTAGTGCAAACACCTGTTAAAGAGACTGAGTGAAACAGAAAATCTGCAGTGGAATGGCCATCACTGCCCATCCCTGGTCTAGAGAGAGCTCTTTGCTTCTACCCGTCATGCTTTCTTTGTGGTGTGACAATCTGATATTCACAGACCTTTTTAAAGGCTATCTGTCAGGACTTATCCAGCTGAAATTAATTTGCACCGATGGGGGATGGGATGGCTTCCTAAATTCTGGATTTCAGCAGGTTTCTTGGCTTTCTATGCCTTTTTACACCTCCTTTTCTTCATTTGTTCATTACTTATTCCCTGTGTCATTCCACTTTATTAAATATAACTTGTTTTGTGAACACAGCTGCCTTGATTTCTTTGCATGTGTGGATTACTTGGGTTGTTAATTATTCTATTCTAAAAAAAACCCAACACAGTTTAATTGTGCTGTACAACCATCCAATGACAATAAAGCCTATTCTATTCTATTCTGTTCTGTTCACAGACTAGAGCAATAATGCCAATTGAAAGAGTATCCTCTTGCCTCTTATCTTCAACTCTTGGCATTAGTCAGCATGTCAGCAGTGGTCACTAGCAAACACTGATGTTTTTTTCCTGAATGTCAACGATCTCATCCTTCGTTGATTTAATCCTGGTGACTTTTTCACTCTGCCATTTCCCCACAAATACAATAGCCTTACTATTGATATTGCCATTCTTTTATTATTATTATGGCCAAGGGGATGGGAAGTGAAGCCCAGCTGGTGATGTCCAATCAGAAGTTTTCAGATACAGTGGGGTAAAAAAGTATTTAGTCAGCCACCAATTGTGCAAGTTCTCCCACTTAAAAGATGAGAGAGGTCTCCAATTTTCATCATAGGTATACCTCAACTATGAGAGACAAAAGGAAAAAAAAATCCAAAAAATGACATTGAAGGATTTTTAATGAATTAATTGGTAAACTCCTCGGTAAAATAAGTATTTGGTCAATAACAAAAGTTCATCTCAATACTTTGCTATATACCCTTTGTTGGCAATGACAAAGGTCAAACGTTTTCTGTAAGCTTTCACAAGGTTTTCACACACTGTTGCTGGTATTTTGGCCCATTCCTTCATGCAGATCTTCTCTAGAGCAGTGATGTTTTGGGGCTGTCGCTGGGCAACACGGACTTTCAACTCCCTCCAAAGATTTTCTATGGGGTTGAGATCTGGAGACTGGCTAGGCCACTCCAGGACCTTGAAATGCTTCTTACGAAGCCACTCCTTCGTTGCCTGGGCGGTGTGTTTGGGATCATTGTCATGCTGAAAGACCCAGCCACGTTTCATCTTCAGTGCCCTTGCTGGTGGAAGGAGGTTTTCACTCAAAATCTCACGATACATGGCCCCATTCATTCTTTCCTTTACACGGATCAGTCGTCCTGGTCCCTTTGCAGAAAAACAGTCCCAAAGTATGATGTTTCCACCCCCATGCTTCACAGTAGCAGGGATGAGAATCCTCCGCGGATCCGCGGAATTCCGTGGATTTGATCATGTCTAGGGTCATTCTCGTGAATCGTCTAAATTCAAGGAGAAAATTTTAGGGGGGTGGGGGGTGAGGTCTGTTATGAGCGGCGAGTCGTATTTTCGATTGGCTGCTAAAATCCACCATGCAGAACGCGCTACCCAGCGAGATCAGTAATGTAATGTAACAAGGCCACTGATTGGCTGATTCTTATTGAAGCAACCAATCGACGATTTTGTTAGATTTCCTTTGTCATATCCAACACGTGGCGGACAGTCCCATCAGTTCAATCAACCGAGTTTTCCCGATTTCGTGAAAATGGTGAACCTAAAACTCACGAAAGACAACAAAGCAAGAATTTTAGAAATCGACAAAGGGATAAGGAACAAGTTTCGTTGGGAATGGCTCGAAAAAACTGTGTCAATGACTGAAAAGATCGGTAAAAATACCGAAGTTGTGGTTGAAAAAATGGCCGACTTCATAGCAACATGCGAAGTACCAGGGAAAGCCCAGTGTGTTTATTGCAACGATTTTTTGAGTTATGGATCTCGTGGTTGTGTTGCCTTGGTTGAACACTGTTCAAAACAGAAACATCTCAAAATTGTGGCTACAAGGAGATCGAACTACTCGCTCGGTGCTGCATTCAAAACGATCCATGGACACGGTAAAATTCAGATGCCAGTCAATCAAAGTTCATCACAATTGGCCCCGATTACAGCAATTAGTGATCGGAAGACACATTCCGAGGTAAGATTTTTTTCTCGTTATAAGTAATGTACTTGAGAATTTTCGCGTAATGAATTTGTTATGAAATATCATGTGTAAGTTGTGATGTCATGCCTGTTTTGAAACACTAATTGCATTTGAATGCTGATAATCGATTGTTAATAGATAAATGTTATTACATATTTTCTCACAATTTGAAATGCAATCTAAGAATTTTGAATATAATTTATCATTTTTTGTTTCTCTAGGAGGAGTTGCATAATGCATGTCTAAGTTTTTTTTGTCATGGGTGGTGATGGGTTGCCTTTCCTAAGATATCTTTGCTTTTATTAGTAAACATAATTTCTTTATGGTCATTGCATAATAATATTAAACATCTTTTAGGTTTTACTTACTTTCTTAGATTATCTTTCAAATATTAAAATATACTAATATGCAACTTTTTTATATTCCTAGTAACACTAACAAATGCACACATTAATAAATCAAAATGTTTGCAGAATGTCAGTATATTTTAATAAATGGGTGATGGACTTGGTGATGGAATTTTGTTGATATTTATAATTTATTTTACTTGGTTAAATTATTTTGTCTGTTCTAGAACTATGTAAATGTAATTCTGTGTCAGTTCTAAACATATTAAATAGTAGTAAATTATATTTTAGTATTATTACATCAACATACCATTCAGATATAAATTTACACGTGATGCAGCAGCAGATTAAAAAGGTAAACTATAAATGCATTTGTACTTACTTCTAACTTTAAATATAAGACCACATTTGAGCATTCTAAAACACCAGATTTTGTTAGCTTCTGGAGGGCGTTGCACCCCAGACCCCCCACCAAGGCTCCGCCTCAGATCCGGCTTGGGGGCCTGCGTCCCCCAAGACCCCCGGCTTAGTTTCCTCTTTTTTTTCCAAACCCCATTCTCATCCCTGCAGTAGGTATGGTGTTTTTTCTCCTCCAAACACGACAAGTTGAATTTTTATCAAAAAGTTCTATTTTGGTTTCATCTGACCATATGACATTCTCCCAATCCTCTTCTGGATCATCCAAATGCTCTCTAGCAAAATTCAGACGGGTCTGGACATGTACTGGCTTAAGCAGGGGGACACTTCTGGCACTGCAGGATTTGAGTCCCTGGCGGCATAGTGTGTTTCTGATGTAGCCTTTGTTACTTTGGTCCCAGCTCTCTGCAGGTCATTCACTAGGTCCCCCCATGTGGTTCTGGGATTTTTGCTCACCGTTCTCGTGATCATTTTGACCCCACGGGGTGAGATTTTGCGTGGAGCCCCAGATCGAGGGAGATTATCAGTGGTCTTGTATGTCTTCCATTTTCTAATAATTGCTCCCACAGTTGATTTTTTTCACACCAAGCTGCTTACCTATTGCAGATTCAGTCTTCCCAGCCTGGTGCAGGTCTACAATTTTGTTTCTGGTGTCCTTTGACAGCTCTTTGGTCTTGGCCATAGTGGAGTTTGGAGTCTGACTGTTTGAGGTTGTAGACAGGTGTCTTTTATACTGATAACAAGTTCAAACAGGTGCCATTAATACAGGTAACGAGTGGAGGACAGAGGAGCCTCTTAAAGAAGAAGTTACAGGTCTGTGAGAGCCAGAAATCTTGCTTGTTTGAAGGTGACCAAATACTTATTTTACTGAGGAGTTTACCAATTAATTCATTAAAAATCCTTCAATGTGATTTTCTGGATTTTTTTTTTCTCATTTTGTCTCTCATAGTTGAGGTATACCTATGATGAAAATTGGAGACCTCTCTCATCTTTTAAGTGGGAGAACTTGCACAATTGGTGGCTGACTAAATACTTTTTTGCCCCACTGTACTTCTCAAATCACCTATCCTTTGTGTTTGGACTTGCCATTCTCACAATTACAGTTCTGTGAGTGGAGGGAAAAAGCATAAGAAGATTCAAAACAAAACAAATTGACTTCCATACACAGGAGACAATCTTGAAAAGTTGATGCTTGCGTACTGAAAACAGTCACATCAGTGTTTAAATCAAGTAATAACATTGTTAAAACTGAACATATTTTTTCTTCAATTTTCTACCATTTTTAGGCATTGACACACTTAGCTGACTGTGACTAGCGTAGTGGCTAGCCATGACCTCTCTAGTCCTTATTTATATCTCTGTACATTCAAGTAGGGATAAAGAGACTGTTCAAGAGAGTTTAGGAGAAGCTTCGCATTCTGATTGAATAAAAGTTACTCCTACTGATTTACACTGCTCAAAGTTTCACTCACATATTTATCACATTGGTTTAGCTATACGATTGTGTCAATTCACGCAAAATCAGCCAAACAGTGCAACTATTACGTGACCTTGCAACTTTATCCAATCACCGCAACTTTCCCGCAATTTTGGCCAGTCCTCGTCAACTTCCGCCAATTTCACCAATCTAAATTTCAGCTGAAGGGCACTGAAACGCTCAGTCTAACCAATCAAATGCATCACTACATCGCGTTCACTTCCATATTTACAGTAAGTATAAATGGAACGCTTCAGCAAAAAACAGTGTGTGATTAAAAAAAAAAACACTCACCAACAAGTTTTCCAACACCGTCCCTTCCTCCGTGTCCCCCAGCCTGCTGGTGGACGTCTCTGTCCTGATCACGTGTACGAAGTGCTGGGTTTGTGTTGAAAAACGTCTGCCTGCCCCAAAAGCGGACGTGGCGGCAGTGGCAGCGCGGTGGAGCAGTAGTTAGCACTGCGGCAGCACAGCAACTCACCCTTGGCCATGGGATCCCTGGTTCGATCCCAGCCCCTGACCAACAGTGATATGTGTGGAGTTTGCATATTCTCCCCGTGTCTGTGTGGGTTTACTCTGGGAGTTCTCCGGTTTCCTCTCACAAGCCAAAAACATGCAGGTTAGGTTAATTGGAGACTCTAAAAGTGGCCCTAGGTGTGAATGTGTGTGCGAATGGTAAAGGGATAGTGCTGTACCGTGGCTGCTTCATCCATCCAGTAGGGATGGCAATTTTCCGCAGATCCGCAGATTTCTGCTGATTTATTTTCAAGTTGATCATTTCTGTGAATCGTCTAAATCAGTTGAGAAAATTTTAGGGGGGGTAAGGTACTTTATTGTAACCGATGTTACCGATTTTAGCGAAAATCAACACGATTACATAAGCGCTCGGTGCTTCCCCGGGTCAAGTCTCCCGCGATAACCCGGATGTTTTGTACTCAAGCTACTGCTGTATTGTAAACGGCCCTGCGATTGGATAGTTGCAAACGATTGGACCAATCAAATGGCTCGTTGTATGCTTTGTCAAAAATTCATGGCGGCGTGTTCGTGTTGGAATTCTGAGCTTTCGGTATTGTTTTCAGCGGAATTATGAGATTTTTATCGAAGGATCAGGAGTCATCAGTGCTAGAAATAGACAAAAGTGTCAAAAATAAGTTCCGATGGAATTGGCTTGAGAGAAAAGTGACGGTAAAGGTGAAAATTGGCTCAAAGTTCGACGAGGTAACAGAAACACTCAGACAATTTCTGAAGAAACCAGACGTGGCCGGAAAAGCTTTTTGTGTGTATTGTAAAGACTTGATTAACTATGGATCGCGTGGATGTGTGGCGCTGTCAGACCACGCATCAAAAGTGAAGAAACATGCCGACTAAAAACATGTCGACCAAATTAGATTTCAGCTGAAATCAGAATTTCCTGTTGCCATCCCTGATCCAGGTGGATGCTCTCAATTTCCCCTCTGGGAATCAATAAGATAAGATAAGATAAGATAAGATAAGCCTTTATTAGTCCCACAACGGGGAAATTCCAGGATTGCAACAGCACAGGGATAGCAACACTCAGAGCAACAATCAGAAGGCAAGAAAAAAAAAAAAAAAAGTGACCCTGTATAAAGTATACAAAATCAAAAAAATCAAAAATCAAATCAAGCACCCTGTTGCGGGAGCGCACGTGACAAGAGACTCCATAAAATCACAAACAAACGAGCAAGTCTAACACTACAGCCAGTGTTTGGTCATTTTATACATCTTTAAAAGTAAAATCATTACTACATCTTGTCAATGAGCTTTAAGGCTGTGAATCTCTGATGTGAACACGGACAAACGCCCCCGGACAAGCATAGACAAATGCCCCGCTTTTACAACCTCCCCCCCCGGTAAATGAAAGATGTGTGTCTGATGAGACGTGTGTGTGTGTGTGTGTGTGTGTGTGTGTGAAGACACGCAGCAGATAGACAGGTAGGAGTTAGGCATAGGAATATTGTCTGCATTTTTTTTTCCGGAAAAACACAGACTCCAATAGACAAAACAGAATATTTATTTTTTTCCTTTCTGCTCGGTACCAAGTGGTTGGGGAGCATAGGGAGTTTTCAAATGAAGGCGCTGCAAATAATTTCCACATCTCTACTCTTTAACATGCATTCAGTGCACTTAGGTGTTGTAATGGATATGGTGTTAAAGTCTGTATTGGCTGTTGCACAAAAGAGTTTTTCTGTATAGCAGAAGTTTCTGCTTAATTTACTTGACAATCTTGAGCTTTTCTTGTATTGTTATACAGAATATCACTGTAGTAAGCTGGAAAAACCATAAGCTTTAAAATTTGTGATTCTTCCCACAACTTTTAGTGCAAAAAAACCTCTCCAAACATCGCAACTTTTACCGCAACTTTTTAAAAAAAGCTCCTGCAAATTCAGGCTTTTTGGGCCGCAACAATCATAAAAACATCCCACGAAATCCTGGAGGGACTGTATATTAGCTCATTGCAGCAGGAAGCTAATGCGATGACATGGTGTCCATTGGATTGAGGGCATCCACAATAAAGTATACAAAATCAAAAAAAAAAATATATCACTACTTCTATGCATTTGCCCCGATGCTCCAAACTCACTCACAGTGATCCTCAGGTGGGTTAGTGAGGCGGGTTATCTGAGAGGAAATTAGTTATTATTCATCGGTTTTTCACTGCATTCAATAAACAGAGTTACAATATGGAAGTAAATCACATAGCAATAATCATGTTTTTCACAGACTAATTCATAGACAAAGCATCTTAACTGAAGTGGAAATGCTATTTAACGCATTTTGTGAGTTTCAATCATTTTGTTGTTTAACAGACCCACCTGATGGAGCCAAACAGAATTTTATGGACAGCCTGCAAATTCTCATGGCAGGTGAAAACTTTGCAGCTCAACCTGCATATTCTCATGCCACCTTTGTTTTTATACATCCCACTGTGTGTATAAAAATCAGTGAATGCTGTGTTTTTGTGTGTGAGCACCATTTATGCATGAGGCCACTGGACATTTGGGTGAGTTCATGAAAATTGTTACTTCTAGGTAATTGCCCTGGTGGCCACGATGCATCCACTTGATGCAGCCCCATTAGGTCTGGATCAGGTGGGTCTGCATCCAGGTTGTGCTCGAGGTCACAGTGAAAGATGAGACTGAGACACTTATGTGACTTCAGAAAAATCACTACTCCTCCAAAGCAGTTATCTCGGTTCTCACCACACTCACTCACAAGGATCCTCAAGTGGGTTTGCATCCATGTTGAGGTTGCGGTTAAGGTCAATGGTCTGGAGATAAGATAAGCCTTTATTAGTCCCACAATGGGGAAATTGCAGGATTGCAACAGCACAGGGATAGCAACACTCAGAGCAATAATTAAGAAGATACAAAAAATATAAATAAGAGCATTGGATATACATACGTACACATAAATATATAAATATATATACAAAGTGCGGAGCATTGTAGCAAGATGGAATAAACTGCATAGCCGTCTACTTAGTTATCCTACATAGTATGAATATGTACCCATACATATTGTCACCCTCCATAGCGACTGATACTGTCTTAGTTGTATACTGGAGGGGACCATTTGTGTAAGTCTGTTGCATCTTTTGCATTCAATACTACTAGGTCGTCATGTTTTTTGCTATCTCTGCGAGCAGCCCTGCTTAGGTTATACAGTCTGACAGCTGTAGGTAGGAAGGACCTGCGAAACCTCTGGGTTGCGCACCTAGGATGATGTAGTCTACTGCTAAATGAGCTCCTCAGTGCGTTCAATATGTCCTGCATAGGGTGGGACTCGGACTCCAGCAGAGATGACAGTTTAGCCACCATCCTTCTCTCTCCTATCTCCTCCACTGGGTCAAGGCGTTGCCCCAGGACAGAGCTAGCTTTCTTGATCAGTTTGTTCAGTCTCTTCCTATCGGCTGCTGTAATGCCGTTGCCCCAGCAGACCACTCCAAAAGTGATGGCTGATGCCACCACTGTGTCGTAGAATGTCTTCAGCAGCGCCCCTTGTACACCAAAAGACCTGAGCCTCCTCAGTAGGAACAGCCTGCGCTGTCCCTTCTTGTAAGGTGCGTCGGTATTGTGTGACCAGTCTAGTTTATTGTTCAGATGAACACCAAGGTACTTGTAGGATGTCACCATCTCAATGTCTGTTCCCTGTATGTTTACTGGTGCTGTGAGGGGTTGTCCTTTCCTGCGGCAGTCCACCACCTGCTCCTTAGTTTTCCTCGCGTTGATCTGGAGGCAGTTCTGATGGCACCAGTCCACGAAGTCCTGGATTAGTCCTCTGTACTCAGCTTCATCTCCGTTGGAGATGAGGCCAACGATCGCAGAGTCATCAGAGAACTTCTGTAGATGGCAGTGTGTTGTGTTGTGTGAGAAGTCCGCAGTATAAAGGGTGAACAGGAAGGGAGCCAAAACCATTCCCTGGGGGACCCCGTGCTACCGATGATCGTGTCAGACACACAATCTCGGGTTCTCACAAACTGTGGCCGGTTAGTGAGGTAGTCCAGCATCCATGATGACAGGTGCTGGTCCACCCCTGCGCACAGCAGTTTGTTCTTCAGGATCATTGGTTGAATGGTGTTGAAAGCACTGGAGAAGTCAAAGAACATGATCCTCACCGCATTACCGGGCTTCTCCAGATGGGACAGAGAACGGTGAAGGAGGAAGATCACTGCATCCTCCACCCCAATGCCACGCTGATAGGCGAACTGGAGTGGATCCATCGCTGGTCCCACCAGGGGGCGGAGGTGGGCAAGGAGCAGTCTCTCCAGGGTCTTCATCATGTGAGACGTCAGGGCCACTGGTCTGTAGCTGTTCAGATCTTTGGGGTGGGAAGTCTTTGGTACAGGTACCACACAAGATGTTTTCCACAACTGTGGTACCCTCCCCAGCTTCAGGCTCAGGTTGAAGATGTGCTCCACAATCCCGCACAGCTGGTCTGCACAGGACTTGAGGAGCTTCGCGCTGATGCCGTCCGTCCTGCGGCCTTCCTCGCCTTGATCTTCCTCAGCTCCATCCTCACCTGGGTCTTAGTGAGGGTCAGGTTGGGGGGCTGTGTGCTGGGAGTGGGGGGGGTGTTGGTGGAGTAGGGTGTGGACAGCAGGTCTCGATGACTTTAGAGGCAGCAGTGGTTGTTGTGCAGTCGGTGGGGAGGGCAACTGGTCAAACCTATTAAAAAACAGGTTCAGATCGTTGGCCCACTCCCTGCCCCCCGTGGCCTGGGGGGAGGTATTCTGGAGCCCAGAGATGGTTTTAAGGTTTCTCCAGACCCCACCAATGTCGCTCCGTTGCAGCTTGTCCTCCATCTTCTTCCTGAAGCTGTCCTTACCTTCTCTGATCTTCCTCCTCAGCTCCCTCTGAACGGACTTCAGCATCTCCCTGTTCCCCGACCTGAAGATCCTCTTCTTCTCTCTCAGAAGTGTTTTTATCTCAGGGTTGATCCAGGGTTTGTTGTTCGAGCAACACTGTATGGTCTTGGTGGGTACGGTGTTGTCCACACAGAAGCTGATGTAGTCCGTGATGGTGTGAGTGAGGCCATCGATGTCCTCACCATGTGGATCGCAGAGCTGCTCCCAGGCAGTGATTTCAAAACAGTCCTTTAGCGCGTCCATTGCCTCCTCAGACCATAACTTCACCGTGCGCATGACCAGAGGTTGTCTGTGTACTAAGGGTTTGTACACTGGCAGAAGATGAACCAAGTTGTGATCCAATCTCCCGAGTGGGGGGGAGTGGTGATGAGGTGTACGCCTCCTTAGTATTTGCATAGAATAAGTCCAGTGTTTTATTGTCTCTAGTGTGGCATGTGACATACTGGGTGAATGTGGGTAGAATGGGAGACAGTGAAATATGGTTGAAATCACCTGAGATGAGGAGAAGAGCATCTGGGGTTCTGTCTGCAGTCTGCCAGTTACTGAGTGGATGACGTCACTCGCTGTCCCAGCGTTCGCTGTGGGATTTGCATAAATAACAATGCAGATCACGTGTGAGTATTCCCTCGGGAGATATGTAGGCCGCATGCTAACAGCTAGCAACTCAATGTCTTTGCTACAGTGCTGTTCCTTAACCGTGATATGTCCCGGTCTGCACCAGTTGTTATTGACATACATTATCACTCCTCCGCCCCTTGTCTTCCCACTGTCTGGTGTCCGGTCTGCCCGTATTGCGTGGAAACCCTCCAGTTCGATGTTAGCATCTGTTGCTAGTTCTGTTAGCCATGTCTCAGTATACAGCATCAAACTACTCTCCCTGAAGACACTCTCGTAGCGGGAGATAGCTTGCTAGCTCATCAGTCTTACTGAGTAGAGATCGAACATTCCCCATAATAACGGATGGGAGGACGGGTCTGTACCTTATATTCCTCACCTGCCGTCTTACTCCAGCTCGACACCCACGCCGTTTCCGTCTTATCTCTCCCGGTATGTCAAGTTTTTGTGTTAGCTTCGTGGGCCGGTTAAGTGCTAGCAGCTGGTCTCTATTGTACTGCCACCTCCTGCTAGAAACATTGGCTCCGTCCGCTGGCTCAGGAGACATTTGGGCGATCTACGTGTTCGGATGGAATAAAGGTGACGCTGGATCAGAAAGACTGGCAAGAGAGCCAGATAGAAAATAGAAATAGGCAGAAATTGATCCGCTGTTGCAAAAAGGCAGCCTACTCGTGTGGCGCCGGAAGTAGGAAAAAAGACCTGACCCTGGATATTTATGATTTCAGGAAAATCATTACTACTCCGCGACCTTGACCTTAAGCACTGCCTAGGTGGGTCTGCATCTAGGCTGTGCTTTAGGTCAAGGTCATCGCTCAAGAGAGTGCACTCAGGGTGGTTTCGTCAGGCCACAGTGAGTCCTCTGCCATTGACGGTCTGGTTGTGTTTTTGTGTTGCTGAAAGCTTCCACATTGTGCACTTTCCGGGACTCCTCCAGGACTTGTGTATATAGTTTTATATTTTACAGTTAATCAAAAAAGCTGTCTGTAAATCTCTGTCCAAAACAGTTGTTTTTCAGGCTGCTCATTAATATTAATGAGCCTCTAATCTGATTGGGTAAAGGGCAAGGCTTTCTAAATGGACCAATTATAAGTTAGGGTGTTTTGTTTTTTTTTTGCAAACTCATGGAACTGAAGATGGGGCTTGTTGACTTGTGACATCTCAAAATCCATGCAGTCTGCACATTTCTTTGAGAGTTTTTTGGAATAAAAGCGGTGTGTATCACTTTATGTAGTTAACGTTTTTGTGTTTCATTGGTATACATACAGTATGTAACTTATGGAAATATTTTATGAGCTTAAAATCCTTAAACACCATTTTACACAACATAGGACCTCAGTGCCCCTTGCTACATGTTAATGAGCATTTAATGTGTCATAACTATTTGAGATACAAAACTGTATTGCCAGTGAGTGGGTTCTTGAGAATAGTGTCTTGTTGCTTAATGGGCATATATGCATCTCTCTCCCATCATGATGTCAGTTTAAATTAAGTAGACAATTTTACACTTGAAAATGGCACATCCAGGATCCGTTATTTATTCTGTTGGCTGTTCAGATTCCCCTGCTACCAAAGCTGTAAACAAGTTGAATCCCACAGAAGAAAACACTGGAGCCATTAGCTAGTGACAGCAGAGTGGAAATGAGATCCTCTGAATGCTGATTAAAAACTTTAATACCTTTTTTTCCGATGTTCATCTTTCAGAGGGATGACAGATGGCAAAACAGAAGAATGTATCAGTTTGTCTCGCAGAGCTTTCCATGTGTTCTCCTGCTGTCTTTATTTCCACCAGTTTTTCCACCAAATATTGGTACATACTTTATTAAAATATACATTTCAACTGACAGGTTCTTTATCGCAAACCCCCCCCCCCCAAAAAAAAACAAATAACAAATAGTAACTGCTTTGTCTTATTTCAACAAGACTGTGTTCTGAGTTTCTGGCTGATGATTGCTGTGTAAAATGTGATACACTGTGTGTCGTTTTTAGTTGGAATGGCCCATGATGTTTGTGAAAATTTGGTTTGACAATAACCATACATATATCAAAAATGAATATGCAAACCTCTTAGTTAAATTAGGAGAACTCATTTTAAGACTGTAGGCATCCCAGGGTTTGATCACGCAACAATAAATCATGCAACTCACGATGTTTATGACTCAGGGATGTGTGCTGTCTGAAGTGATGAGCTGCAGGTTGTAGCTGTTTTGTCAATCTCATAGCACTCTGGTTTAAATTATTGAATTGTATATTTTTTTCATCTTCTCTGCTGGTGGGGTTTCCCAGGGGCAGCACATGCAAATGCAACAATAGAACAGAGACATAGGTGATAAGATGCAATGTTTTTAATTTTAAAAAAAAAGCTTGATGTTATGTGAATTTGCTGTGGACACAGGATTAGAATCTGCCAACTGCATTTAGAGAGCTCATCATAACAAATGACAGCTATTTGTAGATGAGTTCTCTTGCTATGTCTGTATTTGGGTTGGTGGTGCAGATTTTGACTTGATTAAGGGTGCTTTCATGCCTAAATTTGTTTACTTTGGTCCAAATCGGTTGATAAGTTTGTTGCTTTGTATCATTTTCTCCTTGGTTCAGTTCTCTTTCACACAGGCAAAAGTTTAAGCAGACCAAATTGCGTCATGTAAAATCCTGTGAGACTTAGGTCAGAGTGTTCTCTGTTCTTATTGGTCAGATTTTTTTGCCGCGAGAACAGGAAAGGTAAATACAGTAAGTAGGATTACTACTGTGCATTTAGACATTTCTGGGGAGAAAATAATACAATGGAGCAGAATCTACCGGGGGGGGGGGTGTCACCCTGTTTATTGTTTATTACATTAAACAATGCGTGCATATACCACTTTCGGAAAATCATACAGTTTGAAAATGAAGCGTTGCTACGGATGGAAAATAATACAATAATGCGTTGGAATCGGCGAAGGCGCATATCAAGACAGTACAGGAGATGGCGTTCAGTAATCCTCCAGAACCGTGACATGCTCAGCCGGATGTACAATGGCATAAAATGTTTTACCGTTTACCATTGGTCCTGTTTTAGTATGGTCCCTTTCTCACCTGCAGGACCGCAACAGAGTTTACCAGTTGATTCGAATTGAGACCACCTCTTTCAAGTGGTCAAAATGAAAGTGGTGTTACCTTATTACTCAACAACAAAGAAAGTTCGGGTCACCAAACCTGGCACACAGGTTCACTCTGAGACCATGACCGGTTTGGGGTCAAAGGTCAAGGTTGCCACTTCTGAAGCTCTCTTAAGGTGTGTTCACACCAAACGCGAATGGGTGGTGCAAATCCATATAAAATGAATGGAAAGAGGCAAGTACACGTGAAATCATGCATTCGCGCTCACGTCTGAGGGAATATGCTAGCTTAGAGATTCTGCCATCACCGGAATAAAAGTATGACCATTGCAGAGTAAACTAGTTTGAAAATGAGAATGCCACTCACCTGGAAACAGGAGGACCGTGAGCTTTTCAGCTAAATCTGGATGTCAGAGTTACTTACCTACAGATTCCTGCCACAAACATGTTAACAAGGCTAGCAAAATGGCAACGGAAACACTCATCATCTTGTAAAGTTTTGGAGACAGGGACAACTTTTTCAGGTGAGCTCCCCGTCAGATAATGTAAACCTAAAGCGTGACATTATTTTGGGGATTTCCACAGTAGGTTGAACTCTGCTGCAGAAGTTATAAAGGCAACTTTGCCTGTCTGCATCTCTCTCAGACTGTGAATTCATGTCTATTCGTGTGTTTACATCGAGTTATAATGTAATCACACCGTGCGAAAAATTCGCCCGTTCGCATTTGGTCTGAATACACCTTTACTATAGAACATATAAAGCCCTCTAGCATCACCAAACTTGCTACACAGGTTCACCTCGGGACCCTGCTCTACAGCTATGCATTGTATACTTTGTTGTTTATTCGTGGAAGATGGGCTTATCATAATTTGGTTCTGCCACAGTAATTATGTTAAAAAGTTGAAAACTGCTCTGACAGTAAGTATTGGGATCTTCAAAGAAAACAGGCAAGGGATATTGCACTCGCCTCAGAGTGGTCTTGTTCTTATAAAATAGACTTTTTTTGTCATGCACATTTTTACATGAAATGTTTTTTCTGTGAATATTTTTTATCTTATTTTTGTCGAAGGCACAGTGAGTCATTGAATATTGCCATTTCAGGTTGCACATCCCTAATTTAGCTTAGTATTAATGCATTTGTTTTACAGCTCATATTTTGTCCAAATGCTAACCATCTAGAAAGCTTGGGACGCCTCCCACTTGAGGTGTTTCAGGCACGTCCCACTGGGAGGAGACCCCGGGGCAGACCCAGGACTCGGTGGAGAGACTATGTCTCCCAGCTAGTCTGGGAACGCCTTGGTATCCCCTCTGAAGAGCTGGAGCAGGTGGCTGGGGAGAGGGAAGTCTGGGCTTCTCTGCTTGAACTGCTGCCTCCGCGACCCGGACCTCCGGAAAAGCGGTAGAAGATGGATGGATGGATGGATGGGCTAACCATCTATTTCATGTTTATGCTCTTATAAAGGGAGAAAAGCCTTTGGTCCATTAGATCTGTTTAGAGGCACTAAAAATTATTGAGGGTTCCTTTGCTGTCGCTCTGTACTTTGCTATACTCCTTGTTGACTTGTTTAAGGCTGTGTCTACAGAGTGTGTTTTTTTTTTCCTTTTCATTTTTTTAATGCAGTCCAGTGTTTAATGCATTCAACTCAAAAACGTTCTCAGCAGTGTGTTTTTTGTTGCTGCAGTCAGTGCTGAAAGTTGAAAAAGATTAATTTCATAAACTATACACCTAACCAGCTTATCAGAATTAGACTAAAAGTATACATTGACTGATATTCAACAGCAAGTTTGGAGGGATGTATGTTTTCTTACCAGTTTGATATGGTTTAGCACAGTTAGTAGAGGGCTTCAGTGCAAAATGTGTGAAACGCTGACAGCAAGCTTTGAATGTCAGGACAAGCGGTTGCTAGGATACAGGACAGAGACCTTTTTTTTTTTTTTTTTTTTTTTTTTTGAAAGATCTCCCGTGAATCAATCAGAAAAATGGGTATAAAGTAGGGCTGTGCGATACGGCAAAAAATTCATATCACGATATAAGTCTTCTTATATCATAATGATATATATCACGATATAAATTTTCTGTAAATTCTACAGGTTAGATAATCACATTAAAAAAAAAATCTTTTTTTTTTAAATTTTTTTTACATGCACCATTTCCTCTCATAATTTTGCAGTGTTGTTATAAAATAGTTTTGTAATGTGCATTTGAGACTTGATTCTCAGAAATTTCAGGTTTTTCTTCTAAATCATTTATGAATAAAAAAGGGACCAAAACAAAGGATTTAAAAGATGCTGATGAAAGTCAAATTTTTGTTTACTTGAGCAATCCTTGTTTATTAAATCATTTTCTCATCTGTCTGAGGCACATGTCCAAAGGCAAGAGGGGTAACTGCAGGGGTCCTAAGGCCATGAGCACTGACAAAATTTACTCCCACAGCATCTATCTATAAATGCAACAAATCTGTCTGTTTGTGTGTGTGTTCCTCAGATGTCTCTAAAACCGTTCGTTAGACTGACCTCAGATTTTGTTAGTGCTTTGCTGAAGTTACGAGGGTGTGCATAACAGAGTATGGAGTTGATCAGTGAAAATATGTAATTTTTGTCAAAAGTTTAGCCACTGCTCTGTCTCCTCATGCCATGGCTTCAGGAAGTGTGGGTGGGGTTTCAGATCAACTCTGTGCTGATTGGATAATACGCAGCATCACGACCATGCTGAATGGATAATACGCGGCATCACAACCTGTCAGTCACCACAGCGCTCACTGAACAAAACAAGTAAGTGAAAAACAACAAATTTGACGAGAAAAAGATAATACTGAACATTTAATGCTTAAAAAAATTATACCATAAAGTTGCGGTGATTGCATAGGTCTAAAGGATAATTCGGCATATGTGGAGAACAGGAGGCACGCCAGCGGGGACCCGGGGTCTGACAAAGAACACCAGTGTATCCAACATAGGACACTCCGGGAGAAGCAGCGGTCCAGCCATTGTTCTGTCAATTTGTGCTGCTGTATTGAAAAATGCTACCGGTTGTCCCGATCAACAGCAGAGTCTATCGATTTATGCTACTTTGTCAAAAACTGCTACTGTTGCTTATTGGTACGATTTGTACATATTCTGCAGATCATATAAATGTTTAATGTGTTTAATTAGTCCATAATATTCAGTTTAGTTATTTTACTTTCCTTAATTTCTTTGTTCCATCTGATTGCCGAATTTATCATAAACTTTGAAAATTCCCATTTCTGTATGTGAAACATTATTTTCACTAACTACAAACAATATAATTTATTTACTGTTTAATTTCCAATACATGCTTATCGTAAATTACTTTTCTGTTGATTAGTTTCAAAAATGCACAAATGTGTATAAGTCAGAAGAATTCAAAGACATTGTATTCTTTATATATAATATATACACTACCGTTCAAAAGTTTGGGGTCACTTAGAAATTTCCTTATTTTTGAAAGAAAAGCACTTTTTTTTAAATGAAGATAACTTTAAACTAATCAGAAATACACTCTATACATTGCTAATGTGGTAAATGACTATTCTAGCTGCAAATGTCTGGTTTTTGGTGCAATATCTAGATAGGTGTATAGAGGCCCATTTCCAGCAACTATCACTCCAGTGTTCTAATGGTACAATGTGTTTGCTCATTGCGTCAGAAGACTAATGGCTGATTAGAAAACCCTTGTGCAATCATGTTAGGTCTGCAATGCTGTAATTGCTGCAAATGGAGGATTCTTTGACGAAAGCAAAGTTTGAAGGAAAAAATTATTTCAAATACAAATCATTATTTCTAACCTTGTCAATGTCGTGACTATATTTTCTATTCATTTTACAACTCATGGTGGTAAATAAGTGTGACTTTTCATGGAAAATACAGAATAATTGTCTGGGTGACCCCAAACTTTTGAACGGTAGTGTATATATGTATGTGTGTGTGTGTGTGTGTGTGTGTGTGTGTGTGTGTGTGTGTGTGTGTAATATATATAGCACTTTATCATAGACATTCAAAGACGCTTTACAACTAGATACATTATTCATTCACTCCAGGCAGACAATGGTAGTGACAAGCTACCACTGTAGTCACAGCTGCCCTGGGGCAAGCTGATGGAAACGTGGCTGCCAATCTACGCCAATGGCCTCTCCGGCCACCACTGAACATTTTTATACACATTGATACCCAGTGTTATGGACACTGGAGGCAAGGTGGGTAAAGTGTCTTGACCAAAGACACAATGGCAGGATATCTGGGGAGAGTGGGATTCAAACTGCCAGCCATCTGATTATTGGACGACCTGCTCTACCTCCTGAGCCACTGCCGCCCTTATATGTATGTATGTATGTACTGTATATATGTTGTATGTATACACACGTGGACAAAATTGTTGGTACCCCTCTGTTAATGAAAGAAAAACCCACAATGGTCACAGAAATAACTTGAATCTGACAAAAGCGGTAATAAATAAAAATTCTATGAAAATTAACCAATGAAAATCAGACAATGCTTTTGAATTGTGGTTCAACAGAATTATTTTAAAAAACAAACTCATGAAACAGGCCTAGACAAAAATGATGGTACCCATAGAAAAGATGGAAAATAATGTAACCATAGGGACATGTTCAACCAAGATGTGTCCTCTAATTAACATCACAAGTGTCTACAAACTTGTAATCAGTCAGTCGGCGTTTTTAAAGGGTGACAAGTAGTCACTGTGCTGTTTGATGACATGGTGTGTACCACACTAAACATGGACCAGAGGAAGCAAAGGAGAAAGTTGTCTCAGGAGATTAGAAAGAAAATTATAGACAAGCATGTCAAAGGTAAAGGCTGTAAGACCATCTCCAAGCAGCTTGATGTTCCTGTGACTACAGTTGCACATATTATTCAGAAATTTAAGATCCACGGGACTGTAGCCAACCTCCCTGGACGTGGCCGCAGGAGGAAACTTGATGAAAAATGGAAGAGACGGCTAATACGAATGGTAACAAAAGAGCCCAGAACAACCTCTAAACACATTCATGGTGAACTCCAAGGTCAAGGTACATCAGTGTCAGATCGCACCATCCGTTGTTGTTTGAGCCAAAGTGGACTTCATGGGAGACGACCAAGGAGGACACCGCTGTTGAAAACAAATCATAAAAAAGCCAGACTGGAATTTGCCAAATTGCATGTTGACAAGCCACAAAGCTTCTGGGAGAATGTCCTATAGACAGACGAGACAAAACTGGAACTTTTTGGCAAGGCACATCAGCGCTGTGTTCACAGACGTAAAAATGAAACATGCCAAGAAAAGAACACTGACCCTACTGTGAAACATGGAGGAGGTTCTGTTATGTTCTGGGGCTGCTTTGCTGCATCTGGCACAGGGTGTCTTGAATCTGTGCAGGGTACAATGAAACCTCAAGACTATCAAGGTATTCTAGAAAGAAATGTGCTGCCCAGTGTCAGATAGCTTGGTCTCAGTCGCAGGTCATGGGCCTTGCAACAGGATAATGACCCAAAACACACAGCTTAAAAACACCCAAGAATGGCTAAGAGCAAAACATTGGACTATTCTATAGTGGCCTTCTTTGAGCCCTGATCTAAATCCCATTGAACATCTGTGGAAGGAGCTGGAACATGCCATCTGGAGAAGGCACCCTTCAAACCTGAGACAACTGGAGCAGTTTGCTCATGAGGAGTGGGCCAAAATACCTGCTGAGAGGTGCAGAAGTCTCACTGACAGTTACAGAAATCGTTTGATTGCAGTGATTGCCTCAAAAGGTTGTGCAACAAAATATTAAGTTAAGGGTACCATCATTTTTGTCCAGGCCTGTTTCAAGAGTTTGTTTTTTAAAATAATTCGGTTGAACCACAATTCAAAAGCATTGTCTGATTTTCATTGGTTAATTTTCATAGAATTTTTATTTATTACCACTTTTGTCAGATTCAAGTTATTTCTGTGACTGTTGTGGGTTTTTCTTTCATTAACAGAGGGGTTCCAACAATTTTGTCCACGGCTGTATACGTGTATGTGTGTGTGTATACATACACATATACACAGTGGTGTGAAAAAGTGTTTGCCCCCTTCCTGAGTTCTCATTTTTTTGTAGGTTTGTCACACTTAATTGTTTCAGATAATCAAACAAATTTAAATATTAGACAAAGATGACACAAGTAAACACAAAATGCAGTTTTTAAATGAAGGTGTTTATTATTAAGGGGGGAAAAAAAAGATCCAAACCTACATGGCCACGTGTGAAAAAGTGATTGCCCCCTAAACCTAATAACTGGTTGGACCACCCTTTGCAGCAACAACTGCAATCAAGCGTTTGCGATAATTGACATTGAGTCTTTTACAGCGCTGTGGAGGAATTTTGGCCCACTCATCTTTGCACAATTGTAATTCAGCCACATTGGAGGGTTTTTGAGCATGAACCGCCTTTTTAAGGTCATGCCACAGCATCTCAATCAGATTCAGGTCAGGACTCCAAAGTCTTCATTTTGTTTTTCTTAAGCCATTCAGACGTGGACTTGCTGGTGTATTTTGAATCACTGTCCTGCTGTAGAACCCAAGTGCACTTCAGCTTGAGGTCACAAACAGATGGCTGGACATCCTCCTTCAGGATTTTTTTAGTAGACAGCAGAATTCATGGTTCCATTTACCACAGCAAATCTTCCAGGTCCTGAAGCAGCAAAACAGCCCCAGATCATCACACTACCACCATATTTTACTGTTGGTATGGTGTTCCTTTTCTGAAAGGAAATTTAGACAAAGATGACACAAGGTTGTCAGTTACTTTTACACAGGATGTAATGGGACACACCTTCCAAAAAGTTCAGCTTTTGTCTTGTCAGTCCACAGAGTATTTTTCCCAAAAGTCTTGGAGAGCATCAAGATGTTTTCTGGCAAAACTGAGACGAGCCTTAGTGTTGTTTTTGCTCAGCAGTGGTTTTTGTCTTGGAACTCTGGCATGCAGGCCATTTTTGCCCAGTTTCTTTCTTATGGTGGAGTCATGATCACTGACCTTAACAAGGTCAAGGCAAGTGAGGCCTGCAGTTCTTCGGATGTTGTTGGGTCTTGGATGAGTCGTCGCTGCACTCTTGGGGTAATTTTGGTCGGCTGGCCACTCCTGGGAAGGTTCACCTCTGTTTTATGTTTTCGCCATTTGTGAATAATGGCTTTCACTGTGGTTTGCTGGAGTCCCAAAGCTTTAGAAATGGCTTTATAACCTTTTCCAGATTGATAGATCTCAGTTGTTTTGTTTCTCATTTGTTCCTGAATTTCTTTGGATGCATGATGTCTAGCTTTTGAGGATATTTTGGTCTACTTCACTTTGTCAGGCAGGTCCTATTTAAGTGATTTCTTGATTGAGAACAGGTGTGGCAGTAATAAGGCCTGGGTGTGGCTAGAGAAATTGAACTCAGCTTTCCAAAGATGTGATAAACCACAGTTAATTTATGTTTTTACGAGGGGCGGGGGATGTAGGTTTGGATTTTTTTTACCCTTAATAAACACCTTCATTTAAAAACTGCATTTTGTGCTTACTTGTGTTCTCTTTGTCTGATATTTAAATTTGTTTGATGATCTGAAAGATTTAAGCGTGACAGACATACAAAAAAATGAGAAATCAGGAAGGGGGGAAACACTTTATCACATCACTGTGTTTGTGTGTGTGTGTGTGTGTGTGTGTGTGTGTGTGTGTGTGTGTGTGTGTGTGTGTGTGTGTGTGTGTGTGTGTGTGTGTGTAAACAGTACAAATAGTACTTTCTCCAGCATTAGTCTACAGACCGTTCATGAGGTTGAGGCTCCTTTATTTCAAAAAGTTTGACTAAATACACGCACAGCGGCAAGTCATCGATCATTTGAGCTTTTCTCCAGCATTTAGGCTACAGACCGTCCATGAGCTTGAGGCACCTTTGTTTCAAAAATGCACATAAATGTTTACGGTAGCATGAAATGACTGAGCTTATGTACAGAGTATGTATGTGCAGAAAGGGCAACTTTACAACATAATTTTACCTACTGTACAAAAACTCCATCACTGAACAGTGATATAAACTAAAATAATTATAATGATGATTGAACAATTCCCATTTCCCAAATTGCAAGAGACACTATTATGAATATGTCATAAAAGATCACACAAAGAAGTGATCTGACAAACAAAAACAAGGGATCCGAAACAGTCGCTAAATACGATGTTCCATTAATTTTCAGTAATTAAGTATTCTGTAATTAATATTCACACAATCAAATAAATCTTAGTGGTGTTCAGTCCCTTTCATATTTGTCAAAGTCTAACGTGTGATTGCCTACATATACTGTAGGTTACAACTCTTTGTATTCCACTTTCAAACACAGCCTACTTTTGGGCCTGTAAAACCTAATTGGGATACCTTCAGACAAGAATACTTGCGTTCTATGGGCAATGCACTAGTTGTGTAAAATGTGGCAACTGCAGTCACCGAATAACCTTTTCAATTAAATGTAAGCTTATACATACTGTATGAAATCAAACTTTGTGTGTGCATAGATTCTAGTGTTAAGCCAATGTCATTGATTAATTTCATCTAAGTGTTGGTAGCAGGATTGATGTGTTTTACTGACTCATCAGCTGTCTCCAAAAACAAATGACTTCAGTCTAGGGCTGGGCGAAAAAATGATAACAATAATTATCGCGAAATAACTTTTCCTCGATAGAGACATAATACATTTTCAATAGAACTGTTTATAGAGCTCATTCGTTCTGTGTTTTGACAGACGACATGAAAAGCCAATGAAAATGAGAATACACCGCACCGTGCATAGGCACGTAGGACCAATAGCTGAGGTTTAGCACACCTGCTAATGTTTGGGCTAGCACAGCTGTGTAGAACTTGGTGCATGGTTAAAAAGAAAATGACAGAAAACATTAATGAAAAGTCCAGTGACAGCGGTGCCAAAGAAGACACCGAATCAGACGCTGCCCAATGCTCAATAGACGAGATTGTTGAAAAGAAGGGTCCGAGGAATTCAGTCGTGCAGACAGAATGTCCGATTTAAGCTACTGATTAAAGTAATTGACCCTCGCTACCAACTTCCTGGCCATAAATATGTCTCCCAGACGGCACTTTCCCAGCTGTACACGGAATGTAGAGAAACGGTTGAAAAGGAGCGGCAAAGTGTACCATACTTTGCTACTATGTCAGATTTGTGGTCAAGTCGCACATCTGAACAGTATATGAGTCTCACTGCCCATTTCATTGATCAAGATTGGAATTTGAAAAGCAAATGTCTTCAAACTTTCCTGAAGACCATACAGGTGAAGTCATTTAGGACTGACTGAAGCACTTGCATCCTGGAGACTGAGTAAAGACAGACAAGTCTGCATCACGACAGACAGTCGGACAAAGGCTGCAGTGCTTTGGCCATGTACTTCACTCAACTATCGGTAAGTTGATGAGCAGAGTATAATAAAATATTTATATTTTATGTATTCTAATTATTTGAAATACAGTGGTATAAGGTTCTACACTACATTTGTCAAGTTCAACTTCTGATAGAAAATAAATATTTAAAATTAATCTTGTTATAGCTTCACATCTCACTTAGGAGTAAAAAAGGAACCTTTAAGCTTGACAGAAATAGTGATTTGATTCATATTGCAATTTACATATATCAATATGGATCAATATGAAAAAAAATTTAACGTGACTGGAATTTTTTCATATCTCCCAGACCTATTTCAGTCACAAACTCATGCTGCAATCCTGGTTATTGGCACAGTTCTGGGTGGTGTGATTTGAACAGTCAATGCACTAGAGGAAACTGAGCTGCTCAGCTATTAACACTATTTATGGCATTCATGTCATGCAAAAAAAGGATTCCCATTTCTTAGTAAACACAAAGGTACATAGCAGCTGGCTTACTGACTGCAAGCTGTTTTTGTTTACTCACAATGGTGTGGGTTCAAGTGACGCTCTGCAGAATATGTTTATCATATCTTTATCGTTATCATCCTTTCCCACTAGGCACAGCAGCAGCCTCGGCACTTCTGCTGGAATCTGGTGCTAAGCAGTTGCATGAAGTCGGTTTTCACCATCATTTTCCTTGCTTGCTGTATGTCCACAGTAAGCAACTCTTCAATCTTAGTCCACACTTCTGTGGATTCATTATGTCAAATAGGACCTGTTTTTGAAGGGCACTGTTTTCAAGCCTGCATATATAGGCAACAAATTTCAGGTGTTATGTTTATCAAAAGTCACAAATCCAAAATATTTTGGTAATAATATTTCGTTGTTCATTTGAAATTTTGACACTCCAGTCAACATTGGTTCCAGGATTTGCACTCCATCTGTTCCCTGCGACATGGAGCATTTTTTTGTTCCTATTCACGTTGCACCACTTTCCTTAGGAAACCATGTCATATACTTCCACTTTGCTAATCCTGTATTCTGACAGCTCCATGCTTGAACACTGTACAGAAGACTTGATCGAACACATGCAGTTAGGAGTTTCACCCTTGTTGCCAGCCATATACGCTTGTTTGTTAGAACATGTTTTAATTCATTCCACTTCTGGAATGCTGCACCAATTCTAGTGTGTATAGATATATTCTCAGAGTTAGTAAGAGTATACTCAAGGTACTTAAAACTCCTGATCTTTTTTTTTTTATCTTGTTTGAGCCAGTGTTGACAAAGTGCTTTTGCTCCCATCAGTTATTCATCAACTTTAAAAACCACTGTTTCTGTCTTATCATATGACATCTGCATTCCATATCTTTTAAAGTGTTATCATAGATTGTGGGTATGTTTTGCAGTTCTATTGAATTGGCAAACATAATTTGATCATCAGCTTGACCTGATGCTGGTGTTTTCTTAGGAAGCTTTTGAGAAGACACTTCATTGGGCATACAGTATGTAATCCCAAAGCTGACCTTGGGGTTCACTTTTAATATTTCATTTTGGACCACTCTTGCCACAAAGTCTACAAATGGAAATTGGTGAGAATGCTATGATCCGTTACCCTGTGTTTAATGTTTTTTCTGTGTATGGTCCCTGACAAATAAACTAATAAACTAAACTAAGTCCATGTAGATGTTAAAGATTGGAGTGGACTCCAAGGCACTTTGCCCCACTCGAGTTTCAAAGAAACTAGTTGATCCTTTGATACTGTCACGTTTGCCTCTCCGGGGTGGATAAATTAACTCACTTGCAGGGTGAAGTTTAAGCATGGTTTTATTACAAAATAAATGCAGCACGAAGGCTGAAAACACAAAACAAGGTTGTAATGGCAACAATAAACACGAGGCTGGGGAAAAGCCCAAATAGCGACAATGAAAACGTGCTGTGTACATGAAACAGATCACTCTAACATGACTAGGACCCAACAGTGAGGTAAAGGAGTGATGACAACAAATAGGAATGAACGTAATCAGCAAATCAGTAATAGGCGTGAACAGTAATTAGCTAAACCAGGATGAGCTATGCTAGAAAGGCAATAAACAAGACACTGTCAAAATATAAGCCAGCTCAAATGCTGATGAAGCGGGGAAGAATACAAAACATACAAATGTAACTGAGCAGGTAATATAATAACAGTGAAAATGATGAAAACTGAGGTAGACAAAAACTAAGAGCGAAGACATGGGCACAGCCTCGTGTCGTGATTACGACAGCCCCCCCCCCCCCCCCAAGGTGCGGGAACCAGACGGCCCTGAATAGAAAGAAAGGACCCCCCCTACCCCGGGCAGGTGGTGAGGACCAGAACCCGTCCCCCCCCCCCCAAGCCACAGTTTGTTGGGTGGTCTGCCCAAATCCATGGACCACCAGACAAATCAGTAAAGCAAGTCGGACGGCCTGTTAAAGTCCAGAGGTCACTGGACGAGGCAAAACAGTCAGTCAGGAGGTCGACCAGAGCTCATGGCCCACCTGGCAGTAGTACAAAGTTCAGGGGGCTGGCTGAAGTCCCAAGTTGGCTGGACTGCCGCAGATGTACCCCCAGGAGTCTGATCTGGAAACGACTCGATGGTAGGAGCAAAATCATTGACCTTCGAGGACACAGATGGCAGCGTATTAGCACTTTGTGGCAAAGTCAATGGGGCGTGCACCTGCTTGAGCACGGATAAGGGGATGTGCATCACCCAGGGCACAGATGGCGAAGGTTGGGCCCCCTGGGACCCAGGAGGCAATGGTTGGGCCCCCTGAAGAGCAGGAGGCAAAGGCTGGAGAGTGGCATACTCAGGGAGAGAAGGCTGGTGAGCGATGTACTCGGGCGGGTGAAGGCTGGCGAGCTGCATCGAGCCCAGACGGTGTAGATGGGGGAGCGTCGAGCCCAGATGCCTGATCATCCAACCCCGACACAGTCACCTCAAATGGGGAGGAAGAAACAAAACCCGGGTTACTACCAGAAGCAGATGGTAGCTGCAACTGGGTCTCCCCACCAAGAGCAAGACAAGACCTCTCTAGTACAGATGTTAAAAATACATGAAAGAGGACTTGCCTTAGCTCTTGCTAAGAGGCACCTGTGGTGCAGGTGTAGTGTGGCCGAGTACTGATCGGAGGGACAGAGGTTCGATTCCCGGTCTGTCTGCAGTTTGCATGTTGAAGTGTCCTTGAGCAAGACACTGAACCCCCAGTTGCTCCTGCTGGGTCAGGTCAGCGCCTGTGTGTGAATGGGTGGATAGCAGGATCTGTAAAATGCTTTGATCATCCAGAGGTGAGTAAAAAGTGCTATATAAATGAAAGCCATTTACCATTTTTGCTCCACTGCCAACGAGGACCCAGGCATCTCTGCTGCTGCAGCCCTGACGACCTCAGGTTGAGTTGCAGAGGCGACGATCTCAGGGTGAGCTGCAGGCGAGGAGGTCCACGGTGAAGCAATGGGAACAGCAGAGGAGGTGCTCTGGAGCAGAGGAGATGGCAAAACAGCTGATGAGGAGATCTGAGGAGCTGGTGGAACAGCTGATGAGGAGATCTGAAGAGCTGGCAAAACAGCTGATGAGGAGCTCTGGAACTGGAGCTAGAGAGTGATGTGGAGCCGGCACTGGATAACCCCCATTGACTCTAGATGCAGAAGCAGCAGCTGGCGGAGAACCAAACTTGGGGGCTACAGCTGCTTGGAACCCACTCATGGAGATGGCTGCTGCTGGTGGGGCATCAGGCGTGCTGACATCCACCCTCTCTGATATGGTGCTTGGAGAAAAGGAGAGAGGAGACACAGGTGAGGATGGAGGTATGGAGGTGGTAGCAGAGAGAATGACAGAGGCAGGTGACGAGGGTCCAGCAGCAGCAGACGGCCACCACCGGGCCCCCTCACCGAGAACCAGACAAGACCCGTCATTTACTGGTGTTTAAAAATGAAAGCCAGTTAGCAGCTTTCATTTTTGTGTTGTCAAGTGTTAGCAACAATACTCCGAAACTACTGAATGGATTTGGATGAAATTTTCACCAGAGATGGTTGTTGGGCTACAGACGAACCCTTTACATTTTGGTGATGATCTGAGAATGTACAGCTCAGCCAAGGCTCTCATCTTCTCCCAGTATTAGCAACAACAATAGCAACAATACTCCAGAACTAATGGACAGACATACTGTATATGCAATTTTCACCACAAGTGGCTTTAGACCTAAACACAAACCCATTACATTTTGGAGGTGATCCATGAGAAGGAGCCTAGGCAAAGGTCTGCACTCTCTGAGTACTTTTCTAGTTTTTTTTTTTTTTTTTTTAAAGTTTTTGTAAAGGGTATACAGGTCGTTACAGCAATGCATTGTTTACATTTTCATCACATGTTCCCTTATTTTCTGATATCTGACAACATTGGAAGATTAATTCTTACAACACCCCTTTTTTTTTTTCTTAAAGTGAAAGAAAAAGTGAAATTAAAGAGAAAAAAAACAAAAAACAAATAACAAAAAAAACCAAACAAACCAGTAAAAAACAAACAAAAAGAAAAAAGTAAGTAAATAAAGATAAAAGAGCATCTGAGTAGCATTGGAACAAAGAGCGGAACCATTATTGAAATGGTATTTGTCAAAGATTAGATCTAATGGAAGACACATATGCGGTCCAGGGTTGCCAAAAGTTCATGAACCCATCCATGTCCTGTCTCAGTGCGAATGTCAACTTTTCCATCGAGTAAATGTCTTGGATCACGTTAGTCCAATCTTCAGGTGTAGGACAGTCCTTCAACATCCATTTTTTAGTTAGAGCTTTTTTGCTTGCCAATATTAAAACATTGAATAAGTATTTTTCTCCTCGTCTTTCCAGTGAGTCCGGTAGTAAACCCAAATACAAAGTTACAAAAGAAAAGGGAACTGTAATTTTGAATATTTTCCCCAATATTGTCTGTACCTTGGTCCAATATTGGTGGATAACTGGGCATGACCAAAACACATGAAAATGATTTGCAGTCTTTTCACCACACAAGCGCCAACAGTTCAATGCCTTATGGGTAAATTTGTTTTGTGCAGGTGTTCTGAAAAATCTTGCCAAGTTTTTCCATCCAAATTCTCTCCACTGCAGGGATGAGGTACTTTTCCATTGCTGTTTATTTAGCTTTTCCCATATTTCCAGTTGTAAAGTGAAATTCCCCTCTTTTTCCCATCTCTCTTTTATATAAGATAAGATAAGATAAGATAAGCCTTTATTAGTCCCACAACGGGGAATTCCAGGATTGCAACAGCACAGGGATAGCAACACTCAGAGCAACAATCAGAAGGCAAGAAAAAAAAACAAGCAAGCAAGAGCAGCTAATATACATATGTACATATTACTATAAAATATATACACACACACACACACACACACACATACACACAGACACACAGACAACACATAAGATGTGTTGTCTCCTTTTAAGTCTTGAAGACCTTGGTATATTTTAGAAATGTATCTGATCCCTGGGGTCCCTTTATATGCCATTAAGAAGACCTTCAGAACACCTGACTGGGCCCTTTCCAAAACCTCCTTTTTAAGTATATTGTTTATGTGGTGTCTAAGCTGGAAGAACCTGTAAAGGTCTTGATTTATTAGGCCTTGTTTTTTCAAATCTTCAAAACTTCTTAAGATTTGCCCTTTAAAAAAATCGTAATATTTTATCAGCCCTTTCTCCATCCACTTTTTAAATCTGGTGTCTGTTTTATTAGGAGTAAAGTCCTGATCATAGGCGATCCATTGCAGAAGTCGATAGGGCTCTTTAGTTTGATTCTCTCTGACTATCTTAAACCACATTTTTAGCGGGGTCTCTATCCACGGGTTAGTGTTATTCAAAAGCTTAGGTAAGGCATTGTTCCCTATTATCGCCTGTAGGGGGATGTCACTTGTTATTTGGCATTCGATCTCCTTCCATTGTGCAGTGTAGACTGGGTTACATATCTCTACTAAAGTTTTAATTTGTGCGGCTTTAAAGTAGTCCCTGATATTTGGCAGCGCGAGCCCACCTTTGTCTTTGTTTAGCTGTAGGGTTCTATATCTGATTCTAGGTCTCTTGCCCTGCCATATGAATCTTGAGATCCTTCTGTCCAGCTCCTGCCATGTTTTTTTGGGAGGTTCTACCGGTATTGTTTGGAAAAGGTATAGAAGACGTGGAAGTATATTCATTTTGACTGCTTCAATTCTTTGTGCAGTACCCAAGAATGGTATCATATTCCATCTTGCTAGGTCAGATTTTATTTTTGTCACCAGTGGATCATAGTTTAGTGATATAATTTTGTTGAGTTGTTTCGGGATATTGACCCCCAGATATTTCATAGATTCCGACTCCCAGTTAGTTTTGAGTTTGCTTAGTGAATAATGATTTGGGTCATAGTTGAATGTTAAAACTTGGGTTTTATGCATGTTTAATTTGTACCCCGATAAATCTCCATACTCTGAAAAAACTGAGGTTAGTTCTGGTAAAGAAGTGTCCGGCTGCCCTAGGTATATTAAAATGTCATCAGCAAAGAGTGCTATTTTATGTTCCTTCTGACCAAGTGTAATACCTTGAATTTTTTGGTTTTGTCTTATCCATTGGCTCAGAGGTTCTATGAAGATTGCAAAGAGCAGTGGAGACAGGGGGCAGCCCTGACGACATCCTCTTTCCAGTTCAAAAGATGATGATAAATTACCGTTAATCCTTATTTTAGCTGTTGGTTTTTTATATAATGCCTGTATAGTTCTAATGAAGTTGTTATGAAAATTGAAACTGGATAAGATTCTATATAGAAAAGACCAGTCAACCGAATCGAATGCTTTTTCAGCATCTAATCCCAATATGACTGCATTTAAGTTATATTTTTTTATATGATGAATTATGTGTAGAGTGCGTCGAATGTTGTCTTGTGTCTGTCTTTGTCTTATAAAACCTGTTTGGTCTAAATGAATTAGGTCTGTCAGTATATTTTCTAACCTTTTGGCAAGGATAATGGTAAAAAGCTTATAGTCCTGATTTAGTACACTGATTGGTCTATAGTTGGAGCACTCTAGTTTATCCTTTTCAGGTTTAGGTATAACTGCAATGACCCCTTCTCTCCAGGAGGGGGGGGGATTTCCCCTGTGTGGAGGACATAATTAAATGTTTTCAGGAGGAGAGGAGATAGTTGCTGTTTAAAGGTTTTGTACCACTCTGCTGTATAGCCATCAGCTCCTGGGGATTTGTTAGCTTTAAGTTTCATAATTGCTTTTTCCAATTCTTTAGGATGTATTTCTGACAGTAGTGTTTTATTTTGTGACTCCGTAAGTTGGGGAAGGTTTAATGTGTTTAGGAATGCCTCGGATGCGTTTTTATGTTTTTTGTGGGAGTATAAGTTCTTATAGTAATTCTCGAAGTTTTTAAGAATATCCTGAATTCTGAATTTTATTTCCTTTGATACTGGGTCTCTGATTTTGTAGATTGCTCTTTCTGTTTGATGTTTCCTCAATTTATAGGCTAGCAATTTTGCCGATTTACTGCCTGCTTCATAGTATTTTTGTTTCAGAAATGTAAGTTTCTTCTGGATTTCTATTGTGTAGATCTCATTTATTTGGTTTTTAATTTCCTTAATCTTGAGCGAGTCAGTAGAATGAGTGTTGCCTTTGTGTTCTTTTTCTAGGTTCCTAAGTTCTGACTCTAATGTGGATAGTTTTTCTTGTCTTAGTTTCTTTTGGGTTGCCAGTTTTGCAATAATCTTTCCTCTTATTACAGCTTTGCATGCATCCCACAGTATTAAAGGGGATACTTCTCCATTATCGTTATCTTCCAAATATCTGAGAATATCTGATTCCAATTCATCTTTCAATGGTCCTTTCAGGACATTTGAATTTAACCTCCAAGAAAATGTATTATTTGTGTATTTTTGGATAATTAAGTCCATGTAGATCGGACTGTGGTCGGAGAGATCCATCAGTCCTATTTTACATGTTTTTACTCTTCCAATGTCTCTATTAAACATAAAAAAATAGTCAATCCTTGAGTAAGATGAATGTGGAGTTGAGTAAAATGTATAGTCTTTTACACTGGGGTTGAGTTCCCTCCACACGTCACAGATTCCCAGTTCTTTTAGTAGCATCCGAGTCTTCCTGTTTTGGGTGTTATTTTGATGTGGGGAATTACCAGAAGCATCCCAGTATGGATTCAGTCTAAGATTGAAGTCCCCACCACATATCACTAAACCTTGAGCTTTAGTTATCATTAGGTCGAATACATTTTTATAAAATTTCCAGTTAGCCCCTGGGGGAGCATACACATTCAGCAGGGTGATATCTTCTCCCTCTAGCCGCCCAGTTACCAAACTGTATCTCCCTTCTTTATCTTTGTGTTCTGATTTTTTTTCAAATGTAATTTTGGTTGATATCAATGTCGCTACTCCCCTCCTCCTCCCTGATTTATATGAAGATGAAGAGATCATTTTAAACCCTTGTCTACTGAGTTTATTGTGTTCGTCTGTTAGGTGGGTTTCTTGTAAAAATATTATTCCTGCTTTGTCTTTTTTCATTTTGCCTAGAATCTTGGATCTTTTAACTGGATTCAGGATTCCTTTTACATTATATGAAATTATTTTGGTTACACTCTGTTTCTCCATTGTGTTGTTTTGTTTAGTATAACTGTGTGGTGGCCCTCTTTTGTGCTACTCAGAAACTGAAAGAACATTAAAAACAAGAAAAACATTAAGAACATAGTGTAAAAAACTTTAAAACAAAAAGCTGTCAGAAGAACTTCCTGAGCTGAGGTCTTTTTAAAGACCCTGTAAGAGCCTTGATGGAGTGAAGGCCCTGAGGGAAATTCCTCAAACTCTGTTACGTGTTGAGGGCCCTCTCTTACCACTGAAAGTAGTCCCATGCTTTTAACGTGAGTTTCAGAACCCAATCCAAACTTGTAATGATTTTTTTTTTTCCTTTTATGCCTAAACCCTGTGAAATTGTGTGCACCCTCCCACCCCCATCACATCAAACATTCACGCAAAAACAGTATTTGTTAGTATGAGGAGAACATGTGGATTATTGTCACATTTCTATTTTAACAAGTTTTTTTTTTTTTTTTTTTATTACAAAGACTTATTTGTTTCAAATAATATGATTGTTCCATGAAATGTTTTACCACATGCTGAATATGCATCTCCTTTAAAGTTTGTTACCTTGTATGAGGGGGGTTGGATGTGCGGATTGATTCAAGAGAAAAGAAAAAAAAAAAAGAAAAAAAAAAAAAAGGTCGCTATTCCAACCTGAAAACGGATAGTTTATCCGCGACGCTCTGGTGCTGGGTTTCCCGCTGCTGGACCGTGGATTTTGAGGGTCTTTGTGTTGTCCATGTTTGCGCTTTGATCTTCTCACTCGGGTCTGCTGCGGGTTTAAATACCGTTACCGGGAGCCCTCTTTTCGCCATGTCAGCTGTTGCTTCTTCCGCCGAATTATAGAGACACGTTTCATCGCCGTAGAAGACCCTTAACTTCGCAGGAAATGGTGTCTGAAAGCGCAATTTCTTCTCTCTTAACACCTTTTTCGCGTCATTGTATTCCCTGCGCTTTTTAAGGACCTCCGGGGCGTAATCGTGTTCCACGTAGACTTTTCTCTCCTGGTGCATAAATCCTTTTTTCTGCCAGGCCAGTCTTACAACCTCTTGTTTTATTATGTTGCTGGCCTAGCGGCTAATGAACGATGTGCCTTTTCTATCTTCAAGTCGGTGGTTTGTGGAATATCCAATTTCTCTCTTAGTAAGGATTCCACGCATTCTACCAATGAGTTAAAACCATTTTCAGTTCCTTCTATCAGACCATGAATTCTTATGTTGTCTCTTCTTTGTTTTCCTTCTTGGTCGGTTAGCTTAGCCTCTATAGCTGCTTGTCTTTTGCGTAGGTCTAGCACAGAATCTTCGAGCACTTTTATTCGATCTTCTGTTTCCAAGATTCGGTTCTCGGCCTGGTCCACTCTGCTGTTTGTCCTTTTCAATTCTTCTCTGAATTCCCGAAATTCGGCCGTAACTTCTCGGCGAAATCGTCGTCGTTCCTCAAATAGTGATTTCAGGCTAACCCTTTTGTTAGCTATCACCAGTTCCTCGTCTTCTGAACGGAGATCTTCCAGTTCAGATTCTCCGGCCAATACGTGTCCTGGCCTGGAGAATTTCAGTTTCTTCTGTTTTCCTTTAGACATGATGATTTTGTCTTTTGATTTTCACTCCTCCAAAAATCCGTTAAGTTTGATTTTCAAGGTGTTATCCTGGATTGGGTCTGAGAGCTTCAGTGTTAAGCTGCAGTCGCCATGGCGTCCAGACCGGAAGTCCACTTTTCTAGTTTTTAGTGCTTTCATGCTGTCTTTGATTTCTTTAGGGCTGGGTGTAGACATATCAATTGCGGGTAAGTCATCTGGTGACAGTGCATGTGGGAAGTTTTCTGGTTGCTTCAGTTCTGGCTTATCTTCCGGTTTATCTCTAAAAATGCTACTCAGGGCTGTCTTAATTTCATGAACGTGGCACAAGAATTCCTCTCCTGTGGAAACTTGGCTTCTTAAGAGACTCAGAACCAACCAGAACAAAATAGTCACACCTCACCATTTGGTAGCAGGTCAAAGCTGTAGCATCGGACCTCTGTGGCAGCTTGGTGCGGGCAAGGTAGGACTCTGTCCTCAGAGTTCTACTTGTGGATCTGCTCCAAGAGGTCATGGCAGGAGCCTTTTCAGAGGCTGGGCCTAGTTTGAGGCCTGTGTCTTGAGCTGTTGTTGGGGAGAGAAGGACAATGGGTTGTCGCGGGCCCTCTATCCCAAATGAAGTCTTGAGTTGAGCAGACAGCCAGTGGAAGCATTTGAGCTATAAACTGAGTGTCCTAACATGTGGAGGTATGGCTTTTAGAGAAAAATGAATGTTGAAAAATTGTAGCTCAGTTACTTTAGAGCAGGGGTGCTCATTACGTCGATCGCGATCTACTGGTCGATCGCGATCTACTGGTCGATCGCGGAGGTAGTACTGGTCGATTGCAGCGTGACATTAAAAAAAATATTTGTCAGCCTATCAAACATCCCGTCACTTGATTGACATACAGGGCAACCATTCAGATGACAACTGAATTTTGACCTTTAGGTCACCGCTCATGCGTAAACAACGGCGCTAAGCGCAGCAAAACTTACAAGCTAGTCATCGAATTACCTCAGATTTTAAGCCCTTGCTAAAACATATGGTGATCAAAATGAGTGAGAAAGCTGGACCAAGTAAGAAGGCAAAAACATATCACTTTCATACAGAATTTTTCACGATGTCATTTTCGAAGTGCGTTTGCCTCATCTGCCAGTCTACCATCGCAATACCAAAGAAGGGAAATGTGGAGCGGCATTTTCGGACTGTTCATGGAAAATACGACATCGACTTTCCGCTGAAAAGCCAGCTGAGAAAGAGAAAGGTGGAGGAACTAAAATCCCAGTTGTCCGGACAGCAGTCATTTTTCACTCAACAAACTTCAAAAGCGAAACCCGCCACCAAAGCATCGTTCCGGGTGAGTCACGCCATCGTTAAAAACAATAAGTCCTTCCAAGACGGAGAGATGGTAAAAGAAGCATTTTTAACTGATCTGACAAACTTGTTGAATGACCTTAATCTTGAGCTGCAAGGAAAAGACAAAACAGTGACCAATATGATTAGCTCAGTTAACGCTTTCAAACGAAAGATGCAACATTTAACCTCAAAGCTGCAGTGCCATGATTTTGGCAAATTTCCAGAACCTGGCGTCAGAGCTGGAGACGCAAGGGAAGGCCCGTGAGCAACTTGACAGTGCACGCTACATGGAGCAGATCAACGATTGTCTGTCAGAGTTTGACAAACGCTTTCAAGACTTTTCTTTGCTCGAGCCAGTCGCTACATTCATGTGCTATCCTTTTCAGGAAGATGCTGAGGTTGATTCACTCGCATCAAACATTGCAGCACTGTTTCACTTGAACTCTTCTGGAGTGGAAGATGAGATTTTGACTCTACAAACCGACATTGAGCTGAAGTCGAGAGCTCATGGACATTTCTGGAACTTACTCACAGAGGAAAAGTACCCCAACATGAGGAAATGTGCTACCTCCTTGACTGCATTATTCGGCTCCACTTATTTATGTCAGTCAGCCTTTTCCTACATGAAGATCATTAAGTCCAAATACCGTTCCACCATGACTGATGAACATTTGGAAATGTGCTTGAGGCTGGCTGTCAGCAGCTACTGTCCGGACTATGCATCCCTGGCTGATTCAATTCAGTGCAACTCATCAAAGTAAACTCGGGTAATTACAAAAAATGTTAATAGTTATTTATTATGTGTGTTGTGCAATATTGGCTTATTCAGTTATGCAAGGTACATCAACATACATTGTACATACAAAGAATCCTTAATACATTTGAAAATAATTATATGTTTTGCATTTTTGTAGTGGGTAGATCATTTTGACTTGGTTGTTTTATAAGTAGCTCGCATGCTGAAAAAGTGTGAGCACCCCTGCTTTAGAGGAAAAGTAGACACTTCAAGATCAAACTTAAACTGGTTTCTCTTTTTCCAAGGAAAAACGGAATGCTTAAAGAAGAATTTTAGAAATGCAAAAAGTTTACACAAAAAGGAAAGTGTGAGAAATAAAGGAGAGCTGTCTGAGCCACGCAGCTCCAAAAGGACAAAAGAGGCACAGGCCTGGGGCCTGCAGTGGAGGAACGCCAAGAACAAAAAATAGAGAAAGTGTGTGTGGGATCCTGGTTTAAACTTCTGCTCTCTTTGTCAGGGGTGGAGTTTAAGAGAGTGTCAGCAAATTACATTGTGGTTATACAGGTCTTCTTTGTCCCTCTAGTCACATGACCTGCTGAGGAGACTCATAAATACGTAAACCGGAGTGGTGACCTAATTGATGGAGCATCTGCCCCACAAGCAGGAGGTTGGGGGTTCAAGTCCTGGCCGGGTCATACCAAAGACCATATAAAAATGGTATTTCTCACCTTCTAGCTTGGTGCTCAGCATAATAGAATGGGGGAAGGAGAAGTTGTTTGTGGCGGTGCTTTGCATGGCAGTGACCCCTCTGATTCTAGATGTGATTAACATTGTAGATAGGAGAAATGTAATTTCGTTCTGTTGTACATGATTGGCTGCATGGACTGAATGACAATAAAGTTGGCTTCTTCTTAAATGGAAGGAAAAAAAACCAGGGGGTGAATTCATTCAAGAGTAAATGTTAGTTAATTATCATAAATGACGAAACACGCTAGAATAAATGTCCTGACTAACAGGTGTGCTTATGAAACACCTCCAATTCCTTTAAGTAACTTTTGTCTAATCTATCTATGAGAATTCGTAGTGAGACACACGCACAAACATTTTGACACGCAAACAATGCAGGGTTTCAGAAGCTTCTCTCTCCCACAGGCAGCTGCAGTGGGGGAAGTTATTCAGTCATTCAGTTTCTCTCTTAACATGGAATGGCCCTTTTCCACTAGCACCTACTCAGCTTGACTCGCCTCGACTCTACTCGCCACGAAACGGTTTCAATGGTTTTTCATTACAATTGAGTACCACCTCAAAGTGGGTGGGTTCATTATTGCAAGGCAGCCCATTATGCTGTTGAGATGCTGAAATTTTTGAGACATCCTTGATAAGAACCTGTTGCCATCTGCCAAGATGCTGAAGATGAAATGAGAGTGGACATTTCAGCAAGACAATGATTCCAAACACACAGCCAATGAATCTCTCAACTGGCTCCAGAAAAGGAAAATAAAGCTGCTAGAATGATCCAGTTAGTCACCTGACCTGAATCCTATTGAAAATCTATGGAACAAACTGAAGATCAAAGTTCATAGAAGACACCCACGGAACCTTCAAGATTGAAGACAGTTTGTTTGGAAGAATGGGATAAAATCACTCCTGAGCAATCCCTGCACCTAGTTTCTCGATACAGGAGGTGTCTGAAAGCTGTCATTACCAACAAAGGCTTTTCTACTAAATATTAAGTGAATTTCACCAAGCTTTTGCATTACTTATTCCCTGTGTCATTACACGTTATTAAATATAACTTGTTTTGTGAACACAGTTGTCTTGATTTCTTTGTATGTATGGATTCCTTGGGTTGTTACTGATATCTGGTGAAAATCTCAGGTCAGTGGCTCCATCTGAAATATGTTTAATGAGAAAAATGTTAATGTGTTCAATACTCATGTTCCCCGCTGTATGACCTCTTATTTCACCTTACTTCATAGACGATAACTGTCTTGTGAAATTAACTCCTTATAGTTTTGTTCCATATGTTTTGAAACTTGGTGTCATGGTTTGATCTACTCTGATGCGCATATTGCAATTTCACTGTCATCGGATGATGAAGTCAGCGGTCAGATTTCCCCTAAATCTTCTAAATGCAATAACTACTGAAAGAAATGATATAGGCTTTCCAAATCAATACAGTAGTTGTATCTAGTACACATCTGAGATGACTTACTCCCTGACCTAACTATGGGTTTCAGGTCAAAGGTCAAAATTGACATTCCAGTTGCACTGTGATAAATGGTAAATGCTAAATTTACTATGACTATAAAAGCGAGGGCCACCAAACCTGTTACACAGGTTCACCTTGGGATCCTGACCTCTGACTATGGGTTTGGGGTCAAAACATCAAAGGTCAATGTTAACATTCCTTATGTCATATTACTGTGCAATGGGTAACGTTAGGGCCACCAAACCTGGTATACAGATTCACCTTGCAATCCTGACATCGGACTATGGGTTTGGGGTCAAAAGGTCAAAGTTAACATTCCCTATGCCTTATTACTGTACAGCGAGTAAAATTAGGGTCACCAAACTTGGTACACAGGTTCACCCTGTGACGTTAAAGTGTGACTGTGGTTTTGGGATCACAAGGTCAAAGGTCAACATCAGAATGGCTTATAAAGTAGATTGCAACAAGAAAGCTAGGGTCACTAAACCTGGTACACGGGTTCACTCTGAGACTTCTGACGACAGGGATAAAAAGGTCAAAAGTCAAGGTTGACACTCCCTTTGCTTTCTTACTATAGAACGTAAAGCCCTCTAGGGTCACCGAACTTGCTACACAGGTTCACCTTGGGATCCTGCCCTACAACTATGGGTTGTATACTTTGTTGTATATTTGTGGATTATGGGCCTATCATAATTTGGTTCTACCACAGTAATTATGTTGAAAAATTGAAAACTGCTCTCTTTCAGTCAGTATTGGGATCTTCAAAGAAAACTGAGGTGGGGGATATTGCACTCACCTCAGAGTGCTCTTGTTCTTTCAAGGTGTCAGTTTGCATTCCAAAAAGGTAAAAAAAAAAAAAAATAAATAAAAATCTAACTACTGATAGAAACAAAACCAAGTTTGCTTTGAAATCTATGTTTTTGCAATTTGATGTGAAAATTTTGTGTAGTATCCTCAAATAGTATTCGTTACAGCATTAACGCACAGAGCTACCAGAAGGACTGGCCCCCACACTGTAGCTTTCACTACATACAGTAGCTATGTGGCCTAGAGTCAGTAAAACGGAGATGGGGACCACCCCATACACCACATTTTGTGGAATGGGATCAACTTATTACAGTAAGTGTAGGTACCCCAGTGCATAAAAGTACAGGATTACAGACAATACATTGACAACACAACATGCCTTGAATGTGAGCAGGAGTAACAAAAACATGTATGATGCTTTAAAGCATCAGTGAGTTTATTCCACAGTTAAACTATAATTTTGGGTAATAGGTGGTGAATGGGTCAATCAAGGTACCTGTGTAGCAGAGTTGGGTCTGCTACAAATGCAAATCAATTACAAATACAGTTACTTTAAACATCATGACTGCAATTGACTTGATTACAGAGCAAAGAGAGCAGGTCTGTGCATTGGTAAGAGATCTTCAAAATTCTTTGTCTCAACAACAAGAAAAAGAACTAATTCAAAAATCCAGTGCCAACAACAATGGGCAATCAGTTGATAGACAGGTATGTTTCCACAACATTGAATGTTTGATGAAAATATTCATTGGTCATGTCACTCTTCACTCTATAAATTTAAGAAATCTCTGTCGGTCTGTCTGTCACGATCATAGGACGGCCTATGATGTCTGTCTGATGTCCTATGATGATCCTATGATCTCAGGCTACATAGGACTCGCAATGCTGTCATATAGGCGACACCGTCATATAGACAATAGGACTGGCTACCTGTGATGTAGTGTCCTATGATGCCAGCCTTGATCTCTTTATGATGTCATATAGACCATCACTCACCATGCCTGCCTACCTATGATGTAGTGTCCAATGATGCCTGCCACAGGAGGACACCCTTCACCAGCATAGGGTACAACAGACAAGGGATGCACAGACAGGAAATGTGTGGCACTGCGCCATGCATGTGCTGAGTCACTTGAAGCCCGAAATGCCCACAAAGCGAGCAATGCTGCACGCCACGCAAGGCACAGACAAGCTGAGACCCAGGAGATGCGGAATAGTCGGCTGGCCACCAGCGCTGCACGCCAGGCAAGGTATAGAAAAGCTAAGACCGAATACGACACAGTACTTTAAACCACACCCATTCGAAGCAGGAAATCGGGAAATCTCACTCAGTAAGGCAGAAAGCCCTCTATAAATTCAAGAAATCTCTGTCAGTGATGCCTGCGGCATGACTGAACAACACAGCCATCTCAGACAGGAGGAGACCATTCAGCAACGGGCATGCAGAAATACTTGCTTATACTTGGTTTCTATGGGCATGGACAGGTATGCACGGTTATGTACTAGTATACCAAATATATCAAAAGTATTTGAAAAGTACAAATACTTTTCAGAAGCAATCTGTTATAATTACAGTTTTAGACCAAACCTCTGTGTAGTAATCACTATTGGAACCAGTACATTATTGTGGCTACTAGGGGTGGGACAAAAGATCGATTCAGTGATGGATCGCAATACTTGACACTAACAATGATGCTCCAATCCCTAAACACATGGATCGATCTTTTATTTATTATGTGTATTCATGTAAACATTGCATACTCTCTTGGGTATTCAACAAATTGTGTTTTCATTCCACTAGACAGTCCCTCCAGGATTTCGCGGGATGTTTTTATGATTGTTGTGGGCCAAAAACCCTGAATTCACGGGGAGCTTTTTTAAAAGTTGTGATAAACGTTGCAATGTTTTTAGAGTGTTTTCTGCACTAAAAGTTGTGGGAACAATTCCAAATTGGAGTCTGTTTTTTCTGAAGAAAAACAAAACAGAATATTCTCTCTCTTTCCATGTCTACCTGTCTGCTGCATGTCGGTCTTCACACACACACACCTTTCATTTACAGTGGGACGGTGGGGGGGTGGGGTGGATGGGGGGGTGCATTTGTCCGTCCAGAGTCTGCACCGGAGATTCATAGTTTTAAAGCTCGTTGTAGTAATGATTTTACCTCAAAAGATGTATAAATGTTCAAACAATGGCTCTCATGCACACTCCCGTAACAGGGTGCTTTTGGGGCAAGCGCATGTTTTTCAACACAAACCCAGTGCTTTGCACACGTGGTCAAGAAGGAGACGTCATGAGGTGGCTACGAGCAGGCTGGGGGAGACGGAGGAAGGGACAGTGTTGCAAACCTTGTGGGTTAGTGTTTTTTTTTTTTTTTTTTTTTTTTTTTTTTTTTTTTAAATCACACACTCTGTTTGCAGATGTGTTCCATTACTCACTGTAAACTATAAACTCACTACTCACTGTAAACACGGAAGTGAACGCGGTGCAACAATGCATTTGATTGGTTAGACTGAGCATTTCAGCGCCAGTTGGAGACAAATCTGATTGGTGAAATTGGCGGAAGTTGACAAGGATTGGCCCAAATTGTGGGAAAGTTGTGGTGATTGGACAAAGTTGCAAGGTTGTGCAGTAGTTGCGCTGATTGGCTGATTCCGCGTGAATTGGTGCGATCACAACATCGCGAAATCCTGGAGGGACTGACTAGATGGCGCAAAGCAAGCGCCCAGTCAAGTGAAATCATAGCTTGTCTTCCAAGATTTGCAGCCAGATGGTGCAAAAGCGGCCATTGTTTGTGGAAGTCGTATCTTGTCTCATGAGATTTGCAACCAGCATTGAACGTTAGGAAGCAGTTGGCTCAAATGTTGTCCCTTTTTTGGATTTTATAACAAAAACGGAAGACCTTGACATGATACACAACCCGCAAGAAGCACTGCACAAAAAACCCCCAAAAAACACGTGGGTCAGCACATGTCTCGGACCGGCGTTAGCAATGGCTAAACTAAAAACGCACCGGCATGGAGCTTGCAAGCAAGTGCTTGAAGAAAAAGTAAATAATGTTTATTCATGAAGGACTTTTCAGAGACATAGTCACAAAGTGCGGTACAATAAAATAGAATAAAAGGAATTTGATAGATAATTTAAAAATACAAACACAAGTTAAAACACAAGATTAAAATAATTTAAAAATATCAGACTTACCATTAAAAAGCAGTTGAATTGAAACTCAACGGAAAGCCTTGTTAAAAAGTTTTCAGCTGCTGTTTAAAAGAGCCCACAGAGTCAGATAAACATAGCTGGAGTTGGAATCTATTCCAAACAACACCATCCACCGCCTTCCGTGTGTGCAGAGACTCGTCTCTGTGGAAAATTAAGCTCTGAGAAGACTTTATTTTATGAAAGGGCTGTCACGGTGGCGCAGGGGTTTAGCACTGTGGCAGCACAGTTTTACCCTCGGCCGGGGGATCGCGGGGATCATGAGATCGTGGGTTCGATCCCAGCTCCCGACCAACAGTGAGCTATGTGGAGTTTGCATGTTCTCCCCGTGTTGCCCGGGTTTACTCCGGGATTTCTCCGGTTTCCTCCCGCATACCAAAAACATGTAGGTTTAGGGTGCTCGCGCACGCAGCGACCAGCAGCCGGTGGCTTGTCACCAGACTGCAAACCAAATCTACCTACAGTCTGTGTGCACAGTCAACTGCAACATACACCTGAGGCTTCTGTTTTCATTTTGGGGGACTTCAGTCATTGTAAACTGAAACTCATTGTTCCATTTCACCTGAAAATATCAAGATAAAGATGTTAATTCATGAAAATGTCTGTTATTTATCAGCTGTGAACATGCATAATATTTATTCAATGAATGTATAAATAGTACAGTTACAGTAAAGTGAAACAAATGATACTGATTTTGCTGTATATTTACCTCCCAGTTCCACCATTTGGCATTGACTAAAATATTCACATAATTCTTGAATGGTCGCATAACATTACAAATAAGTTAATTGACACCCTGAAAGGGGAAAAAAAAATGCCAGTTGCATTGGTCACCAACTTAACTTGATCAACTCTCAGTGCTGTCAATGACTGGCTGTCTCAGCAGTGGAGAATCAAGCTTAGTGCTGTACAAGGCTTGAATGGATGGGTTATCTTTTAAGTGGTGTAGATGTGCAAATGTAATTGAACTGTTTTGTACACTACTTTTTAGTAAAAGAAGATAAATGCAATACTCCTGTGTGCTGTGCATCCATTGCGTTGGCTAAAAGTGATCAGTTTTCCTGCTTCTGATTTGCTCTTTTTGTCGTTTTTTTACTATTTGAATTCATTGAGTGAGAGGTTGAAGATGAACTGAGGGTATTGCCATAACTGTTGATGTCTCATCAGTCATTGGCAAGCCAAGTAGAACACTGTGCTCTTTGGCTTCTGCTGACCTCCAGACCAATGACTTTGTGTGACAGTGTGAAACTCAATTTCATGAGGAGTCTGAATCTCCTGAATTATGGGGTCACTGGTAGCCATCTTGGTCTGATGTTCTTGTATGGGCTTTCCTTCTTTTCTTGTCTCGTTCACGCTTGCTGCCTGGTTCTAATTCAAATATTCTTTACTTGTCCAAATGGGTTTCAGCCACAGCTTAAGTCTCATTGGAGGCCAGTTGTACAGGGCTGCGTGCAGCTCCATTTGTTTGCTGTACTGCCCCTCTATCTCAGCTCTTCTTCTGACAGGGTGATGTATGTCTCGTCCTTGGCTGCCATGCACAGGTGATGTATTCCTCTTGTAATGCTGGGAATAAGTTAAGAAATATCCACAGGCAAAGCACATAGCCTGACTAGGGCTAGGCATAATCAGTGATTTCCAGAGTCATTTCAATTTCTAATCTCAAGGTCTTGATTTGATTCAATATCGGTTCAATCATGGATATTGCAATTATAATGACTATTTTCCTTGCATATCAAAGTGTTTAGGTTTTTGTGATGTAAAAAAATGAGACCAGTATTAATCATTTCAAAACTTTTTCCACCATTAATGTGACCTTTAACCTGTACAACCCAATTGAAAAACTAACAAATCTTTTAAGGGAAAAAAAAAATAAAAACCTTATCATAACCTAGTTGCATAAATATGCACACCCTTAAACTAATACTTTGTTGCATCACCTTTGACTTTTATTACAGCACTCAGTCTTTTTGGGTAGGAGTCTATCAGCATGGTACATCTTGATGTGGCAATATATTCACACTCTTCTTTGCAAAAACACTCCATATCAGATTGCGAGGGCGTTTCCTGTGCACAACCCTCTAAAGATCACCCCACAGATGTTCGATCGGATTCAGGTCTGGACTCTGGTTGGACCATTCCAAAATCTTAATCTTCTTCTGGTGAAGCCATTCTTCTGTTGATTTGGATGTGTGCTTTGGGCCATTGTGATGCTGAAAGGTGAAGTTCCTCTTCGTCTTCAGCTTTCTAGCAGAATCCTGAAGGTTTTGTGCCAACACTGACTGGTATTTGGAACTGTTCATAATTCCCTCCACTTTGACTAAGGCTCCAGTTCCACCTGAAGAAAAACAGCCCCAAAGCATGATGGTGCCACCACCATGCTTCACTGTAGGTATGGTGTTCTTTTGGTGATAAGCAATGTTATGTTTGCACCAAATATACTGTATCTTTTGGAATTATAGGCCAAAAAGTTCAACCTTGGTTTCATTGGACCATAACACATTTTTTCACATGCGTTTGGGAGATTTCAAATGTGTTTTTGCAAAATGTAGCCGGGCTTGGATGTTTTTCTTCGTAAGATAAGGCTTCCATCTTGCCACCCTAGACGGGAGATTGTTGTCACATGTACTAAACAGCCAGTACTTGCCACAAATTCATGCAGCTCCTTCAGTGTTGCTGTTGGCCTCTTGGCAGCCTCCCTGACCAGTTTTCTTCATGTCTCTTTATCAATTTTGGAGGGATGTCCAGTTCTTGGTAATGTCACTGTTGCCGTATTTTCTCCACTTGATGATGACTGTCTTCACTGTGTTCCATGGTATATTTAATGCCTTGGAAATTCTTTTGTACCCTTCTTCTGACTGATACCTTTGAACAATGAGATGCCTCTGATGCTTTGGAAGCTCTCTGCGGGCCATGGCTTGTGCTGTAAGACGTGACAAAATGTCAGGAAAAGCCTACTAGAGCAGCTGAATTTTATTTGGGGTTAATCAGAGGTACTTTAAAAAAAGTCCCACATCCCTGGCAAACAGCAGTAGCGGGTATATGACCAAAATATTAGCTTGTAGTTAGCTGCTGTGCCAACCACCGGAACCCATACACCTGGCGCATTGTGGGGGAGAGGCGGGGCGGTGATGAGTAGAAACGGGGTATGTGTCTTTTTAATCCCAATATAAACGATATAGTTACCTCTGCCAGGCCGAAAGGCCAGGAGGAGGTAATGTTTTTGCCGGGGTTTGTCTGTGTGTTTGTCTGTGTGTTTGTCTGTCTGTCTGTTTGTCTGTTGGTTAGCAAGATAACTCAAAAACTTTTGGACGGATTTCAATGAAACTTTCAGGCGTTGTTGGAAATGGTACAAGGAAGAACTGATTAAATTTTGGGGATGATCCGCATCACCGTCTGCATACAGGAATTTTTTAAAGCATTTTTCCACACTGTGACATACGGCCATTTTCAACATGTGCGCAGGCGCAATGGAGGGCGCTGGGCGTCGTGTGTGACTAACACAAACTCTGCCGCCTTCAACGTTTTAGCCACAAAAGCATGCGGAAAACACTGCTGGCCTGGGCCCCCCAGCGTGCCTGTGCCAGCCATAGGCGCTGCGCACATTGCGCTGGTCGTCGTGTATGACCAACACAAACTCCGCGTTCTTCAACGTTTTAGGCACAAAAGCACGCGGAAAACACTGCTGGCCTGGGCCCGCCAGCGTGCCTGCTTTTGCGCCACGCTGCAAAACCTGACACGGACACCTGTCCGCCGCCCGATTATTTGCCACAAATTCCCCGCCCAGCTATAGGCGCTGCGTAAAAACGACCTCTCTGCCGGGGATGACTCTAAATTCTGTTTTGCTGCGGAGCGCAACCCCAATATAATATAAAACCCACGGCAACCTGTCTAACCAATCTGCATCCGTCAGTGGAGGAGATGGACACACCAACACTTCAGTTTATTACCTCCGCCAAGGAGGCAATGCTTTTACAACCGTAAAACGGGGCTATAAGGGACGGCGGGGTAATATGGGACACTTTTCTAAATGTAATTCTGCTTTTTTAATTTTGCTTCCGCCTAGATTTGATGAAGGATTCATGGATATTTGACAATAACAACACAACTCAGCATCCTGCTCAAAATAAAAAAAGCAGAATTACATTTAAAACATTTCCCAGAAAAGTGTCCCTTATTAACCCGCCGTCCCTTATAGCCCCGTTTTACACTACTGAACCACTAATCCTATCACTATAACATTGATTGTCATTCATTAATTGTTTATTGCACTGTCCATGTCAAATAAACAAATAATCATTGTGAATCCAATTGCTAGTCATATCTTTTCATGCTCAGGGAATCTGAAAACGTACACACAAACACTGTATGGGGGGAACTGTGCCGCTTGGCGGAGGTCTGCGCTCTCCGAGTGCTTTTCTAGTTTTATATGAAACGGTAGACATTTTTTATCGCATCACCCGATGTATATCGTCATATCACACAGCCCTGTTAGATGTATTTCCACTCACCATGCAGCTGTCTTTCAGCAGCGTTGTTCTCCACTGCCACTGTAGTCCGTGGGTAGCCTGAAGCTGTCCCACGCTGCTGATTTGGGGCGAAAGGGAGGTTGACGGGCACTTGGGCTTAGGACCACCTAATTATTAATTGATGAGTAATTTGATTTTATAGACTAAATTCTTATTGACACTTAAGCTGGATTCATGCTGCACCTCCACTGTCCGTGTACGTGCAACCGGAAACCTCGTGTGACAAAATTTAAGTCATTGTCTCCAGTCCGCTAGTGTATGCAGGACTCTACTGTGGACTACCACCTGCAGGCCAAATTTTATGACCACGTGGCATGCCCGTGGCATGCCCATGACCTGAACGCGTTGACAGAGCATGCGCAAGACTGAACGTTTCATTCACGAGGTGGCGCTACCAACACAACATGCAAAGACAAAGTAGACAAGGAAGACGACAAGGAGGCAGAATACGAGAATAAACATACAGTACATTAATCCTTTTGCAGCAGCAGCAGCAACTTCAGCGGACAAGAGTACTGGAAAACGGTAATTCCTCCTTTTCCTTGAAATTATGCCATTGTTGTTGCTACAAAAAAAAATGTACACTGCTCTCGTGTTTATAGCCGATGAACAAACCGGCATTTTAGCACATTTGCGCTACCCATAGGGCTGGGGTGAAACTACAAATAATAGTTGTACCCATGCCTCAACTGCTTGGCCTGGTAGATGAAAAAAGTGGGCATGTACAACGCCGCGTGCACACCGGGCTCGTCCAAAGCACACGCAGACCAGAAGGGAAATGCAGCATGAATAAGGCTTTAGGCTGCATTCACACCAGGATAGTCTGGGGGTCCCAGTTTGATTGGGCGGGGAATCCCGAGAATTTTCACACCTTCCTTTGGTTTGGTTTGCATTCACACTGCAGCAGACCAAACTGCCTGGACAACGTCACACAGTTACAACTGCTCGTTTGGGACGTTGTAGTCAAAACCACCACTGACCAGGAAGAAAAAAATCTCGGCAAAGAAGAACAATCAGGCTCATTGATAGGCCAGGACCGAAAACGGAAATCTGTTCCCTTCAGCAGGGTTGCTTATCCGGCACAAACAAGACATTTTTTAACTTTTCTCCTCGGCTTTCTCCAATAAAAGGATTTCTCGGATTCACACTAGGGATGGGCATAATTTACCGATTAACCGATAATTGATCATTAAGAATTTCACCGAGGAAGTTCATTTTCGTCGACAAACCGTTTTTTTTTTTTAAGGGGCAACATTAAGGGGCAACATTACACCATCGCCGTACCCTGGCGTGCCTCAGTTGATACATGCAGGCTTCCGTAGGGCAATCGCCAAATCATGAAGCGGTTACGGCGAAGTGTTGCGTGGGACCCTTTCAGTTTAAAAAATGACCAGGTGTACTGCAATCACTGCAATGCAGCATACAAATATACCTCATCGACAGGGTCCATGGAACACCCTTATTACGCGAAGAAACCGCCAACAGTGGTTGCGCGCTGAGTAATGGTGGTCGTGAAGATTCTTTTTTTTTTTCAGAAACTATTGAGAAGGTCATGAAGATTCGGTGTACACACGTCGAGGGAAGCTGCAGGAGGTGGCGTAGTGGCTCGACGGGAAGACTATTTCGCACAAAATGACACGAGAACAGCAAAAAGTTCTGCGCGGCTAGACTAAGTAACACGAGCGATAGAGCAATGAATGCGGTCTTCATTTGTTGGGTGGCCGCTCGGCAGGGACAGAAGCTGGGTGAAACGTCTCGGCCAATCAGCTTGCGGGGTGAAACGTCTCGGCCAATCAGCTTGCGAGATTCCCGAGCCGAGCCAACACGAGAACAGAGAGAGGGCTCTCCGTGCTGATTCCTGATGTTCTAATGTAGTCTACCTGCCTTGTTACGTACCTAAAAATGTTAATGATTAACCGATTATTAATCATTAATTCTCCCGACGATCGGTGAAGAAAATTTCACCAAATGCCCATCCCTAATTCACACGGTTGCCTTTATTGTTATTTTCTACCCAAAATGCACTACGGTAAATGCCCCTTCCTCTTCTCAGACGACGTGTTACTATGGTAACACAAATGCTGAGGGGCACTTCCACCCTTTGGTCTGCTGGATAGTCTGTTTGCATTCACACTGCAAGCAAAGCGCAGTAGGGTTCATTTGCAATTGAACCGAGACTCCCATTTTCAGGAGAATTAGAGTTTGCTTGTTTGGTGCACACCAGAGTTTGAATGCACATTCAGGTTGCACCAAACAAACCGAACTATCTGCAGAAGCGGACCAGAGTTCCTTTGGTCCGGACCAAACAGTGGCCATGTGAATGCACCCTAAATCAAAAGTCAATTCATTGTTAACATCAAGACTTAACATGTTAACATTGTTAACATGTTAAGTCTTGATGAACCTTCTAGAGTTGAAATTACATACAAAAAACATTTCAATTCATTGAAATCCTGTATCCAATTATCTGTTGTGTTGTTCTGTGTACAGATGTCCAAAATCATCATTTTTTGTTAATTTCTTTTTATTTATATAAGCAACACAAAAATACAGAAAAACGAACATCTTAATGTATATTATATCAAATTGTTTTCCATTTTTATCCCCCGCCGGTCGAAGCCAAAAGGGGTCAAAGAGCCCTTTGGGCAAAGGCCGAAGGGGGATTATGTTATGGGTCCGTCCATCTGTCCCATTTTTGTGAAATCAACTTCTCCTGCAGTTTTGGTCCAAATGTTTTGAAACTTGGTACCATGGTTTGATATACACTGAGGATGCGCATATTGCAATTTGATTCTTATCGGATGATTTGTGCGGGAATTGTAGCCCCTGACCCATGACCTCCTGTTTCACCTCATGTCATAGACAGTAACTGTCTTGTGAAATCAACTCCTCCTACAGTTTTGGTCCGATTGTTTTGAAACTTGGTACCATGGTTTGATTTACACTGAGGATGCACATATTCCAATTTGGTTCTGATCGGATGACCTTGAGGTCCAAGGTCAGGTCAGATTTTTCCCTAAATCTTGTATACAGAGTAACTACTGGGGAAAAAAAAATTATGTAGGCTTTTCAAATCAATACAGTAGTTGTATCTAATACACATCTTGGGCGACTTACACCCTCATCTAACCATGGGTTTGGGGTCAAGGGGTCAAAGATTCAAAATTAACATTGCAGTTGTACTATGGTAAGAAGAAGAAACCAACTTTGTCATTCAATCCATACAGCCAGTCATGTACAGTAGAACGAAATTACATTTCTCCTATCTACAATGTCAAGTCGCATCTAGAATCAGAGGGGCCGCTGCCATGCAGCGCGCCGTCACAGACTTTTCCTTCCCCCATTCTATTATGCTAAGCACCAAGCTAGAAGGCGAGATCCTGGATCCTGGATCCTGAACTCTGACTATGGGTTTGGGGTCAAAAGATCAAGGTTAAGATTCAGAGATTTTATTTGTCAATACTACTATACGTACAGAACATACAGAATTGAAATGCCATTTTTCTCTCTTCAGTGGTGTGCGCAGTAGAAAAAAAAAAAGGAATAAGCCTGGAAAAACAACAACAGTCTATGTACAGTAACGCTACCTATAGTGCAAATCACACTAAAAGATGAAACCCAGACATCACATAGTGCAAATAAAGATAAACGATAAAACCCAGCAATCCCATATACAGAAAAGATAGAACAGTAATACTCGTAGTTGTAAGTTTGATGCGGTAGTGTAGGTGCAGACAGTGACAGATTGGACTGTACATGATCAATATTGCAGTAACAGACAGCAGCAGGTATGGCATTTGTGCAAATGGTTGCAATAAGGTGCGGAGACATACAGCAGCAGCAGATGTATTACTGTTGATGTGCCAGTCTTTCTGTACCAACAGCTGAGGTAGTTATTGTGCGGGTGAGTGCGTTATGGTCCAAGGGTGGGTGGGGGTTGGGGGTGGAGGTATAGTTCAGGGTCCTGATGGCCTGGTGAACAAAGCTGTTTAGCAGTCTAGTGGAGTGGGCCCGGAGGCTCCGGTACCTTTTCCTCGAGGGCAGGGGTCTGAAGAGGAAGTGTGAGGGGTGGGAGGTGTCGTCTGCAATGTTGATGGTTCTGCGGGTGAGGTAGATGTCCTAGAGGGGGAGCAGAGGGGATGATCTTGCTGGCAACTTTCACCATGTAGTGTCTTCCGGCAGGAGGGAGTGCAGCTTCCATACCACACCGTGATGCAGCTGGTGAGGATGCTGTCAATGGTGCCCCGGTAGAATGAGCACGTGATGGGGGGTGTAACTCGTGCTCTCCTCAGCGTGCGGAGGAAATGGAGGCGAGTTTGAGCCTTCTTGGTCAGTGATGTAGTGTAGTCGGACCAGGAGAGGTCCTCAGAGATGGGCACCCCAGGAACTTGGTGGTGCTCACCCTCTCCACTGCTTCTCCATCGATGATCAGAGGGGGATGCTGTGTGTGTCCCCTCCTGAAGTCGACCACAATCTCCTTGGTTTTTTCCACGTTCAGGAAGAGATTATTGTCTTTACACCACTGGACCAGTTGGCTCACCTCATTTCTGTAGTTGGCCTCCTCATTGTTGGTGATGAGGCCCATCACCGTCGTGCCATCGGCGAACTTGATATGATTGAAGTTGTAGGCTGCTGCAGTCATGCGTCAGCAGGGTGAAGAGCAGTGGGCTGAGTACACACTCTTGTGGGGCCCCTTTGCTCAGTGTGATGGTTTTGGAGGTGTTGCTGCCAACCCGCACGTTCTGTGGCCTCTCTGTGAGAAAGTCCAGCACCCAGTTACAGAGAGAGGTTTTGAGTCCCAAGTGTCTGAGTTTTTGTATTAGGTACTAGGGAATGATAGTGTTGAATGCTTAACTGAAATCCAAGAACAGCATTCGCACATAGGAGTTCTTTGAGTCTAGGTGGGTGAGAGCTAGATGGAGAGCAGCAGAGATGGCGTCTTCTGTGGATTTGTTTGACCTGTATGCAAACTGAGATGGGTCGTGGGAGGGAGGGAGGATGGACTTGATGTTCAGCACAACCAGCCGCTTGAAGCACTTCATTATGATGGAGGTCAGTGCTAAGGGCTGGTAATTGTTGTAGCTGGATGGGACGGGCTACTTTGGGACTGGTATTATGGTGGCAGTTTTGAAACATGTGGGGACAACAGCTTGACTCAGGGAGATGTTGAAGATATCAGCCAGGACATTCTTGAGCTCCTCTGCACAGTCCTTCAGGACATGACCTGGTATGTTGTCTGGTCTAGCTGCCTTGTGTAGGTTGATCCTGGAGAGGGTCCTCTTCACGCTAGCCGGATCCAGACTTATAGCCTTCTCATCTGGGGGAGGAGTGGTCATCTGTGCTGATGTGCTGTTTTGTGTTTCAAAGCGGCCAAAGAAATCATTTAAGTTGTTAAGCAGTGTGATGTCACTTGCACAGGTCTGAGGTGGAGGTTTATACTGTAGTTGGTGAGGGTCTGTATGCCACACCAGAGAGAATGTGCATCTCTGGTGTTGCTGAAGTGTCCAGATATTTTCTTGCTGTACTGTCATTTTGCCTCCTTGATGCCACGGGACAGGTTGGCCCTAGCTGTTGTTTGTCCTGCAGTGCCGCCGGCCCTGACGGCTGTGTCTCGAGCCCTCAAGGAGCCTGTAGACCTCAGTTTTCATCCATGGCTTTTGGTTAGCATAGCTTTTGGTTAACATTTCTTACGCCTTATTACTGTACACCGCATAAAGCTCGGGCCACCAAACCTGGTACACAGGTTCACTTTGGAATACTGACCTCTGACTATGGGTTTGGGGTCAAAAGGTCAAGGTTAACATTCCCTGTGCCTTATTACTGTACAACGAGTAAAGTTAGACTCACCAAACTTGGTACACAGGTTCACCCTGTGACCCTGAAGCGTAACTATGGTTTTGGGATCACAAGGTCAAAGGTCAACATCAAAATGGCTTATAAACTATTTCTCAACAACAAAGAAAGCTAGGGTCACCAAACTTGCTGCACAGGTTCGCCATGGAATACTGACCTCTGACTATGGGTTGGGGTCAAAGGTCAAGGGTAACATTCCCTATGCCTTCTTACTGTACAACGAGTAAAGTTAGGGTCACCAAACTTGTTGCACAGGTTCACCTTGAGATCCTGACCTCTGACTATGAGTTTGGGGTCAAAGGTCAAGGTTAACATTCCTTATGTCTTATTACTGTATGAGTAAAGCTAGGGCCACCAAACTTGGTACACAGGTTCACCCTGTGTCCCTGAAGTGTGACTGTGGTTTTGGGATCGCAAGGTCAAAAGTCAACATTAAAATGCCTTATAAGGTATATCTCAACAACAAAGAAAGCTAGTGTCACCAAACCTGGTACACAGGTTCACTCTGAGACCATAACCTCTAACTACAGATTTGGGGTCAAAAGGTCAAGGTTGGCACTCCCTATGATCTCTTACTATAGAACGTGTAAAGCTCTCAAGGGTCACCATACTTGCTACACAGGTTCACCTTGAGATCCTGACCTACATCTATGGGTTGTATACTTTGTTGTATATTCGTGGATGATGGGCTTATCATAATTTGGTTCTGCCACAGTAATTATATTGAAAAGTTGAAAACTGCTCTCCATCAGTAAGTATTGGGATCTTCAAAGAAAACAAAGGCAGGAAATATTGCACTTACCTTAGTGTTCTTGTTTCCATAATGAGAACATTTTTTTACTCGATTTCTCCAGTCTGCTCTACTAGGAGGTTCTGATTTTGTCCAAGAGGCTGTTCTTGATTCCTTTGCAATGGGGTGCAGGGATGGCAATTTTCCGCCGATCCGCTGATTTCCGCCGATTTATTTTCAAATTGATCATTTCTGTGAATCGTCTAAATCCGTTGAGAAAATTTTAGGGGGGGGTAAGGTACCTTACTGTTACCGATTTTAGCGAAAATCAACACGATTACATAAGCGCTCGGCGCTTCCCTGGAAGTCGTCTCACGCGATAACCCGGATGTGTTGTGTTCAAGCTACTGCTGTATTGTAAACAGCCCTGCGATTGGATAGTTGCAAACGATTGGACCAATCAAATGGCTCGTTGTATGCTTTGTCAAAAATTCATGGCGGCGTGTTCTCAGGGATGTGATTTTCTGTTAATTCGCCGAATTCCGCTTTATTTTATCTTCCAGGAAGATAAAGTACGTTAAGTACGTTAGCGGCTTGTGGTCCACGAATGCAGTGAAGGTGCGCCCTTTCAGGCAGAACTGGAAGTGGCGTATGGCCAGGTGGAGAGCCAGTAACTCTCTGTTCCTGGCGGCGTACAACGGCTGTATGAGCTGGGCTGCGCGGAGGAGGAAACGGTAATAAAAGTTAACCATCCCCCAAAACTCCCGCAGTGTCCTGACATTGATGTTGAGGAGAAAAAAATAGCAAAACAATTTAGTTAGATTACTTTTATGATTCCAAACAGTTTGAAATTGACAGTGCACAGTGGACATTGACTCATAACTTTAGAATATTTCTAAGACTTGGCTACATCAGTGATTGTGCAAAATGAACTGCTCAAGTCTCAATGGAGATTGAAACTGGTGATCTGAAATGAATGCTGAAATTATAAGAAGTAATGGTATGTTGGAATTTTATTTCTATTATGGAATAGATAAAATTAACTGATTTTGATTTGATCAAGTGTTAAAGCATGTGATGGATAATGCTTGTTGGAATATTTTAGGAATGCTATCTTCTTGGAACATAAGTCAGTATTATACAGTAATAAGTGGCATTCAGCTGTTTGTTTTATGTCATTTAAGCACAGTTCTGGTACTTAAAAATCATAAAAACCCAGGAGCTTCCCCCAGACCCCTGCTGAATTTTCAGATAATTTCCCCAACCCCAAATCACATCCCAGGTTCGTGTTGGAATTCTGAGCTTTCGGTATTGTTTTCAGCGGAATTATGAGATTTTTATCGAAGGATCAGGAGTTATCAGTGCTAGAAATAGACAAAAGTGTCAAAAATAAGTTCTGATGGAATTGGCTTGAGAGAAAAGTGACGGTAAAGGTGAAAATTGGCTCAAAGTTCGACGAGGTAACAGAAACACTCGGACAATTTCTGAAGAAACCAGAAAAGGAGATGAAGTTCAAAGTTCAGAGACTGACACAGCTTGCTGCCAAAAGGAAGAAAGTTTCACATTAGAAGTGACTTGGTGACCAGTGTAAATATTGTAATAAACTCTAAGAACTGTTAAATATGTTGGACTAAAGACAGTGAGACAACATTGAAGAAAAAGTAAGTTAATTTTTCATTAAATTTAATGATTTATCTAAGTCTAGTATTTCATTTTTTTTAATCATTTTTTTCAGTCTAAATTACTTCTGTTTTACTGAAAACCTCCCAGCTTCAGGGGGACTGTGCCCCCCCCCCAGCCCCCCCATAAGTCAATTGACCAAATTAGATTTCAGCTGAAATCAGAATTTCCTGTTGCCATCCCTGGGGGTGCTAGGGCACAGGTGTAGTGTGGCCGACCACTGATTGGAGGGTCAGGGGTTCAATTCCCGCTCTGTCTGCTGTCTGCATGTCGAAGTGTCCTTGAGCAAGACACTCAGGCCAGCGCCTATGTATGGCGGCTCTGCCGCCATCAGTATGTGACTGTGTGTGTGAACGGGTGGATAGCAGGATCTGTAAAGCGCTTTGGTCATCTAGAGATGAGGAAAAAGCACTATATAAATGAACGCCGTTTACCATTTAATTTCAGGACGCTTAACCAATATATCAACTTCCTATCTATTTTTTCTTTTGGACATATACCTTAAATGCAGGGGTGGGAATTGCGAGGGACGTCACTATTTGATTCTTGGGTCATGATTCAATCCTACCACGATTCAGCGATAATCACAATATCACGATAATCAAGTATCACAATCCCATATATTCCAAATTTTTCACCTTATTCAACCTATCAAGCTCCTCTCCTGTGGAACCAGCTGCCAATCTGGATTTGGGAGTCAGACTCGATCTCTGTTTTTAAGAATAGGGCTAAAACCTACCTTTTTGATATAGCCTACAATTAGGGAGGGATCATGTGTTTCTGAACCCTCCCTTAGTTATGCTGCTAATAGGTTTAGTCAGCCGGGGGACCTCCAATAATGCACTGGGCCTCACTCCTTTCTTCACTCTCTATGAAATATTTTTTATTTTTTTTTTGCTGGTCATTAACATCTGTTTGTTCTCTCCCATAGATTGAGTCCCCATTGCGCTGTTTGCTATCTTCATGTCTGTTCTTTTCATCTTCTCTGTCCCCTCACCCCCCAGCCAGTCACAGCAGATGACTGCCCCTCCCTGAGCCTGGTTCTGCTGGAGGTTTCTTCCTGTTAAAAGGGAGTTTTTCCTCTCCACCGTCGCCAAGTGCTTGCTCACAGGGGATCGCCTGATTGCTGGGGTCTTTCCGCAACTGTGGGGGTTCCCCCTACAGTTGAAAGTGCTATGAGATGACTGTTGTTGTGAAATGGCGCTATATAAATAAAGTTGAATTGAATTGAATTGAACCTCAAATCATGTCCCAAAGTAAAACTGTTGATATCTCTTTCATATAATAAAGTATTCTCGGGGCTTCATTTTCCACGGAGATGGGTCTCTGCACACAGGGAGGGTGGTGGACGGTGTTGTTTGGAATTGACTCCTACTCCAGATACGTTTAGCTGACTTTGTAGACTCTTAAAAAGCAGATGAATGCTTTATTTAACAAAGCTTTCCACTGAGTTTCAACTGCTTTTCAATGGTAATTCTGATATTTTTAACTTATTTTAATCTTGTGTTTTAACTTTTTGTATTTTTAAAACTATTTTTGTCAACTTCCTTTTATTCCATTTTATTGTGCAGCGCTCTGCGACTGTGTCTGTGAAAAGCGCTTCATTAATAAACTTTATTTACTTGATGCTCAGAGAAAAAGCTCCATGCCGGTGTCTCTTTAGTTTAGGCGTTGCTCATGCTACTCCGAGACGTGTGCTGGCTACCGTATTCTGAGTGTTTTTTTCTTTTTTCCGTGCAGCGCTTCTTGCGGGTTGTGTGTCATATCAAGGTCTTTGCTTCCATCTTTGTTATAAAATCCAAAAAAGGCCCAACATTTGAGCTAACTTTGAGGTAACGGCTTCCTGACTTTCAAAGCTGGCTGCAAATTAGCAGACAAGCTATTACTTCACTTGACTGGGTGTTTTCTTCCCACTATCTAGTGGACTGAAAATGCTATTGATTAACTGATAACCCAAAAGTATATGTGTGCACATTTAAAAAAAAAAAAAAAAAAATAAGATCGATCCATGCATTTATGGATCGATGCAATGTTGCCAGTGTGAAGTATCGCGATCCAACACTGAATTGATTTTTTTTCCCCACCCCTACTAAAATATAAACCTTTGGATAAAGAATCATAATTTATTAATATTATTATTAATTTATGACATTTTCAAAAATATGTACAGTATATGGTCAGCATCTGTTGCACCACATTCCCTCCCAGCATGTTAGCTTTGTGTGTAAATATTTGCATTTTATCTTGGGTGTGATTTTAAAAAGAAAAAAGTTTTTAAAAGCATGTCTCCTTCATATCTGTAAACTTGTTGTTGATGAGCTTTTTGCATTTCTTGTCAGTTATTTTCCTGAAATTTTAGAAGTGGGCTCTGTTTTGTTTTTGTTTTTTTGTTTTTTTTAAGCTCATTCCGGGGAAGCCTAAGGGAGCTAATGTGAGGACACGGCGTCCGTCCATCCATCCACATTTCACGGAAATCACAACTTCAAGGCAATTGCCTTGATGCTCGTCAAACTCCCTCACAATGATCATCAGGTGGGTCTACATCCAGGTTGTGCTCAAGGTCAGGAGATATGTTAACTTTCATGATTTTACAAAAATCGTTACTCCTCCTTGCCATTTGCTCCAATTGTCACTAAACTCACTCACAATGACCCTCAAGTGGGTCTGCATCTAGGTTGTGTTCCAGGCCAAAGTCAAAGGTCAGGAGATCTGGACACTTATGTGATGTCAGAAAAATCAATACCCCTCGTCAGTTGCCCTAATTCTTACCAAACCCATGTCAAATGATCATCAGGTGGGTCTGCATCAAGGTTGTGCTCAAGGTCAGGGTCAAAGGTCAGGAAATCTCAGCGCTTATGATTTTATGAAAATTGTCACTGTTTCTAGGCAATTGCCCTAATTCTCAACACACTCACACACAATGATCCACAGGTTTGTCTGCATCCAGGTGGTTCTCAAAATCAAGGTCATTGTCAAAGATCAGGAGAGCTTGGCAGTTATTTCACAAAAATTGTTCCAATGTTTGGCAAACTCATGTGCAATGATTTCTGAGGTCAAGCTCAGTGATCAAGAGATCTGAGCACTGTGTGTGATTTCATTAGGCCAAAATGAAGTTAACCTGTCATTGATGGTCTGGTCTTTTATATACATTGCTGAATTTTTATTTGCTGTAACTTTTTGGCATAATGTAGATATAGGTTTGCTTTTAGTTCCTCTTGAATTCAAAATATATTGATCACATTTGTGAAGTTAGTCCGTTGGAAGAATGGCATGGACGCCAAAGGACTCCGTGTAAACACAGGAAAGATTAAGATCATGATCTCCGGCCCAAGTCTGGATGTTCTCAAGAAGTCCAGCAAGTATCCATGGGTGTTGTGTGTCTCACCGGCACTGGCCATTGCTCCGTCTTTCGCAGTGGTTGCTCGAGATGGGTGCACAAGAGGTGCAGTGGACTCTCGGGTGGCCGGGCATATGACCAAGATTTCTGATGTAAGCGCTGTCGTGGGGAAGCCAGACCAATTGATGGTCGACCTATGATGCAGTTGGTTGTTTGTGACGACAAGCTGGAAGTGGTGGCATCTTTCTGCTACCTGGGTGACTTGCTCTCTGTTGGTGATGGATCTGAGCTTGCCACCATCACGAGATGCCAGGCTGCCTATAACAAGTTCAGGCAAGTGCTCCCAATTTTCAGGACCCGCTGGCTCTCACCAACCTCTAAAGGCTGTATCGACAACTCCTGCGTGAGGAGCGTGTTGTTGTACGTCAGGGAGACATGGACCATGACTACCGCCTGTCTTAACCATCTGCGGTGGAATGACAGGGCCATGATCCTCTAGACGTGTGGCGTCTCCACTGAGGATGAGGTCAGCTCACAAGCACTCCTGGTTAGGCTGCAACTGGACAACCTTGAGGATGTGCTCCGCACACGCCGTTTGTGTTGGTTCGGCTATGTGGAGATGAGTGTTGGCTGGATAAAGAAGGTCATAGAGGTCAATCCTGGTAGCAGCAGAGGTCAAGGAAGAGGAAGACCAAAGAAGACATGGCTAGAGGGTGTCCGTATGGACTGGGTCAAGTTACAGCTGGCCCAGATTGAACCAGTGGACAGGAGCCACTGGAGTGGGACTCTGAGAAGTGCAGTCAAGCAGGACCCACCCCAACTGAAGGATTAATTGTGACCTGTCAAAAATAAATACGGATGATGATAATGATGACACGATAGGGATCCAGTCTTATTTCATTCCCAGTAGGGATGTTGATGATTAAATTAATTTTCGATAAGGATTTAGTCGACTAAATTAAATTAGTTTTCAATTAATTGATAACTCAGCAGTCCTTTTCAATGGGAGCTTATTCTATGAAATGTAGTGGCATTGCTTTCCAGGTGGGGGCGGACGCAGTCACCCACTGCCACATTTCAACTGAAAAAGAAGAAGACATCAAGCCGCCAGAGTGCATGCATGTGCTGTGCAAAGCGAAAAAACTCACCCTTCCGGGCTACGTCAGAACGCTACAAGTTCTAATAGCATGCAAGCTTGAAGGTCTACCTGCTCTAAATTAACATTGCGGAGAAATGGACTGAAGCAAAGAAAAAGACAACACAAGCTTAAAAACCCATCCCCGCTGCCGCTGCCCCGCGCCACAAGACGAAAAAGCAGAACAGACTCAAGTTACCACTGAGGTAACAGACAACAGAGGAGCACAGATCATTCTGGGTTTGTCTGGATTGCTTACCTTTTGTTCTTATTAAAGACAAGGCTGCAGTGCACAGTCGAAACATGTTAAGATGGTAAAGACATCTCCTTTCTATTTTTGTCTTTAATAAGAGCAAAAGGTAAATAATTAAAAGAAGACAAAATGAACCTACTTGAGCTGTCTGGATTGCTGATACTGTGATGATGTTTAACATGCAACAGATGAAGCAGTTCACAATTTATTTTCCTGTTCAAGCAATCTAGTAGTACGTACATCTCAGTAATGTAGAACGTGAAAGTTATTTTTTGTAATATAACTAAAAAAGATTAATTTATGATATTGGTAATAGTTTTTAAATAAATTTAAAATCATGACATCTGTAATTTACTGAGATGTACCAGCACATAGTACACACTATACAGTACAAAATTTATTAAACTACAAAAAATGCCATTGTCTGTAGTAAAAAAATGCAAATGGTACAATAAATCATTGAGGAATAGGATGTTTGTGTTTTTTGCAGTATATCAAAAACAGTAATTAACTTTTTATATGTTAAAAATAGCCCGTATTGTACCGAGGGAAATTCGGATTCTCAGGAAAATTGCCGCTTATCAATTAATCGTTAATCGATCGATAAGATGAATCAATTAACAATTAATGAATTAATTGATAACGTGCATCCCGGAGTAGTCTTAATCTACTTTTTCAAGGACTGATGCTGTGTCTGGAAAATTCCTTTAGTGATCTAGAATAACCCAGCATTAATATTTGATTGCCTTTTTTTTTTTTTTTTTTACTTACCAAGTTGTTTGAGGACAAAGGAACATCTTGATGGAACTGAGTCATCATTCTGCAAGCCAGGATTTGCATGACCCATTTGGCAGTTTTTCTTTTTTAGTCATTTCACTCAAATAGCCAATTTGGTCGGCATGACAAGAGCTTTTCAATTATCCCCCACATAAAATGAAATATGTTGAGAGCTGTGGCAGAGTGGTTAGCACTGCGGCAGCACAGCAACTCACCCTTGGGCGGGGGATCCTGGGTTCGATCCCAGCCCCTGACCAACAGTGATCTGTGTGGAGTTTGCATGTTCTTGCCATGTCTGCGTGGGTTTACCACGGGATTTCTCTGGTTTCCTCCCACATGCCAAAAACCTGCAATTTAGGTTAATTGGCATCAACTGGGGATTCTAAATTGTCCTTAGGTATGACTGTGAGAGTGAATGGTTGTCTGTCTCTCTGTGTTGGCCCTGCGATGGACTGGCGATCTGTCCAGGGTGTACCCTGCCTTTCGCCCAAAGATGCTGGGATAGACTCCAGCCCCCCCGCGTGACCCGAAAAGGATTAAGTGGAAGATGGATGGATGGATGGATGTTGAGAGCTACATGCAGAATTAAGCACCACTCTACGCCAGTGCCAGTCAAATCCTAGGAGCTTTTAATCCTGCAGTCAGTGTAGAGAGGGAGACCAGCAAAGCCAACAGACGGGAAGTCTCTCATTGTCTGGACCTGGCTCAGTGCCACAACATCTTTTAATATTTCATGTATTCTTTTTACAACAAAAGAGGGGATTTGCATTAAATAATAAACCCCAATGAACTGAGATATCATCTTTTGTATTATGTTAAAGGTGCTTTGCCAGTGGATGACTTTCACCATGGGAGACCGTGTTAGTCTGTGTGAATGTAGCCACAATTGGAATGTTAAAAAATAAACCACCAGCCACCATGTTCTGGAGCTTGGCTGGCGTGGCTAGAGACTGGGATCATCAGATAAAAGTTGTACACACACAGTCACTATCCTATCTCTTCCCTATCCTCTTTGGACTCCATTTTGTCAGATAAGGACTTTATCTGAGAGGAGTGTGTGGAGCTGTAACACACATGACCGAATGCAGTTTTCACTGTTGTGTGAAATCATGGCTATATTATTCTCATTAATGACCATTTAGATTCACAGTCAAGTTAAACCTAACCACATTTTGTCAAGATGAAAAGCGTAATTGCTAATTAAGGAAATATGGGGTTTACTGTTAAGAGAGTCAGGCAGCCACTTATTTTAAAACTGAAAATCAATTTATGCTTTACCAAAAGGCTGAGTTGCTCTGAATCGGTTTAAACTTTAGTTTTGAGCCTGTATGCTTAACTTCACACCTTGTTTTATTCTCTCGCCCTGTGAAATCTGGGACTCCCCTTGTGAGGTCACAACCAGAGGGTGAGACAGGAAGTGCTGTCTTTGATCTTTCCCACTGTTCAAACTAATTACCTGCTTACAGCAGCAAGTACTGCTGACTGTGGTATTCATTAGCAGATGATGAAGCTTTGTTCTGGACCAGTGTGTCTGTGAGGATATAGAAGAATTTGGCTGCCTCATTTACTACTGCTGTACACTCTAGGTCTGAGATTAGACAGGCAGTACTTTCAGTATAATATATTATGTCAGTTTTAATAAGTATGTGCTCAGGATTAATTTGTCCTAAACCCATTAGCTTGCCCATCTGTTTAACACTGAGGGACTAGTGATGGTGTCACATGAAATAATGGATAAAGACTGACAGTTTGACAGGCCTTTCAAAGAATCATACAATCATAAAACTTTGCCACTCCATCTCCTGGCCCTTTTCACATTGAAAGCAACTCTATGTAAGATTTTCACCTTAAAATTATAATATTATAAATATATAATTATATTCTTAAAATATATAAATAAAATTATAATATTTCCAAAATCATTCTGGTGGTTTGTCAGTCTTTGACAAGGTGAATGTTGCTTCCTCCGTACCCTGAGTGGGCCACATTGCCTGCAACAGCACTATGTAACTTTTCAGCTTCTGATAGGAACACTGAAAACATTACAACTAGCTCATTTTATAGCCTAGGTCCCATTAGCCAATGATAGAACACAACTATAGCTACCAACTAAAGGGTACTCGTTAGAGAAACAAACCCATACCCTGAATACTCAACCACTTTTTGAGAAACAAATTAGCAGTGTGATGATTTTTTTTATCTTATGACTTTGACCTAAACAGCAATGGGTTTCCAGATTGTGTCTCAGTCTACCCCTGGTGATTGCAATCTTCAGCCGTTTCTATTTTTTTGCACTAACAAACATACATACACATGCATACATACAAATGCGCATAAACGCCCTACCCATGCCCTGATTTCGCACCCTGTAATTTGCTGCAAGGACCCGGGCCATAAAGGCCCTGTCACTTCAATTCAGTGCTGCTGTATGGCATAGAAATTCTTGGGGAGAAAAAAAAATTCAATTTGGCAGCAGATGTTCAATAAAAAAGACTTCCTCTTGTCCGTGTTTGTTTTTGAAGATTGCTGGCACTGTGTTAGCAGAGTGCCTCAGATTTCTGCTATTTGCTGCAATTTTGGGCATCCCTTGAGATAAACTGCAGTATTTTCACTTTACCCATCATCATTAGTACTACTGCCACCCTGTAATCTCTCTTTCTGTCACTGAGGCAATGGGTCTACTCGCCGCTCTGTGGTCTCGTAATTGTGAGGTAATCATCTTTTCTCTCTTGAGAGCTAAAAGACTGTGTTTACACTTGGTTTTGGCTGCTTGGCTTGGTGAGACACTAATTTACACTCTCAGCAGCAGAATGAAGCCGCTCTTCTCATTACTTCACACTGGTTTCGCACTCATAGCCTTTCTTTTCCCACAATATTTTCAGGCTGGTTGTCGTCATCAGGTTAGATAAACCGCTTCTGATTGCTTCCTTTTGATGTGGTATTAAATTGGTTGGTTCATTATATTTTGCTCTAATGAAAGCAGTGTCCCTTGGTGTCTAATTTGTACAGTATATCACAGCATCTATCCACAATTCCATATACATTTGTATTGGATAGCTTTGCTATCATTCTGTATGATGTTTGTTAGGGCTGTGAATCATCACTAATTTCCATAATCAATTCAATTCTGATTCTTGAGGTGCTGAATCAATTTAATCCCGATTCAATCAGGGAAATTGCCATTTTAACAGCTATTTTACGTGTCAGAAAAAAAAAAAATCTTTGAGACCTAATGCTGCAAATTGTAGGAGGAATGCTCCAACTTTGTTAATACATACAGTAGTTATCACATAAAGAACTGACCCAAAATCAGTTACAATAATGCAGTTTTTATTATTTATCTTATAATTTCATAAAGTGCTGACAAGTGCTTTCTTTAGTGCAAAGGGTGTGTAGTGTCAAGTTAACAACCCAGAGTAAGTAAACAAATTCAATGCATGAAACATGTATATGTACGTACATAATCTCACCGTGTTTCAGTCCCTCCAGGATTTTGCCGGCTGTTTTTGTGGTTTTTGCGGCCCAAAAAGCCTGAATTAGTGGGAGCTTTTCCAAAAAGTTCTGCTAAAAGTTGCAACATTTTTAGAAGTTTTTTGCACTGAAAGTTGTGTGAGGAAGTACAGATTTTAAAGTAGCTGCTTTTTCCATGGTTTACAGTGATGCTATTCTATATAACGCCACAAGAAAATCACAGGATTGCCAAAAATTTCCTGTTAAACAGTGATTTATATAGAATTAAATGCTCAGGAAAATTGTCCAAAAATGACCAACATTGTATTCTTGCTGAGAACTTAAATAAAAAAAGATAAAGAAAAGAATTAGCCATAACAACAACTAAATTGCATTGGATGTATGTTAGAGTATAGAGAAAATTATGGCAGCACTTCCATGAATCTTGAATTTGAAAACTAAGACCCCTGAAAAATTTGAGGTCTTCTTCTGTGCTGAAATCCACAACGAAGCAGGAATGGCTCCTCCACTGACAACCTCTTCCCTTCAGAGCGTCTCAGTGCAGGATGGATCTTTGAGTAGAAACCCAGTCTTCACAGATCTTAAGGTAGATTCACACTACAATGTTTAGACCGACTTTTACTGACGTTTTGGCAAACGTCTAGCTCTGATGGCAAAAGTTAATGATTGCTGGTGTTTGTTGGCAAACGCTGGCGAAAGCTGTGTGGTAAATTTTCAGCAGGCTGAAAATTTGCTGACATTTGGAAATACACGTTGGTGAACGTTGTGCTCATTTTGTAAAAATTCCTGAGCACTGAGCTAAGTTACGCAGAGTTTACCTAAGTCAGCCTAAGTTAAAGCTGGGTTCTATAGGGTTTGGACTGACTTTTACAGATGTTTTGAAAAATCAGAGAAATACTCAGCACATATCAGATGACATCAGCATCAGGTGACACTCATATAAAAATCAGTGTTTGTGGAGGCTTCCTGCTGTTCTGGACCTTCTTCTGGAGTGAACACATCTCCCTTGGGCATGCGTTTCAGTATTTATTTTAGTTTTATATTCCTATGTAGTTACTTCAGCATACCCTTTTCCTCTGTTCATTCATTCATTCATTCATCTAAAAAAAATAATAAAATAAGACTATAGACTCCAACACTAAGTCCGCAATTAAAATGTGAATGTGGATGGAATTAAAAAAAATATATTAATGAATCACCATATAAATAAAATGACGGGTGATTATATTTTGACTGTTACACTTCTCTCCATTAAAATAATATAAAATCCCGTTAAATGACATTTACTTTTTGACACATCAGTGCTGTTTGATTCCCACAATGGAAGTGAACCAATAAATCCTGGAAAATGATTACACACGGAGCAGAAAATTAAGAACAGTAAATTTCTCACTGAGAATTTTTTTTCTTTTGGGCTGTCACATTTTTGGGAGATTATATATGTTTGTGTGTAGTCCAGCAAAAGCTAGCGGTACTCAAATACTTTGCAAGAAGTTTCATGAAATGGTCAGTCAAAAAGCAACTCGTACCGACTCGGACGTTGCCCGGGTTAACAAGGCGAGGAGTTCCTGGCAGCAGAAGGCGAAGGACAGAGCTGCGTGGAGGAATCAGATCAGACCTAAAGGAAACAGTCATTGTCGCCCCCGACAGACTGCTATGATGATGATGTATGGATGGATGTAGCAGGCAGAGAGTAGACAGACTCTGACTGGAAATTTCACAAAAAAACCTTTATTCCATGGACCAAGAAAATGTTTTTTCAGACAGGAAAAAAACAAAACAAAACGGCTGTTGTTTCCAAGGCAACCAGTAATCCGTACTGGCAAAAGACATGTTTGCACAACAGCACAGCCTAGTGGTAGAAAAATAACACTGCAAAGACACAAAACCAACCATCAAACCACACCACACCCATCACCTGCAAACAAACCCACAAATGTCCGTTAAAAAAAATATATATAATATCCCATACATTAAAAAATGTTAAAAACGTCATACACACTGTTATCACCAAACAAATACTCTACATTGTCCTCTTACATAAATATTTTCTTTTTTTAACTCCTCCTTCTCTCTGTTTCTCTTTTGTTCCTGCATGTCTGAACTGAGTTTTGATCTAAAAACATGCTTTCACCAGCATTTCAGTCAACATTTGCCAAAGGAGCTCAACTTAGGCTGACTTACATGAACTCTGCATAACTTAGCCCAGCGCTCAGAAACTATTACAAATTGAACACAGCTTTCACCAACGTTTATTTCCAAACATCAGCAAATTTTCAGCATGCTGAAAATTCTTAACGAATGCAACTTTTGCCAGCGTTTGCCAACAAACACCAACTGTTATCAACTTTTGCCAGCAGAGCCAGACATTTGCCAAAACGTTAGTAAAAGTTGGTCCAAACATTGTAGTGTGAATCCACCCAAAAAAGTAGGTCCAAGATGGCAGGAAGCCTCCACAAACACCGATCTTTATATGAGCGTCACCTGACGCTGATGTCAGCTGAACTGTCCTGAGTATTCCTTTGCTTAAGTTAACCTAAGTTGGCAACTGCTACACATACACTAGCCTAAGTTGGCAAAAGTTTGACAATGCTGAATGCAACGCTGGCAAATGCTAGCGAAAGTTCGTAAAAGTTTGTAAAGTTCGTAAAAGTTGGTGTGTGCTCACAAATGTAATTTCACCAACGTTTGGACTGATTTCTCTGATTTTTCGAAACGTCAGTAAAAGTCGGTCCAAACATTATAGTGTGAACCCAGCTTTCAGGGGATATGAAAAAGAGAATATATAATCATATTCTTAAATCCCGACACCACAGTAGGGTTTAATAATTTAGGTTCTTTTATTTTTTGTTGTTTATATTTTAACTACAAGTTAACTTTCAATTTGTGAAAAGGTTTTCAGTTCATTTCCTGGAAAATTTGGTCATTTCAGTTTAGTTCTGTTGAATAAAAATGGCTCGTTGTACTGCAGCCTTTATTAATTCTGCCATTTTCATGGATGTATTATTAATTTACGACACAAATGTTAAAACAACAATATTTTACTTATCCCCAGCAGCTGCAACAGTCTTCCTCTGTGGTCTGTTGCTGTTCTCCGTGTGTTTTCCGTTTGAAAACTGTTTATCAGTCGTCGACTTTTATGTTCCAACACAGCACTGCACGTAGGGCAAAACTGTTTATCCCCGCTTTATGAAAACTATTCGGGAACTGCTGAGCACAGTCTTTAACCGTGACTTTTGTTAATAAATTAACATTGGTAACCCCACTCTGTGGCTGCCTGCCAAATGTAAACATGGAAGTAATGTGAGCATGCAGCGCTTGGAGCTCTAGCGCGATTGGTCATCACACAAGACTTCAGCCAGCTGCTTGCATTTTGTGTTTCAGACTGTAAAATTATAATATTAAAAGACTGATCGTGGGTTTTGTGGCTCGATATCGGCTCAGTCAAATGGGAATCGATTCAAATCATTGGCTCGATCTTTTAAACCCACCTCGAATGTTTGTGGAATTTTTTAAAATGCCATGAGTATCCTGATTTTTTTTTTTTTTTTTGACACAAGCACAACACTGTTTATTATTAATTTGATTACTTGAAGGTCTGTAAGGACATCATTTTAAAAATTATTTTATTGTGTACTTAACAGATGTTTCAATTTGCTGGAGCTTTGTTTGAACTACATTCAAGTTTGTTTTATGTTTCCATAGCAGTATTATTGAATGATGCTTTTACCTCAGACAATTTTGGTGTAATACCAATGCCACACAAGCCCAACTGTAACATTTTTTGGCAATTGACAGAACATTTTCTTTAGAGTAAATATTGCGGCGACAGGAAAGTTGCAAATATATGATGGGGGGAAAAGATGTAAATGTACAAGACAAAACTCACATTTCTTAGATAAAGGTTTTAAATTTACAAGAAAAACTGCAGATTTAAGATGTAAAAAGCAACAGATTTTAGAGAAAAAAGTTGCAAATTTACATGAAAAAAGTAGCAACTTCATGGGGAAGAAAGTGGCAAATTTACAATAAAACTTCAACAAATTCAAGATGCAAAAAGTGTTAATTTACCAAAAAAAGTTGTAAATTAAATTTATGAGAAAAGCTGCAAATTTTCTAGGAAAAAATTGCATTTATGTTAAGCATTGGTGCTTCAAATGCAAGAAATTGTATTCACTTATGTAACGTGATATAGAAAGGTTTATGATCATTTGGAATGGACAAGTCTCTTCTTTTTCTTCCTATGCCTACGTATGTCCACTGTGTGACAACTTGGTGTTTTTAAAGCCAAGTATTTGTAGTGACCCATGAATTTACTTCCAATAATCTTTTAATAAAACAAATGGAAGAGAACTGTGGCTCGTCAAATGGAATGTTATGTTTGTCAGCATGTATTCCACTTCAACAAAGCAACATGAAAGGTGCACCTGTCACAACATATTGTAACAGACAACAGAGTACAATAAGTGTTCGCACACAATATTTATAATGAATATTCTCCTGTTATATACAAGTAGCATAGTGCTTCAGTCAAAAACATGCAGAATCTCAAGCATATTAAATAACAGACTTTGAATGAAGATTGTCTTCAGTGATTCCATGTCTTCGGTTTGCTGTGTCTATAAAATATTTCTGTGATGGGACATTGTATCGCATCTCTAAAGTGCACAACATAGCATGAAAGCCCTAGTTCTTGACAGTGGATTACAGGCATCCTTTCCGAGTTGGGTGAAATCTTTTTGCATTGCTTGCCCGAAGTGCTGCCATACCCTTGTTTTTAATGAAGACAGTGCCAGTGTATCCTGCTCCATCACACCTCTCTGTTATGATGTGTCATGCGATAAACTGTCCGGATGCTATAGTTCCGCTTTTCCAAGGTCTGCTTTTTCATTCTGTCAAAATTAATTGTTATTAATTAATATAGTTGAATTCTTGACATCTGTGCATTGTTTCAGAATTGTCCGCTTCACAATGCATTGGAAATGTGATTATTCCTCCACCCCTAACAGTGTTTCCTCTGGCTGAAAGACCTTGGCGCGGTGGCAACATATTTTTTCGAGGACGGTGGGGGGGGGAGGCAGTAAACATACTGGAATATGTTAATTTTATACTGTTTATTTCTTTTTTAAATTTTACACAGTAACGTTGCATATGGAACTTACCATTTGAAGTATTGTGCAACCGAGGTTTGAACGTTGGAATATTGGGCCAGTTGGGGTCCCACCCCAGACATCCTGTGTTTAGACTTTTTAGTGGTGTCATCCTTTTCTCCTTCTTCTGCTCTCACCTCTCCTGGACCCTCAGCCTGAACACTTTCCTCTCCTTGGCTCCTCTCTTCTTTCTCATCCTGCCCTCTCTGAGCTCTAATTCAGGTTCTCTCTCTGTCTATGGTGGTATACAAACAGGTTAGAAAATATCAAGTGTCATGCTTTGTCCTGCAGGATTTTTTTTTTGTCATGGTTTACATAAATGACAAAAATATGTGTATTTTTTGTATTTTTATTCTAGTGTTTCTTTTTTTTTTCCATTGAGAGAGTAGGGAAGGGAAAGAAACATTCATAATAATAATGTACTCATGCATACTTAAATTATATGATCAGGTGGGTATAGTAACCAGAAATTATACTCATATAAAAGCAGTACTTTGAAATTAATAATTAAAAGTAGACAACCAAAAATTTCTAGTTAAGGGTACAAAGAGCACCCACTTAAAAAAAAAAAAACAACTTGAGTAATGACTTCAGTCTTGAAGGTTTGAGGTTTTTCTCAAATTTATAACTATTTTCTTATAGTTTTCTACTTTTCTCTGTAAATTTATCTAAATTTGAAACCATTTTCCTCAAATTTGTAATTTCCTCTTGTAAAATTGACTTTTCTTGTACATTTGAAACTTTATTATAAATTTGTAGATTATTTTATGACTAATTTTTGTCTGTTTTTTAAAATAAAATTACTGTTTTTTAAATAAATTTGAAACAGACTGGTAAAATTTTTTTTTTACTTTTTCCTTATAACAATTTACACTTTTGACTGTAATTTTGCAGTCAGAACAGAACAATAATTTAAGTCTGATTACAAAGAAAAAAATATAAATAAAATTGTATTTAATGAAATAAATTAACTGACCAAGGATGCCGTTATTTCTGTTATATTTCTTATATTTTATTTTTTTTTTTTATTTTTTTTAAGAAGTCTCCTCACCAACCCAAACGCAGGAAAAGCCTCCCTTATTTTGGAATCCAAATGTTGGCATGTTTAGTTTGTCTGAAGGCTGCTGACAGATTAAAGTCACTGACTTTGTGAATTTCGGTCATCTTAACTTGCCAGGTACATAATGGGAACATAACTTAATATTGTAGTGGCTGGTGAAATATATCCTCAGCAATTCATCAGTCCCCCTTGCCTTTCCCTTCATATGAAGCCGGCTGCATATGAATTCTAACCACATCTCTTAGCTAAGCGACTCTTCCATTATTGCTTCTGTTTTCAGTGGGTTAAAACCATAAATGCCAGTGCTTACATACCTCTTCTGATTTTTTTTTTCCACATTTAAAGTACTTTCATAAACTCATGTTTCTCTTGAACAGTCACACTAGCGAGACACTCTTCCTGGTGACTGACTGGAAAGCTCGCGTGGGCAGGGCGCTTCTAAACTCTGCGTGGATGACCGTCACGCGCGTTGTTCGTGTGCACGCTTGCGGAAAGTCATTGCCTCATATATTTTTCTTAAATTTATATCTCCTCATAAGTGTGGCGTTAATTTTTCTGGCGCGGCGGGCCGCCACCCAGAAATGTTACCAGAGGAAACACTGCCTAATAATCACAGTAAACACCTGAGTAATAACTATATTGTGGGACACATATATGTGCACTTATGTATATCACTTCATGCTTCATATGTATACCACTTTAGGCTTCACATCTTAGATTGAACAAAGGACTAAGCCTCTCTGGAGATAACAGGAGGATGTGAAAGTCTAGTCTTTGGTATGCAGAGAGACGGCCTGGGGGGATTTTCCTGGCCGCCAGAGGCTGGGGGTGGAGGTGTTAAGATCTGAAGGAAGATGTATTGTTATTTGGGATTAAATATAATATGACTGTGTGCTTTGAAGTCCTGAGGTATTAAAAGGATGAATGTCTGGGTTTCTTCCTCTTTCTGCTTTTGATGATGTTGGATGATGTGAATAAACCTGACTTGTGAGATGAACTCTGCCTCATCATTTTCACATTATCTACAATATCAACTTTAGTTTTAAAATACCTTGAAGGCTATTGGTGTCTAGAATTGTGATAATGGAGCCCATGCTTTAGAAAGGGTCTACTGAATGTTGAGAATCTGTTTGGTAATGAGCAGTATCCCTTGCTTTCTAAATCAGATCAACACTCACTCATCATTCCCTGCTCAGTTTCTAAATGACAGGGGTGTCTGTATTCGTATCCATTTTTTGTCTTGAAATAACAACACATATATGTAAATACCTTCACGCATGCTCACTCATGAAAACACAGTCCTGCATTTGAGCAGCTGCATTAGATATTGTCCAAAATCACAAATGAACTGGACTTCTCCATACTGGCGTATTTTACGCCAGCTTCAGGGCTTTATCTTATTCCCTCTCTCAGTGTGATGGATGCTAGGTCAGATCAGACACAGCTCACATATCAGTTTGATGCTGCATTGATCAGACTTGGTTGATAGTATTTTATTTTCTGAGCTAAGATAGGTATTACCAAGCTCTGTCCTCCATGTCATGGCTGTTCATATGGTTGCTTTAAAGAACTCTGGATTCACCTTAGAGGGAAAGAAAATCAGACTCACTGGCTTTAAGTGAGAAACTGTACATAAACACTTGTACCCATTCACAGAATTGTTTAATTAATTTCAGACATTATTTTAGTTCCTTCTTTTTGCTGTATTGTATTTCTAACCATTTACTCATCTCTTATATTTGATATGCTTAGCATCTGTTGTTCTGGTCTTCCCTCTGCCACCAAGCCTTCCAACGCCTTTTGTCTTTCCCTACCTCCCACTTTCCTATGCCCTTCATACTTCCCATCTATTCATCATTTTTTGCTTTCCTGTTTCCTTCTGACTTTCTCCCCCATGTCATTCAATCTCTCCCTCTGTTGCTGTTTGTCTTCTCACATCCATCTATCTTATCCTTCTTCCATCCACCCTGTTCGGCCCACGAACAGAGACATTTCTGACCTGGACTCATCTCTCTTACAGAACAGCTCATGTACAAGCAATGCCAGCTAGACTCGGTCTCCTTCACAAACCAGTAACAAGCTTTTCCCTGAGCATGCCTTCACTCAAAAGGGCACTCAGTTTAACCTCCCCAGTTTCAGTTGTTGTTCTTTTAGGATACACTTGCTGATCAATGTGTTGATTCTCTCATTCATACATCATTTAATTCCTTTTCTTATATCATTATAAAAATGCATAGAACTTGTCACAATACATTCCCCTTTTCCTCATTTTTGGGGTTTTCCCTTGTTTTAGTGCAGGATCTTTGTGACATATGGTCTGCAAAGCCCGGCAGCCCAAAGTCTGCCTGCACAGGAGGTATTCCCTCCCACAAAAATCTAGATCTAGAACTCTGCCTTAAGTACCTCATTTGGATTTACTGGTCTCTTCTGTTAGGTTATCATATCATTACTCTACAGACTTGATACAAACCTGTCTCCTGGCTAGTCTGGCACACCTTCTCTGTTGAGGAAAAAAGGAAGTTTCTGAATTTTCAATTCAGTTTTAAATAATTGACACTTGTTTAATGAAATATCTTGTCATTTCCAATTATAAATAATTCCTCACACATTTGTGTAATTAAGTACTACTGTGTATTTATTTCATTTTGTCATTGCCTACTCTCAATAGACACACAGTGGGAAGAAAAAAATCAAAAATAGGAAAAAAAGAGATGCATCGAGAGGCATCCAGAATCGTAATCAGCTCGAATTGGAGCCTTCTGTATCGTAATTGGCTCGACTCGGGAGATGCCTAAAGATTCCCACTCCTAATGGATATACAAAGTTATCACAGCGTTTCCACATGTCAAGAACTGGAGTGAGAAGTATCATCAAGAAATTCAAAGAGAGCCACACAGTACAGAACAAGCCTGGCAGAGATAGGAAGTGAAAGATTTCTGACTCTGGAAAGAAACGCCAGAACTACTGCCAAGACATTAGTGAATGAATTAGCCAAGTCGGGAATTGTAGTCTCATAGAAGACAATGACTAGAACCCTGCACAGGAATGGACTGCGAGGTTGCAGACCTGTGTGTCCCTCTTAGAGATGGACCAATCTGACATTTAGTATTGGTATCAGGTTTGATCCAGGCAAAATGACTGGATCCATATCGGGGAGCAATAAATAAAGAAAAACCGTTCCATTAAAACATGTAAACCAGTAATTTGATTTTGAAACTGCCAACATTTCCTCACTGCTCTGCTCTCTCTGAGTCCTGAAATACAGTCTCTGGTCCGTGAACAAAGTGTGCATGTCAAAGATGTAATGTTGGAGACAAGATGGCTGCAAACAACTGTTTTTTGTTTGGTTTTTTTAGGATTTAGAAAATAAATGAAAACTAAATAAAATGTGTCATTACAAACAAAAATGTCATTAAAACAAAGAAGTAAATGAAATGGAAGACCTATAGACAGAAAAATAACTGATTTTATCTTTCTGTATATTTAATTCTTAATAAAATCCTAGACTGACAGAGTGAACGCTCCTACTATTGGGACAGTCTTTGTTGGTTTGCTTCTGGTAGCATTTCTGGATGGTAAAAATGCTCTGAAATAATTTCAAACACATTCAAGAGAAGTTTCTGTCTATCCAATGTCTGTGATGATGAGGTGAGCTGTTAATTATTTTTTAGGAAGCAATTAAGCCATTCTAAAAAAGTTGGGGGGGGGGGGTTATGTCACTAGCCACGGTTACATGGGCAAAATTTCTTCAATCTGATTACAATTCAGATCAGAATTTTACTGTTTACATGGATCCTGAAAAAGCTGATCTGATTAGGGCTGCACGATGGCGCAGTGGTTAGCACTGCGGCAGCACAGTTTACCCTTGGCCGGGGGATTGTGGGGATCGTGGGTTCGATCCCAGCCCCCGACCAACAGTGATCTGTGTGGAGTTTGCATGTTCTCCCCGTGTTGCGTGGGTTTACTCCGGGATTTCTCCGGTTTCCTCCCACATGCCAAAAACATGCATGTTAGGTTAATTGGCTGTTCTAAATTGTCCCTAGATATCTGTTTCCTATAGGCCCTTAGAATAGAGAGTTAGTATTAATGAAAGCGCTTTGAGTGGTCTTTGTGACTAGAAAAGCGCTATATAAGTGCAGGTTAGTTAGTAATTAGGACGTGTGTTTCCATGTGTCACAGGTTTGAACAGAATAAATCATTTTGACATGCGCATGTCGACATTCCAAAAATAATAGAAGAAGAAGCAACTTCCGGTGTTGGCAAGCCCCGCTTCGTGTCGAAATTGACCTGTATTGTGGTGTTCAGACTGTACTTTTGCTTCTGCTGGTGTCTGTAATGAAGCTACAAGTACATACTTCTGCATATGACGAACAGAGGGAGACAGCAGGAGGATACAGACCAGTTTTGTTTTACTCCTGCTATGTTTTCCGCTAGCTGCTGCTAAGGCGGAAATACGTCACGTCGACGTGTGGCTGGTTTACAGACATGCGCAGTAAACATTTTCTGCCCTACGTTCGGAATAAGTGTTTTCATGCGCACTATTCCGATTAACAATCGGCATAACCCACTCCTCTCAATAGGAATGAAATCTTGATCCGAATGAGCATGATCGGGTTAGAATATTCAGATTGGCATGTTTACATGAAGCATTTTTATTCTGATCAGGCTTTTAATCCGGTTACTTGTGTCCATGTAAACATAGCCTCTGTTCAGACTTAATACAGTAGGCATTTCTCCCGAGATATTTCTGAAATCATAATTAAATGTTACAGAAAATGACTAAAATATAATAGAGCAGTGTTTCCTCTGGATTAAAGACCTTGGCACAGTGGCAACATATTTTTCCGGTGGGGGGAGGCAGAAAACACATGACACTATTGTAACCAGAATATGTTAATTTTATACTCTTTATTTCTTTTTTTTTAATTTTGCACAGTAACTTTGCATATGAAACTTACCATTTGAAGCATTGTACAACCAAGGCTTGAATGTTGGAATATTGGGTCAGTTGGGGTCCCACCCAGATGTCCTGTGCTTGGACTTTTTACTGGTGTCATCCTTCTCTCCTTCCTCTGCTCTCACCTCTCCTGGACCCTCAGCCTGAACACTTTCCTCTCCTTGGCTCCTCTCTTCTGTCTCATCTTGCCCTCTCTGAGCCCTGTCTAATTCAGGTTCTGTCTCTGTCTACAGTGGTATACAAACAGGTTGGAAAATATTAAGTGTCATGTCAATTAAAAATAGACATCCAAAAATTTCTAGTTAAGGGTACAAAGAGCACCCACTTAAAAACTTGAGTAATGACTTCAGTTATGAAGGTTTGAGGTTTTTCTCCAAAATTTATAACAATTTTCTTACATTTTTCTACTTTTCTTTGTCAATTTATCTAAATTTGAAACCATTTTCCTCAAATCTGTAATTTTCTCTTCTAAAATTATGACTTTTCTTGTACAATTGAGACTGTATTATAGATTGTGGATTATTTTATGGCTAATTTTTGTCTGTTTTTTAAAATAACATTACTGTTTTGTTTTTTTTAATAAATTTGAAACAGACTGTGGTAATTTTTTTACTTTTTCCTAATAACAATTTACATTTTTGACCGTAATTTTGCAGAGCCAGAACAGAACAATAATTTAACTCTGATTTCAAAGAAAAAAAATAATAAAATTGTTAATGAAATAAATTAACCTAAATGACCAAAGATGTAGTTATTTCTGTTAAAATATTTTTATATATTAATAGTTTTTTTTTTTTGTTTGTTTTTAGAAATCTCACCACACAAACAGTAGGAAAAACCTCCCTTATTTTGAAATCCAATTGTTGGCATGTTTAGTTTCTCTGAAGGCTGCTGACAGATTGTAGTCATTGACTTCATGAATTTCGGTCATCTTAACTTGCCAGGTACATAATAATGAACATAAATTAGTTGATTAATATTAACTAAGGTAAAGGTAAAAACATCTCCTTTTTATTCCTGTCTGAAATAAGAAAAACAAAAAACTAATAATTAAAAAGTCAAAATGAACCTACTCGAGCTCCTAATCACGCCTGTTAGCTAAGCGACTCTTCCATTATTGCTCCTGTTACCAGCGTGTTAAAACCATGATAAATGCCTCCACTGCTTACATACCTCTTTTGCTTTTTTTTCTGCATTTAAAGTGCTGAAATAAGCTTATGTTTCTCTCGGACAGCGACGCTCGTAGTGAGACACTCTGCCTGGCGACTGGAACACGTGGGCGGGGTGCTTCTGAACTCCACGCGGATGACGGCCATGCGCGTTGTTCGTGTGCGCGCTTGTGAACCGTCATTCCTTCATATTTTTTTTCTTAAATTTATATTTCCTCATAGAGTAGCGGTGAAAATTTCAAGCGTGGCGGGCCGCCACCGGGAAATGTTGCCAGAGGAAACCCTGATAGTTTATATTAAAACTGTGATGACGAGAGGTGACTGACTGTTTATTAGGACTTTATATCAGACTCAAAATCATACTGGACATAAACTCATATTTTTTATGACTTTATTTTTCCTGTAATATTTTCAGAGTTCAGACTGTCCTTTAGAATTTAGTGACTGATTTTAACAATGATAGTTTATTTGTTATTTCATATTTATGTCCATACTGTACATATTCTTATGATTGATCTAAATTTTATCCAGTTAGATTAATGCTGCTGTTTAGTATTAAAATTAATGCAGTGAACTTTCTGCTGTTAATAATGTTATGCTGATATATAAATGTTGCAGCTTAACTGCTTTATTTCCATCCATCCATCTTCTTCCGCTTAATCCTTTACGGGTTGCGGGGGGGCTGGAGCCTATCCCAGCATCTTTGGGCGAGAGGCAGGGTACACCCTGGACAGATCGCCAGTCCATCACAGGGCCAACACAGAGAGACAGACAACCATTCACTCTCACAGTCATACCTAAGGACAATTTAGAATGGCCAGTTTGATGCCGATTAACCTAATTTGCATGTTTTTGGCATGTTGGAGGAAACCGGAGAAATCCTGGAGTAAACCCACGCAGACACGGGGAGAACATGCAGACTCCACACAGATCACTGTTGGTTGGGGGCTGGGATCGAACCCAGGATTCCCCGGCCAAGGGTGAGTTGCTATGCTGCCGCAGTGCTAACCACTCCACCGCTGCACTGCTTTATTATTTTTTTTATTAAAATAGAGATGAATGGGAATTTATATGCTTAATAAATGACTGTATATCTATAAAAAACCCAGAAAAGTTCAGTTGTAAGAGTGTTGATTTATAATTTTAACATCTCCAACCTTAAACACTTGCAAAAATTCCATGAAAAGGAGTATGCTGAATTTATTCAGGCCACAAGCTGCATATCGGTTTTGTATCGTATTGGCAGATACTCAAGTTTTAAAATATCAGATCGGGCATTAAAAAAGCTGTATCAGTAAATCCCTAGTCCCTATATGTAAAATAGTACTGCAGTAATTAAACTCTGAGTTTTTTGGTTTGTTTTTTTAACCAAAGCATGTCACAGACATTTAACACCTGTTGTGTCAACACATGGAAAAAGTGCATAGTAGGGGCTCTTTAATAAATAAGCCATATTGCTCAGTTCTAAAGCAGTGTTTCACAAGACAGGACAAGGAAAAAAAAGTGCATCACAGTCATGGCTGTTTTTCTGTTCCCTCTATAGACAATCAAGTAACTTGACCCTAACTGTCAAATTCAATATCTTTATGCTGTGTGACTTTACAACTCAGTCCTGACATTCCAGTGCTAATGGCTGTTCCATTAACAGTAATTTCATTATCTCCAAGAGACCCGTGTTCTGTTTATGGTGCCTCAGGAGTGCTTCAAAGCATCCTATTCATCAGTTTAGTCAAGCTTATGGCTGGTTGTTGAGAGATTAGAGGAGCTCTTTTGCCAAACTTCTAATAGATTTATTAAAATGTAGTAGGTCAGGCGTGGAGCAGCCATTTTGTAGATGGATATTTGTGTTTGCTTGATTTGGTCAGTGTGTGATGTAAGCTTTAAACATAATGATTCTAAAGTGCATATGAACTCCTTTGAGGACCTGTAAATACGTGGGTGTCCATCCAACTTATTTGCATTAAAAATGCAAATAAGTTGGATCGACACTTAACATTGAATTATCCAGCAAAGTGACTGCGTCTTGCATAATGTAGCTTTCTTTGTAATCAGATATTGGCAGGACAGTACAAGATGGAGCAGAATCAAAACATAAATGAAGCGTGTGTGGGGGGAAAAAACTTTTTTCCAGTTACTTTTTAACAATTGTGTATTGCGATGGGATAAATCCATGACCACCTGTCTCTTCAGTAGCATTGTTTTTGTGTTGGGATGGCATCCATGGTAACGCATACATCAACTGTTTTCATCAGTTATTTATCATTTCAGTGAAGTGATTCTGGAGTGTTTCAGGAGTTAATCTACTCTTTGAAAGCACATAAATTTCTAATGCTCATTTAGGAGATAAATCTATTATTGTGTTTATACCCACAGTTCATTGTGCACATATCCTTAACTTGCATTAACATTGTTTACTGGAAACAGTATATGTACAGAGGATATCTTTTGGGGTTTTGGTTCTCTTGTTTAAGGCTGAGAAAGGACTAAGAATGGATGCAAGAAAGAGAAGACTCAAAGCATGATAATTAAGTGAATTAACCTGGGGTCATGTAATGTGGCAGAGCCGTAGATCCCACTCTGTATCTGTAAATGTTTTATAAAGCTGTCTTTAAACTCATTAACTAGAGGAAGATGAGAGTCCAAGGTGCCTTGAGGAAGCAAGTAAAAGGCTTTGTTTTCAAAAAGGCCGTATTGGTTCTAATACTATCTTCGCTCCATTGACTCATGGTGGAGTACGGAATGCTTGTTAAACTCCATTAATCAGCGGTTGTGTTTGGTGCACTGTTGTAAAAGTGTTGCCTTTTCTAATAAAGTGCAACACCCATAGACTTTTCTCTATTTGACGTGTGCTGTTAATGAAAGCATGCAGTGACTTTAGTGCATTCACTGTAATTGTTTCCACTTATTGCCTCTATTAGGGCTAGTTGTACATTCAAGTACCTTTTGAGTTTACCTTATGCTTATCAATCCAACCAGTTCTTTGCTGGCATGTTGAGATTTCTCTTTTGCCTTTTCTTTCCAAAGACCTCTGAAATAAAGTGTAACACATTCAAGTGTGGGTGATGGTGTGAATGTGTAGTTTAACTTTCTCTTCTGACCAGCTTTATTTCAATTTAGATTCTTTTTTCCCTAAAGCTCTCCAGCCATTTTTGTCTGCGTATTATGTTCCCTTTCCTGCCTGAGGCCATGTTAGCTAGCACCAATACATTAAAAAATGTTTCTCATCTATTGTGGCCGCAGGTAACACGGTCAAGATTAACTGCCCCATTAAGTACAAGATAGGGCTGTGAATCTCATTCATAATAGTCTTCAGTGTTAATCTGTAATGTTTCATCCCCCGGCCACTGCAGTATTTTAAGCTCTATATCTTAAGGCAAGTTGACTTCGTGTTCCTTAGTTAGTGTGCCCTCTTAAGTTATGTCTCCTCATTTCTTGAATATGGTATTGACTGCAGTGCATGGGAAGAATGGGTATTGCAGTGTTTGACTTGGAATACCAGTTTCCTACACTATGGAAATGTATATTTACACAGTAAATGTCTTCTGCAGAAGTTAAACTTACTCTCCCTCACCAGAGATCATTACCCTCTTAACAGTCATGATGGTAAACTTGCACAATGCCTGTTCATTTTTTTAATACCATTTTGAAAATAACTGGAGTACTACCAAACTAACCCATTTCAAAAAAAGCAATAAAAGGATAAAGAGTAACCCTTTTAAACAGGTTTTAATCTTTGTGTGCAATTTTCGTATGGCTAAAAAAAATAACATTGGCCTCAATAAGTAAGCCCACCACTCAGGTAAAGCGCAATCCTGCTACATAACGGCAAGCATTATCATGAAGCTTATTAAAGTCCAAATGTCACGTAATTTTTTTTCCAAATGCCAACGAATTTTGATAAAATACACATAGCTTAAACCAAATATTCATACCGGAGACCATATCACCCACCCGTATTTACATAATTGCACAAAATACACCAGGCGAAGGCCCCGCCTTGCTCGCTGGCTTGTGACAGCCAATCCAGACCGCGGCCATGTTTTTGACGTCACAAATTTAACCCTGGCTGCCCTGCCGTATCCACATTCACACTTATCAACATTGGACAATCATGACGGAAACTGACAGCGATTGTGTAGAAATTAGTTTAGTTTTGTCCTCTGGTGAATCGGACTTGGAATTCGGGGAAGACGACACCCCAGATACTGATGACAGTGGTTCAGACAGTGACAGAGGCATAGAACCTTACAGGTTCGAGCCGTCCGAGACGGAATCAGATGCTTTGTCTGATGACAACAGTTCCGACGATGACCAGAGAGCAGAACCAGTGGAAAATGTCATTGAATTGGACATTAATCGCCTCCAGAATGTTGAATGGTAAGCCAAAAGAAATCTGTGATGTTTAATAAATTAACTATAACCACCGGCAAAATTGGGAAGCCGAAGGGGGTCTGTCGAGGGCGCCCCATAAATATCGATTTTTCGGAAGCCATTATTATGACGATACAGTGGGGTGCTAACTTACAATAGAACCCTTTCTTTCCTCATTCAGTTGTAGCAACAAAATCAAGGATGAAATGGAAGTAATTGTGGAAAATGACTTGTATTAAAATCCCCAGGATCGTGTGTATAGGGCCATAACCAAGAATGTTCCTTTCTCACTGTAGACGAATTAGAAATCTAGCTTGTTGTTTTGTACGCCAGCGTCAAGGTTTAATGACTAGAAATAATTGGGAAAAAACTATGTCTCTAGCACATGGCACTTCATGGGGAGGGCTTGAAAGTTCTATTAATAAACAAAGACAACATGAATAATGCAATGGATCTTTTCACTTTATTTTACATGAGTTCTGCAAGGCATTTATGAGGTGGATATGGTGTAAATAATATGGACAGGATGTGAACACATTATTGAATATTATATATATTATATTGTTACAAAATTTATAAAAGCTCACAATTGCAATATCAACAAATCTGTGCTTACAATATCAACAAGCAAGCATATTTATGTATACATGCATTCAGAAAATATTTGCAAATTCTTGTACTTGAATTTTTCAATAGGTGCACCTGTGAGTGTTGCCAAGCAATGCCAACAGTGGAGGAGAGCCGCTGCTGTCAAGAAATTGACCAGATCAGAATGAGAATGGAGGCGCATACCTGTCAAGTGATACATTTTCGCCGTATTTTAATACGGGGAAAATGCAATTTTAGCAAATACAGGCGTATTGCCATTTCTGTACGCCCAAAAGAAAAATATACGGGAAAAAAAATTATTGAGTGTGTTGAGGAACACGTCGTGTGTGTGACCCCCACAGCTAGGGGGCTGGCAGAGCGCTCAGCGTGAGCTATTCTCACAACAGTGAGAAGTGTGGACTCAATCATTAGGCTGATGGACGGGGCGGGCAGAGCGCTCAGCGTGAGCTATTCTCACTACAGTTAGAAGTGTGGACTCAATCATTAGGCTGATGGCCTCACACTTTCTACTGTCCTGCGGCTCTGGAACAGAGAGGAATCGCCTTCCAAATCCAGAATTCTGCTTTTTTTTATTTTGAGCAGCACGCTGAGTTGTGTTGTTATTGTCAAATATCCATGAATCCTTAAAATATTTGACAATAACAACACGAATTACATTTAAAACATTTCCCAGAAAAGTGTCCCTTATTACCCAGCCGTCCCTTATAGCCCCGTTTTACGGTGCCATCCAGCAATACGATAGATGATTTATTTCTAAGGATAAAATTGTTGGTCGTTGTTACATTGGTAACGAGGGGTAACTAAGAACAAAAATAGTGATTGCCTTCCACAAACAAAGGAAAAAAACTGTATGTATTAAAAATATGCGGTGCCTCTTCCAGTCTCCATATAAACAATCAATCGGGATACCCCAAGTATCAAACTAAGGTACAATCTGTTTCGTCACTTCCGCCTTCTTCCCCAGGCGATTCCGGGGGCCGTGAGTAGGAACGTCAGGCCAAGCGCGGCAGTTTTAAATTAACGAATGTTCCGGCGTTACTGAAGCATATGCACCAAGACCCGAACGGATCGGTTCCCTTTTATATCTAGTTTCAAGACATTTTAAGGACCCTATTTCGTGACATTTGGACTTTAAGCATAGATCCTCAGCAAAATCCATCTGTTTACGTGATAAAGCAAACGGTGTGCTTTGGCTTGGGGGGTGGGGTGGGGGGCTCTTTTGGAGGCGGTGCATGTATGAGATGAAAACTGCAACTGATAATATGCACATTCTAGCACAATCCAATGGTCTCTGTATGATGGCTGAATGTAGAGCATACTCTAATCTTCGTGGCCTGATATTGTATCGCAAATCCCTCTTTATAAGGTGACTGTGGCTCAGGTGGATGGTGGTGGGTTATGAACTTGTTTAATTCCCAAGTCCTGTTGTCTGCACACCACATTACTTTTGGCAAGATGCTGAAGTGTGTGACTGGTAAAGCACTTAAGTGAATAGAGCAAAACCCCGTGTAGAAGTGTTTTGAAGTGATGAATATTGCTAGTATGAAAAAGTGCTCTAAGTTGGAAGGTTCAGAAATGTACCAGTTCTGTCATGACTGAAAATGGCATATACGTAGGAATTAACAATATACTTTGGTCGTGGGGTTTACAACATCTAATCCAAAGCTACATGCAGCCCATGGGTCTCTGTGGTTTTGACAATAACCAACCAAACAAAAAGCTGTAAATTTACAATTGAAGTTGCAGATTTATGGAGAAAGAAGTTTCATATTTAAGAAAGAGGAAAATAAATAGAACCAGTTGCCATTTTATTAGAAAATGGCAAATTATAAGAGAACTTTCATATTTAAGAGTTAAAACCTTTGCTCTATCACTACTGTATGTTGACAGGCTAGTTTGTATTGTAACTCTGGTGTTTCATTTTTTTAGACTGAAATATGAAATATTTTGCGCTTCCATGCAGATGTTTTGGTCCCAAAATTGCTTTTTGGTTTTTTTTTCTCCCTTTGTAGAGGTTGCCAGTCCCCAATATTGGTGATAAATGTATTTCAGAAAATTTGTGTTATCCTCAAAGTTGTTGTTGGCACTGTAGGAAATGTGAAGATGTTGGTAAAGTTATGGTTTACTACCATCACTTAATTACTTTTTTTTTAGTATATAAATAAAACAAAATCCCTCCTTGTTTACCATCTCTCTGTTTTGTAATACTACTTTTATGTGTGCAAATTTGTCAGGAAACAAAGCAGCTTGTTCTCCAAACGTCTGGCACTTTGTTGAACTACTGGAGTAGTCCTCATCGCCGTTCAGCTCAGAATAAGGCTTTTTGCATATGTTTGCATTTGCCACGGGTGGCTCTGGCTGTGTGAGGCTTGGTTGCTGTGTTCAATTGTCAGCTGCTGTTTTCACCCTTTTTATCATCTGATGACACTCACTTTCACTCAATGGGTTTCAAACTCAAATTCCTCTGGCTCATGTTCTTGGCAGCCTCCAAGTGCCTATCAACTTAGCTCAACAGTGACAGAGAATAGGAAGCAGAAAATTAGACATGAAGTAAGCATGGGGATTCTGGGGTGAAAGTGCACGATTGTACTGTCACTGTTTTTCCTTTTTGCTACTGTGAAATTCATCTTAGCGGGGAAATTTGCTTTGTTTCAAATTCTCCTTATTTAACGTTATCTGTTTTGAGCGTTTGAACACAACCCAGGTGGTGATGTTCAGTGATGGTCTTGAAAGTAATCCTTGGTGTAACCATTGCATTTAATAACGTTGCTCTTCGTGGGTTAATCTGATTTATTTATCCATTTATTTTTTATTTATTTGTCATGTTGCTAAATGGATCAGAGTTACACGATCAAGGCCTCACACCACAGGATACTTTGTGTGCTTTGTTATGCTGTTGATGTGTGTGGTCCCTTGCTCAGATTATGGGAGACAAACACTTTGGCTGTTCTTCTGAGTCTCCTCCGGCATTTGACAGAGTGAGCCGTGCATTTCTTTTTCCACACCATCCATTCTTGTTGCTAGGAGACTGGTTGATGTTCATTCTTGACCCATCTCACTTCGTGTTTTTTTTTTTCTTTCTTTCTGAATCACACTGTGCTCCTTTCTTGCAATATTAAACATGACATTTAATTATATTCACAAACTAATAAATTTACATAGAGATGACATAATGGGAGGATGCACCATTAAAACTGATGGTTTGCCATTTTAATGTCAAGTGCTTTCCATTCTCTTTAGTTCTGATAAAGAGGCCTATAAAATTATGACATTTTGCAGGAAGGGACTCTTATTACCAATGACTTAGTGCTAAAATAGTGATGCGATAGTGTACCCAAGTGCAGACAATATTTTAACAAAAATATTCTAATAAATGACAGACTGCAATTTAGGATGCGGTCACATCACTGGTGCACAGTTTCATGTGCACATTATCATGTGCACAGTTAAGAAATGCAACATTTCCTGAGCAATGAAATTCTTACTCCGCTCTCCGAACGAATGCCAAGGTAATAGATACACATCAACACTAATAAGGTAATAACACATCTAATACTGATGAGTACTAATAACACACACTAATAGTACACATTAGGCAATTAGGACACCTTAAACACACCTTGCTACTAAGACTAATACTAATGAATACTAATAACACACATTAGGCATTACGACAGCTAAAGCAGTAAAAGCAGTTAAACCACAGGAAACAAGAAGAATGAAAAATGAAAATTCACTAGATGACTATAATGGACAATGGTATATTAATATCAGAGATTATATAAACCTGAAATGGCATAAGCCTATGTACAGTGTGCAAATGAACAATGTGCAAATTACAAATTGGCACCCAGTGTGAGAATTTCTCTGTAATGATACTACCGAGTGGACTGTACAATGATAATTTTGCAGCAGAGATGATATGGACTTGAGACGGGGTGAGACTATGTACACTGTACAAGTGAGCAGTGTGCAGATTTAGCAACCAGTGTGTGAGTTCCTATTTGCAAGCTGTTTGCAAATAGGGAGTTTGTTTGGGATTTTATTTGTTCAGTAGTCTGATGGCATTTGGAAAGAAGGAGTTTTTTTAGTTTGGTTGTCCTGCATTTCACACTTCTGTACCTCCGGCCTGAGGGTTAAAGTGTGAACATTCTGTGCTGGGGGTGGTTGGGGTCCTGGAAGATGGCGGCAGCTCTTTGGACTCTGCAGTGGTAGATGCTCTGCAGAGAGGGGATTGGAGTCCTGATGATCTTTGCCGCTGTCTTCACCACCCTCTGCAGGCATTTGCGGTCCAGGGCAGTAGTGCTGCCGTACCACACAGTGATGCAGTTGGTGAAAATGCTCTCGATGATGCAGCTGCAGAAATTGTTGAGGATCCTGGGGGGCATGCCAAACTTGTTCAGCCTCCTGAGAAAGTACAGCCGCTGTTGAGCTCTCTTAACCAGCTCTGTGGTGTTATGTGCCCACGTAAGGTCCTCGCTGATGTGGATACCCAGGTATTTAAAGCTGCTCACCCTCTCCACCTCAAGCTCCCGGATGAACAGCAGCCGATGGGGTCTCCTCCTCCCCTTCCTCATGTCCACTATCATCTCCTTTGTCTTGTCTGTGTTGAGGGTGAGGTTGTTGTCTTCACACCATGACACCAGGCTGGCCACCTCCCTTCTGTAGGATGCTTCATCACCACCAGTGGTGTGTCCTATTACTGCTGTGTCATCCGCGAACCTTGAGATGATATTGTCCTTGTGGAAGGCAACACAATCACGAGTGAAGAGGCTGTACAGGATGAGGCTGAGAACACAACCCTGTGGGACACCTGTGTTCGTGGTGATGCTGGCTGACGTCCTGTTACCCATCCTGACCGACTGGGGCCTGCCAGTCGGAAAGTCCAGTAGCCAGTCACAGAGGGTGGGGTGCAGGCCAAGTGAAGACAGTTTGTCGGTGAGTTTGTGGGGGATGACCGTGTTGAAGGCAGAACTGTAGTCGACAAAGAGGATCCTAATGTAGGAGTCTTTATCTTCCAGGTGGGAGAGAGAATAATGGAGTGCTGCAGCAATGGCATCTGAGGTGGACCTGTTGGGCCGGTAGGCATACTGCAGGGGGTCCAGGGTATCCGGTATGCTGTCCTGAATGAGGGGCATCACCACTCTTTCAAAGCACTTCATGATGATTGGAGTGAGTGCTACCAGTCTGTAATCGTTCAGACAGGTCGGTGGGCTCTTTTTGGGGAGGGGGAAGATGGTTGTGGTTTTGAAGCAGGAGGGGGACTATATTCTGGTTGAGGGAGAGGTTGAAGATGGATGTGAGAACGTCAGTCAGCTCGGCAGCACATGCTCTGAGGGCCCGCCCAGGGAAGTTGTCTGGTCCTGCTGCCTTGCGGGGGTTGATATTCCTCAGTGCTTTGTTTACCTGGTCTGATGAGACTTTTAGTGGAGGGGGAGAGTGCATGTGTGGGTGTCTTCTCTCTGCACTGTAGTGGTGGTCTCAAAGTGGGTGTAAAAGATGTTGAGATCGTCTGGCAGGCTGTCTGTGGAGCTAATGGTGTTGCTGTTGCTCCTCTTGTAGTCTGTGATGTGTTGCAGGCCTTGCCACATTCTCCCCAAGTCAGGAGTAGAGTAGATGCTGTCCAGCTTTTCCCTGTACTGCCTCTTGGCTGTTGTTATAGTCCTCCTCAGTCCATACTTTGCAGCTTTGTACTCGACCTCATTGTCTGATTTAAATGCAAGAGAGCGAGTACGCAGCATCTAACATACCTGACTGTTGATCCAGGGCTTCTGGTTGGGGAACTTCCTGACTTGTATGGTGGGTACAATGGTGTCAATACACGTGCTGATGTACCCAGTCACATACTCAGCATAATCCTGTATGTTTACAGAAGAGTCCTCCCAGGTGGCTGCAGCTTCAAACACATCCCAGTCTGTACAGGCAAAACAGTCTTGCAGGGTGCTCTCAGCCTCTGGAGTCCAGCGTTTAATTTGTTTAATAACAAGGTTTGTTTGTTTCAGCTTTTGTCTGTAGGCTGAGTACATGAACAGTGAGATGTGATCTGACTGTCCGAAGTGGGGGCAGGGTGCTGCTCTATTTGCACTGTGTATGTTGGTGCAAACATGATCCAGTGTGTTCTTATCACGGGTGGGAATGTCCACATTCTGGTAATATTTGGGAAGTACAGTCTGTAAATTGCATTGGTGAAAGTCACCAGCAACAATAAAAACAGCATCGGGATGGGTCATCTCTACTGCGCTGATGATGTCATGTAGTTTACGTAGCACTGCTGTGTAGTTGCCTCACTAGCATATGTAAACAGCTGCCAAAAACACGGCAGTGAAGTCCCTCAGTAGATAATAGGGACGGCATTTCAGCAGTAGAAACTCCACATCAGGCGAACAGTGCTTGTAAACAGTCTGTAGATCTCCACACCACAAGTTGTTTATAAATACACACACACACACACACACACACACACACACCCCTCGTCTTACCCAAGGTTTTAGTTTGGTCTGCCTAGTGTGTTGAGTGAGTCTGTAGTTGAATGGCGCACTCAGGGACTCTGTCTGAGAGCCAGGTCTCACAGAAAATTAGGGCGCAGCACTCTCTTATCTCCCGCTGGTCTTCAATCCTTACTCTTACTTCGTCTAGCTTGTTTTCCAGCGACCGTATGTTAGTTAGCAGGTGGCTAGGTAGCGGTGGACGGCTAGCGCGGGCTTTTAGCCTAGCATATAGCCCTCCTCTCTTACCTCGCCTATGGCGCCACCTCCGACACACTCTCTTGGGGTCAGCATGTTCACACGGGCTCGGTGCTTCGGGGCCTTCCTGGGGGTGGTGACGATTGCTGCGTGGTCACACAATGCATTGCAGATTGGGTGGTGTGAAGCCAGTAAATTCTGTATGACTGTTTGTCTTGGCGATGTCCAGTAGTGTCTGTCAGTCGTATGTTAATAAGATAAGATAAGCCTTTATTAGTCCCACAATGGGGAAATTCCAGGATTGCAACAGCACAGGGATAGCAACACTCAGAGCAACAATCAGAAGGCAAGAGAAAAAAAAAACAAGAGCAGCGAGTATACATATGTACATATAAATATAATAGTGCATGATCTTTCTGCACTGTAGAAAGAGCAGCAAAAAAGCAGAAAAAGTCAGCATTCGAGAATGGAACAAGCAAAGACCTCTGCCTCAGTGGACGCCATCTTGCATTATGAATTATGGCCTATTTTACAATAAAGTGGGACAACTACCAAATATATATGCAATTCCCTTTAGCAAAGACACTTTATACAATTATTTGTTGCATCTTAAAGCAATATACAGGAGGTTTTGTAACTTTTTGTTCATGTCCCATTATGGTATGTAAGTAATGCTTCATGTGTGTTGCTGTAACTCTGTTACCAAGATCCTGAGGGCTGTAACTATGCATGTTCGTGACTCTTTAGGGACTCTGTGAATCAACTTTACAGTGGGTATAGCATTATTTTTTCATGATAATTTCACAGGTATTCTCCATAGTGTTTAATTGTTCTGTCCCGTAAGTAATGCATAAAACTCTTTCTTGTTGTTGACAGTAATTTGGCCAGCTTTCAGAGGATGCTCATATTTTATTAATGTCCCGTTTTGTAATTTGTATGACAAAACACCTTGAATTTTCAGAATTTTAGTGTAATTAAATGGATTACACTAAAATTCTGGAAACTCAAGGTGTTTTCAATAAACACAAGGCCTAAGGTGTACTAGAAACATTACTACATACAGGCATGCACAAAATTTTATGGAATCAGTTTCTTTAATTGAACAAACCTTGCAAATGAAGAAGCTCCATACAGATTTCAACCATAGTTGGATTAAAATATTTGAGCTCAAAGTTATTACTTGGTGCAAACTGTTCAATATTATATTTCCTTTGGACATTACTTGTGGGACAAACAGAAGGATACTTGCCTTATTCTGTGATACCCAAAGCAACTGTCTCAAAATGGTTTCAGTGAATTCATGAATGAAACTATGCCTAATTTTTTGCAATCCTAAGTTTTTGGGTCATTGAGCTCATTGATCCTACTTGGGGAGGAGGAGTCACCATTATTTAACTGTGTTTCCATTGAAAAGGTACCAGGAACTAATGAGGGGGAAGGAACTTCTTAAGGGGAAATCATACAGAAATGATTATGCATAAAATGCGATAAGCTTGCCACCGTTGTTGTCTTATAATTGTGGAGAGGAAAGATTTGTGAAATTAATTAAATATGCTGGTTGACTAAAAAAAAGTTAGTCCAGCGTCACCTCTACATGCCAGATGACTGCTGTGACAAACTCTGCATTAACAGAACTGATCGATTAAACAGTGTGAGTATTTGTGGCCATTCCTCTCCACAATGATAACTTTTACATTTTTAGACATTAGGCTATAATAGCCACACGAGCACATGGGAAGTCCCCTGGCTTAGCGGGGACTCCATCTCCCTTTGGCCAGGCTATGTGCTCGTATTCCAGCAGAGGACACCAGTAACTCCTTTGTTAGGTGCTGTACCATTATTGACAAACCATTTGAACCAGTATCTAGGCGCCATTTTGCTTTTGACAAAACTACCTGTAATCATATTCAGTCGGTGTTTATCAAAGTTATTTCAAGCTAAATATGCTTCCATTCTGAATGAAACCGAGGTGGTGTGTTTTCTACCTCACACCGGTTGATGCATATTCAACACATACTCACGAGTAACACCGTTTCTCCCATTTGACTTTTTTGAGACTATGATGATGGAACAGTAATGATTGTTCATGGTCATGTTATTATTGAGTTTCAAAGCCCTGTTTCTGCAATATAATGTTCAATAAAATAATCTACATACCTGAGACTGGCAAATTTAATTATACCGAATTGTGCCTAATGTTGCTGTTTTGCATCATAGCTAAATTTATATTGTATGTGATATATTCAAATTCAGTTCCATTTAATTTGGCATCTGCTTGACAGAAAAAAAAACATTTTTAATATAATTGTAAAAATACAGTGGCAATCAAAATTAGAGAACAATGTACGAATACTTGATTTATTCTGAAATATTGTTGTTCTTCATTGTTCAGAATTTGACAGAATGTCTGCTGTGGCTATACCACTGCTGTACTAGCATGGGTTTTTTTTAATGACCAAGGCACTTCAACACAAACATTTATTTTGTAAAAAAAAAAAAAAAAAAAAAAAAGTGAGCAAAATTAGAGAGCAGTGACCACTGTGTCAGAACAGAAGATTTAAACAATGTTTTTTTTTTTTAGAGCGAGGAAGTGTAGAGGCTCTTGTTTTGAATGACTTCAGCACATCTGGACCCACAGGACATCACTAATTTCTCACACTGCTCTGGTTTGGGGGCCAGGATTATGTGAAGACTCTCAATGGGGAAGCGGTTCAACACTGCAGCTGGAATTGCTCGCCAGTTGACTGCGGAACAGGGCAAGGATCTGTCTTGGCACACAGTGTCTCTCGGTTTAAAGTGTCTGTGACACGAGTTAGGAACTATGGATCGATATTCAGTATGAATTTATCTTCAGTCGTCCATATAGTTGGTTCTTTTGACTTAAAATACTAAATAAGTGGGAAAATATTTCCAAGTGAATTCAAATTTAGCACCGTGTTACACTAACGCGATCTCCTGAGACTCAACCTCGTTTCCGGATATGACGTCATGCGGTGAAGTTCATCTCAGCTGAGCCGTGTGCTGTCAGTGTAAACAAGCTGTTTAGCTTCTATATCAGCGAAGAAATGGCGAAACGTTGCGTGGCGGCTGGGTGTTCTAATTGCTCCAGTGAACGTACAAGCCTGTTCTCATTCCCAAAAGATCCAGATCTTCTTAGAAAATGGGCGAAGCAAGTGCAGAGAACAATGGACAAATGGCAACCAACACCATCTTCTGGACTCTGTAGCGATCATTTCACTGCAGACAGTTTTGAGGAGGCGCCTGCTATACAAACAGGTTCTAAAGCAGACTGCCATACCTATGGTTTTTAAACGAAAACCCACAGCTCAAGACAATATCAACATATCAAAACAGTGCAGAGAAGCAAGTGTCAAAACTCGCCCGGAAAAGAGTTTGTGTAATTGATTTTTTTTTTCCACATTAGGCGATCGTGATTTTATTATATTTTTTCTGCCGAAAGTAAAATCCTCCCCTATGAATTTTGAAGCCAAGTGTTGACTTTACTCCAAATGGAACGACTTTGTGTTAAAAAATGTTATATTACTTTTTACAGTTTTCATTTTTATAAATCTCATTGCCTACCGAAACTGAATATCTGAGATTTTTTTTATATTTTTATTTCCCTGACCACCCCATTGGGGAAATAAAAAAATAAAAAATAAAAAAAAATTGAAGCTAAAATTTCTGTAAACCAAACAATTAAATAACCATCGCCTTATGTGGAAAAAAAAAATCAATTACACAAACTCTTTTCTGGGCGAGTTTTGACACTGTTGCTTCTCTGCGCTGTTTTGATATGGGCGATCGCTCATATCAAAACAGCGCAGAGAAGCAACGGTGTCAAAACTCTCCCGGAAAAGAGTTTGTGTAATTGATTTTTTTTTTTTCACATAAGGCGATAGTTATTTAATCAATTGGTTTACAGAAATTTTGGCTTCAATTTTTTTTTTTTTTTTATTTCCCCGATGGGGTGGTCGAGGAAATTTAAAAAAAAAACAAAAAAACAAAAAAAATGCTCAGATATTCAGTTTCGGTAGGCAGTGAGATTTATAAAAATGAAAACTGAAAAAAGTAATGTTTTTTTTTAACACAAAGTCGTTCCATTTGGAGTAAAGTCAACACTCGGCTTCAAAATTCAAAGGGGAGGAATGTCCTTGTAAGTAATGGAAAGTCATTTTACATTTAAATAGCCAGTTGGACATATAAATTTCACAACTGCAGTATCAGTTTATACATCTTTATGGGTAACATTAATACTTATAACTTAATCCAACTCCTGATGATCCTGAAGGACAAGCTGCTGCGAGCAGGGGTGGACCAGCACCTGTCATCATGGATCCTGGACTACCTCACGAACCGGCCTCAGTTTGTGAGAACCCGGGACTGTGTGTCCGACACGATCATCAGTAGCACGGGGGCCCCCCAGGGAACGGTGCTGGCTCCCTTCCTGTTCACTCTTTATACTGCAGACTTCTCACACAACACAACACACTGCCATCTACAGAAGTTCTCTGATGACTCTGCGATCGTTGGCCTCATCTCCAATGGAGATGAAGCTGAGTACAGAGGGCTTATCCAGGACTTCGTGGACTGGTGCCATCGGAACTGCCTCCAGATCAACGCGAGGAAAACTAAGGAGCTGGTGGTGGACTGCCACAGGCATGGGCAGCCCCTCACAGCACCAGTAAATATACAGGGAACAGACATCGAGATGGTGACATCCTATAAGTACCTGGGTGTTCATCTGAACAATAAACTAGACTGGTCACACAATACTGACGCACTCTACAAGAAGGGACAGCGCAGGCTGTTCCTGCTGAGGAGACTCAGGTCTTTTGGTGTACAAGGGGCGCTGCTGAAGTCATTCTATGACACGGTGGTGGCATCAGCCATCACTTTTGGAGTGGTCTGCTGGGGCAGTGGCATTACTGCAGCCGATAGGAAGAGACTGAACAAACTGATTAAGAAAGCTAGCTCTGTCCTGGGGCAGCGCCTTGATCCGATGGAGGAGATAGGAGAGAGAAGGACGGTGGCTAAACTGTCATCTCTGCTGGAGTCCGAGTTCCACCCTATGCAGGACATACTGGATGCACTGAGGAGCTCATTTAGCAGCAGACTACATCATCCCAGGTGCACAACCGAGAGGTTTCGTAGGTCCTTCCTACCAACGGCTGTCAGACTGTACAACCTAAGCAGGGCTGCTCGCAGAGATAGCAAAAGACGTAACAAACTAATAGTTTTTTGAATGCAAAAGATGCAATAGACTTACACAATGGTCCCCTCCGGCATACAACTAGGAACATACCGGTCGCTATGGAGGGTGAGAATATGTATGGGCACATATTCATACCATGTAGGATAACTAAGTAGACGGTTATGCTGTTTCATCCCATCTAGCAACAATGCTCTGCACTGTGTGTGTTTATATATTTACATATTTATTCCATCTAGCTACAATGCTCCGCACTGTGTTTTTATATATCTACATATTATTCCATCTAGCTACATTGCTCCGCACTGTGTGTGTTTATATACTTGCATATTTATTCCACCTAGCTGCAATGCTCCGTACTGTGGGTGTTTAAATATTTACATATTTATTCCATCTAGCTACAATGCTCTGCACTGTGTGTTCATATACTCATATATTTATTCCATCCAGCTACAATGCTCTGCACTGTGTGTCTGTGTGTGTGTGTGTATATATTTATTTTATAGTAATATGTACATATGTATATTAGCCGCTCTTGCTTGCTTGTTTTTTTTCTTGCCTTCTGATTGTTGCTCTGAGTGTTGCTATCCCTGTGCTGTTGCAATCCTGGAATTTCCCCGTTGTGGGACTAATAAAGGCTTATCTTATCTTATCTTATCTTATCTTAACTTCATCCTAGGAGGATTTATGTTATTTATGGTTGTTTTTTAGACATTTGACATGGTTGTGTTTGTATGGATTCAGTTACTTCACTATGTTCATAGCTGAAGCTAAGTTACAAACTGTATCACAGTTGATGGATAATGGCAGTACATTTAAATGTTGACTACATTTCTTCAGACTTTTAGTATACACTGATATAATTAAGCTTTTTGACATGCAATTTAAACTTTGGGGCATTATGTCCCATAAGTAATGCATTTGTCTTGATTTGATGGCATTGATGTGAGGTTTGATAATTGAAAAATCTGGTTGTGCCAGACAAACTCTGTTATTGCCAGTTACAAGTTGGAATATTTTGTTTCAAATAAATAAGACATTAAGTTGCAAATGATGTATAGTATTTTTGTATGTTAAAAGACATAATTTCTTGTCATTCAATCCAGATTTTCCACGGCTAATTGCATTTATGGAAATAAAATTATATGCATGGCATGTGCAAACAATTTCTTCTCTTCCCCAAAATTATATTTCATCGTTATTTGCATGTTTCCGGTAAGTTATCATTAGTAATGTTGAGTTCTGCCTCATAAAAATAATGTTTTATGTAAAAATATTTGGTTCGAGAACTAATAAATTCAGATGTAGAACAGAAAGAACACAAGGAGAAATAGGGTCAAATGTAATAAATGATCAAAATTCATATATTTGGGATATTAAATTCAGTCCCAATTAACAGGTAAACATAATTTGAATTTTTGGCCTTCATGTAACACTTTGTCCCGCTTGATTTTGAACCAGGCCTTATACATAGTATATACTGTGGTGGAGTTGGACAGAAAAAGTGTCAAAGAAATTTTTCAGTTTTGCATTGAACAAGCTGGTGCAGTTGCACTGCATGTGGTACACCATCTTGGTTTTTATACATACATAGGAAATCACATGCCAACTGTTTCCACAGCTCTCTCTCCTTCACTCTGTCATTCACTCAAACACGCATACATAGTGGTCACATAAATGACAGCAGCTATGATCCAAGAGAAACTAGATGGTAAAGAAATACCAACAAAGTGGTCAGTCTGAACAGTTTGTCAAGGTGAAGTACAGAATGTGACTGTTTCTCTCACTTTACATTCTGACTCTGTGTAGCTTAGCATTACTCTCAATTTTCTTCCAATTTAGCCTTACTGCATTATTCAGATCCACTGTTTGACCTTAGAAATACACTGTATTCATCATCATCATCATAGCAGTCTGTCGGGGGCAACAATGACCATTTCCTTTAGGTCTGATCAGATACCTCCACGCAGCTCTGTCCTTCGCCCTCCGTTGCCAGGAACTCCTGACCTTGTTAACCGGGGCGACATCCAAGCAAGTATGAGTTGCTTTCTGACTGACCATTTCATGAAACTGCTTGCAAAGTATTTGAGTACTGCTAGCTTTTGCTGGACTAGTGGCACATTCTTAGCAGATAGAGGTATTATCAGTAGCAAGGACAGGCTAAGACAAACTGACTCCAGTATCTGTTGCAGTGACTGACCAGATGATAGGTTTGTTTATCTCTGCTCTTTGTGTGGTGCATGTCACAATGCACCAACTGGCAAAAGTTCACCACAGACCTTGCGACAGATGTGCTTATCTGCCAGGATGTCCAGTCTCACCCCGTGTAACTGGGAGTGGTCCACCACACCTCCATAAAACCTTTACAGCCAATCAACAGGCAGCTCAGCCTTTAACTGAATGATCTCCAAATGTTTATAGTTGACATAACTCAGAGAAGTAAAAGTTGCATTAGCACCCCCGTAATATAATGGTAGGGGACACACTGCAGACCATCACACTACCACCACCATGTTTGACTGTTGGTATGTTTTGTTTTTTTTTAAATGGTGTTCACTTATATAGTGCTTTTTTACTGTCCTCTAGATGACCAAAGCGCTTTACAGATCTTGTTATCCACTCATTGACACACATTCACACACTGATAGCGGCAGAGCTGCCATGCACAGACACTGGCCTGACCCACCAAGAGCAACTGGGGGTTCAGTGTCTTGCTCAAGGACACTTCGACATGCAGACTGCAGAAAGTGTGGGAATCAAACCACTGACCTTCCAATTAGTCATCAGCCACACTACACCTGTGCCACAGCCGCCCCCAAATGTCCATTCCATTTTATGGAATGCTGTTAGTTTTACGCCAGGTGTAACGGGACGCACGCCTTCCAAAAAGTTCAGCTTTTTTCTCCTCAGTCCACAGAATATTTTTCCCAAAAGTCTTGGGGATCATCAAGATGGGGGGTTTTGGCACATGATGAGCCTTTGTGTACATTTTGGTCAGCAGGGGTTTTCACCTTGGAACCAGTGGCTGCTCATGGGAGGAGGCAAGGGAAGCAGAGCTTCTTCAGAAATTTGAGAAGAAAAGGAGAAAAATGATTTAAACTTTGTGATAAAAATATAAAATATGTATATTATTGTGTAACATGTAGTCAGAATCCTGTCAGAAGTTTGCAGGAGTTAAAAACGGGCTTGCCACTGTGGGAACATTAATCAGCCAATCAGAAATTAGTTCAATTTTGTAACTAAGGAGGTGAGAATGCTTTCTGAAATTATTTAGCCAATCAGAAATTAGTTAATATTTGTTTCTATGGAAAATTCACTATCTTGTATCGGGGGGAAAAAAAATAGGAGGAGGCTAGGCTCTAACCAATCACAGTTAGTCTTTTAACAACGTTCCCGTGTGACGTATTTCAACGTGCCGAATACAACTTGTGTTCAGTAGTACTATTTACTTGCTAAGTGCTAACAAGTTTAGGAAACTACAATTTGAACACCAGCTTTGGATTTAAAAAAACAAACAAACAGAGACTTCCGGTCTGGACGCCATGGCGACTGCAGCTTAACACTGAAGCTCTCAGACCCAATCCAGGATAACACCTTGAAAATCAAACTTAACGGATTTTTGGAGGAGTGAAAATCAAAAGACAAAATCATCATGTCTAAAGGAAAACAGAAGAAACTGAAATTCTCCAGGCCAGGACACGTATCGGCCGGAGAATCTGAACTGGAAGATCTCCGTTCAGAAGACGAGGAACTGGTGATAGCTAACAAAAGGGTTAGCCTGAAATCACTATTTGAGGAGCTACGACGATTTCGCCGAGAAGTTACGGCCGAATTTCGGGAATTCAGAGAAGAATTGAAAAGGACAAACAGCAGAGTGGACCAGGCCGAGAACCGAATCTTGGAAACAGAGGATCGAATAAAAGTGCTCGAAGATTCTGTGCTAGACCTACGCAAAAGACAAGCAGCTATAGAGGCTAAGCTAACCGACCAAGAAGGAAAACAAAGAAGAGACAACATAAGAATTCATGGTCTGATAGAAGGAACCGAAAATGGTTTTAACTCAATGGCAGAATGCGTGGAATCCTTACTAAGAGAGAAATTGGATATTCCACAAACCACCGACTTGAAGATAGAAAAGGCACATCGTTCATTAGCCGCTAGGCCGGTGGCGGAAGCGCCCCCACGTTCGGTGTTGGTAAGATTTTCCAATTTCAAAATAAAACAAGAGGTTGTAAGACTGGCCTGGCAGAAAAAAGGATTTATGCACCGGGAGAGAAAAGTCTACGTGGAACACGATTACGCCCCGGAGGTCCTTAAAAAGCGCAGGGAATACAATGACGCGAAAAAGGTGTTAAGAGAGAAGAAATTGCGCTTTCAGACTCCATTTCCTGCGAAGTTAAGGGTCATCTACGGCGATGAAACGTGTCTCTATAATTCGGCGGAAGAAGCAACAGCTGACATGGCGAAAAGAGGGCTCCCGGTAACGGTATTTAAACCCGCAGCAGACCCGAGTGAGAAGATCAAAGCGCAAACATGGACAACACAAAGACCCTCAAAATCCACGGACCAGCAGCGGGAAACCCAGCGCCAGAGCGTCGCGGATAAACTATCCGTTTTCAGGTTGGAATAGCGACCTTTTTTTTTTTTTCCTTTCTCTTGAATCAATCCGCACATCCAACCCCCCTCATACAAGGTAACAAACATTAAAGGAGATGCATATTCAGCATGTGGTAAAACATTTCATGGAACAATCATATTATTTGAAACAAATAAGTCTTTGTAATAAAAAAAAAAAAAAAAAACTTGTTAAAATAGAAATGTGACAATAATCCACATGTTCTCCTCATACTAACAAATACTGTTTTTGCGTGAATGTTTGATGTGATGGGGGTGGGAGGGTGCACACAATTTCACAGGGTTTAGGCATAAAAGGAAAAAAAAAAATCATTACAAGTTTGGATTGGGTTCTGAAACTCACGTTAAAAGCATGGGACAACTTACAGGGGTAAGAGAGGGCCCTCAACACGTAACAGAGTTTGAGGAATTTCCCTCAGGGCCTTCACTCCATCAAGGCTCTTCCAGGGTCTTTAAAAAGACCTCAGCTCAGGAAGTTCTTATGACAGCTTTTTGTTTTAAAGTTTTTTACACTATGTTCTTAATGTTTTTCTTGTTTTTAATGTTCTTTCAGTTTCTGAGTAGCACAAATGAGGGCCACCACACAGTTATACTAAACAAAACAACACAATGGAGAAACAGGGTGTAACCAAATAATTTCATATAATGTAAAAGGAATCCTGAATCCAGTTAAAAGATCCAAGATTCTAGGCAAAATGAAAAAAGACAAAGCAGGAATAATATTTTTACAAGAAACCCACCTAACAGATGTGGAACACAATAAACTCAGTAGACAAGGGTTTAAAATGATCTCTTCATCTTCATATAAATCAGGGAGGAGGAGGGGAGTAGCGACATTGATATCAACCAAAATTACATTTGAAAAAAAATCAGAACACAAAGATAAAGAAGGGAGATACAGTTTGGTAACTGGGCGGCTAGAGGGAGAAGATATCACCCTGCTGAATGTGTATGCTCCCCCAGGGGCTAACTGGAAATTTTATAAAAATGTATTCGACCTAATGATAACTAAAGCTCAAGGTTTAGTGATATGTGGTGGGGACTTCAATCTTAGACTGAATCCATACTGGGATGCTTCTGGTAATTCCCCACATCAAAATAACACCCAAAACAGGAAGACTCGGATGCTACTAAAAGAAATGGGAATCTGTGACGTGTGGAGGGAACTCAACCCCAGTGTAAAAGACTATACATTTTACTCAACTCCACATTCATCTTACTCAAGGATTGACTATTTTTTTATGTTTAATAGAGACATTGGAAGAGTAAAAACATGTAAAATAGGACTGATGGATCTCTCCGACCACAGTCCGATCTACATGGACTTAAATATCCAAAAATACACAAATAATACATTTTCTTGGAGGTTAAATTCAAATGTCCTGAAAGGACCATTGAAAGATGAATTGGAATCAGATATTCTCAGATATTTGGAAGATAACGATAATGGAGAAGTATCCCCTTTAATACTGTGGGATGCATGCAAAGCTGTAATAAGAGGAAAGATTATTGCAAAACTGGCAACCCAAAAGAAACTAAGACAAGAAAAACTATCCACATTAGAGTCAGAACTTAGGAACCTAGAAAAAGAACACAAAGGCAACACTCATTCTACTGACTCGCTCAAGATTAAGGAAATTAAAAGCCAAATAAATGAGATCTACACAATAGAAATCCAGAAGAAACTTACATTTCTGAAACAAAAATACTATGAAGCAGGCAGTAAATCGGCAAAACTGCTAGCCTATAAATTGAGGAAACATCAAACAGAAAGAGCAATCTACAAAATCAGAGACCCAGTATCAAAGGAAATAAAATTCAGAATTCAGGATATTCTTAAAAGCTTCGAGAATTACTATAAGAACTTATACTCCCACAAAAAACATAAAAACGCATCCGAGGCATTCCTAAACACATTAAACCTTCCCCAACTTACGGAGTCACAAAATAAAACACTACTGTCAGAAATACATCCTAAAGAATTGGAAAAAGCAATTATGAAACTTAAAGCTAACAAATCCCCAGGAGCTGATGGCTATACAGCAGAGTGGTACAAAACCTTTAAACAGCAACTATCTCCTCTCCTCCTGAAAACATTTAATTATGTCCTCCACACAGGGGAAATCCCCCCCTCCTGGAGAGAAGGGGTCATTGCAGTTATACCTAAACCTGAAAAGGATAAACTAGAGTGCTCCAACTACAGACCAATCAGTGTACTAAATCAGGACTATAAGCTTTTTACCATTATCCTTGCCAAAAGGTTAGAAAATATACTGACAGACCTAATTCATTTAGACCAAACAGGTTTTATAAGACAAAGACAGACACAAGACAACATTCGACGCACTTTACACATAATTCATCATATAAAAAAATATAACTTAAATGCAGTCATATTGGGATTAGATGCTGAAAAAGCATTCGATTCGGTTGACTGGTCTTTTCTATATAGAATCTTATCCAGTTTCAATTTTCATAACAACTTCATTAGAACTATACAGGCATTATATAAAAAACCAACAGCTAAAATAAGGATTAACGGTAATTTATCATCATCTTTTGAACTGGAAAGAGGATGTCGTCAGGGCTGCCCCCTGTCTCCACTGCTCTTTGCAATCTTCATAGAACCTCTGAGCCATTGGATAAGACAAAACCAAAAAATTCAAGGTATTACACTTGGTCAGAAGGAACATAAAATAGCACTCTTTGCTGATGACATTTTAATATACCTAGGGCAGCCGAACACTACTTTACCAGAACTAACCTCAGTTTTTTCAGAGTATGGAGATTTATCGGGGTACAAATTAAACATGCATAAAACCCAAGTTTTAACATTCAACTATGACCCAAATCATTATTCACTAAGCAAACTCAAAACTAACTGGGAGTCGGAATCTATGAAATATCTGGGGGTCAATATCCCGAAACAACTCAACAAAATTATATCACTAAACTATGATCCACTGGTGACAAAAATAAAATCTGACCTAGCAAGATGGAATATGATACCATTCTTGGGTACTGCACAAAGAATTGAAGCAGTCAAAATGAATATACTTCCACGGCTTCTATACCTTTTCCAAACAATACCGGTAGAACCTCCCAAAAAAACATGGCAGGAGCTGGACTGAAGGATCTCAAGATTCATATGGCAGGGCAAGAGACCTAGAATCAGATATAGAACCCTACAGCTAAACAAAGACAAAGGTGGGCTCGCGCTGCCAAATATCAGGGACTACTTTAAAGCCGCACAAATTAAAACTTTAGTAGAGATATGTAACCCAGTCTACACTGCACAATGGAAGGAGATCGAATGCCAAATAACAAGTGACATCCCCCTACAGGCGATAATAGGGAACAATGCCTTACCTAAGCTTTTGAATAACACTAACCCGTGGATAGAGACCCCGCTAAAAATTTGGTTTAAGATAGTCAGAGAGAATCAAACTAAAGAGCCCTATCGACTTCTGCAATGGATTGCCTATGATCAGGACTTTACTCCTAATAAAACAGACACCAGATTTAAAAAGTGGAAGGAGAAAGGGCTGATAAAATATTACGATTTTTTTAAAGGGCAAATCTTAAGAAGTTTTGAAGATTTGAAAAAACAAGGCCTAATAAATCAAGACCTTTACAGGTTCTTCCAGCTTAGACACCACATAAACAATATACTTAAAAAGGAGGTTTTGGAAAGGGCCCAGTCAGGTGTTCTGAAGGTCTTCTTAATGGCATATAAAGGGATCCCAGGGATCAGATACATTTCTAAAATATACCAAGGTCTTCAAGACTTAAAAGGAGACAACACATCTTATATAAAAGAGAGATGGGAAAAAGAGGGGAATTTCACTTTACAACTGGAAATATGGGAAAAGCTAAATAAACAGCAATGGAAAAGTACCTCATCCCTGCAGTGGAGAGAATTTCGATGGAAAAACTTGGTAAGATTTTTCAGAACACCTGCACAAAACAAATTTACCCATAAGGGATTGAACTGTTGGCGCTTGTGTGGTGAAAAGACTGCAAATCATTTTCATGTGTTTTGGTCATGCCCAGTTATCCACCAATATTGGACCAAGGTACAGACAATATTGGGGAAAATATTCAAAATTACAGTTCCCTTTTCTTTTGTAACTTTGTATTTGGGTTTACTACCGGACTCACTGGAAAGACGAGGAGAAAAATACTTATTCAATGTTTTAATATTGGCAAGCAAAAAAGCTCTAACTAAAAAATGGATGTTGAAGGACTGTCCTACACCTGAAGATTGGACTAACGTGATCCAAGACATTTACTCGATGGAAAAGTTGACATTCGCACTGAGACAGGACATGGATGTGTTCATGAACTTTTGGCAACCCTGGACCGCATATGTGTCTTCCATTAGATCTAATCTTTGACAAATACCATTTCAATAATGGTTCCGCTCTTTGTTCCAAAGCTACTCAGATGCTCTTTTATCTTTATTTACTTACTTTTTCTTTTTGTTTGTTTTTTACTGGTTTGTTTTTGTTTTTTTTTTGTTATTTGTTTCTTGTTTTTTTTTCTCTTTAATTTCACTTTTTCTTTCACTTTATAAAAAAAAAAAAAAAAAAAAGGGGTGTTGTAAGAATTAATCTTCCAATGTTGTCAGATATCAGAAAATAAGGGAACATGTGATGAAAATGTAAACACTGCATTGCTGTAACGACTTGTATACCCTTTACAAAAACTTAAATTAAAAAAAAAAAAAAAAAGGAGACAACACATCTTATATAAAAGAGAGATGGGAAAAAGAGGGGAATTTCACTTTACAACTGGAAATATGGGAAAAGCTAAATAAACAGCAATGGAAAAGTACCTCATCCCTGCAGTGGAGAGAATTTGGATGGAAAAACTTGGCAAGATTTTTCAGAACACCTGCACAAAACAAATTTACCCATAAGGGATTGAACTGTTGGCGCTTGTGTGGTGAAAAGACTGCAAATCATTTTCATGTGTTTTGGTCATGCCCAGTTATCCACCAATATTGGACCAAGGTACAGACAATATTGGGGAAAATATTCAAAATTACAGTTCCCTTTTCTTTTGTAACTTTGTATTTGGGTTTACTACCGGACTCACTGGAAAGACGAGGAGAAAAATACTTATTCAATGTTTTAATATTGGCAAGCAAAAAAGCTCTAACTAAAAAATGGATGTTGAAGGATTGTCCTACACCTGAAGATTGGACTAACGTGATCCAAGACATTTACTCGATGGAAAAGTTGACATTCGCACTGAGACAGGACATGGATGGGTTCATGAACTTTTGGCAACCCTGGACCGCATATGTGTCTTCCATTAGATCTAATCTTTGACAAATACCATTTCAATAATGGTTCCGCTCTTTGTTCCATCACTACTCAGATGCTCTTTTATCTTTATTTACTTACTTTTTCTTTTTGTTTGTTTTTTACTGGTTTGTTTGTTTTTTTGTTATTTGTTTTTTGGTTTTTTTTCTCTTTAATTTCACTTTTTCTTTCACTTTAAAAAAAAAAAAAAGGGGGTGTTGTAAGAATTAATCTTCCAATGTTGTCAGATATCAGAAAATAAGGGAACATGTGATGAAAATGTAAACAATGCATTGCTGTAACGACCTGTATACCCTTTACAAAAACTTAAATAAAAAAAAAAAACAAACAAAAAAAACAATCCAAGGCCTTCCCCTAAACTGGACATTATAAAGAAGTCAGGATGCAGCTGGATGGCTCTCAGCAGACCTGGAGGAGTGGAGCTAACCCATTTAAGCAACACTCCCCTAACATTGGCTTTGCATTTTGCAACCACTAATTTAAAACTGGATTTGATGACGGGAAGATTTATCCAGGTCCATGTAAAGACACGGTAACTGGTGAGTTTCGCTCCTGTATACATCTATGTCAGTATGCTGTTTTATTTTCAACTCTTTAAATGATTGTGGGAATTTTTCATTGGTGCTCAGTTTAACTAACAGGACCAGTAATGAATGAAATCATTTTTATGGGACCCCAAAAGCCCACCAAGCGCTCCCAAAAAAATCAAATTATTTTTATGTTACTATTTAACAACAAATGGCCATTCTTGTAGTAACTATCGAGACACACAACTCTTAAATAACGTATTAAATCATATCTAAGAGGACCAAGTGACTTCAAGTCAACAAACGGGACACTTACAAATACTTGTGACACTTTTATAAATACTTGAAATGCATTCCTTTTAATTTGATGTCATTATTCTGGCTTTTTTTGTGTCCCATTTGATCGCGTTAGTTGTTGGTGCTGGGGTTAGGATGTGTCGTCATCTTCAGATTTTATCATGCTGAGGCTGATGTTGTGTTCAGCATAGTGATGTTTTCTTGGAGCTTTGCAAGAGCTGCGTTTAATATCTGTGGAGCTAAAGACTCGGGGTCCTCGCAAGTATAGGCGTGTGTCTGTTCATGATTAATTTGATCCTTGGCGGGATCAAATTAATCAGCTGCTACTGCTTGGAGCTGCTACTGCTTGGTAATCTCCCATGGATGCCATTTTTGCCCAGGCTTTGTTATTGTTGACTCCTGGACCAGTGTCCAAGCTGAGGCAAGTGAAGCCTGCAGTTCTTTAAATGTTGTTCTGGATTTTTGTTTTTCATCTTGAATTTTCTTGAATTTCTTTCGATCTTTAGAGCACAGCATGATGTGTTGCTTTTTGAGATTTTTTTTTTTTTTTTTTGGTCTACTTTGTCAGTCAAGTTCTATTTAAGTGATTTCATTATTTCTTTATTCAAAGGTCTGGCAGTAATCAGATCGGGCTAGTAAAATTGAACTCAGCGTTCCAAAAAAAAATGTGTTTAATCACAGTGAATTCATGATGTAACGAGAGGGGGCAAGTACTTAGAAAATGGTGTAAAAGCTACAGAATTTATCTGCACTTATTTTTCATTTCTCTGCTGCTTTCACACCATTATACTAATGCTATTTTCTCACCTCACTGTGTCACCATGTGCCACACACACGTATGTGAGCACACACAACAGAGAAGAGATGTGAGTTGATAATAAGCTAATGGAGGTAAATACAACTTTTATTAGGTAATTGCAAATGCAATGTATTTTTACCTAGAGTATTCTGTGTAAAATGTCAAGGGAGAATGATTATTTTTCAGATTTTGTTTAGAGATAAGATGATGACACTAACAGGGGAAATCACTCTTTGTTCATTCTCACAGCCAGTCTGCTACTGTGAGACTGCTGCTCAGTCAGCCATCTGTACGTTGGACGTTGAAAATATGGGACAAAGCAGGATTTACTTCACATTATGCGGTGTTAATTGCAGTCATTGCTGTATTATGGAGGGGTATGACTAGCTTCTCTCTGGCATCTATCCTGTGTATTGAACACAGCCATGCATTGCACTTGATGATTTTGTGAAAAATAAAAACCGAAGTTGGTTCAAAGAGATGTTTTGAACAGTCATGGTTAAAGTTTCTGCTGAAATGTGGTTGCTTACTGTGAAATGAAACTACTCCTCCCCACAGGCAGCCATCTGGAAGACAAGGAGAGACTGGAGGTATGCAGGGAGAAGAACATCTGGTCTTTTCTGAGTTTGCACTGACAGGAAAGATGATGGATGAGAGATTAACACCCAGCCAGGCCAGATATGGACCTACACTGTTGTTTTTATAGGGGTACAAGATGGTCAGTTACAGTCATGGAAAAAATTTGAGATGCACGATAATATCGGCACGTTATTGGTATTTGGTGAAAAAGCATTTAAAATTGTTTATCAGCATCAGCACAAATTAATATTTACAGCCGATAAAATATAACTGCATTACGCTTTTACCACTCTGCAAGGGAATGATGTCATCATGTCAGGAGAGCGTAACATAAAAGACATGTCTGCCTCCACACAGCCGCACAAGGAGAAGCACAAGTCAAGTCAGTTTATTTATATAGCTCATTTAAAACAACCTCAGTTGGCCAAAGTGCTGAACAGATACCAAAAACATAGAATTAAGCATAAAAACAAGGTAAAAGTAATAAAATACAACCATGTAAACATACAAGGATTAGAATACTAAGAATTAAAATAAAAGCAGATATAAATGCAATAAATTTACAAAAACAAAACATGAGGAATCAACAAAGCTTTTTTTTAGTCCAATGAAGCATTCACTCAGTACCTGATCACATAGCTCTGATTCTTGATGACAGCAGCCATACGTCTTGGCATACTCTCCAGTAGTATCCAACATTGCTCGGTAGTCACAGGTAGCCCACTCATGTTGCAGAAATTCAAATATATTTGCTTTATTTGTTGATTTTTGGTTTTCAGTTTTTTTTTTCATGATGTTCCACAAGTTTTGGATAGGGTTAACGTCTGGTAATTGAGCTGGCCAAGACATGGTTTGAATGTTTTTCCTGTCTAGCCATGTTTTTACACACTTGGCTGTGTGGCAGGGGGCATTATCCTGTTGACAAATCCAGTCATTTGATTTAGGAAAGAGTTTGGCAACTTGGGGCAGAAGATTTTGTTCAAGCATACATCATGTTCCAAATTATTATGCAAATGATATTTGTCTTTGATTTTCCTAAATAGTTGATGCAGATGACAGTCAGTATAACTTTCAAGCCATCAAACGTTAGAGCATAATTCAAATTTTATTGAACAAACCTCCCAATGATAACTATTTTTTTGCAAATATAAAAAAAACTAATGATGCACTGTTCCAAGTTATTGTACACAACAGTGTTTCAAAACATTTTATTGATTGTAAAGAACTGAAAATGGTCATTTGTTGAATTAGGAGGTCAGAGGCTATGTTCACACTGCAGGTTTTAATGCTCAATTCTGATTTTTCTTTTTTGCACACGTGACCCATGTTAATGACAGTCTGAACAGCACACATTCGATTTTTTTCACGCTAGACCCAGGCCACTTTCATATATGGTCCTAATTCGGATATGCATCTGATATTTTCCGAAGCAACCTCAGTCTGAATGGTCATGTCACATTTCATCCGACTTTTTCCTCATTGAAGTGAGACATGCACAATTCTGCAGCGGGGGATGCAGCAAGCGTGGCAGACACAGCTGATTTGTATTCTCTTTTTAATCAGTTTTCTTCTTCCCTTTATCACTGGATCGTAATTGTGTCCGCTCCGACTGCACAACAGCTTCAAAATTTGGGGGATTCAGGGCTGAAACCGTCAGACATTACAGGCACATGGTAACGGCACATTTACTGGATGCTGCAAATTGCCTTTACCCTGTAAACAGCACACACCGGGAGTCCTAGCTGCTGTAATATCTAAAATGTAAAGTTAATTCCAACATGACTGTGGAGCGGAATGGCTAGATATGGGGATATGAGGACATACAGTCCAGGAGAGGGGAGTCTCTGGCGGCTTCTCCTTCCTGTGCGGGACCGGTGTTATGCCGCTGGTACTTGCCCCGCTGTTGATTAGGGCCCGAGCCACTGACAACATCATTGGGCGAGAGCCCTATTGTAATCGGTAGGATTATTTCTTATTAACCTTATTTATACAGGTAATCCCATTGAGACATGGGGTCTCATTGTCAAGAGAGCTGTTTAACCAATCAGTTCTGTTAAAGCAGAGCTGATCACAGCGGTTATCTGACGTGCAGAGGAATGAAGCTGGTCTCATTTAATTTGTGCATAATCATTTCTGAATGATTTTAACATTTTATTTTGCTGTCAAGATGAAGGTGTTCTGTCCCCCTCAATAGTTTGGGACTCATATTTACTTCTGTAAACGCAACACTGTGTCTGACGTTAGGTTTACTTCTGCGCATGCGGGTCACTTCATAGCTGGAGACCATTCACACTGGAGTCTGATGGAGGTTGCATTTAAATTATAATGTGAACGCCCACAAAAAAAAAATCGGATTTCGGCAAAAAAAAGAAATTGAGCATTAAGACTTGCAGTGTGAATGTAGCCATATTTACTGAAATCAAAAACTATTTCAATCAAAAACATCTTAACAGGCCAAGTTACATGTTAACATAGGACCCCTTCTTTGATATAACCTTCACAATTCTTGCATCCATTAAACTTGTGAGTTTTTGGAGAGTTTCTGCTCGAATTTCTTTGCAAGATGTCAGAATAGCCTACCACAGCGGCTGTGTTGATGTGAACTGCCTCCCACCCTCATAGATCTTTTGCTTGAGGATCCTCCAAAGGTTCTCAATAGGGTTGAGGTCAGGGGAGGATGGGGGCCACACTGTGAGTTTCTCTCCTTTTATGCCTATAGCAGCCAATGACACAGAGGTATGCTTTGCAGCATGAGATGGTGCACAGCTCTTCTTTTTGTACCATGGAAGAAAATGGTCAGTCAGAAACTCAATATACTTTGCCGAGGTCATTTTCACACCTTCAGGGACCCTAAAGGGGCCTACCAGCTCTCTCCCCATAATTCCGGCCCAAAACATGACTCAGCCACCTCCTTGCTGACATCGCAGCCTTGTTCAGACATCGTGGCAATCCATCAACCATCCACTACTTGATCCGTCTGGACCATCCAGGGTTGCACAACACTCATCAGTAAACAGGACTGTTTGAAAATTAGTCTTCATGTATTTCTGAGCCCACTGCAACCGTTTCTGCTTGTGAGCATTGGCTAGGGGTGGCTGAATAGTAGGTTTATGCACAACTGCAAGCCTCTGGAGGATCCTACACCTTGAGGTTTGTGGGACTTCAGAGGCACCAGCAGCTTCAGATACCTGTTTGCTGCTTTGTCATGGCATTTTAGCAGCTGCTCTCTTAATCCAATGAATTTGTCTGGCACAAACCTTCCTCATTATGCCTTTATCTGCACAAACTAGTCTATGCTCTGAATCAGCCACAAATTTCTTCACATTACAATGATCACGCTTGTTTTCATGAAGTATCTAATGTTTTCATACCTTGTCCAAGGCATTGCACTATTTGAAGCTATTTGGCAACAGAGAGATCATTTTCTTTCCCATATTGCTTGAAACCTGTTGCATGCTTAATAATGTGGAACATCCTTCTTAACCTCTTGCACTCCGGTGTACCGCGGACGGGCAGGTCTCTGCGTCCTACAGCGCACGAGGGCGCTCTCGTGCGCTCTAGGACGCACGAGGGCGCTGCGTCCTAAGAGCGCACTGGAAAAAAAAGCTGCATTTCCGTTCTCCCACTACAGACACAGCCGCGAACAGATCGGATATGATTGACCTCTCATTCGACTAATAGGAGCCTTGAATTGGGTTTCTGAAACCTTGAAGAACCAATGACTGAAAACATAGCAAGAAGGACCCGCCTACCAACGCTGTGAATGCAGCGAGCCAATTGAAGCACAGAAGTTCGCAAGCTGTTTTTGTAAGGCTGGGTGAAGAGAGACTGACTGCTGCAGCAGATGAAAAAAGGACCCGCAGGAAGAACCCCACAGACCCAGCAGCACGGAGACCATCCACAAGTGCGACCTGTGTGACAGGGACTGCCATTCGCGCATCGGCCTGTTCAGCCACAGGCGGTGCTTTTTTGTTTTTATTCCAGCAGAGTAGACATTTAGGATTCTCTTCCATGGTCATCATAGACCGACAGAGGCCGACGACAAAGGCTGAGTGACACACACGCATTTGCCAGTCTTTTTTTAATTACTACTGTTATTTGTTTTGAAAAATCGTTCGCCAAAACCGCAATCATGGAAGCGCAAAACCGCAATAATGGAATTATGTTTTGATCGGGTTGCGAGACCAGCGTCGCGTTCGTCTGACAATGAGGAAGAAGTTCGCCAGCTCTGCTTCTGCTGTGAAGAGGTAAGTGTTATAAGCTAAATTATTCTTTATCCCTGAAAATTGTAATCAAAATGACTTCTGACCGATCGGTAAATTACAGCTGTGCGTCATCGCTGCATGACTGACCGCGGCGCAACGGGCGATGTCCGTCCTCTGTAGCGAGGGGGGGGCAACCCCCCCCCCCACACACACACACACACACAGCCCTGAGTGTCACCTTTCATTAGAGCCCAAGATGAAGCTTCTATATTGAATCATTCAAAAGTTAGACGTTTTTCCAAACTGTGTCATTTGGCACAATTTGGCACAGTTCAAAAACGCCTGGGAACTACCTGAGGAAAAAGCTGTGTAATATATTCATTTTTTTGTGGTATTGTTACAAAATTTGGACCTCAGCTGGATAACACTTGGTTCTACATTTCTGTTGCATTTTCCAGCCCGGATCTGAAGCTGTGTGTTATTTGCAAGCATTTGTATCCAAAAAAACACCCAGGCGAAATTTATTTTCTTCAAGTTCACTATGTTTAGATGACTGTAACTCAGTGGCCGGAGCACTTAGAGAGATAAGATAAGATAAGATAAGATAAGCCTTTATTAGTCCCACAACGGGGAAATTCCAGGATTGCAACAGCACAGGGATAGCAACACTCAGAGCAACAATCAGAAGGCAAGAAGAAAAAAAAAAAAAAAAAAAAAAAAAGCAAGCAAGAGCAGCTAATATACATATGTACGTATTACTATAAAATATATATATATACACACACACACAGACACACAGTGCAGAGCATTGTAGCTGGATGGAATAAATATATGAATATATGAACACACAGTGCAGAGCATTGTAGCTAGATGGAATAAATATGTAAATATATAAACACCCACAGTACGGAGCATTGCAGCTAGGTGGAATAAATATGCAAGTATATAAACACACACAGTGCGGAGCAATGTAGCTAGATGGAATAATATGTAGATATATAAATATATAAACACACCCAGTGCTGAGCATTGTAGCTAGATGGAATAAATATGTAAATATATAAACACACACAGTGCAGAGCATTGTTGCTAGATGGAATGAAACAGCATAACCGTCTACTTAGTTATCCTACATGGTATGATTATGTGCCCATACATATTCTCACCCTCCATAGCAACCGGTAAGTTCCTAGTTGTATGCCGGAGGGGACCATTGTGTAAGTCTATTGCATCTTTTGCATTCAAAAAACTATTAGTTTGTTACGTCTTTTTGCTATCTCTGCGAGCAGCCCTGCTTAGGTTGTACAGTCTGACAGCCGTTGGTAGGAAGGACCTACGAAACCTCTCGGTTGTGCACCTGGGATGATGTAGTCTGCTGCTAAATGAGCTCCTCAGTGCATTCAGTATGTCCTGCATAGGGTGGAACTCGGACTCCAGCAGAGATGACAGTTTAGCCACCGTCCTTCTCTCTCCTATCTCCTCCATCGGATCAAGGCGCTGCCCCAGGACAGAGCTAGCTTTCTTAATCAGTTTGTTCAGTCTCTTCCTATCGGCTGCAGTAATGCCACTGCCCCAGCAGACCACTCCAAAAGTGATGGCTGATGCCACCACCGTGTCATAGAATGACTTCAGCAGCGCCCCTTGTACACCAAAAGACCTGAGTCTCCTCAGCAGGAACAGCCTGCGCTGTCCCTTCTTGTAGAGTGCATCAGTATTGTGTGACCAGTCTAGTTTATTGTTCAGATGAATACTCAGGTACTTATAGGATGTCACCATCTCGATGTCTGTTCCCTGTATATTTACTGGTACTGTGAGGGGCTGCCCATGCCTGCGGCAGTCCACCACCAGCTCCTTAGTTTTCCTCGCGTTGATCTGGAGGCAGTTCCGATGGCACCAGTCCACGAAGTCCTGGATAAGCCCTCTGTACTCAGCTTCATCTCCATTGGAGATGAGGCCAACGATCGCAGAGTCATCAGAGAACTTCTGTAGATGGCAGTGTGTTGTGTTGTGTGAGAAGTCCGCAGTATAAAGAGTGAACAGGAAGGGAGCCAGCACCGTTCCCTGGGGGGCCCCCGTGCTACTGATGATCGTGTCGGACACACAGTCCCAGGTTCTCACAAACTGAGGCCGGTTCGTGAGGTAGTCCAGGATCCATGACGACAGGTGCTGGTCCACCCCTGCGCGCAGCAGCTTGTCCTTCAGGATCATCGGTTGGATGGTGTTGAAAGCACTGGAGAAGTCAAAGAACATGATCCTCACCATATTCCCGGGCTTCTCCAGGTGGGACAGAGAACGGTGAAGGAGGAAGATCACCGCATCCTCCACCCCAATGCCATGCTGGTAGGCGAACTGGAGTGGATCCATCGCTGGTTCCACCAGGGGGCGGAGGTGAGCAAGGAGCAGTCTCTCCAGGGTCTTCATCAAGTGGGACGTCAAGGCCACCGGTCTGTAGCTGTTCAGGTCTTTGGGGTGGGAAGTTTTTGGTACAGGTACCACACAAGATGTTTTCCACAGCTGTGGTACCCTCCCCAGTTTCAGGCTCATGTTGAAGATATACGTCACAATCCCACACAGATTATGACTGTTTTGCCAAAAAATTCAAAGTGTTTTTTTTTTAAATGAGACCAACCCCATGAAGATGCTGCAAAGGGTTGAAGAACAGCTTTCGATTTACTTTGGGCACGTTATTTTTTGGCATTTTTAGGGAAATTGACCGGAGTGCAAGGGGTTAAGTAGTTTTCCTTTAATTGGGCTCACCTGGCAAACTGATTATGACAGGTGTCTGAGATTGATATCAGTGATCCAAAGAGCCCGGAGGCACAATACCATCCATGAGTTTAATTGAAAAACTAAAAAAATTGAATGTTTATGGTACTAAAATCCTATTTGCATAAAATTTGCAACGCGGTGTAGTCCTATTGATGACATGATTGATTTGTCCTTCACACACCTGAATTTGCCCTGTTGCAGCCATATTTAAACAACCTCAGATCATCACTGATCCATCACCATGTTTGACTATTGGGGCGTGTAGGCTTCTCCTGTCTTCCTTCTAACCAACAAATGGGCAGGAGTGGATAGGAACTCAAAATTGGACTCACTACTGAAGATAACAGCCCAATCATTAACAGTCCAGTTCTTGTAAAGAACAAAAAAGCCTTCCCCTCCCTCTCGCTGATGAAGGGCTTTTTCCTTGCCCTGTGTGACCTCAGACCAGCTTCAAGAAGTCTGTTACAAGCTGGGCAGCACGGTGGCAGAGTGGTTAGCACTGCAGCAGCACAGCAACTCACCCTTGGCCGGGGGATCCTGGGTTCAATCCCAGCCCCTGACCAACAGTGATCTGTGTGGAGTTTGCATGTTCTACCCGTGTCTGCGTGGGTTTACTCCGGGATTTCTCCGTTTCCTCCCACATGCCAAAAACATGCAAGTTAGGTTAATTGGCATCAAACTGGGGATTCTAAATTGTCCTTTGGTATAACTGTGAGAGTGAATGGTTGTCTGTCTGTCTGTGTTGGCCCTGCGATGGACTGGCGATCTGTCCAGGGTATACCCTGCCTCTCGCCCAAAAGATGCTGGGATAGGCTTCAGCCCCCCGCGACCCGAAAAGGATTAAGCCGAAGAAGATGGATGGATGTTACAAGCTGTTCATGCTGTGTAAGTCACATTTGATCATGTCCATTCTTTTTGAAGGTCACTGTGTCACGTTAGTTTGAACTTTTGTGGTCATCACCAAATAAGCTTATTTAAAAAGAAATATGGACAGAACAATGTTTCAAACAAACTGTGTTTTTTATTCGCCCATCAAAAGATGGGACATATTATGGCATAATGATGTCCGTCCATACATCTGTAAATCCATCTATATATCAGTCCCTCCAGGATTTCGCGATGTTGCGATTGCGTCAATTCACGCGAAATCATTGATTCGCCGCGTCTTTTGCATGACCTTGCAACTTTGTCCAATCACTGCAACTTTCCTGCAATTTTGGCCAATCCTTGTCAACTTCCACCAGTTTCGCCAATAATGCTCAAACGCTCAGTCTAACCAGTCAGATAAGTCATTGCATCGCGCTCATTTCCGTGTTTACAGTGAGTATAAACGGAACACATCAGCAAAAACAGTGTGTGATATAAAAAAAAAAAAAAACACTCACCTGCGAGGTTTCCTACACTGTCCCTTCCTTCGTCTCCCCCGGCCTGCCGGTGGACGTCTCACCATTTACCCGTCCTGACCACATGTACGAAGTGCTGGGTTTATGTTGAAAAACGTTCGCCTGCCTCAAAATCACCTCGTCATGGGAGTGCGTGTAAGGAGAGATGCCGTAAACCACAAACAAATGAGAAATCTAACACTACAGCCAGTGTTTGAACATTTTATACAATTTTAGAAGTAAATTCATTACTACATATTCTCAAAAAGCTTTAAAACTATAGCTCTCCAGTCTGGAAACGGGTATATTTACCCCCCCCCCCCCCCATTCCGTAGGACTCCCAGTAAATGATCAGTGATGAGATAGGTATGTGTCAAGACGTGCAGCAGATAGACAGACAGGTAGGAGTTAGGCATGGAAATAGAGAGAATATTGTTTGTAATATTGTTTGTAATTTTTTTTTTTTTTTTAAACAGACTTCAGGACAGACAACACAGAGCAAAAGAATCTTTTTTTTTTTTTTTTCCTTTGCGCTTGGGACCGAGTGGTTGGGGACCGCTGCAGTTAGGGAGTTTTCAAATGAAGTTGCTGCCAATAATTTCCAAATCTCTTCTCTTTAAAATGCCTTCAATTCAATTTACAGTGGTGTGAAAAAGCGTTTGCCCCCTTCCTGATTTCTCATTTTTTGTATGTTTGTCACACTTAAATGTTTCAGATCATCAAACAAATTCAAATATTAGACAAAGATAGCACAAGTAAACACAAAATGCAGTTTTTAAATGCAGGTGTTTATTATTAAGGGTAAAACAAATCCAAACCTACATGGCCTTGTGTTAAAAAGTGATTGCCTCCCCGGTTAAAGCATAAATTAACTGTGGTTTCACATCTTTGGAAAGCTTCAGGAACAAATGAGAAGTAAAGTAATTGAGATTTATCAGTCTGGAAAAGATAAGATAAGATAAGATAAGCCTTTATTAGTCCCACAACGGGGAAATTCCAGGATTGCAACAGCACAGGGATAGCAACACTCAGAGCAACAATCAGAAGGCAAGAAAAAAACAAGCAAGCAAGAAAAGGTTGTAAAGCCATTTCTAAAGCTTTGGGACTCCAGTGAACCACAGTAAGAGTCATTTTCCACAAATGACGAAAACATGCCTTTCCCTCAGTTAGCCTGCATATGAAGCCTAACCACATCTGTTTGCTAAGTGACTCATTATTGTTCGTGTTATCAGTGGGTTAAAACCATGATAAATGCCTCCACTCCTTACATACCTCTTCTTCTGTTTTTTTTTTTTTCCTTGTTTAAAGTATTTTAATAAGCTCATGCTTCTCTTAGACAGCGACACTAGATAGACATGTCTGCCTGCCAACTAGAACTGTCACATGGGCGGTGTGCTTCCAAAATCCGACGTGTGGATGACTGTCACGTGCGTTGTTCGTGTGTGCACTTGCGGCGCTTCATTCCTTAATTTATTTTTCTTATTTATGGAAAAGAGGAGTTGGAATTAATAAGTGTTCACTTCTTCCTTCTCCCTTTCAAACACTGTATACTGTTACTTTATTGCACTTGACATTTGTTTGTTCGAAATAAAGTATCTATCTATCTATTAGTGTGGTGGCCTAGTTTCTGACATGGCGGGTCGTCACACAGAAATTTTACTAGCGGAAACCCTAGCTAGGATTTTTTTATTTCACTGTTCGTACATATAGGATTTTGATTTTGAATCATTATTGTGAAAATTACAGGTTTTAGAACTTTTTGTATGAAATTTCAATACAAGGTCCATGGTTTGTTTGGCGAACTCCTCCTTCACTTTTCAAGCTAGAACATTTTCATTCTCACAATGTTTGTACATGTATTGGTGTATGTGACTTTTTTGGTTGTAGGTGTGTAACTTTTACACTATTCATAATGGCTATGGACGGGTGTATAATGTACCATGTAGGGTGTTGTTGTTATTTTGCATTGCATTTGTCCTCAAAAAGATATGTTTGTGTTAAAAAATATTTAACAAAATTCTTAAAAACAGTAGTGGTCTAATAATTTTTTCCTTGACCGTATCATGGGCCTCATGGGGTAGATGGCGTATTTGTCCTGCTTAATGATGGGCTGTAATAATTAGACGGAATCAGACAGTTGAAGAGGATCACAGTTTCATAATGAATACACAGATCAGAGCAACATCTGTACTGCCTAGACTAGTATTAATTATCATGACCTACTAAATATGTCCTGCTTTAATAATGGATTTCTGTATGCTTTAGAGAAAACGCCTTATGTGTTTTAACATCAACGACATTAAGATTAACTGTTGCTTTAATGCTGTCTGCAGCGGTTGGTCTCATCTAAATTCACCATGTCTTTTCATTGTCATTTCCATGAGAAGTCTGGAGTGGGATTATCCGGATAAATATTTCATCTTCACCAAATCTCATAAAACACTTCAACTGATATTGTGACTATGCGCTCCTTTGTGATTTCTCTGCATTAATATGCTGTTGAGTACTTGGTAGAATTTTGCTTCTGTTTTGTCTTATTTGTGTGTAATGACATATTGTAGCGATCACTCAGAAATATGTCTTGCCTTTAACTTTTTGTCATGTCTGCAATTTTCTTGAATCTTACGGTTTAGATTAATTTTCATTCTACTGTTCCATAAATCCCATCAAGAATGTACTTAAATGTACTTAATTGACCTGCACTTTAAGTCACAAATGGCTTGTCCCGTTGGTTTTTGCTGTTTAGAATGAAAGCATCAAGGTGCTATTGCCTCAGTGCCTGTGACATCGAGGCATGGGGGGCCTGTAAAAAACAAAAAAAAAATAAGGCACACTGTCACCTCTACTGGCCTGGCATAGTTATGACAATGCCTTTTTCCCAGCTGCAATGACAGTAAAGTTGAGTTAAATTAGTGTTTGATAACAAAGCCCTAACAAAGGTTAGGGAGTTAAGGGGCGCTTGCGCATGCAGCGACTGGCAGCTGGTGGCTTGTCACCAGACTGCAAAAACAAATCTACCTACGGGTACAAAATTTTAAAAAAAAAAAAAAAGCCATATGTGGAAATTTTGGCCAATAAAAATTAGATAAAATGTGGCGATACAATGATACAAGCCTTTAGTTCCACTTGATTTTGACCAGGCGAGCTGAAAAGGTGGTAACAAACAGATACACACACAGACCCATGTAGTGATTATGGAATGCCTATGTTGCTTGCACCGAGGCATAATTAATGTAACTAGCAATTCATACCCCCTAGGGCAGTTTATAGCCCCCCCCCATGATATCACCAGTATTGAGTGACGTACACAAGAATTACTTAATTTTTTTATCCCCTGCCAGTCCCAAAGGGAGGTAGATCGTAGATCCACAGAGGGTACTTTTGTTGTGTTGAGGTGTAGAATGTCAAAAGGTAGTCATACAGTTGGTCTTCCATGGTTGTGAAAACTCCTGCCAGCACGTCCAAATCACGTGACTGCTTTAGGATGAGGTAGAAGCAAGACACAGCATCACTATTTCAAGTTGTGTTGAAAGTGCAGATTTGAAACTCTCTCCCAGTTTTTAAATTGTGTTGATAGGGCAAGTAAAACCAGAGTTATGATAAATAACTTCCGTCATGTTTTTCCAAATATTTTCATCACGTTTGGTGTACATTTGGAAAAAACAGAACTCAAAGTGAAACTGAATGTGCGAATTCTAAACGCTATGTTTGTTTGCCATTGACAGACGATGTAAAATTGTAAACACTGAGATATGGTTTTAATATTATAGTAGAAAAATATTTACCTGTGCATAAAAGTGGGATGGGCAGGCGTGTCATTTATTTCGATATTCTGTATGTCATTTTACAAAACAGAAAAAGTGGTCAGATCAGCTGATAATAACGTAAGGTAATTTAATAATAATAATGCATCAGATTTATATAGTGCTTTTCATAGACACTCAAAGACACTTTACAAAGGATACATTATTCATTCACTCCACAGACAATGGTAGTGGTAAGCTACTTCAGTAGCCACAGCTGCCCTGGGGCAGACTGATGGAAACGTGGCTGCCAATCCGCGTCAGCGGCCTCTCCTACCATTACCGAACATTTATGCACATTCATACCTAGTGTGATGGACACTGGAGGCAAGGTGGGTAAAGTGTCTTGCCCAGGGACACAACGGCAGGATGGCTGGGGACGAGCAGGATTCAAACCGCCAACCCTCCGGTTATTGGACGACCTGCTCTGCCTCCTGAGCCACTGCCGCCCACAAAGGTAACGTAACGTAAGGGAACATGATGTAGTGACGTCATGACATGGTGATGTGTTATAAATATACTGTATAAATACAATCAAGACCTCTTTACACAAGAGAGGTATATTCTGGCCTGGGGGGGGTGGTATATTCTAGCCTAGGCTCTTTTACACCCATGGTTATAGTTTGGCCTAGGCCAGTTTATCCCCTGGATTTAATCTGTGTGGGAGCTAATTTGGCCTGTTACACCAGCATGTTTTAGAGGGGTGCAGTGTGGGACTTGTAGTTTTTACCGATGAGAAAATTAATGTGACGCAACATAAGCTTTAAAAAGTCAAATGTTGCAGTTGTAGGAGTTATTAGTGTTTTAATATTGAAGTCGCTGCATAATTTAATCAGAAAACTTACTTTTAATGGTTTTTTGGAGTTTTTTTGCTTTCCTCAGCTATCCGTTGTGGTCCGCCGTCTTTAGGAAGTTGTCCATGAGCTGTTAAAAAAAAAAAAAAAAAAAAAAAAGTTGCACTGCTGCCTCTAGTGGCCCAGCATAGTTATTACAATACCTTTTTCTGTGGCTCTATTAGATGGCAATGGTAAGTTAGATTTGTGTTTATTTGGAAAACAAAGCCTTATCTTGAAATTCTGGCAAATTAAAAGTCAATAAAATATGGCAATACAATGATACAAGCCTGTAGTTCCACTTAATTTTGACCGGGTGAGCTGAAACACAGGTGGACAGACAGATACAGACACACTGAGTGATTACTGTATGCCTCCCGTTTTCACTGGGGCATAAAAACCACAATGAGGAATAGCCCCCCCCCCCCAACTAAAAAAAAAAAATGCAATGAGAGCTGCCTCTGCAGTATATAAGTGCAGGTTAGTTAGTTAGTTAGTTAGTATATTGCTGTGCATTGTATTTTGTACATGGGTGACACAAGGTTTCCATTTATCTCGGCTGTGTGGGGTACCCACTGAGTTGGCCAGCTCTGTGTGAGGATTTTACCTTGATATTGACACTTGGTGAGACACCCAGGGGTGTGGCCTCAGACACATTAAAGATGAGCCGAGGGAAATAGTCTCAGGCAAGCACCGTACTTCAGCTTTACAATCATATTTGCATTTTAAAGCAAATGTGATCACTACTTGTTTTAAATATGCCACACTTTTGCATTGATTCATGTTTACAAATAGGCTGATAAATGAAATATTAATTCTTCCTGGCCTACTTCTTAAACTGCACTCAGATGCACAAGGCAACACTTAGTTGCACACTTTTTCGGACTCTCTCTCTTGCACACTTGGGCGTATCGACACCAGAGGAATTCCAAGCAGCTCCTTAATCCAGGCAAGTGCTGACTGAAGCATAGATTGGATGAAGGAAGAGTGAGAGATGTCTCGATAGGCAGGTGAGGGCAAATGGGTAGCGAAATGTGAAAAAAGTCGGCATCAAAGAATGGGATTTTTCCTGGATGTCTTGTGCTTTCCAGGTATTATTAGAAAGAGCTGTACTGAGAATGTTGGTGAAACTTGTACCATGTATTTGCAGTCTTCTAAAGTCAGTCATTTTATGTGATGTCATTCTTGTACTCATATATTTTTATTCACTTATATTCTTTTTACCCCACAAAGGAATTTACTAGCAGAATATCAATGATTCTGTGAATGGTTAGTGAATGGTTGTCTGTCTCTCTGTGTTAGCCCTGCAATGGACTGGCGATCTGTCCAGGGTGTACCCTGCCTCTCACCCAAAGATGCTGGGATAGGCTCCAGCCCCCCCGCAACCCGAAAAGGATTAAGCGGAAGAAGATGAATGAATATCAATGATTCTTGTTCTGTGTGGCTGCTTTTATTCTGTTATATTCTACTAGCATCCCTTTTATGAATACATACTGTGTTGCTCATTATTTTTATGTCTTGTGTCCTTTTGTATCATTGTACAGGTATGACTACAGAGAAATGCTGTACAACTCTACATTCTGTCTGGTACCTCGAGGACGGCGGCTGGGTTCCTTTCGCTTTTTGGAGGCATTGCAGGTCAGTGATTCAGTCTCAGGTGTCGATCACTACTGCTCAGTATTCAAATTGTTATTAGCAGCAGTATGGACATTTAACATAAAAAAAATGCAGTGCATTCACAGCAATATAACTGCAAAAAAATCTGTGCATTCACAGCAATATAACTGCACCAGAAGAAACACATGTACAATACCATTCAAAAGCTGGGACACATCTACCCAAAGGAATGTGTCGGTGTGTCCAAACTTTTGACTGGTAGTATACATATAGTCATACAGAGTGACTTGAAGATGTGGAATTAGTAAAAATCTGAACCAAAATCTACAGTACTCCACACATACTGTAAGGTTTTGCTGAAAGGCCTTCACTTTTTTTTAGTGCATAGGAAAATGTTAAAGACGCACTCCAGTGGATATAGATCCCCTATAAAAACAAATCTACATTGTCTAAAAGGGTATTTTATACCCTTTTTTCTACAAAAAAAAAAAAAAAAAACTTTCATGGTCTTGTAGTTTGATGACAGAATCTTTTCACTTTTTCTCCTCCTTCAAATGCCAGGATCTGTGAATAGGCCCATCCACATTTCACAAGGCTAATGGTGACTAGCGCTACATTAAACAGAATAAATCCTGTGGTTAAAAGATTTACCGGTTGAAGGACATGCCCAGTTGTATACATGGTGGCCCAGGATAATGACTGAAACTGCATCGGTCCTTAAAATCAGTTTAAGGCTGCGTGTCCACCAAACGTGTTTTTTCTGCTCTGGGCAACTATTTTCCATTCATTCTCTATGTAGTCCAGCACTTACAGCTCTGAGCGCCTTCGGTGCTGAAACGCTCTCGGCAGTGGCCGTTTTTTGTCACGGCGCTCAGAGCTGAAAACAGTTCCAGCTTTTCAAACTGCAGCCGAACTCATCAATGTCAGACCTTAAGCACCCAATCAGAACTGCTGCATGGGCGGGACATAGGATGCCAGTACTAGTCTGTACTCAGACTCCTGCTTTCTGTGTTATCGTATATTGCATCCAGAGCTGCTAGAATACGTTTCTTGTCCATTGTTATTTAGAGACTGCTATTAAAAAATCAGTAGAAAGGCTGACCATAGGAAAAGCGGAAGTGCTGAGCTGAGAGTGACAAGCTGTTGCTGGGATACAGGGCACAGGCTTTTTTTTTTTCCGGAGTGCCATGCACAAACGCTGAAAAAAAACGTTCATGGTGGTCAGGTGACAAAAAACACGTTTGGTGGACACGCAGCCTAATGGTAAAACTCATCTTAATTTGGGTCAAGTTTTCAAAGTAACTGTCCAAAAATGGTAAGTGGTCCTGAAGGCTAACTCCAGTCTTTAGTTCCACCCTCTTCCCCTGAGGATTGGCTCAACACTGTGGACCTGTATATTAATGTGACTAAAAACGCTCCATCTAAACTCACCGTTTTTCAAGGGTCTGAGCTTAACTGAAATTTCACAGCAAAAAAAAAACAAAAAAAAAACACAGACATGATACATTTAGTTTCGTTTTTTGTCAGGGACCATGTACAGAAAAACATTAAACACAGGATAAAGATGCTCTGTACCAGATTATAGCGTTCTCACTAATTTTTATCTGTAGTTCCTGAGGCAGGCAGGAAGATATTAAAAGAAAAACAGCATTTGAGTGATTTTGCTCATGATATGGCTTGTCAGTCATAAAAAACATGTTACAGACATGTTGACAAGAAAACAGACTTGATTTTTGGTGGAATGTCACTTTAAGGTCTGGGTTCATGCTTTCATCATCAATCCTCTTGCATAGTGTACATAGAGCCAACCAGAGTAACCAGTCTTTGCCACCGCCCTCTATCCTGCGTGAGCTGTTAGGCTTGGTGCAGAGATATATTATGCTGTTGCAAGTCACGAGAGAGGACATCCATCCAGCGGGGGGCCCCCTTCAGTCTTCTCCACCCGCTTGTACAGGGTTATTGTCCAGGATGGCCCTGGTGGGGTATTCAGGGGGCAATTACAGGATGTGGTCATATCACCAGACACGTCGCATTTTGGCAAGACCTGAGGCGGGAAGTTGTTGAATCCGCTCTGAGTTCTTTATTGGTGAGGTGGTCATGCCAACAGATGCCGATGATCCACCTTAGGGCTCTACTATCAAAGCCGTCAATCTGGGCTGCCAAGGTGTTATTGAGTGGCCAGGTCTCAGAGCCAAACAGTAGGACTGAAACAACAGAAGAGTTGTAGATGCGAAGCTTAGTCCTTTTTGAAATGTGGTGGTAGCGCCAGAGAGGTCTCCACAAGGACTGCATCACTGCCGAGGCCAGCATATGTCATCGGTCAACCTCAGGCTTTAGGTCACCAGTCTGAGAAATCGTTGAGCCCAGGTATTTAAAGGTAGAGACAAAGTTGACCAGACACCAGACATGGGTTAAACATGAGGGGTGCAGGGTCAAGACCGTCTCCGATGTACATGAGCTCAGTCTTGGACCAGTTGATGCTGAGCCCAAGCTTCTTGGCCTCCTCGTCGAACACGGTGAGGGTGTCTTGGAGTCGTTCCAGTTCATCAGTGAGTAAGGTGATGTCATCAGCATACTCAAGGTCTGCCAGATTGTACTCTCTGAAAGAAACCCCAAGTACACATACACTGACCCTGGTCATTAGGTAGTCGATGACAGTTAAACAGGTCTGGTGCTGCCACACAACCCTGACGGACTCCACTGTTTATGGTGAACCAATCTGAATCCTTACCGTTCACTCTGACACAGCTCTCAGCATTGTTGTACATCTGTTGGAAGAGGGTGATTATCTTCAGCGGTGCTCCAAGCACTTTCAGGATCTTCCAAAGGGATGCATTGTCCACTGTGTCAAAGGCAGCTTGGATATCTATGAAGGCAATATAGAGATGTTGATCTCTTCTAAACTCACGTACCTTTTCAATGGCAAGGCGTAGTGTGAAGATGTGGTCAATAATTGAATGATTGGGCATAAAGCCTGCTTGTGGGCAACATTTGCCTCCTGATGGCTGGAATCGCTCTGGTTAATAGGAGACAGGTAAACAGTTTGCTTGGGATGAAAAGTAACGTAATACCTCTGTGGTTACTGCAGGCGAGCTGGTCTCCCTTCCTTTTCCAGAATGCTAAGATGATACTCTGTCGTCAGTTGTCTGGAGGCTTCTCTAGAATCCACATGTGGTTTATGACTGGATGAGCCACTGGATCTGAGCCACTGGACCTCCAACCTTCAGCATCTTGGCTGTAATGTTACAGATGCCAGGAGCCTTCCCATTCTTCAGCTTCCTCAGAGCAGTTTTGACCTCATCTGATATAACGGGAGTGATGAAACAGCCCCAGTGTTTGAGTAATCCACAACATTGGCAGCCTTGGTCGGTGTGGGGTCCTTGAGGACTGGAGGATGGTTCATAAGCTGGCTGAAGTGTTCCTTCTAGCGGCTGATGCAGTCAGCTTCTGTGGATATGATGTTGCCTATATTTGTCTTTTATAAGGAAACTGCATTGATGTGGGCCAGCCTTGGCGTGGCGGAGAAGGCTGTATATTTGTCATTGGTCATCTCGCTGGGCCGCAGCCTGTAACTTTGCTGCTTGTTCAGTCCAGTAGGTCTTGCGGTCCTGGCAGATGGACAATTAGCGTATTCTATTGAGGCGTCAATGCTCAGTCAGGTCTCCTCATAGGCGTGCAGTTTGACGACAGTTAATGATGTCAAAGGTCTCCTGTGAGATCCATGGCTGTCTAAGGAAGGGTCTACTCTGGCCGATTGTTTCCTCGGCTGCTGTGTAAACGTCATTTCTAAAATGCTGCCAGTCCAATAATGCATCCATTGCCAATGCACTAAATCGATTAGTAATAGCACATTGGTACAATTCTTGGATCATCGGGTCCTTAAATTGTGAGGAGTCAAGGCGTACTTGACTCTTGGTAGATGGCTTTGTCTTTAGGGTTATTACTTTAATGAGTTCTAATAAAAAATGGTTGCAGATGAATTTACTCTTTGGCAAAGACGAGGCATTTATAAATTAAAAGATACGTACATAACTATATTTTTGAAAGCTTTGTCAACTTATCTCACAAATTTGGCCTTCCTCAGTCTAGCATATTTCAGTATCTCCAAGTCCACCACTTCTTCAGCATCAGGACCCCAACTTTCATACATATCATCACATGTAGACTATCTTTTAGAAACTCCTTTCAATTCCAAAAGACTTATTTCATGAATTAATAACTGTACAATCTCTTTTAAAAACACAACCCTTGAAAAGATGCAAGTTGCAACAGGAGTCGAAACACTCCTGCTGCTCTAACTCATATGTTTTGGTCATGCCCAGCCCTGACAAACTATTGGGTCAAATCTCACTCTCCACCCTTGCAGACTTGTTGACTTGGCAGCACATTCACAATAAGTGACTGAGGGCTTTGGGCTGTCCCAATCTGAAATGATGAAGTGGCTGACTACTCACTTGCTGACTTTTTGAGCTCTTAAATGACCATTTTCACTAAGTCAGCATGCTATGCTGTTTATCTTAAGTGGCTGACTGCTCACTTGCTGACTTTTTGAGCTCTTAAATGACCATTTTCACTAAGTCAGCATGCTATGCTGTTTATCTTAAGTCATGCTATGCTGACTTAAGGTAAGAGAATTACCCACAATTCAGAGCCCCATGCCGGGGTTTCTCAAGGGAAAGCTCCTGATTTGTCACCTGTTCATCACTGACCACACCTTCACCCCTGCTTCACCCCACCAAAAAATAAATAAATGAAAGCACCAAGGTGCTGTGGCCTTGGTGCCAGAGACTTGGCAAAGGTATATGTTCTCGGATCCTCACCAAAATGTTATGGGTTCCTGTCTAGCCCAAGGACTACCTGTGGTAAAAATTTCATCTAAATCCATCCAATAGTTTTGGAGTATTCTTGCTCAACACACTGTGAGAAGATAAGAGCCTTGGTGGAAGTATGCATTCTGGGATCATCACCAAAATGCTGTGGGTTCCTCGCTAGCCCAAGGACCACCTCTGGTAAAAATTTCATCCAAATCCATCTGGTAGTTTTGGAGTACATGTATGTGCAGTGAAAATAATCTGCAGTTCACATGCCCATACTGTTGGCGGCAGCCAAGAGCCACCAAACTGATTTGAACAGCTGCAATCCAAACACAGAAGAGCACGGTGGCAGATGTTTTAAATGGTGGAAGCGATGGAGGTACGTGAATACAATGACAATCAAGACAAACAGGAGCTTTTGCTGTTTAGTGGCAGAGGAAGAAAACAGATGGGCAAAAAGACGGAAATTTGTTCACCCAGTATTGGCGGTTTGCTGAGTACTTTCCCCTGGCGGGAGTTTCCTGACACATGTGCAGTACCGTTCCATTGACCGTAAAGGTGAGCTATTTTTGTGTTTATTTAAAAAACAAAGTGTTATTTCAAAATTCTGGCAAATTAAAAATTGAGAAAATATGGGGACACAATGATACAAGCCTTTAATTCCACATAATTTCAACCGGACAAGCTGAAACAAAGAGGCGGTGGGGCAGATACACACAGCCACAAACAAACACACTGACTACTGTATGTGTCTCAGTTTCACGGAGGCATAATAAATAAAAATACTGCCTTGACAATAATTTAAGATCTTCACCAAAATAAGAATATATGATATAAAGGCTTTGAGTTTATGCTGAATTATACACCATTTAAGCAGTTTAGTAGTTTTAGTTAATTATCCAGTTAAAAAAAGATGATTTAATTGATTGCAGGTGTAATCAATTAAATCATCTTAAAAATCTGCAGCACATTTAAATCAGTTCATTCCTGAAGAAAGTAGTAAGTCTGAAATAAAAAGTCTGAGACCCACAGTCATTGGTTACGTTTTGTTGATGTCACAGAATTTAAAAGTGTGATTAAAATAAATAGGTTAAAAAGACATTTTATTTAAATTGTAATACTGAAAATTAAATAAAACAATTTGATCCCCTTTATTTCGATAACAAAATGTTACAGTTATAAATGTAGATGGGCAAAAATGAATGAAAATGCAATAATTTAAAACAGAATTGGGATTTTATTTTAAGAAGTTACACAAAAACTTCTAAAGATCCTAGAAACACACAGCATTGAACTTTCAGGATCTTTTTCTTTTATCCGTTGTCAATATATCCCTGCTTGTTTCTAATTTTAGTTTTGTCTGTAATCAGTGTTTTGTCCTGATTTTATTTGTGATATCTTATATACACAATTTTTCCCTAATTCTTTTAATAAAATAAATTTTTAAAAAAGACTTGCCAAGGTAACGTGAAGTGTCTCATTTCCCATTTCAACACTACTTGTGCCAAGAAGAACATTATTACATTCGAAATCTAAAAGCATCACCTAATGTGTCACTGTGGTTTAGCGACTTAACACATTTCATACATTTAGAGAAAATAAAATGCACTCACAGGGGGTCCAAGAACAAATACTTTTCTGTCTGGAATCCAGTGTTGACATACTTGAGTAAACGTAAAGCCATGCCAACATAGCAGCCCTCTTGCATTTGCATTTGTGATGTGTCCATGTGAACCATAATGTACAGTGCACGGCTTCAGCAGTGGTGAGCCTATGTATAGACGCTCTCATTTTTTCTTTTTAGTAAGTAGAGTTTATATATGAAGTGCATTTCACAGACATATAGTCACAAAGTGCTGTACAATAAAATATAATTTAAAAAAAACTTAATAGAGACACCATTAGAGAAAAGAAAAAAATAAAGAGAACAAATTAAAACACAAGATTAAAAGATAAAAAAAATATCAGACATAGCATTAAAAAGCAGTTGAATTGAAATTCAACGTCGTCGGCCTCCGTCGGTCTATGATGACCATGGAAGAGCATCCTAAATGTCTACTCTGCTGGAACAGCACCGCCTGTGGCTGAACAGGCCGATGCGCGAATGGCAGTCCCTGTCACACAGGTCGCACTTGTGGGTGGTCTCCGTGCTGCTGGGTCTGTGGCGGTTCTTCCTGCGGGTCCTTTTTTCATCTGCTACAGCAGTCAGTTTCTCTTCACCCGCCTTGAGCTGTCTGGTCAGGGTGCCTCTTCATTTGGAGCGGTCCGTTGCAAGGTCCTCCCAGCGCTCTGTGTTGATCTCCAGGGCCTTCATGTCTCTCTTGCAGACGTCTCTAAAGCGCAGCTGTGGGCGGCCAACTTCTCTCCTGCCAGTCACCAGTTCTCCATAGAGGACGTCTTTGGGGCTTCTGCCATCCTCCATACGGTGAACGTGGCCTAGCCAGCGGAGCCTGCGCTGCCTGAGTAGAGTGAACATGGAGGGAAGGCCGGCGCGGGACAGAACTTCTGTGTTGGGCACTTATGTCCAGGATGTGGCGAATGCAGCGCAAGTGGAAGGAGTTCAGTCTCTTTTCCTGCCAGGCATATGTTGTCCATGTCTCACTCCCATAGAGCAGTGTGCTGATGACGCAGGCGTTGTACACTGCCATCTTCGTCTTGACTTCGTGGGATTCTCCCACACTCGTGTGGTGAGGCGAGCGAGTGTGAAGGCTGATTTTCCAATCCTCTTGTTGATCTCTGTATCAAGGGAGAGGTTGTTGCTGATCGTGGACCCCAGGTACGTGAACTGATTCACGACCTCCAGCTCGTAGTCGTCGATGGTGATGGTTGGTGGTGCTTCCGTGCCTTGTGCCAAGACGTTAGTCTTCTTCAGGCTGATGGTAAGCCGGAAGTCCTTGCATGCCTGGGAGAAGCAGTCCATCAGGGTCTGAAGCTCCTGCTGTGTGTGGGTTGCGACTGCAGCGTCGTCTGCGAACAGCATGTCTCTGATTAGAGCCTCGCGTACTTTGGTTCTGGCTTTCAGGCGGGCGAGGTTGAAAAGCCTGCCATCAGATCTTGTGTGCAGGTAGATTCCCTCTGTTGCTGTGCTGAAGGCATGCCTCAGGAGCATAGCAAAGAAAATCCCAAAGAGGGTTGGCACAAGTACACAGCCCTGTTTCACTCCGCTGCGTATGTTGAATGGCTCTGAGACGTTGCCATCATGCTGCACTATCCCCTGCATGTTGGTGTGAAACGATTCGATGAGGCTTTGCAACTTTGGTGGGCATCTCATCTTTGGCAGGATCTTGAAAAGGCCCTCTCTGCTGACCAGATCGAACGCTTTGGTGAGGTCGATGAAGGCGACGTACAGGGGCATGTTCTGTTCTCTGCATTTCTCCTGGAGTTGGCGGATGGAGAATATCATGTCTACCGTCGATCGCTCAGCGCGGAAGCCACACTGAGACTCGGGGTAGACATGTTCGGCAAGCTTCTGTAGACGAACGAGAACAACTCGTGCGTAGACTTTGCCAACAACGCTGAGGAGGGAGATGCCCCTGTAGTTGTTGCAGTCGCTTCTCTCCCCTTTGTTTTTGTAGAGGGTGATGAGCTTGGCGTCCCTCATGTCCTGTGGTACGGCACCTTCCTTCCAGCACTGGCAGAGGACGTCAAGCAATGGCAGCAGTAGGGCGGTCTTGCAGTGCTTGATCAGGTCAGGGGGTATGCCGTCGTTGCCGGGTGCCTTGCCAGCGGCCAAGCTATCAATGGCCTTGCTGAGTTCGTCGATGGTTGGCTCTGTGTCAAGTTCGTCCATGGATGGCAGGCAGTCGATGGCATCAAGTGCTGACGGTGTCACGGTGTTCTGCCTGGAGTAGAGGTCGGAGTAGTGTTCCACCCATCTCTCCATCTGCTTGTTCTTTTCTGTGATCATCTCCCCAGTGGAGGATTTGAGGGGGCCGTCTTGCTCTGATCCGGACCAAGTGCTTTCTTGATGCCATCATACATACCACGGATGTTCCCTGTTATGTCAGCGGTTTGAATGTCTTGGCTGAGCTGAGTCCAGTACTCGTTGGCACAGCGCCGAGCAGTCTGCTGAACTTTGCTTCTCGCAGCCCTAAGAATCTGGAGATTCTTCTCGTTTGGGTACTTCTTGTACTCAGCAAGTGCTGAGCGCTTGGCTTCAATGACGGGGGTCATCTCGGTCAACTTGGCATCAAACCAGTCCTGTGACTTCGAGGTCTTCCTCCCAAAGGTAGCCAAGGCTGTGCGGTGGATGGTGTTTTGCAGCTCTTTCCACTTCTGCTTTGCAGATTCTCCTTCTTGTGGTACACCAAGTTCCTTCTCAAAGGTGGAGGCAAACCGCTCAACAAGTTCTGGTTGGGCCATCTTGCTGGTGTCAATCCGTGCCTTTCCAGGCTGTCTAGCACGATGGAATTTCTTCAGCTGCAGCTTGACCTTGCAACACACCAATGAATGGTCTGTGTCGCAATCTGCACTCTGGAACGAACGGGTGATTAGCACGTTCTTCAGTGAGGTGCGCCTGGTCAGGATCAAGTCCAGCTGGTGCCAGTGCTTTGAGCGCGGATGTCGCCAGGAAACCTTGTGTTGGGGCTTGGTCTTGAAGAACGAGTTTGTGATGCACAGATCGTGATATGTGCAGAACTCGAGCAGCCGCTGTCCGTTGTCGTTCATTCTGCCCACGCCAAATGGTCCAAGACAGGAGGGCCAGGAGTCGTGGTCAGCACCCACTCTGGCATTGAAGTCTCCAAGGAGAATGAGTTGTTCAGAGTTGGGGATGATCCTGACAGTTGTTGCGAGATTCTCGTAGAACTCGTCTTTTGCCTCTGGTGTGGCTGTCAGTGTTGGGGCATACACACTGACGAGGGTGACTGGGCCTTGAGTGGTGTTCAGGCAGAGGGTGAGGAGTCGTGCAGAGCCATTGCTGCCCGGTTCCACCATCTTCAGCAAGGTGTTCTTCACTGCAAAGCCCACTCCGTGTTCCCTGTGTTCGTCACTGCCCTTTCCCTGCCAGTAGAACGTGTAGTCCTTCTCTCTCAGTGTGCCTGCGTCAGCCAACCGTGTTTCCTGGAGAGTGGCGATATCCACTCCCAGTCTCTTCAGCTCATTATTGATGATGGCAGTCTTCCTGGTGTCGTTGATGTCCTTGAGGTTAACAGCGAGTCCTGTCATCATAGTGCGGACGTTCCAAGTTCCCAGTTTTAGAGTTGGTCTCTTTTGTTTTTTTGTCTTGCCTGGTGCGAAGGTTCTCAGGCTGCTGTTCGGACTTCTCCTCATCCCCATGCACCCAATGAGGAAAGCAAGCTGTGGCGGGACAACACCTTATTGGCTGGGGGCTGCCCAGCTTGAGGCAGGCGGTAGCTGTCCAGTGAGATCCAATGATCCCTCCCACCGTCGGGAACAACCCCTGGCGCCGCGCTCTACGCCAATTGAGCGGTGGCTTATAACCGGTAACTGTCATTCCCCGTGTTTTGTCTACGCCAAAGGCGAAGCTGGAGTGTCCTCTCCAGTGATCCGGTGTTCTACCTTCCAACGTTGGGCATTGGTAGGATTCAAGCCTGAGCAGGAAGATATGGAAGACAAGATGTTGCCCATGCAGCATGTCCCCCCTCTCCACGTCACTGATGAATCCAAAGGAACAGCGGGGCTGCTACAGTTTGGCACCAGCACCGTTACAGGAGCTGCCAGAACGATGTCGAGCACAACATAGAACTGCCTTAGGGGCTCCGACTCCGGATTTTTCCTCAGGGTTGACTCCCGAAGCCTTTCCCGTGACCGGGTATGCCGCAAGGCAGCGGAGGTTTGAAATCAGGGTTTTTCCTTCCCCTAGATGGGCTGCCTTCCCAGGTTGACGAGCCACCATCTACCCGAAGCATCTGGTTTTAAGGCGCCAGAGATCCACCCTCGCCCCTTCTCCTGTTAGTAAAAGCAGTTCCACCGGGCTTAGAGACTAAACCACACGGGCAGGCTAGGAGTTGGACTTAGTTGTCAGAGGCTTTTCGAGACGCACGCCATAAGGAGCATTTTATGAGCACTGGGAGCTTAACCCCAGTGCCGCTCCTGGCTATGACAACCTTGGAACCAAATTCAACCTAAATTCCAAAACCTAAATTCAACGTAAAGCCTTGTTAAACAAAAAAGTTTTCAGCTGCTTTTTAAAAGAGTCCACACCACCGCTTGTTAAGAGTCCACAGAGTCTGATCTGTTTGATCTAGTGAATCTTTGTTTCGGATAGATTAAAAGTAAAGATTAAAAGAAAGGAACAGAATAATACAACAGCTATACAAGTCAGCCAAACGTAGGTGGAGTGGGAGATTATTCCAAAGCCTCAGAGCTACAGATTGAAAGGCTCTGTCCCCCCAGATCTTGAGCTTCATATAAGGAACAACTAAGAAGTCCTGGGCTTCAGATCTAAGAGTGTGAGCAGGAGTATGTTTGAGAACAAGATCAGATAGAAAAGATAAGGCTTGTCCATGTAGTGCTCTATATACAAGTGTAAGAACTTTAAAACGAATCCTAAACTCCACTGGTAGCCAATGTAACATATAGAATATGGGCGTAATATGATCTCGTTCTGTAGAACGTGTAAGTAGTACGGCTGCAGCATTTTGTATATACTGGAGAGGAGAAAGAGAAGATTTGTCTACACCAGTAAACAAAGCATTGCAATAATCTAGTTGTGAAGACACAAATGCATGGATTATTTTTTTCAAGCTCATTTGAAGAAACAATGGTTCTCAATTTGGAAATGTTCCTTAAATGAAAAAAGCATGAATGTGAAATAGAATTTACATGGGAATTAAAACCAGGGGAGGATTCAAGCATAGCACCCAAGATGGGTGTCGTGTATGTTTTGGGTGGGGGGTAGAATTATTTGGAAAATACAGTATATGTGATATAGTTTAATGTCTTTGTGCATTCCTTGTATCATTGACGCTTACTAAAAATCTTTAAAAAAAAAAAAAAAAAAAAGAATGATTGCAGACATCAATATCAGTCACGGTAAATGAATAGTATATGGAAAGTTCTACACATGCATTCAGTTTAAAGTCAAAAGGCCAAAGATCAATTCAATTCAATTCAACTTTATTTATATAGCGCCATTTCACAACAACAGTCATCTCATAGCACTATCAACTGTAGGGGGGACCCCCACAGTTGCAGAAAGACCCCAGCAATCAGGCGATCCCCTGTGAGCAAGCACTTGGCGACGGTGGAGAGGAAAAACTCCCTTTTAACAGGAAGAAACCTCCAGCAGAACCAGGCTCAGGGAGGGGCAGTCATCTGCTGCGACTGGCTGGGGGGTGGGGGGATAGAGAAGAAGAAAAGAACAGACATGTAGAGAGCAAACAGCACGATGGGGACTCAATCTATGGGAGAGAACAAACAAATGTTAATGACCAGCAAAAAAAATATTTCATTGAGAGTGAGAAAAGGAGTGAGGCCCAGTGCATTACTGGAGGTCCCCCGGCTGACTAAACCTATTAGCAGCATAACTAAGGGAGGGTTCAGAAACACATGATCCCTCCCTAATTGTAGGCTATATCAAAAAGGTAGGTTTTAGCCCTATTCTTAAAAACAGAGATCGAGTCTGACTCCCGAATCCAGATTGGCAGCTGATTCCACAGGACAGGAGCTTGATAACTGAAGGCTCTGCCTCCCATTGTACTTTTGGAGATTCTAGGTATTACAAGTAATCCTGCATTTTGGGAGCGTAGTGCTCTGTTAGGATAATACGGTAGTATCAGATCTTTTAAATAAAAAGGAGCCTGATTGTTTAGAGCTTTGTAAGTAAGAAGAAGGATTTTAAACTTAATTCTAAACTCTATGGGAAGCCAATGAAGGGAGGCCAGAACCGGAGAGATATGATCTCTCTTTCTAGTACCTGTTAAAACTCTTGCTGCAGCATTTTGGATCAGCTGAAGACTTTTTTTTTTTTCCCACAATATCTTTATTGAACCTTTTTTTAAACAAACATAACACAAACAATCAAACACTAACACTAAAGTACTACAAAAAAAATGCACTAAAAACACCAACAACCACCAACAAAATCAAGTCTTTAACAATGCTCCTCTGTTTAGTCTAGACAATCCAATACATAAGTATACATATTATGTTCACCAGTTTGGAATTTACAAGGTCCACACACATCATTCACCTTCTTCTTCAAGAGTTATGTTTAAATTTTTTACATGATCAATAAAAGGTCTCCATATATTCTCAAACACAATTTCCTTTGATTTCAGTATATATGTTATTCTTTCTAATGGAAGGTTTGTTAACATCTGTCTTAACCACTGAGTCACATCTGGTCTGTGAGTCTTTTTCCACAGTAGTGCAATACATTTTTTGGCATTAAGCAAACTGAGGTCTATGAATGTTCTTTCACTTTTATTGAAATTATGCTTTTCTGGGTACAGACCCAACAAAAACAGTTTAGGATTCAATATGATTTGTTTTGAGATTATTTTTTCAATTGTTACCCTCACCTCTTCCCAAAACATTCTTATTATTCTACATTCCCATACACAATGAAATAGGGTTCCTTTACTTTCCATGCATTTTGTGCATGTATCTGGTATATTTTTGTTATATCTATTTAACTCCTCCGGTGTAACATACATCCGCATTAACCATTTGAAATGTATCAATTTAAGACGTACATTTATTGATTTGGTTTGGGCTTCTGTACAAGCCAATTCCCATTGTTCTTCTGAAATTTCAATTTGCAGATCTTCTTTCCAGTAGTTTAATCTTTTCTGTGAATTTTCACTTGAGGATAGTGTCAACGAGTTATAAAACTCTGAAATAATACCTTTTCTTTTACTATCGTTCATCAACATTTTTTCCAAGGATGAATAAATAGGTCGAGTGAGAGCTTTATTTTGATTTGATCGAATAAAGTTTCTAAGTTGAAGATATTTAAAAAAAATGTGCTCTATTAAGATTAAATTTGACCCTCAGCTCTTCAAAAGACATTATGTTATCTGCACATGGCAAATATAAATCTTGAATCTTTTGAATCCCTTTTAAGATAAGATAAGATAAGATAAGCCTTTATTAGTCCCACAACGGGGAAATTCCAGGATTGCAACAGCACAGGGATAGCAACACTCAGAGCAACAATCAGAAGGCAAGAAAAAAAAAAAAACAAGCAAGCAAGAGCAGCTAATATACATATGTACATATTACTATAAAATACAGTATATATATACACACACAGACACACAGTGCAGAGCATTGTAGCTGGATGGAATAAATATATGAATATATGAACACACAGTGCAGAGCATTGTAGCTAGATGGAATAAATATGTAAATATATAAACACCCACAGTACGGAGCATTGCAGCTAGGTGGGATAAATATGCAAGTATATAAACACACACAGTGCGGAGCAATGTAGCTAGATGGAATAATATGTAGATATATAAAAACACAGTGCGGAGCATTGTAGCTAGATGGAATAAATATATAGATATATAAATATAAACACACCCAGTGCAGAGCATTGTAGCTAGATGGAATAAATATATAGATATATAAATATAAACACACCCAGTGCAGAGCATTGTAGCTAGATGGAATAAATATATAGATATATAAATATAAACACACCCAGTGCAGAGCATTGTAGCTAGATGGAATAAATATGTAAATATATAAACACACACAGTGCAGAGCATTGTTGCTAGGTGGGATGAAACAGCATAACCGTCTATTTAGTTATCCTACATGGTATGATTATGTGCCCATACATATTCTCACCCTCCATAGCGACCGGTATGTTCCTAGTTGTATGCCGGAGAGGACCATTGTGTAAGTCTATTGCATCTTTTGCATTCAAAAAAAACTATTAGTTTGTTACGTCTTTTTGCTATCTCTGCGAGCAGCTCTGCTTAGGTTGTACAGTCTGACAGCCGTTGGTAGGAAGGACCTACGAAACCTCTCGGTTGTGCACCTGGGATGATGTAGTCTGCTGCTAAATGAGCTCCTCAGTGCATCCAGTATGTCCTGCATAGGGTGGAACTCGGACTCCAGCAGAGATGACAGTTTAGCCACCGTCCTTCTCTCTCCTATCTCCTCCATCGTATCAAGGCGTTGCCCCAGGACAGAGCTAGCTTTCTTAATCAGTTTGTTCAGTCTCTTCCTATCGGCTGCAGTAATGCCACTGCCCCAGCAGACCACTCCAAAAGTGATGGCTGATGCCACCACCGTGTCATAGAATGACTTCAGCAGCGCCCCTTGTACACCAAAAGACCTGAGTCTCCTCAGCAGGAACAGCCTGCGCTGTCCCTTCTTGTAGAGTGCGTCAGTATTGTGTGACCAGTCTAGTTTATTGTTCAGATGAATACCCAGGTACTTGTAGGATGTCACCATCTCAATGTCTGTTCCCTGTATATTTACTGGTGCTGTGAGGGGCTGCCCATGCCTGCGGCAGTCCACCACCAGCTCCTTAGTTTTCCTCGCGTTGATCTGGAGGCAGTTCCGATGGCACCAGTCCACAAAGTTCTGGATAAGCCCTCTGTACTCAGCTTCATCTCCGCTGGAGATGAGACCAATGATCGCAGAGTCATCAGAGAACTTCTGTAGATGGCAATGTGTTGTGTTGTGTGAGAAGTCCGCAGTATAAAGAGTGAACAGGAAGGGAGCCAGCACCGTTCCCTGGGGGGCCCCCGTGCTACTGATGATCGTGTCGGAAACACAGTCCCGGGTTCTCACAAACTGAGGCCGGTTCGTGAGGTAGTCCAGGATCCATGATGACAGGTGCTGGTCCACCCCTGCGCGCAGCAGCTTGTCCTTCAGGATCATCGGTTGGATGGTGTTGAAAGCACTGGAGAAGTCAAAGAACACGGGCTTCTCCAGGTGGGACAGAGAACGGTGAAGGAGGAAGATCACCGCATCCTCCACCCCAATGCCATGCTGGTAGGCGAACTGGAGTGGATCCATCGCTGGTTCCACCAGGGGGCGGAGATGAGCAAGGAGCAGTCTCTCCAGGGTCTTCATCAAGTGGGACGTCAAGGCCACCGGTCTGAAGCTGTTCAGGTCTTTGGGGTGGGAAGTTTTTGGTACAGGTACCACACAAGATGTTTTCCACAGCTGTGGTACCCTCCCCAGTTTCAGGCTCATGTTGAAGATATATGTCACAATCCCACACAGCTGGTCTGCACAGGACTTGAGGAGCTTTGCGCTGATGCCGTCCGGTCCCGACGCCTTCCTCGCCTTGATCTTCCTCAGCTCCGTCCTCACCTGGGTCTTGGTCAGGGTCAGGATGGGGGGCTGTGTGTTGGGAGTGGGGGGGGTGTCGGTGGAGTGGGGAGTGGGTAGCAGGACTTGATTTCTTAGGGGCAGCAGTGGTTGTTGTGCAGACAGGGGGGAGGGCGGTTGGTCAAATCTATTGAAAAACAGATTCAGGTTGTTCGCCCACTCCCTGCCCCCCGTGGCCTGGGGGGAGGTATTCTGGAGCCCCGAGATGGTTTTGAGGTTTCTCCAGGCCCCGCTGATGTCGCTCTGTTGCAGCTTGTCCTCCATCTTCTTCCTGAAGCTGTCCTTGCCTTCTCTGATCTTTCTCCTCAGCTCCCTCTGTACGGACTTCAGCATCTCCCTGTTCCCCGACCTGAAGATCCTCTTCTTCTCTCTCAGAAGTGTTTTTATCTCAGGGTTGATCCAGGGTTTGTTGTTTGAGTGACGCCGTATGGTCTTGGTGGGAACGGATTTGTCCACACAGAAGCTGAGGTAGCCCGTGAAGGTGTGAATGAGGCCATCGATGTCCTCACCATGTGGATCGCAGAGCTGCTTCCAGGCAGTGGCTTCAAAACAGTCCTTTAGAGTGTCCATTGTCTCCTCAGACCATAACTCCACAGTGTGCATGGCCGGAGGTTGTCTGTGCACTAGGGGTTTGTACACCGGTCGGAGATGAACCAAGTTGTGATCCGATCTCCCAAGTGGGGGGAGTTGTGATGAGGTGTACGCCTCCTTAGTGTTTGCGTAGAACAAATCCAGTGTTTTATTGTCTCTAGTGTGGCATGTGACATACTGGGTGAAAGTGGGCAGAATGGGAGACAGTGAAACGTGGTTGAAATCGCCTGAGATGAGGAGAAGAGCATCTGGGTGTTCTGTCTGCAGCCTGCTGGTTACTGAATGGATGACGTCACGCGCTGTCCCAGCGTTTGCCGTCGGATTTGCATAAACAACAATGCAGATCACGTGTGAGTGTTCTCTCGGGAGATATGTAGGCCTCATGCTAACAGCTAGCAACTCAATGTCTTTGCTGCAGTGTCGTTGTTTAATAGTGATATGTCCCGGTCTACACCAGTTGTTGTTAACATACATTATCACTCCACCGCCCCTAGTTTTGCCACTCTCTGGTGTTCGGTCAGCTCGTATCATGTGAAAACCCTCCAGCTCAATGTTAGCATCTGCTGCTAGTTCAGTTAGCCACGTCTCAGTAAACAAAAGGAGAGAGCACTCCCGGTAAGTGCTATCATAACGGGAGATAGCCGCTAGCTCATCTAACTTTCCCAGTATCGACCGTACATTTCCCATGACAACAGATGGAAGGGAGGGTCTGTACCTTATATTTTTTGTCCTCCGCCTTACTCCAGCCCGGCAGCCGCGGCGTTTTCGCCTCAGTTCTCTCGGTATGTCGAGTTTTTCCAGTGGGACCGGGTGGCGGTTAAATGCTAGCAGCTCTTCCCTGTTGTATCGAATCCTGCTATAAACAGTGGCTCCGTCCACCGGCTCAGGAGACATTTGGGACGATCTGTGTGTCCGTGATATAAGTGGGGTGAAAAAAAAAAAGTGATCAAAAGAGAGAGGAAGGGGAAAAAAAACTCGGAATCGAGCCGCTGTTGCAAAAGGCAGCCGACTGGTGTGGCGCCGAGAGATGACTGATGACTGATGACTGATTAAATTCCATACTTTAAATACAGCGTCCGCTCTTTCTGGTTTAAAATATTGATTACCCCATATTGGGCTAAATGGTGACAATAACTGTGGTTCTTTTAAATAATTTTTAGCTTCACACCATATTTTGATCATATGCTTTACAAATGGATTTTTAACTTGTTTTTGTAATTTTTTTGCCGAATCTGAGTATATGAATATGGGAAGAGGTAAAGGTAAATTGTATGATTCCATTTCAGTCCAGTGAGGGAGATCATTTAATGAAAAATAATATGTCATAGACCTCAGTTGTGCCGACCAATAATACAACATAAAATTTGGACATTTCAGACCTCCACGATCAAATGGTAAATATAATAAAGACAGACGTAATCTAGCCCTCCTGTTGTTCCATATAAATTCCACTAACTTTTTTTTAATTCTTGAGAATAAATCTACAGGTGGTGGTAAGGGAATGTACTGAAATAAATAAAGTATTTTAGGTAAAATATTACTTTTAAGTATATTGATTCTCCCGATCATCGACATTGGTAGTGACATCCATCTCTGAATTGACTCATTGATATCTGTCATTAAGGCTTCATAGTTGACACTGGCGACTGATTCTAGCTTAGGCACAATTTGGATTCCTAAATATTTAAACTGATTTACAACGTTGAATTGATTTACCTCAGGGTCTGGGTAATTTCTCTGGGTCTCATTTAGCATTAATATTGAAGATTTAGTTTTATTTATTTTATATCCTGATATTTCCCCCAAATTCTTTATTAAATTCAACAAGGTCGGAATTGATTTTTTTAGATTCGACATAAACAAAATTGTCATTGGCGTACAGGGAGATTTTATGTAATGTTGGTCCAACTTTAATTCCATATATTTGTGAATGTAAACGTATCGCCATCGCTAAAGGTTCAATTGCCATAGTAAACAGTAAAGGTGAAAGTGGACAGCCTTGTCGACATCCTCTATTGATTTTTATTGATTTTGAAATATTGTTATTTGTTAGGATTTCTGCTGTAGCATTATTGTATATTATCTGAACCCATTTTATGAAATTATTTCCAAGTCCAAACCTTTGTAAGACTTCAAAAAGAAAGGGCCATTCGACTCTATCAAAGGCCTTTTCGGCGTCCAGTGATGGGAGAGCTGTATCCGGTGCTTCTTTATTAAAATAAATAATATTAAATAGTCTTCTTACATTATGGAAGCCTTGTCTTCCCTTTATAAAGCCATTCTGATCTCGATTAATAATATTTGGTAAAATTTCTTGTATTCGTCTTGCTAAAATTTTACAGATTATCTTAAGGTCGGCATTTAATAGGCTTATTGGTCTCATATTTTCACATTTATTAGAGGGCTTACCTGGTTTTGGCAACAGTATAATTAAGGCATTATTCATGTATGATGGTAAATTATTATTTTGAAATGCTTCTAAAACCATTTCCAAAAAAGGTTTTATTAATTTATTCTTAAATTTTTTATAAAGGTCAACTGGAAGACCATCTGGTCCTGCACTTATTCCTGATTTCATATTATCAATGGCTAGCCCAACTTCTTCTTGACTAATTTTAGACTCCAATATCTCCCTGTTTTCATTTGGAATACACGGTATAGATAGTTCGTTCAAAAACCCATTTAGTTTTGTTAAATCAGATTCATTTTTGGTATCATATAATTTTTCATAGTAATCTCTAAAGGCTCTGTTAATTTCTAAAGGATCTATAACTACCTGTCCGTTACTTATAATACTGGTAATTGGTGTTTTAATTTCTAATTGTTTAATCTGCCATGCCAATAATTTTCCTGATTTTTCACCTTGTTCATAAAAAGATTGTTTCAATCTTAGAAGACTCGAGGCAGCTCTATTCGCTGATTTTTTGTCGTATTCAGCTCTCAAAATCAGTAATTCTTTCTCCAACCTTGGATCACTTCCTGCATACACTTTTTCCTGAAGACTTTTTATTTTATGTTCCAATTGGGCTCTCTCCTCTCGAGTCTTCTTAGATTTTGAACCTGTATAACTAATAATATGTCCCCTAATAAAAGCTTTGAAAGCCTCCCACTTTACACATGCTGACGTTTGTGTAGTATTGATATCAAAGAACTCATCTATCTGTTTTTCTATGTACTTGACAAATTCCTCATCCTGAAGCCATTTATGCTGAAATTGCCATCTACCTGATTCCTTTGTCAATTTCTTATCTACATATATTATACAGCAGGGTGAATGATCAGAGATCACGATGTTATCATAAAAGCAGTTTTGAATCTTGGACCTTAATTCTGTGGAAATCAAAAAATAATCAATGCGTGAGAATGTCTTGTAGATACTGGAATAACAAGAGTAGGCTTTGACTTGTGGTTTCATTTCTCTCCATATATCTAGCAATCTCAATTCTTTCATAAAATGATTAATGGTCATCCTACATCCATTGTGCGTACAGTCCAGTCCTGTTGATCTATCTATACCAGGATTCAATGTACAGTTAAAATCCCCTGCTATTATATGTTGCCCTGTAAGTGATGATAAGGTAAGAAATAAATTAGCAAAGAACTTTTGATCATCTATATTGGGACCATATAGGTTCACCAAATTTATATTTTCTAATAGCAAAGATCCTTGAATGATTACATATCTTCCAAATTTGTCTCCAGTTACATTTTTCACTTGAAAAGGGACTGATTTATGTATGAGAGTCATAACTCCCCTGGCTCGGGATGAAAATGATGAGGTGAAAACACTTCCTTGCCATCTACTCCTAATTCTTTTTACATCCTCCTCTATTAGATGAGTTTCTTGTAAAAACACAATTTTTGAACCCATGTCTTTTATTTTATTCATAACTTGTTTAAGTTTTTTTAAATTTTGTAGACCTCTGCAATTCCATGAAGTTAAATTAAAATTAACGCTTTGGTTTATGATCAATAGAGAGTTTGGGATTACCTTGCAGTGTAAACATGCTCATACAGAGAAGCAAAAAAATGAGTGGTTGAACATTCATCCTACAAACTACACACAAACAAATTCCCCCTTCCCACACTTGTGGCGAACCCCCCAAAATCAAAAGAAAAATTCTGTCTCCCGATATAGCCATCGACCGTTCCACATCCACGGGGAACAGCCTCAGCCACTCCTTCTTCATCCTCCCAGTCACCCTAACTCTACTGCTTTTAATGACGTAACATTAACTCTCCTCTGTAGTTTTCCAACTTAACTCCAAAATTTTTAGCAACTTTGTACATCATAGTTTGTTTTGTTTTTGTTTTTTTTAAATATATAATGCAGTCTATATTTTGTAAACTTGCTATTTGCTTCAAGTCAGTCAGATGCCTGTGCAAATGCTTAATTATTCTACCTTATATTTTGTTCATGCTTAGCTCCCACCAGTCTCTTCTTGGATCTTCTTGATGAACTCCTGCGCCTCCTCTGGGGTCTTGAAGATGTGGGTTCTGCCCCCATACGTGGTCAGCAGTCTCGCAGGATAGATTACACCATGACGAATCCCAAGGTTGCGCAGCTCCTTACGTACGGGATCAAACTGCTTCCTCAATTGTTGGATTCCTGTGGCCCAATCTGGGTAGAACCGCACCTGCTGATCCTGGTGTTTAATCTCTCCTTTAGCTCGTGCTGCGTTGAAGATCTTCATCCTGTCTCTGTTGCTGACAAACTTCATAATTAAGGTCCTCGGTGGTCCCTTATCTCTCCGTGGGCCAATACAATGCGCACCCTCTAAAACCACCGCCGGCCGCAGCTCCGCGCTGCCCAGCGCCTCCGGAATCCACTTTTCCAGAAAGGAACACGGGTCCCGACCTTCGGATTCTTCCGGTAGACCCACCAGCCTCAAGTTGTTCTGTCTCGACCGGGATTCCAAATCCAGAATATTTTCTTCCAGACATTTATTTTTTTTTTCCAAAGTGCGCACCTTTAATTGGAGACAATTGACTCATCTTCAGCACTGGAAATATGAAGCTCCATCTGCGCCATTCGTTCTACACAGTCACCCAATTCCTTTCTCATTCCTTCCAACGCTGCCATAATCCCATCAAATCTAGAGGAAAATTCCGCTCTCATTGAGCTCATAGCCGCCAGCAACGCACCTGTGTCGCTTCCCGCAGCTCCCGCGCCGTTGTTAGCTTCCTTCGCCATATTTGGTGCTTTCTCTGCTGCGTCACAGACCTGAAAGTCCGTTAATTTGGACTGTTTCTGCGGCTCGCTTTTTCCTCTACTTGGTTTTCCAGCCTTAGGCTTCACCGACATATCCTCGCTCAAACGCTGGGATACGTTCTGTCCCAAATGAGAGAGTTATTTGCCGATTTTTTTTCTCCAGAAGCAGAGCAGAGTGAGACGTGTCCTTCTTACGTGGCAGCCATAACCGGAAGTCAGCTGAAGACTTTTTAAAGATGTTTTAGGACAGCCTGATAATAAAGAATTACAATAATCTAATCTCGAGCTAACAAAAGCGTGGATCAGTTTCTCAGCATCACTCTGAGACAAGATGCTCCTAATCTTGGCAATATTACGCAAATGATAGAAGGCAGTCTTAGAAACAAATTTAATATGTGAATTGAAGGACAAATCCTGATCAAAAATAACTCCAAGGTTCCTCACAGAGCTATTAAGAAAAAGAGTAACTGCATCCAAACTGAAAGTTTGATTTGGAAAGGAATTTCTAAGGTTTTTTGGACCAACAAGAATGACTTCAGTCTTATCTGAATTTAATAGCAGGAAATTACAAGTCATCCAAGCTTTGATTTCCTTAAGACAGGCTTCTAACTTGGCTAATTGATTACTATCATCTGGCTTCATTGACAGGTATAATTGTGTGTCATCAGCATAACAATGAAAATGTATACAGTGCTTTCTAATAATGTTGCCTAACGGAAGCATATATAAACTAAAAAGAGTAGGGCCTAGCACAGATCCCTGTGGAACTCCATGACTGAGCTTTGAGTTGAAAGAAAACTCATTATTTACATGAACAAACTGGAACCTATCAGATAAATAAGATCTAAACCACTGCAACGAAGTTCCATTAAGTCCAACATAGTGTTCTAATCTATCAAGTAGAATATTATGATCGACAGTATCAAAAGCTGCACTAAGGTCTAAAAGGACAAGTACAGAAACTAGTCCATTATCAGATGCAATGAGGAGGTCGTTAGTGACCTTCGCTAAGGCTGTTTCAGTACTATGATGGATTCTAAACCCAGACTGAAACTCTTCAAGTAAACCATTTCCCTGTAGGTGTTCAAATAATTGCGTAGCAACAACTCTTTCTAAGATTTTTAAGATCAAGGTCACAAGGTCAACAAGTCTAATTTTCTTCACTCTGAAATGAGAATAGCTGCAGATATGAACAACAAACTTGAAGCATAACTAGTACATGCAAAGTTCTAGAGATGCATTAATTTTGATGTCAGTAAATCAAAGTCCAAGGTTACAGGGTGGATATGGGTCTGTACCACTACTTAGTGCCTTCCAGTTTTGTCAAGTTCTGGTGTTTTTTAATGTATTCATCCAAGAGGTGTATCTAAATATACAGTATCTCACAAAAGTGCTTACACCCGTCACATTTTTGTAAATATTTTATTATATCTTTTCATGGGACAACACTGAAGATATGACACTTTGAAACAATGTAAAGTAGCCAGTGTACAGTTTGTATAACCATGGAAATTTGCTGTCCCCTCAAAATAACTCAACACACAGCCATTAATGTCTAAACCGCTGGCAACAAAAGTGAGTACACCCCAAAGTGAAAATGTCTAAAATGTGTTCAAAGTGTGAGCACAATTTGGCCACCATTATTTTCCAGCACTGCCTTAACTCTCTTGGGCATGGAGATCACTAGAGCTTCATAGGTTGCAACTGGAATCCTCTACCTCACCTCAATGACGACTTCACAGAGCTGGTGGATGTTAAGAAACTTGTGTTCCTCCACCTTCCATTTGAGGATGCCCCACATATGCTCAATAGGGTTTTGGCCTGGAGACATGTTTGGTCAGTCCATCACCTTTACCCTCAGTTTCTTTAGCAAGGCAGTGGCCATCTTAGAGATGTGTTTGGGGTGGTTATCATGTTGGAATACTGCCTTGTGGCCCAGTTTCCGAAGAGAGGGGATCACGCTCTGCTTCAGTATGTCACAGTACATGTTGGCATTCATGGTTCCCTCAATGAAATGTAGCTCCCCAGTGCCGGCAGCACTCATGCAGCCCCAAACCATGACACTCCCACCACCATGCTTGACTGTAGGCAAGACACACTGGCAGTACACTGTCTTTGTACTCCTCACCTGGTTGCCGTCACACACGCTTGACACCATCTGAACCTAATAAGTTTATCTTGGTCTCATCAGACCACAGGACATGGTTCCAGTAATCCATGTCTTTAGTCTGCTTGTCTTCAGCAAACTGTTTGCGGGCTTTCTTGTGTATCATCTTTAAAAGGGGCTTCCTTCTGGGACGACAGCCATGCAGACCAGTTTGATGCAGTATGCAGCGTATGGTCTGAGCACTGACAGGCTGACCTCCCCACCCCTTCAACCTCTGCAGCAATGCTGGCAGCACTCGTACGTCTATTTTCAAAAGACAACCTCTGAATATGACCCTGAGCACGTGCACTCAGCTTCTTTGGTCAACCATGGCGAGGCCTGTTCTGAGTGGAACCTGCCCTGTTAAACCACTGTATGGTCTTGGCCACCATGCTGCAGCTCAGTTTCAGGGTGTTGGCAATTTTCTTGTAGCCTAGGCCATCTTTATGTAGAGCAACAATTCTTTTTTTCAGATCCTCAGAGAGTTCATTGCCATGAGGTGAGGTGCCATGTTGAACTTCCAGTGACCAGTATGAGAGAGTATGAGAGCAATAACACCAAATTTAACACACCTGCTCCCCATTCACACCTGAGACCTTGTAACACTAGCAAGTCACATGACACTGAGCAGGGAAAATGGCTAATTGGGCACAATTTGGACATTTTCACTTAAGGGTGTACTCACTTTTGTTACCAGCAGTTTAGACATTAATGGCTGTGTGTTGAGTTGTTTTGAGGGGACAGCAAATTTACATGGTTATACAAGCTGTACACTGACTACTTTACATTGTATCAAAGTGTCATATCTTCAGTGTTGTCCCATAAAAAGATATAATAAAATATTTACAAAAATGTTAGGGGGGTAATCACTTTTGTGAGATACTGTATGCATTAATGTATCATACACCACATATGGTACAACACCAAATTTGTTTCTGACTTCCATAATAGAGGCTGCTGTGCTTTTCTGCCATTTCTAGTTAGGTTCAAAAGTGCTTTACAAAAGACAAAAAAAGCCCCATTATGTTATATTGGGTTGGCAGTTGTAAATAAACTGACTAAACAGACTGACATTTTTCAGTGGCTCAGTCATGAGACTGTGTACCCACACAATACAGCTCTGAGAATGGAAGTGGTTGAGAATGGAAAAAGTGACCTACTGAGTTACTCCCAGTAGCTCTCTCACCCACTGCTTCTTGTTTTGTCACTGTGCAGCCAGTGTGACTTCAGCTGCCTCTGACTCATCCTGCCATCCTATTGCTCTTGTTGTTTTCTTGTTCCCTTTTGCATTGCCTTTTTCCATTCCTCTTTTTTACTCTGTTCTCAAACCGTTCTCGCCTTTAATTTTTTTCATTCATGCTACATTAGATTAACAAATGTAAATGGATACACATATTACACATTCTCTCTTTCAAGAGATATAACACTTGCTGTATCTCTGTTCTTCAGCTATAGTTCCCCTTATTCAACACCATCTCTCTAATCCTCTCATTTGCAGTCTGCCAACTACAGTAGCTTTAGGTACGCAGAGATGATGATGGCAAAGCTCCATAGTGAAAGTGCTCTAGGATCATACTACCAGGTTATAATTAACCCTTCACACTTTTTTTTCCACGGTAACACAATGGGTGTCTTTAAATAATGTATCAGTCAGTGTGAAAAAAGCAGATCTTCTGTAAACAAAGTGGAAAATGACTGAGCCACAAAGGAGAATAAACACAGGAAACGTGAGATGGGAAACTCATAAAGTGAACAACGCTGGGAGAGAATGACGAGTTGGCATGCAGAGCTTGGTCAGAGTGCAGTGCTAGACCATGGCCTGGTGGTATTTGTGTTTGTCCATCAACTCACAATTTTTGCAGGAAGCACAGAAGTTGAGCATGATTGGGAGGCCCTGAAGACAACTAGGCTGCGGTGTGAATGTGTTGCTGCAGTCAGTGGTATTTTAAGTGGCCAAACAGGTGGTGGTGCTGTTGTTATGAGTGCATTGCATCACAATGAACTAGGTTGTAGATGGGGTGGGTTCAAAAGATCAATTCTCCTATTTGAATCAATTAACGTTTGACTGAGCCGATATCGATCCACAAAATCCAAAGATTGATCTTTTAATATAATGCTTTTACGTCTGTGAAACATAAAACACAAGTGGCCGGCTGAAGTCTCGCGTGATTGAACAATCACGCGAGACTTCAGCCTGTGCCACATGCTCTCATTACTTCCGTGTTTACATGAGCGGAGTTGCCATCATGTGTGACAACGTGTCTTAATTTATGAACAAAAGTCACCGCTACAGACTGCTTAACAATTTTTTATATTTTTTCATAAAGCTGGGATAAACAGTTTTGTACTACATGCAGCGTTGTGTTGCAATATAAACAAAAGTCAAAGATTGATAAACACTTGTCAAACATAAAACACACATGGAGAATGGACAACAGACCAGACAGAGAGGGAGGAATTCGAGAGGGAGACTGGTGCAGCTACTGGGGGTAAGTAAAATATCGCTGTTGTTTTTTTTTTTTTTTTTTAACATTTGTGTCTTAAATTAATCATTCAGCCAGCATGATAGTGTTTTCTTTTACAAACTATGGATACAGTAGTTAACTGTTGGTTAAGCGCTGTAAATAAATGCAGAATAAATGTATATTGTATGAGATTAGAATATAATGAAGATGTTAGATGTGTTTTTAGTCAGGATTTCAGGGCTTCATGACGGAGGCAGCTGCCTTCATGTGGCATTTGTACTGAATAACACATTTAATTTTGGACTTGTAGCACTTGAGAGATTTGAAGATGATGATAATAATAATGGTAAATAGCGTTCACTTATATAGTGCTTTTTACTCATCTCTGGATGACCAAAGCGCTTTACAGATCCTGCTCTCCACCCATTCACATACACATTTACACACTGTTGGCAGCGGAGCTGCCATGCACAGCCGCTGGTTTGACCCACCAGGAACAGCTGGGGGTTCAGTGTCTTGCTCAAGGACACTTTGACCTGCAGACAGCGAGAATCGAACCCCTGACCCTCTGATTAGTAGTCAGCTACACTGCTGTCGGCCTCCTTCGGTCTATGATGACCATGGAAGAGAATCCTAAACGTCTACTCTGCTGGAACAGCACCGCCTGTGGCTGAACAGGCCGATGAGCGAATGGCAGTCCCTGTCACACAGGTCGCACTTGTGGGTGGTCTCCGTGCTGCTGGAGCTGTGGTGGTTCTTCCTGCGGGTCCTTTTTTCATCTGCTGCAGCAGTCAGTCTCTCTTCACCCGCCTTGAGCTGTCTGGTCAGGGTGCCTCTCCATTTGGAGCGGTCCGTTGCAAGGTCCTCCCAGCGCTCTGTGTTGATCTCCAGGGCCTTCATGTCTCTCTTGCAGACGTCTCTAAAGCACAGCTGTGGGCGGCCAACGTCTCTCCTGCCAGTCGCCAGTTCTCCGTAGAGGACGTCTTTGGATATTCTGCCATCCTCCATACGGTGAACGTGGCCTAGCCAGCGGAGCCTGCACTGTCTGAGTAGAGTGAACATGGAGGGAAGGCCGGCGTGGGACAGAACTTCTGTGTTGGGCACTTTGTCCTGCCAGGATATGTCCAGGATGTGGCGAATGCAGCGCAAGTGGAAGGAGTTCAGTCTCTTTTCCTGCCGGGCATATGTTGTCCACGTCTCACTCCCATAGAGCAGTGTGCTGATGACGCAGGCGTTGTACACTGCCATCTTCGTCTTGACAGAGTTTGGGATTCTCCCACACTCGTGTGGTGAGGCGAGCGAGTGTGGAAGCTGATTTTCCAATCCTCTTGTCGATCTCTGTATCAAGGGAGAGGTTGCTGCTGATCGTGGACCCCAGGTACGTGAACTGATTCACGACCTCCAGCTCGTAGTCGTCGATGTTGATGGTTGGTGGTGCTTCCGTGCCTTGTGCGAAGACGTTAGTCTTCTTCAGGCTGATGGTAAGCCCGAAGTCCTTGCATGCCTGGGAGAAGCGGTCCATCAGGGTCTGAAGCTCCTGCTGTGTGTGGGTCGCGACTGCAGCGTCGTCTGCGAACAGCATGTCTCTGATTAGAGCCTCGCGTACTTTGGTTCTGGCTTTCAGGCGGGCGAGGTTGAAAAGCCTGCCGTCAGATCTTGTATGCAGGTAGATTCCCTCTGTTGCTGTGCTGAAGGCATGCCTCAGGAGCATAGCAAAGAAAATCCCAAAGAGGGTTGGTGCAAGTACACAGCCCTGTTTCACTCCGCTGCGTATGTTGAATGGCTCTGAGACGTTGCTGTCGTGCTGCACTATCCCCTGCATGTTGGTGTGAAACGATTCGATGAGGCTTTGCAACTTTGGTGGGCATCTTATCTTTGGCAGGACCTTGAAAAGGCCCTCTCTGCTGACCAGATCAAACACTTTGGTGAGGTCGATGAAGGCGACGTACAGGGGCATGTTCTGTTCCCTGCATTTCTCCTGGAGTTGGCGGATGGAGAATATCATGTCTACCGTCGATCGCTCAGCGCGGAAGCCACACTGAGACTCGGGGTAGACACGTTCGGCAAGCTTCTGTAGATGAACGAGAACAACTCGTGCGTAGACTTTGCCAACAACGCTGAGGAGGGAGATGCCCCTGTAGCTGTTGCAATCGCTTCTCTCCCCTTTGTTTTTGTAGAGGGTGATGATCTTGGCATCCCTCATGTCCTGTGGTACGGCACCTTCCTTCCAACACTGGTAGAGGACGTCATTCAATGGCAGCAGTAGGGCGGTCTTGCAGTGCTTGATCAGGTCGGGGGGTATGCCGTCGTTGCCGGGTGTCTTGCCAGCGGCCAAGCTATCAATGGCCTTGCTGAGTTCGTCGATGGTTGGCTCGGCGTCAAGTTCGTCCATGGATGGCAGGCAATTGATGGCATCAAGGGCTGACGGTGTCACGGTGTTCTGTCTGGAGTAGAGGTCGAAGTAGTGCTCCACCCATCTCTCCATCTGTTTGTTCTTTTCTGTGATCATCCCCCCAGTGGAGGATTTGAGGGGGGCCGTCTTGCTCTGAGCCGTACCAAGTGCTTTCTTGATGCCATCGTACATACCACGGATGTTCCCTGTTATGTCAGCGGTTTGAATGTCTTGGCTGAGCTGAGTCCAGTACTCGTTGGCACAGCGCCGAGCAGTCTGCTGAACTTTGCTTCTCGCAGCCCTGAGAATCTGGAGATTCTTCTCGTTTGGGTACTTCTTGTACTCGGCAATAGCTGAGCACTTGGCTTCAATGACGGGGGTCATCTCGGTCAACTTGGCATCAAACCAGTCCTGTGACTTCGAGGTCTTCCTCCCAAAGGTAGCCAAGGCTGTGCGGTGGATGGTGTTTTGCAGCTCTTCCCACTTCTGCTTTGCAGATTCTCCTTCTTGTGGTATACCAAGTTCCTTCTCAAAGGTGGAGGCAAACCGCTCAACAAGTTCTGGTTGGGCCATCTTGCTGGTGTCAATCCGTGCCTTTCCAGGCTGTCTAGCATGATGGAATTTCTTCAGCTGCAGCTTGACCTTGCAACACACCAATGAATGGTCTGTGTCGCAATCTGCACTCTGGAACAAACGGGTGATTAGCACGTTCTTCAGTGAGGTGCGCCTGGTCAGGATCAAGTCCACCTGGTGCCAGTGCTTTGAGCGCGGATGTCGCCAGGAAACCTTGTGTTGGGGCTTGGTCTTGAAGAATGAGTTTGTGATGCACAGATCGTGATAAGTGCAGAACTCGAGCAGCCGCTGTCCGTTGTCGTTCATTCTGCCAACGCCAAATGGTCCAAGACAGGAGGGCCAGGAGTTGTGGTCAGCACCCACTCTGGCATTGAAGTCTCCAAGGAGAATGAGTTGTTCAGAGTTGGGGATGATCCTGACAGTTGTTGCGAGATTCTCGTAGAACTCGTCTTTTGCCTCTGGTGTGGCTGTCAGTGTTGGGGCATACACACTGACAAGGGTGACTGGACCTTGGGTGGTGTTGAGGCAGAGGGTGAGGAGTCGTGCAGAGCCATTGCTGCCCGGTTCCACCATCTTCAGCAAGGTGTTCTTCACTGCGAAGCCCACTCCGTGTTCCCTGTGTTCGTCACTGCCCTTTCCCTGCCAGTAGAACGTGTAGTCCTTCTCTCTCAGTGTGCCTGCGTCAGCCAACCGTGTTTCCTGGAGAGTGACAATATCCACTTCCAGTCTCTTCAGCTCATTATTGATGATGGCAGTCTTCCTGGTGTCATTGATGTCCTTGAGGTTAGCAGCGAGAACTGTCATCATAGTGCGGACGTTCCAAGTTCCCAGTTTTAGAGTTGGTCTCTTTTGTTTTTTTGTCTTGCCTGGTGCGAAAGTTCTCAGCCTGCCGTTCAGACTTCTCCTCATCCCCATGCACCCAATGAGGAAAGCGAGCTGTGGCTTGACAACACCTTATTGGCTGGGGGCTGCCCAGCTTGAGGCGGGCGGTAGCTGTCCAGTGAGATCCGATGATCCCTCCCACCGTCGGGAACAACCCCTGGCGCCGCGCTCTACGCCAATTGAGCGGTGGCTTATAACCGGTAACTGTCATTCCCCGTGTTTTGTCTACGCCAAAGGCGAAGCTGGAGTGTCCTCTCCAGTGATCCGGTGTTCTACCTTCCAGTGTTGGGCGTTGGTAGGATTCAAGCCTGGGTAGGAAGATATGGAGGACAAGATGTTGCCCATGCAGCATGTCCCCCCTCTCCACGTCACTGATGAATCCAAAGGAACAGCAGGGCTGCTACAGTTTGACACCAGCGCTGTCACAGGAGCTGCCAGAACGATGTTGTGCACAACAGAGAACTGCCTTAGGGACTTCGACTCTGGATTTTTCCTCAGGGTTGACTCCCGAAGCCTTTCCCGTGACCGGGAGTGCCGCAAGGCAGCAGAGGTTTGAAATCAGGGTTTACCTTCCCCTAGATGGGCTACCTTCCCAGGTTGACGAGCCACCATCTACCCGAAGCATCTGGTTTTAAGGTGCCAGAGATCCGCCCTCGCCCCTTCTCCTATTAGTAAAAGCAGTTCCGCCGGGCTTAGAGACTAAACCACACGGGCAGGCTAGGAGTTGGACTTAGTTGTCAGAGGCTTTTCGAGACGCACGCCATAAGGAGCATTTTATAAGCATTGGGAGCTTAACCCCAGTGCCGCTCCTGGCTATGACAACCTTGGAACCACACTGATTAGTAGTCAGCTACACTACACCTGCGCCATAGCCACAGTATTATAATATGTATTATAATAATATTAATAATCATCATCATCACGATAAAATATAAAAATGGCAGAATTAATAAAGGCTGAAGTACAACGAGCCATTTGTATCCCACACCGGTCGAAGCCCAAAGGGTTGGAGGAGCACTTTGGGTAAAGACTGAAGGGGAATTATGGTATAGGTTAGTCCGTCCGTCTGTCTGTCCCACTTTTGTGAAATCAACTCCGATCTTAATCCGATTGTTTTGAAACTTGGTACCATGGTTTGATATATACTGAGGATGCGTATATTGCAATTTGGTTCTGATGGGATGATTTTTGCGGGAATTGTAGCCCCTGACCTATGACCTCCTGTTTCACCTCACTTCATAGACGGTAACTGTCTTGTGAAATCAGCTCCTCCTACAGTTTTGTTCCGATTGTTTTAAACTTGACACCATGGTTTGATATACCCTGAAGATGTGCATACTGCAATTTCATTCACATCAGATGACCTTGAGGTCAAAGGTCACAGGTCAGATTTTTCCCTTAATCTTCTTAACACAATAACTACTGAAAGAAATGATGTAGGCTTTTCAAATCAATACAGTAGTCGTATCTAATACACATCTTAGATGACTTACACCCTGATCTAACTATGGGTTTGGGGTCAAAGGGGTCAAAGTTCAAAGTTAACATTGTAGATACACTATGGTAAATGCTACATTTACTATTACTATAAATGAGTAAAGCTATGGCCACCAAACGTGGTATGCAAGTTCACCTTGGGATCCTGACCTCTGGCTATGGGTTTGGAGTCCAAAGGTCAAGGTTAACATTCCTTGTGCCTTATTAATGTACAATGTATAAAGCTAGGGCCACCAAACCTGGTACACAGGTTCATCTTGGCATCCTGACCTCAAACTATGGCTTTGGGGTCAGAAGGTCAAAGGTCAAGGATGACAATCCCTATGATCTCTTGCTATAGAACATGTAAAGCTCTGCAGGGTCACCAAACTTGCTACACAGATTTACCTCGGGATCCTGCACTACAGCTATGTGATGGGTTTATCGTAATTTGGTTTTGCCACAGTAATTATATTGAAAAGTTGAAAACAGCTCTTTCAGTAAGTATTGGGATCTTCAAAGAAAACGGAGGCGGGGGATATTGCACTCGCCTCAGGGTGCTCTTGTTACTCAGTAGAACTAAACTGAAATGATCAAATCTTCCCAGGAAATGAATTGAAACCCTTTTTAAAAATTGAAAGTTAATGTTGAGTTAAAATATAAACAACAAAAAATAATAGAAACTAAATTATTAAACCCTACTGTGGTGTGGGGATTTAAAAATAGGATTAATTTTACTTTGAAATATATTCTCCTTTTCATGTCCCCTTTAGATCAGTGAAGACTGGGTTTCCACTCCAAGGTCCATCCTGCACTGAGATGTTCTGAAGGAGAGAGGTTGTCAGTGGAAGAGCCATCCCTGTTTTGTTGTGGATTTCAGCACAGAAGAAGACCTCAAATTTTTCAGGGGTCTTAGGTTTCAGATTCAAGAAGATGCTGCCATAATTTTCTCCAATTTATTTGCTGTAATGAGTAATTCTTTTATTTATCTTTTTTATTTAAGCTCTCAGCAAGAATACAATGTTGGTCATTTTTTGGACAGTTTTCCAGAGCATTTAATTCTAACTAAATCATTAATAGGAAATTTTTGGCAATCCTGTGCTTTTCTTGTGGTGTTCCATAGAATAACATCACTGTAAACTATGGAAAAAACAGCTACTTTAAAATTTGTACTTCCTCATACAACTTTAAGTGGAAAAAGCCTCTCAAAGATGTTGTAACATTTTATCACAACTTTTTGGAAAAGCTCCCACTAATTCAGGCTTTTTGGACTGCAACAATCAAAAACAGCTGGTGAAATCCTTGAGGGAGTGAAATACAGTGAGATTATGTATACATGCTTCATGCATTGAATTAGTTTACTTACTCTAGGTTGTTAATTTGACACTACACACCCTTTGCACTAAAGAAAGCACTTGTTAGCACTTTGTGAAATCATACGCTACTCAAAAAGTTAGGGATATTTGCCTTTCAGGTGAAATTTATGGAAAATGTAAAAAGTTCATGCTATAGTTATGTTATATCATAAAAGTAGGGCATCTACCTATAAATGCAACAGATCTATGTCTGTGTGTGTTTCTCAGATATCTCCCAAACCGTTCGTCAGACTGGCCTCAGATTTTTATAAATGCTTTGCTGAGGTTATGAGGATGTGCATCCCCGAGTCTGGAGTTGCTCAGTCAAAATATGTAATTTTTACCAATAAAAGTTTAGCCACCTCTCCATTTCCTCATGCTCTGGCATCTAGAAGTTTGGGTGGGGTTTCGGATTGACTCTGTACTGATTGGATAATACACGGCATTACGGTATCAGTGACCAGAGCGCTCCGTGAGCAAAACAAGGAAGCGAACAGTGACAGATATGACGAGAAAAAGATAATACTTAAGATTTAATGCTTAAAAAATTATACCATAAAGTTGCCATGATTCTGCAGGTCTAAAGGACAATTCGGCATATGTGGAGAACACGAGGTGTGCAGGTGCATGGGGGGAGGGGGGCGCACGGGGACCCGTGGTGCTACAGTGGACAGCGGTGGCACACGGGTGAAGCAGCAGCCGAGACTCCGTTAACTGGGCAGGCTGGGCTTGGCTCCCTATGAAGCACTGCGATCCGCTGGTTCAGCTGCTGCTTCTCCAACACTGGTGTCCGACCGGGCGGACCACGATCCTTCACGGGGAGGCACGCCCCGCCTGCCCGGTCAGTGGTAGACAGGAGTGTGACTGTGGAGCGGAATGGCCAGATCAACTGCATATCATATTCGGACACATGCACGCTTTGACTAAATGACCGCCGTGACCAAACAGGGCACAAAAATGTCCAAATAACAAAATAAACCATTTTTATTTAAATATTTACAGACAAATGGGCAACACTGATGCAACAGTTGTAACCAAACGGGCCATTCTGCTGTGTATAAAAATGTTGGCTGTTTTGTACTTACAATATTGTTAAAATATAAAAGGATGCACTAGAATGGGTCTCAAATATTTGTAAACGTGTCCTGTTATAGTACTGCATGAGTTTATTGACGATAGACTATAAACTACACATATAGACTAAAACAATTATCAGGGTGACTGAACAACTCCCATTCTCCAAAGTGGAAGATAAACTGTTATGAATATGTCATGAAAGATCCACAAATAAGTGATCTGCCAAAAAAAAAAAAATAAACCAGGGTTCTTAAATAGTTGCAAATATTGGATGTCTCGTTCATTTTCAGTTATTCTGTAATTAATATTCACACAATCAAATAAATCTTAGTGCTGTTCAGTCCCTTTCTTATTTGTCAAAGTCTATAAATGTGTGAATGCCTACATATAGGCTACACCTCTGTATTCCACCTTCAAACACAGCCTACATTTGGGCCTGTCAAGTCTGATTGGCCTACCTGTTTCAGACAGGAATACTTGCTTTCTACGGGCATGCACTACTATAAGTAGAAGCATACAATGGCGATTTCCTCATCTCAAACAATTTGAAACAAAAGCCAACAACAGTGGTGGGTATACCACAACAAAAAATGTCATTGTCTCAATAACTTGTCATGTGCCCTTGAGCATCAATTACAGCTCAACAACGACTTCTCATCCTGTTCACAAGTCAACTTATTGTCTGCTGAGGCAAAGCATTCCACTCTTCTTGAAGGGCAGCCCTCAGGTCATTGAGGTTGTGGGGTGCAGGGTTATGAGCCTCTACAGTGAGACTCAGCTGATCCCATAGGTTTTCTATGGGATTCAGGTCTGGAGAAAGTGCAGGCCACTCCATCTGAGGTATCCTAGCCTCCAGCAGCCGTTCCCTAATGATGCGACCTCGATGAGCTGGAGCATTGTCATCCATGAAGATGAAATTAGGCCTGTGTTGTTCATGCAAGCGGACAATGATGTTATTCAGGTAGTATTGGCTTGTCACTGTACCATTCACAAGGTGTAGGGCAGTTCTGGATTGACGAGACACACCTGCCCAGACTGTAACACCACTACCACCAAAGGCTCATCTGGTGACAACAGTGGCTGGTGCATAGCGCTCTCCTTGGCGTCTCCAACAGTGTTGGCGATCATCATTTCTGCTCAGCGTGAATCGAATTTCATTAGAGAACAGGACTGAGGCCCACTGGTCCCTTGTCCAGCATAAATGCTCCCTGGCCCATGCAAGATGATGACACCTGTGCCTGGTGGTGTGGTCAGGTCGTCTAGCACACAGACCACGCTAATGTAAACGGTTTTCAATGGTCTCATGTGACACTTGGGTGCCTCTCACCTCCCTTAAATGTGCCTGGAGTTGAGTGACATTCACCAACCGATTCCATAGGGCACTGTTCACAATGAAGCGGTCATCAGCATGGGATGTGGCCAAAGGACGTCCACTTTTGTGCCTTTCTGTGGCTCTTCTAGCCTCTCTGTATCTCTGTTGCAACCTGCTGATGACACACTGTGACATGCTAAGCTCAGTGGCCACTTCCCTCTGAGAACATCCTGTTTGAAGCCTTGCAATGGCGAGGTACTGCTGATCAATTGTTAGGTGTTGTCTTGGTCTCATGATGTCAAAATGTGAACAGCATGATGAAGAGGACTGTTTAAATATTTACTCTAACTGAACCAGAAAATTTATTGGTTGATTCATGGATCAAACACCTGTAGTGAATTTTGCCGTTAAGCACCTTGTTAGAGAACACCAAGTTATGCAAAAAGTACTGAAACGTTGAATAGTTGGACATGTGCATTCAAAAGGTTAGAGAAGGTCAAATTAAGTTCACCTGTAAAGGTTATAGTGCGTTTTAGGTGCATCCTGAAATGTCACCCGAAAGCCGAATATCCCTAACTTTTTGTGAGTAGTGTAAGTTAAATAATAAAAGTGCATTATTGTAACTGATTTTGGGTTGGTTCTTAGTGTGATAACACTGGTCAACACCAAATTTATTGTCGAAGTTTTTTTAGCTGATTTAGGACAATTTTGATGTGCTGAATCCAAAAATCGCATTGGTTTTGCTCAATCAGGTCAACTTTTTGAACTATGGCCACATGTTTGGGGTTTTTTTACGTTTTTGTTTACATGTATAGGTATTTTTGCTTTATGCGGTGGCGGAGTGGTTAGCACTGCGGCAGCACAGCAACTCACCCTTGGCCTGGGGATCCTGGGTTCGATCCCAGCCCCCGACCAACAGTGATCTGTGTGGAGTTTGCATGTTCTCCCCGTGTCTGCATGGGTTTACTCCAGGATTTCTCCGGTTTCCTCCCACATGCCAAAAACATGCAAGTTAGGTTAATTGGCATCAAAACTGGGGATTCTAAATTGTCCTTAGGTATAACTGTGAGAGTGAATGGTTGTCTGTCTCTCTGTGTTGGCCCTGTGATGGACTGGTGATCTGTCCAGGGTGTACCCTGCCTCTCGCCCAAAGACGCTGGGATAGGCTCCAGCCCCGCCCCCGCGACCCAAAAAGGATTAAGCGGAAGAAGATGAATGAATGAATGAATGATGCAAAATTCTTTATTTCTTGAAATTCTCTGAATTTTGAGCAATGATGATGTGACATTCAATTTACATGTAATTACCTTTATCAATGTCTACTATTCAATTTACAGTACAATTGTACAACTGCTGTACAGCTGCTTACAACTTAGCATAAAAACCTGACCTGATCGAGAGAAACGGATGTCATTTTTGGATTCAGCGGTGCAAAATTGTCTCAAATCAATTGAAAAAAACACAGACAACTTACAAAAAAATTATTTTTGTTATGTTGTGTAATTTATGTATTCACAAAGTTAGAATATTCCTGGTACAATTTGCAGCATTAAGTCTTAAGATTTTTTTTTCCTGGCAAGTAAAATGGCTATTAAAAGGGTAATTTCCCTGATTGTTTTGGGATTGGATTGCATCGAATCGAAAATGAATTGATTCAGAAACTCAAGAATCAGAATCAAAACTATTCTGGAAATTTGTGATGATTCCCAGCCGTAGTTGTAGACGAGGGGTAGTCTGATCTGTCAATTGATATACACTTAATATTTCAGGGATTGAATGTTAAAGTGAAAGTCACTGTTAAAGGTGCGTTGGTTGGTGATTTGGATCTATGTAACGTTCCCAAAGTTTTTGTACATGGTGACCATTGTGTTAAATAAACTGCAGACCCAGTCGACCTGGTAGCAGTAATGTGCACACTCGTACCCAGAGGTTGAAAGCGAGGAAGCTGCATAAAAACTCTTGGTTTAAAAACAAAACAAAAAACCCACACACTCAAATTCATTTGAACAGATTGATCAGGTTCTTTTTAGCACACACACACCACCATGGAACATTCTTGCATTTGAAAAAATACACGCTTGAACTGGAATGCACTTTGAACCAATCAGGTCCTTTGTTTGAGATGATGTCACTTCCAGGTCAGAGCATGAAGGAAAAAATTTTTTTTAAACACAATTATTAAAGGACAGCATGTAGCTCGAGATCAGCTAGAAGCTGAGCTGCGATGATGTGATGAGTTATGTGACAAGCTGGCTAGCTAGAAGGTGATGGTGCGTTTAATTAAACACTGTTCACACGTTTTAATTGGATTTTCCATGTCGTAGTTATGAATCTTACTATTACTACAGTATGTCTGCTGCTGCACTGCTGGTTTGTGTACTTATGCCCTCTTTACACAGGGGTGGAGATCATTGAGAGATTGTTGAGATATCTCCCCAATTTTTGGTCTGTCAGTGATATTCAGTGATTTCCACAGTCACCACGGACTCCTCAAAGTTTTGACTTGGTCCAAAACACACAAGAATCTCCCAAATGATCCCAAAGATCAAAAATTGGGCCAACTGCTCAACGATCTCTGTGCTATGTAAAGGGGCCCTTAGTATTTGGACAATGCATCACTTAGACCCAGCTACTATGTAGTGTTCGTTGTGAGACTTGCTAGTTAGCTTGAAAAGCCTTAAACAATGCTGTAGTCCCAGGGTAACCAAAGCTTTTGGCTCAACGTTATACATGTTGCATCTGTATGAATGTTGTTCTACCTGTTTGTTTACCTATATGAATAGTATCTTTTTTCATTTCTTCTTTTCTCCCCTCACCCCCCGACCAGTTGTGGCAGATAACTGTCCCTCCCTGAGCCTGGTTCTGCCAGAGGTGTCTTCCAAGGGAGTTTTTCCTTCCCACTGTCGCCTAGTGCTTGCTCATGGAGGATTGCTTGATTGTTGGGGTTTTCTCTGAATTACTTATGATTTGTTCCTTATGTATCTAACGCTTTGAGATGGCTTTTTGTTGTGATTGGGCATTATATAGTATATAAAATTAAAGCGATGGCATGTAGCTCATGTTCATTTCGGAAAGTTTTAGAGGAGCTAACGTAGCCAAAGCAGCTAGCATTAGCATCACATTTGACATTTATAGGGAACTTAAAACACTTTGTGGCATTGTTATAGGTCAGAATGTGAATGAGCTTAGAGCTAGCATGCTGAAACTGCTCCACTGTCAACTGAAAATACCTGAAGTGACCGAAGTTCAACAAAAATTTAACACCAGACAGGTGTAAATTGATGTGTGGGAAATGGAATCACAGGTAGATTTTCTGCACTGCCACACCATGTTTTTGTACCACACCAGTGTGAAATGGCACAATTTTATCTTGTTTATATCCTTTCATATCATTTAGGAGATTGCTTATGATGGGTTCTAACTCGAAGTAAGACATTTTTCCCAGCACCCTTTAGTAAATCTCAATAGTAGTTTTTTAACGCCAAAACAGGGTTTTGCGATGGCGCAGCACATTAGTAAATCGGCCCCTAAGTTCTGTGTCAGTCCTGAACTGGGGCATGGAGAGTCACTCATGACAGACTGTTGGAAGTGATCATGGTATGTTGCTTTCACTGTAAAAATGACCCAAGACCTTCTAAATATAAATCACTATAGAGAGTGATGAAGCAACAGAGGAAAATGGATTACTGCTTTTTGGGGTAGTACACATATTTTTAAAGGCAAAGTGATAAATTTGATTAACAAAGATTGCTTCTTTGATATCCTTTAATATTGCTGGGGAGGACAAGGTTGCATTACCCCAGTCTGTTGCTGATTTGCTGTGTAAATATTAATGTAGGTAAAGCATTGCTGCCTATCAGCAGATTACCGTTTGCTAATGGCACCAAGCAGATGAGAACAAGCACTGCGGCACTCTGATGCAGGAGTGTTTGTTATCTGAATGCACATGAGCGTAGTGACCAATCAGTGAATGGTGCCCTTTTTATCAGATTAAAAGGACTCATCCCTCCCAGCAGGAGCCTGCAGTGGCCATCTAACTCTTAAAAGCACACATTCATATACACACATGTTGAAACACACACACTTGAGTGAATGGATTTTAAAGAACATACACACACACAGATGCAGTTGAATTAATCTCACTGACATGGGGGTTAGAAGTCCAAGTATATTTTTATTTTAAGAGTGGAAGTATTCTGCTCATTTTTATAGACTCGCAGCTCATTCCCTTTTGAGTATTAATTATGAATTGAAGTGTTTTTTGTAATACTTATGCAAAAGCAATGATCAAATTAATTTACCTGGTATGAATTCTCTTTGTCTAATATGTATAGCCTGTAGAAGAATAAATTATACTGTTATAACTCCTGCTTGTTCCCTATTGGATATAAATATTGAAGAAAAAATTGTAACATTGGTTAACAGATCTAATCCCAAATTTTAACACATTTCCTTCATGTTTGTATGACTTACATAATGGGGGGGCCCGAGTTTCACATTTTCTCTTAATTTTTCATGTGTTTTGTGCTACAGGCTGCTTGTGTGCCCGTGATGCTCAGTAATGGTTGGGAGCTTCCGTTCTCGGAGGTCATCGACTGGAATACCGCAGCTGTGATTGGGGACGAGAGGCTGCTATTACAAGTAGGTGTGACTTCTACAGTGATGTGAAAAAGTGTTTGCACCCTTCCTGAGTTCTCATGTTTTTGTATGTTTGTCACACTTAAATGTTTCAGATCATCAAACAAATTTAAATATTAGACAAAGATGACACAAGTAAACACAAAATGCAGTTTTTAAATGAAGGTATTCTTTAGGGGAAAAAAATCCAAACCTACATGCCCCTGTGTGAAAAAGTGATTGCCCTCTAAACCTAATACCTGGTTGGGCCACCCTTAGCAGAAACAACTGCAGTCAAGCATTTGCAATAACTGGCAATGAGTCTTTTACAACGCTGTGAAGGAATTTTGGCCTCACTCGTCTTTGTAGAATTGTTGTAATTCAGCCACATTGGAGGGTTTTTGAGCATGAACTGTCTTTTTAAGGTTATGCCACAGCATTTCAATTGGATTCAGGTCAGGACTTTGACTAGGCCACTCCAAAGTCTTCATTTTGTTTTTCTTAAACCATTCAGAGCTGGACTTGTTAGTGTGGTTTGGATCATTGTCCTGCTGCAGAACCCAAGTGCGCTTCAGCTTGAGGTCACAAAGAGATGGCCGGACATTCTCCTTCAGGATTTTTTGGTAGACAGCAGAATTTATGGTTCCATTTACCACAGCAAGTCTTCCAGGTCCCGAAGCAGCAAAACAGCCCCAGACTATCAAACTACCACCACCATATTTTACTGTTGGTATGATGTTCCTTTTCTGAAATGCTGTTACTTTTACACCAGATGTAATGGGACACACGCCTTCCAAAAAGTTCAACTTTTGTCTCATCAGTCCACAGAGTATTTTCCCAAAAGTCTTGGGGATCCATCCATCTTCTTCCGCTTAATCCTTTTTGGGTCGCGGGGGGGATCATCAAGATGTTTTCTGGCAAAACTGAGACAAGCCTTTATGTTCTTTTTGCTCAGCAGTGGTTTTCGTCTTTGAACTCTGCCATGCAGGCCATTTTTGCCCAGTCTCTTTCTTATGGTGGAGTCATGAACACTGACCTTAACTGAGACAAGTGAGCACTGCAGTTCTTTGGATGTTGTTGTGGGGTCTTTTGTGACCTCTTGGATGAGTTGTTGCTGCGCTCTTGGGGTAATTTTGGTTGGCTGGCCTCTCCTGGGAAGGTTCACCACTGTTCCATGTTTTTCCATTTGTGGATGTCTCTCACTGTGGTTTTCTGGAGTCCCAAAGCTTTAGAAATGGCTTTATAACCTTTTTCAGACTGATAGATTTCATTTACTTTGTTTCTCATTTGTTCCTGAATTTCTTTGGATCGCAGGATGATGTCTAGCTTTTGAGAATCTTCTGGTCTACTTCACTTTGTCGGGCAGGTCCTGTTTAAGTGATTTCTTGATTGAGAACAGGTGTGGCAGTAATCAGGCCTGGGTGTGGCTTGAGAAATTGAACTCAACTTTCCAAAGATGTGATAAACCACAGTTAATTTATGTTTTAACGGGGGGGGCAATCACTTTTTCCCACAGGACCATGTATGTTTGGATTTGTTCCCCCTTAATAATAAACACCTTCATTTCAAAACTGCATTTTGTGTTTACTTGTGTTGTCTTTGTCTAATATTTAAATTTGTTTGATGATCTGAAATATTTAAGTGTGACAAACAAAAAACTGAGAAATCAGGAAGGGTGCAAACACTTTTTACACCACTGTACTTCAGTTTAAACTTAATGGCTGACTTCTATTAGACTTTTAGAGAAGATTCATTCAGTTAGAATCACCTCTGCTTTATCTCTGCACTGGCAAATATTTTTGAGAGTGATACCCCGTTTGATAGCATTGCATGATGGCTCAATATAATTCTGGTGTTTCTTCAGTTCTTCAAAAATTACAACTTGAATCTTACCTGTACAAATTTTTTTTCTTGTTCTCTGGGATTAAATAAGTACACTGACAGATGTGATTTCTTTCTCAGATCCCCTCAACAGTGCGTTCCATTCACCAGGATAAGATCCTGTCCCTGAGACAGCAGACACAGTTTCTATGGGAGGCTTACTTTAACTCTGTGGAGAAGATTGTCCTGACCACATTGGAGGTACACCCACATTTATCTTTTTACTTGCAGTACAATTCCAAGTGAAGATGCCATTCAGTCTAAATGTGAGTACACCAGCAACTGTCCATGGTTCACCATTGATCTGAGATGCAAAGTTGAAATGTATTAATTATAAAAACAAATAAACAAAAAAAAAGATCAACATGAGGGTTTCCAACACTACATAAGCATAACAAACACAGTGTCTTCATGTGTTAGCCTTTGAGTGATGCTCCAAACCGGCAGACTTGATTTATTTTATTTTTTTATGTAAAAGTCTGTGGTTTTTGTGTCATACTGGAATCAGGTTTGTGTAGATTGATGCCAGTTTGAATGTCCAAAATACTGACACATGAATTAGTGACATTTATCCACTAGTTCCTTTTTAAAATCATATATAGTTTTAAATAACATTCGATTCTTTTCCTTGTTTTTTTTTTCTTCTCACATTTTACAAGTGCAGACTGCATAATTCTCAATGTAGTGTGTACACTGAAACTCCTAGGCTCTTGATTGAAAAGCTAGAGGGGTGATATTTATTGTTAAACAGTGCTGTCATGTTTTCTGGCTGTATCTTACTTTGGCTTGGCCCTCAATCATGTCAGTAGTTTGTTCCTGTCAAAGTCCATTTATCTGTATTCCTCCTGGCATGGAGCCGCCAATCACACTGCTCCTGGGCTACGATTACAAACAGGCAAAGCTGAGATCATGGAGGAATTTAAAAGAATAAAGGAGCCATAGAGAAGCACACTGGATGTGAGAGGTGTAGATTTTTTTCTGTTCTAAAATAGATCTCAGTGCAGGCTTCCGCATTAATGCAGAATGTTAATACTGGAGTGTTGTGGCATATTTTTACATAACAGCATGTTGATTGTCTACGTCTGATGGAGCCACTTCTCTCCTCCTTGGGAGTGGCAGCAGCAGTCCACCCACATCGCTAACTGATTGGTCATAAGTGTCTTAGTGCCACTGAAGCACAAAACTGTTACCAACAGAGTGCTAAAAGCTAAGTTACTAGGGTATCTAAAAAAAATGAATATTGTGACAATTTTCATAATTTAATTCCAAAGGTAAACTTTTTTAAACAATAAAGAAGTGTCCATCTTCGAAAAAGTGTATTCATTCATACACTCAGTACTCATTTGGGGCTTCTTTACTGTTAATTACTGCATCAAAGACGTATGGCATGGAGGCAGTCAGCCTGTGGCACTGCTGAAGTGTTACTGAAGTCCAAATTGATTTGATCGCAGCTTGATGTTCATCTGTATTGTTGGGCCAGGTGTTGTTCTTCCTCTTGACTATACTTCATAGAGAATCTACGGGGTTCAAGTCAGGCGAGTTGGCTTAGCTGGTGAAGCACAGTCAGCAAACCATTTCATAGAAGTTTTGGTGCTGTGAGATTGTGCTAAATCCTTCTGGAAAAGGAAACCGGCATCTCCATAAAGCTTTTCAGCAGCCCAGTTAGGTTATAACCCAGTTAAGATGCTTCTGATTTTTTTTTTTTTTTTGGTCTCTGATTCCTGAGTGGCTTCATATTGGGAACGTGACCATTGTAGGTTTTTCCCCTAAAAACTGTGCATGTTGGCCCTTGATGCACTGACACCAGACTCCTTCCATTTCTCGTGAAGGTCCCCCCCTCCCCCAAGTTCTTGAATCAATTTTTCTTGACAGTTCTCTCAAGGCAATTTCATTTTAGTGTAACATATAGAGCCAATTACGGGGGAGGGGGGGGTGAAAAGTTCATAGTAGTCAAATTTGACCAAATGTGGTTTATTTTTCAACATAGTCTCCCCTTCGGTCCACACACTTCTTCCATCAGTGTTGCAGTGCTTGGATCCCTGCGGTTGGAAAAATAATCCACATTTCATCAAATTTGACCAATATGAACGTTTCAGCCCCACCCACCACCCACCCACACACACACACACACGTAGCTAACATTAGCCTCAAACATGGTGTTGCATCAAAACACAGATCTCAGAGAAATGACAAAAGATGGAGATGGTGGAGTGAACAGCAGCTCATTAGCATTTAAATTAAATTGGCATAAACTAGGCAGGTTTAAAGTGCCTTCCTCTGTGTGGAAAATGGTGCTGCAATAATTAAGCCTTGAGTTGTTTTGACCAAAGCATGTCACAGGCATTTCATTGACACCTCTGGGAACTGTCGATGTGTGGGGAAAATGTACAATGGGGGCACAGTAAAGTTGCCTTGTAGTGACGAAAGATTTCCAGTTATTTTTTTAAAGCGATTCTCTCAAAATATAGGCATTTGTGTATCTGTAAATTTCACATGTGGCAATTTCATTGATTTTTCCCAAGCAGTGCATGGCCTGATGAGCTTCCTGAATGGCAGGTAGAGTAGATCACTTTATTACTTTTTTGTTGGCTGCAGTTTCTAACATTAGTTTTGATCCTTAGTTTTACAGACTCCTCATCCTGAGAGGTACACATTCACAAAACTGGAAGGCAGCGATGCCATTCCCTTGTCAAGTGGGTAAAGTTACAGCCCCAGGAAGCTGTTCTTCAATCTGTTTACACCCTCAGCATCTTAACACTGTTCCTACATATCCCACAGCTGAGCAATAGGCCACTTGTGTTTTGGCTTCAGATTTCTCAGTCAGCCAATATTCTTAAGCTGTTGTGGATATTTTGCTATAAACTGGGTTAACATGAACCTCAGAAATAGGTTTACTACCACAATAATCTTTCATGATGTAAACAGGGCTTGCTTTGGTCTCTAGCTACACTGTAGCTTGGGAGAATGATTAATATTTTATAAAGATATCCTTTCCTGCTGAAAAACTCTATCAGACTAAAAGTTAAAGAAAGCACCTTAGTAAGAATAAGCACTTGTTCATCTTGCTTCAGATTTTACAAATTCTATACATTATCATTCAAGCCATCTTAATGATGGATGATGGATAAAATAGGCACATCTAAGCCTTTCTTCATTTAAACTGTAAACCAGAGGAACTGAGCAAACTTTTGTTGACGTGAAGCTGTTTAGTTTCTGAAAATAGATGTCAGTATAGTTAATCAGTGGTATATTTTCTTCTTTTTACATAGATGTATGCAAAGGATGCAAAGTAATTTAGTTAAATTTTAAGCTCAGTTATGTCAGCCTATGGCAATTTGTAATGCAAGTGGTATGACAAGACAACTACACCACAGCATCTCTCCTGCGCTCTTTTCAGCCTGCAGAAAGTTTCGCAAACTTGACAGTTTCTTTAGCCAATCACAGGCCTCGTCAGCCAGAGGTTTTGCTTTTGGCAGCGCCACAAAGATGACATGCACTTCATGGGCTGTTTCTGCTTTATTTTGTATGGAAACTTTCATGATATACTTTGATTAATTTTAACGGGAGTGGTGGCTCAGTTGGTAGAGCATCCGCCCCACACCCGGGAGGCCGGGGCTGGAATCCCAGCCGGGTCATCCCGAAGACTATATGAAAGCACCAGCTTGGTGCTCAGCAATAATGGAACGGAGGAGGGAAATTTGCGGCAGCGCCTTGCATGGCAGCAACCCCTCTGATTTTATATATGTGTGATTAACATTGTAGATGAGAGAAACATAATTTCATTTCATTCTACTGTACATGATTGGCTGTATGGATTTGAATGACAATAAAGATGGCTTAGCCTTATCCTTATTGTGTTTACAAGAATGTTTTTTTATAAACGTTTGTCGCCGAATATTATTCATTCTGACATATTTCAGCATTTCCATGGCGATGACTATTACTGTAGTTTTGTCTTGTTTTGTTGCATGGTCAGGAGTTCCTGGCAGCAGAAGGTGAATTACAGAGCTGCGTGGAGGAATCTGATCAGATCTAAATGAAACAGTCATTGTCGCCCTGGACAGACTGATGATGATGATGTTGGGAATGTATGTCTTGTTACACAGTAGTCAGTGTTAATCAGTTTACTTTATCTATAAATTCAAGACGTGTGTGTGTGTGTGTGTGTGTGTGTGTTCCTCAGCTATCTCTCAAACCGTTCGTCACACTGACCAAAGATTTTAAACGTGCTTTGCTGAACCTACAAGGGTGTGCATCCCCAAATATGGAGTCACTCAGTCAAAATATGTAATTTTTATCAATAAAAGTTTAGCCACCGCTGTGTGACCGCTTTACGTCTTCATCCCCTGGCTTCAAGAAATGTGGGCGGGGTTTCGGATTGACACCCTGCTCATTGGAGAATACGCCGCATCACGGCCATGCTGATTGGACAATATGCAGCATCGCAACTGTGCTGATTGGATAACACAGCATCACGACTTGTCAGTCACCACAACGCTTCGCAAACAAAGATTTTTAGAAGTGCTTTGCTGCTGAGGTGTGAATCCACAAGTATGGAGCCGCTCAGTCAAAATATAGACCATAAAGTTGCTGTGATTGCGTAGGTCTTATGGATATATTCGGCATAGACAACACGAGGTGGTGGTGGTGGGGGGGGTTCGGCATAGAGAATGCGGGGGGGCACCCGTGGTGCCGCAAATGACACTCTGGCACACAGGTAGCCGAGACTTCTGTCCCGTCCCACCGGGCACTCCACGAACGTTCGGGGGGAGGCTCGCTCGGCCTGCCCGGTCAGTGATAGACAAAAGTCCCGACTGCTGCTTCATTGTGACCAGATCAGCTGCGTATTACATGTGGACACATGCTTTGACTAAACGACAGCAAGACGCGAAAATGTCCAAATAACGAAATCGATCATTTTTATTTAAATACTTACAGAAAAATGGGCAACACTAATGCAAAAGTCACAGCAAAGTGGCTCATTCTGCTCTCTCTCGCTGTGTGTGTGTGTGTGTGTGTGAGAGAGAGAGAGAGAGAGAGAGAGAGAGAGAGAGAGAGACTTGACTTTTAAAAAGCTTTTATTGCACACTTCAAAAAAATGTAAGCACACCAACATCATTCCTCCAAGTGTGTCACGTTGGAAAAAGTGCAAACTGAAATGTTCCCCCCCCCCACACACAACACAGAGCAGTCCCTGCAGTCCACCTATTCAAAGATCCAGTTCTGTGACAGTCAATTACAGTCAATTAAATGTCATATACCAGTCTGTTCAAACAATATCCCAAATATGGGTAAAACAGGCAGAGGAACGACCGCCATTCATTCCTCCTGTCGGGCGCGCTTGACCGGCGTTCCCCCTGCTGCTTTACGCAGGGCTGTCAGGTGTTTCTTGAGGCGATAACGCTTCCTTTCATCCAGGAGGTCCAGACCAACCTGCCTTCTTAGCACATCCACAGACTTAATGAATTTATCAGTGTCACTGAAGTAGTCGGCGACCCTAATGGCTTTGTTATAGGTTGCGTCCAGGAATGCATTTATTTCTTCCAGTGAATACAAACTCGTGTTTGTACTGCATTTTGCCTCAATAGACTCAGCATTAGACACAGTGTCGTTCTCAGATTCCATTTCCTCGTCAGCACCACTCAGCCGACTGCTTGGTTCTCCCGGGCCAGTGGATTCATCATGGGCCACATTTTCTTGGACGCCACCCTCAGCAGCTGACTGTCGCTGTTTCATCCCCCGCTGTGTAATGGTAGCAGCCTCCGGAAGCACAGCCGCTGATGTCACACAGCGAGATTCTGACGCACCATCAGGTCGGTGGTCCGTCTCCTGCTCCGAAACGGCAGCAGCTGGCGGAGGCACAGCCGCTGACGTCACACAGCGAGATGATTGTGACGCACCATCAGGTCGGTGCTCCGTCCCCTCCTCCGAAGCGGTAGCGGCTTCCGGCGGCACAGCTGTTGACGTCACACAGCGAGATGATTGTGACGCACCATCAGTGACCTTTCTGGCGACATCGCCATCCACGCTCCCGCCCGCAAGCTGGGCCGCTGCCGGGCCGTCCACAGACACAGCGGCAGGCTCCGTAGCAGGTGCAGCGGGAGCGGAGGCCGCGCCGCCGTCCGCAGCTGCGGCGGGAGTGAAGGTCTCACCGCCGGCACGGGCACAGGTGAGTCTGCTTTAGACCAGGCCAAGGAAGAAATAAAATACAACATTTACACATCAGTACGTCAGCCTCCTGGAAGTTAGTAGTGAAGAAGTGGGCGCTGGTTCCTAAAGATTCACCCGTGAACTGCGTCGCTGTCGTCGTGGATGCCCTGAATTTCCCTCTGAGGATCAATAAAGTATACAAATACATTCATTCATTCATTCATCTTCTTCCGCTTAATCCTTTTTGGGTCGTGGGGGGCTGGAACCTATCCCAGCATCTTTTGGGCGAGAGGCAGGGTACACCCAGGACAGATCGCCAGTCCATCGCAGGGCCAACACAGAGAGACAGACAACCATTCACTCTCACAGTCATACCTAAGGACAATTTAGAATCCCCAGTTTGATGCCAATTAACCTAACTTACATGTTTTTGGCATGTGGGAGGAAACCAGAGAAATCCCGGAGTAAACCCACGCAGACACGGGGAGAACATGCAAACTCCACACAGATCACTGTTGGTCAGGGGCTGGGATCGAACCCAGGATCCCCCGGCCAAGGGTGAGTTGCTGTGCTGCCGCAGTGCTAACCACTCTGTCACCGTGCCACCCAAATAATAACAGTAATTTTCGGTGTTTTGTACTCATTGCTAAAAGATAAAAGGATGCACTACATTGTGTCTCAAATATTTGTAAATGTGTCCTGTTATAGTACTGCATGAGTTTCTTGACAATAGACTATAAACTACACATATAAACTAAATTATAATGATGACTGAACAACTCCCATTCCCCAAAGTGCAAGATACAACATTTAAGAATATAACTCATAAAAGATCACACAAATAAGTGATCTGACAAAAAAAATAAACAAGCGGTTCTTAAACAGTGGCTAATATTGGATGTCCCATTTATTTTCAATTATTCTGTAATTAATATTCACACAATCAATCTCAGTTCAGTACCTTTCATATTTATCAAAGTCTAGCATGTGATTGCCTACATAGAGGCTACACCTCTGTATTCCACTTTCAAACACAGCCTACATTTGGGCCTGCAAAGCCTGATTGGGCTACCTGTTTCAGACAGGAATACTTGCTTTCTATGAGCATGCACAAGTACATACATAATGTACAAAACACTCATCTCAGACTGAAAAACAAATTACACAAGTCAAGCCAAAAATAAGCTTCAAAGAAAAATACGATCAAAGCGGACATAAATAAAGGGGTTTAATGAAATTGTTCATGATAAAAACACCGCTGCATCATTCAGGAAAAAAAAAAACTCATTTGTAGTCTGCTGGATCTTTGTTTGTTTGAAGTGACTTGTAACTTCCGTTGTTAATTTCAGAAGCACCACAGGATCTATGTCTGCACTCCAATCCCACATGCTGTTTCCTAACAGCATGTGGGATTGATGGAAGAATTGTTTAAGTGTTAATTGACTGAAAATGATCAATCTTAACACAAAATCAGTTTATTTCAGTGATCCAGATATAATCAACAGTAGTTTTACCAGAAATGTGTCTGATCAGATTATCTTTCTAATGACTGTAGCTTTGTGTTCTTGCTTTTTTCCCCACAGGAACAAGGAGTATTGTTGATTAACATTTTCCACTGAAAATTAGATTTTGTCTTCTTTTGATGTAGCTCATCCAGGACCGGGTACTGCAGCACACCTCTAGGAGTAGCCTCATGTGGAACAGTCTTCCTGGAGGACTTTTCACTCTGCCTCAGTACTCCACACACTTGAGAGACTTTCCTTTCTACTACGCCAAGCTGGGTCAGTTCATCCCTCTCTCACGTGGCGTATGTTATGATCTAACTTGTTAAAGTCATAGATTGTAAAAACAAAAGTGAAGCTGTTCTTCCTCGATTTAGTCTGAGCCATAGCAACTGTGAAGCAGAGTGGCTGTGTTGAATTCCCAATTATAACCACACTCAATCTTGACCAAACCCAATTTTTATTAAATAGCATCAAAAAACTAATTAAAGTCAAATTGATCAAGAAAGCGAACATTCGAACATGCATCTTCTTCTTTCAGCTGCTCCCTTTAGGAGTCGCCGCAGTGGATCATCTGTCTCCATCTCCCCCTATCCCTTGCATCTTCCTCTGTAACACCAACCCTCTCCATGTCCTCCTTCACTACATCCATGAATCTTCTCTGTGGTCTTCCTCTTTTCCTCCTGCCTGGCAGCTCCATCTTCACCATCCTTTGTTCAGTATGTCCACTATCCCTCCTCTGCACATGTCCAAACAATCTCAGCCTTACCTCCCTTACTTTGTCTCCAAACTGCTCAACCTGAGCTGCCCTCTGATATACTTGTTTCTAATCTTGTCCCTCCTAGTCACTCCCAGTGAAAATCTTAGCATCTTCAGCTCTGCCACCTCCAGCTCCACCTCCTGTCTTTTTGTCAGCACCACCGTCTCCAAACCATACATCATAGCAGGTCTCACTTCTGTCTTGTAAATCTTCCCTTTCACTCTTGCTGTTACCTTGCTGCTACCTTTCTGTCACAAATCACTCTGACACTCGTCTCCACTCACTCCACCCTGCCTGCACTCTCTTCTTCACCTCTCTTGTGCATTTTCCATTGCTTTGGACGGTTGACCCCAGGTATTTAAACTCATCTATTTTCACTACCACTACTCCTTCCATTTTCACCATTGCACCTACCTCCCTCTCATTCACACTTATGTATTTGGTCTTGCTTCTACAGACTTTCATTCCTCTTCTCTCCAGAGCATACCTCCACTTCTCCAGGTTCTCTTCCACCTGCTCCCTACTCTCACTGCAGATCACAATGTTGTCTGTGAACATCATGGTCCACGGAGACACCTGCCTGACCTCGTCTGTCAGCCTATCCATCACCATGGCAAACAAGAAGGGGCTCAGATCCAATCCCTGATGTAATCCCACCCCCACCTTGAATCCATCTGTCACTCCTACAGCACACTTCACCACCGTCTTGCTGTCCTCATACATGTCCTGCACCACCCTCACATACTTCTGCCACTTCTGACTTTCTCATACAGTACCACACTTCCTCTCTTGGTACTCTATCATACGCTTTCTCTAGACCCACAAAGACACAGTGCAGCTCCTGTGCACAGAGAAGTACCTTCTCTGTACTTTTCCATCAGCACTGTTAGAGCAAACATTGCATCTGTAGTACTCTTTCTTGGCATAAAACCATACTGCTGCTCACTGATTGTCACCTCTCCTCTTAACCTGGCTTCAACAACTCTTTTCCATATCTTCATAGTGTGGCTGATCAATTTTATGCCTCTGTAGTTATGACAGCGCTGAGCTTCACCTTTGTCTTGAAAATTGGTACTCAAACACTACTTCTCCACTCCTCAGGCATCTTCTCACTCTCCAAGATTGTGTTAAACAGTCTTGTTAAAAAAGTCCACTGCCATCTCTCCTAAAAATCTCCATACCTCCACAGGTATGTCATCTGGATCAACCGCCTTTCCATTCTTCATCCGCTTCAAAGCTGCCCTCACTTCTGCCTTGCTAATCCTTGGGACTTCCTTGTTCACAATCTTTCCTTCATCCATTGTCCTCTCTCTCTCATTTTCTTTATTCATTAGCTCTTCAAAGTACTCCTTCCACCTTCTCAACACACTCTCGTCATTTGTTAGTACATTACCATTTCTGACCTTAATCAACCTAACCTGCTGTACATCCTTTCCAGCTCAATCTCTCTGTCTAGCTAGTCGATAAAACTCCTTTTCTCCTTCCTTAGAGTCCAGCCTCTCATACAACTCACTATATGCCTTTCCCTTTGCTTTTGTCACCTCTCTCCTTGCCATGCACCTAGATTCCAAATACTCATGTCTACTTTCTTCGTCTCCCTGACTATCCCACTTTTTTTTGCTAACCTCTTCTTTTGGATACTTTCCTGTACCTCCTCATTCCACCACCAAGTCTCTTCATCTTCCTTCCTCTGTCCACTGGATACACCACATACCCTTCTACCCATTTCCCTCAATACTTTTGCTGTACTTTCCCAGTCATCTGGTTATTCTTCCCTACCACCCAGAGCCGGCATCAACTCCTTCCTGAACTCTGTGGGACCTTCTTCCTTCTGTGACTTCCCCCACTTAATCTTTGGCTCTGTCTTCACTGTTTTCCTCTTCTTGCTTTGCAAAGTCATCCTACAAACTACCATCCAATGCTGTCTAGCTACATTCTCCCTTGCTACCACCTTGCAGTCTCCTGTCTTTCAGATTTCTCCTTCTGCGTAAGATGTAGTCCACTTGTGCGCACCTTCCTCCACTCTTGTAAGTCACCCTATGTTCCTCTCTCTTCTTTAAGTATGTGTTCACCACAGCCATTTCTATCCTTTTAGCAAAATCCACAACCATGTGTCCGTCCTCATTTCTCTCCTTAAGACCATACCTACCCAGGACCTCCTCATCACCTCTGTTCCCTTCACCGACATGTCCATTAAAGTCCACTCCAATCACCACTCTCTCTCCCCCCTGGGAACACTCTCTACCACTTCATCCAGCTTACTCCAGAATTCCTCCTTCTCTTCTACCTGACATCCAGCTTGTGGGACATACGCACTGACAACACTCAACATCACCTTTGACTTCTAGCTTCAAACTCATGATTCTGTCTGACTCCCTCTTTTCCTCCTCAACACTCTTCACATACTCTTACTTCAAGATTACTCCTACTCCATTTCTCTTCCTATCTACACTATGATAAAACAGTTTAAATTCACCTCCAATGCTCCTAGCCTTGCTTCTCTTCTATCTGGTTTCTTGAACACACAGTATATCTACCTTTCTTCTCTCCATCATATCAGCCAACTCTCTGTCTTTATCAGTCATAGTCCCTACATTTAACGTCCCTACTCTCACCTCCACACTTCTACCTTTTCTTTTCTCTCTCCCTCCTAACACGCCTTCCCTCTCTCTTCCTCCTCGATCTTCGACCAGCAGTAGCCCAATTTCCACCGGGACCCTGTTGGTTAACAGCACCGGTGGCAATCATTGTTAACCTGGGCCTCGACCGATCCGGTCTGAAAGTCTCATTCGTCATGATTCGCATGTTTGATTTGGCAAAGGTTTTACGTCTGATGCTGTTCCTGACACAACCCTCTCCATTTACCCAGGCTTGGGACCGGCACTTGGAGTACACTGGCTTGTGCACCCCCTGTGGCTGGGTTGAATGTTCAAACATGCATAAACATGATTAAAAACTACAAATGAGAACTGAAGCCATCTTTTGGAAAAAATATTTGAGTATTATTTTTAGTTTTCAGTTTGGCAACATGTGGCACACAATAATGGGTTTAAAGTCTTGCTGTAACCAGCCACCAGAGAGTGATTGAGATGCCTTGGCATCACATGCAGATGGATGATAAAACATGTCCTTATTTCCTCTTTTGCCACAGAAAGGCACATTAGTTAGGCTTGGTATGATGTTTTAGTGCTTGGTGAGATATTTGGTTCATTGTTGGAGCTGGGATTTGGTTAATTGGTACCTTTTTTACAAGCCTAATTAAACCTGTATGCAGTATGTCAAGTAAACTTGAAGCTGAAGCAGCTTGAAGTAGAAACACAATTCTGAAACTGTGACTGCTGTCCCCAAAAATGTTTCAAATTGCTTACGCTTGCATGTACAAGTAAATACATATGGGATACTTTTTTGAAACTGACAGATTGGGATTGTCATTTTTTTTCTCCCTAGGTATCAAGCCAAACCCCAAGTTTACAGCCATCATTCATGTAGTCACCCCACTGGTCTCCCAGTCCCAACCAGTTATGAAGTTACTGGTGGCTGTGGCTAAATCCCAGTACTGCGCTCAGGTAATCAAACAACCCAACTTACAGTGCATCCAGAAAGTATTCACACCGCTTCACTTTTTCCACATTTTATGTTACAGCCTTATTCCAAAAGGAATTAAATTAATTTTTTCCCTCAATATTCTACACACAACACCCTATAATGACAATGTGAAAAAAAAATTAGATTTTTGCAAATTTATTAAAAATAAAAAACTAAGAAATCATATGTCCATAAGTGTTCACAGCCTTTGCCATGAAGCTCAAAATTGAGCTCAGGTGCATCCTGTTTCCACTGATCATCCTTGAGATGTTTCTACAGCTTAACTGGAGTCCACCTGTGGTAAATTCAGTTGATTGGACAAGATTTGGAAAGGCACACACCTGTCTATATAAGGTCCCACAGTTGACAGTGCATGTCAGAGCACAAACCAAGCATGAAGTCAAAGGAACTGTCTGTAGACCTCCGAGACAGGATTGTCTCGAGGCACAAATCTGGGGAAGGGTACAGAAAAATTTCTGCTGCTTTGAAGGTCCCAGTGAGCACAGTGGCCTCCATCATCCATAAATGGAAGAAGTTCAGAACCACCAGGACTCTTTCTAGAGCTGGCCGGCTGTCTAAACTGAATGATCGGGGGAGAAGGGCCTTATTCAGGGAGGTGACCAAGAACCCAGTGGTCACTCTGTCAGAGCTCCAGCGTTCCTCTGTGGAGAGAGGAGAACCTTCCAGAAGGATAACCGTCTCTGCAGTAATCCACTAATCAGGCCTGTATGGTAGAGTGGCCAGATGGAAGCCACTCCTTAGTAAAAGGCACATGGCAGCCCACCTGGAGTTTGTCAAAAGGCACCTGAAGGACTCTGACCATGAGAAACAAAATTCTCTGGTCTAATGAGACAAAGATTGAACTCTTTGGCGTGAATGCCAGGCATCGTGTTTAGAGGAAACCAGGCACCGCTCATAACCATGCCAATGGTGGTGGCAGCATCATGCTGTGGGGATGTTTTTCAGCGGCAGGAACTGGGAGACTAGTCAGGATAGAGGGAAAGATGAATGCAGCAATATACAGAGACATCCTGGATGAAATCCTGCTCCAGAGCTCTCTTGACCTCAGACTGGGTTGACGGTTCATCTTTCAGCAGGACAACAACCCTAAGCACACAGCCAAGATATCAAAGGAGTGGCTTCAGGACAACTCTGTGAATGTCCTTGAGTGGCCCCGCCAGAATCCAGACTTGAATGCAATTGAACATCTCTGGAGAGATCTGAAAATCGCTGTGCACCGACACTTCCCATCCAACCTGATGGAGCTTGAGAGGTGCTGCAAAGAGGAGTGGGTAAAACTGCCCAAAGATAGGTGTGCCAAGCTTGTGGCATCATATTCAAAAAGACTTGAGGCTGTAATTGCTGCCAAAGGTGCTAAACAAAGTACTGAGCAAAGGCTGTGAATACTTATGTACATATGATTTCTTAGTTTTTTATTTTTAATAAATTTGCAAAACCCCCCCAAAAAAACTTTTTTCACATTGTCATTATGGGGTGTTGTTTGTAGAATTTTGAGGAAAAAAATGAATTTAATCCTTTTTGGAATAAGGCTGTAAAAGAACAAAATGTGGAAAAAGTGAAGCACTGTGAAGACTTTCTGGATGCACTGTATCTCATGCAGCTGAGACCAGATTAACCTGTTCTACAGTCGTTAATCATTGATGCCTATGTGATGTGGTCCCCTCCATTCAGCAGAATTAAAGATCTTAAACTGCAAGAAGTATGAGGAAGGTTGCTTTTGGATAGAAAAGAGGTTGGTTTGTTGCAGTGTCATTTGTCAGGTTTAGCACGTCACTAAAGTGCTGCTGTTGGCTTAAAGCTGCTTTTGAACATCAGTATTTTATTCGTCCTAGAGAGATGAAGGGAGGCTGTCCAAATAATTTGCATTTGCAGCAGTTCTGCCACAACACATCCTCCTAACACTCCTCCTTGCGCCAGATCCTTTTATACTCTCCTAATGTACACTGCAGGAAATGCTGGATACTATTAGCTATATAGAACTCTGTAATGTACAGCTGCCATGCATCAAAATGGTACATAATACCTGTAATGGATACTTCCATATATAAACCTGTTTAAGGTATGTAATGGTTGGTGCTTTTGCCCTTGGAGTAATATTCATTGTGTTCTTTTTGTTGCAGGAGATTCTTTGTGTAAAGCCATTTTTCTCAATTTTGGCTATTTATTTTAGATTAGCTAATATTTACAAACTTTACAAAAAAATGTACTGGATTTAGAACTGCAGACCAGAAGATATGAATACATGTTGGAGCCTTTTTACAGTAATAATGGATCGCCATTGTGTAGGTGGTGTGACAGTTCTGAAAATAGACGTGTCGTTTCATGGGGATGTTGTTGCTTCTTAGCTCGTGAAAAATGTCCTGAAGAATGTCCTTGGAACCAGATGTCGGAGAAAGACTGATATATGGATAGATTAGACAATGATTCTATAAAATGTTGAGATATTATTTTTTTAACAGATTTCTCATTAGATCCTTGTAGGCATATTGGTGTATCCATTTATGATCTCAGACGTTCCCACTTTTTCCCATTTGTGCAGGTGACGGTTCTGTGGAACTGTGACAAACCTCTTCCAGCCAAGCACCGCTGGCCTGCCACATCAGTCCCTGTTATTGTAATTGAAGGGGAACGCAAGGTAAAAAGCTTGTCTGTATATTTTGCGTCTATCAGCGTGCATTGGAGCCATTTTTCAGCCTTCGAATTAATCATTTGTGTCAGCCGGCAGCCTTGTTACGGTCCATATCATCTCAGCCAGAGTGATCTTTCTGCATGTCTGCGCTCTGCTTTTCACGCCATTTTTTGTCTGTTAATTGTATCTGTCCAATAAAGGCAAAAATGCCCCAAAATACCTCTTAAAAAAGATTAATTGGTCTCTTGGAGATATTCAGTGCTTTTGTGAAAAATTTAAACCCTACAGATAGTATTTGAAAATTATAGACGTGTCAGTATTTTGGTGGTTGGTATGAAACCCCTTTGGAGATTCTGGTAGGTTTTAAGATGCCCGGTCATTAGGAGGTGAGTTTGGGGAGACGAGTCAGGATAGAGGGAAAGATGAATGCAGCAATGTACAGAGACATCCTGGATGAAAACCTGCTCCAGAGCGCTCTTGACCTCAGACTGGGGCGACGGTTCATCTTTCAGCAGGACAACAGCCCTAAGCACATAGTCAGGATATCGAAGGAGTGGCTTCAGGACAACTCTGTGAATGTCCTTGAGTGGCCCAGCCAGAGCCCAGACTTGAATCCAGTTGAACATCTCTGGAGAGATCTGAAAATCGCTGTGCACCGACACTTCCCGTCATACCTGATGGAGCTTGAGAGGTGCTGCAAAGAGAAATAGGTGAAACTGCCCAAAGATAGGTGTGCCAAGCTTGTGGCATCATATTCAAAAAGACTTGAGGCTGTAATTGCTGCCAAAGGTGCATCAACAAAGCATTGAGCAAAGGCTGTGAATACTTATATACATGTGCTTTCTTAGTTTTTAATAAATTTGCAAAAATCTAAAAAAAACCAAACTTTTTTTCATGTTGTCATTGTTGCGCTCTAATATATCTTAACCTCCAGTTCTTTTATACAAAGGCCAAATAACCAGACTGAGATGAAGTGCAATTTCAGTTATTTTACTGAAGCTGAGATATGGTACAGAAAAAAAAACAGCGCTCGAGCATAACTCTTAGAACATCAGAAGAGAATTCTGCAAAGAGGAATGGGTGAAACTGCCCAAAGATAGGTGTGCCAAGCTTGTGGCATCATATTCAAAAAGACTTGAGGCTGTAATTGCTGCCAAAGGTGCATCAACAAAGTATTGAGCAAAGGCTGTGAATACTTATGTACATGTGCTTTCTTAGTTTTTAATAAATTTGCAAAAATCTAAAAAAACAAAAAAACAAAAAAAAACAAACTTTTTTTCATGTCATTATGAGGTATTGTGTGTCGAATTTTGAGGAAAAAAAATTAATTTAATCCCTTTAGGGATAAGGCTGTAAAAGAACAAAATGTGGAAAAAGTGAAGTGCTGTGAATACTTTCTGGATGCACTGTAGGATGCCCGTTTGGCTAACAAGATTGCCGCTATCACAAATAGAAACCCATGCTCTACATTTCATTTGAAACTGGGATTTAGATAACTAGGCACATATTTCTATAATTGGATGCCACCTCACAAACATGTTAGGTTTTTTTTGTGTGTGTGGATAACTGCCAACAAGCAGAGGCTGAGGAAAATGCACTCGGCTACTTTTAGAACCCTATCTGAGGTTTTAATCTCATCAGCACCATGCAGTGTTTGTACTGTTACTGGTGGTACATACTTATGCTGACTCTGCAGTTAAGGAAGCGAGATGAAACTGCTCTCCTGCACAAACTGATACTGCTTCAGTCGTGCTCATATGCACTGTGTTCATACATTGGTAGGTGGAAATGAAATTTACATTAAAGCAGTTTACATGTTCACATTTTGCTTTTGTGTTTTGCAAATCACCCCAGGTAATAAGCAGTCGTTTTTTACCCTACAACACCATCCCCACCGATGCTGTGCTCAGTCTGGATGAGGACACTGTGCTTTCTACCACTGAGGTCAGATTGCCACTTATCAACATCAAACATTAACAGAGACTTTTAATAGAGAGACCATGTTGCAAATGTTGAGTTGCTTTGGCCTCATGTGTTTTCTTTCTGTGTGATCTCTTTCCAGGTCGACTTTGCCTTCACAGTGTGGCAGAGTTTTCCAGACCGCATTGTTGGCTACCCAGCCCGCAGCCACTTCTGGGATGGCAACAAGGAGCAGTGGGGCTACACTTCTAAATGGACCAATGATTATTCCATGGTTCTGACTGGAGCTGCCATCTATCACAAGTACTGACACTCTTCTCCGTTTCCATACAGTTCAAATGAACAGTTTCCTGCTTTTCTATTAACATGAGTAATTTATCTTACTCCAATCCTCCCCCATCCTCAGATATTACCACTATTTGTACACCACCTACCTTCCAGCCAGTCTGAAGAACATGGTGGACCAGATGTCCAACTGTGAGGACATTCTCATGAACTTCTTGGTGTCATCTGTGTCTAAGCTACCTCCTATCAAGGTTACCCAAAAGAAACAATACAAGGAAACCATGATGGGCCAGGTGAGATAATTTACATTTGGTTCACTTTATTAGCTCATTCTAGCAAAGGCAAACTGAGGTATTACTGTGGCATCTATCATCCGTCTGCCCACAGTTTGCAAGAATCATACACAAATGCTCAGATGCTCACCAAACTCCCACACGGTGATCCTCAAGTGGGTCTTCATCCAGGCTGTGCCCAAAGTCAAAGGTTACAAGATATGAATGTGTGTCATTTTAGCTTCCAGTAGGGCTAGGCGATATACATGTGTGTACAGGAAAAAAAAACAGGCACTTGGTGACTAAGAGGTGGGTTCATATGAGCTACTTGGTCATTGTCTTGTTTTTATTCAAATGTAGACCACAGCAGTGATTTGTGAGGTTTTTGGTGGTTTGAGTATTGCTGATCATTGATTGATCATTACTGATTGATTTTATTGTTGTCTCTCGCTGGTTGTTGCTGTCAAAAAAAGGCAGAACAATTGTAGTCGTTTGTAAAGTTCAATATAAATGTGTTTTCCTGTAGCATGGCCCTCAGTAGAAAAAAAAAAAACAAGAGAAAATGCTCATGCATGCTAACGATGGTCTCTGAAAGGTCACAGTAATGGGTGATGCATTATTCATTTTGCTGATCTTTCTTCCCTGCACTCAGTATATCACAACCTTTCTCTCACCACCCGCCGCCTCTCATCCACAGAGCTCCCGGGCTTCTCGCTGGGCTGACCCGGATCATTTTGCCCAGCGTCAGACCTGCATGAACAAGTTTGCCAACTGGTTTGGCACCATGCCTCTGGTCCATTCTCAGATGAGGCTGGATCCAGTTCTGTTCAAAGACCAGGTGTCCATATTGCGGAAGAAGTACAGGGAGATTGAGAGGCTATAACCCTCCTGAGCCCCCACGCTCTGCGGACATAACAAAGTAAGAGCGAGGGGGCGGACTTGCAGAGAAATGTCGGGTCTTTCCACTAATGCGTGGACGGATCAGTGGGGATTTAACATGGAGGAAAAGAAACTAGACCTGAAGTGGATATGTCCTTTTTTGGTCCTCCGATTTTCCTCCTTGTCTCCCATGCTCTTATATGTATTTGGAGATGGCACAGCAGCCTCACTTGATACACGAATACTATCAACTACTGAAAGACATCTGCGGACTTCAAATTGCTCGACTTGGAACTGAAGTGGTCATCGAGTCAGAAACCATAACCTCCTGCTTCAGTCTCCCCTTGGTGACAGACCACTTCAGCTTTCTCTGAAAGTGACTGTACTGCTCCACACTGTACGCTATGCACAGAAACTGAACGTTTTTGCTGACAGAATATTATTGACAATTATGAAGAGGACAACACTATTTTGGATTGTGTTTAGATATTTTTTATACAGTCAATGAATGGCCAGCACTACTCTGTATTGTCTTAACTCAAGCTATATTAATGGTGGATTTAACATGGGATGACAAACCATAGACCACAGAACAGAGTTTCAATCATTGAGCTGACATTCGCAGTGCCTCGCAGTTTACCTGACGGCGTACGAATCCTGGAATCTAGAAAAAAAATGGTGGCAAGATGATCACCAAGATCTTGCTGCTTCTTTCATCTCACTTTAATGTTAAATTGTGGTCCCATACTTCCTTCAGTTAACTGTACTGCCAGGGCGTCTTGATTCAGCTGAACAAACATAAGTCTTATATTGGTGCCATTCTGATCAACTATTTAAATTTGCATTGGCAAGCTAGAGTCAGTACTGGGAATATGTTTCAGCTTGAAGCAGTATAGAGCATCTGATGAGTTACCTATAGAGCAAACCAGCGGTCTGTTTGAAATGCAGACTACTGAAAGCAGGGATTGGATCTTTGGGTAAGAGGTCCTTATGTTCTGTTTTTGCTTTTATGCCATAGATTCACTTTAATTTGGCCCAGTGACGAAGGCGGCAGTAGCTCAGCCTGATGACTACTTAACATGGGCAGACGCTCCTTTATTTTTTTATGATAACAGCCATTACACATCGTCACAAAACATCATACTGCTGTTGTGCTAAAACATAGGGACCACATTCAGAAAGCAACTATTGTGGGGGAGGGGGGCGGATTATGAAAATTATGCATGTTGAAATTTTTGGTTTCCATTAACAACTTGTTGGTCAGGTCATATCATGTTTTCTAAATATAAATGTGTCCTAATCTAATGACTGTAGTATGGACACTTTAAATTTAAAAGTTTTACCAATATGAACTTCCACCCTCCGCTCTAAGCTCCACAGTCCCTAACAGACCCGAATTTGTGCCAATTCAGCCATCTGTTTTTGTTTTTTTTAATCCATTTGTTTTGCCTTGCTGTTTTTATTTGGTTCATTATGTATTTTATCTATACGAAAATACATAAAAGAAACTGAAAAAGAAAAGTTACGTATGAGAAACCTCCACAAAGATGGGTGCTGCACAGTGTTTCTTTTTTTTTTCACTTCTGGGGATGTGTTATCAGCCCGACAGCAAATGGGAAAACTTAATATAACTGAACGCAGTGCGATCAAGACAGCTGAATATTGTCATAAACAGAATCACATTTCAGAAATGAACTTGGTGCAATATTTAAGATGACGTTCTCTTTATCTCTCTCTTCCCTCGCTGTAATGTTTTGGGGGACGAGGAGGTTGTGTATTGATGTGCCTTCAGGAGAAACGCGCTTCTGAGTTTGAGTTCCTCATCTGCCTTGTGTGAGAAACAAGTCCTTGTCTTTTCTTTATCATCTGGTAAAATGTAATGGCAGCGTAATGACATTGTTTAACACTGGAACCACTGATAGTACCACCACGAATTTGATGCTAACATTCCTGCCTTTTCTTTAACAGGATTTTTTTTTCTTCTTGTTTGACTCATCCTGACATGCTTACTGCCTTTTATTACTGTACTTGCAAGGTCCCAAAAGCCCCCCCCCCCGCCTACACAACCTGGTTGCCACAGCTATAGTAATACATGTACTACACACACTGTATAATTCCTCACACTCAGTATCTATCAGACAGGATTGTGTCTCAAGTGAATCTCTGCCTCCTTCCTTCACTCTCTTCCTTCATTACCTGCAGACTTAATTTTATAGAGATAAAAATTGAAACAGAAGAAAAAAACATTTTTTTTTAAATGACTTTTATATAAAAAAAAAAATTAAAAAAACCCCAAAAAAGTCAATCAATAAAATGTTTGATATACTGTAAATAGATTGGTTTCTGTTTTTTGTTGTTTGTTTGTCTGGGGGTTTTGCCTTCTAGTCAAAATGACTGTGGAAAACTGAAAAACAAACTCCGACTCCACCGCAGAGTTCCCTTCTCACCTCCTCATCCCCTTACCTCTGCGGCCACCATGCAATCCTCTTTCGGGCTCCACAGACATATTTTGCATGTTCGGTTTTCCTGCCGAAGGAGAGCCAAACCGAATAATGCTTTCAGCTTCCTTCTTGCGCTTGTATGAACTTATTCCTGTGCCAAGGAACTGCAGTGTTTACATAAATCTGTGTCAGGATGATTGGGTTAGACACGCTGCATAAATAACAGCATCCATCCAGGATGATCCCATGGTGCATGAGAGCTGCCAACTCAGCTGGAGCAACAGCTACGGGAAAGATTGTGTCCCCTCCTCCCACCCACCCAAAAAAAAAAAAAAAACCCACACATGCACTCAACTGGGCAAATCTCAAAGCAAAGTGATCTGCAGTATAGCGTAAAAAGTAAAAGGAGAAATTATCTTGTCATGCCAAAAGGAGAACCATTTGGACAGTCGCACCAAGACCCCAACCTCAGCACAAAATGCAGATGTGTAGTTACTGGAAATGAGTCACTGGTGACATTGAAGAAAAGTCTGTCTCCACGCTGGGGCTCACATCCAGTGCCAAAGTGTTGTTGTTTGATTTAATGGAATGCAGATCAGTTCAGCTCCTCTTAATCCAAGTGATGAAGATGTGTACGCAGTGAAGCTGGATCTCCGCCTGTGTGCAGCCAGGACGCTTCCCTGCTGCAGGATTAAAGTGCTGTGACTTGGGGTCAAATCTGAGACATGCCCCTCCTTATCCATCATCTTTTTCCATCAGATATTGCACCATGCTAAGTAAAATGTTTGAAGGTGCACTCAAGCTTCTAAAAGGAAAGAAAGATTTTTTTTTTTTTTCCCCCTGATGTATTTGGTCTCACTGTGAAGGAGTATTAAAGCCACTATCAGCATTCTACATTCTGAAAAGTTGAAATGCTGACAACAAAGCCGAAGGGGGTGAACAAAAATAAACTGTAGACATGAGGAGTCCTGTTTTCGTTTTTATTTTGCATCAGAAAATCTTGAATGATCTTTCTGAACATTTTATCTTAACCCCAGTCCTCTTTCATAAACAACTTGAACTGTTTTCAGTAGATTTGGATGCTTCTTTTCGTAAGAAAAGCAATAGAGGATGGGCAGTGACGTCACCTCCACAACGAATTATGGGATAGATCCTCCATGTTGGGAGAGTAGGCGCAGCACCTGCAGCGTGTAGAAGAACAGGCGGAGGAGTAGCTATTGAAGGGTTTGATTTTTAGGCTGTTGTGTTCTTCCTAAAATCAGAAAGGATTCAGTATTGTTGTGTAGCAGCTCCGACCAGCGCACAAAAAAGACATGAACCAACAGAATGTCCTTCTACCGTTTCTGTGCTCGGAAGCAAAGAGAGGGAGAACAGATGAGCGGGCTAACACGGAGACGTCGGATGGCCTGGGTGCCTGCAGTAAGACACAAAAAAATCATCGTGACAGCATCTCAGAGTCAACAAGAGTGTGCGCTTGACATTTTCACTCAGGTATGTACTCATTTCAAATCACGTTATAGTATAAATACACATGCTGTGGACAGCCAGCGAGCTAGCTAGCTGACTGATGCTGTCTGTGTTGCATGTACGGGTGTGGTTATTCCATCCCTGTGCATCAGAGCCTTTATGTTAAGACTTCAACAGCTGATCTGCTCACAGCTACCACAGCTGCTGCTTTCTGTTCTCCACCAGCAGGGCTACAGACTCCACTGCACTTTATCATGGGGATCACGTCGCAGAAATGGAGTCTCCACTTTATGGCAAAAAATGTATTATTTAGCATGTTTTCATATACAGAATTAAATATTGTTTGATATGGATTATGACATTATGTTTAAGTTATGACAGGATTGTCTTCATGTATTTATGTTTTAAATGTGACACGTTAAAAGCATTAATCTTAAAACTTTTTGTTACTCTTTTTGTGTTTGGGGGCAAACCAGCACATGAAATGCAGACCACACATCCAGGCTGACTGTCAGTGGGGCATCACAGCGACGCCACACCTTCAGTCCAGGACACTGACATGTGCCGTACCATCCATCCATCCATCTTCTACTGCTTTTCCCAAGGTCCAGGTTGCAGAGGCAGCAGCTCAAGCAGAGAAGCCCAGACTTCTCTCTCCCCGACCACCTGCTCCAGCTCTTCAGAGAGGATACCAAGACGTTCCCAGACCAGCTGGGAGACACAGTCTCTCCACCTCATTTGATATGAAGGACAGTGTGGGCTTGATGTCATTATTGTTCCTTTTGCCTAAATGAGATATCAAGATGTGCTAAATAAATTTTTAACACGTATGGTGTCTTCCCTTCATTTTTCTTAGAATATTCATGTATCTCAAGTTATATTATGGAAAATAAATTTTTAAAGAGTTAATTTTATATTTTTGGTATTCACCATCAAATTATTTCAAGCCTTTTTAGCTTTAAATTTTGATAAATTAATTATTTGAAATAAATTATGAACTGTGATATTTAAACTTTTGAGACATATTAGTATGTTTATTAAGATTAAATGAATGTACACAGGTGAACAGGTAATTCATTTTTATACAAGAATCAAAATATCAAACCCAACATGAAAATATGCATTTCTTATGTTTAAAGACAATCCAAACAGAGTGAACAAGTACAGCGTAGGAAGTTATGAATGGGTGCTTTTTTGAATTCACAAAAATATAACAAAGTTTAATAAATGCACAGTGATAGGTCTTTAACAGAAATAAAAATTCGCCTATGCGAAAGATGCAACTATGAATCCAGTGCAGTGTGCACACTCAGCATGTCCATCAGAGGTCAGGGTGACCCACGGCTTTAGGGAGTTTATAACGTTGATGGTGCAGGACCCAGAGAAACGGGAGACAATTTAGGACGTTAATTATGCTCAGGTAAGCATAAAGAGGTTTCAGATCACAGCTTGAAAAGGTTCATAAAATAATTACATGAGTTAAAATAAATGGCCAGCCCTAGACAATTTTTTACAAAAATCTGGACAGTGCATATTCTGAAGTTGAAAAAATGTAAACACGTTCTCTGTAAGACATGAAGGCATATATTCTCTATTTAGCTAAATGATCAGAATTAAAATTAATTACATAAATACACAATTGTGAAAGTGCAAAGGTTTAGGCACCCCACATCCATAATTAATTGCACAGACCAACTTTAACAACCAAAATATGCTATTTTTCCAATGAGTGGCAACATTTTTGAATAAGACCACAGCATATTATAGTGATTTTTTTTTTTTAGTATGTTTCATTTATTCAGTATGTTGGGTGACAGATTTTTTTCCAGTGCTATTATTGTGTCTTTATTAATTTACTGGGTTTTTAATTCATCCATCCATCCATCCATCCATCTTCTACCGCTTTTCCGGAGGTCCGGGTCGCGGAGGCAGCAGTTCAAGCAGAGAAGCCCAGACTTCCCTCTCCCCAGCCACCTGCTCCAGCTCTTCAGAGGGGATACCAAGGCGTTCCCAGACTAGCTGGGAGACATAGTCTCTCCACCGAGTCCTGGGTCTGCCCCGGGGTCTCCTCCCAGTGGGACGTGCCTGAAACACCTCAAGTGGGAGGCGTCCAGGAGGCATCCTAATCAGATGCCCATACCACCTCAACTGACTCCTTTCAATGTGGAGGAGCAGCGGTTCTACTCTGAGCCTCTCCCGGATGACTGAGCTCCTCACCCTATCTCTGAGGGTGAGTCCAGCAATCCTACGGAGAAAGCTCATTTCAGCCGCTTGTATCCGCGATCTCGTTCTTTCGGTCATTACCCAAAGCTCGTGACCATAGGTGAGAGTAGGAACGTAGATTGACTGGTAAATCGACAGCTTTGCCTTAGAACTAAGCTCCCTCTTCACCACAACAGACCGGTACAACGTCCGCATCACTGCAGATGCTGCTCCAATCCGTCTGTCGATCTCTCGCTCCATTTTCCCCTCACTCGTGAACAAGACCCCAAGATACTTAAACTCCTCCACTTGGGGCAGGAGCCTGTCCCCAACCCGGAGAGGACAATCCACCTTTTTCCGGCTGAGGACCATGGACTCGGACTTGGAGGTGCTGATTCTCATCCCAGCCGCTTCACACTCAGCGGCAAACCGTCCCAGCAAGAGCTGTAGGTCATTGCTGGATGAAGCCAACAGGACAACATCATCTGCAAACAACAGAGATGAGATCCTGTGGTCACCAAGCATGACACCCTCCATTCCCTGGCTGCGCCTAGAAATCCTGTCCATAAAAATTATGAACAGGACCGGTGACAAAGGGCAGCCCTGGCGGAGTCCAACTCTCACTGGGAATGACTCCGAGTGTTGGCAATGCGAACTAAACTCTCACAACGGTCGTACAGAGACCGAATAGCTCGTAACAACAAGCCCGATACCCCATACTCCCGAAGCACCCCCCACAAAAATCCACGAGGGACGTGGATGGTACGTGGTTGGTTTTTAATTCATGAAATAAAAAAGAAATATATATCTGGTAATACTGCAATTGTTTCCTTATTTTACAGATTGTGTTTACATATTATCAATTTCAAAATTATCAAAATATTTCAGCGAAAATGCTATTCAGCAAGCGCTAGCCATTTTTTGCATAAAACCAGATAAATATAAAGAGATACGGATAACAGTTATAACCAGGTTAGTATAACGATACCCAGGTTAAAAAGAGTGATAGATCACAAATATAACCTGGTATCCCTTGGGTGTCCTGTTTAGATCGCCAATGACTCGGAAAATTTTAATCTAAAAAAAAAAAATGGGCTTAGCCAAAATTAGGAATGATTTTTTTTTTTAATGCAGTGCTTTTACTACAGCTAGATTTGCTGTTTACTAGATGTTTACTGCACCAGTGAAACACAAAAATACTACAGTGCTACTCCCCCAACATGGCTGCCACAACAGGAAGTGACATCAGAGTGCCACAACCACTGTGAAATGTGATGAGCCAGCGCGTATTTTAGAGGTGTGAAGTAGATACATTTACTCAAGTGCACGTACTCTTTCAACTTTCAGAAAATGTTCTTACCTTAGTAGTCTTAGTGTATCGCAGGATACCCTTTGATTACATTTTTGACTAAAAAAAGGTACTTTAGATTTGATCATACACTGTTGAGTGTCTTCACTGATATGAAGGCAGGTTAGAAATGTTTACACCTATATTACAACAATTTATTCTCACCAGAAATGACTGCAGCTTTGTTCATTTTAGTAAATTCATAATCACATTTCACTGATATCACTGTTTTTCTATTCTGAAAGGAATAAGATAAAAAGCTAGTTTGCGAGGCAAAACATTGTAGAATTATTTGAAAAAAAAAAATCAATTTTATCAAACAGCAAAATTTACAAGAAAAAAGTACATTCATAACAAAAATGTCAAATATATGAGGAAAAAACAGCTTAGTGCAATGTGGTCAAATGTGCAACAAAACAGTCAAATCTAAAAGAAAAAAAGTTGCACATTTTTTGGGGAAAAACTTAAATTTATGGGGAAAATGTATATTGATGTGAAAAGGATCTTCATTGTATAAGGAAAAAAGTTACAAATTTATCAGAAGACTCACAAATTGGGTATCTGTCATTCCACATTAAACAACTTTTTTAACATACTTTATTACTCAAGTATTGTTGGCTACTTACTCTTACTTATACTTGAGTTATTAACATCAAAATGTAACACTGCTTTTACCTGAGTACAATTTCTATACATACTACCCACCTCTGTCTGTTTTTTAAATATTACATTTTAAAGTATTCTGCATTATAAACTAATTAGTCTCCACATTTTCCCTCGTTGCACTTTTTTTTAGCTATATTTACAAGGTGATCTGTATTTGTTAGAAGCCTGTTCTTCATCCAGGATCATGACTGTGCTGGATGATGGTTATGAATGCATTATATTGCATATAATAAAACAAGAACACAGCAATTCAACACCTTGCTGGAAAGACGCTGCACAAGAATGGATGGCACTCCTGCAGCGTCGTAATTGAATTCATTACAGTTCAGCACATTATGGAGCTAATGGCAAGAATCAGTTAATTTCAGAGGATTAAATGGATCTTCATTACTAACCTAGATAAAAAAAAATCTGTGTCTGCATTCAACTAATCAAAGTGCATTTGCTTTGTCTTTGTGTCTGTATACTATATGTGCACATAATGCTCCAGTACATCCAGAGCTCAAGCTGTATTGCCTAATACAACTGTGCTCATATTAATATACTTGTGCTTTGTGTTTTGACATGCACAGATAATAAGATGTTAAGGCTTTGTGACTCACAGCTTGTGCATTAAAAAAGTAGCTAATCTAAAGCAGGAAAACATGAGTACAGGAGTCGCTTCTTCCTGTCAGGCTGTTTAGACGTTCTCTGTCACATCACAGCAGCAGACGGCGATCATGGAATGGTATTGTTTAACAAATGGGACCCCAAAACTGTGTCGCAAAGCAGACAAAGTTTACATACACTGTAGGAAAAGACGCATACAGCCGTGGACAAAATTGTTGGTACCCCTCTGTTAATGAAAGAAAAACCCACAAAGGTCGCAGAAATAACTTGAATCTGGCAAAAGTAGTAATAAATAAAAATTTATGAAAATTAACCAATGAAAATCAGACAATGCTTTTGAATTGTGGTTCAACAGAATTATTTTAAAAAACAAACTCATGAAACAGGCCTGGACAAAAATGATGGTACCCCGAGAAAAGATTGAAAATAATGTGACCATAGAGACATGTTCAACCAAGATGTGTCCTCTAATTAGCATCACAGGTGTCTACAAACTTGTAATCAGTCAGTCGGCCTATTTAAAGGGTGACAAGTAGTCACTGTGCTGTTTGGTGACATGGTGCGTACCACACTAAACATGGACCAGAGGAAGCAAAGGAGAGAGTTGTCTCAGGAGATTAGAAAGAAAATTCTAGACAAGCATGTTAAAGGTAAAGGCTATAAGACCATCTCCAAGCAGCTTGATGTTCCTGTGACTACAGTTGCACATATTATTCAGAAATTTAAGATCTGTGGGACTGTAGCCAACCTCCCTGGACATGGCCACAGGAGGAGACGGATAATACGAATGGTAACAAAAGAGCCCAGAACAACCTCTAAACACATTCAAGGTGAACTTGAGCCAAAGTGGACTTCATGGGAGATGACCAAGGAGGACACCACTGTTGAAAACAAATCATAAAAAGCCAGACTGGAATTTGCCAAACTACATGTTGACAAGCCGCAAAGCTTCTGGGCGAATGTCCTATGGACAGACGAGACAAAACTGGAACTTTTTGGCAAGGCACATCAGCTCTATGTTCAGACGCAAAAATGAAGCATACCAAGAAAAGAACACTGTCCCTAATGTGAAACATGGAGGAGGTTCTGTTATGTTGTGGGGCTACTTTGCTGCATCTGGCACAGGGTGTCTTGAATCTATGCAGGGTACAATGAAACCTCAAGACTATCAAGGTATTCTAGAGAGAAATGTGCTGCCCAGTGTCAGACAGCTTGGTCTCAGTGGCAGGTCATGGGTCTTGCAACAGGATAATGACCCAAAACACACAGCTAAAAACAGCCAAGAATGGCTAAGAGCGAAACATTGGACTATTCTAAAGTGGCCTTCTATGAGCCCTGATCTAAATCCTATTGAACATCTGTGGAAGGAGCTGAAACATGCCATCTAGAGAAGGCACCCTTCAAACCTGAGACAACTGAAGCAGTTTGCTCATGAGGAGTGGGCCACAGTACCTGCTGAGAGGTGCAGAAGTCTCATCGACAGTTACAGAAATCGTTTGATTGCAGTGATTGCCTCAAAAGGTTGTGCAACAAAATATTAAGTTAAGGGTACCATCATTTTTGTCCAGGCCTGTTTCATGAGTTTGTTTTTTTAAAAAATAATTCTGTTGAACCACAATTCAAAAGCATTGTCTGATTTTCATTGGTTAATTTTCATAGAATTTTTATTTATTACCACTTTTGTCAGATTCAAGTTATTTCTGTGACCATTGTGGGTTTTCTTTCATTAACAGAGGGGTACCAACAATTTTGTCCACGTGTGTAACCTTTACTTCTCACCATCTGACATTAAATCGGACTAAACTTTTCCTGTTTTAGGTCAGTTAGGATTATCAAAATTATTTCTATTTGCTAAATAATTTGTATATTTATGAAATATTTTTTTAAGAGAATTGTTTTTACTACTTTCTTCAAAGTCAGAAGTTTACATACATTTCCTTAGTATTTGGTAGCATTGCCTTTAAAATGTATGACTTGGGTCAAACGTTTTGGGTCTCCTTCCACAAGCTTCTCACAATAGTTTGCTGGAATTTTGGTCCATTCTGCCTGACAGGACTGATGAAACTGAGTCAGGTTTGTAGGTCGCCTTGCTCACCCACGTCTTTTCAGCTCTGCCCACAAATTTTCTATGGGACTGAGATCAGGGCTTTGTGATGGTCACTCCAAAACATTGACTTTGTTGTCCTGAAGCCACTTTGCAACTAATTTGGTGGTATGCTTAGGATCACTGTCCTTTTGGAAGACCCATTTGTACCCAAGCTTTAACTTCTTGGCTGGTGTCTTGAGATGTTGCTTCAATATTTCCACATAATGTTCTTTCATCATGATACCATCTATTTTATGAAGTGCACCAGTCCCTCCTGCAGCAAAATGCCCCCACAACATGATACTGCCACCCCCATGCTTCACAGTTGGGATGGTGTTCTCAGGCTTGCAAGCTTCCCCCCTTTTTCCTCCAAATGGAACAATGGTCATTACAGCCAAACAGTTCAATTTTAGTTTCATCAGACCACAGAACATGTTTCCAGAAATTAAGGTCTTTGTCCTTGTGTGCATTTGCAAACTGTAATCTGGCTGTTTCATGTTGCTTTTGGAATAATGGCTTCTTCCTCGCTGAGTGGCCTTTCAGCCATGTGAGTACAGGACTCATTTCATTGTGCATAATGTCACTCTTTTACCAGCTTCAGCCAGCATCTTCGCAAGGTCTTTTGCTTTTGCTCTGGGGTTGATACCACCTTTCGCACCAAAACATGTTCATCCCTGGGACACAGAACCAGTCTCCGTCCTGAGGAGTATGATGGCTGGACATTCCCATGGTGTTTATGTAACTGAGGTCATCCTGCGCAGTTCGCCCACTTGGGGACACGAACCCGCGACCTACCAGTCAACTACACAGTTCGAGCATGGGAGACACAGCACGATCGCGCTGAGCTAAAGGTCCGACCGATAGCTCAGCGCTACCGATACTGTATGAGGCTTTTCGGGAGGGAGGTTTTTTTTAACTAACGTTCTACGCCGAACAGTGCCAGTTGGCATCCGTTACACTCTCCCCCTTAAACCTCACTCCCATCCGGGTCACGGCACCATTGTGACTGAGGTCATCCTGCGCAGTTCGCCCACTCGGGGACACGAACCCGCGACCTACCAGTCAACTACACAGTTCGAGCATGGGAGACACAGCACGATCGCGCTGAGCTAAAGGTCCGACCGATAGCTCAGCGCTACCGATACTGTATGAGGCTTTTCGGGAGGGAGGTTTTTTTTACTAACGTTCTACGCCGAACAGTGCCAGTTGGCATCCGTTACATTTATACTTGTGTATAATTGTTTGAACAGATGAACGTGGCACCTTCAGGCATCTGGAAATTGTAGCCAAAAATGAGCCAGACTTGTGGAGGTCCACAATTCTATTTTTGATATCTTGGCTAATTTATTTTAATTTTCCCATGATGTCACACAAAGAAGCAGTGTGTTTGAGGTGTGCCTTAAAATACATCCACAGGTGTGCCTCCAATTAACTCAAATGTCAATTAACCCATCAGAAGCTTTCAAAGCCATGACATCATCACCACCTGAACTTTATTTAAAGGCATAATAATCTTAAACTCCGGCCATGCACACTGTGGAGTTATGGTCTGAGGAGACAATGGACACCCTAAAGGGCTGTTTTGAAGCCACCGCCTGGAAGCAGCTCTGCGATCCACATGGTGAGGACATCGATGGCCTCATTCACACCTTCACGGGCTACCTCAGCTTCTGTGTGGACAAATCCGTTCCCACCAAGACCATACGGCGTCACTCAAACAACAAACCCTGGATCAACCCTGAGATAAAAACACTTCTGAGAGAGAAGAAGAGGATCTTCAGGTCGGGGAACAGGGAGATGCTGAAGTCCGTACAGAGGGAGCTGAGGAGAAAGATCAGAGAAGGCAAGGACAGCTTCAGGAAGAAGATGGAGGACAAGCTGCAACAGAGCGACATCAGTGGGGTCTGGAGAAACCTCAAAACCATCTCGGGGCTCCAGAATACCTCCCCCCAGGCCACAGGGGGCAGGGAGTGGGCGAACAACCTGAATCTGTTTTTCAATAGATTTGACCAACCGCCCTCCCCCCTGACTGCACAACAACCACTGCTGCCTCTAAAGAAATCAAGTCCTGCTGCCCACTCCCCACTCTACCAACACCCCCCCACTCCCAACACACAGCCCCCCATCCTGACCCTGACCAGGACCCAGGTGAGGACGGAGCTGAGGAAGATCAAGGCGAGGAAGGCGCCGGGACCGGACGGCATCAGCGCAAAGCTCCTCAAGTCCTGTGCAGACCAGCTGTGTGGGATTGTGACGTATATCTTCAACATGAGCCTGAAACTGGGGAGGGTACCACAGCTGTGGAAAACATCTTGTGTGGTACCTGTACCAAAAACTTCCCACCCCAAAGACCTGAACAGCTACAGACCGGTGGCCTTGACGTCCCACTTGATGAAGACCCTGGAGAGACTGCTCCTTGCTCACCTCCGCCCCCTGGTGGAACCAGCGATGGATCCACTCCAGTTCGCCTACCAGCATGGCATTGGGGTGGAGGATGCGGTGATCTTCCTCCTTCACCGTTCTCTGTCCCACCTGGAGAAGCCCGGGAATATGGTGAGGATCATGTTCTTTGACTTCTCCAGTGCTTTCAACACCATCCAACCGATGATCCTGAAGGACAAGCTGCTGCGCGCAGGGGTGGACCAGCACCTGTCATCATGGATCCTGGACTACCTCACGAACCGGCCTCAGTTTGTGAGAACCCGGGACTGTGTGTCCGACACGATCATCAGTAGCACGGGGGCCCCCCAGGGAACGGTGCTGGCTCCCTTCCTGTTCACTCTTTATACTGCGGACTTCTCACACAACACAACACACTGCCATCTACAGAAGTTCTCTGATGACTCTGCGATCGTTGGCCTCATCTCCAATGGAGATGAAGCTGAGTACAGAGGGCTTATCCAGGACTTCGTGGACTGGTGCCATCGGAACTGCCTCCAGATCAACGCGAGGAAAACTAAGGAGCTGGTGGTGGACTGCCGCAGGCATGGGCAGCCCCTCACAGTACCAGTAAATATACAGGGAACAGACATCGAGATGGTGACATCCTATAAGTACCTGGGTATTCATCTGAACAATAAACTAGACTGGTCACACAATACTGATGCACTCTACAAGAAGGGACAGCGCAGGCTGTTCCTGCTGAGGAGACTCAGGTCTTTTGGTGTACAAGGGGCGCTGCTGAAGTCATTCTATGACACGGTGGTGGCATCAGCCATCACTTTTGGAGTGGTCTGCTGGGGCAGTGGCATTACTGCAGCCGATAGGAAGAGACTGAACAAACTGATTAAGAAAGCTAGCTCTGTCCTGGGGCAGCGCCTTGATCCGATGGAGGAGATAGGAGAGAGAAGGACGGTGGCTAAACTGTCATCTCTGCTGGAGTCCGAGTTCCACCCTATGCAGGACATACTGAATGCACTGAGGAGCTCATTTAGCAGCAGACTACATCATCCCAGGTGCACAACCGAGAGGTTTCGTAGGTCCTTCCTACCAACGGCTGTCAGACTGTACAACCTAAGCAGGGCTGCTCGCAGAGATAGCAAAAAGACGTAACAAACTAATAGTTTTTTGAATGCAAAAGATGCAATAGACTTACACAATGGTCCTCTCCGGCATACAACTAGGAACATACCGGTCGCTATGGAGGGTGAGAATATGTATGGGCACATAATCATACCATGTAGGATAACTAAGTAGACGGTTATGCTGTTTCATTCCATCTAGCAACAATGCTCTGCACTGTGTGTGTTTATATATTTGCATATTTATTCCATCTAGCTACAATGCTCCGTACTGTGGGTGTTTATATATTTATATATCTACATATTATTCCATCTAGCTACATTGCTCCGCACTGTGTGTGTTTATATACTTGCATATTTATTCCACCTAGCTGCAATGCTCCGTACTGTGGGTGTTTATATATTTACATATTTATTCCATCTAGCTACAATGCTCTGCACTGTGTGTTCATATATTCATATATTTATTCCATCCAGCTACAATGCTCTGCACTGTGTGTCTGTGTGTGTGTGTATATATATATATTTTATAGTAATACGTACATATGTTTATTAGCTGCTCTTGCTTGCTTGTTTTTTTTCTTGCCTTCTGATTGTTGCTCTGAGTGTTGCTATCCCTGTGCTGTTGCAATCCTGGAATTTCCCCGTTGTGGGACTAATAAAGGCTTATCTTATCTTATCTTATCTTATCTTAAACTGTGTTCAGAATGCCCACTCACTCACTCACTCCCTCCTCACTATATAGTGAATTCAGATGTAGTGGACTGTATAATAAACTCAATATAACAATAAAATTATCAGCTTTAGGACACCACTGGGCTTGTTTTTGTGGTGCCATTAATGGTGTCATCATGGTGACACAGTAAACATAACAGATTAATGGTGGTGAAAAAAAGTGAATACCTGGATGTATTTTGTAGTAGATATGTATTAAATCAAATTGCTTTTGCTGAATTAATAAATATAAATACCTTAAGGTAGTTAATGACGTGATGTGAATCTCTCCTCTCACTGCTCTGTTGGTTACACATTGCATTATTGGATATATTGGCTAATAAAGTGACCATCCATTGTACATTCCTTTTCAAAATGCATTATGGCATATTTTGAGTGCACTATATAGTGAATGAAATTTTCAGTTAAGATTTCAAACAGCACTACAAAATGGCTGATTCACTATATTGTACACTATATGGGGAAGGGGTGAGCATTTCGAACACAGCATTATGTAAACTTCTGATTTTGAAGAAAGTCATAAAAAAAGTTCTAAAAAAAATATTTAGCAAATAGAAATAATTTTGGTAATCCTAACTGACCTAAAACAGAAAAAGTTTAGTCTAGTTAAATGTCAAGACAGTGAGAGAAAAAAAAGGTCATGTCTTTTAATACAGTGTATGTAGACATATGTCTGTTTTCACTTGTATCTGTATGCAGGACAAGACATGAAATATCCATTTGAAAAACACAATTTCTATGTATGTTGATGCAACATATTGAAAACATGTTAATTAGAATGCCATTTTTAGCATGTTTTGTCTGTTTGACATGCTAGCTTTCAACTGCAGACTGCAGAGCCGTATTTAACCAGTAGATGAATAATGAATTACTCTCACAATGGCCTCATACAGTATGTAGGGTGATGAATGTTTTGGCACTATAATGGCACAATTACTCAAGTCTACATGCTTACTGTCTGTGTTTTTATGAAGCCTTATGAATTCAACTTGTCATTCATCTGTATTCTCAGTACAGATAAACAGATAAAACGACTCAATTCTTTCAGGTTTATGTAGTAGCATGGATTTCTACTACTGCTAACTAACAAACATGCTCATCTGGCAGCAGTTCGGCTGCAACAGATGCTGGAGCCTATGAGACAAATCCTCTTTAATGCATTTTGTAATTTGATTGTAGCTGAGTCTTTCAGTCTGCCTCATTTCTGTGTCTAATATAATGTTGGGAAATTGGTTTTACGTGGATGGATGGGCATAGACGTCCCGTTCACTGCTTAATGACAAAATTGTTCAAATAACTGAATGCTTTTCTTTAGTAGACTAAAACCATTGACTTGCACTTTTCTTTAAATTAAAAAAGACTTTCATTCTGAACATTGAAAACAGCTTTTTTTTTGATGAGCTGTGAACAACATGCAGTTAGGGTCATATATTTGGACACTGACACAAGTTTTGTTATTTTAGCTGGTTACCAAAACATATTCAAGATAGTTATACAGTCAACATGGGCTTAAAATGCAGACTCTCAGCTTTAATTTGAGGGCATTCACATGAAAATTAGTTATGGATTTGGAATTGCCACGATTTTTATAGAAGATCTCCTGAATTCAGGGGCTTAAAAATAATTGGACAGTTGACTTAAAAGTTATTTCACGGGCTATTCCCTTATTAATCCATCATCAATCAAACAAATAAAAGGGCTAGAGTTGATTCCAGGTGTGGTATTTGCATTTGGAAGCTGTTGTTATGAACCCACAACATGTGGTCAAAGGAGCTCTTCGTGGAAGAGAAACAGACCATCCTTAAGGTGTGTTCAGACCAAATGTAAGTAAATTTAGGCACACGACCAGAATGCATGTTAACTCAATGTATTTGCGTGACTAAATTTACTTGCGTTTGGTCTGAACACACCTTTAGGCTGAAAAAATTCAGAAATCCACCAGAGAGAGAGTGGAAATGTTAAGAGTGGCCAAATTAAGTCATCAGAATCAGTCATTCTGAGCAAAAAAAAAAAGAGCACACTGTTGAGCTTGGGAACTCAAAAAGGCCTAGACGTCTACAGAAGGCAACAGTGGTGGATGATCGCAGGATCCTTTCCATGGTGAAGAAAAACCCCTTCACAACATCCACCCAAGTGAAGAACACTCTCCAGGGAGTCGGTGTATCAGTATCTAAGTCTACTATAAAAAGAAGACTGAGTCAGAGCTGGACAGAGGGTTCACCACACAGTGCAAACCATCAATCAGCCTCAAAAATAGAAAGGCCAGATTAGATTTTGCCAAAAACACCTAAAGAAGCCAGCTCACTTCTGGAACAGCTTTCTTTGGCCCTACCAGTTCTTGGGACAGAACTGGTAGGGCCAGTAGGGCTCCGGCCCAACCTACTTTTCTGCAATAAATGTAAAGCGAGAGACAGTCGACTACTAATTGTACAAGTTACAAATTGTACATCCTGGTGCACATTTCTACTGGTTAGTTTTGAGAACTGGATTTTCACAGAGGCTGCTGTCGCTCCCCTACTCCTTAACATTTGAAATGAGGTTACAAGGAGAAGTGGTTGAAAATTACCCTGAAGGCAGGGGCTACCCCTTCAGGGATACATTACATCAGTAGTCACTGATGGTCTTAAGGTAAATATACCACCTTTCATTAGGAAAAAAAAAGAAGAGAAAAGAAAAAGGAAAATGATGAGGAATGAAGTCTTAAATTTATGAGGAAAAAAAATATCTCAAACTTACATGAAAAATCTAAAAACGTTCCGTGGTCCCTGAAACTAAGATCAACTTGAACCAGAATGATGGGAAGAAGAAAGTATGGAGAAGGCTTGGAAAGGCTCATGATCCAAAGTACACTGCATCTTATGTAAAACATGGTGGAAGCAGTGTGACGTATGCTTCCAATGGTACTGGGTCACTAGTGTTTAGAAGCAGCCAAATGAATTCTGAAGTGGATAGGGATAGACTGTGTGCTATGATTCAGGTTCAGGTTACTTTATTTGTACCCGTAGGTAGATTTGTTTTGCAGTGTGGTGACATCCATATTTACAAGCCATAAATTACATTCAACATAGACACAAACACAGGCGCACATGAAGCTGACTATAAACATGATAAAAAATACTCAAGGCTCCATCAATCAGGGTATAAAAAGACAAAGAGATGGGAGAAAAACCAGAGGTAAGAGAGAAGGGTCAGATTAAAAAGTTAAAAACTAAGAATAAATTAATAAAACCTTTTTTGGAAATGGTTTTAGAAGCATTTCAAAATAATAATTTACCATCATACATAAATAATGCCTTAATTATACTGCTGCCAAAACCAGGTAAGCCCTCTAATAAATGTGAAAATATGAGACCAATAAGCCTATTAAACGCCGACCTTAAGATAATCTGTAAAATTTTAGCAAGACGAACACAAGAAATTTTACCAAATATTATTAATCGAGATCAGAATGGCTTTATAAAGGGTAGACAAGGCTTCCATAATGTAAGAAGACTATTTAATATTATTTATTTTAATAAAGAAGCACCGGATACAGCTCTCCTATCATTGGACGCCGAAAAGGCCTTTGATAGAGTTGAATGGCCCTTTCTTTTTGAAGTCCTACAAAGGTTTGGACTTGGAAATAATTTCATAAAATGGGTTCAAATAATATACAATAATGCTACAGCAGAAATCCTAACAAATAACAATATTTCAAAACCAATAAAAATCAATAGAGGATGTCGACAAGGCTGTCCACTTTCACCTTTACTGTTTACTATGGCAATTGAACCTTTAGCGATAGCGATACGTTTACATTCACAAATATATGGAATTAAAGTTGGACCAACAGAACATAAAATCTCCCTGTACGCCGATGATATAATTTTGTTTATGTCGAATCTAAAAAAATCAATTCCAACCTTGTTGAATTTAATAAAGAATTTTGGGGAAATATCAGGATATAAAATAAATAAAACTAAATCTTCAATATTAATGCTAAATGAGACCCAGAGAAATTACCCAGCCCCTGAGGTAAATCAATTCAATGTTGTAAATCAGTTTAAATATTTAGGAATCCAAATTATGCCTAAGCTAGAATCAGTCGCCAGTGTCAACTATGAAGCCTTAATGTCAGATATCAATGAGTTAACTCAGAGATGGATGTCACTACCAATGTCGATGATCGGGAGAATCAATATACTTAAAAGTAATATTTTACCTAAAATACTTTATTTATTTCAATACATTCCCTTATCACCACCTTTAGATCTATTCTCAAGAATAAAAAAAAAGTTAGTGGAATTTATATGGAACAACAGGAGGGCTAGATTACGTTTGTCTTTATTATATTTACCATTTGATCGTGGAGGTCTGAAATGTCCAAATTTTATGTTGTATTATTGGTCGGCACAACTGAGGTCTATGACATATTATTTTTCATCAAATGATCTCCCTCACTGGACTGAAATGGAATCATACAATTTACCTTTACCTCTTCCCATATTCTAACCTGCACTTATATAGCGCTTTTCTAGTCACAAAGACCACTCAAAGCGCTTTCATTAATACTAACCCTCTATTCTAAGGGCCTATAGGAAACAGATATCTAGGGACAATTTAGAACAGCCAATTAACCTAACATGCATGTTTTTTGGCATGTGGGAGGAAACCGGAGAAATCCCGGAGTAAACCCACGCAACACGGGGAGAACATGCAAACTCCACACAGATCACTGTTGGTCGGGGGCTGGGATCGAACCCACGATCCCACGATCCCCACAATCCCCCGGCCAAGGGTAAACTGTGCTGCCGCAGTGCTAACCACTGCGCCACCGTGCAGCCCAATATACTCAGATTCGGCAAAAAAATTACAAAAACAAGTTAAAAATCCATTTGTAAAGCATATGATCAAAATATGGTGTGAAGCTAAAAACTATTTAAAAGAACCACAGTTATTGTCACAATTTAGTCCAATATGGGGTAATCAATATTTTAAACCAGGGAGAGCGGACGCTGTATTTAAAGTATGGAATTTAAAAGGGATACAAAAGATTCAGGATTTATATTTGCCATGTGCAGACAACATAATGTCTTTTGAAGAGCTGAGGATCAAATTTAATCTCAATAGAACACATTTTTTTAAATATCTTCAACTTAGAAACTTTATTCGATCAAATCAAAATAAAGCTCTCACTCGACCTATTTATTCATCCTTGGAAAAAATGATGATGAAAGATAGTAAAAGAAAGGGTATTATTTCAGAGTTTTATAACTCATTGACACTATCTTCAAGTGAAAATTCACTGAAAAGATTAAACTACTGGAAAGAAGATCTGCAAATTGAAATTTCAGAGGAACAATGGGAATTGGCTTGTACAGAAGCTCAAACCAAATCAATAAATGCACGCCTTAAATTGATACATTTCAAATGGTTAATGCGGATGTATGTTACACCGGAGGAGTTAAATAGATACAACAAAAATATACCAGATACATGCACAAAATGCATGGAAAGTAAAGGAACCCTATTTCATTGTTTATGGGAATGTAGATTAATAAGAATGTTTTGGGAAGAGGTGAGGGTAACAATTGAAAAAATAATCTCAAAACAAATCATATTGAATCCTAAACTGTTTTTGTTGGGTCTGTACCCAGAAAAGCATAATTTTAATAAAAGTGAAAGAACATTCATAGACCTCAGTTTGCTTAATGCCAAAAAATGTATTGCACTATTATGGAAAAAGACTCATAGACCAGATGTGACTCAGTGGTTAAGACAGATGTTAACAAACCTTCCATTAGAAAGAATAACATATATACTGAAATCAAAGGAAATTGTGTTTGAGAATATATGGAGACCTTTTATTGATTATGTAAAAAATTTAAACATAACTCTTGAAGAAGAAGGTGAATGATGTGTGTGGACCTTGTAAATTCCAAACTGGTGAACATAATATGTATACTTATGTATTGGATTGTCTAGACTAAACAGAGGAGCATTGTTGAAGACTTGATTTTGTTGGTGGTTGTTGGTGTTTTTAGTGCATTTTTTTTTTTTTTTGTAGTACTTTAGTGTTAGTGTTTGATTGTTTGTATCATGTTTGTTAAAAAAAAAAAAAGGTTCAATAAAGATATTGTGGAAAAAAAAAAAGTTAAAAACTAGTCAAAGAGGTTAAAAACTCAAAGGTCTAAAACCCAATAAAATATTTATAACCCAAATAACATCCTACAAAAATAAGTAAATATAAAATGGAGTTAATAAATAGGTACCTATGTTATGTGCAATATATTGTTACAGCTTGTTCAACTCTTTGACAGCAGCAGGAACAAAGCTGTTTTTGTAGCGCTGGGTTCTACTTTTTGGGACAGCAAACCTCCGTCTTGAGGGAAGAAGCTGAAAGTTGCAGTGCAAAGGGTGGGAGTCATCATTTAAAATGGAGGTAGCCATCCTCTGTACTTGTCTGGTGTACAGGGATGTCAGGCTCAGCTGTGGCTCACCAAGCAAACGACTGGACCATCTAACTACCTGATCCAAAGATTTCCTCTGTTTCAGTTTTATCTGACCAAACCATGACACCAAAGAAAAGGATAAAACAGATTCAATAAAAGCCCGATAAAACATTGTCATTATGGTTCGGTCAACTTGGAAGCGTGCAAGTTTTCTCAAGCAATGCAAATGTTGCTGACCCTTTTTGCACACCCTTTCACAGTTCTCTTCAAAGTTTAAATTACTATCAATAATCGTCCCAAGATATTTGTAGGATTGTACACATTCGATGGTCTGGCCTTTTAGTACGGTGACTTTGTGCCTGGGAGTTTTCCTCCTAAAGTCAATAATCATGTCTTTAGTTTTTGTCGTATTCAGCTGCAGGTAGGAATCCTCACACCAGTGAACAAAATCATCAACTACTGGGCTGTGGCCACTCTCACCATCCTGGAGGAGACTGACAGTAACTGAGTCATCAGCATACTTTATAATGTGTCTGTTGTCATGTCTGTTCCGACACATGTTTGTGTACAGGATGAAGAGTAGTGGTGACAACACACACCCCTGAGGAGAGCCAGTAGAAGAGCACTTTAGGTCAGACAATGTGCCATTGACCCTTACTCTCTGCGTCCTGTTGGTTAAGAAATCCAGAATCCAACCCACCAGATTATTGCTCAAATCAAATTGTTGCAGGAGCCTTTCAACTAAGATATGAGGTTGGATTGTATTAAAGGCGGAGGAAAAGTCCACAAATAAAAGTCTGGCGTGTGTCCCATTAAAATCCAGATGTTTAAAAAGCATGTTAAACAGAGTGACAGTGGCATCCTCCACTCCTCTGTGAGGCCTATAGGCAAACTGCAGAGGATCCAATGCATGCTCAGTCTGCTTTAGGACCTCACATCTGACCAATTTTTCAAAAATTTTCATTAAAATTGAAGTCAAAGCAACTGGTCTAAAGTCGTTTACCATTTTAGGACAGCTGGATTTTGGAACGGGAACAGCCACGGCTTCTTTCCAGATCTTAGGCACATGTTGTGTCTGTAAGGACTTATTGAAAATGTAATGAAATATAGGACTCAGTTCATGTGCACAGGACTTTACCAAGCGCCCACATATATTATCAGGGTCCTGACTTTTGTTCACTTCTACAGCGCAGAACTCCCTTTTAACATCCTGCACCTCAATATTAAAGTGCTGATTGTCTTTGAGTTTCTGTTTCAAATCTTGGGTTTCTGTGCTAAAATCAGAGGAATCAAAACGACCATAAAAACAATTAAGAGCATTAGCCAGCTCTGTGTCTGAATTAAAACCATCTAAAAACACATTGTGGCGGTTTGGAAAACCCCCCACAAACAGACTAAGGACAGACAACTCGCTACTCCTGGTTTTTTCCGCTACACTACTGAGACGTAATGTGCCATTCATGCCTTGTGATGTTTATGTTGCCTCTCATGCATTGTGTTCATGCGTCCTGTCCTTACTGTGACCTAGAGACTCAGATAGATAGATAGATAGATAGATTAGTTTATTTGACAGGGACAGTGCAATAAACATAGACAATTAATCAAAGACAATCAATCTGATGTGTTGCACATAGAGTGTATAGCTATTAGCTAATTTGCAACTCTTGTCCCTGGATGGGCTTTAGATCAATATGTAGATGTGCCTGTTAACCTCTTTGTTCTGCAGCTAGAGCAGAGTCTAGCAAATCTGCCTATTGTGATGTATGTCTCACAAATGCAAATATCTCATGCCTGTTCTGCAGTCCCTTTGATCAGACCAACCGCGGTGACACTGCTTTGATGTATTGTTTGAGTTGGGTATAAATACTGCACAGGTTCTGTAACACCTCTCTCACTCACACACCTCAACCTCTGCTGCAGACACGCACTCTGTGTCTTCACTGAGAGCTGTGGGCTCGCTCTCGGCGCGCACGCACGGCGCCGGGAGAGGAGCTCGTGACGGCGGTATGATATAATAAAACTCTACTTAAAACCTCCAACAACGCCGCATTATTTCATGCCGCCGCACTGGTGACCCGACGCTGAAACGAACACGCTGCCAGTGAACGCAACACCCGGCGGTGATTCTCCGACGACAAGCGAACGCGGCAGCCTGACTGATCTGCCCTCCCTTCTGCTTCAGGGAGACCTCAACACGGAGTGTCCAGGTGAAACTCCACGGAGAACACCCACGACCGGGAAAGCTGAGCAACGTTTCATGGTGAGATCTGCACGCCTAGATCGGCACATCCACGCTGGACCGGCCGCGCTCACAGCTCCTCCACACCGTGAGCGCATGCACCTCGTCCCCTCTCCACGACGGCGATCCCCATGGCCGACGGAGCACACGTGGACCTGAACGCACCATGACCGAGCGAGTGACAGAGCGTCTACTTTCCTTCACCGCTCCAACAGACAACAGGGATGATCTCCAGCAAGCTCCCTGACCCTGGTTCTCCTCTCCAGCGGCCCACCCACGCACAGGACCCCGGCACACGCACCGGGGAGTCACGGGCACGGCGCACCACGCACGGGACACATACGGCTCCACAGACTGCCTTCCTCCTTCGCCGCTGCCCTTCAGGGCTGCTCGCTCACCTGAGGCACGCATGCAGCATGCTCGAAGGATTTGTTAATAGTCTCAGCCACGGCACGCATGGGGAATTCAGCGGTTTTGCGATCCCCGAGGACTTTAAGGCTGTGCCCGCACCTAAAGTCAACATGCCAGTCCCTCTGCTCTCATCACAGCCGCCAAGCAGCCTCGTCTTTTCTTCACGGCCGCTATTAATCCTTGCAGGACTTAATCGCGGGAGGAGCCAGTGACTAATTTTTCTTCTTGTGGACCTCTGCACGTTCAACAGGACCAGCCCTTCAACATTGCGGACCCACAAGCAATATTTGCGCGGCCCATACGTTTTCATTGTCTCCGGCCGGCTTTTACTACCCCCACCCCCCTCCACCCCCTCCTGCACAGAGCTTTTCCCTGCTCGCTGCCCAAGCTGCACTATCGAGGTCTCGACCACCTGCCGAGCCCTCTGGGGGGGAGCTGTGGCGGTTTGGAAAACCCCCCACAAACAGACTAAGGACAGACAACTCGCTACTCCTGGTTTTTTCCGCTACACTACTGAGACGTAATGTGCCATTCATGCCTTGTGATGTTTATGTTGCCTCTCATGCATTGTGTTCATGTGTCCTGTCCTTACTGTGACCTAGAGACTCAGATCAATATGTAGATGTGCCTGTTAACCTCTTTGTTCTGCAGCTAGAGCAGAGTCTAGCAAATCTGCCTATTGTGATGTATGTCTCACAAATGCAAATATCTCATGCCTGTTCTGCAGTCCCTTTGATCAGACCTACCGCGGTGACACTGCTTTGATGTATTGTTTGAGTTGGGTATAAATACTGCACAGGTTCTGTAACACCTCTCTCACTCACACACCTCAACCTCTGCTGCAGACACGCACTCTGTGTCTTCACTGAGAGCCGTGGGCTCGCTCTCGGCGCGCACGCACGGCGCCGGGAGAGGAGCTCGTGACGGCGGTATGATATAATAAAACTCTACTTAAAACCTCCAACAACGCCGCTTTATTTCATGCCGCTGCAACATGATTACTGCGCTCTGTGCTCTGAAGGCCTGCAATAGTTTTCATACTGGCCCAGGCTGAACCAAGTTTCTTTGTTTTTTTTGTTTTTTGTTTTTTGTTTTTTTTTGTTACTTATTTGTACCCGTAGGTAGACTTGGTTTGCAGTCTGGTGACAAGCCACCGGCTGCTAGTCGCTGCGTGCGCGAGCGCCCTAAACCTACATGTTTTTGGTGTGCGGGAGGAAACCGGAGAAATCCCGGAGTAAACCCGCGCAACACGGGGAGAACATGCAAACTCCACACAGCTCACTGTTGGTCGGGGGCTGGGATCGAACCCACGATCTCATGATCCCCGCGATCCCCCGGCCAAGGGTAAAACTGTGCTGCCACAGTGCTAAACCACTGCGCCACCGTGCAGCCTGTGCACCTTGTTGCCATCTTGCTTTCCAATTCTGATTTATAATTCTGTTTTGCTCTTAAAATTTCGGACTTCAGCTCTTTTGTGGCAACCTGTAGCTCAGAAACAGACCCCTGTTTAAAGGCAAGTGCTTTCCTCTGTAAGCAGGATTTCACTGATTTTGTAACCCATGGTTTGTTGTTGGGATATATTTTGACACGTTTACGTGGAACGATCGTATTTTTACAAAAAGCCATGTATGAGCATGTGACGTCCACCAAAGAGTCCAAATCATCCCCGCAGGATAGTGTGAACATCTCCCAGTCTGTACAGTTAAAGCATTCCTGGAGGCTGTGCACTGAATCCTCTGTCCACACATCAATGTCCCTCGTCTCCACCTTGCCTCTTCTGAGAGCAGTTTTATATGTGGGCAGCAAATGTACACAGTTGTGATCTGATGATCGTACAGGAGGAAGGGGGAGTGATTTATAGGCCCTCTCTATGGATCCATAGCACAGGTCCAATGTCTTTTTTCGCCTGTTTGGGCAGGAGACATACTGATAAAAGTTTTTAAGTGTCTTCTTTAAAGAAACATGGTTAAAATCCCCAAGAATGAAGTTTGGCGCCTCTGGAGAAATTGATTGCAACCGCTGGATCACATCAAAGATGGTGCTGGAGGCGGAATCAGCGTCTGCCCTCGGGTGAATGTACACAGTTGTGATGAAAAGCTGGGGGAACTCGCAAGGCAAATAAAAGGGGCGTAGTGACACAGACAGCAGCTCCACATCGGGTGTACAGATGCGCTCTCTGACCGTGACAGATGTGCAGTACTGCTTATTAATGTATAAACATACGCCACCCACCTGACGTTTCCCCGTTACCTCTTCCTGCCGATCCAAGCGCAGTGGGGCTCCAAAGCCGTCAATCCACAGGTCTGCGTCTCAGTCATGCGCATTAAGCCAAGATTCGGTGAAGGCCATGACACAGCAGTTCTTAAAGTCCTTCTGGTAGCGTACATTCCCTTGAATTTCATCCACCTTGTTTCTCAGAGACTGTACGTTCCCAAAAATCATAGAAGGAAGAGGAATGTTACCAAACTGACGTCTTCTCAGGCGCAATTTCACACCCCCACGCTTTCCGCACTTCCTTCTCCCGTCTCTCCCATCTCTCTTTTCACCGCTGTGTCCGTCTCTCAAAATAAAGTCCGGCAGTTGCGGCTTAGGCTCAGTCACAGCCGCTGCATCAACTGTGTTTAAATGCAGCAACATGTCCCTGGAATAATGTATTCTGCCCGCCATGATGCCGGTCGCGTTTACCTCATAGACAAAGAGCCGGAGGACAAGTAGCAGCAGTGCAAAAAAAGGGGAGGAAGTCCATGTTGATGGAACCACGGAGCTCTTCGCCATACAGTCCACAAACATTCCAGGACAGAAACGACACAGATTTTGTAAAAACACATTAAAGTACATAAAAACAAGACACACAGACGACGGACTATTTCACCAGCTGCCGGTCGCTGCGTGCGCATGCGCCCAACGATTCAGCCAAATACAACAAAGTTGATTGGTCGGCACATCCCAGTACAGATGGACAATGACCCAAAATGTACTGCAAAAGCAAAGAAAAGAAGTGGAATATTCTGCAATGTCAGTCACCAAATTTCAACCTGCTCAAGCATGCATTTCACTTGCTTAAAACAAAACTTAAGGCTAGAAAGACCCACAAACGAGCAACAACTGAAGACAGCTGCAGTTAAAGCCTGGCAAAGCATCACACAAAGGAGGAAACCCAGAATTGTGATGTCCATGGGTTCCAGACTTTAGGCAGTCATTGCCTGGAAAGGATTATCACCAAAATCATTGCGCTATGTGAACCTGGCAGAGGTCTGGGCTGCTCTGCCTGGAATGATGCCCCCGCCACCCGGATCCCCAGATGAGCGGTGGAGAATGTATGGATGGATTCTCAGCAAAGTATTAAAAATGAACATTTTATTTATGGTAATGTTAATTTGTCCAATTACTTTTGAGCCCCTGAAATGAGGAGATTTTGTATAAAAATGGTTGCAATTTCTAAACCATTCCTCCAATTTCCATATGAATACCCTCAAATTAAAGCTGAGAGTCTACACCAGGGGTGTCCAATCATGTGCCATGGAGGGCCAAGACCCTGCAGGCTTTACCTCCAACCAGTGTCTTCAGCAGCAGATTCCACTAAATTTCTTCCCACTGATTGCTGATAAGTGAAAACACCTGCTGAAGAGACTGGGTAGAAAAGAAAACCTGCTGTGTCTTGGCCCTCCATGGCACATGATTGGACACCCCTGGCCTACACTTTAAGATCATATTGATTATATACCTGTATCTTGAATATGTTTTGGTAAACTGCTTAAGTAACAAAACCTGTGTCAGTGTCCAAATATATATGGGCCAAACTGTAGATGTTTTTTAGTCTAAAACTGCATATATAAAGCTCTGTGAAAAAAAAAAATAAGTGACCACAGCAAAACCTTTCCTAAACTAGCATATCTACATGTATGGAAGCCATTAAATTTGAGTGTTTGTTGAATTCCAACACAAGGACACCTCAGTCTACTTAGGGAAGTACTGATTAGATGATTATGTAATCATGGTGAGATGCATGAAAGCTGTGAATAAAAATCAGAGTTATGACACAAATTCAGATTTCTGAATTCTTCCTGTGTTAAAACTTAAGTATTATAGTGTTAAACAATGATCTTTAATTTGTTTTCTTTGCATTATTTGATCTAAAAGCAACATCTTTTTGTTGTTTTGGCCAGTTTTCATGTTCTGTAAATAAATGCTGTCAATGATTCAACATTCAAAGATTCAAGATCCAAAGGCTTTACTATCATATGCAAAGTTAAGAAATGCAACATTTCCTGAGCAATGAAATTCTTACTCTGCTCTTCGAACGAATGCCAAGGTAATGGATACACATCAATACTAATAAGGTAATAACGCACCTAATACTAATGAATACCAATAACACACACTAACAACACACATTAGGCAATCAGGACACCTTAAACACACCTTAATAATAAGTAGTATACTAATGAATACTAATAACACACATTAGGCAATCAGGACACCTTAAACACACCTTAATAATAAGTAGTATACTAATGAATACTAATAACACACATTAGGCAATTAGGACAGTTAAAACAGTTAAAGCAGTTAAACTAGAGGAAACAAGAAGAATGAAAATTCACTGGATAACTATAAAGGACAATGGTATATTAATATCAGAAATGTTATGAACCTGAGATGGCATAAGCCTATGTACAGTGTCCAAATGAGCAGTGTGCAAATGAGCAATGTGCAAATGAACAATGTACAAATTAGCACCCAGTGTGAGAATTTCTCTGTCATGATAATACCAAGTAGATTGTACAATGATAATTTAGCAGCAGAGATGATATGGACATGAGACGGGGTGAGACTATGCACACTGTGCAAGTGAGCAATGTGCAAATTTAACAACCAATGTGTGAATTCCTATTTGCAAAGCTGTGCCGGAGTTTGTTATTTATTCAGAAGTTTGATTGCAGTAGGAAAGGAGGAGTTTTTTTAGTCTGGATGTCCTGCATTTCACACTTCTGTACCTCCGGCCTGAGGGTAGAAGTGTGAACATTCTGTGCTGGGGGTGGGTGGGGTCCTGGAGGATGGTGGCAGCTCTCATTTGGACTCTGTGGTGGTAGATGCTCTGCAGAGAAGGGAGTGGAGTCCTGATGATCTTCTCCACTGTCTTCACCACTCTCTGCAGGCATTTGTGGTCCAGGGCAGTAGTGCTGCCATACCACGCAGTGATGCAGTTGGTCAAAATGCTCTCGATGATGCAGCTGTAAAAATTGTTGAGGATCTTGGGGGACATGCCAAAGTTCTTCAGCCTCCTGAGAAAGTACAGCCGCTGTTGAGCTCTCTTAACCAGCTCTGTGGTGTTGAGTGCCCACGTAAGGTCCTCGCTGATGTGGATGCCCATGTATTTAAAGCTGCTCACCCTCTCCACCTCAAACTTCCAGATGAACAGTGTCCAATGGGGTCCCCTCCTCCCCTTCCTCATGTCCACTATCATCTCCTTCATCTTGTCCGTGTTGAGGGTGAGGTTGTTGTCCTCACACCATGACACCAGGCTGGCCACCTCCCTCCTGTAGGATGCTTCATCGCCACCAGTGATGTGTCCTATCACTGCCGTGTCATCCGCAAACTTTAAGATGATATTGTCCTTGTGGGAGGCAACACAGTCATGGGTGAAGAGGCTGTAGAGGATGGGGCTGAGAACACATCCCTGTGGGACACCTGTGTTCGTGATGATGATTTGACCTGGAATTTTGGTAGGTTAGAGAATAAAACAAAACTGTTCATTTTACTCAAACACATATGTATAAATAAATAGTAAAACAAGATAAAGTGATAATTTGCAGGTGTCTCTTTGGTTTCTTAATTTTTTTTCCAGAGCTGTAAATATACATATAAATCCTCAGGGATGCCAAAATGTAAAATTAATCCCTGGAAAATGCACAACAGGAGACCTTTAAAGGTATACAGGCAGGATTCTGAACTCCTGATGTGGCAGTTAGGCTGCATGTCCACCAAACGCATTTTTTGTCACCCAGTCGCCCTGAGCATTTTTTTCAGCATTTGTGCTTGACGCTCTGGGGGAAAAAAAGCCTGTGCCCTGTATCCCAGCAACAGCTTGTCACTCTCAGCCTAGCACTTCCACTTTCCTATGGTCAGACTTCTACTGATTTTTTTAATAGCAGTCTTTAAATAACAATGGACAGAAAACGTGTTTTAGCAGCTCTGAATGTAAAATATGATGACACGGAAAGCAGGAGTTTGAGTACAGACTAGTACCGGCGTCCTATGTCCCGCCCACGCAGCAGTTCTGATTGGCTGCCTGGGTCTGACATTGACGAGTTCAGCTGCAGTCTCTGAAAACTTGAACTTTTTTCCAACTCTGAGCGCCACATCAAAAAATGGTCACCGCCAAGAGCATTTCAGCGCCAAGGGCGCTCAGAGCTGTAAATGCTGGACTACATAGAGAATGAATGGAAAATAGCCACCCAGAGTGGAAAAAATGCGTTTGGTGAACACGTAGCCTTACTCTTGCCCTAACTGCTTGGTAGAGACACATGACATCAATCCAGTTGTACTATAGAGGGTATGCGTATGATGTCGCCAAACAGAACTCATGGCAGTTACAAAACACTGAGTGGCAGCATTAGGGTGTATGCAGTAAAACACAAAAATACACACAGTATTCAGTCACAGCAGTACACAGAGTATCTGTTTGCATTGTAGAGAGCTAATCTTATCTTTCCATTTTGTATAATTGACAAAAAATGCTGAATAAATATTTAAAGGCTCTGAACCAGTTCTTCACTTCTGTGTGCTCTTACCCACACATCATTACAGTCAAGTAAACAGTGTGATATGAACATCTACAGTTAAAAAAGGAACTCTGTGTACTACTGTGACTAAATATTATGTGTGATTTTTATGGTTTGCTGCATACAAACTAAAGCTGCCACATGTGTTTTCCACTCAGTGCTGGGTAACTATGGTAACTGCCCTACAACTGCCAAGAGTTTTGTTCCAATGCATCCCCTCTATTGGCTGTGATCGGCTGTGACATCTTTACCAGCCATAGATATACTATATATAAACACTATATAGGACCTGGCTAGCCACCAGGCCAATCACATTTCATATGCATAACTTACTAGTATGATTACAATAAGTACAACGAACAACTGATTGTGTATTCTACTATCACAATGCTGTCTTTGCGTTCAACCATTATGATTACCAACAGAATATGGTGCCTCTGTTTGCCACGAAAATGTTAGCCAAATCCCGTCTTCTTCTTCATAGCAGCCTGTCGGGGGTGACAACTGCTATATCTACAGCAAGGAAAGTAAGTATTGAACACGTCAATATTTTTCTCGTTAAACATATTTCTGATGGAGCCATTGACTTGAGACTTTCACCAGATATCAGTAACAACCCAAGTAATCCATACATACAAGGAAATCAAGGCAACTGTGTTCACAAAACAAGTTATATTTGATAAAGTGGAATGACACAGGGAATAAATATTGAACATGCTTGGTGAAATTAGTAGAAAAGCCTTTGTTGGTAATAACAGCTTCCAGACGCCGCCTCCTGTATGGAGAAACTAGGTGCAGGCATTGCTCAGGAGTAATTTTAGGCCATTCTTCCACGCAAACTGTCTTCAAATCTTGAAGGTTCCATGGATGTCTTCTCTGAACTCTGATCTTCAGTTCATTCCATAGATTTTCAATTGGATTCAGGTCAGGTGACTGACTGGGCCATTCTAGGAGCTTTAGTTTCCTTCTCTGGAGCCAGATGAGAGTTTCCTTGGTTGTGTGTTTGGGATCATTGTCTTGCTGAAATGTCCACCCTCGTTTCATCTTCACCATCTTGGCAGATGGCAACAGTTTCTTTTCAAGGATGTCTCTGTACATTTGTCCATTCATCTTTCCTTCAATTATATGAAGTCTGCCTGTACCATGTGCTGAAAAACACTCCCACACCATGATGCTCCCACCTTCAAACTTCACTGGTGGTGTGGTGTTTTGGGGCTGATGTGCAGTGTCATTTCTCCTTCAAACATGTTGTGTGTTGTGGCATCCAAAAAGTTAAATTTTGGTCTCATCTGACCAGACTATATTTTCCCAGTATTTTACTCTTACCCAAATGTTGTGCAGCAAACTTTAAACGCACTTCAGCATGCTTTTTCTTCAGCAATGGAGTCTTGCGAGGTGAGTGGGCATCGAGCCCACGTCAGTTGAGTGCATTACTTATTATTTTCTTTGAAACTGCAGCACCTGCTAACTCCAGGGGCCTCATGTACAAAGACTTGCATGAATTTCCTACTGAAAGATGACATACTGTATGTTTAAATCAAGAAAACACCGTAAGCAAAAAAATCCAGATGTATGAAACAGTGTGTATGCAGGAATCCAAGCACATTTCCTTTTTTTACATCCCAATCTACTTGAAATTGAACGCACGTGAGGAAATACTGGACTCCTCCCTTGAAACGCCTACATTTGAATATGCAATTACATGCAAATAGATATGCAAATAGATATATACAAGCCCTGCATGTTTGATTCTCCTGTATCCACAATCAAAAATAATGGAATTTCACGGACTGTGAGTTGGAGGCGCTCCTGAATGAGGTAAAGGCGTGTAAAAACATTTTGTTTGGCACTGTGTCCTCCGGCATTAGCGCCGAATACAAGTAATTCAATAGTCTGCTCACAGCCCTATAAGATTAGTTTGTGGGAGTCGTGAAATGAAGACACTGAATGATTCCATTATTCAGGTTTATTTCACAGAGTCACATCCACATCCATCTCTGAGTAGAAAATGAGAGACCGATCGCAGTCCGGTCTCTTCTATTTATATGCGTCACAACAAAGGGAACAATACCTTCCTAGTCACACTTCCCTCTAGACAATAACCCCCCTTCAGTGTCCTTCGGCCCCCCTCTGGTCCCGGGGGGGTCGGGAAGCCCTTTTCACTCCCCCGCTGTATCTTTCCACAGGCGGCTCAGCTCCAATGTCCTTCTCCAAGGCGTGAGGTCAGCACAGATGTAATCCCAATCTTCTTTTTGGCTTACAATATGCAGATATGAATATATGTCAGCCACAGTCCCCCCCCAAACCCCGAAGAATGGTCGTGAATTCGGGTTTCAAAAAAAAGAATTAATACCGGATGGTCTTAATGGTACAACTGCGCTACATGCTCACATTAAAGGGAAATTCAGGTTCACATCAACAGTGCAGCTTACACAGTATGGTCACTTAGCGTTTCAGTGATAACTCTCATAGCATAGTCAATACAACCTGATTAAGAATTCAATGATAACACCAACAGCACAGTTTATACCACATTATTCCATCACATATCAGTCTGCACGTCGTCTGGGTTTCAACCGTCTTCCGAATCTGCTGTATGCAGGTTTCGCCGTCTTAGCGGCACTGTCCTGTGAGGCATCTGCATGCTGAGGAAGAGAATGGTTATTTGGCCCCTGTGGGGGAGGCGAGCTGTGGCCCTTGGGGGGTCTACCCCTGCGCGGCGCTTGCGCCACCCGTACAGACTCATCGTCAGTCACAAAAGCAGGCTTAAGTCTGTCAATACTGACTGTCTCCTCCCTGTCTCCTAAATCTAGCACAAACTGCTTATCACCAGTTTCCAGCACTCTAAAAGGTCCGTCATAAGGTGGGCGGAGCGTTGATTTTGCGGCGTCACGTCTAACAAAAACGAACTCCGCGTCCTTTAGAGCCTGGGGCACAAAAACCCGCGGAAACGTGTGATGAACGGGGCCGGGGAGCATCTCTGTCTCCGCTCCGCTTAGTGGTCTGAGGGAGGGGAGGCGCTCCGGCCCTGCATGCTCTGGTAAAAATTCGCCGGGCAGCCTGAGAGGCTGTGCAAAAACTAGCTCCGCTGGGGAGGCATCTAGCTCCTCCTTGGGCGCGGAACGCAACCCTAATAAGACCCATGGTAGTTTATTTACCCAATCTCCATCCGTAAGCGACGCTCTGAGGGCTGCCTTCAACGACCTATGAAAACGCTCGCATAAACCATTAGCCTGTGGGTGGTACGCGGTAGTGTGATGGAGCGTTGTTCCCAGGCTGCTGGCCATCGCCGACCAAAGTTCGGAGACAAACTGGGGGCCTCTGTCTGACGTTATGTCCGACAGAACCCCAAAACGCGCTACCCAGGTCGTTAAAAAAGCTCGAGCCACTTCTGCGGCTGTGGTTGAGGTTAAAGGGACTGCCTCTGGCCAACGCGTGGTCCGGTCTACCATTGTCAAAAGATGCGTGAAACCGTGCGACAACGGTAGGGGGCCTACGAGGTCGACGTGCACGTGGTCGAACCTTCTGGCCGGAATTTTGAACGGTTCTAACGGAGCTTTAGTGTGCTTATGGACTTTGGCCCGCTGGCAGGCCATGCAGGCTTTTGCCCACTCTTTCACGTGCTTGCGCAGGCCCGGCCAAACAAATTTCTCTGCCACCATTTTCACAGAGGCGCACGCTCCCGGGTGCGCGAGGGAGTGAACTGAGTCAAAAACGCGGCGGCGCCACGCGGCTGGAACTACCGGACACGGCCGCCCCGTTGATACGTCGCAGATTAAGGGGGGTATACCGGTTTGAAAAGTCCTGCTCTCCAGCCTTAACCCTGTTGGTCCGGACTGGAGTGCACGCAGGTCCGCATCTGAACTCTGCTCTGCAGCCATAGCCGCGTAATCGATCCCCACGTGAACTGGGGCCGCATGCGCTTCCGCGTTGTCATTACGCTCCGTGTCCGCGGGAGCTCGCTCCCTGTCCGCGCGCACCGGTGCTGCGACCGTGCGGGAGAGGCAGTCTGCTACCACACTGAGCTTACCCGCTACGTGTTGTATATCCGTGGTAAACTCCGAGATCGCGGCCAGCTGCCTCTGCTGCCGGCCTGACCAAGGTTCTGATACTTTAGCCATCGCAAAAGTGAGCGGTTTATGATCGACAAACGCGGTGAAGCTCTGCCCTTCCAGCCAGAACTGGAAGTGGCGAGTGGCCAAATGAAGCGCCAACAGCTCTCTGTCAAACGTGCTGTATTTGCGCTCGGTTTTGTTCAGGGATTTGCTAAAAAACGCCAATGGTTGCCAGGCCCCGGCGACGTGCTGTTCCACGATGGCCCCTATAGCGACATCTGAAGCGTCGTTCGTAAGGGCTATGCGGGCCGAAGGGTCTGGATGCGCGAGCATCGTCGCGTCAGTCAGGGCTTTTTTTACCTCCGTGAATGCGCATTCCCGCTCCGGGGACCACTCGATCGGATTGGAGGGGTTTTTTTGTTTTTTGAGTGCGGCATATAAAGGTTGCATGAGCTGCGCTGGTTGAGGCAGGAAGCGGTTATAAAAATTCACCATGCCTAAAAACTCCTGTAATGCTTTGACCGACTGTGGGCGAGGAAATTCGGTCACTGCGCGCACTTTGCTTGGCAACGGGATTGCTCCCTCTGAGGAGACACGGTGCCCCAAAAAATCGATCTGCGCCACGCTAAACTGGCACTTGGCTGGGTTAATAATTAACCCGTGCTCACCCAACCTCTGAAAAACGGTGGTGAGGTGTTTTTCGTGTTCCTCCTCCGAAGCGCTCGCGACCAGAATGTCGTCGAGATAGACAAACACGAAATTTAGGTCCCGTAGCACAGCATCCATCATGCGCTGGAATGTCTGTGCGGCGCCCTTAAGGCCAAAAGGCATTCGCAAAAATTCAAAAAGTCCGAAGGGCGTTATTACCGCTGTCTTAGGGATATCCTCGGGCCGGACCGGAACCTGGTGGTAGCCGCGGACAAGGTCTATTTTAGAAAAAACACGCGCGCCCGCCAGATGCACCGAGAAATCCTGAATATGCGGAATCGGGTAGCGGTCATGCGTCGTGGCGTTATTTAGTCTGCGGTAGTCGCCGCACGGTCTCCAGGAGCCGTCAGCTTTAGGGACCATGTGCAGTGGCGAGGCCCAAGGGCTTTTTGAACGCCGAATAATGCCCAGTTTCTCCAGGCTGGTGAATTCTTCACGCGCAATGTGGAGTTTGGCTGCGTCCAAACGCCGTGCTTTTGCAAAGACTGGGGGGCCTACGGTAGTGATAAAATGCTCCACCCCGTGTTTCGCAACTGTTGCCGAAAAGGTAGGGATGGTGAGTGCTGGGAATTGGGTGAGGAGTGCGTCAAACTTACCCCCTGTTGTGGCGACATGAGCCTGCATCGGTGGCGGTGACACTCGAGCTGCACAGGGAATAGAAGTAAAAGACAGTGCATTTACTAAGCGTCTGTTGGCAAGATCAACTAATAAACCATGTGAACACAGAAAATCAGCACCTAACATATTGAAGCTCACTGCTGCTACGATGAAGGTCCAATCGTAAGTGCGGCCGTGGAAGGACAGGGACAAGGTCCTTTCCCCGTAGGTCTTGATGCTTGAGCCGTTCGCAGCCGTTGCCCCGTCGCCGCGGGGGCCGGCCACTCGGTCGGCGTAGGTTGGGGTGATGAAGCTCACCTGAGCTCAGGTGTCTATGAGGAACTGCCGCCCGGAGCTCTCATCCTTGATGTAAAGCAGCTTGTTTGTCTCGCCGAGAGCCGCAGCTGCTACCGGGTCTCGGCTTTGCGGTTTCCTGAGCTCTTGAAACCGCACGGCGGCACGCACCTGCGTGCTTTCTCCGCGAAGCGCCAGTGGAAGAAACAAAGGTCATCTCCTCCGCTGCGTCGTGGCCGCGCCGCTGCCATGGTGGGTGGGTACAGCTCCGCCTTCCCCAGCTCCTCGCTGCCCGGGGTCGTCGCGGTGAGGTCTGCTGCTGCTGCTGCTGTGGTCGTCTGCTCACCGCAGGAGTTGAGGAGCCTCTGCGCCTCACGGGCCATCGCGCGGAACTCTCGCTGCGTCTCCCCCTGCATGCTGGCCAGGGTTCCTCTCATGTGGGTCGGGAGGGTGCTGAGGAAGATTTGTTTGAAGAGGAAGTTGTCGTTGTCTGTCTCCCTCAAATGAAGCATCTCCTCCATCAGGGCGATCGGCCTGCGCCCAGCTTGGCCATAGATCGCTATGAGTCTCTTGGCCCTCTCTTCGGCTGAGGGCGTGAAACATTCGATGAGGGCAGCCTTCAGCTCGCCGTATTTGTCGTCTGCGGGCGGCTGCTGCACCACGCTCTGCACGCATCCCGTTGTGTGGGGATCGAGCTTGGCGATAACGTGGTAAAATCTGGTGTTATCCGCCGTTATTCATGCGCGAACTGCGCCTCAGCATGGAGGAACCACGAGTTCGGGTCATTGCGCCACAACTCTGGCAGCTTGACGGTGACGGCGCTCGCTCGGGCCGTCTCTGGCGAGTCTGCCTCGCGGTTCTCCCTCTCGTCCATGCTCTCTCACGTTGCTTGGTCACCAGTGTGGGAGTCGTGAAATGAAGACACTGAATGATTCCATTATTCAGGTTTATTTCACAGAGTCACATCCACATCCATCTCTGAGTAGAAAATGAGAGACCGATCGCAGTCAGGTCTCTTCTATTTATATGCGTCACAACAAAGGGAACAATACCTTCCTAGTCACACTTCCCTCTAGACAATAACCCCCCTTCAGTGTCCTTCGGCCCCCCTCTGGTCCCGGGGGGGTCGGGAAGCCCTTTTCACTCCCCCGCTGTCGTGTCTGCCTGTGTTGGTATCTTTCCACAGGCGGCTCAGCTCCAATGTCCTTCTCCAAGGCGTGAGGTCAGCACAGATGTAATCCCAATCTTCTCTTTGGCTTACAATATGCAGATATGAATATATGTCAGCCACAAGTTTACTGTTTTCCTTTATTCAGACTGGGATGGGAAGGAGATGTTTATTTTAACTTGACATGTTTCAACTGATGTCTGTAGTCGTCCTCAGAAGTGTCAGCTGATCACTGTGATTTGTGAAAAGCTGGGTGGATCAGTTGGTTGAATAAAGGAAAACAATCATGAAAAAGAAGACAATATTGTCATGAATTGCCCAGGTGGGGTGGAGCGGAGACCTAAACACAGGACTTGGAGTTGGAGGAGTTGCAAACGTTTAATGCAAAAACACAAAAATATAACTGGAACAAAAACTTACAACACAGGAGTAGGTTGAAGCATGGAACACACACCCGTAACAATGTAGGCAAAGAGACTAGACGTGGGACACACGTCTGGACGAAGCCTGGGACACACACCAGGATGACAGTGTGAGAACGTCGCCCCGAACTGCGGGACGGCGTCCCTTAAATAGGCAAAGAGAAATCAGACAAATGGTAAACAGGTGTGGATAACAGGAGTGAAGATAATAAATCAAGATACACAACAGCTGGGACAAACCATGAACTGAACTTGAAGCAACAGAAGTAAATAAAGAACACTGTCAAAATAAAGGACATAACAACTGAAATGAATACAAAAACGAGAGGCAGACAAAATAATACCAAAGGAGAAAATAACAATAACCCACCAAGGCAAGACCAAGAAGGAAAATAAACCAAGAGATGCTAACAGTACAGGGAATACAATAATAATAAATATCCATACTCCAAAAGGAAAACTAACAACGAAGGCAAGAGTAGGCTCAAGTCCAAATACAAGAATATACTGTATAATTTGAAATACAAGATGATCCATAAACATATAATAATAAACAAGACTATAATGACCAAACTAAAATACAATAACAGGACAACTCAAAACAAACAGAAACAAAGGGGAAACTCAGATAATATAATACAGACAAAACCATACACAAATACAATAAAAAAAACTGATGTGTGAAAAGTACAGAAAATACAGTCGTGTGAAAAAGTGTTTGCCCCCTTCCTGATTTCTCATTTTTTTGTATGTTTGTCACACTTCAATGTTTCAGATTGTCATAAACGCCCTTCAGGGCAGGATAAAGGTACCAAGCGCCGGCTGTGAGTTTGCATGTTTATTAATGGCAGAACACAAAAACACCATAGTAAAATGAGAGCGGACTATTAAACACAGACCAAGGGCAAAATACAACAATGAGAAAATAATAAGACGAGGAGCGCTCGTCTGGGACAACCAGAGAAAGCATGGAACACACACCAGTTGGCTACAAAGGATAAACACGAAATGTCAAAAGGCACAAAGAAACAAAGGAACTTATGTCCGTACGTTGAGTAGGGTACTGCACCGGACAACAGTGCACAGCCCCTTAAATAAGGCTAGAAACAAAATGAAACAAGTGATCACAGGCGTGGGTCACCTGAGCGGACGGGAGAAAGCAAAGAAACAATTTAGACCAGCTGGGAGTGATGAGAGAGGAGAGAGCAGGCTGACAGCTGACAGGGGTCCTGCCTCCATGGAGCAACAACCCAGAAACGTGACTGACAGCTGTCAACCTAAAGGGAAAACACACAACAGAATAAAAATATAAGGAGATAGTAACATAAAGACAAGTAATCTCAAAAATGTGAATAACAAAACTATAATGAGCATAAACAGGAGAATAAATTATACTAAGAAGCGATACAGAATACATGGTGAATCAACCAAGGACAAAATAACAGGAATACAACTCAAAACGACAACCCTGTACAAATATGAAAAAAAAAAGAGAAAGACTGAGCCCGGTGGAATCCCCTCACGCTCAGATCGTGACATAGCCCCCCTCTCAAGGGGTGGATACTAGACACCTCCTCCCACCCCAACAAGAAAACAACCCCACCCTGGGTGGGAGGAGGGGGACCCAGGCACGGAGGGACCGAACCAAACCAGAGAAAATAAGAAAAACTTTCAGAATTAACATCCCAGCAGAGTCCAGATTAAGAGGAAACAACAAAAAACAAAGGCTCACACAGGACCCACACCAAGCAAAACCCCAACCACCTAGGCCCCCTGGACCAAAGAGCTGGGCAGTTCAGGTGGGCGGCCAAAGTCCCAGGCCCGGCAGATGGCATGATGGAAAGAGTCAAGTGGCCTACCAGAGAATGTGGGCCACGCAACCCTGCAGCACAGTCTGTCAGGCAGTCTGCCAGAGTTTTTTAGCCACCTGAACAGAAAGGGTGGTCCAGGAGGTGGCTGACCAACAGGAAGAACCAGTGGTGGGAAAGATAGAGAAGTAGGAGAACCCGAGCCAACGTCAGGGTGAGGAGAGGGAACGACAATGGCCTCGGGCAGAGGAGAGGGAACCACGATGGCAACAGGAAAAGGAGGGGGAACCCCAACCACGTCAGGCAGAGGAGATGGAACCACGACACCCTCAGACTGGCCTGTAGTACCCTTGGTAGTCCCAGACTGGGACATTGCAGCACCCGCGGTGGTCCCAGACTGGAACATTGCAGCACCCGAAGTGGCTCTGGGATGGGGCGGAGCTGCACCCACGGAGGCCCCAGGCTGGGACGGCACGCCTGCAACGACCTCAGCAGGAAGGGAAGCAGCAACCATGGAGAACCTGGACTGGGCCAAAGCAGCACCCACAGAGGCCCCGGGCTGGGACGGAGCACCCACAAAGACTTCAACAGGCGGAGCTGAACCCATGGTGATCTTGGGCGGCGAGCCTGAACCCACAGAGACTTCTGGCAGGGAGGAAGGACCCATGACGGCCTCGGGCGAAGAAAGAGGATGACCATCATCAGACCCAGACAAGAACTTGAGCAGGGGAGAAGAAACATTTGCCGGGTTACTACCACCAGCAGCAGTGGAGTCCGATGGGGAAAGGTCAGAAGCAGTTGACTGCCGTGACTGGCTCTCCCCACCCTGAGCAGGACAAGAAATCTCTAGATCTGATGAGGTGGCAAGAGAACACAGTACTTGCCTTGTCTTGGACTCCACTGCCGTCCAGGACTCCGGTGATCCAGGCAGGGTGACTCGAGTCCCTCCAACTGGGCGTTCTCACTCCGTGTGGTCACCTTGGAAGACAAACAGAGAGAAGAGGCTGGAGAAGAATCATCGACAGCAGTGGAGCCCGATGAGGGGAACTCAGGAGCAGAGGACATCTGCACCTAACTCCCCCCACCACGAGCCAGACAAGATTTCTCTGAGTCTGCAAAAGGAGGAACAGAACAGAGTACTTGCCTGGACTCGAGCTCCACTGTCATCCAGGATTCCGGTGAATCTGCTGCAGTGACCACAGCAGTGGGCATGATGGTGGGTGCAACCCCAGGACCTCCAGTTGAAGCGACCGATGCAGGTGGCCCATCTGGCGTGGCAGCTGATGGTCGTCTCACTGCTGGCGCCAAGTCCTGCATAGCTAAAGACAAGGGACACTCTGCTGTCGGTTCAGGCTTCAGGTCACAGGAAGCGCTCTCCCTCTGTCCAGATTGTGGCTGTGGGGCTGGAACCAAGTCCTCCAGGACCACAGGTTCTTCCATTGACTAGTGGCTCAATCGCGGGACCGGCAGACGCTCAAGGGAAATAGGAGGAGAAACGGAGGGTGCAGGTGAGGAGTTAACATCGGCAGCAGGTGGTGAGAACTCAGCAGGTTGCAGGAACTGAGTCTCACCACCGGGAGTTAGGCAAGATAGTTCTTTATTATTGGGGAATGAATGAAAAAAACACTTGCCTTTCCTCTCGAGGCATGATGGAAGCTGCTGCAGATGAGCCAGATGTTGTTCTCCCTGGAGCGGTGGAAGTCATCTGGCAAGCTGTTGGAGTCCGGGAATGCTGGATCTTCGGTGCAGACTTTGACAAAGATAAGCCCCTGGTCCCGGGGAGTGGAGCCAGGGAATGCCTCACTGATGGTGCCGGGTCCCGCAATGCCGAAACCAAGGAACACTTTCTCGTCGGCACTGGCTTTGGGACCCAGAAGGCACATCTCTCCCTCGCAGAGTGTGGTTGTGGTTGTGGGATTGGACCATGGCCCTTGGGATCCACAGGCCCCTCCATTGTCCGGCGGCTCCCTCCCAGGACCAGCGGACATTTCAGGGAAACAGGAGAAACAGGTGAGGAAGTAGTCTCAGCAGCAAGTGGTGAAGGCTTAGCCCAATCAAGCCATTGCCGCAGAGCTTCACCACCGGGAATAAGGCAAGACAATTCATTATTAGGAGTTGAGAAATGAAAAGGTACTTGCCTTACTTCCCAGGGCTTGGTGGTGGCTGCAGTGGGACCAGACGACGTCTCTTCTGGGGCTGCAACAGTCGTCTGGCGAGATGGGTGGCGCACCGGAGTTAGGGGACGCTCTGTCGTCGGCTCAGACTCCGCTCTGCCTGGTGAAGCGAAACCCACCACCACCACCACCACCACCGCTGTAGATACTCGGGAAGGAGCCACGGCTTATATTCCAATATTAACTCTGTCTCTTCCTCCAAAACCCGCTGGCGTTCCTCCAGCTCCTCCACAGTGGGACCGTTGGGAGGCGTGAGGACACTGTGCCTGAGCCGGGAGTCCACAGGCTCTTGCAGCATCGGAAGGCCGGCTGGTGGTGCGGGTCATTGCTCAGGAAGCGGAGACGGGGCTGCAGCAAGATGATGGCGACGACTTCGGCACTTCCACACCCGGGGTTGCTTGTTTGAGAGCCACGGTTGTGCCGCAGGAGACTCCACACCTGCTCACTGAGCCGCCGCTGGAGTCAACCACCGTGGTGAGGAGAGCAGTAAGGTCCAGGCAGCCCCAGAGATTGGGACATGTCTCGATAAACCGGGCCGCACTGTCCACGAACCCCAAGGTGACCTCGGGAGTGTGGGTGGCTTGAGCCTTTGAGGCAAAATTCACAATGAGTTCTGCCACGCCACACTCCTCCTCACTCAGTCCAAAAACTCAGAAGTCCATGGCGGCTCTCACACCAAAACCTCCGGACAAAAACAAAAAATGCGGGGGGAAAAAACAAAAGAGCAAACTCACAGCTGCTGGTAACCTACACTAAACAGCCTTCAGGGCAGGATAAAGGTACCAAGTGCCGGCTGTGAGTTTGCACGTTTATTAATGGCAGAACACAAAAACATCACAGTAAAATGAGAGCGGACTATTAAACACAGACCGAGGGCAAAATACAACAATGAGAAAATAATAGATGAGGAGCGCTCGTCTGGGACAACCAGAGAAAGCGTGGAACACACGCCGGTCGGATACACAGGATAAACAAGAAATATCAAAAGGCACAAAGAAGCAAAGGAACTTACGTCCGTACACTGAGTAGGGTACTGCGCCGGACAATAGTGGACAGCCCCTTCAATAAGGCTAGAAACAAAATGAAACAAGTGATCGCAGGTGTGGGTCACCTGAGCGGACAGGAGAAAGCAAAGAAACAATTTAGACCAGCTGGGAGTGATGAGAGAGGAGAGAGCAGGCTGACAGCTGACAGGGGTCCCGCCTCCGTGGAGCAGCAACCCGGAAATGTGACTGACAATCTAAAGGGAGAACACACAACAGAATAAAAATATAAGGAGATGGTAACATAAAGACAAGTAATCTCAAAAATGTGAATAACAAACTATAATGAGCGTAAACAGTAGAATAAATAATACTAAGAAGCAATACAGAATATGTGGCGAATCAACCAAGGATAAAATAACAGGAATACAACTCAGAACGACAACCCTGTACAAATATGAAAAGAAGAAGAAACACTGACCCCGGTGGAATCCCCCCACACTCAGATTGTGACACAGATCATCAAACAAATTTAAATATTAGACAAAGATAACACAAGTAAACACAAAAGGCAGTTTTTAAATGAAGGTGTTTATTATTAAGGGGAAAAAAATCCAAACCTACATGGCCCTGTGTGAAAAAGTGATTGCCCCCTAATCCTAATAACTGGTTGGGCCACCCTTAGCAGCAACAACTGCAATCAAGTGTTTGCGATAACTGGCAATGAGTCTTTTACAGTGCTGTGGAGGAATTTTGGCCCATTCATCTGCGCAGAATTGTTGTAATTCAGCCACATTGAAGGGTTTTTGAGCATGAACCACCTTTTTAAGGTCATGCCACAACATCTCAATCAGATTCAGGTCAGGACTTTGACTAGCCCACTCCAAAGTCTTCATTTCATTTTTCTTAAGCCATTCAGAGGTAGACTTGATGGTGTGTTTTGGATCATTGTCCTGCTGCAGAACCCAAGTGCGGTTCAGCTTGAGGTCACAAACAGATGGCCGGACATTCTCCTTCAGAATTTTTTGGTAGACAGCACATCATGGTTCCATTTACCACAGCAAGTCTTCCGGGTCCTGAAGCAGCAAAACAGCCCCAGACCATCACACTACCACCACCATATTTTACTGTTGGTATGATGTTCTTTTTCTGAAATGCTGTGTTACTTTTACGCCGCATGTAATGGGACACACACCTTCCAAAAAGTTCAACTTTTGTCTTATCAGTCCACAGAGTATTTTCCCCAAAGTCTTGGAGATCATCAAGATGTTTTCTGGCAAAACTGAGACAAGCCTTTGTATTCTTTTTGCTCAGCAGTGGTTTTTGTCTTGAAGCTCTGCCATGCAGGCCATTTTTGCCAAGTCTCTTTCTTATGGTGGAGTCATGAACACTGACCTTAACTGAGGCAAGTGAAAGTCGCAGTTCTTTGGATGTTGTTGTGGGGTCTTTTGTGACCTAATGGATGAGTCGGTACTATGTTTTTGGGGTAATTTTGGTCGACAAGCCACTCCTGGGAAGGTTCACCACTGTTCCATGTTTTGGCCATTTGTGGATAATGGCTCTCACTGTGGTTCGCTTGAGTCCCAAAGCTTTAGAAATGGCTTTAGAACCTTTTCCCAACTGACAGCGCTCAGTTACTTTGTTTCTCATTTGTTCCTGAATTTCTTTGGATCGTAGCATAATGCCTAGCTTTTGAGGATCTTTTGGTCTACTTCACTTTGTCAGGCAGGTCCTATTTAAGTGATTTCTTGACTGAGAACAGGTGTGGCAGTAATCAGGCCTGGGTGTGGCTAGAGAAATTGAACTCAGCTTTCCAAAGATTTGATAAACCACAGCTAATTTATGTTTTAACGGAAGCGAGGTGGGTGGATCATTTTTTCACACAGGGCCATGTAAGTTTGGATTTTTTTTTACCCTTAAAGGCCAAATGTCACGTAACAGGGTACTTTAAATATCTTGAAACTAGATATAAAAGGGAACCGATCCGTTCGGGTCTTGGTGCATATGCTTCAGTAACAACGGAATATTCGTTAATTTAAAACTGCCGCGCTTGGCCTGACACGGCCCCTGGAATCGCCTGGGGAAGAAGGCGGAAGTGACGAAATCGATTGTACCCTAGTTTGATGCTTGGGGTATTTCAATTGATTGTTTATATGAAGACTGGAAGGTTGAAGTGAGCAACAAGAAAGAAAAAATTGGATATTTCACCCATACCTTAAAACGGGACTATCAGGGACAGCTGGGTAATAAGGGACACTTCTCTGGGAAATGTTTTCATACCTGTCAAGTGAGACGTTTTCGCCGTACTTCAACACCGTAAAAAGCGGCTATAAGGGACGGCGGAGCAACAAGGGACACCTCTCTGGGAAATGCCCCAAATGCAACTCGTGTTGTTATTGTCAAATATTTTAAGGATTCATGGATATTTGACAATAACAACACAACTCAGCGTCCGGCGCAAAATAAAAAAAAAAGCAGAATTCTGTATTTGTCAGGCGATCTCTCTCTGTTCCGCAACCGCTGCACAGCTGAACGTGTTAAACCATTGTCCTAATGACTTCTCATTGTAGTGAGAATAGCTCACGCTGAGCGATCAGCCCGCCCCGACAATCTGACTAATGATTGACTCCACACTTCTCATTGTAGTGATAATAGCTCAGGCTGAGCCATCTGCCAGCACCAGCTGTGGGGGATCACACACAGGACGTGCTCCGCAACACACTCAATTTTTTTTCCCGTATATTTTTCTTTTGGGCATACAGAAATGGCAATACGCCCGTTTTTGCTAAAATTGCATTTTCCCCGTATTTTCCTTAAAATATTTGACAATAACAACACGAACTACATTTAAAACATTTCCCAGAAAAGTGTCCCCCACCACTCCGCCGTCCCCCACAGCCGCGCTTGGCACCAAAATACGGCGAAAACGTCTCACTTGACAGGTATGCGCCTCCATTTTCATATTGATCTGGTCAATTTCTTGACAGCAGCGGCTCTCCTCCACTGTAATAATAATGGCTTCCGAAAAATCAATATTTATGGGGCGCCCTCGACAGACCCCCTTCGGCTTCGCAATTCTGGAGGCGATTAATGTCCAGTTCAGTGACATTTTCCACTGGTTCTGCTCTCTGGTCATCGTTGGAACTGTTGTCATCAGACAAAGCATCTGATTCCGTCTCGGACGGCTCAAACCTGTAAGGTTCAATGCCTCTGTCACTGTCTGAACCACTGACAAAAAAAAAGACAAAAAAAAAAAAGACAAAACTAAACTAATTTGTTCACAATCGCTGTCACTTTCCGTCATGATTGTCCAATGTTGATAAGTGTGAATGTGGATAGGCAGGGCAGCCAGGGTACAACTGGTGATGTCAAAAACATGGGCGTGGTCTGGACTGGCTGTCACAAGCCAGCAAGCAAGGTGGGGCCTTCACCTGGTGTATTTTGTGCAATTATGTAAATACAGGTGGGTGATATGGTCTCCGGTATGAATATTTGGTTTAAGCTATGTGTATTTTATCTAAATTCGTTGTCATTTAGAAAAAAAAATTACGTGACATTTGGCCTTTAATTATAAACACCTTCATTTAAAAACAGCATTTTGTGTTTACTTGTGCTATTTTAGATAGATGGATGGATGGATGTACTTTATTGATCCCAAACTGGGAAATTACAGTGTAACAGCAGCATGACAGTTGACAGCCAAACAACAGAAACACACACATGACAGACAAAGGGATTACCCATGGAAAGTAAAAACTAACACAACTATAAAACCTATATACATCATAGCTTAATATATGATGACCCGTATAAACACATGAATCATCCCATTGCACAAAGAAGGACTATCAGGAGCAGAGTGAAAAGTGATGTACCAGTTAGTCTGTAAGATGCAGTGTGGCAGCATAGCTATGACCAGAATACAACATCATAGTGAGTTATTGTACAGTGAAATTGCACGTGGCAGGAAAGATTTCCTGTACCTGGCCGTTTGACAACGAAGCTGTAGTAGTCTACTGGAGAAAGTGCTTCGCTGTCTATCTAGTGTGTGGTGGAGGGGGTGATCAGGATTATCCATGATGGATTGCAGTTTATTTAGTGTTCTCCTCTCCACCACTGTCTCAAAGGTCTCCGGTCTGAAACCAATTACAGAGCCAGCCCTCTTGATGATCTTGTCAAGTCTGTTGGTATCTCTGGCCCTGATACTGCTACCCCAACAGACAGCAGCAAAGGACATGACGCTGGCGACAACAGTCTGGTAGAAAAGCTCCAGCATCCTGCTGCACACATTGAAGGACCTCAGCTTTCTCAGGAAGTAGAGTCTGCTCATCCCTTTCTTGTGCGCAGCATCGGTGTTGGATCTCCAGCCCAACCCGCTGCTGATCCTAACACCCAGATATTTGTAGTCCTCAACCACTCCCACATCATCCCCCCTAATCTGCAGTGGCTGAAAAGGAGCCTTCCTCTTCCTGAAGTCAATCACCATCTCCCTGGTCTTGCTGATATTCAACCTCAGGTGATTCTTCTCCGTCCACTCCACAAATCTGTCTACCAGTGCCCTGTACTCCCTCTCCTCTCCTCCTCAGAGAATTTTTGCAGGTGGCATGACTCAGTGTTGTACTGAAAGTCAGTAGTGTATAAGGTTAAAAGAAAAGGAGAGAGCACAGTCCCCTGTGGCGCTCCCGTATCACTAGCCACCACTCCAGACAAGACACTGCCCAGCCTGACAAACTGTGGTCTGCCTGTCAGGTAGTCGGTAATCCAGGAGATCACAGAGCTGTCAGCCCCCATCACCCGCAGCTTCTTGCCCAGCAGCAGTGGCTGGATGGTGTTAAAGGCACTGGAGAAATCAAAAAAGTGATTCTCACAGTATCTCCTCCACCATCCAGGTGCAGATGGGCTCGTTGCAGCAGGTAGATGACAGCATCTTCAACTCCTAAATGGGGCTGATATGCAAACTGCAGAGGGTCCAGCCACGTCTTCACCTGCAGCCTCAGGTGGGCTAAGACCAGTCTCTCCAGGACCTTCATCACATGAGATGTGAGGGCAACTGGTCGGTAGTCATTCAAATCCGATGGAGATGACTTCTTGGGGACAGGAACCAGGCAGGATGTTTTCCACAGCACCGGTACTCTCTCCAGACTCAGGCTCAGGTTGTACAGGTGTTTCAGTACCGGAGCTAGTTGGTTGGCACAGGTCCTCAGGGTCCTTACGGAGATGCCATCAGGGCCCAAAGCCTTCCGCTGACGGAGTCTCTCCAGCTACTTCTCCACCTGATCTGTAGTCACCGTGAAGTGAGGGAGGGTCCTTGTGCCCCCTGGGGAGGAGGAGGGGGGAGATGGAGAGAGGTTCTGCACGGAAGCGTGGGTGGGGAGGGGTGTGTGGGGGTCTGGTTTTGTTGCTCGGGTGACAGACTGTGAGTTGAACCTATTAAAAAACAGATTCAGTTCCTCAGCTCTCTCCCGGCTCCCAGATGGCTGCCTGACTCTCCCCTTGTACCCAGTTATTTGCTTCATTCCCTCCCACACATCTTCAGTGTTATTTTCCCTGAGTTTCTCTTCCAACTTCCTCCTATAATTGTCCTTGCACCTCCTCAGCATCTCTCTCAGCTCATGCTGCACTCCCCTCAGCTTCTCCTTGTCTCCAGCCCTAAAAGCTCCCTTCTTTTTGTTCAGTAGTGCTTTCAGGTCACTGGTGACCCATGGTCTGTTGTTGGAGAAGCAGTGTACAGTCTGAGCTGGCATGGTCATGTCTAATATCTTTGTCTAAAATTTAAATTTGTTTGATGATGGTCATGGTCATGTCTAATATCTTTATCTAATATTTAAATTTGTTTGATGATCTGAAACATTTAAGTGTGACAAACATACAAAAACGTGAAAAATCAGGAAGGGGCAAACACTTTTTCACACCACTGTAACTAGAAATAATTGAAAGCATGAGCACGGTTCTCCAACTATGCTCAGCATCATGACAAATATGAACCTATTTAGTGGGTAGCCATGGTCACCTGACAGTTGAAAGCATATCATATTAGACTCAACAAGTATATAGTTTATGTCCAAAATGCAAATCTCATCCTTTATAAGTTATATGCAACTTAACATGGATTACACACACTGCTAAATGAATGAAGTGCACCGGGGAAAGGGTGACACTGTTGCATTTCAAACTTTACGTATGTCTTTATTGACATAACTACTGTACACACAGAGGCAGTTGGAGGCTTGGTAGAATGCCGTGAAACTGTCGTTTAATTGGCAAAAAAAGTAAGTCATTTACTCAAACCACTGAGTTGTAATGAAGCCTTGAAGACAAGGTAATATTTAGAGCGCACAGGCGCATTGCACTTTAGGTGAGTTATTTAGGACAATTACATGAATTTACTCACCATTAAGCCACCCATCCACATAGTGCCAGCTTGTAGTTTGTTCCCAACAATGCTGTTCATTAGAATCATTAGGAAAACCGGCTCTCGCTGCAAATTGCGCTTTGATGTTGGCCTGGTCAACTGCATTGTTTGGGAATATGATGTACCTGGGGGACAGCCGGATAAAGCCATCCCACACAGTTGGCATAGCTCGGCTCAGGGTCGACTGGGAAATTCCCAATCAGTCTGCCAGCTCCCTCTGGAGTGCCCCTGTTGCCAGGAACCCCAGTGTTGTCAGCACCTGCACTGGGACGGGCAGTGCATGGCTTCTCGCCGTGTCGTGCTCTAAGAGCAGCCGTAGCTCTGAGGACAGTTCCACAAGGACTGCCCATGGAAACCTAAACTGGCTGGCAAGCCAGTCATCATCCTGAGCCAGAAAATCTTCTCTGTCTCTCAATAGCCTTTCTCTTCTCACTGCACAATTTGCAATATCCTCTTATAATGTTAACGCCATTGTTGTCAGAGGTATTTTCTGCACTACTTTGCGCTTGCTTTTATATCCACTCATCTAATTGTGCACACTTGGATGTTTGTTTATCATGTGTCTCTGGTGTGTATAATCATTTTCACGTCATTATCAGTCTCCCAACATCACCTCTAAGTATCACCAACGGACCAGTAACAGTAGAACCATACGTACACCAGCCATGAAGTTGCCGTGGGACTGCGCATATTTCCACGGTCATTTCATTCTTGATACATCTGAAATTTTCTGTGGAAAAGGATGTACGCCATGGTTTTGTGCATAAGTACCCTTTGTACATGAGGCCCCTGATCTTTCTGGAGCTCTCCACGAGTGGTCTTTGGCTCTTGGATAACTCTTCTGATAATTCTTTTGACTCCTCTGTCAGAAATCTTGCGAGGAGCTCCTGGTCGTGGCCAGTTTTATGGTAAAATGATGTTCTTTCCACTTCCGAATGATGGCTCCAACAGTGCTCACTGGAACATTTTAGAAATGCACTTGTAACCGATGCCATCATTATATTTTGCAGCAGTAAGGTTGCGAAGGTCCAGAAAGAGCTCTTTGTTTCTACCCATCATGAGTTCTTTGTGGTGTGACAATCTGATATTCACAGACCTTTTTAAAGGCTATCAGTCAGGACTTAACCAGCTGAAATTAATCTGCACTGATGGGGGATGGAAGAGCTTCCTAAATTCTGATGGATTTCAGCTGGTTTCTTGACCTTCTATGCCTTTTTTGCACCTCTTTTCCTTCATGTGTTCAATACTTATTCCCTGTGTCATTCCACTTTATTAAATATAACTTTTTTTGTGAACACAGTTGCCTTGATTTCTTGGTATGTATAGATTACTTGGGTTCTTACTGATATCTGGTGAAAATCTCAGGTCAATAGGTCATCAGAAATATGTTTACATAATGAGGAAAATGTTGACGTGTTCAATACTTACTTTCCCCGCTGTATGTTACTGGCCATTGGAATCTCACACCCAGCTGCTCAGATGTAAATATTATGATTATTTCGGTCCTGTAAAAAATTTTTTACAAGTATTTCTTCATCAATATATCTTTTTTTCCAGGAATGTGAAGGCTTTAATTCTGTACAGTTCTGAACATTTTGTTGATGTATTTTTTTTATTTTTGTTTTCATGAAAATACAGTCAAGTTCACCTTTAAGTAGTATATTGTGTGCATTTTATGTACATGTTTGTCCTCTTGGTCAAACTAATATATGTAAAGATGAGTTTATTATTACCTTCGTCAAGGAGGTAATGTAATCGGGGTGGTTTATCTGTTTGTTTATTAGCAGGATTACACAAAAACTACTGGAGGAATTTTGATGACATTTTCACCAGAGGTAGCCCTTGGGACAAGGATGAACCCATTAAATTTTCGTGATGATCTGAGAGTGCATACCTCCACCAAGGACCTTGTTTGTATTTGTGCAGCAGGACTGCATAAAAACTACTGGATGGATTTGGATGAAATTTTCACCAGAGGTGGTCCTTGGGCAAGAGACATTACATTACATTTTGCTGATAATCTGAGAATGCAGACTTCCACTAAGGCTCTTATGTATTTTTATTTTGAATGAATGAATGAATCTTTATTTATTTCGGATAGATTAAAAGTAAAGATTAAAAAAGAAACAGAACAATATAACAAAGGGGGAATGAAAATCCAACAAGGTCAAAATAGACAATAACTCCTCTGATTATACAGTTCAACATAAGTTATCCGAAATGGGTGATGGCTGAAGCCGCAGCTTATACAGTATTGCCCACCCATATTCCATCCAAGAATTCAAAAGAAAAACAAAACAAGAGCGATTACAATTCAGAACATAGCTAAGACAAAATGTGACAAAAAAAACTAAGCAACAACACAACACAGACTGGATATGACAATCCTTATGTGATTTTACATGTCATCTTGTATATATGTTTGGAGAATTTCTTCCTTTAGTTTTTGTTTAAATTGTCCAAGCGTTGTACATGATTTTAATTCGGGTCCAAAAGCGTTCCATAATCTGACTCCTTGCACTGAAACACAGTGTTGCTTGGTAGTAGTTCTCACTGAAGGTTTTTGAAATATACATGTTCCTCTGAAATGATATTGTTTCTCCCTTATTTGGAACAACTTCTGGATATTTGTGGGCAGTGATAGATTCTTCACTTTAAACATTATTACTGCAGTTTTAAAGTCAACCAGATCTTTCAACTTGAGAGCTTTTAATTTAAGAAAAAGTGGGTTTGTTGGTTCCCTGTAAGCAGCTTTGTTTATTATTCTAATACAGTGGGGTAAAAAAGTATTTAGTCAGCCACCAATTGTGCAAGTTCTCCCACTTAAAAGATGAGAGAGGTCTCCAATTTTCATCATAGGTATACCTCAACTATGAGAGAAAAAATGAGAAAAAAAAATCCAGAAAATCACATTGAAGGATTTTTAATGAATTAATTGGTAAATTCCTCTGTAAAATAAGTATTTGGTCAATAACAAAAGTTCATCTCAATACTTTGTTATATACCCTTTGTTGGCAATGACAGAGGTCAAACGTTTTCTGTAAGTTTTCACAAGGTTTTCACACATTGTTGCTGGTATTTTGGCCCATTCCTCCATGTAGATCTCCTCTAGAGCAGTGATGTTTTGGGGCTGTCGCTGGGCAACACGGACTTTCAACTCCCTCCAAAGATTTTCTATGGGATTGAGATCTGGAGACTGGCTAGGCCACTCCAGGACCTTGAAATGCTTCTTACGAAGCCACTCCTTCGTTACCCGGGTGGTGTGTTTGGGATCATTGTCATGCTGAAAGACCCAGCCACGTTTCATCTTCAATGCCCTTGCTGGTGGAAGGAGGTTTTCACTCAAAATCTCACGATACGTGGCCCCATTCATTCTTTCCTTTACACGGATCAGTCATCCTGGTCCCTTTGCAGAAAAATAGCCCTAAAGTATGATGTTTCCACCCCCATGCTTCACAGTAGGTATGGTGTTCTTTCTCCTCCAAACACGACAAGTTGAGTTTTTACCAAAAAGTTCTATTTTGGTTTCATCTGACCATATGACATTCTCCCAATCCTCTTCTGGATCATCCAAATGCTCTCTAGCAAACTTCAGACGGGCCTGGACATGTACTGGCTTAAGCAGGGGGACACGTCTGGCACTGCAGGATTTGAGTCCCTGGCGGCGTAGTGTGTTTCTGATGTAGCCTTTTTTACTTTGGTCCCAGCTCTCTGCAGGTCATTCACTAGGTCCCCCCATGTGGTTCTGGGATTTTTGCTCACCGTTCTCGTGATAATTTTGACCCCACTGGGTGAGATCTTGCGTGGATCCCCAGATCGAGGGAAATTATCAGTGGTCTTGTATGTCTTCCATTTTCTAATAATTGATCCCACAGTTGATTTCTTCACACCAAGCTGCTTACCTATTGCAGATTCAGTCTTCCCAGCCTGGTGCAGGTCTACAATTTTGTTTCTGGTGTCCTTTGATAGCTCTTTGGTCTTGGCCATAGTGGAGTTTTGAGTCTGACTGAGGTTGTGGACAGGTGTCTTTTATACTGATAACGAGTTCAAACAGGTGCCATTAATGCAGGTAACGAGTGGAGGACAGAGGAGCCTCTTAAAGAAGAAGTTACAGGTCTGTGAGAGCCAGAAATCTTGCTTGTTTGTAGGTGACCAAATACTTATTTTACTGAGGAATTTACCAATTAATTCATTAAAAATCCTTCAATGTGATTTTCTGGATTTTTTTTTCTCATTTTGTCTTTCATAGTTGAGGTATACCTATGATGAAAATTGGAGACCTCTCTCATCTTTTAAGTGGGAGAACTTGCACACTTGGTGGCTGACTAAATACTTTTTTGCCCCACTGTAGCTCTCTTCTGAACCATAAAGACTGGATATATGTTTGTTTTATATGTATTTCCCCATACTTCAGTACAATATGTCATGTAAGGGAGTATTAATGAATGATACAAAGTATATAGTGTGGGATGATTCAGCAAATATTTCACTCTGTGTAGTATTGCAATTGATTTAGATATTTTACCTTTAATATAATTAATATGTGACTTCCAACACAGTTTATTATCAATTCTTACTCCAAGAAATTACTCTGCAACTGCTGCTGCAGGACACAGACTTTGTGTCCTCCTCTCCTTCTCTGAGAGCCGTGGGCTCGCTCCCGGCGCGCACGCACGGCGCCGGGAGAGGAGCTCGTGACGGCGGTATGATTAATAAAACCTGCTTAAAACCTCAGCATCGCTGCCTTATTTTATCATCCGCCGCACCAGTTTAGGGCGCTCGCGCACGCAGCGACCAGCAGCCGGTGGCTTGTCACCAGACTGCAAACCAAGTCTACCTACGGGTACAAATAAGTAACAAAAAAAAAAAAAAAAAAAAAAAAGAAAAAGAAATTTAGTTTCGGATACCCTTTCAATCTCTATATCATTTACACTGAGTTTAGATACTAAGTTGTGATGGCTGTTAAAAACTATAAATTTTGTCTTACTTAAATTGAGCGTTAATTTGTTTGAATCAAACCACAGTTTAAGCTTTCTTAATTCCTTTCCGAGTGTATCCAAAACTTGTTCCAAATTGCTTCCACTGCATAATAAATTAGTGTCATCGGCAAACAATATTAAATCCATTTTTTCCATAACTTTACATATATCATTTATATACATATTGAATAACAATGGCCCCAAAACTGAACCCTGTGGGACTCCACAAGTAACCTTCAGTAACTGTGAGTTTTTGTTACCAACACATACATACTGATATCTATTCTTTAAGTAACTACATAACCAGGACAGTGCTACCCCCCTAATACCACAATTTTGTAGTTTCTTTAATAATAAATTATGATCCACTGTATCAAATGCTTTTTTAAGATCCAGAAATACTCCAACTGAATACTCTTTATTTTCAACGGCAGTTGATATTTTTTCTATAAATTCCATTAGAGCAAATGCAGTTGTCCTCTTGTATCTGAACCCATATTGCTGCTCACACAATAAATTATTCTTCAGTATGAAGTTGCCAATTCTCTCACAGAATATTTTTTCAAGTATCTTGGAAAATTGCGGCAATAGTGAAATTGGTCTATAGTTTGAGAATTCCCCTCTGTCACCCGTCTTGTATATCGGAATTACATTAGCTATTTTCATTGCATTGGGAAATATACCTGTTTGGAGAGACAGGTTACAGATATACTGTACGTCAGTGGTTTCACTAAGCATTCAATAATAGTTTTGACTAAGAACATGTCAATACCATCACAGTCCGTAGATGTTTTACTTTTAAACAATTTAACAATTTCAATGATCTCCCTCTTGTCTGTGTTCTTTATGAAAATGGAGTCTTTTATAGCAGTGTTTTTGCTTATTGTATCACTTGTAGGTGCCGTAATGGGTATTTCTCGAGCCAAATTAGGACCAATGTTAACAAAAAAGTTATTAAATTCATCTGCAGGTGAAACTGCATTCACACTCTGAGTCGTTTTATTATTTTTTGAAAAATTGGTTGGGTAGCTTGTATTTCTATTTTTATTTCCAAGAATATTGTTAAGTATTGTCCATGTATTTTTAATATTGTCTCTGTTTTTCTCCAGTTCTTTACTGTAATAGTCTCTTTTACTACATCTTATTATATATGTTAACTTATTTTTGTATGTTTTATACCGCTGCTCTGCTTCTTTTGTCCTTTTCTTTAGGAAAGCTTTCTATAATAATTTTTTCTCTTTACACGCCTTTTGTAATCCTTTGGTTAACCATGGCTTATCGACAAATTTATGTTTAAGCTTTTTCTTTACTAATGGACAATTTTTTTCATAAAGAGTGGTTACAATGTTCATAAATGTGTCATAGGCTTCATTTACATCTGATACATAGACTTTTGTCCAGTCTTGCTTCAGCAAGTCTTCTTTAAAAGAACTGATTGCATTTTGTGATTTGTATCTCAACGATTTTAATTTTTTTTCTGTATTGGCCCCCGTGTGGCCATGGATAAGTGCAAAGGTTGGCAAATGGTCACTTATACTGCGGCGGCATGAAATAAAGCGGCGCAGTTGGAGGTTTTAAGTAGAGTTTTATTATCATACCGCCGTCACAAGCTCGGCTCCCGGCGCCGTGCATGAGCGCCGAGAGCGAGCCCACGGCTCTCAGAGAAGGGACACAAAGTCTGTGTCCTGCAGCAGAGGTTGAAGTCAGATTGAGAGAGAGTGAGAGCATGGTTACAATGCAGTATATATACACCCAACTACAACAATACATCAAAGCATTCACAGCAGTTGGTCTGATCAAAGAGATAACAGGACAGGCATGAGACATTTGCATGAAAGGCAACATTAGCATTAAAGAGGTGAGCCAGACGAAACGGGGCTGCCTGTAGACATTAATACACATTTCACTGTTCTGTTATTTGCTCTAGCCGAGCGCTGTGTTTGACCAGTCTGTTTGTGGAGATTTACACCAAAACACATCTACATATGTAAGATGCTCAGAAGAAGCACAGTAAGGACAAGATGCATGAACACTTTAACTTCACGGCTGTAAACGCAGCATGCAGCGGAAAAAACCCAGGAGTGCGAGCTGACTGTCTCTGTGTTCTGTCTGTGTTGTGGGGGTTTAATCAAACCGCTACAATATCATTTATCAATAATCCACTTTCTATTTTCTTATCAATAATATTAACAAACAGGTTGTCAATAAGTGTAGCAGTGTGAACTGGGATTCTACTGGGATGTGTTATTGTGGGATATAGACTCATACTGTACATAGAATTCATGAACTCTGTAATTACATTTTGTTGATATGGATTTAGTAAATCAATATTTAAATCTCCACAAATTACTACCATTTTCTTACTAGTAATATTATTGTACAACTCGACTAATTTATCTCTGAATGTCTCAATGCAAGTTCCTGGCATTCTATATATACAACTTATAATTAGATTTTTTGTTTTATCTTGGTCAATCTCAACAGTAACACATTCCAAAATCCCTGGTAGTGCAAAGGACATTCCATTTACATGCTTACACCTATACAGGTCATCAATATACAGTGCAACACCACCACCCTTTTTTTGAGATCTGTTAATATGAAACATCTGATACCCCTCTATTGCCATCAGAGGAGCCTGCTCTTCATTAAGCCAAGTTTCAGAGACTGCGATAGCTGTAAATTTTCTGTCTAGCTGTTTTAAATAGTCCTGAATCTGTGGAAAGTTTTTGTTAAGACTTCTGCTGTTGAAGTGTATTATTGATAGTTTACCATCTAGTTGCACTTGACTTTTGAATTGCCTTTCAGTGTAATATTCACAATGATTATGAATATTATTGAAAAAGTGGTTATCAGGATCAATATCATTCTCCATATCTTGTAGTTTATGTTCAGCATAATGGCATATTTTCAGAGTTTGAATTTCCTCACTCTGTGTCAAATGACTTCCTCCAACTGGGGATAATTGATGTCTACTCAAGTCAGTCATAAGTTTTTTTGTTTGTTTTGTTTAGTTGTTTTTTTTTTTAAGTACATTGATATGGTATGTCAAAAGAACTATTCTTGCCGTGTGTGTGGATATGGATTATCATAGTCTCTTAATTTTCTTAATCAATGTTCATCTATATTTATTTAAGTCAGTAAGATCTCTTATTATTATACTCTTTGCTTCCTCAGGTGTTCCATTTAGTTTGATCCAAACTCTACAATTTCTTGTCCATGTTGCCTGTATCTTATTTTGTCTTTTCAGCATCCATGCTTGCCGTGCTATTTCAGCATTAGTTTTTGTTAGATGTTCATTTAGGTAAACTTCTGTTCCCCGTAGCTTTCTGGCCTGCCTCAGTATGTCATTCTTTACCCTTCTGTTCACAAAATGCATCACAATTGATTTCTTTGTTTTATTATCCTTTCTGGGTAAAGCATGACAGGCTGAAATTATATTTGCTTCAACCTTTATATTTCTACTATCAAGGAACTGAAGCACCTGGTTTTCCAGGGAGACTGATTCACTCAGGGGAGCCTCCTCACCTCTCATTCCTGCTGTAGCATGAGCATATGATTGATATTTAATGTTTAGTCCACTTATAATTAGATCATCCATACTAGAACATCGTTCAAGATCCTCGACGCATCGCTCCAAGTCTGCAATTTTTTTGTCTTTTTCCTTAATTGTTAATTTTAATTCTCGGATTTCTTCCATTAGCCCTAATAGTTTAGCCTGCTGACTAGCCACTTTGGTCAGTTCTTCTGACATGAAGTTCAGAGATTTTTTGATCTCTTCCATTTCCTCCTTCTTTGGTGGCATTTTTACTGACCTGTTGATAGTAAAACAATCTCTGCTGGTGTCGCCAGTATCCGATCCGACCGACCTCGAATCCAGCTGGGCCTCAGCTAGCCACCTCTGCTGCTAATCCTGCTGCAATTGAGCTCCTGTCCAGCCGGGGTACCGGCAGCTCCTCCACCAAGTCCCGCCGCCCACCGCCACTGTAGTTGAGCTCCGATCCTGCTCCTGTCCAGCTGGGGTCCCGGTAGTTCCTCCGCTGAGCCCCGCCACCTACCGCCGTCTTCCTCAGTAGTTCCTCCGCCGAGCCCCGCCGCTGTAACTGGGCTCCGATTCCGGCTCTTATCCAGCTGGGGCCCCGGTGGTCCTCCACTGGACCTAGGGGCCACCCCTAGGGGGACAACCAGAACAGTGACTATTGTTCTACATCCCCGGATTAAGGAGAGGAAGTCCGGCGCCAGTTAATCATGCGATTGATATGTATTGACTGATATGTATATCAATATGCAAATGTGCCATGCATTCTCTCTTGTCTGTATAAAAGAGCTTGCTTTACATGCCTCAGAGAGCACACACACGCACACACGCACATACGCACAGCACAGCCACACAGCACAACAGAGCGCAACACAGCGCTCAGCGCTACAGTGTGTCTTTTGATGATGGAGGAATAAAACTCTGAAAACTTCCAGCTCGTCGCATCTCACCTGGACTTATTTTTACCTCCACAACATAAATGTTATCTTCTCACATTGTGTTAGCAAGAATCCTCCAAAACTACTGGAGAAACTTTGATGCAATTTTCACCAGAACTGGCTTGTGGGCTACACATGAACCCATTACATTTTGGAGGTGATCCATGAGGGATGGAAGGAGCCTTGGCGGAGGTATGCACTCTCTGAATGCTTTATAGTTTATGTATTTATGTGACATGTATTATATAGGGATTTTGTGAATAATAATAATAATAATAATAATAAATTATTAATGACTTATTTGATGATAAAGCACATTGTAATAATTTTAACGTGTACCGCAACCTAGAAATTTCTGTCCCACAGCGTCCCCTTTCCTCCCGCCCTGCTCACTGCACCCTCCCGCCTCTGATCCTCTCCTCGCAGGCTCCTCCTCCGCCATTTTTAACTGTAAACATCCTGCCGATTTTAAAAGGACAGCGCTGAGCGGGAGGAAGGCGACTGGCGCCATCTTGACTGTTTTAATGAGTACAACAGGGGATCGCTCGTTGGGAGAAATAACCTGATCATTGGGATTTCGCTCTAGAAGGGGCACTGTTGGTAAGTTTGCTTGCGGAGGAAATATTTTTGGCCCATCTTTGTCTGTCCTTCGAAACTAAATGACCATGCATGTGTGAGTTTATTGACCGCGGCCTTCACTGTACACGGAGCCGTTAGCCCATAGCTAACCACAGTATTGTGTCTGCAGTGTAAAAGTATGGACAGACGCTGATGGGCGCCTTGCTCCACTCCGATAGTTTTTTTTTTTTTTTAATGCGCGCCTTGTGTTTTGTTTCCCTTGTTTTTACAGCCATGACTTTACTTTAAAGAACTTAAATCATTCAAAGCAGCACCACTGTTTCACTCTATTTCACTCGTGAGTAGTTTTGCTGGCGGCTAATTTAGTTCGTCCCACTTCTTGGCGCCGTCTATTTGCTGGCGCTGACCACCCTTTGACGCTTTTAACGTGTGAAAACGTGCATTCAGGTTTCATTTCTAAACTACTTACGATGGTTTAAATGAGAAAAAAAAATCATTATACAAACCTGGTCACGGAAAGGGAGTTGTTGTCAACAAACAAGCGGGTATTTTGAACGTTTGCATCCCAGGCTTGGACAGAGGCGAAACTTAAACAAAGTTACACGTTGTTTTGATAGGGTTTAAAAAAATGTCTTTTAAAGATGAAGATTACTTATTTACAGCAAGTAACGTTTAAAGATATTCTGGTCGCTAAAAACATGTTTAGGATCAGATTCAGCATTGTTAACCAATGTTAACAAGATTCCTATTTAAGGTAAACTTTTAAAAGTTATTTTTTTTTAATCTGTAATAACTGGATTATGGTTAGACTGGCTTATAAAGCAGTAAGGATCTAATAAGAAATTGTCTCGCCTGTTCCCTTATTTCATTGCTATTCAATTACAAAATCAGTTGGGCCACAATTTGAAATCAAGACATGAAACTGGGCTGCACATGTTCAGCCATCTGTTGAATATGACAAATTTCAAACCAACACAGATCATTATGATGAAAAATATGCACTTTTTATTCATTGTCTTGGTTTTAAATGTGCGCTTGGCATATGACAAAGGCACATCAAAAGTGCAAAAAAAACCCCAATAACAGTGCTGGGGTTGAGCAGAACTTGAAGTAGAAATATTTTTCCTCTTGAGCAACAATTAAATGAATGGGGGGGAATTCTGTAAATAACCATTTTAGTCAGATCTTATCAGGCATATCTCAAAGTGCATTAAAAAAAAACCTCAATGTGGACTGTTAGTAGTGTTAACATTTGTTTCCCTTTTGAAATAAAATACAGTATACTATATCCTGGTCATAATTGACCTTGGCACATCACAAAGTGCATTAAACTGAATAAAAAATGTACTGTCAAACACTTTAGTGCCCCCCCCCCCAAGAAAAGATTGATCACATTAACAAACATTGCACATCCACCATTGTGGTTTTTGTTTTAAATCACCACTTGAATCACTTCCTTTGATTTTAGCACAGAAATCCAAGATTTGAAACAGAAACTCAAAGACAATCAGCACTTTAATATTGAGATGCAGGATGTTAAAAGGGAGTTCCGCGCTGTAAAAGTGAACAAAAGTCAGGGCCCTGATAATATATGTGGACGCCTGGTAAAGTCCTGTGCACATGAACTGAGTCCTATATTTCATTATATTTTCAATAAGTCCTTACAGACACAACATGTGCCTAAGATCTGGAAAGATGCCGTGGTTGTTCCCGTTCCAAAATCCAGCTGTCCTAAAACGATAAACGACTTTAGACCAGTTGCTTTGACTTCAATTTTAATGAAAATTTTTGAAAAACTGGTCAGACGTGAGGTCCTAAGGCAGACTGAACATGCATTGGATCCTCTGCAGTTTGCCTATAGGCCTCACAGAGGAGTGGAGGATGCCACTGTCACTCTGTTTGACATGCTTTTCAAACATCTGGATTTTAATGGGACACACGCCAGGCTTTTATTTGTGGACTTTTCTTCTGCCTTTAATACAATCCAACCTCATATTTTAGTTGAAAGGCTCCTGCAACAATTTGATTTAAGCAATAATCTGGTGGGTTGGATTCTGGATTTCTTAACCAACAGGACGCAGAGAGTAAGGGTCAATGGCACATTGTCTGACCTAAAGTGCTCTTCTACTGGCTCTCCTCAGGGGTGTGTGTTGTCACCACTACTCTTCATCCTGTACACAAACATGTGTTGGAGCAGACATGACAACAGACACATTATAAGGTATGCTGATGACTCAGTCATTGTCAGTCTCCTCCAGGATGGTGAGAGTGGCCACGGCCCAGTAGTTGATGACTTTGTTCACTGGTGTGAGGATTCCTACCTGCAGCTGAATACAACAAAAACGAAAGATATGATTATTGACTTTAGGAGGAAAACTCCCAGGCACAAAGTCACCATACTAAAAGGCCAGACCACCGAATGTGTACAATCGTACAAATATCTTGGGACAATTATTGATAGTGGATTGAACTTTGAGGTGAACTGTGAAAGGGTGTGCAAAAAGGGTCAGCAAAATTTGCATTGTTTGAGGAAACTTGCACGCTTCCAAATTGACCGAACCATAATGACTATGTTCTATCGGGCTTTTATTGAATCTGTTTTATCCTTTTCTTTAATGTCATGGTTTGGTCAGATAAAACTGAAACAGAGGAAATCCTTGGATCAGGTAGTCAGACGGTCCAGTCGTTTGCTTGGTGAGTCACAGCTGAGCCTGACATCCCTGTACACCAGACAAGTACAGAGGATGGCCGACTCGATTTTAAATGATGACTCCCACCCTTTGCACTGCAACTTTCAGCTTCTTCCCTCCAGACGGAGGTTTGCTGTCCCAAAAAGTAGAACCCAGCGCTACAAAAACAGCTTTGTCCCTGCTGCTGTCAAAGAGTTGAACAAGCTATAAAAATTATATTGTACATATTTTATATTTACCTATTTTGTAAGATGTGTGCCTGTGTTTGTGTCTATGTTGAATGTAATTAGTGGCTTGTAAATATGGATGTCACCAACTGCAAAACAAATCTACCTACGGGTACAAATAAAGTAACCTGAACCTGAACCACTTGTAGGTAGGAACCTCCTTTTTTTTTTTTTTTTTTTTTTTAAATAACAACACATTCCATTACACACACATCAATCAACCAAAAATTTCTAGTACAGTTAAGGATGCAAAAAGTACCCACTTAAAAACTTGAGTAATGACTTCAATCTTGAAGGTTTGAGGTTTTTCTCAAAAATTTGTAACAATTTTCTTATAGTTATCTACTTTTCTCTGTAAATTTATCTAAATTTGAAAACATTTTCCTCAAATTTGTAATTTCCTCTTGTAAAATTGACTTTTCTTCTACATTTGAGACTCTGTTATAAATTTGGTGATTTTCTGTGGCTAATTTTTATTTTTTAAAGAAAATTACTGTTTTCTTAAAAAAAAAATTTAAAACACATTGTTTAAAAAAAAAAATTGACTTTTTTTCCTTATACAATTTACACTTTTGATCATAAGTTTGCAGAGCCAGAACAATAATGGTGATTTCAAAGGAAAAAAAAAAATCATTAAATATAATTTTATTAACTTAAGTGATCAAAGATGCAGTTATTTCTGTTAAAATATTTCTATATATTTATAGTTTTTTAGAACTCTCCTCACCACCCAGACAGCAGGGAAAACCTCCATTATTTTGAAATCCAAATGTTGGCATGTTTAGTTTGTCTGAAGGCTGCTGACAGATTAAAGTCATTGACTTGGTGAATTTTGGTCATCTTAACTTGCCAGGTACAGGTACAATATCCATCCGATGGATGGATATTGTAGTAGCTGGTGAAACCAGTCCTGAGCGATTCAGTCACTCTTGCCTTTCCCTGCATACAGTATGAAGCCTCGCTACACGTTTGCTAAGCGACTCTTCATTATTATTGCTCTCGTTTCCAGTGGTTAAAACCACCATAAATGCTTCCACTGCTTACATATCTCTTTTGCTTTTTTCCCGCATTTAAAGTACTTCAGGGTTTCCTCTGGTAACCTTTCTCGGTGGCGGGCTGCCTCGCCAGAAATTTTACCACCACGTCAAGGAGATATGAATTTATTAAGAAAAATATATGAAGCAATGACTTTCCGCAATCGCACACACAAACAACGCGCGTGGCTGTCATCCGCGCGGAGTTTAGAAGCGCCCCACCCATGCAAGTTTTCCAGTCAGTCAGTAGGCAGTGTCTCGCTAAGCGCGACTGTCCGACAGAAACATAAGTTTGTTAAAGTACTTTAAACGTGGAAAAAATCAGAAGAGGTATGTAATCACTGGAGGTATTTATCATGGTTTTAACCTGCTGGAAATGGGAGCATTAACGGACGAGTCGCTTAGCTAAGAGATGTGGTTAGAATTCATATGCAGCCGGCTTCATATGAAGGGAAAGGCAAGGGGGACGACTGAATTGCTGAGGATATACAGTATTTCACCAGCCACTACAATATTAAATTTTGTTCTGTAGGAATTGCAGGAATGAAGACACTGACAATTTCTCTCTCTTCTCACACAAGCAGGCAGGGTGCTGTTTTTATTCTCCAGCGGCTGTAACAAAAAGCGACAGCTAAAAACGCTAGCTCTCTTTTCACTCTAAACTGAGGTCCTTAAGCGGCTGCCTAGAGAGGTGCCTGATGAGTCAGCCTGAGAGCACAACTATAACTGCCTAAACAGATCATTCTGTACATGAACACATTTTGTGGTGAATTATGTCTTTAGAGTTTGCTACAGTTCCCTATTATGTACCTGGCAGGTTAAGATGACTGAAATTCACAAAGTCAGTGACTTTAATCTGTCAGCAGCCATAAGACAAACTAAATGTGCCAATATTTGATTTCAAAATGAGGGAGGTTTTTCCTGCTGTCTGGGTGGTGAGGAGATTTCTAAAAAAAAAAAAAAAAAAAAAAAAAAAACTATAAACAAAGGAATATTATAACAGAAATAACTGCATCCTTGGTCATTTAAGTTAAATACAATTTTATTTATATTTTTTCTTTGATCAGAGTTAAATTATTGTTTTGTTCTGACTGCAAAATTATGGTTAAAAATGTAAATTGCTATAAGGAAAAAGTAAAAAAAAAAAAATACCAGTCTGTTTCAAATTTATCTAAAAAAAAAAAAAAACGGACAAAAATTTGTCATAAAATAATCCACAAATTTATAATAAAGTTTCAAATGTACAAGAAAAGTCAATTTTACAAGAGGAAATTACAAATTTGAGGAACATGGTTTCAACTTTAGATAGATTTACAGAGAAAAGTAGAAAACTACAAGAAAATTATAAATTTTTGAGAAAAACCTCAAACCTTCAAGACTGAAGTAATTACTCAAGTTTTGAAGTGGGTGCTCTTCGTACCCTTAACTAGAAATTTTTGGTTGTCTACTTTTAATTATTAATTTCAAAGCACTGCTTTTACGGGAGTAGAATTTCTGGTTACTATATCCACATGATCATATAGTTTAAGTATGCATGAATACATTACTATTATGAATGTTTCTTTCCCTTCCCTACCCTCTCAATGGAAGAAAAGAAACACCAGAATAAAAATACAAAAAATACACATTTTTGTCATTTATGTAAACCATGACAAAAAAATCCTGCAGGACAAAACATGACACTTGATACACACGTGGACAAAATTGTTGGTACCCCTCTGTTAATGAAAGAAAAACCCAGAATGGTCACAGAAATAACTTGAATCTGACAAAAGTGGTAATAAATAAAAATTCTATGAAAATTAACCAATGAAAATCAGACATTGGTTTTGAGTTGTGGTTCAACAGAATTACTTTAAAAAGCAAACTCATGAAACAGGCCTGGACAAAAATGATGGTACCCCTAGAAAAGATTGAAAATAATGTGACCATAGGGACATGTTCAACCAAGATGTGTCCTCTAATTAACATCACAGGTGTCTACAAACTTGTAATCAGTCAGTCGGCCTATTTAAAGGGTAACAAGTAGTCACTGTGCTGTTTGGTGACATGGTGTTTACCACACTAAACATGGACCAGAGGAAGCAAAGGAGAGAGTTGTCTGAGGAGATTAGAAAGAAAATTATAGACAAGCATGTTAAAGGTAAAGGCTATAAGACCATCTCCAAGCAGCTTGATGTTCCTGTGACTACAGTTGCACATATTATTCAGAAATTTAAGATCTGTGGGACTGTAGCCAACCTCCCTAGACGTGGCCGCAGGAGGAAACTTGATGAAAAATGGAAGAGACTGATAGTACGAATGGTAACAAAAGAGCCCAGAACAACCTCTAAACACATTCAAGGTACATCAGTGTCAGATTCCACCATCTGTCATTGTTTGAGCCAAAGTGGACTTCATTGGAGACGACCAAAGAGGACACCACTGTTCAAAATAAATCATTAAAAAGCCAGACTGGAATTTGCCAAGCTGCATTTTGACAAGCCACAAAGCTTCTGGGAGAATGTCCTATGGACAGACGAGACAAAACTGGAACTTTTTGGCAAGGCACATCAGCTCTATGTTCACAGATGCAAAAATGAAGCATACCAAGAAAAGAACACTGTCCCTACTGTGAAACATGGGGGAGGTTGTATTATGTTCTGGGGCTGCTTTGCTGCATCTGGCACAGGGTGTCTTGAATCTGTGCAGGGTAAATGAAATCTCAAGACTATCAAGGTATTCTCAAGAGAAATGTGCTGCCCAGTGTCAAGACAGCTTGGTCTCAGTGGCAGGTCATGGGTCTTGCAACAGGATAATGACCCAAAACACACAGCTAAAAACGGCCAAGAATGGCTAAGAGCAAAACAGTGGACTATTCTAAAGTGGCCTTCTATGAGCCCTGATCTAAATCCTATTGAACATCTGTGGAAGGAGCTGAAACATGCCGTCTGGAGAAGGCACCCTTCAAACCTGAGACAACTGGAGCAGTTTGCTCATGAGGAGTGGGCCAAAATACCTGCTGAGAGGTGCAGAAGTCTCATTGACAGTTACAGAAATCATTTGATTGCAGTGATTGCCTCAAAAGGTTGTGCAACAAAATATTAAGTTAAGGGTACCATCATTTTTGTCCAGGCCTGTTTCATGAGTTTGGGTTTTTTTTTTTAAATAATTCTGATGAACCACAATTCAAAAGCATTGTCTGATTTTCATTGGTTAATTTTCATAGAATTTTTATTTATTACCATTTTTGCCAGATTCAAGTTATTCCTGTGACCATTGTGGGTTTTTCTTTCATTAACAGAGAGGTACCAACAATTTTGTCCACGTGTGTATTTTCTAACCAGTTTGTATACCACCATAGACAGAGAGAGAACCTGAATTAGAGCTCAGAGAGGGCAAGATGAGACAGAAGAGAGGAGCCAAGGAGAGGAAAGTGTTCAGGAAGAGAAAGGAGAGAAGGATGACACCACTAAAAAGTCTTAAACACAGGATGTCTGGGTGGGACCCCAACTGGCCCCAATATTCAAGCCTCGGTTGTACAATACTTCAGATGGTAAGTTCCATATGCAACATTACTGTGTACAATTTTAAAAAGAAATAAATAGTATAACATTAACATATTCCGGTATGTTTACTGCCCCCCCCCCCAAAAAAAAATATTTATATATATTCTCACCATGCCAATGTCTTTAAGCCAGAAGAAACATTGTACTTTAATAAGCTCATGCTTCTCTTGAACAGCAATGCTAGAAAACCACACTCTGTCTGCTGACTGGAATGCTTACGTAGGCGGGGCGCTTCTGATCTCCATTCGGATGACAGTCACGTGCGTTGTTCGTGTGCGTGCTTGCGAACCATCATTCCTTCACATTTTTTCTTAAATTTATATTTCCTTGTCGTGGCCTGGGCCACTCGGATGTTGGTTCTGGGCCGCTAATTGAATAGGCCCGCCTTATTCATACTTGTTCAAATATGATTACAAAAATAGGCAGTGGCTACAGGTACAGAACAGTAGACTACTTGCTTCAGATATGGCTTGAATCTGATTTGCCAGTATGTTCTATTAATGCGGTGGAAATCGGAGTAAGTTGTTATAAATTTTTTAATTTATTAATTTAAAAATTATACAGTGTGTGTATATATATATATACAGTGTATATATATATATATATATATATATATAACTTTAGCATTTCCCAAATCCTAAGGCTAACCTCTTAAACTTAATTCTAACTTTCATTTCATGTCAAGTTATATTACGTGGGCATGGTGGCGAAGGCAGTAAGTGAGCCACCGACCCTCTGATCAGAGGTTGACCACACTTTACACCTGTGCCACAGATACAGCGAGCTTGAGCTGATCTGAAAAGGTTTTTCGGTTATCAACACTTCTTTATCTGTAGACACTCCCTAAAAAATATATTTCTAGTCTGAATGAGCTGTAAGACACTAGAAACAAGTAACCAGTGACCTTTTTTTTTTTTTTTTTTTTTTTTTTTTCTCTCAAATGAATTGCTATATGCTATATTATATTATATTGCTCAATGCAATATTATATATTGCATTGATATTTTGCATGATTTGGGACCTCATACTGCTCATACTGTTTGGCAGGTAAACCATACCACAGTGTGAGCGTGTGGCCCAGGAGGATCTGGGGCAATGTTCTACGCCCATTTTGTCCTCAGCAAACGTGGGCCGCTAGCCAAGATATGGCTGGCGGCCCATTGGGACAAAAAGCTGACTAAGGCCCATGTGTTTGAATGCAACTTGGAGAGCAGTGTGGAGAGCATCATTTCACCAAAGGTAAGAAACAAAAGTCACTGTATCCTGGTGGTTGGTCTTGTTCTTATCCTGAGCTGTTAAGCAGTGAATTGATTTGTCTTTTTAAAGTGTTTTATTGCTGTACATGGCATTTTTTTTAATGCAATCCTTTTTTGTTTATTTTAAGGTGAAGATGGCTTTGCGTACATCAGGCCACTTACTCCTTGGGGTGGTGAGAATCTACCACAGGAAGGCCAAGTACCTCCTTGCAGACTGTAATGAAGCATTCATCAAGATTAAAATGGCCTTTAGGCCAGGTGTGTAAATTTTTTTTAATTGTTCAGTTTTTCTTATTAAAAACTGACAAGTTTTGTAATGTTCTGACTCTGGATTGCTGTTACTGAACCATTATTGGGCTATGACCTTTTGTATGTGGATATAATTTATTATAACTTGTGTGTTTGTTTATTGTGGGGTGGAATAATTTTTAACTCTGTCTTCACTACTGAATACATGTGTGGCAAAAAACAGGATTGGATTTGATTAATAATTATGCTAGAATAATATTTCCATTTGCTTGGTGTCAAGGTGTGGTGGATTTACCTGAGGAAAACCGAGAAGCGGCATACAATGCCATCACTTTGCCTGAGGAGTTCCATGACTTTGACCAGCCACTTCCAGATCTGGAGTAAGAAAACTACATTTACTGTTGTCATCTGTCACATGAATGTGCAAAAGTGTTGGCAGACAGTTGATGTATGAAAAGACTCCTGTCACTTTAATTAGTACTAGTGTAGGTTGATCAACCACCATAATAATTGTAATTTGTTGTATTTATAATAATATAGTAAAAATATCCATCCATCCGTCTTCTACCGCTTTTCCGGAGGTCCGGGTCGCGGAGGCAGCAGTTCAAGCAGAGAAGCCCAGACTTCCCTCTCCCCAGCCACCTGCTCCAGCTCTTCAGAGAGGATACCAAGGTGTTCCAGACCATCTGGGAGACATAGTCTCTCCACCAAGTCCTGGGTCTGCCCCGGGGTCTCCTCCCAGTGGGACGTGCCCGAAACTACTCAAGTGGGAGGCGTCCAGGAGGCATCCTAATCAGATGCCCATACCACCTCAACTGACTCCTTTCAATGTGGAGGAGCAGTGGTTCTACTCTGAGCCTCTCCCGGATGACTGAGCTCCTCACCCTATCTCTGAGGGTGAGTCCAGCAATCCTACGGAGAAAGCTCATTTCAGCCGCTTGTATCCGCGATCTTGTTCCTTCGGTCATTACCCAAAGCTCATGACCATAGGTGAGAGTAGGAACGTAGATTGACTGGTAAATCGACAGCTTTGCCTATGCCGTAAGCTCCCTCTTTACCACAACAGACCGGTACAACGTCCGCATCACTGCAGATGCTGCTCCAATCCGTCTGTCAATCTCTCGCTCCATTTTCCCCTCACTCGTGAACAAGACCCCAAGATACTTAAACTCCTCCACTACCCCCCCTCATGGATCGTCACCTTATCGTGGGGGGGGGGGGGTGCGTTCCCCAGTGATCCCAGGAGCTATGTTGTCCGGGGCAATTTGCCTCTGATAGGGTCACCCAAGACAAACTGGTCCTTGGTGAAGGGCCAGACTAAGAACGATCCAACAAACTCTCATGATAAATTCTATATCAAGGATTCAGTGTACCCCGCCCGATATGGGGTTACTGGGGCCCCACCCTGGAGCCAGGCCTGGGGGAGGGGCTTGATGACTAGCGTCTGGTGGCCGGGTTTCCACCCATGGGACCCGGCCGGGCTCAGCCCGAAGGAGTTACATGGGTCCGCCCTCCAGTGGGCTCACCACCTGCAGGAGGGATCATGGGGGTCCGGTGCTATGTGGATTAGGTGGCGGTCAAAGGTGGAGACCTTGGCGGACTGATCCCAAGCTTTCTAAACTGGCTTTTGATACGTGGAATAATAGTATAATAATTGTAATTTCCCAGTTTGGGATCAATAAAGTACATCTATCTAAGGGAGTGGGCGAACAACCTGAATCTGTTTTTCAATAGATTTGACCAACCGCCCTCCCCCCTGTCTGCACAACAACCACTGCTGCCTCTAAGAAATCAAGTCCTGCTACCCACTCCCCACTCCACCGACACCCCCCCCACTCCCAACACACAGCCCCCCATCCTGACCCTGACCAAGACCCAGGTGAGGACGGAGCTGAGGAAGATCAAGGCGAGGAAGGCGTCGGGACCGGACGGCATCAGCGCAAAGCTCCTCAAGTCCTGTGCAGACCAGCTGTGTGGGATTGTGACGTATATCTTCAACATGAGCCTGAAACTGGGGAGGGTACCACAGCTGTGGAAAACATCTTGTGTGGTACCTGTACCAAAAACTTCCCACCCCAAAGACCTGAACAGCTTCAGACCGGTGGCCTTGACGTCCCACTTGATGAAGACCCTGGAGAGACTGCTCCTTGCTCATCTCCGCCCCCTGGTGGAACCAGCGATGGATCCACTCCAGTTCGCCTAACAGCATGGCATTGGGGTGGAGGATGCGGTGATCTTCCTCCTTCACCGTTCTCTGTCCCACCTGGAGAAGCCCGGGAATATGGTGAGGATCATGTTCTTTGACTTCTCCAGTGCTTTCAACACCATCCAACCGATGATCCTGAAGGACAAGCTGCTGCGCGCAGGGGTGGACCAGCACCTGTCATCATGGATCCTGGACTACCTCACGAACCGGCCTCAGTTTGTGAGAACCCGGGACTGTGTTTCCGACACGATCATCAGTAGCACGGGGGCCCCCCAGGGAACGGTGCTGGCTCCCTTCTTGTTCACTCTTTATACTGCGGACTTCTCACACAACACAACACATTGCCATCTACAGAAGTTCTCTGATGACTCTGCGATCGTTGGTCTCATCTCCAGCGGAGATGAAGCTGAGTACAGAGGGCTTATCCAGGACTTTGTGGACTGGTGCCATCGGAACTGCCTCCAGATCAACGCGAGGAAAACTAAGGAGCTGGTGGTGGACTGCCGCAGGCATGGGCAGCCCCTCACAGCACCAGTAAATATACAGGGAACAGACATCGAGATGGTGACATCCTACAAGTACCTGGGTATTCATCTGAACAATAAACTAGACTGGTCACACAATACTGACGCACTCTACAAGAAGGGACAGCGCAGGCTGTTCCTGCTGAGGAGACTCAGGTCTTTTGGTGTACAAGGGGCACTGCTGAAGTCATTCTATGACACGGTGGTGGCATCAGCCATCACTTTTGGAGTGGTCTGCTGGGGCAGTGGCATTACTGCAGCCGATAGGAAGAGACTGAACAAACTGATTAAGAAAGCTAGCTCTGTCCTGGGGCAACACCTTGATCCGATGGAGGAGATAGGAGAGAGAAGGACGGTGGCTAAACTGTCATCTCTGCTGGAGTCCGAGTTCCACCCTATGCAGGACATACTGGATGCACTGAGGAGCTCATTTAGCAGCAGACTACATCATCCCAGGTGCACAACCGAGAGGTTTCGTAGGTCCTTCCTACCAACGGCTGTCAGACTGTACAACCTAAGCAGGGCTGCTCGCAGAGATAGCAAAAAGACGTAACAAACTAATAGGTTTTTTTTTTTTTTTTTTTTTTTTGAATGCAAAAGATGCAATAGACTTACACAATGGTCCTCTCCGGCATACAACTAGGAACATACCGGTCGCTATGGAGGGTGAGAATATGTATGGGCACATAATCATACCATGTAGGATAACTAAATAGACGGTTATGCTGTTTCATCCCACCTAGCAACAATGCTCTGCACTGTGTGTGTTTATATATTTACATATTTATTCCATCTAGCTACAATGCTCTGCACTGGGTGTGTTTATATTTATATATCTATATATTTATTCCATCTAGCTACAATGCTCCGCACTGTGTTTTTATATATCTACATATTATTCCATCTAGCTACATTGCTCCGCACTGTGTGTGTTTATATACTTGCATATTTATTCCACCTAGCTGCAATGCTCCATACTGTGGGTGTTTATATATTTACATATTTATTCCATCTAGCTACAATGCTCTGCACTGTGTGTTCATATATTCATATATTTATTCCATCCAGCTACAATGCTCTGCACTGTGTGTCTGTGTGTGTGTGTGTGTATATATATATTTTATAGTAATATGTACATATGTATATTAGCTGCTCTTGCTTGCTTGTTTTTTCTTGCCTTCTGATTGTTGCTCTGAGTGTTGCTATCCCTGTGCTGTTGCAATCCTGGAATTTCCCCGTTGTGGGACTAATAAAGGCTTATCTTATCTTATCTTATCTTATCTTATCTTAATAAATTGTGGTGACATTTTAAAGGGGTCATTGACTGAAAAATGGTGTGTTTGTAAGTTTTAACCATCTGAAATGAGTCTACTGGTCATGTAATGATCAAAACATTTTTAAAATGATCAATTCTCTTATAAAAATACACAGCCTTTGTTTATTTTTTTCTCTCAAAGAAATGTTTTTGACTCCATTATTGGCCCACCTAGCTGTCCATCGTGTATAGGGCTGTTGCGATAACCACAATTATGTAGTATCGCGCTGTGAACAAGCCTACCGTGGAGGAAAACAAACAACCGCGGTGTTCACTTTTTGTGTGTGTGGCTATATCTCATTGTTCACTTATGTGCCCCTATTGATTGTTAAACATTGTGTATTTTTATTGCCAACAACATGTTTGCACCCGGTACTGTGGCAGCACCACGTGGGGTACTTTCTCTCCAGACGGACTCCAGCAGGCAGTTAGTGGCGGAAGCGTTAGGACTCCTTGCTAAATACAGCTGTGACAGTGAGCACTGAAAGGGCACAAAGTGTGTCATTTCCTTTTGAGTTGGGTGTGTATGATCCTGACAATTGAGCTCCAAGAGCGAAACCACTACTGTGTAGTGCATTGCTTGTTTGAATGTGATTTTTCAGACAGCAGCACAAATCCAAAAGTCACGGAGACAAGAGCCACGCAGGGTCCTGTACGGAGGCTGTCCTGTTAAATAAGCTGAATGTCGCTGCAGTCTCCAGTCCACACACCCCATAGTTTCCGCCACTGCTTTATGAAAATGATCGGGGTTTTTGTTTTTTGTTTTTTGTTTTTTTTGGTAACAGAATCAGCAGTTAATGCCTGTGGACAGACCACAGCTTCGTACAATTGTCACACATGCACATAATGTTGAGGTGGAGCTGCAGCGAGTTTCTCACAGCTTCCATCGTTTGCCACATAAGTTATGAACTTTGCTTAAATTACGAGACCACAGGGTCCTAAAAAACATTTGCAATAGTACCACATATTGCGGTGTTGAGCTATCCACCGTCACCACAGGAGAAACTCCTCTACCGCAACAGCCCAAGTCATGTAGATGGAAGGGGGGGGGGCTAAAGGTAGCCTATTAACCCCTGAGCTATTCGCCCCTGAGCTAACACTGGTACCAGGAGGCTCGCTCCAAGCATGGCTTATGTTGTTATTTTCTTCAGATCTTAGTTACTAATAGCCATCCCTGTTACTATCTGGTTCGCCAGTCCACAGTCGGTGGTGTGCCTCACATCATTCCGGCTCATCTCCCAGTGGTTTTGTCACGATTCAGCGGCAGATCACCAGCACCAGGGTGCCGGTCGCTGCAACCAACCTAGCCCAGGACCTGAGGCTGCTGGCTCTCATGGCCAGCTCCCCCACCATCCTCTGGGGCTCCACACGACTCTGCTCTCGCGGGCAGCAAAAGATAGCCACTTCATGAGGGGCATCCCCCGGCTGGCCGTGGGAGTGGAGTCCCGCAAAGTGGGACATTGCCCTTTGAGATCCCCTGCCAAGCCAGGGGATCTCAAATCAGAGCGTTTCAAGAAAGGCGGGGAAATGCAAAACAGATTTGCTTCAATAATTAAAAAAAAAAAAAAAGAAAATGTGAACAAAATGTCACAAACATTTCATTAAGACATACTGTATGTGAGCTGTTAAAATGTGGAAAACATGGTTGACAGTGGTATATTAAGTAATAAGTACTTGCTGATTCCAGCTGTATTTTTTTTTCCCCCTAAGTATCTCTGACACAGTTTACAAAATCAGACACATGATCTTACAATGAATCTGTAACTGTTGGACTTACCTTTTGCTGTATTTTCTTTCTCTGTACCAGTGACATAGATGTGGCCCAGCAGTTCACTCTGAACCAGAGCCGAGTGGAAGAAATAACCATGAGGGAGGAGGTTGGCAACCTCAGCCTCTTGCACGACAATGACTTTAGTAGGTCACAAATGATATGCAAAATGTCTAAACATGTATCGCCCATTTAGAAATAATGTAAACAAACCTGGTATTAAAGGTAGCAGTGGTTAACACTGCCTTCTCAAAACAAGATCGAATCAGAGTAAAGCCTTTTGGTTTGGAGGTTGCATGTCCTGCCTGTGCTTGTATTGGTTTATTCTGGGTGCTTGGGTTTTCTCCCACAGTCCCAAGACATGCCATCATGGCAGTTTCCTAGAAAATCTGAACTGTGTTAAGCCCTGAATTTAATAGTTCTGTTCTCTACACTAGGCCATTTGCGATTACAAATTCATGCAACAGGTTGCTACACAAAAATGTTAATTATAGCCATACATGTGAGAAAAGGAGTAGGATTTTTGTTTTTAACTTACAAAAAATACAGTTTCATCCCCATCTACCACAATGAAACCATATATTGGGAAATATCCTAGAAATCATGTTTATGTACTTAATCCTTTATTGACCAAAGAACCATATTTGGAACTTTCACTCAGCATAATATCTTGTAATAATATTTGTAATGAGTCACTGAAACAGTATTTGAAAATCCTCCAGTAATGGTCTAGGGTTGAAATTTTGAATTTCCAAGTATTTCATTAGTGTCCTATAAAAGGCTACAGGAAAAATTTTGTTAAAGGTTGCACTTTATTTTTCATACTCATTAACAACAAACTGCCTTTCTTTTGCAGATGACTTTGGTATGGATGACAGAGAGATGATGCATGATGCTAGCACATTTGAAGAGGATATCATGCAGGGTGCGTCAGCCTCAAACCTGTTGCTTGAAGCTGAGCCTGGTCCCGCTAATCTCCCTGACAAATCTAACCACATGGAATATGATGACTTTGGGGATGGCTCCATGGGCAATAGTGATGGTGGGATGTTGGGTGAGTAGTTTCATTAAATGCATTAACATGTATTTGGTAAGTCATTTGGCCACCACAAACTAACACAGGAGCTTCAGTGCACCTTATATTGATGCTATAGGCCTTAGCACTGGGACACTTTTAATAGGTATTCCCTCATTTTGTGTTTTGATAATTATTATAATCGGGGTGGGGAGCACTGACTTGGCCAGTGGTCTGTATTTTAGGATGAAACAATAAACAAAATATCCTCCTTTTAGTTGACAAGCTACTGAGCTCAGAAGATGGAGGAGGGATCTTTGATGATCCTCCAGCAGTGACTGAAAGTGCGATGATGCCTCCAGATCACGGAGATGACGAGGATGACTTTGACAACCTCCAGTCACGTAAGTATATCACATTTGTGAGAATTTTGCTGATAAAGTGCTAGTTTCCATGCTTTTTATTATTTTTGGGGTGAAAATTGTGTGAGTTGTTGGCTCTTAAAATTGAAGTGCATGTTTTGTCTGTCTAGCTGGACCAGACAGTCCAGACTCAGGTCCTGCAGAGCCACTGCCAGCAATGGCTGACCAGACTGAACAGACCACACTGGTTCACAATGAGGAGGAGGCCTTTGCCCTGGAGCCCATTGACATCACTGGTAAGGACAGAGCCAAACTCCTCTAAAATTTAACCTCATTATGGCTTCGTCATGATCCATTTGCCACTGCTGGCTAAGGCATTATGACCAATTAGGAAGTCACTTATAGGGTTACTCTTCAAGCTATTTTCTAAAATCTCAGGTGGCCTTGAATGGTTTTGGACAGTAGGGGTGGGAATCACGATACTTGGGTAACGATACGATCCTATCACGATTTAACAAGATCAAGTATCACAATATTTTTTTTTTTTAATTTCACCTTATTTAACCTCAAATCATGGACTAAAGTAAAACTATTGACATCTCTTTCATATAATAAAGTATTCTCTGGGCTTCATTTTCCATGGCGACACATCTCTGCACACAGGGAGGGTGGTGGATGGTGTTCAGTGTTTCCTCTGGCTTAAAGACCTTGGTGCAGTCGCAACACATTTTTCCGGGGGGGGGGGGGGGGGGGGCTGAAAACACATGACACGATTGCAACCGGAACATGTTAATTTTACACTTTCTTTTTATTTTTTTAAATTTTGCACAGTAATATTGCGTAATGGAACTGACCATTTGAAGTATTGTACAACCAAGGCTTGAATGTTGGCATATTGATCCAGTTGTGGTCCCACCCAGACGTCCTGTGTTTGGACTTTTTAGTGGTGTCATCCTTCTCTCCTCCCTCTGCTCTCACCTCTCCTGGACCCTCTGCCTGAACACTTTCTTCTCCTTGGCTCCTCTCTTCTGTCTCATCTTTCCCTCTCTAAGCCCTGTCTAATTCAGGTTCTCTCTCTGTCTATGGTGGTATACAAACGGATTAGAAAATATCAAGTGTCATGTTTTGCCCTGCAGGATTTTTTTTCATGGTTTACATAAATAACCAAAATGTGTATTTTTATTCTAGTTTCTTTTTTTTCCATTGACGGAAGAGTAGGAAGGGGAAAAAATTCATAATAGTAATTTACTCATGAATACTTCAAATTATATGATCAGAGGTGGGTATAGTAGCCAGAAATTCTACTCATGTAAAAGCAGTGCTATGAAATTAATAATTAAAAGTAGAAGAACCCAAAATTTCTAGTTGAGTTAAGGGTGCAAAGAACACCCGCTTAAAAACTTTTAGTTTGTCTGAAGGCTGCTGATGGATTAAAGTCATTGACTTCGTGAATTTCGGTCATCTTGACTTGCCAGGTACATAATAATGAACATAAATTATTAGTTAATATTGTAGCAGCTGGTGAAGTAAATCCTCAGCGATTCATCAGTCACTCTTGCCTTTCCCTGCAATGAAGCCTAACCAGACCTGTTAGCTAAGCGACTCCTCATTGTTGTTCCAGTTACCAGCGGGTTAAAACCACCATAAATGCCACCACTGCTTATCTCTTGTACTTTTTTTCGCGTTTAAAGCTTCTCTCGGACAGCAACGCTAGAGAGACACTCTCTGCCTGCAGAAGTGGGCACTGGGCAGGCTGGGCGCTTCCGCACGGGTGGCAGTCACACACGTTGTTTGTGTGCACTCTTGCGGAGCGTTTCTTTCATATTTAATTTTTCTTAAATTAATATCATAGGCACGGCGGCAAACTTCCTTTGGGCGGTGGGCCGCCACACAGAAATGTTACCAGAGGAAACCCTGGTGTTGTTTGGAATGGATTTCCACTAATGTTTAGCGGACTCTGGACTCTTAAAAAGCAGCTGAAAAGTTTGTTTAAGGAGGCTTTCTGTTAAATTTTAATTCAACTGCTTTTTAATGGCAAGTCAGATATTTTTTATTCACCTTTTTCACATTCACCTTCTTCCACTTAATCCTTTTCGGGTCGCGGGGGGGCTGGAGCCTATCCCAGCATCTTTGGGCGAGAGGCAGGGTGCACCCTGGACAGATCGCCAGTCCATCGCAGGGCCAACACAGAGAGATAGACAATCATTCACTCTCGCAGTCATACCTAAGGACAATTTAGAATCCCCAGTTTTGATGCCAATTAACCTAACTTGCATGTTTTTGGCATGTGGGAGGAAACCGGAGAAATCCTGGAGTAAACCCACGCAGACACGGGCAGAACATGCAAACTCCACACAGATCACTGTTGGTCGGGGGCTGGGATCGAACCCAGGATCCCCCGGCCAAGGGTGAGTTGCTGTGCTGCTGCAGTGCTAACCACTGCGCCACCGCGCCGTCCAGCTATTTTTTTAAAATGATTTAAATTGTGTTTTAACTTGTTTTTGTATTTTTAATTTTTTTTATCAAATTCCTTTGATTCTATTTTATTGTACAATGCTTTGTGACTATACAGTTAGGCCCAAAAATATTTGGACAGTGACACAAGTTTTGTTATTTTAGCTGTTTACGAAAACGTATTCAGGATACAATTATATAATCAATATGGGCTTAAAGTGCAGACTCTCAGCTGTAATTTGAGAGTACAGTGATCCCTCGCTACTTCGCGCCTCACCTTTCGCGCCCTCAGTGCATCGCGGATTTTTCAAAAATATTCATCAAAAATTCAAAATTAAGAAAAAATGGGCGGGCGCTAGCAGAAGGCAGGGAGACTACATTAGAACATCAGGTATCAACACGGAGAGCCCGCACAACTCAAAATCCACCTCTCTGTTCGCTGTTCTCGTGTTGGCTCGGCTCGGGAATCTCGCAAGCTGATTGGCCGAGACGTTTTACCCAGCTTCTCTCCCTGCCGAGCACCCATACCCAGCGAAGGAAGACCGCATTCATTGTGCTTTATCGCTCGTGTTGCTTAGTCTCGCCGCATGGAACTTTTCGCTGTTCTCTTGTGCCTTTTTGTGCGAAATAGTCTTCCCGTCAAGCCACTACGCCGCCTCCTGCAGCTTCTCCAGCTCTATCGGAAGCTGCCCTCGACGATCCTGCGCCTCTAGCACCTGACGATGAGGCGTCACCTGAGGAGCAGTAAAGCTCTCATTAACCTGTGCAGTAAATCATTTTCATCTTGAGTTACGTATCTTGTTATAAGAATAAAAGAGTTCTAAAAACATATTTATGTACACTTTATTTACATCTACGTATGTATGTACACTTACACACACACGTATCATATGAGAGAGAGAGTGAGAGAATGAACGTACATATTATTTATGGGTGACGTCATTAGGGGTGACGCTACTTTGCGGTTTTTCACTTTTCGCGGTCGGTTCTGGAACCCATTAACCGCAATAAGTGAGGGATCACTGTATTCACATCCAAATTGGAGCAAGGGTTTAGGAATTACAGCTCTTTAATACGTAGCCGCCTCTTTTTCAAGGGACCAAAAGTAATTGGACAGTTGACTCAGAAGGCTGCAAAAAAAAAATAACAAGGCTGCATGGGCTCTTCCCTCGTTAACCTGTCATCAATTAAGCAGTTAAAAGGTCTGGAGTTGATTCCAGGTGTGGCGTTTGCATTTGGAAGCTGTTCCTGTGAACACACAACATGCGGTCAAAGGAGCTCTCAATGGAGGTGAAACAGACCATCCTGAAGCTGAGAGGAAAAAAAAAAAAAAGAAGAAGAAGAAATCCATCAGAGAGAGAGCAGAAATGTTAGGAGTGGCCAAATCAACAGTTTGGTACATTCTGAGAAAAAAAAGAGTGCACTGGTGAGCTTGGGAACTCAAAAAGGCCTGGACGTCCACGGAAGACAACAGTGGTGGATTGAAGAACAACCCCTTCACAACATCCACTCAAGTGAAGAACACTCTCCAGGAAGTAGGTGTATCAGTATCTAAGTCTACCATAAAGAGAAGACTTCATGAGAGTAAATACAAAGGATTTACCACAAGGTGCAAACCATTAATCAGCCTCAAAAATAGAAAGGCCAGAATTGACTTTGCCAAAAAAAAACACCTGAAGAAGCCAGCCCAGTTCTGGAACAGCATTCTTTGGACAGATGAGACTAAAATCAACCTGTACCAGAATGATGGGAAGAAGAAAGTTTGGAGAAGAATTGGAACAGCTCATGATCCAAAGCACACCACATCTTCTGTAAAACATGGTGGAGGCAGTGTGATGGCATGGGCATGCATGGCTTCCAATGGCACTGGGTCACTTGTGTTTATTGATGATGTGACAAAAGACAGAAGCAGCCGGATGAATTCTGAAGTGTATAGGGATATACTTTCTGCTCAGATTCAGCCAAATGCAGCAAAGTTGATTGGACGGCACTTCACAGTACAGATGGACAATGACCCAAAACATACTGCAAAAGCAACCCAGGAGTTTTTTAAAGCAAAGAAGTGGAATATTGTGCAATGGTCGAGTCAAGCACCAGATCTCAACCCAATCGAGCATGCATTTCACTTGCTCAAGATAAAACTTAAGGCAGAAAGACCCACAAACAAGCAGCAACTGAAGACAGCTGCAGTAAAGGCCTGGCAAAGCATCACAAAGGAGGAAACCCAGCGTTTGGTGATGTCCATGGGTTCCAGACTTCAGGCAGTCATTGCCTGCAAAGTATTCTCAACAAAATATTGAAAAGTAACATTTTACTTAGGGTTATGTTTATTTGTCCAATTACTTTTGAGCCCCTGAAATGAGGAGCATTTGTATAAAAATAGCTACAATTCCTACATGTTTAATCATATATTTTTGTTCAACCCCTTGAATTAAACCTTAAAGTCTGCACTTCAATTCCGTTGTAGTCGTTTCATTTCAAATCCAACGTGGTGGCATGCAGAGCCCAAATCATGAAGATTGTGTCACTGTCCAAATATTTCTGGGCCTAACTGTATGTCTCTGAAAAGCGCTTCATAAATAAAAATTACTTACTTTTTCTCCAGCGCTGCTCGCAAGCTCCATGCTGGTATGTTTTTTTGTTTGTTTTTGTTTGTGTTTGTGTTTGTGTTTTTTTTTTTTTGTTTTTTTTTTTAAATCCCCCATTGGTCAAAGCCCGAAGGGTTTGAAGAGCCCTTTGGGCGAAGACCGAAGAGGGGATTATATTATGGGTCAGTCTGTCCGTTTGTCCCACTTCTGTGAAATCAACTCCTACAGTTTTAGTCCAATTGTTTTGAAACTTGGTAACATGGTTTGATATCCACTGAGGATGTGCATATTGCAGTTTGGTTCTGATCGGATGATTTTTGCAGGAGTTGTTGCTCCTGACCTATGATCTCCTGTTTCACCTCACTTCATAGACAGTAACTGTCTTGTGAAATCAACTCCTCCTGCAGTTTTGTTCCGATTGTTTTGAAACTTGGTACCATGGTTTGATATACTCTGATGTATTGCAGTTTCATTCTCATTGGATGACCTTGAGGTCAGAGGTCAGATTTTTCCCTAAATCTCCTAAACACAACAACGACTGGAAGAAATGATGTAGGCTTTTCAAATCGATACAGGAGTTGTATCTAATACATGTCTTGGATGACTTGCACCCTCATCTGACTATGGGTTTGGGGTCAAGGAGTCAAAGTTAACATTGCAGTTGCACTATGGTAAATGTCAAATGCTACATTTACAATTACTATAAAACAACTAAATCTAGGGCCACCAAACTTGGTATACAGGTTCACCTTGGGGTCCTGTCCTCTATGGGTTTGGGGTTAAAAGGTCAAAGGTCAAGGTTATCATTCCTTGTACTTGGGCTGTGTGATATGAGGATAGATATCGGTGATGCGATTTAAAAAGATAAGATAAGCCTTTATTAGTCCCACAATGGGGGAAATTCCAGGATTGCTACAGCACAGGGATAGCAACACTCAGAGCAATAATTTAGAAGATAAGAAAATAAGAGCAGTGAATATAGATACACTACTGTTCAAAAGTTTGGGGTCACCCAGACAATTATTTTGTGTTTTCCATGAAAAGTCACACTTATTTACCACCATGAGTTGTAAAATGAATAGAAAATATAGTCAAGACATTGACAAGGTTAGAAATAATGATTTGTATTTGAAATATTTTTTTCCAGATACTCAACCTGCTCAAAGGAAGGTCAGTTTTATAGCTTCTCTAACCAGCTAAACTGTTTTCAGCTGTGCTAACATGATTGCACAAGGGTTTTCTAATCATCCATTAGCCTTCTGATGCAATGAGCAAACACATTGTACCATTAGAACACTGGAGTGATAGTTGCTGGAAATTGGCCTCTATACACCTATGTAGATATTGCACCAAAAACCAGACATTTGCAGCTAGAATAGCCATTTACCACATTAGCAATGTATATTAGATATTGGAGTGTATTTCTGATTAGTTTAAAGTTATCTTAATTGAAAAAAAACAGTGCTTTTCTTTCAAAAATAAGGAAATTTCTAAGTGACCCCAAACTTTTGAACGGTCGTGTATGTACACTTAAATATATATACACACAGTGCGGAGCATTGTAGCTAGATGGAATAAACAGCATAACCGTCTATTTAGTTACCCTACATGGTAAAAAAGTCTACCGTTTCATATAAAAGTATCGTTTATATTGGGACACATACCCCGTTTCTGTTTGTCACCACAGTGCGCCAGGTAGGTTCTGGTGGTTGGCACCACAGCAGCTAACGGCAAGCTAGTGTTTTGGCACTACTTCTGTGCCAGGGATGTATTTTTCCCACGGTGCTGTGTCAGAGAGGATCGTCCTCTACTCTCATTTTAATTGTGGAGGTAAGTAACGTTAACACCATCTCTCTTCTAATTATAAAACGGCAGATGCTATCTTGTCACTATTAGGAAACGTTATAGTGTATCAGACCATCGTTCTGGTTTAAATCACTGCCGAGTTTCTTAGTTTTGTCTGAAAAAACATTACTAAAGCTGCAAAAGTGTGTGACAACGGCTACACACTAAATAAATAAATTTAAAATGTGTTGGAGGAACAAACTGGCTCTTAATGTATCTTGATTTCTAATAATTTTTAATTAGTCCAGTAGCGATAAAGAATAAAGTTGGAGTCATCTCAAATGCACATTAAAAACAATTTTATAACAACACTGCAAAATTAAGAGGGGAAAACAAGTGCATAAAATTAATGACAGATGAATTTGTATAATTGATTATTTTTTTTTTCAGTAACTTAAAATGTAGAAAAAGAGATGGTCCTTTTTATTATTATATATAAAGTATAGAATTTGCATAAAATGTATATTGTGATATATACAGTTATCGTCAAATAAGATTACTTAAATCATGATATGAAATTTTGGTCATATCGCACAGCCCTAGAGACATTTATGGTGGTTTTAACCTGTTGGTAACGGGAACAATAATGAAGAGTCGCTTGGCTAACAGGTGTGGTTAGGCTTCATATGCAGGGAAAGGCAAGGTGGACTGATGAATTGCTCAGGATTTATTTTACCAGCCACTACATTTACTAAGTTATGTTTACTATTCTGTACCTGGCAAGTTAAGATGGCTGAAATTCATGAAGTCAATGGCTGCGTCTCAGTTCAGGTGCTGCAGCCTCATAGACCGCGGCCCTGGAGGCCAGAGCACTCAAAGTTTGGTAGGCTGCACCTAAAGGCTAACTTATGGCTGTTAAATGAGACTGTCTAGTCTTTGGAGGACGTATGTTTGCGTGACCACGCACTACCCCGTTCACTAGCAATCATGACAGCGTCAGTTGAGTTTTTGGTTGTTTTTTTGCTGACATTTCTGACAGAGAACTTTATTTTTATCTTTATTATTTTCTTTACCTTTTACTTGAGAATCTTCACCAGACACAGAGGACCATGTCGAGATAAAATAAGGCTTTAACTCATGCTAAAGTCAGCAGGTAAAATTAAGGCAAATTAAAACCACAAAATAGATAAATTTTATTACTTTAAATATGTATATCAGTTAGATTGAACTCTAAAATATGTTCTTAATTACATGGGCAGTGGAAAATATAAGTTTATTGGTATCATTTATGATAACAGTATGACCATTATTATCATTTATGACCATTATGTGGCTAAAGAATTAGATGCTCTGGCTTGTATCAGCTCTGACATTTAGTTTCTAATGTTCTAAAGCAGACCTCAGTCCTGTACTGTAGGATGATGACCCTCAATGATTTTCAGCAGCAGAAGAACAGATTCCATCTTCAGTTTCATCTCAGTTAAACCAGTGCATCTCAGTAAATTAGAAAATCTTGGTTTGTCATTAAATTTTATAAACTATAATCATTATCATCAGTATTAAATCAGGTTTAAAATGTTTCACTGTGTGTAATAAATATATTAGTCTTTTTTGGAATTATCCTGGAAGCCATGCTGTTTTGTCTGGAACATACTTGAATGTCTAGAAGTATCAATAGTATGATTGACACACTGATTGAGGCATAGCCACTCTATCGCTATAAGATTCAAGTTTCAAAGACTTTATTGTCAGTATTTCTATACATACAGGACATACAGGAGAATTGAAATGGCGTCTCTCTCTTCATTGGTGTGCGCAGTATAAAAAGAAAAGGAATAAGGCTAGAAAAAAAGAAACTCCTTCCCTGTATAGTGTACTATATAGTAAATGCGCGGCCAACGGAGCAGTTAGAGAAGAGCTTCACATCACAACATAAACTACCTTAAGGTATGTATATTTAAGAAGTATAGTAAGTCAGCAAAAACGATTTAATACATATTTACTACAAATTACATGCAGGTATTTATTTTTTTTACCACTGTTAGTCTGTTACATTTTACTGTCTCACGTGATGACGTCATTTACTGTGCCGCAAAAACAAGCCCAGTAGTGTCTGAAAGTGGTTAATTTTATTGTTATATTGAGTTTACTGTAGTCCACTATATCTAAATTTACTATATAGCGAGTAGGGAGGGAGTGAGTGAGTGAACATTCCGAACACAGCCAGGGAAATCAGTCAGAGTGAGCAGACCGGGAAGGCAGCCATGATGAGTCACGTGACCCAAATACCAAGCGCTGATTTGTCCTGTGGAGTTATCTGCTTTGGAGGGAAAAAACGCTCCCGGCATTTATTGGCTTTTGAAAAAAAAAAAAAACAACATGAATTTGTAGCCTCGATAACATAAGACATATCGGCTTTAGAGACAAAACAATTTGAACTTCTATAAGTAGGTAATGTTAACAGTTGTTTGATGTAAAGAGTGAAATTTTCATGGAAGTGGCGTTTATCGGTTTTTGCAAACAAACTCTTTACACACTTGATATTTGGTCGGGGCTCCTTTTACATGAATTACTGCATCAATACAGTGTGGCATGGCAGAGATCAGCCTGTGGTACTGCTGAGGTGTTATGGAGGCCCAGGTTTCTTTGATAGCAGGCTTCAGCTCGTCTACATTGTTGGGTCTGGTGTCTCATCTTCCTCTTGACAATACTCCATAGATTCTTGGTGGGGTTTAGGGTCAGGAGAGTTTGCTGGCCAATCAAGCACAGTGATACCATGGTCATGAAACCAGGTTTTGGTACTTTTGGCAGTGTGGGCAGCTTCCAAGTCCTGCTGGAAAATGAAATCAGCATCTCCATAAAGTTTGTCAGCAGGGGGAAGTATGAAGTGCTCTAAAAATTTCCTGGTAGACGACTTCACTGACTTTAGACTTGATAAAACACAGTGGACCAACACCAGCAGATGACCTCTTTTCAGATCAAAGTAAACTTTGCATTTCATTTGAAAATCATAGTCCCAGAGTCTGGAGGAAGAGTGGGGAGGCACAAAATCCAAGCTGCTTGAGGTCCAGAGTGAGGTTTCCACAGTCCGTGATGATTCGGGGAGCCATGTCATCTGGCTCAATCAAATATTCATAAAATAATCCCCAAATTTATAATAAAGTTTCAAATGTACAAGAAAAATCAATTTTTCAAGACAAAATTACAAATTTGAGGAAACTGGTTCAAATTTAGATACATTTACAGAGAAAAGTAGAAAACTATAAGAAAATAGTTGTAAATTTGAGAAAAACCTCAAAACTTCAAGACTGAAGTCATTACTCAAAGTTTTTAAGTGGGTGCCTTTTGCATCCTTAACTAGAAATTTTTGGTTGTCTACTTCTAATTATTAATTTCAAAGCACTGCTTTTACATGAGTAGAATTTCTGGCTACTATACCCACCTATGATCATATAATTTAAGTATGCATGAGTAAATTACTGTTAAATGTTTTTTTTCTCTTCCCTTTCCTACTCTCTCAATGGGGGGGGGGGGGAGAAACACTAGAATTAAAATACAAAAACTACACACATTTTTGTCATTTATGTCAGCATGTCAAAAAAATCCTGCAGAACAAAACGTAACACTTGGTATTTTCTAGTCTGTTTGTATACCACCATAGACAGAGAATCTGATTGAGAAGGAGCTCAGAGGGAAAGGTGAAACAGACAAGATGAGCCAAGGAGAGGAACGTGTTCTGGCAGAGGGTCCAGGAGAGGTGAGAGAAGGATGACACCAGTAAAAAGTCCAGACACAGGAAGTCTGGGTGGGACCCCACCTGGCCCAATATCCCAGCATTGAAGCCTTGGTTGTACAATGCTTCAAATAGGTTCCATATGCAGAGTTACTGTGCAGAATTTTTAAAAAAAAAAAAGGTATAAAATTAACATGTTCCAGTTACAATGGTGTAACACCCCCGCGCGCGTGTGAAAAATATGTTGCCACCGCACTAAGGTCTTTAAGCCAGAGGAAACACTGATCTGCATGGTTGAAGTCTCCTGCTGTGACGAGAAATCAGTCTGGATGTGCTGTTTGTGTCTCACTGATGGCCTGATAGAGTTCATTTAGTGCTTGACTCCTCTCGCCAATGGCGGTGGGCAGGACATACATGGCAGCTAGCAGGATAGATGTAAGTAGTCTCTCAGTAAGTGGAAGGGTCAGCACTTGATGATCATAAATTCCACCAACGGAGAACAGAGTTGGTGTGTAGTGGTCACATCTCGGCACCAAGCATCATTGATGTAAACACACACGCCTCCCCCACGGGTCTTCCCTCCTTCCATAAACACCCGATCGGCACAATGGCATGTTAGCTCCACTAACCAAATGCCAGAGTCCGGGATATTGTCATTAACCATGTTTCTGTAAAGATAAAAACACAGTAATTCCACTCATCACGGTGCAGAGATCTCAGGAGCTGTATGTGGTCTTTTTTTTTTTTTTTTTTTTTTTTATGTCTGTGTGGGCTAGTGGCTAGCTTAGCTCGGATACCTCCACGTTTACCTCTCTTTCATCTTCGCTCATACCGTCTGCAGCGTCTCCATTTGGGATGGGACACAGCAGTTGAGGCCAGGGGTGTGGAGGTCTGGTGGAGAAGACCTAGGCCATGGAGTTCCTCTGTAACACTCTGGTCCAGGGCATAATGTTTGGTCATATTCCTTATCTCCAGAAGGCTGTGGTGACAAGCTTGTGCGCAGCATTATATACAGACATTAAACACATGAATATACACTTAGGTGAAATTTAAACAACACTAAACTGCACAGAACAGTGGGCGGTGCGGTGGCGCCGTGGTTAGCACTGTGGCAGCACAGCAACTCACCCTTGTCCATGGGATCCCAGCCCCTGACCAACAGTGATCTGTGTGGAATTTGCATGTTCTCCCTGTGTCTGTGTGGATTTACTCTGGGAGTTCTCCGGTTTCCTCCCGCATGCCAAAAACATGCAGGTTAGGTTAATTGGAGACTCTAAAGTGGCCCTAGGTGTGAATGTGTGTGTGAATTGTAAAGGGATAACGCTGTCACGTGGCTGCTTCATCCATCCAGGTGGATGCCCTCAATTTCCCCTCTGGGGATCAATAAAGTATACCAAAAAAAAAAAACACGAAGAGAGAAGGGAGGCCACTGCATGTTCAAAGGGCAAGGTTGGCATTCCATTTGCACTGTTAATATAAAACGAATAAAGCTAGGGCCACCAAACCTGGTCCACAGGTTTGCCTTGGGATCGTGACGTCAGACTATGGGTTTGGGGTCAAAGGTTAAGGTTAACATTCCCTATGTCTTATTACTGTACAGTGAGTAAAGTTGGGGTCACCAAACATGGTACACAGGTTCACCCTGTGACGTTGAAGTGTGACTGTGGTTTTGGGATCACAAGGTCAAAGGTCAACATCAAAATGGCTTATAAAGTATATTGCAACAAGAAAGCTAGGGTCACGAAACATGGTACACAGGTTCATTCTGAGACCATAACCTCTGACTACAGATTTGGGGTCAAAAGGTCAGAGGTCAAGTTTGGCACTCTCTATGATCTCTAACTATAGCATGTGTGAAGTTCTCTAGGCTCACCATACTTACTACACAGGTTCACCTTGGGATCCTGACCTACAACTATGGGTTGAACACTTTGTTGTATATTTTTGGATGATGGGCTTATCATAATTTGGTTCTGCCACAGTAATTATATTGAAAAGTTGAAAACTGCTCTCCATCACTAAGTATTGAGATCTTCAAAGAAAATGGAGGTGGGGGATATTGCAGTCATCTCAGAGTGCTTGTTACATTTCTCAACAGGAAAAAAACCCCACAACATCCTCCCCCTCAACAAGAGCAGAACATACCTCAGCTCACAGATATAATGGTCTATACAGAATAAACATTCAGTTACAGCAAAGTGAAAGACACAGTAAAAAAAAACATATAGCACACTTATAATTTACATGATCCCTTTGGAAAGGATTGCAAAAATATCCAATCCTATATAGGACATGAAAGACTCCCATGTTCTCTGAAATACATTATCTTTATGACTGAGTGTCACTTTAACACAGGGCCTAGCTGGGTGTCCTACTTTTTTTTTTTTTTTTTTTTCCCCAGTCAATAAGAAGACCTATATATAACTTCCATCAGTACAACTTGGTGGTTTCAGCATTGGAATTGATGCATGAGGAATTGGAATTGACTCCAACCCTGATGATATACAGTGGATATAAAAAGTCTACACACCCCTGTTCAAATGCCAAGTTTTTGTGATGTAAAAAAAAATGCGACCAAGATAAAGCATTTCAAAACTTTTTCCACCATTAATGTGACGTATAACCTGTACAACCCAATTGAAAAACAAACCGAAATCTTTTAAGGAGAAAAAAAAAACAAACTTTATAATAACCTAGTTGCATAAATATGCACACCCTTAAAGTAATACTTTGTTGCAGCACCTTTGGCTTTTATTACGGCAGTTGGTCTCTTTGGGAAGGAGTCTATCAGCGTGGCACATCTTGATGTGGCAATATTTGCCCACTCTTCTTTGCAAAAACACTCCAAATCTGTCGGATTGCGAGGGCATCTCCTGTGCACAGCCCTCTTCAGGTCACCCCACAGATGTTTGATTGGATTCAGGTCTGGACTCTGGCCATTCCAAAATCTTAATCTTCTTCTGGTGAAGCCTTTCTTTTGTTGATTTAGATGTGTGCTTTGAGTCACTGTCATGCTGAAAGATGAAGTTCCTCTTCATCTTCAGCTTTCTAGCAGAAGCCTGAAGGTTTTGTGCCAACACTGACTGGTGTTTGGAACTGTTCATAATTCCCTCCACCTTGACTAAGATCCCAGTTCCAGCTGAAGAAAAACAGCCCCAAAGCATGATGCTGCCACTGCCATGCTTTACTGTCGGTATGGTGTTCTTTTGGTGATGAGCAGTGTTGTTTGCGCCAAATATACCTTTTGGAATTATGGCCAAAAAGCTCAACCTTGGTTTCATCGGACCATAACACATTTTCCCACATGCGTTTGGGAGATTTCAAATGTGTTTTTGCAAAATGTAGCCAGGCTTGGATGCTTTTCTTCCTAAGATAAGGCTTCCGTCTTGCCACCCTACCCCATAGCCCAGACATATGAAGAAGACGGGAGATTGTTGTCACATGTACTAAACAGCCAGTACTTGCCAGAAATTCCTGCAGCTCCTTCAATCCTGCTGTCTGCCTCTTGGCAGCCTCCCTGACCAGATTTCTTCTCGTCTTTTCATCAGTTTTGGAGGGACATGTAGTTCTTGGTAATGTCACTGCTGTGCCATATATTCTCCATTTGATGATGACTGTCTTCACTGTGTTCCGTGGTAGATTTAATGCTTTGGAAATTCTTTTGTCCCCTTCTCCTGACTGATACTTTTGAATAATGAGATCTCTCTGATCCTTTGGAAGCTCTCTGTGGACCATGGCTTGTGCTGTAAAGGCTTATTTATGCTGCATTTCCCCTCTAGTCTGCTTTGGTCTGCGTGCACTTTGGACAAGCCCAGCACGCACGCGGCGCTGTTCATGCTCACTTTTTTTCATCTACCCAGGCCAAGCAGTTGACACATGCGCACAACCATCATTTGTAGTTTCACTCCCGCCCGATAGGTAGTGCCAGTGCACTGGCTCGTCTCCAGTTAGAAGAGGTTGTGCATATTTATGCAACCAGGTTATTGTAAGTTTTTTTTTTTTTTGTTTGTTTTTGTTTTCCCCTTAAAAGATTTCAGTTTGCTTTTTCATTGGGTTGTACAGGTTTTGGTCACATTAATGGTGGAAAGTTTTGAAATGATTTATCTTGGTCTAATTTTTTACATCATAAAAACCTGGCATTTGAATAGGGGTGTGTAGACTTTTTATATCCACTGTACATACTATGAAACCGTGCAAATCTCAGAATACTGTGACATAAATTTTGGGGTCAAACTGCCAAGCACCAGGCGCATCAACCTTTGACAGGGTGAATGTTCCTCGTAAACTGAGTGGGCCTACATTACTTGTAACAGCTCTGTACTTGGTAGGAACACTGAAAGGACTATAACTGTGCCAACTGTGACCTCAGTCCCAACAGCGAATCACAGGGCACAACTTTTGTCACAACAACTAAGCTCTCTGTAATTGACTATTGGGACTGAGGACAGAATTGCCATAGTTGTAGTCTTTTTATTGTTCCTTCCTGGAACAAGAAAGTTGCCTTGTGCTGCTTTAAGAGTCATAAAGACTCACATTGCCTGGATAGGCTGTGTAGATAAACTTTCCACATACTATCAAATTGAATCTACTCAGAGTTGTTCTGAAAATCACCTGTGTTGTGAAAGCTTTCCAGAGAGTCGGTGCATAACTACTGTGGTTATATGTGCACACATGGACTAGGGATTTAGGTACACAAGCTTGCATTCACAGAACACAGATACAGGAAGTTTGGCACTTGTGTTGACAGCTGCAGCATTAGCTGATCAAACACCTTCTGTACACCATGCCTGTTTTCATGAGAAAGAAATTATGATGGATCAGTGATCAAATTTCTTCTTCTCAAATCTTGTTTTAGTTAAAGAGACCAAGGCAAAGCGTAAAAGGAAACTGATTGTGGACAGTGTGAAAGAGTTGGACAGCAAGACCATCAGAGCCCAGCTATCTGATTACTCGGATATCGTCACCACACTGGACCTTGCTCCACCCACCAAAAAACTAATGATGTGGAAGGAGACTGGAGGAGTAGAGAAGCTGTTCTCTTTGCCTGCTCAGCCCCTCTGGAATGCAAGGCTGCTCAAGGTAACAAATGCTTGTTATACAACAGTTATTTCCAACTGAGCAATTTGATTGCACAATGGGGATTCCAGGAGTTAATAAAATCCATAGTAATTGCACTCTGTTTCACTGGTTATGTATCACTCCGCTTGAAAGGTGTTGTAGTAACTGTTAATTACTAACAATAATTTACTGTCGAGTCTGCAGACTTGAAAATTGCAACACTGTCTTGAATACCTTAATTTCCACAGTGAGACACTGTTTGACAAGAAACTATACATGTGACCTAGCAGTCCCACCCTTTTGGAAAAATAATTTGTTTACAAAGTCTGCCCTTGTATAAACATTAAGTCATTTCCCATCTGTTTAAAAAAAAAAATACAGTGCTAGAGTTGGATTTATTGTCTCAATTAACAAACCACAATACCTTTGTGGTGATGGACTCTTATTTCATCTGAAAATGCCAAAAAAATAAAAGTGAGCAAAATGTGCTGAAGCCAAATCCCTAGCATGTTAATTGGCCACCGGCATTGGCCACGTTTTGATCTTGACCCTTTTGCGGTACCGACTCAATCACTGTTTGGTATGTATTAATAATCAGTGACTTTTGCACTTGACAATATTTAGTTTTTTTACATGTGTGTGAAATGACAATAGACGTCTTCATGCTGATTGAGATGTTTAGTAACAGTCAGGCTGCGTGTCCACCAACAGTGTTTTTTCCACTGTAGGCGACTATTTTCTATTCATTCATTGATTCTCTATGTAGTCCAGCGTCTACAGGGCTGAAAAAAGTTCAACTTTTCAGACTACAGCTGAGCTCGTCAATGTCGGGCCTTTCTAAGCAGCCCATCAGAATTAAGGAAGGGCGGGACATAGGACGGTGGTACAGTCTGTACCAAGACTCTTGTTTTCTGTTCCATGTCATCATATTTTGCATTCAGAGCTGCTACCAGTGCTAGAATATGTTTCCTGTCTATTGTTATTTAGAGACTACTAGTAAAAATAAGTAGAAAGTCTGACCATAGGAAAGTGGAAGTGCTGAGCTGTGAGTGACAAGCTGTTGCTGAGATACAGGGCACAGGCTTTTTCTTTTTTTTTTCCCCCAGAGCGCAGCGCACAAACGCTGAAAAAAAACATTCAGGATGGTCGGGCGACAAAAAAACACATTTGGTGGACACGCAGCCTTACTGGTTACATTTAGAAGAGACTGTTTTTTCTCAGTTGCACAAAATAACTGGTTAAACAAACAGAACATAATATTTTGTCCAGTATTGCTGGCATTTAATAAATTGTGCTTGTGGAACTGTTGTATAAAAGCAGTGCCACACTCGAGGTTGTTACAGTATCATGAATATACGAACTATGGGTGTGATACTCTAATGCCCTCCAAGTATCACACCCGCAGTTACTATATTCATTGATACTGTACTCCCTCTTCTGTAATACTGCTTATTAGAATAAATACATATGCTTTTGTGGTTTAGCACATTCACAGCTTTTGGAAAATGGAATAAAACTTGTCATCCGTCTGCCTGAACTCATTCAAAACCATTTTACTTCATGGTAAAATGGTAATGAGTGAGATAAGTGAGGTCTCACTAAAGTCTTAGGTCATATTCTCGCTGGTGTTGTCAGTGGGTGATCTGCACCGACCTTACTCGCATTGTATTTTGTTTAGCACAGTTATTCCTGTTCTTGTCACATGCAGGCAGTGTGTGTCATGCAAACGGGCAGAGCACCTACATGAAGTGACTTACATTTTGACTGTAGAGTGTGTGTGGATGGTGACAGCTGTCAGTCAGCTGAGCACAGCGTGCATTTTAAAAAAATTAAACTAGTACATACTTGTGCATACCCGTCCATGCCCGTAGAAACCAAGTGTAAGCAAGTATTTCTGCATGCCCGTTGCTGAAGGGTAAGATGAGATAAGATAAGCCTTTATTAGTCCCACAATGGGGAAATTGCAGGATTGCAACAGCACAGGGATAGCAACGCTCAGAGCAACAATCAGAAGACAAGAAAAAAAAACGAGCAGCAAATATACATATGTACATATAAATGTATAAACACACAGTGCGGAGCATTGTAGCTAGATGGAATAAATGTATAAACACACACAGTGCGGAGCATTGTAGCTAGATGGAATGAACAGCATAACCATCTACTTAGTTATCCTACATGATATGATTATGTCCCCATACATATTGTCACCCTCCGTAGCGACCGGTATTTTCCTAGTTGTATACCGGAGGGGACCATTGTGTCAGTCTATTGCATCTTTTGCATTCAATACTATTAGGTTGTCACGTTTTTTGCTATCTCTGCGAGCAGCCCTGCTTAGGTTATACGGTCTGACAGCTGTAGGTAGGAAGGACCTGCGAAACCTCTCGGTTGCGCACCTAGGATGATGTAGTCTGCTGCTAAATGAGCTCCTCAGTGCGTTCAGTATGTCCTGCATAGGGTGGGACTCGGACTCCAGCAGAGATGACAGTTTAGCCACCATCCTTCTCTCTCCCATCTCCTCCACTGGGTTGAGGCATTGCCCCAGGACAGAGCTAGCTTTCTTGATCAGTTTGTTCAGTATCTTCCTATCGGCTGCTGTAACGCCACTGCCCCAGCAGACCACTCCAAAAGTGATGGCTGATGCCACCACCGTGTCATAGAATGTCTTCAGCAGCGCCCCTTGTACATCAAAAGACCTGAGTCTCCTCAGTAGGAACAGCCTGCGCTGTCCCTTCTTGTAGAGTGCGTCAGTATTGGGTGACCAGTCTAGTTTATTGTTCAGATGAACACCCAGGTACTTGTAAGATGTCACCATCTCGATGTCTGTTCCCTGTGTGTTTACTGGTGCTGTGAGGGGTTGTCCTTGCCTGCGGCAGTCTACCACCAGCTCCTTAGTTTTCCTCGCGTTGATCTGGAGGCAGTTCCGATGGCACCAGTCCACGAAGTCCTGGATAAGTCCTCTGTACTCAGCTTCATCTCCGTTGGAGATGAGGTCAACGATCGCAGAGTCGTCAGAACTTCTGTAGATGGCGTTGTGTTGTGTGAGAAGTCCGCAGTATAAAGGGTGAACAGGAAGGGAGCCAGAACTGTTCCCTGGGGGGCCCCCGTGCTACCGATGATCGTGTCGGACACACAGTCCCGGGTTCTCACAAACTGTGGCCGGTTAGTGAGGTAGTCCAGGATCCATGATGACAGATGCTGGTCCACCCCTGCGCACAGCAGCTTGTCCTTCAGGATCATCGGTTGTATGGTGTTGAAAGCACTGGAGAAGTCAAAGAACATGATCCTCACCGCATTCCCGGGCTTCTCCAGGTGGGACAGAGAACAGTAAAGGAGGAAGATCACCACATCCTCCACCCCAGTGCCATGCTGGTAGGCGAACTGGAGTGGATCCATCGCTGGTCCCACTAGGGGGCGGAGGTGAGCAAGAAGCAGTCTCTCCAGGGTCTTCATCATGTGGGACGTCAGGGCCACTGGTCTGTAGCTGTTCAGATCTTTGGGGTGGGAAGTCTTTGGTACAGGTACCACACAAGATGTTTTCCACAACTGTGGTACCCTCCCCAGCTTCAGGCTCAGGTTGAAGATGTGCTCCACAATCCCACACAGCTGGTTTGCACAGGACTTGAGGAGCTTTGCGCTGATGCCGTCCGGTCCCGACGCCTTCCTCGCCTTGATCTTCCTCAGCTCCGTCCTCACCTGGGTCTTAGTGAGGGTCATGTTGGGGGGCTGTGTGTTGGGAGTGGGGGGGTGATGGTGGAGTGGGGTGTGGGCAGCAGGACTCGATGTCTTCAGAGGCAGCAGTGGTTGTTGTGCAGTCGGGGGGGGGGGGGCGGTTGGTCAAACCTATTAAAAAACAGGTTCAGATTGTTCGCCCACTCCCTGCCCCCCGTGGCCTGGGGGGAGGTATTCTGGAGCCCAGAGATGGTTTTAAGGTTTCTCCAGACCCCACCGATGTCGCTCTGTTGCAGCTTGTCCTCGCACCTTCTTCCTGAAGCTGTCTTTGCCTTCTCTGATCTTCCTTCTCAGCTCCCTCTGTACGGACTTCAGCATCTCCCTGTTCCCCGACCTGAAGATCCTCTTCTTCTCTCTCAGAAGTGTTTTTATCTCAGGGTTGATCCAGGGTTTGTTGTTTGAGCAACACCGTATGGTCTTGGTGGGTACGGTGTTGTCCACATAGAAGTTGATGTAGTCTGTGATGGTGTGAGTGAGGCCATTGATGTCCTCACCATGTGGATCGCAGAGCTGCTCCCAGGCAGTGGTTTCAAAACAGTCCTTTAGAGCATCCATTGCCTCCTCAGACCATAACTTCACTGTGCACATGACCGGAGGTTGTCTGTGCACTAGGGGTTTGTACACCGGCCGGAGATGAACCAAGTTGTACCAAGATGAACCGGTCTCCTCCTGTCTCAGATGGCTGTGTTGTTCAGTCATGCCTGCGGCGTACTGGTGCAACCTGAGGTGTTTCATGTTCATGGCATCCTTTCTGACGTGCAGCAGTTCGCCTCATTCTATTGCTCTCCATCTGGTGGGTCTTCTTCTTCTTCGTTCAGACCACTGGTTGAGGGATAGGTGCGTTGTAGACTGGAATTCGTCAAGGTTACACATTTGCCATCATGTAGGCATGGCGAGTTGTCCTATGATGCCTGAGTTCATAGGATGCACTATGATGATGAGGCAGAGATCATAGGCCGTCCTATGACGTCCTAGAAACGTGACAGACACACAGAGATTTCTTGCCTTTATAGAGTGAAGTTTATAGTTCACGAGCAGCAACAATATGTATAGCAGTTAGGGATGCAAGTTATCAATTAGTTCATTACTTATTAGTTGTTTCATCTTACCACCTGGTGGTCTCTTGTTCGCTAAGGGGGTCACCATCATGCCCAAAGACTTCCAGCTGGCCCGCCGCATCCGCGGAGAGAGAGCTTAGACTTTCTGCTGCACATTCACCAACCAACCATAATGCTCTGTACTGTGTGTCTATATATATACATTTATAGTAATATGGACATATGTTTACTAGATGTTTTTTCTTGCCTTCTGATTATTGCTCTTAGTGTTGCTAACAATTGGAACTTATCATACAGCTCTGGTTGTGGCTTGTAACCCAGAAAGGTGTTTTGTTTTGTTTTTTTTTTTGTTTTTTTCTCCGCTCTGCACAATGCATGCACTCTGGGGGCTTGGCATCTTCTGCTTTTTCTTTAGTTTCAGTTGAAAGGTGGCAGAGAGTGACCACGTGCACCCCCGCCTGGACCATGACGCCACTACATGTCATAGATTAAGCTCCTATTGAAAAGGACTGCTGAGTTACCAGTTAATTGACAGCTAATTTAATTGATGAAATTCTTATTGACAATTGAAAGTCAGTTAATTATTAACATCCCTGATAGCAGTAGATATTTTGTAGCCAGCATTAAATTGAGGAGCATTGGACACCCCTTCAGGACTGTTGCATAATGGCCTTAAGGTAAGTAGACTTTCTGCCAGAAAGATAAATAAACTGATGTAAAAAGTCTCATTTACATGAAAATAGTCTAATATAGCTATAAGTGGAAAAAGTCAGAAACTTACTAGAAAGAAAGCTGTAAATTTGTGTGTGTGTGTGGGGGGGGGTTTACATTCACAAGAAAAAAGCATACCAGAGAGCTACAATTTAAACAAAAAACAAAACAGACAATTTTTGGCAGCAGTGGTGAGTTCGACTTCCTTTAAATTTATTTCTAATAAGTATTGCTGTCACCACTTTCCTCAACAGCTGCAGGCAGAGTTTCCAGCACAAAGCTCCGTTTTCAACTCTTCTGTAGGAAAATACCCTACATTTAATGAACGGACACAGTGTCAGCCGGTGGGAGGTGGGAAAAAGAAAAGAAAAAAAATCTGCCAAATTTTTTTGTTAATTTATTTAAAATACAAGCACATAAACTTAACCTAGTCTAGTCATCGACTAAGGCCACCGCGTCAGGAACAGCCGGCCAAAGAACTGTAGATTTGCAGGGGGAGGGAGTTTACTGGGGGGGTACATTGATACCAAAAAAAAAAAATAGGACAAGCCAGTTGCAACTATTGGGGTTGCTTGGTCACCTCTGGTCAGCTTGTCAATAGCGAGGTTATAGTGACAGCCCTATTTGTGACATACACATGCTCGTACATGAGCAAGCATTTCCTTTCGTTCTGTTTCACAGACGACCACCTTCCAGCAGTTCCAAAGCTGGGGGAAGGTGCCGTTCTGCACTTTTGGGGCCAAACATTGGTCAGCGCAGAACCAACACTACCGTGAGAGTAGGCCCTTAGATGCTGCAGTAGGAGAGAGTGGATGTATGACATGGTACTTTTTCATTAGTATTCTTTTCAGGTTGCAGGATTTTTAGAATGAACACACTGAAGGAACAAGAGGTGGAGGAAGTGATTGAATTTGCCTCGCTTTCCTTGTCCTTTTACACCTACGTGTTGCTCCTTGTGAATACTCAATAGAAAACGTGTTGAAGCAGGATTTAGAAGAGTTTGTAGTTTTTGGATTAATTTCCCAGACAAGTTCAGCAGCTTAATTTTGCAGCTGATTTTGCAAATTGATGACAAATACTTGCCTTGTCTGCATGTTTAACAGTGAAATCTCTTTTTGTTAGATGTTCACACGCTGCCTGACACCTCTGGTGCCGGACGAGCTGAGAAAGAGGAGAAAGGGTGGTGAAGCAGACAGTCTGGATGAGTTCCTTAAAGACCTGGAGAACCCAGAGGCGATGAGATTGGAGCACAGAGATGTTATTGGTAAGTCCTCCCAAAGAAGAGCAGAGGTCATGTCCCAGTGCATTGATGTCATTAGTTGTAAAAGTGGACTTATGTTCGTAGTCTTTCTTCTTGCTGAGATTATTCTCTCTCAATTTTTTATTTTTTATTTTTTATTTTTTTTAAATATCCCCCACCGTGAAACCTGGAAGGGGGTGATTGGGAGGAACGGCCTGCCCGATCTGAACCAGAGTGGTGTTCAGTTATTGGACTTCTGTGCTAACCACAGTTTGTCCATAATGAACACCATGTTCAAGCATAAGGGTGTCCATATGTGCACTTGGCACCAGGACACCCTAGGTCGCAGGTCGATGATTGATTTTGTTATCGTGTCATCAGACCTGCAACCGTATGTCTTGGACACTCAGGTAAAGAGAGGTGCAGAGTTGTCAACTGATCACCACCTGGTGGTGAGCTGGATCCGATGGCAGGGGAGGATGTCATTCAGACCTGGTAGACCCAAACGTATAGTGAGGGTGTGCTGGGAATGTCTGGCTGAGGCCCCTGTCCGGGAGGTCTTCAACCTCCCACCTTAGGAACAATTTCCATTGTTGAAGCAGCAGCCCAGAGCTGTGGCCACAAGGTCATCGGGGCATCTCGTGGTGGCAACCCCCGAACCAAGTGGTGGACACCAGTGGTGAGGGGGGCCATTAAGCTGAAGAAGGAGTCCTATCAAGCTTGGTTGGCTTGTGGGACTCACGAAGCAGCTGAGGTGTACCGGCAGGCCAAGCGAAGTGCAGCTCGGGTGGTTGCTGAAGCAAAAACTCGGGTATGGGAGGAGTTGAGTGAGGCGATGGAACAAGACTTTCGGTTGGCCTTGAAGAGATTCTGGCAAACTGTCCAGCAGCTCAGGAGGGGGAAGCAGCTCCCTGTCTACACTGTGTATGGTGTGGCTGGGGCGCTGCTGACTTCGACTGGGGATATCATCGGGCAGTGGAAGGAATACTTTGAGGAACTCCTCAATCCCACTGATATGCCTTCCACAGAGGAAGCTGGGCTTGTGGACGAGGGGGACAACTCGGCTATCACAGGGGCTGAGGTCGCCAAGGTGGTTAAAAATCTCCTTGGTGGGCGGGCCCCGGGGGTGGACGAGATTCGCCCTGAGTACCTCAAGGTGCGGGATGTTGTAGGGCTGTCATGGTTGACACGCCTCTGGAACATTGCGTGGAGGTCGGGGGCAGTGCTCTTGGCATGTCAAACTGGAGTGGTGGTTCCTCTCTTCAAAAAAGGGGACCGGGGGTGTGTGCTCCAACTTTAGAGGGATCACACTCCTCAGCCTCCCTGGGAAGGTCTATGCCAATGTACTAGAGAGGAGAGTCTGGCTGTTGGTCGAACCTCAGATTCAGGAGGAGCAATGTGGTTTTCGTCCTGGCCGTGACACATCGGACCAGCTCTTTACCCTCTCAAGAATCCTCGAGGGTTCGTGGGAGTTTGCCCAGCCAGTTTACATGTGTTTTGTGGACTTGGGGAAGGCATTCGACCGCATCCCTCATGTTTTTTTTTTGTGGGGGGTGCTTCGGGAGTATGGAATATCGGGCTTGTTGTTACAAGCTATTCAGTCTCTGTACGGCCATTGTGAGAGTTTGGTTCGTATTGCCAACACTCGGTCGGACTCATTTCCAATGAGAGTTGGACTCTGCCAGGGCTGCCCTTTGTCACCGATCCTTTTCATAATTTTTATGGACAGGATTTCTACGCGCAGCCAAGGAACAGAGGGTGTCATGCTTGGTGACCACAGGGTCTCACCTCTGTTGTTTGCAGATGATGTTGTCCTGTTGGCTTCATCGAGCAATAACCAACAGTTCTTGCTGGGACGGTTTGCCGCTGAGTGTGAAGCGACTGGGATGAGAATCAGCACCTCCAAGTCCGAGTCCATGGTCCTCAGCCGGAAAAAGGTGGATTGTCCTCTCCGGGTTGGGGACAGGCTCCTGCCCCAAGTGGAGGAGTTTAAGTATCTCGGGGTCTTATTCACGAGTGAGGGGGAATGGAGCGAGAGATTGACAGACGGATCGGCGCAGCATCTGCAGTGATGTGTGGACGTTGTGCTGGTCTGTTGTGGTGAAGAGGGAACTGAGCTCTAAGGCAAAGCTGTCGATTTACCAGTCAATCTATGTTCCTACCCTCAGCTATGGTCACAAGCTTTGGGTAATGACCGAAAGAACGAGATTGCGGATACAAGTGGCTGAAATGAGCGTTCTTCATAGGATCACTGGACTGATCCTCAGAGATAGGGTGAGGAGCTCAGTCATCTGGGAGAGGCTCAGAGTAGAACCGCTGCTCCTCCACATTGAAAGGAGCCAGTTGAGGTGGTTTGAGCATCTGATCAGGATGCCTCCTGGGCACCTCCCTCTTGAGGTGTTTTGGGCACGTCCCTCTGGGAGGAGACTCCGGGGCAGACCCAGGACTCGCTGGAGAGACTACATCTCCCAGCTGGCCTGGGAATGCCTTGGCATCCTCTCTGAAGAGCTGGAGCAGGTGGCTGTGGAGAGGGAAGTCTGGGCTTCTCTGCTTGAACTGCTGCCTCCGTGACCTGGACCTCCAGAAAAGTAGTACAAGATGGATGGATGGATGGACCCCCCACCGGTCGAAGAGTCCTTTGGGCGAAGACCAAAGAGGGACTATGCTATGGGTCAGTCCGTCCAGCTGTCCCACTTTTGTGAAATCAACTCCTCCTACAGTTTTGTTTTGTTTTAAAACTTGGTACCATGTTATCCACTGAGGATGCACATATTGCAGTTTGGTTCTGATCGGATACTTTTTGCAGGAGTTGTAGCCCCTGGCCTATGACCTCCTGTTCACCTCACTTTGTAGACAGTAACTGTCTTGTGAAATTAACTCCTCTTACAGTTTTTTTCCTATTGTTTTGAAACTTGGTACCATGGTTTGATATACTCTGATGATGTGCATATTGCAATTTTAATCTCATCGGAAGACCTTTAAGTCAAAGGTCAGATTTTCCCTAAATCTTCTAAACACAATAACTACTGAAAGAAATTATGTAGGCTTTTCAAATTGATACAGTAGTTGTATCTAATACACATGTTCAACGATTTACACCCTGACCTAACTATGGGTTTGGGGTCAAAGTTAACATTGCAGTTGCACTATGATAAATGCTACATTTATTATTACTATAAAACAAGTAAGGCTAGGGCCACCAAACCTGGTATACAGGTTCACCGTAGGATCCTCACCTCTGACTATGGGTTTGGGGTCAAAGGTCAAGGTTAGCATTCCTTATGCCTTATTACTGTACAACAAGTAAAGCTCAGACCACCAAACCTGGTACACAGGTTTGTGTACCAGGTTTGGTACACCTTGGGATCCTGACCACACACTATGGGTTTGGGGTCAAAAGGGTCGAGATTAACATTCCTTATGTCTTATTATTGTACAACGAGTGAAGTTAGGGTCACAAAACTTGGTACACAGGTTCACCCTGTGACCCTGAAGTGTGACTGTGGTTTTGGGATTGCACAGTCAAAGGTCATCATCAAAATGGCTTATAAACTATATCTCGACAACAAAGAAAGCTAGGGTCACCAAACCTGGTACACAGGTTCACTCTGAGACATGACCTCTGACTACAGGTTTGGGGTCAAGAGGTCAAGGTTGGCACTCCTTATGCTCTCTTACTATAGAATGTGTCAAGCTCTCCAGGGTCACCATACTTGCTACTCAGGTTTGCCTCAGGATCCTGACCTACAACTATGGATTGTATACTTTGTTGTATATTTGTGGATGATGGCCTTATCATAATTTGGTACTGCCACAGTAATTATATTGAAAAGTTGAAAACTGCTCTCTTTCAGTAAATATTGGGATCTTCAAAGAAAACGGGGGTGGGGGATATTGCACTCGCCTCAGAGTGCTCTTTTTTTTTTTTTTTTTTTTTTTAAATTATTATATACTTTGTATTAACAATGTCATCTGTCCCCCAGACCAGACTATCGTGGAGGAGGCCAGTATGTTGCAAGGATCCATCATAGAGGGCAGCAGAACGGCCTTGGATGAGACTGTCATGCCTCCTCCCTCCACACCCCGTGGTGTCAAACGCAAGAGTCTGGAGAAAGAGGGCACCATTCCCGTGAGTGCTCCGTTTTGTTCCCTCCTCCCCCTGCCCAAGCACTGTTGCCCACTCCTCAGTAAGGAAAGTAGCTATTGGCTGTCCTAAAAGTCGACACAAGTCGATAAATGATGTCATTACCTAATTTGCATGTAATTGTAATGGATGCTGTAGTAGAGAAGAATAACGTCACAGGAGAGACAAAAAGTGAGTACAAAACACCCTAAATATGTTTAGAACTACAAATTAACTTTCTTCTGTTGATTCTTGGTTTGTTTGTTTTAATTTTTCCATTTAAATAGGCCTCACTTCTTAAAATAACTTCATGACTTTAGTGATTTGTCTAGACAACATTACATACATCAGTTTTGTCCTGCATTGTTAAATGTTAGAATATCAAATTTAATCAAAAGACTTATGTGGATGAAATTGCTAGCTCTACGTCCAACCCTCCTCCTTTATCCAGGCTTGGGACCGGCAAAGTGACCCAAAAAAGACACTCTGGCAGAGTTACTTAGCTTTTTTTTATATATATATATTTATTTAAGTTTGGGTTAGTTGCTAACCTTATGCTCCACTTAGGAGCCTACAACAAATCACAGTAAAACATGAACATTTTTGCCATAACTATAACATTTTTAACCTTTTTTTGTATGACAGTTTTAACTGGACATTAACAACTGAAATTAACAAAAAGAGTCAGAAAAAAACTGTAGTGGCAATGTAAGAAAATGATGGTAACTAGTCTGGCCCTAATTCAGGGTCCTTGTTTTTTTGGGGGGGGGCTGAGTGGTGTGGATCTCCTCTCCACTCCACTAAGCTAACTGCTGCACAGTGTTGTGTTGCTAGAGATATGATAGTTTTAGGGCCTATGCAATATCGATCAGACTTTTTAAAAAAGGCTAAAGCATTTCCATGCACCCCCCCCCCCCCCAAAAAAAAAAAAAATGTTTTGATTTACATGAACACCCACACATCACCAGAAAGTGAAGCTTGCTCGTACCCGATCAGCTCATACCTCCTGGGCTGGCTGGCTCCTCCTCACTGTCTGCCACTGCCAGTCACATCAGCAGCACTCAGCTCATGTTTCTTTACTGTGTGAACACCGCAACAAACATAAAAAGTGAACATGAGTTTGGACTCTGAGGGGGGGGGGGGAAAGAGTCTGACAGCACTGACATAGATGCTGGTAACCCTGCCAGGGCAGTCACAGCAGCTTTATTGCCCTGCCTTGGCGTTATACCGTTCAACGTACATTTAAGGGATGGCTTCATCCTGTTGCTGGGAAGAAGGCTAAAGCACTTTGCCTCTGCTGCAACATTCAGTTGGTATCAGACATTGCAGTTCTGAAAAAAACTATTTTATTGTACCTGCAACACTGCTGCTGCACGAGGCTACTGTGAGACTGACCGAGACTGCCTGTGATTGCTTTGGGATGGGAAGGGGACAGGAGAGCTTCACGGTACCACCCACGGCTTGTTGAGGATGATAACTGCAGAGCAATCGTGTACTTTCACATCAGTGTCCAAAACACCAGAAAAGTCGTTAGATTTGTTGCTAGTTGCTTTTGACAAAAAAAAAGTCGTAGAGGGGGGCTGAAAAGTCATCAGATTTAACGACAAAATTGCCAAGTTGGCAACACTGTGCCCAAGCAACCTTATTCATAATATAAATTTTCATATAACTGCGGGGATGTTTTGAAACTTGCCCCGGTTTAAAAATGAAAATGCTAGCACAAAACTTTTTTTTTTTTTTCTCCTCAAAACTTTTTTTTTTTTTTTTTTTTAAAGCCTGGCTTGATTTTCATTGAAAGTCAAATTAGTTATCTGTCCCAGCACTTGTGTGTTGGGAGTTGTAGCTTGGTGCTGATATAGGTGTTTGTCCCTTCCTTCAGATGGCTCCCTTGGAGCAGCCACAGTTGCCTGACCCAGCCATGTCTCAGAGGTTAGACAATCCTCAGGTGGATCTGCCCCCAGAGGAGAGCAGCATCAACCTCACCCAGCTCATCCCTGAGCTCGATCTCCTTGGCGACAAGGGAAAAGAGAAGAAGGATGAAAGTGATGAAGAGGAGGTAAGGGGCATTGATGTCTTATCATTACAGAATTTTGTAGTTAAGTCTTACTGCCGAAAGTTGTCTGTTCGTATGTAAGTAAAAGTGAAATGCTAGCATTTCTTTTACTTGCACTACACATTATAATACTGGCCTTGAGCCGTTGATGCTGATTGTCTCTCCTGTCTACAGGAAGAGGAAGGGCAGGCAGGAGACCAAGATCAGGAGGAGAAAAGATGGAACAAAAGAACACAGCAGATGCTGCATGGTCTTCAGGTAAAAGGCTGTTTCTTCTGAAGTTCTGAAGTAGCCCAAACATACACTTTATAATTGTGTGCAGATATGTTTTCTATGTTCAGTATTTCATATGATCTTACCCTTTCATCTTTAAGTGACATTCTTTATATAGATTTAAGAAAGAGGAAAATGGTGAGCATTATTTTCTTTTTCTCCCGTGTTAGCGTGTCATGGCAAAGACCGGTGCAGACTCCGTCAGCCTGCTTGAGTTATGCCGAAACAACAACAGGAAGCAGGCAGCCGCCAAGTTTTATAGTTTCCTCGTCCTCAAGAAACAGCAAGCCATCGAGGTGACCCAGTCTGAGCCCTACAGTGACATCATCGCCACCGCTGGACCAAGATTCCACCAGATTTAGAGATTGAAAGAACAGACAAACACTCTGATTGCAACTGGTGTACTTTTTTTGGTTACTCAACTTTTTGCCTTTTTATTTTGTTTTCCTGTCAGCCCATTTCTTTTCCTGGGGTAGGGGAGGGAGTAGAAGAGAATGGGGTTGGAAGCTTTTAAAGGATTTTACTGTATTACAGATTGAATCACACAGTATTGGTTCAAATAGAGTGAGGGATAATGTTTAACAGAATATTTATAAAACGACCCTTTCCGTCACCAATTTGTAAACTTTGCTTCATTTTGTTTTGTAAGTTAAATTTCTATTGTTTGCTCATTCCAGGATTTGTTTTTCTATTACAGCCCCGTGTCTATTTTAACTGAAGTATTGCAATATTTTAGAAGATCCCCCCTGCATTTTTGACTTGGCATTCTATATTGACTCTACAAGTTCTGGAAAGGTACTGTTTATTGCTCAGAAGTGTAACTTCTCCCATCCTCTGTGTTGCACTTGTTCATTTATAAACAAGTTAAAACTGTCCAAAACATTGAATAATCTCACCTGGCATTAAAGATCATGTTTCAGATGTAAAATTCTGGCAGTTAATGAGTTGAGTTTTATGTATTTTTTTGGTACCTTTTTACCTTTTTGCTTATTCACCTTTTGCATTATGTAATTAGGTAACGTAACTTGTTACACTTCACTATTCCACCTTTTTAGTCTTTGGGTAACTTCTAGTTGTGATACTTCTGTAAAGATTTGAAATAAAGTGTTTTAAGTACTTAAATAATTTGGTTGATAAATTTTCATTTTATAGTGTCTTTGAAACTTACTAGGCAATGTTCAGTTACCCTGTTTTTTCTTATTTAGTTCCTTCTTTTGCAGCAGTGGGTTGATGGGGTATATTTATAATGCATACTATTTTGCCAGAACTGAAAAATGATAGTATTAAAACACAATAATAATATATAATATATTAATATTAATATATTAATAATATATTAAAACACAATACCAATTGAGAAAATGACTTTCCTTTGGGTAAACCTCAGATTTTTGAGCTTGGATAGAGCTACAATGACTGAAGTTGTGACTAAAACTGACACTAGACAAACTGCAATATCTGCATAGATGATAAAGGATATAGAAATGTACAGAATTTTTAGTATATTGTCCTTGATTTAAAGAAATGTCAGCAGAGGATATAGTTCTCAAGGCCATTAAAGGCACAATCCTGCTTAAAAGTAGAAAATCCTTCAAATGCACCCCTTTCCTCCATACTGCACTGGGCACAAATGCCACAGAAACCTGGAAAAAATGTCCAAATGAACAGGGACAGTTTTGGCAGTAGTCCAAAACAACAACTCTTAAGAGCAGTTACAGCAGGGATGAGGAATGAAACAATTAGTGTAAATACACATTTAAAAAATGCCAACAGTGTATCAGAATTTCTTGGATGAAATGGAACATTTCCTGAACAACTCAGCTGCAAATGCCACCATCGTCATTAACCCGTAAGCTCTTCCAATTTAGATAGGCATTGTGCGTTTGAGGTTGTCAGTGTTCTTCAGTAATAGTCTTAAAGCAGTGGCAAAAGCATTACTTTAAACAATAAGTATATTAGCTGATGCTTCCTTAAATTTTTTTTTTTTTCATAAGGGCAGCAAATAGAGAATTGGAGACAAGCCAGGAAAATTCAAGGCCATTAATTTACCAGCATGGCATCTGTCAAAGGGGGCTGTGATCCTGTCCACCACAGAGGCTTTTGAGAGAAGCCCACAAAGAGCTACTTAGGAGCTCTTTGTGTAGGGCTCCTAAAGAAAAATATTATTACAGTAGATGCCTCTCAGATGATGCTGTTACCAAATTTATGCAGATTGTTTCCTCTATGCCATGTGTCAACACAACGGAAATAAGCTATAGACAGCTTGCTCCTTCTGTAATTGATAACATGGTGGATAGTGTTACAGCTTCTCTGCATCAGACTCTAGACTTGGTGGCCCCCTTAAAAAAAGAAAAAGTCTAATCAGAGATTTCTAACTCCTTGGTTCAACACAGAAACTCGTAGCTTAAAACAGAAGACTCGTCAATTAGAAAGAAAATGGCGCTCCACTAATTTAGATGAAATCTATTTAGCTTGGAGAAATCATCTTTTAATTTATAAAAAATCTCTTAGAAAAGCTAGAACGAGTTATTACTCTGCATTAATAGAAGAGAACAAGAATAATCCCAGGTTTCTTTTCAGCACTGTAGCCAGGTTGACAAAGAGTCAGGACTCTGTCAATCCTAGCATTCCCTTAGAGCTTACTAGTCAGGACTTTATGAACTTTTTCAATAATAAAATTTCATCCATCAGAGATAAAATCAATCAGATTCTTCCCACAGTTAACTTAAATACTGTAACTACTACAACTCCTTCTATTGATGTCTGTCTTGATGAGTTTATTCCAATCGACCTTTGTGAGTTAGACAAAATAGTTTCCTCATCCAAACCTTCAACTTGTCTTTTAAACCCTATTCCTACCAGGTTATTTAAAGAAGTCTTTCCACTTATTGGTAGCTTTATTCTTCATATAATCAATTCTTCATTAGCTTTAGGCCATGTACCGCAGGCTTTTAAAACGGCTGTAATTAAACCCTTACTCAAAAAGCCAACGCTAGATCCAGGAGCTTTAGCTAACTATAGACCAATCTCTAATCTCCCTTTCATTTCAAATATTAGAGTTGTTGCTACGCAATTATTTGACCACCTGCAGGGAAATGGTTTACTTGAAGAGTTTCAATCTAGGTTTAGAATCCATCATAGTACTGAAACAGCCTTAGCGAAGGTCACTAACGACCTCCTCGTCGCATCTGATAATGGACTGGTTTTTGTACTTGTCCTTTTAGACCTTAGTGCAGCTTTTGGTACTATCGATCATAATATTCTACTTGATAGATTAGAACACGTTGCAGTGGTTTAGATCTTATTTATCTGATAGGTTCCAGTTTGTTCATGTAAATAATGAGTTTTCTTTCAACTCAAAGCTTAGTCATGGAGTTCCACAGGGATCAGTGCTAGGCCCTACTCTTTTTAGTTTATATATGCTTCCATTAGGCAACATTACTAGAAAGCACTGTATACATTTTCATTGTTATGCAGATGACACACAATTATACCTGTCAATGAAGCCAGATGATAGTAATCAATTAGCCAAGTTAGAAGCCTGTCTTAAGGAAATCAAAGCTTGGATGACTTGTAATTTCCTGCTATTAAATTCAGATAAGACTGAAGTCATTCTTGTTGGTCCAAAAAACCTTAGAAATTCCTTTCCAAATCAAACTTTCAGTTTGGATGCGGTTACTCTTTCTCTTAATAGCTCTGTGAGGAACCTTGGAATTATTTTTGATCAAGATCTGTCCTTCAATTCACATATTAAATTTGTTTCTAAGACTGCCTTCTATCATTTGCGTAATATTGCCAAGATTAGGAGCATCTTGTCTCAGAGTGTTGCTGAGAAACTGATCCACGCTTTTGTTAGCTCGAGATTAGATTATTGTAATTCTTTATTATCAGGCTGTCCTAAAAAATCTTTAAAAAGTCTTCAGCTGATCCAAAATGCTGCAGCAAGAGTTTTAACAGGTACTAGAAAGATAGATCATATCTCTCCAGTTCTGGCCTCCCTTCATTGGCTTCCCATAGAGTTTAGAATTAAGTTTAAAATCCTTCTTACTTACAAAGCTCTAAACAATCAGGCTCCTTTTTATTTAAAAGATCTGATACTTCCGTATTATCCTAACAGAGCACTACGCTCCCAAAATGCAGGATTACTTGTAATACCTAGAATCTCCAAAAGTACAATGGGAGGCAGAGCCTTCAATTATCAAGCTCCTCTCCTGTGGAACCAGCTGCCAATCTGGATTCGGGAGTCAGACTCGATCTCTGTTTTTAAGAATAGGGCTAAAACCTACCTTTTTGATATAGCCTACAATTAGGGAGGGATCATGTGTTTCTGAACCCTCCCTTAGTTATGCTGCTAATAGGTTTAGTCAGCCGGGGGACCTCCAGTAATGCACTGGGCCTCACTCCTTTCCTCACTCTCAATGAAATATTTTTTTTGCTGGTCATTAATATTTGTTTGTTCTCTCCCATAGATTGAGTCCCCATCGTGCTGTTTGCTCTCTACATGTCTGTTCTTTTCATCTTCTCTATCCCTTCACCCCCCAGCCAGTCGCAGCAGATGACTGCCCCTCCCTGAGCCTGGTTCTGCTGGAGGTTTCTTCCTGTTAAAAGGGAGTTTTTCCTGTCCACCGTCGCCAAGTGCTTGCTCACAGGGGATCGCCTGATTGCTGGGGTCTTTCTGCAACTGTGGGGGTCCCCCCTACAGTTGATAGTGCTATGAGATGACTGTTGTTGTGAAATGGCGCTATATAAATAAAGTTGAATTGACTTGAATTGAATAGTGCATGTCACAATGCACCGACTGGCACAGTCCACCACAGACCTTGTGACAGATGTGTTTATCTGCCAGGATGTCCAGTCTCACCCCGTGTAACTGGGAGTGGTCCACCACAGACCTGTGGCAGATACTGTTTTTAGTTCTGCCAAGACGCCCTCTTTCACCCTCCACGCCCTCGATAGGGCGGGGATGCCGGTTGAGTCACTGACGGCCCGACCCATGAGACAGGTAGTACCGGTTTTCATGGTTATCCGGTAGCAAGCAAGCCAATGCCTGACCTGACAAAAAAAATGGACCAGTAGCAGACCATGAACAGGACCCTGCTGGCAAATGTGGGTATGTGTAAACAAACAACAAATCTTCCATGTGAATTGTTGTTGTTGTTGTTTTAATAATACACAAGAGTCTATATTTAATACATTTGTTAAGATTTGACGTTAGTAATCCACTTCAATACAAAAACAGGATGTCTCTAGAAAATTAAGTTACTTGAGCTGTAAATGTGCAAACTGTTAACTCCCCACCACCACAACCACAAACATCATTGCAGTTGGTTTGGAGACATTTTTTCAAAAATCAGTGCAATTATTCTTTTATTTTTTTCCATGTAAATTTTCCTCTTTATTCTTATGAATGGCATTTTCCACAAAATTTTATGACTTTCTCAGTAATCAGTTTTTCTTGTAACTTTGGCCTTTTTTTCTCATATAGTGTCGCTTTGATATCAAATGATATCACTTTGATATCAAATGATATCATCATTTGAAGACTTCTGAGGGCAATAAGTTTTAGGTAGGATGTCAGTAAGGCCTGACTGAACGTGAATTTTATTCGGTAATGAACATACAATCAAAACAATTAAAAATATGTAGGGCACGTACGAACAACCGAAAGGGTGTAGGCTGAAGCTAGTGCTTATATAGCGTCTACCCCGTTACAATTTTAAAATCAATGACATAAAAATTTAAGTCATACACAAAAAAGTGAAAAAGTAGGGCCCCATTTCTGTCTTTGCCTTAGGCCCCAAATGGACTAAATCTGCCCCTGGGCTTAAGTAAGGAGTTTATTGTAATTCATGTGAGGAAACGGAATAATCCCCAAGTCTCCCAGCCTGGCATGGCAGGAAGAAAGTGGAAGGCCCAGACCCATGATGCAGCACACTCGGCAGGCTCTACTGTGTGGATAGGACCTGAGCTGGGTTAGGCTACATCAAAACCAAGGGCAAAGTGACATGATATCTAGTCCAAAAAGAAGTCAGACCAGTGGTTGAAGAGCAGGGTGTAAACCACGTGGTTTACAACTACTGAGAGCTTGGATGAGAAAGGGAACAATCCATCAAAAGATCATGTGAGAGTTGTTAAAGCCTGATTCCTTCTACATAAAACAAATGTTCTTGTCTGTGTACAATGTTTTGCATTGCTCATCTAACCTCTTCTGTTGGGGGAAGACAGAGTCTCTATATTACTCCAGTGGAAACCTTTTATCACTATTGAAGGCAGTTAGAATCCATCAGCAGCACTACAGACCAAGGCCTGGTGCACACGACAACATTTTCGTTTAGACCCAGAGAAACATCTGAGTGCACGTGACACCTCACAGAAGTAACCGCACGTGCACACGGATCCACCGACGGTGTGAAAATTGCTGTTGGAACTAATGGCTGACAAATAGATAACGAGTCTTCAGTCATAACTTTTACAAAAACATTACAAGAAAAAAAGTGATATGATGAGATTTGCGCAGCACAAAACTGGATCCTGTGGAACACATACTGTATATGTGCACTTATGTATATCACTTCATGCTTCATATGTATACCACTTTAGGCTTCACATCTTAGATTGAACAAAGGACTGAGCCTCTCTGGAGATAACAGGAGGATGTGAAAGTCTAGTCTTTGGTATGCAGAGAGACGGCCTGGGGGGATTTTCCTGGCCGCCAGAGGCTGGGGGTGGAGGTGTTAAGATCTGAAGGAAGATGTATTGTTATTTGGGATTAAATACAATGTGACTGTGAAGTCCTGAGGTATTTAAAGGACGAATGTCTGGGTTTCTTTTTCTTTCTGCTTTTGATGATGTTGGATGATGTGAATAAACCTGACTCGTGAGATGAACTCTGCCTCGTCATTTTCACATTATCTACACTGGTGACCCAAAGATGTATCATGAGTGAAAGAAATTCCCCCGAGCCAGCCGGGTCAGAAGCTCCCAGCCAAGCGTATGCCGCTACCGTCCAGCTACCGGACTTTTGGCGAGACAACCTGCGCTCCTGGTTCCACTTGGTCGAAGCACAGTTCGCCCTCCGGGGGATAACGGTAGATGACACGAAGTTCTACCATGTGATTGCCAAGCTCGACAACCACATGGCTCGGCATGTGCAGAGCCTTGTGGAGCAGCCACCGGCCGACGACAAATAAGATAAGATAAGCCTTTATTAGTCCCACAACGGGGAAATTCCAGGATTGCAACAGCACAGGGATAGCAACACTCAGAGCAACAATCAGAAGGCAAGAAAAAAAAAAAAAAAAAAAAAAAAAAAAGCAAGCAAGAGCAGCTAATATACATATGTACGTATTACTATAAAATATATATATACACACACACACACAGACACACAGTGCAGAGCATTGTAGCTGGATGGAATAAATATATGAATATATGAACACACAGTGCAGAGCATTGTAGCTAGATGGAATAAATATGTAAATATATAAACACCCACAGTACGGAGCATTGCAGCTAGGTGGAATAAATATGCAAGTATATAAACACACACAGTGCGAAGCAATGTAGCTAGATGGAATAATATGTAGATATATAAATATATAAACACACCAAGTGCTGAGCATTGTAGCTAGATGGAATAAATATGTAAATATATAAACACACACAGTGCAGAGCATTGTTGCTAGATGGAATGAAATAGCATAACCGTCTACTTAGTTATCCTACATGGTATGATTATGTGCCCATACATATTCTCACCCTCCATAGCGACCGGTAAGTTCCTAGTTGTATGCCGGAGGGGACCATTGTGTAAGTCTATTGCATCTTTTGCATTCAAAAAACTATTAGTTTGTTACGTCTTTTTGCTATCTCTGCGAGCAGCCCTGCTTAGGTTGTACAGTCTGACAGCCGTTGGTAGGAAGGACCTACGAAACCTCTCGGTTGTGCACCTGGGATGATGTAGTCTGCTGCTAAATGAGCTCCTCAGTGCATTCAGTATGTCCTGCATAGGGTGGAACTCGGACTCCAGCAGAGATGACAGTTTAGCCACCGTCCTTCTCTCTCCTATCTCCTCCATCGGATCAAGGCGCTGCCCCAGGACAGAGCTAGCTTTCTTAATCAGTTTGTTCAGTCTCTTCCTATCGGCTGCAGTAATGCCACTGCCCCAGCAGACCACTCCAAAAGTGATGGCTGATGCCACCACCGTGTCATAGAATGACTTCAGCAGCGCCCCTTGTACACCAAAAGACCTGAGTCTCCTCAGCAGGAACAGCCTGCGCTGTCCCTTCTTGTAGAGTGCATCAGTATTGTGTGACCAGTCTAGTTTATTGTTCAGATGAATACCCAGGTACTTATAGGATGTCACCATCTCGATGTCTGTTCCCTGTATATTTACTGGTACTGTGAGGGGCTGCCCATGCCTGCGGCAGTCCACCACCAGCTCCTTAGTTTTCCTCGCGTTGATCTGGAGGCAGTTCCGATGGCACCAGTCCACGAAGTCCTGGATAAGCCCTCTGTACTCAGCTTCATCTCCATTGGAGATGAGGCCAACGATCGCAGAGTCATCAGAGAACTTCTGTAGATGGCAGTGTGTTGTGTTGTGTGAGAAGTCCGCAGTATAAAGAGTGAACAGGAAGGGAGCCAGCACCGTTCCCTGGGGGGCCCCCGTGCTACTGATGATCGTGTCGGACACACAGTCCCGGGTTCTCACAAACTGAGGCCGGTTCGTGAGGTAGTCCAGGATCCATGATGACAGGTGCTGGTCCACCCCTGCGCGCAGCAGCTTGTCCTTCAGGATCATCGGTTGGATGGTGTTGAAAGCACTGGAGAAGTCAAAGAACATGATCCTCACCATATTCCCGGGCTTCTCCAGGTGGGACAGAGAACGGTGAAGGAGGAAGATCACCGCATCCTCCACCCCAATGCCATGCTGGTAGGCGAACTGGAGTGGATCCATCGCTGGTTCCACCAGGGGGCGGAGGTGAGCAAGGAGCAGTCTCTCCAGGGTCTTCATCAAGTGGGACGTCAAGGCCACCGGTCTGTAGCTGTTCAGGTCTTTGGGGTGGGAAGTTTTTGGTACAGGTACCACACAAGATGTTTTCCACAGCTGTGGTACCCTCCCCAGTTTCAGGCTCATGTTGAAGATATACGTCACAATCCCACACAGCTGGTCTGCACAGGACTTGAGGAGCTTTGCACTGATGCCGTCCGGTTCCGGCGCCTTCCTCGCCTTGATCTTCCTCAGCTCCGTCCTCACCTGGGTCCTGGTCAGGGTCAGGATGGGGGGCTGTGTGTTGGGAGTGGGGGGGTGTTGGTGGAGTGGGGAGTGGGCAGCAGGACTTGATTTCTTTAGAGGCAGCAGTGGTTGTTGTGCAGTCAGGGGGGAGGGCGGTTGGTCAAATCTATTGAAAAACAGATTCAGGTTGTTCGCCCACTCCCTGCCCCCTGTGGCCTGGGGGGAGGTATTCTGGAGCCCCGAGATGGTTTTGAGGTTTCTCCAGACCCCGCTGATGTCGCTCTGTTGCAGCTTGTCCTCCATCTTCTTCCTGAAGCTGTCCTTGCCTTCTCTGATCTTTCTCCTCAGCTCCCTCTGTACGGACTTCAGCATCTCCCTGTTCCCTGACCTGAAGATCCTCTTCTTCTTTCTCAGAAGTGTTTTTATCTCAGGGTTGATCCAGGGTTTGTTGTTTGAGTGACGCCGTATGGTCTTGGTGGGAACGGATTTGTCCACACAGAAGCTGAGGTAGCCCGTGAAGGTGTGAATGAGGCCATCGATGTCCTCACCATGTGGATCGCAGAGCTGCTTCCAGGCGGTGGCTTCAAAACAGCCCTTTAGGGTGTCCATTGTCTCCTCAGACCATAACTCCACAGTGTGCATGGCCGGAGGTTGTCTGTGCACTAGGGGTTTGTACACCGGCCGGAGATGAACCAAGTTGTGATCCGATCTCCCGAGTGGGGGGAGTTGTGATGAGGTGTACGCCTCCTTAGTGTTTGCGTAGAATAAATCCAGTGTTTTATTGTCTCTAGTGTGGCATGTGACATACTGGGTGAACGTGGGTAGAATGGGAGACAGTGAAACATGGTTGAAATCGCCTGAGATGAGGAGAAGAGCATCTGGGTGTTCTGTCTGCAGCCTGCTGGTTACTGAATGGATGACGTCACGTGCTGTCCCAGCGTTCGCCGTCGGATTTGCATAAACAACAATGCAGATCACGTGTGAGTGTTCTCTCGGGAGATATGTAGGCCTCATGCTAACAGCTAGCAACTCAATGTCTTTGCTGCAGTGTCGTTGTTTAACAGTGATATGTCCCGGTCTGCACCAGTTGTTGTTAACATACATTATCACTCCACCGCCCCTAGCCTTGCCACTGTCTGGTGTTCGGTCAGCTCGTATCATGTGAAAACCCTCCAGCTCAATGTTAGCATCTGCTGCTAGTTCAGTTAGCCACGTCTCAGTAAACAAAAGGAGAGAGCACTCCCGGTATGTGCTATCATAACGGGAGATAGCCGCTAGCTCATCTAACTTTCCCAGTATCGACCGTACATTTCCCATGACAACAGATGGAAGGGAGGGTCTGTACCTTATATTTTTTGTCCTCCGCCTTACTCCAGCCCGGCAGCCGCGGCGTTTTCGCCTCAGTTCTCTCGGTATGTCGAGTTTTTCCAATGGGACCGGGTGGCGGTTGAATGCTAGCAGCTGTTCTCTGCTGTATCGTATCCTGCTATAAACAGTGGCTCCGTCCACCGGCTCAGGAGACATTTAGGACGATCTGTGTGTCCGTGATATAAGTGGGGTGAAAAAAAAAGACGGATCAAAAGAGAGAGGAAGGGAAAAAGACTCGGAATCGAGCCGCTGTTGCAAAAGGCAGCCGACTGGTGTGGCGCCGAGAGAAAAAAAAAAAAAAAAAAAAAAATACGGCAGGTTGAAGGCTGCGCTCATTCAACGCTTCACTCTTTCAGTCCAGGAGAGAGCGGAGAGGCTCCTGGCTCTGAACGACTTGGGAGATGGCACGCCCGTTGACCTGATGGAGAACATGCTGAGCTTGAGGGGCTCAGACGACGACGACTTCATCTTCACCCACATTTTCCTGAGAACCCTACCTTCGGCCACGAGAGCGACCCTGGCCAGTTTGCCGTTGTTGGCCCAGCGGGACTTCCGCGCGCTGGCCCAGGAGGCGCACCGGATTCTCAATGCCAGCAAACAGCGCGCGGCCACCGCGGCAGCGATGGAGTTTGGCGCGACGGCCGGAGATGGCGAGGGGCCAGAGACGGCGGTAGCAGACCCACCGATGACGGCGGTGGCGAGGGCCAAGGATCGCGGAGGAGACACCCTCTGTTTCTACCATCGCCGCTTTGCAGAGAAGGCATGCAAATGTATACCACCGTGCCAGTTCAAGCGCTCAGGAAACGCCAAGACCGGGGGTCGGTAGCAGCTGCGGCCCTCGGTGAAGAGAACAAGCTGCTCTACTTGACGGACGCGCGTTCGGGGAGGCAATTCCTCGTGGACACAGGCTCCCAAGTGAGTTTCATCACGCCTACCTCCGCTGACCGGCTGGCAGGTCCCGGAGGTCGCGGGGCGTCAGCAGCAAACGGCTCGGAGATTAAGACCTTTGGTGAGAGGAACCTGCTTCTGTCCCTACACGGCCGTACATTTGAGTGGACTTTTGTTATAGCTGCAGTGAGTTTCAATATGTTGGGGGCTGATTTTCTGTGCTCACATGGTTTGTTGGTTGATCTTGCTAACAGGCGCCTGGTTAATGCACTTTCCTTTTATTCTATTCCCTGTGCAGCCCGAGTGACCCCGCCCACAGCACAAGCCAACGTCGCAACGGCAAGCGGTAAGTTCCACACACTGCTCACTCAGTTCCCAGCACTCACGGTTCCCACATTTTCAGCAGCCGTCGCTAAACACGGAGTGGAACATTTTATTACTACCACCGGACCGCCCGTTTTTGCAAAAGCTCGGCGCTTGTATTCAGCTAAACTGACCATAGCGCGCGAGGAGTTCGCCAACCTGGAAAAGTTGGGCATCATCAGGCGTTCGAAAAGCCCATGGGCTTCCCCGCTGCACATGGTCCCGAAAGCTGATGGCTCGTGGCGACCTTGCGGAGATTTCCGCAGGTTGAACAACGCCACAGCGCACGACTGCTACCCAATCCCTCATATCCAAGATTTTTCCGTTCATTTGGCAGGGGCACGCGTTTTTTCTAAGATAGACTTGGTCCGCGGTTACCATCAAGTCCCAGTGCGCGCTGAGGACATACCCAAAACAGCAGTAATAACTCCGTTTGGCCTATTTGAGTTTTTGCGCATGCCGTTTGGGCTTAAGGGCGCTGCCCAGACGTTCCAACACATGATGGATGCGGTGTTGCGCGATCTCCCCTTCGTATTTGTCTACCTGGACGACATCTTAGTAGCCAGCGCGTCCGAAGACGAACACGAAAACCACCTCATGGCAGTTTTCTGTCATGACGGCCCTCACAGACCGTCACAAGACGCCTCAGTCACCAGAGAGTTTGCAGTGGTAATTTATTGAGGATAAGGCAGAACACTCACAGAACACATACAGTGGCTGGGTGACGTCTGAGCCGGGGGACACCCGATGCGCCAGACGGACAACAGTGAGAGTAAAGTCTCAAAGGAACATACCTGAGAATAACAGAAGCACAATCGGAACGTAGATGAACACCACAGAAGAGCATAGCAGGTGATCATAACAGGATATAACAGAGACTGCCGCGCTGGAGGACATTTAGCACCCGCTTATATCTCTGGCGGCTAATGACCCCAACGCGGCACAGCTGCTGCTAATGACAGCAGAGCAGCAGCTGACTTTGACAGCAGGGAGCTCCCCCAGGCGCCTTCACAATAAGAGCCCGAGGAGCTGGAAGGAACCCTCAGCTGCCAAAGCCAGGGAACAAAAAGATATGAGACCCGAGTGTGGCCAGAACCGACACTCGGGTTATGACAGTACCTCCCCCTCAAGGCCGAGCTCTGAGCGGCCAGAGTAACACCCAAGCCCCCCACCCCCCACCCCCCTAGGGTGGGTGGATGGGGCGCTGGCAGGAGGGAGAGAGACAAACAACCAACAAGGCTATAGAAAAAAAAAAAAAACAACATAATCCCTTAAACGTGGGTAACAAGAACAAAACCACAGGCAATATACTGTATATATATAGGCAAACAATGAATTGACATAAGGTGGAGGGAAAGGACCACCAAACATTGGAACAAGAAAGGAGTGAGCCACAAAAAAAAAAAATCACAGATCAAACCCCCACCCCCCACCCCAACAGTCTCACAGACAAACAGAAACCCCGGGAAGAGTGTAGTTCTGACCCAGAGGGGCGGAGGCAGAAAGTTCGGGGGGCCGACCGGCAACAGGAGGCCACAAAACAGGCAGGGGGAGAAAGAACAGTTCGGGCGGCCTACCCCGGTCCCATGCTCGGAAGCAGAGAATCTCAGGCGGCCGGACCAGGTCACCACACAGGGAGTCCAAAATGTCGGGAGGCCGACCCAGAGACCCAAATTGGCGAGACAGTCTTTCGGGCGGCCGACCCGCATCGCTAGCCCACCAGAACCGTTGAGTCAAAGTAGCCGGCGGTTCCGCTGAAAAGGGGAGAGATGAGGGAGAACCGGGCGAAGCAATCGGAACCCCAACGGCCCCAGGTGAACATGGGCAGCGCGCCTCAGGGAGACGAGGAGGATGACAATTGAGATGAGAGTGAAGAAGAAAACGAGCCTGTCCAGCATCCGGTGGCTGGGGATCTGCAGCTCCCTCACCGAACCTAGGACCTGCTGGTGCAGCACCCACGGTGGACCCCGATTGGGCCTCCGGAACCAAACCCACGGTGGACCCCGATTAGGCCTCCGGAACCAAACCCACGGTGGACCCCAACTGGACCGGAACAGCACTCCCGGTGGACCCGGTCGGCGTGGCACCAGACTCGACCTCCAACCCCGAAACCGGAACCTCTGGCGCAGCAGGCGAGAGCAGCCCCTCGCCGGCGACCCTGGGAGAAGACTCACACAAGAGAGAAAACCCGGGATCAGGATCACCGGCAGCGCCAGAACCCGGCGAGATAAGCTCGGACGCAGTGGGCGGCTGCACCCGGCTCATCTCCCCTTGAGACAGGCAAAAGTGCTCTAAAAGGTGAAGAAGAAAGATAAAACAGAGCACTTGCCTGAGCTCGGGTTCTGACGCCATCCAGGACTGCGATGATCCGGGCTCAGAAGTCAGGAGGTCGTCCTCAGGCTCCCACTCAGCTGCATCGGGCTCCGCAGCTGGCATGATGGTGCGTGCAGCTAGAGAGTCCTCTGGCACCGATGTCCACGCCGGTGGCCCGCACGGTGTGGTGGCAGGAGAATCTCGCCCTGCTGGACCGGACCGCTCCTCCGTGGAACCCCGGGGATGCTTCTTCATCGGCGATGGCTCCATGCTGCAGTCCGCTCTCCTCCTCCGCCCATGGCGTGGCTGCGGAACCGGAACCAGGCTCTCCAGAACCGCAGGCCCCCTCCTCATCCAGCGACGTTGGTCTGACGTCGAGGACCGCTCAGCGGGGGGAGACACAGAGGAAGCAGGGTTATTACTTTCATCCACAGCGGGTGGAGGGAGCTCGGGGGGCTGCATACCCCGAACTCCACCCCTAGGAGTCAGACAAGGCAAGACAATGTCAAAAGAAGAGGAATTATCATGCACTCGCCTTTCCCCTAAGGGTAAGATGGTCTCCGCTGTGGGGGACGTCATTCCTTCCTTTCCCCGCTGGATGGCGACAGAGGGCCCTCTGGGAAGATGAGATGAGGCCACTCGAGGCGGATCCGGGATGAAGCTCGCCGAAACGGAGCTCTCGTGACACACAGCAGCCAGGATAGGCGACGAGGAGGAGGGGGCGACAGCCGGGGTCAGTCGGGCATGGAGCGCTGACGGGACAGCAGGCGAGGGCCCGGGAGAAGACAAGGCTGCGGGGATTCCCCTCTGACGAGGCGCGGGAGTGACAGCTGTGTGGGGGGTTGAGCCCTTGCGGCGACCCGGGACAGCATCCAGACGGGGCTCTAGCCGAGGTTGGAAGCCGGAGTGACGACGGTTCCTTGTAGGGGGTGAGGCGAAGGTGAGGTCCGGAAATCGCCGTTCCTGAGCAGAAACGGCGGCAAGCAAGTCAGCAAACTCAGGAAACTCACGCAGCGCTGGATTCCTCTCCACCAGTCTGACCGCCGCCACCACATGCTTCATACACGCCGGAGGATTCTTAGCGGAGCAAGCAGCAGCCACCCGGTCCCAGATCTCTTCTGCTGTCATCTGCAGCTTCTCTGGGGGAATCCCGAGTGACGACATGCCCGATGGGAAAAGACCTCCGGGTGGTGCGAACTCCCGGGCCGGAACGGAGGCAGGAGCGGGATCCCGAAGCGAGGGGCGACGTCTCCTCCGCTTCAGCTTCCTGCCAGGATTTCCCTCCAGCCCTCGGAGTATCTCACGCTGGGCGGCGACGTCATCTCTCCTCACGCTTACCTCTGGATGATTAGTGAAGCGGGGAAGAGAATCCAGAATTTCCTCGGCTAGGTCCAGGTACCAGGGCACTTCACTGTTGTATTCGAGGAGGGAGGCGGCGACAAGGACTCTGTCCACGCGCTCGAGGGTGTCAACGAGAACAGCGTCCTGCCTCCGAGCACGAGACCTCCACGATGGCATGCTTCAACACGGCACCCAGACAGGTAGGAACAAACAGTCCACTACTGCAAACTACACGGTGAATGGCGTCTCGATACAACGCCTCCTCTCCGGGCGTTAGGCGGCAGTCTACTGTCACGACGGCCCTCACGGACCTTCACAAGACGCCTCAGTCACCAGAGAGTTTGCAGTGGTAATTTATTGAGAATAAGGCAGAACACTCACAGAACACATACAGTGGCTGGGTGACGTCTGAGCCGGGGGACACCCGATGCGCCAGACAGACAACAGTGAGAGTAAAGTCTCAAAGGAACATACCTGAGAATAACAGAAGCACAATCGGAACGTAGATGAACACCACAGAAGAGCATAGCAGGTGATCATAACAGGATATAACAGAGACTGCCGCGCTGGAGGACATTTAGCACCCGCTTATATCTCTGGCGGCTAATGACCCCAACGCGGCACAGCTGCTGCTAATGACAGCAGAGCAGCAGCTGACTTTGACAGCAGGGAGCTCCCCCGGGCGCCTTCACAATAAGAGCCCGAGGAGCTGGAAGGAACCCTCAGCTGCCAAAGCCAGGGAACAAAAAGATATGAGACCCGAGTGTGGCCAGAACCGACACTCGGGTTATGACATTTTCCGGAGGTTGGGAGAGCACGGGTTAATAATCAACCCAGCGAAGTGTCAGTTCGGGATGATGCAGATTGATTTTTTGGGGCATCGCGTCTCCCCAGAAGGAGCGGTTCCGCTGCCTGACAAAATACGCGTGGTAACAAATTTTCCCCAGCCACAAACAGTCAAGGCGTTACAGGAGTTTTTGGGAATGGTGAATTTTTATAACCGTTTCCTCCCCCGTGCAGCGCAGCTCATGCAACCGTTGTATGCCGCACTAAAAAAACAAAAGCCCACAAATAAGATCGAATTGTCGAATCGAATCATTTCCAGCTCCTCTACAGAATGGTCTCCGGAGCGAGAGCGAGCATTCTCGGAGGTCAAAACAGCCCTGGCAAACGCTGCGCTGTTAGCACATCCAGACCCAACGGCCCGCATAGCGCTCACTACTGACGCGTCAGATGTGGCCATAGGGGCGGTCGTGGAGCAGCATATAGCCGGGGCTTGGCAGCCGCTCGCATTTTTCAGCAGGACTTTGTGCGATAGCGAACGAAAATACAGCGCATTCGACAGGGAGTTGTTAGCTCTCCACTTGGCCATTCGCCACTTCCAGTTCTGGCTGGAGGGACGCCGTTTCACCGCGTTCGTTGACCACAAGCTGCTGACATTCGCGATGGTCAAGGTTTCAGAACTGTGGTCAGGCCGGCAGCAAAGACAGCTGGCCGCTATCTCAGAGTTTACTACCGATATTCAGCATGTGGCGGGTAAACTAAATGTAGTGGCAGACTGTCTCTCGCGCGCCGTGGCGGCCCCAGTCCGCGTAGGGATAGATTATGCAGCCATGACCGCGGATCAGGTTAGCGACGCGGACGTGCGCGCGCTCCAGTCTGGACCAACAGGGTTAAGGCTGGAGAACAGGGTGCTGCAAGACAGTATGCCCCCCCTAATCTGCGATGTCTCCACTGGGCGACCGCGTCCTGTGGTACCGGCCGCGTGGCGCCACCGCGTTTTTGACTCGATTCATTCTCTGGCGCACCCGGGAGTGCGCGCGTCGGTCAAAATGGTGGGAGAGAAATTTGTTTGGCCGAGCCTGCGTAAATAAGTTAGAGAGTGGGCAGCAGCCTGCATGGCTTGTCAACGAGCCAAGGTACACAGACACACGAGAGCTCCCTTGGAGCCGTTCCACATGCCAGCTAAGAGGTTCGATTATGTTCACGTGGACCTCGTAGGCCCCCTACCGCCGTCACAGGGGTGCACACACCTTCTGACAATGGTAGACCGCACCACGCGCTGGCCGGAAGTGGTCCCACTGTCGTCAACCACAGCCGAGGAGGTGGCGCGCGCGTTTTTAACAGCATGGGTAGCGCGCTTTGGAGTCCCATCGGACATTACGTCCGATAGGGGTCCTCAATTTGTTTCCGAACTTTGGTCAGCAATGGCCCGCAGCCTGGGGGTAACGATCCACCGCACAACCGCGTACAATCCACAGGCTAATGGGTTATGCGAACATTTTCATAGGTCATTGAAAGCGGCTCTCAGAGCGTCGCTTACGGATGCAAATTGGGTAGACAGGCTACCGTGGGTTTTATTGGGGTTGCGTTCTGCACCTAAAGAGGATTTAGAAGCCTCCCCGGCTGAGCTGGTTTTTGCGCAGCCACTTCGGCTGCCCGGGGAATTTCTCCCAGATAATCCTGCGCCAGAATGCTCCCCAGCTCAGGGGTTACAGAGTGGCACGGAATCGGGCACGCTGCCTGGCCCCGTTCACCACAGTTTTCCGCGCGTTTTTGTGCCTAAGGCCTTAAAAAACGCGGAGTTTGTTTTTGTCAGACACGATGCCCATCGCCCACCATTGCGACCACCTTGTGATGGACCATTTAGAGTGCTGGAAACAGGGGATAAGCATTTTTTGCTATACCTGGGGGGCAGGAAAGAAAAGATTGGCATGAACAGGCTCAAACCCGCCTTTGTTGTGGCAGACGAGGATGTGCTGTGCGCCAGGGCTCCTCGGCGCGGCAGACCCCCTAGGGGACATTCCCCAGAACACCCACAGGGATTGACTAACAGTTCTCACCCTCAGGCAGCAGCTCCCCAGCAGGATGGCGCCGCGGAAGTGGTAAAGCCCGCTTACAGCAGATACGGGAGGAGACTGAGGCCCAAGCAGCACGTGGACTGATGTGTAATGGTTTATCATGACATGCAGACTGTTATTCCGTTGTTCCATCTTAGACGTTTGGGGGGGGTCATGTGGGACACATATATGTGCACTTATGTATATCACTTCATGCTTCATATGTATACCACTTTAGGCTTCACATCTTAGATTGAACAAAGGACTGAGCCTCTCTGGAGATAACAGGAGGATGTGAAAGTCTGGTATGCAGAGAGATGGCCTGGGGGGATTTTCCTGGCCGCCAGAGGCTGGGGGTGGAGGTGTTAAAATCTGAAGGAAGATGTATTGTTATTTGGGATTAAATACAATGTGACTGTGTGCTTTGAAGTCCTGAGGTATTTAAAGGACGAATGTCTGGGTTTCTTTTTCCTTCTGCTTTTGATGATGTTGGATGATGTGAATAAACTTGACTCGTGAGATGAACTCTGCCTCGTCATTTTCACATTATCTACAATCCAAAACATTGTCAGCTCCACGGTGATTTGTTCATTATTCAACAAAGGTAGGCATCCTCCTTGGTTATAATTCTGAGGATTATTTTTCTATCCACCTTATTCCTAGGCCCCATGATGCCTTGCGTGAATTATGGGCACAACTTCCAGTACTAGTTTAGAAAGGGGGCTTGTCACTGAAACGGGACACTTTTCTTTGTTAAAAAACAACGACTTTGGCATCAAAAATGTGGGAACATGGCCTTTTGCACCTCAAAAAGAATAATATAATCATACCACTTCCCACGACTGTCTAGGGATGGGAAGATAACCTTAAAAAGTGACCTCGCAAACAGTAGCTCAGTTAGCTCCACTGCTAAAATGTTAACACTGTAAACAAATAAAAGCTCTGATATATATCAATGTTTCCACTGCAATAAATTCAGTTGCATTTTGTTAAAATATGATGGACATAATCAAATTTACCTCAGAGCAGACGTAGAGTCTAGTCAGAGCCACAAAGAACCACAACACCGTACTGGGTGTTTTAATGTCAGGGTAAAACGTCAGACCTATGACATTCATACAAGTGAAAACATACCTGGTGCTGTTGTGTCTGTACCACTGATCACACGAACAATCTGTTATGTATGAATATGGAGCCAAGGACGAGGCCAGGTGTTGAACTGAACACAGGTTTATTAAAGAGGCTCTTTACAGCACAGCACGACCATTAGGCAGAAGAGGTGGCCAAGTGACCGCCCCTCTTGCCCACTGCCCTCTTATAGCCCCGGGTGGTGGCGGAACTGGAAGATGGAGCCACCACCCATACCACACAAATAAGAGTCCAAACTATACACAACATTTTCCCCCCTTCAGAAAAGTCCAAAACACAAACACACAATTGAGACCCTCCCCAATTTAGAACCCGAATCATGCACTAAGAAAACTAAACTGAGGTTCCTAAAAGGGGCCTATCACAGTCACACAAAACAACTAAAAACTAGGGGAGGACAGGTGGATTGCCGTCCCACCCCCACATGGATTAGTGATGGGTTTATTCTGCCGTCTATACTAAAAGAAACAGACCAACTATAGAAAGTAACTGCCGTGTTCTTAAATTAAAAGAAAATGCACCAAATAATCCCCAGAAATATATACAATAAACAACAAAACAATTAAACAAAACAAACAACAGAACAATTAAACTACACTACCGTTCAAAAGTTTGGGGTCACCTCAGACAATTTTGTGTTTTCCATGAAAAGTCACACTTTTATTTATCCCCATGAGTTGTAAAATGAATAGAAAATATAGTCAAGACATTGACAAGGTTAGAAATAATGATTTGTATTTGAAATAATAATTTTTTCCTTCAAACTTTGCTTTCGTCAAAGAATCCTCCATTTGCAGCAATTACAGCATTGCAGACCTAACATGATTGCACAAGGGTTTTCTAATCATCCATTAGCCTTCTGACGCAATGAGCAAACACATTGTACCATTAGAACACTGGAGTGATAGTTGCTGGAAATGGGCCTCTATACACCTATGTAGATATTGCACCAAAAACCAGACATTTGCAGCTAGAATAGTCATTTACCACATTAGCAATGTGTAGAGTGTATTTCTGATTAGTTTAAAGTTATCTTCATTGAAAAAAAGTGCTTTTCTTTCAAAAATAAGGAAATTTCTAAGTGACCCCAAACTTTTGAACGGTAGTGTATATACACACAGCATGAGAAGATGACCCCGTGGGCCCCCTGGACCATCTTTTCATTAGTCCGCCCCTGGAAGCGGACCGCCTTCCAGGCCGCAGCAGGTCGCCTTGGCACCGGTGCACCTCCTCTTCTTCACCCTCGGATGTCTCACTCGTCCAGTCTCACCACTCACAGTCTCCTCCACCTGCCATGGTTTCACCACCCCCCGAGCCCGAATCCAATCCACGGCTCCCAGACGTGTTCTGTTCAGCTTGCAGTGTCTCTGCTTGGCACTCGCTCCCTTAGTGCCAATCGGTCCTGCCCCGACCTCTTTTAACTTCACCGCCACCATCGCCGTTGTGACCCCTTGTTCACTGGTACCTTTCAGCTGAAATCCGGGAAAAGATGGAGCCAGCCACTCGGTGCCACCCGCCGTCACAGGCGTCCCACCGTGCCGCTCAGTTCCCTCATCTAGGGCTACTTGGGCTCTGGCACAGGAACCCTCCTGTGATGGCCCTGGATGGTATTGGTGTTGCTCACTCTCCAGGCTGCCAGGCAGTTCCTCATCCCACACTGCGCCATCTGCCACGCTCAGGATCGCATGGTTCCACGTCTTGGCTGATTCGCGCCGAGCTGTCAGTTCCAATGTTTCCACCGTGGCCAGCCGTCCTCCTCCACAACCACAAAGCGGCGCCGGGTCCTTCTCCATTCTGACGTGTGGGGAAAAACATCTCACAGTCGTCCAATCTGGCACGGAGCCCACCGCTCCCGCATCAGTCCACAACAACACTTCCATCCCATCCATCTCCATCATACAGTCTGCGTGACCGTTGGTGCTCGGAGACACAGCATGAGCAACTGTGAGGGCGCAAGAGTCCACTTTGTGCCATGGGCCTCCTCGCTCGGATCTGTGGCATGCCCTGGTGACATGAAGCAAGCAAGTAGCCACATGTGCCACAGTGCTCTACTCTTGCTGAACAACTCTTGGCCTTGAAACGGTGCTTCGTGGACCCACAGCCCTCACCTTTGGGCTTTCCTGGTGCGGACCTCACATTCACAACGCTGGTGTCGTTCTCCATGCTTCCCACGTTGACCGGGTCCATTGCATATGCGATCGACGGTGATCCCAGATGTTGGTGTGACAAGCTCTCACTCAGCTCCCATGACAGTTCATCTGCAGCTACCAGCCGTTGAGCTAACTTGATGGTAGTGGGCAGCACCAGTTTGCCCGAAAATGTAAGCAGCTTCGACCCGATCGTAGCGCCGTTGTTATAATCTGCCAACTGGTCGCAAATCATCCCTTTCTCCAATAGTCCAAGCTGGCACCCGCTGACCAACAGCTCCAAGTCTGTCACAAACCACTGAATAGACCCACCTACCCATTGGTGGTGCTGTCGAAACCAAATCGTGCCAACCATGACATTTTCCAGGGCGCAAAAATAGCGCACCATTAGCTCAATCCCTTCATCAAAACTATCACAGTCACCCAGTGTGCTTAGAACACACTGTTGCTTCACTGCAAAATTGCACACCAACGACTCACGTTCCTTACACTTTCCCAGCTTCCAAAGGTCCAGCACCACCCTGCACATCCGGAAAACGGCGCACCACCCTGGCCATAGAACCGGTGGTGCACCGGGGAGCTCCAAAACCGGCTGAATTTCAAACCCGCACACTTCGATATCTTGTAATCCACTTTTATCCTCGTTGCCAAATGTTATGTATGAATATGGAGCCAAGGACAAGGCCAGGTGTTGAACTGAACACAGGTTTATTAAAGAAGCTCTTTACAGCACGGCATGATTGTTAGGCAGAAGAGGTGGTCAAGAGGCCGTGCCTCTTGCCTTCTGCCCTCTTATAGCCCCGGGTGGTGGCGGAACTGGAAGATGGAGCCACCACCCATACCACACAAATAAGAGTCCAAACTATACACAACACAATCCTTTAGTTTTCCGTGCATGATCTACTCATTGTTGTTGAAGCCACAGATTTAGCAGTGATTGTTAAGAGCCTCATACCATGAACAGCAGCAAATACCAGAACTACACAAAAACATTTAAAAAAAAAATCCACCTTACTCCTGGGGGTGCCGCTGTAGGAACGATTATGGGCGGGACTTCCGCTTTTGGCTGAGGTAGTGTTAAATCAGTCAGCAAGAGTGGAGTAGCAGGGGCATTTAAAATAGCATTTTTAAAAGTTTTTCAAATTCATTTTAATGTATATTCCCCATATGTGTTTTGCACTCAAGTGGCAGCTAATTTCAGCGCTTGTAGTTTTTGTATTTTTTGAATGTTTTAGCATAGTTGGGCTGCACGGTGGCGCAGTGGTTTAGCACTGTGACAGCACAGTTTTACCCTCGGCCGGGGGATCGCGGGGATCATGAGATCGTGGGTTCGATCCCAGCCCCCGACCAACAGTGAGCTGTGTGGAGTTTGCATGTTCTCCCCGTGTTGCGCGGGTTTACTCCGGGATTTCTCCGGTTTCCTCCCGCACACCAAAAACATGTAGGTTTAGGGCGCTCGCGCACGCAGCGACCAGCAGCCAGTGGCTTGTCACCAGACTGCAAACCAAGTCTACCTACGGGTACAAATAAGTAACAAAAAAAAAAAAAAATAGTTCTAGCACTTGTTGCTGGTGTTCGTGGTTGTGCCATAGACTGTATAAATGGAGGCTTCTTTGTGGCTCTGACTAGATTCTACGTCTCTTCTGAGGTAAATGTGATTATGTCCAACATATTTTAACAAAATGCAGCCGACTTTATTGCGGTGGAGACATTGATAGTTGTGACCCATGCTGGCAAAATGAGTCGGAATGTGCACTGCATCATTACGAGCTACAGGCACGAGAAGTCATAAATCATGACTCTTTCTTTGTTTGCTAGCGGCAAGTCCCAGGAAAACCCCCATGAGTGCCTGGTATCATCGTAAAGCTTAGAAATCGTGCTTTCTAAAAATACATATGTTTTGGCGGAAGATGTAACTCCCGACCAATTGAACGAGAGTTTTAAACCTAGCCAATATAAACAAATCAGCTTTTCCGGGTCCGTTTTTGCACACTTCCTACAAATTAAATATCATTTTGAAGGTCTTTCAATACAGAATATGGAAAAAAACATTACTTCAGTTTTGATAATTTTCTCAAAATGACTCATTTTGCCAGCACAGGTCACATCTCAGAGCTTTTATTTGTTTACAGCGTTAGCGTCTTAGCAGTGACGCTAACAAACAGAGCTACTGTCTACCAAGCCAGGTCACCTTTCTATCCCTAGGTAGTCGTGGGAAGTGGTATGATTATATTACTATTTTTGAGGCACAAAAGGCCATGTTCCCGCATTTCTGATGCCAAAGTCATTGTTTTTTAAAAAGGAAAAGTGTCCCGTTTCAGTGACATCCATATGTTCTAAACTAGTACCGGACGTTGCTACCATAATTTACGCAAGGCATCATGGGGGCTAGGAATAAGGTGAATAAAAATTACAAGCACTGAAATTATCTACCACTTGACTGCAAAACAGGTATGTGGACTATACATTAAAATGAATTAGAAACACTTGTAAAAATGTTATTTTAAATGCCCACCTACTCCACTCTTGCTGACTGATATAACACTACTTCAGCCCAAACCGGAAGATCCACCCATAATCGTTTCTACAGCAGCGACCTCAGGAATAAGGTGGATTGTGTGAAAAAGCAGTTTTACAGATATCGTTAAGAGCCCATTTTTAACCTGATCCTAACTATAAACACATCAGGCTTAAAGTTTAATCATGGAGCTTGTATTTCTGTGAGAAATACAGAAAGCTCCATATTTGTATTTTTCTGTGAGAAATAAATGTCCCTTGGTGTATGGATTGGCTGAAGTCTGTTGTAAACTGGGGCTGTAGTGTGGTGTATGAATACCAGGTATTCAGGGAGTGGTGCGGCATCCTGCGCATGATGTCACCACGCCTTATACAGTGGGGAAAAAAAGTATTTAGTCAGCCACCAATTGTACAAGTTCTCTCACTTAAAAGATGAGAGAGGTCTCCAATTTTCATCATAGGTATACCTCAACTATGAGAGACAAAATGAGAAAAAAAATCCAGAAAATCACATTGAAGGATTTTTAATGAATTAATTGGTAAATTCCTCAGTAAAATAAGTATTTGGTCACCTACAAACAAGCAAGATTTCTGGCTCTCACAGACCTGTAACTTCTTCTTTAAGAGGCTCCTCTGTCCTCCACTCGTTACCTGTATTAATGGCATCTGTTTGAACTCGTTATCAGTATAAAAGACACCTGTCCACAACCTCAAACAGTCAGACTCCAAACTCCACTATGGCCAAGACCAAAGAGCTGTCAAAGGACACCAGAAACAAAATTGTAGACCTGCACCAGGCTGGGAAGACTGAATCTGCAATAGGTAAGCAGCTTGGTGTGAAGAAATCAACTGTGGGAGCAATTATTAGAAAATGGAAGACATACAAGAGAACTGATTATCTCCCTCGATCTGGGGCTCCACGCAAGAGCTCACCCCGTGGGGTCAAAATTATCATGAGAACGGTGAGCAAAAATCCCAGAACCACATGGGGGGACCTAGTGAATGACCTGCAGAGAGCTGGGACCAAAGCAACAAAGGCTACATCAGAAACATACTATGCCGCCAGGGACTCAAATCCTGCAGTGCCAGATGTGTCCCCCTGCTTAAGCCAGTACATGTCCAGGCCCGTCTGAAGTTTGCTAGAGAGCATTTGGATGATCCAGAAGAGGATTGGGAGAATGTCATATGGTCAGATGAAACCAAAATAGAACTTTTTGGTAAAAACTCAACTTGTCGTGTTTGGAGGAGAAAGAACACCATACCTACTGTGAAGCATGGGCGTAGAAACATCATACTTTGGGGCTGTTTTTCTGCAAAGGGAACAGGATGACTGATCCGTGTAAAGGAAAGAATGAATGGGGCCATGTATCGTGTGAGTTTGAGGGAAAACCCCCTTCCACCATCAAGGGCATTGAAGATGAAACGTGGCTGGGTCTTTCAGCATGACAATGATCCCAAACACACCACCCGGGCAACAAAGGAGTGGCTTCGTAAGAAGCATTTCAAGGTCCTGGAGTGGCCTAGCCAGTCTCCTGATCTCAACCCCATAGAAAATCTTTGGAGGGAGTTGAAAGTCTGTGTTGCCCAGCGACAGCCCCAAAACATCACTGCTCTAGAGGAGATCTGCATGGAGGAATGGGCCAAAATACCAGCAACAGTGTGTGAAAACCTTGTGAAAACTTACAGAAAACATTTGACCTCTGTCATTGCCAACAAAGGGTATATAACAAAGTATTGAGATGAACTTTTGTTATTGACCAAATACCTATTTTACCGAGGAATTTACCAATTAATTCATTAAAAATCCTTCAATGTGGACTTTCGGTCTGGACGCCATGGCGATAGCAGCTTAACGCTGAAACTCCCAGACCCAATCCAAGAAAATATCTTGAAAATCAAACTTAACGGATTTTTGGAGGAGTGAAAATCAAAAGACAAAATCATCATGTCTAAAGGAAAACAGAGGAAACTGAAATTTTCCAGGCCAGGACACGTATCGGCCGGAGAATCTGATCCGGATGATTTCCGTTCAGAAGACGAGGAGCTGAATGTAGCTAACAAGAAGGTTAGCTTGAAAACGCTATTTGAAGAACTACGACAATTTCGCCGAGAGGTTTGGGCCGAATTTCGTGAATTCAGAGACGAATTAAAAAGGACAAACAGCAGAGTGGACCAGGCCGAGAACCGAATCTTGGAAGCAGAGGAACGAATAAAAGTGCTTGAAGATTCTGTCCTGGACCTACGCAAAAGACAAGCATCAATAGAGGCTAAGCTAACCGACCAAGAAGGAAGACAGAGAAGAGACAACATAAGAATTCATGGTCTGATAGAAGGAGCCGAAAACGGTTTTAACTCAATGGCAGAATGCGTGGAATCTTTACTAAGAGAGAAATTGGATATTCCACAAACCACCGACTTGAAGATAGAAAAGGCACATCGTCCATTAGCCGCTAAGCCAGCGGCGGAAGCGCCCCCACGTTCGGTGTTGGTAAGATTTTCCAATTTCAAAATAAAACAAGAGGTTGTAAGACTGGCTTGGCAGAAAAAAGGATTTATGCACCAAGAGAGAAAAGTCTTCGTGGAACACGATTACGCCCCGGAGGTCCTTAAAAAGCGCAGGGAATATAATGACGCCAAAAAGGTGCTACGTGAGAAGAAACTGCGCTTTCAGACGCCATTTCCTGCGAAGTTAAGGGTCTTCTACGGTGAAGAAACATGTCTCTATAATTCGGCGGAAGAAGCAACAGCTGACATGGTGAGAAGAGGGCTCCCGGTAACGGTGTTTAAACCCGCAGCTGACCCGAGCGATAGGATCAAGGCTCAAACGTGGACCACACAGAAACCTTCAAAATCCACGGGCCAGCAGTGGGAAACCCAGCGCCAGAGCGTCACGGATAAACTGGCCGTTTTCAGGTTGGAATAGCGACCTTTTTTTTTTTTTTTTTAGTCAATCTGCACATCCAACCCCCCTCATACAAGGTAACAAACATTAAAGGAGATGCAGAATCAGCATGTGGTAAAACATTTCATGGAACAGTCATAATATTAGAAACAAATAAGTTTATTAAAAAAAAAAAAATCTTGTTAAAATAGAAATGTGACAATGATCCACATGTTCTCCTCACACTAACAAATACCGTCCTAGCGTGAATGTTTGTTGTGATGGGGGTGGGAGGGTGCACACAATTTCACAGGGTATAGGCATAAAGGGAAAAAAAAAATCATTACAAGTTCGGATTGGGTTCTGAAACTCACGTTAAAAGCATGGGACAACTTACAGGGGTAAGAGAGGGCCCTCAACACGTAACAGAGTTTGAGGAATTTCCCTCAGAGCCTACACTCCATCAAGGCTCTTCCAGGGTCTCTAAAAAGACCTCAGCTCAGGAAGTTCTTTTGACAGTTTTTTGTTTTAAAGTTTTATACACTATGTTCTTATTGTTTTTCTTGTTCTTAATGTTCTTTCAGTTTCTGAGTAGCACAAAAGAGGGCCACCACACTGTTATACTAAATAAAACAACACAATGGAGAAACAGGGTGTAACCAAAATAATTTCATATAATGTAAAAGGAATCCTGAATCCAGTTAAAAGATCCAAGATTCTAGGCAAAATGAAAAAAGACAAAGCAGGAATAATATTTTTACAAGAAACCCACCTAACAGACGTGGAGCACACTAAACTCAGTAGACAAGGGTTTAAAATGATCTCTTCATCTTCATATAAGTCAGGGAGGAGGAGGGGAGTAGCGACATTGATATCAACCAAAATTACATTTGAAAAAAAATCAGAACACAAAGATAAAGAAGGGAGATACAGTTTGGTAATTGGGCGGCTAGAGGGAGAAGATATCATCCTGCTGAATGTATATGCACCCCCAGGGGCTAACTGGAAATTTTATAAAAATGTATTTGACCTAATGATAACTAAAGCTCAAGGTTTAGTGATATGTGGTGGGGACTTCAATCTAAGACTGAATTCATACTGGGATGCTTCTGGTAATTCTCCACATCAAAATAATACCCAAAGCAGGAAGACTCAGATGCTACTAAAAGAAATGGGAATTTGTGATGTGTGGAGGGAACTCAACCCCAGTGTAAAAGATTATACATTTTACTCAACGCCACATTCATCTTACTCAAGGATTGACTATTTTTTTTATGTTTAATAGAGACATTGGAAGAATAGAAACATGTAAAATAGGACTGATGGATCTCTCTGACCACAGTCCGATCTATATGGACTTAAATATCCAAAAATACACAAATAATACATTTTCTTGGAGGTTGAATTCAAATGTCCTGAAAGGACCACTGAAAGATGAGTTGGAATCAGACATTCTCAGATATTTGGAAGAAAACGATAATGGAGAGGTATCCCCTTTAATACTGTGGGATGCATGCAAAGCTGTAATAAGCGGGAAGATTATTGCAAAACTGGCAACCCAAAAGAAACTGAGACAAGAAAAACTAACCACATTAGAGTCAGAACTTAAGAACCTAGAAAAAGAACACAAAGGCAACACTCATTCTATTGACTCGCTCAAGATTAAGGAAATTAAAAACCAAATAAATGAGATCTACACAATAGAAATCCAGAAGAAACTTACATTTTTGAAACAAAAATACTATGAAGCAGGCAGTAAATCGGCAAAATTGCTAGCCTATAAATTGAGGAAACAACAAACAGAAAGAGCAATCTACAAAATCAGAGACCCAGTATCAAAGGAAATAAAATTCAGAATTCAGGATATTCTTAAAAGCTTCGAGAATTACTACAAGAACTTATACTCCCACAAAAAATATAAAAACGCATCCGAGGCATTCCTAAACACATTAAACCTTCCCCAACTTACGGAGTCACAAAATAAAACGCTACTGTCAGAAATACAACCAAAAGAATTGGAAAAAGCAATTATGAAACTTAAAGCTAACAAATCCCCAGGAGCAGATGGCTATACAGCAGAGTGGTACAAAACCTTTAAATAGCAACTATCTCCTCTCCTCCTGAAAACATTTAACTATGTCCTCCACACAGGGGAAATCCCCCCCTCCTGGAGAGAAGGGGTCATTGCAGTTATACCTAAACCTGAAAAGGATAAACTAGAATGCTCCAACTACAGACCAATCAGTGTATTAAATCAGGACTATTGCGGCGGCATGAAATAAGGCGGCGTTGTTGGAGGTTTTAAGTAGAGTTTTATTATCATACCGCTGTCACGGGATCCCCTCTCCAGCCCAAGTGTGCGCAGGCTGGATGGGGATCCTCTGGCTCTCAGAGAAGGAGAGGAGAGGCGGACACGTGTGTGTCCTACAGCAGAGGTTGAGAGATAGAGGAGGTGTTACAGAACCTGTGCAGTATTTATACCCAACTCAAACAATACATCAAAGCAGTGTCACCGCGGTAGGTCTGATCAAAGAGACTGCAGAACAGGCATGAGATATTTGCATTTGTGAGACATACATCACAATAGGCAGATTTGTTAGACTCTGCTCTAGCTGCAGAACAAAGAGGTTAACAGGCACATCTACACATTGATCTGAGTCTCTAGGTCACAGTAAGGACAGGACGCCTGAACACAATGCATGAAAGGTGACATTATCACAGTAGTGTAGTGGAAAAAACCAGGAGTAGCGAGTTGTCTGTCCTTAGTCTGTTTGTGGGGGTTTTCCCAAACCACCACAGCTCCCCCCCAGAGGGCTCGGCAGGTGGTCGAGACCTCGATAGTGCAGCTTGGGCAGCGAGCAGGGAAAAGCTCTGTGCAGGAGGGGGTGGAGGGGGGTGGGGGTAGTAAAAGCCGGCCGGAGACGATGAGAAGGCTGGGCCGCGCAAAAAATTGCTTGTGGGTCCGCGATGTCGAAGGGCTGGTCCCGTTGAACGTACAGAGGTCCACAAGAAGAAAAATTAGTCACTGGCTCCTCTCGCGATTAAGTCCTGCAAGGATTAATAGCGGCCATGAAGAAAAGACGAGGCTGCGTGGCGGCTGTGATGAGAACAGAGGGACTGGCGTGTTGGCTTTAGGTGTGGGCACAACCTTAAAGCGCTTGGGAACCACAAACCGCTGAATTTCCCTATGTGTGCCGTGGCTGAGACCGTTAACAAATCCTTCGAGCATGCTGCATGCGTGCCTAAGGTGAGCGAGCAGCCCTGAAGGGCAGCGGCGAAGGAGGAAGGCAGTCTGTGGAGCCGTATGTGTCCCGTGCATGGTGCGCCGTGCCCGTGACTCCCCGGTGCGTGTGCCGTGGTCCCGTGCGTGGGTGGGCCGCTGGAGAGGAGAACCAGGGTCAGGGAGCTTGCTGGAGATCATCCCTGTTGTCTGTTGGAGCGGTGAAGGAAAGTAGATGCTCTGTCACTCGCTCGGTCATGGTGCGTTCAGGTCCACGTGTGCTCCGTCGGCCATGGGGATCGCCGTCGTGGAGAGGGGACGAGGTGCATGCGCTCACGGTGTGGAGGAGCTGTGAGCGCGGCCGGTCCAGCGTGGATGTGCCGATCTAGGCGTGCAGATCTCACCATGAAACATTGCTCAGCTTTCCCGGTCGTGGGTGTTCTCCGTGGAGTTTCGCCTGGAAGCTCCGCGTTGAGGTTTCCCTGAAGCAGAAGGGAGGGCAGATCAGTCAGGCTGCCGCGTTCGCTGGTCGTCGGAGAATCACCGCCGGGCGTTGCGTTCGCTGGCAGCGTGTTTGTTTCAGCGTCGGGTCACCAGTGCGGCGGCATGAAATAAGGCGGCGTTGTTGGAGGTTTTAAGCAGAGTTTTATTATCTTACCGCCGTCACGGGATCCCCTCTCCAGCCCAAGTGTGTGCAGGCTGGATGGGGATCCTCTGGCTCTCAGAGAAGGAGAGGAGAGGCGGACACGTGTGTGTCCTACAGCAGAGGTTGAGAGATAGAGGAGGTGTTACAGAACCTGTGCAGTATTTATACCCAACTCAAACAATACATCAAAGCAGTGTCACCGCGGTTGGTCTGATCAAAGGGACTGCAGAACAGGCATGAGATATTTGCATTTGTGAGACATACATCACAATAGGCAGATTTGTTAGACTCTGCTCTAGCTGCAGAACAAAGAGGTTAACAGGCACATCTACACATTGATCTGTGTCTCTAGGTCACAGTAAGGACAGGACGCCTGAACACAATGCATGAAAGGTGACATTATCACAGTAGTGTAGCGGAAAAAACCAGGAGTAGCGAGTTGTCTGTCCTTAGTCTGTTTGTGGGGGTTTTCCCAAACCGCCACACTATAAGCTTTTTACCATTATCCTTGCCAAAAGGTTAGAAAATATACTGACAGACTTAATTCACTTAGACCAAACAGGTTTTATAAGACAAAGACAAACACAAGACAACATTAGACGCACTTTACACATAATTCATCATATAAAAAAATATAACTTAAATGCAGTCATATTGGGATTAGATGCTGAAAAAGCATTCGATTTGGTTGACTGGTCTTTCCTATATAGAATCTTATCCAGTTTCAATTTTCATAACAACTTCATTAGAACTATACAGGCATTATATAAAAAACCAACAGCTAAAATAAGGATTAACGGTAATTTATCATCATCTTTTGAGCTGGAAAGAGGATGTCGTCAGGGCTGCCCCCTGTCTCCACTGCTCTTTGCAATCTTCATAGAACCTCTGAGCCAATGGATAAGACAAAATCAAAAAATTCAAGGTATTACACTTGGTCAGAAGGAACATAAAATAGCACTCTTTGCTGATGACATTTTAATATACCTAGGGCAGCCGGACACTTCTTTACCAGAACTAATCTCAGTTTTTTCAGACTATGGAGATTTATCGGGGTACAAATTAAACATGCATAAAACCCAAGTTTTAACATTCAACTATGACCCAAATCATTATTCATTAAGCAAACTCAAAACTAACTGGGAGATGGAATCTATGAAATATCTGGGGGTCAATATCCCGAAACAACTCAACAAAATTATAACACTAAACTATGATCCACTGGTGACAAAAATAAAATCTGACCTAGCAAGATGGAATATGATACCATTCTTGGGTACTGCACAAAGAATTGAAGCAGTCAAAATGAATATACTTCCACGTCTTCTATACCTTTTCCAAACAATACCGGTAGAACCTCCCAAAAAAACATGGCAGGAGCTGGACAGAAGGATCTCAAGATTCATATGGCAAGGCAAGAGACCTAGAATCAGATATAGAACCTTACAGCTAAACAAAGACAAAGGTGGGCTTGCGCTGCCAAATATCAAGGACTATTTTAAAGCCGCACAAATTAAAACTTTAATAGGGATATGTAACCCAGTCAACACTGCACAATGGAAGGAGATCGAATGCCAAATAACAAGTGACATCCCCCTACAGGCGATAATAGGGAACAATGCCTTACCTAAACTTTTGAATAACACTAACCCGTGGATAGAGACCCCGCTAAAAATTTGGTTTAAGATGGTCAGAGAGAATCAAACTAAAGAGCCCTATCGACTTCCGCAATGGATTGCCTATGATCAAGACTTTACTCCTAATAAAACAGACACTAGATTTAAAAAGTGGAAAGAGAAAGGGCTGATAAAATATTACAATTTTTTTAAGGGGCAAACTTTAAGAAGTTTTGAAGATTTGAAAAAACAAGGTCTAATAAACCAAGATCTTTACAGGTTCTTTCAGCTTAGACACCACATAAACAATATACTTAAAAATGAGGATTTGGGGGACTTCCGGGAAGATGGCGGAGAGACATAATGCTTAAACAGAGAGCTCTCCCTAGCTGGATTAAAAATCATCGGTAAATGGCCAACTCGACATAAACGGATCAATAAACCAAGGGATGAAAACACGAAGGAGCCGGGCACACGGACAAAAGCAGGGTAAAATTAAAGAGTTCCTCTTCAACAACGCAGGAGAAATCACTGAACACGAGGCCCAAAAAAACGAGGTGACTGCAGCAGGGAAAATGGAGGACGCCAAACTCGATACCATGAACACTGGCATCGCCAATTTAGGTAAAGAGTTAAAAGACTTCAAGCGGCAACTCCAACAGGATTTAGCGGCTCTTGAGGAGCTGAAAAAAGAGATGAAGGAGGAAATTATGGGCCTCCGAAGAGAAATGGAGCGCAAGCTAGCAGAAAACATGGAGGAGCTGCGCTCTCAACGGGCGTGTATGACAGAAGCACAGGCCCGAATATCGGAGCTGGAAGACTGGAAGAGCGAGGCAAGCGAGCAGCTGCAGACCCTGACGGCACAAACGCAGAGGATGCAGGAAAAAATAACCGACCTGGAGAGCAGGTCCAGATGGAGCAATATACGCATCTTCGGGATCCCGGAGGGCATTGAAGGCAACTCGATGACGAAATTCATGGATCAGTTCTTAAAAAAAGAGCTTGAGCTGCCCGGTGAAGCGGATCTGCAGATTCAACGAGCGCACAGAGCCTCGGCACAGAACCCGAAACCAAACTCTCCCCCCAGGTCAGTTGTGGTAAACTTTATGAAATATGATGTAAAGCAGGGGTGTCCAACCATGTGCCATGGAGAGCCAAGACCCTGCAGGTTTTCTCTTCTACCCAGTCTCTTCAGCAGGTGTTTTCACTTATCAGCAATCAGTGGGAAGAAGTTCACTGAAATCTGCTGTTGAAGACACTGGTTGGAGGTAAAACCTGCAGGGTCTTGGCTCTCCATGGCACATGGTTGGACACCCCTGATGTAAAGGAAAGAATCCTGACACAAGCGTGGAAAAAAAGATACGAATCGGCGACAAACAGATATTCTTTGATCATGACTACCCGACAGAAATTGTGCAGCAGCGAAAGAAGTATGCCAACGTTAAAAAAACGCTGAAAGAGAAAAAAATTAGATTCCAAACGCCGCTAACGAAGATGAGGATTCATTGGGAGGACGGCGTGAAGACATACAACACAGCCAGAGAGGCAGCGCGGGACATGATGGAGCGGGGCTTTGTGGTGAGCGTGCCGGAGAAAGCGGCTGGAGCAGCGGCGGCATTGAACGCATCACGACAGCCGGAGTGGAGACAAGTGAGCAGCAGAAGAAGGGGGAGAGACGTGGAGCAGCGGGCCCAGGAAAAACTGCAAGGCTTTCAACTGAAAGCCTAGATTATAACAAAGATTAAGAAAGGCACAGAAGAAATGAAGGCCAAGAAGACAAGGTAAAAGAGAAACAAACGGCTAGGAGAGGTTTAAGTGATTTTTGTTGGACATTTCTAGACTAATGACTATTACTTGGATAGTAAATACAGGTCTAGGGAGGGCCCCTCACTCGGTGAGGACATTCCCTTCACCCACCAACAGGGACCAGTGGGCAGAAGAAAGGCCCAAAGTACGGAGGTCGAGATTTTTTAATGTGTTTTTATATAAATATGTGTTATTTTTGTTGTTAAAGGGGCTAGGAGCACAAGTTTAAAAAATGGAAAAACATGAATATGGGTAAAAATCTTAAGATAATGACACTAAACGTGAATGGTCTGAACTCACCTGTTAAAAGGGAAAGAATAATAAGAAAATTCAAGAAGGAAAAAGCCGAAATTATATTTATGCAAGAGACACATTTGAGCAAGACAGAACATGTGAAACTAAAGAGATTTGGCTATAAGAACTCCTACTACAGTTCATTTAAGGGAGGAACTAAAAGGGGGGTTATGATACTAATTTCAAATAAAATACAATTTGAATGTGAACAAGAAATCCAGGCTAAAGAAGGCAGGTATGTAATAATAAAGGGAAGAATAGATGGTATGCAGATCACATTAGTGAACATCTATGCCCCACCAGAAAGTGACAAGGGTTTTTTTCAACATCTGTTTGATCTCATAGCAACACACAGTGAAGGAGTCCTAATTTGTGGAGGAGACTTAAATGCTGTCATGGATCATGAAGTTGACACAACAAGTGTTAAGAAGACAAAAAAACATGTAACAAAGTTCATAAGAACCTCACTGGCAGAAATGGGTATGGTAGACATATGGAGGGACCTGCACCCACACGAAAAAGACTATACACATTATTCAGCAGTCCATAAAGTACACTCTAGAATAGATTACTTCCTTATGAATGAAGGTGACAGACACAGGGTGAGAAATTGTTGGATTGGAGGGGCAGAAATATCAGATCATAATCCTATATACATGGAAATATATTTCAACAATAGAAAATGACAAACAACATGAAAACTTAATGTAGGACTGTTAAATGATGAGAAAATGAAAGAAAGAATAAAAGTAAACATAAACGAGTATATCCAAGAGAATGACAATGAAGAAGTGGACCCAACAATACTATGGGATGCACTAAAAGCCGTGTTAAGAGGTAAATTAATTGTTGAAACAGGAAAAGCAAATAAGTCTAAACTGGAAACATATGAACAAAGATGTGAGAGACTAAGGGAATTAGAACGTAAACATCAAAGCACAAATGACCCAAAAATATATCAAGAAATTAAAGAAGAAAAAATAAAGATAAAAGAAACACAAATAGATGAAATTGAAAGGAAAAATAGATATCTAAAGCAAAAATATTATGAAACGGGACCAAAAGCCACAAAACTGCTGGCAAAACGGTTAAGAAAACAACAAACAGTGAATAATGTATATAAGATTAAAGACCCCATCACAAATAAAACCACAGTTAACCCAGAAAACATCGAAGAAATATTCCATAATTTCTATCAAGAACTATACTCGCAACCTGAAGAAACAAATACTAAGGATATTAAAAAATTTCTATGCACATTGGACTTGCCATCAATAGGAAATCAACAAAATGAAAAGCTAAGAGCAGAAATAACAACACAAGAGATTAGAGATGTGATTAAGTCACTTAAAAACGGTAAATCACCAGGTAGTGATGGGTACCCATCTGAGTTTTATAAACTGTTTATAGAAGAACTCACGCCACAGCTCCTAAAGTCATTTAATTGGACGTTGAACAACAACAAAATACCTCCATCATGGAACGAAGCCATTATTTCAGTTATTTTAAAGCCAGGGAAAGATAGAGAACAATGCGGAAACTATAGACCAATCTCTTTATTAAATGTGGATTATAAAATATATACAACAATTATATGTAAACGAATAAAGACATTCTTGACGGAATTGATAGATGATCAAACTGGTTTCATAGAGGGACGCCAAACATGACAATATCAGGAGAACAATACATATAATTAATCAAATACATAAAGAAAAGAAAAGCGCAGTAATAATGAGTTTAGACGCAGAAAAAGCATTTGACAGGGTTAACTGGAAATTCCTATATAGTGTGCTGGAACGCTTTGGATTTAACGAAAAATCAGTACAATGCATAAGGACGCTGTATCAAGAACCTGTGGCAAGAATCAAGATAAACGGTAGCTTAACAGACAAAGTAAATATACAAAGATCAACCAGGCAGGGATGCTGCTTATCGCCCACCTTGTTTGCTCTGTTCAGAGAGCCACTGGCTCAAGCGATACGACAAAATAAGAAATTAAAAGGTGTAACAATAAAGGGAGCGGAACACAAGATTGGGCTATTTGCAGACGATATTATAGTTTACCTTGAACAACCAGATGAATCAATAATGGAAATGATGAACTTGATAGAAAATTTTGGAAAATTATCAGGATACAAGATAAACATAACAAAAACACAAATACTGACATTCCACTATAACCCTCTAAACCAGATAACTGATAAGATCAAACTAAACTGGAAACAAAAAGAAATAAAATACCTTGGAGTGAACATACCTAAAGATCTAAGCAAAATCTATAAAGCAAACTATGATAGGTTGGAACAAGAAATAAAAAAAGATACTGATAGATGGTCAATCTTAAATATGGATCTGAATTCAAAAACTGAGACAGTCAAAATCAGCATACAACCTAGATTACTTTACCTCTTCCAGGCTCTACCAACAGAGATTCCAGGTGCCCAGTTCTCAAAGTGGGACAGGATGATATTGAGATTTGTTTGGGGAGGTAAAAAGCCAAGAGTGAAATATAAAACTCTCCAGTTACCAAAAGAGAAAGGAGGCATGGGCCTACCGAGTCTAAAGGAATATTACTACTCAGCACAAATAAGATATATCATATGTTGGTGCGACGAAGGATATGAGGCAAAATGGAAAGAAATGGAAAAGGAAATTGAGGGACTCCCAGTACAAAGCATAATAGGAGATAAAGATGCATATAAGCAAATCAAACAAATAGACCCAATCACTAAATTTACTTTGGAACTGTGGTATAAAATAGTACAAAAGTATAATATAAAGGAAGACATAAAACTATTGAAATGGGTAGCATTTGACAGTCAGTTTGAACCGGCAAAGCAAGATAGGGGATACAAAAATCTGGTGAACAAGGGAATCACAGCATGGGGCAATATCGGAAAAAAAGATCTCGGGAGCTTTGTAAACATCAGAAGAAAATTTAAACTAGAAAGATCGGAATTCTTCAGATATCTGCAGATGAGAGACTATTATATGAAGAAGATTAGGCATAACCTCCACATAGATGTGAGCGAGATTATACAATTCATTTTAAGTTCATATGCAGGAAATAAAATAAGAATTATTTCAAATCTATATCAGAAACTTATGGCAAACAAACATTCAAGTAACTATATAAAGGAGAAATGGGCGAAAGAGCTCAATTTAAACATAACAGAAGAAAGCTGGCAGGAAATATGGAAAACACAACACACATCAACAAATTCAAGGATATGGAGGGAATTTGAATGGAAAAACCTGATTCGCTTTTTCATTACACCACAGATTCAAGGAAAATATACAAATGCCCAATCTTTATGCTGGAGGGGATGTGGGGCTCAAAATGCAGACCACTCACATATGTTTTGGAAATGCAGCAAAATCTCATCATTCTGGAAATTTATACATGTGACAATACAGAGGATATTAGGATATAATATACCAATGAACTGTAACCTGATGTACTTATGTGATCTTAAAAGAGACAAAGTAATACAGGCTGAGGACAGATATCTAGTTAAAATCTTGTTGATTGCATGTAAAAAAACAATCACAAAAAAATGGCGATCAGAAGTTCTTCCTGACCAAGAGCAATGGACTGACATTGTTGAGGACATACGTATGATGGAAAAACTAACATATCGACAAAGAATGCAAGAAGGACTATGGGAAAAAAAATGGCGGAAATGGACACACTACAAAGTGCAACAACGAGACAGAAATTGAAAGAATAACCAAAGACACTGGAAAAACCAGAAGAATTAAGAGATGGAAACTAAAAACTTGATGCTCCAACATTTGTCCCCCCCTTTTTTTTTTCCTTTTTTTTCTTTCTTACTCTAGCCCCTTTGTTTTTTAAATGTAGACTGTGATCTGAATGCAATATATATAATGAAAAATGAATAAAAATCTAAGTTACAAAAAAAAAAAAGGAGGATTTGGAAAGGGCCCAGTCAGGTGTTCTGAAGGTCTTCTTAATGGCATATAAAGGGATCCCAGGGATCAGATACATTTCTAAAATATACCAAGGTCTTCAAGACTTAAAAGGAGACAACACATCATATGTAAAAGAAAGATGGGAAAAAGAGGGGAATTTCACTTTACAACTGGAGATATGGGAAAAGCTAAATAAACAGCAATGGAAAAGTACCTCATCCCTGCAGTGGAGAGAATTTGGATGGAAAAATTTGGTAAGATTTTTCAGAACACCTGCACAAAACAAATTTACCCATAAGGGGTTGAACTGTTGGCGCTTGTGTGGTGAAAAGACTGCAAATCATTTTCATGTGTTTTGGTCATGCCCAGTTATCCACCAATATTGGACCAATGTACGGACAATATTGGGGAAAATATTCAAAATAACAGTTCCCTTTTCTTTTGTAACTTTGTATTTGGGTTTACTACCGGACTCACTGGAAAGACGAGGAGAAAAATACTTATTCAATGTTTTAATATTGGCAAGTAAAAAAGCCCTAACTAAAAAATGGATGTTGAAGGACTGTCCTACACCTGAAGATTGGACTAACGTGATCCAAGACATTTACTCGATGGAAAAGTTGACATTCGCACTGAGACAGGACATGGATGGGTTCATGAACTTTTGGCAACCCTGGATCGCATATGTGTCTTCCATTAGATCTAATCTTTGACAAATACCATTTCAATAATGGTTCCGCTCTTTGTTCCAACACTACTCAGATGCTCTCTTACTTTTAATTACCTATTTTTGTTTTTGTTTGTTTGTTGCTGTTTTGTTTGTTTGTTTGTTTGTTTTTTATTTTATTTTCTTTAATTTCACTTTTTCTTTCACTTTAAAAAAAAAGGGGTGTTGTAATAATTATTCTTCCAATGTTGTCAAATAGCAAAAAATAAGGGAACATGTGATGAAAATGTAAACAATGCAATGCTGTAATGACCTGTATACCCTTTACAAAAACTTAAATTAAAAAAAATAAAAAAAATAAAAAAAAATTGAGTGCTGTCATGATCATGGGGTGTGGCGTCGTCGGGATTGGTTCGTGCATCAATTGTGTCATTATGTTCAGACTAAAATGCTTAGTTTGCATAAATTTTATTTGTCATAGTTTGGGGAAATATTTATTTAAAAGAATATCCAATAACTTGAAAATTACAAAGTATGGCTTCACCAAAATCACCTCACATGCAATCCATCTCCTTCTAGTCAGACTATAACACATAGTTTGGATTAAAGACAATTTTTCATAGCTTTTGGGAACATTTATTAGGACTAAATTTCAGCATCATCAAGGTTAGTGCCACTAAATGTTGCCCAGCCACTAGGGTCTCCTGTTAGTTGGACCCCAAAAATATCACAGGTTAGGGAAATATTTATTAGAAATGACAGTTAAAAACGTCTAAACAACTGAGTGCAGCTTCACCAAATCACCTCACACATCATGCATCATCTGATGGTCATATTGCATCGCTTAGGTTGGGTAAAAAACATTTTTTCATATTTTTGGTAAATATTTGGTCTGACCAGAGCGGCGCGGTTGATGTGTGGGCCGATTCTGGTGACGTTGCACCTTGTGATCATGACAGTACCGTATTTAATTTTAAGTTGGTTTTTTTTTCCCCTCGGAGTTGCAATTTGCTGATGGTCCCTGCGCAGTCGTTACCCTGACGGCAGCTCACAGACACCAGAGTAACTGCTGGAGCTCAGAGGATGACTCTTTTTAATGAAAATGAGGTTGGAGCTCGTTGTCCACTTTACCAATGTATTAGATTGGTGTGGTTTGTGTTTTAACAACGTTTTGTTCAGGAGTTATTGATCCGCAAAGTCTGAATCTGTGAACATCTTGCCAACTTTACCAAAGTCTAAAAAAAAACTTTGGAATGCTCCGCCGGCACCAGGGCTGAAAAGTTCATATAGTGGTCAAATTTGACCAAATGTGGTTATTATTCAGCAGTCTAGACACAACAGACTTACACAAATGGTCCCCTCCAGCATACAACTAGGACAATATCGGTCAATACGGAGGGTGACAATATGTATGGGTACATATTCATACCATGTAGGATAACTAAGTAGACGGTTATGCTGTTTATTGCATCTAGCTACAATGCTCCGCACTGTGTATATACAGTATATTTATGTGTACGTATGTATATTCACTGCTCTTATTTTCTTATCTTCTAAATTGTTGCTCTGAGTGTTGCTATCCCTGTGCTGTTGCAATCCTGGAATTTCCCCATTGTAGGACTAATAAAGGCTTATCTTAAAAAAAAAAAAAAAATCCTTCAGTGTGATTTTCTGGATTTTTTTTTTCTTATTTTGTCTCTCATAGTTGAGGTATACCTATGATGAAAATTGGAGACGTCTCTCATCTTTTAAGTGGGAGAACTTGCACAATTGGTGGCTGACTAAATACTTTTTTACCCCACTGTATATTGGGCGGCCCACCATTTCAGCAGTCAGTTACATAGAGACACTCAGTGATATGAGAAGTGGTTGGCAGCCAGCCCCATTGTACACGTGCTTTAAAGCACAATTATATTCTGCTTTTATCTGTAATAAAGTTCAGTAAATGGCAGCCTCCTCGTCGGTCATCATTGCCAGGTTTGTGGACATAACATTTGGTGACGAGAGATTAAACCATGGAGGTGTGCTTACAACCCCTATGGCCCTAACTTGAGTGCCCAGGAGAACCAGCAGTCCCATGGCCATGTTGGCTGGATGTGTTCGAGACCTGCATTTCGGCACTGGACCTGGGTAAACTCGACAAAGTAAGGAAAAGACCACTCCTTGTCCACAACCTCGGCATAGAAGGCAAGTGAATTTTCCACTTGCTAGGACCGACTGAGTCATATGTGGATGCCGTCGAGCTCCTAGTTAGCTACTGTAGCAGAGTCAATAAAAGCATTCCTACTTGGCTTGCCAAGTGGGTTGACCCTATTGGTGACACAGGTAGAGTGCTGGACTCTGAAGCTGGAGGTTGTGAGTTCAAATCCTCCGGCTGGACGTCGCCAGTTGGGGCTTGGTAATCGCCCTACACTTGGTTACACTTGGCATTGTTGGCAGGATATACTGGTGGTGTGTTTCCCCCAGTTACCACCAGTGTGTCGGTCCTGCAAGTGGTGTTTGGTCCCCACCACAAGAGATGTCGCTGGTAGGACACACTGGTGTTGACATAGTCAGAAGGCGGATATCCTTAAAGCTAAAATGCACCTCTGACATCAGGACGATGTCAAAAATTGGAGGGAAATATGTAGCAGAGTCAATAAAAGCATTACTACTTGGCTTGCCAAGTGGGTTGACCCTATTGGCGACACAGGTAGAGTTCTGGTTGTCTGCCAGAGTTCTGGTTGTCTGTCACGTGATGTCACACAACATCACGTGACCCTTCTGACGAAGCTGCTAGAAGTGCCCACGATGAAGGGGCGGTTTGGGTTGGGATACTGCAGTACAGGGGCTCTGATGTGTGCCAAACGGAGCCAGGAAAAGGCAGCAGCACAGTCCTTGCTCCACTTGAACGTGTGGCCCTTCTGTGTCAGCTGATGCAGTGGGCTGGTGATGGTGGCGAAATCCTTCACAAACCTCCTATAATAGGCCAGTCTGAGAAAGCTCTGTAGTTCTCCTACATCCTGCGGAACCGGACAGTTTCTCACCGCTGCCACCTTCTCTGGGTCGGTGGTGACTCCCACAGCGCTGATGACGTGGCCCAGGAAGGTGGTTTCTCACCAAAACAGGTGGCATTTCCAAGGGTGCAGCCGCAGCCCGGCCCGGCAGACGGCGTCCAACACTTCCCAGAGGTTGGACAGGGCGCCACCAAAATCAGCTGCGTGAACCAACAGGTCATTGAGATAAACGATGCAGTGGTTACGGGGGACGTGAGCCAACACCCGCTCCATCAGGTGTTCAAAGGTGGCTGGGGCATTGCAAAGTCCAAACAGCATCACCTTTGGGCCACAGTCCCTGCCTGATGGAGAAGGCTGTTTTCTGGCAGGCCTCGGCTGACAACTCTACCTTACAGTAGCTGCTGTGGAGGTCAAGCGAGCTGAACCAGCTGGAGCAGGTGATGTAATCCAGCGCATCATCAATGCAGGGCAGAGGGTAGGAGTCCTTACGTGTGATATCATTCAGGTGCCAGTAATCCACACAGAACCGCCATGAATCATCCTTCTTCTTGACCAGAACCACTGGCTCCACCCACGGGCTGCTGGAGGGTTCAATGACATCTGCCTCCAGCATTTCCTGAATCTTTTGTTCTGAAACCACCCACCTTGAAAAAGGCAGATGGCGGGGGCGGAACCCGATCGGCCTGGTCTCACTGGTGTCGAGCTAGTGCTGCACCAAACTGGTTCAGGTGCACTCTTCATCCTTGGCGGTGAAGACGTCGACGTAGGAGTCCAGCAGCTCCCACAGCTGGCATCTCTGTCCCAACTCTAATCCTTTGCAGCTCCGCTGGAACAGCTCCTCGACTGCTTGCTGGGTTTCTGATGACATGGCGATTTGCTCTGCTGGCGGCACCCCCCCTGCTGTCTCTGGGGTTGACGATGATCCCTCTGCTCACACTGGTGGTGCTGCTGCAGTCGGCTCTGGCGGCAATCCCCTCAGCTTGGTCTGTGCTGATGGTCCCTCGATTGCACAGGTCCCCTGGTTCCTCGTCTGGCTCTTGCTGCAGACCGTGATGGTCTGAGGCCCCAGAAGGAGAGAATAGCTGGTAGTGTCGAACTTTACGCCACATGCTGTGAGCAGATCTAGTCCAATGATGCAGGGGTCTTGGATGTCAGTCAACCAGAACGGGTGGTTTGTGTTCTGACTGGCCACTCCCACCACAAGGACTCGTCTCCCTCCCAGTCTGGCATGCTCACTGGTGGCTGTGGTGACGCAGCACCTGGTGGATTCCCACTCCTGCAGTCCAAGTTCATCTGTACTGGGGAGCACCCCGGGTCGGACCAGGGAGATGGTGGAATCGGTGTCGATCAGGGCCTGGATTGACATGCTGTCCAGGCTACACTGCAGGCACACCGCTGGTCAGTGTCCAAGTCGACCGAGACGTGGTGATAGTTCACTGGGAAAATATCTGTGAGAGGCAGCAGGTCCCAGACTGTGCCACCTTGCTCTAGTTTAATGCTGGCAAGGGGGTGAGTTGTCACGTGGGTGCAGGGCAGTAGCATGCGATGTGACTTGATTCCCTTCAGCGGAAGCATCCCTCCTCGCACCGCCATCATACTCACACCAGCTGTGGTCTGGCGCAGTTCCTCCTCGTCCTCGCTCTCAGTCGTGGCCTGGAAAGTTCTCTGCCTTTGTGATAACACATCAGCTGCATACTCCAGTGTTGGCCCCACCCACTCTGCTTCTGCCACGGCCGTCTCCCAGTTGCTAGTGGCGTGAATTCAGATGTGTTCTCGGAGCCAGGTCAGGCAGAGTGCCCGGATGACATTCTGAAGGGTGAGCTTCTTCACCGACTCCGGTTCGAAGTCTGGGTAGCTGCGTTGTGTCAGCAGCCATACATCAGCAGCTGTATGTCCGCTGCATAGGCTCCCAGGCTCTTTCAGTCGCCCCGCCGATGGCTGGCCAGCTGTTCCTAGTGTGGTCAGCATGGGTTGCCCTCCCGAACCGCCTCTGAAGCGCTCCTTGTAGCGCTGGCTAGCTGCGATGTTCCTCAGGCCGGAGATCGGAGAGTGTGCAGAGAGCCCCACCTTCAAGAGCCAGCACAGACCTTCACAGCTGTCTCCTCAGGTGTCCAGCTGTTCAGCGTAGTGGCCAGTTCAACCTGGACCATATAGTCATCCAGCAAGATTTTGCCACCAAAGC